>JBAJHW010000004.1:52309598-53610431 GCA_037013535.1 Intellagama lesueurii | reverse complement strand
AATTTGAACCCTGACATCTCCTTTTCAAAGCAGGAATTCAAGAATCATGTCCCCAATGCCAAAAAAAGTACTTCCTTGAGAAGCCTAGATACATCTTTTCCAGAGCTGTAAACGGCAATCTGTAAATTCCAGTGTCTAAGAGGAACAATGACTATGTATCTGGTCGAGATTCCAGGAAGCAAGCCTATCTAAAGTGTTATGACATATTTTATTTCTTTTGATAAGATACGGCCAGGAGGTTATTGTGGCTTTCTGCTCTTGTGTCTATAAACACTAGATTGGAGACCATGAGCTGTGGAGTGCTTTATTGTCAACAATGGTTTTTTGTTTCAGAATATTGGAGTTTAAACACAACTGTGGTGCTTGCCTCAGTGTCTCCAACCCCAAGCAAACCACCACTGGACTGAATTTGGGACAAATACATAGACTTGTAACATAAACATGTTATACTCATTAAAGCTAATGTGAAGTTGAAAGGCAACGGGTGTCCTTTTTATACCCGTAATCATAATATTACAATCAGGGCAGTTACAATTCTGTGAGCAAAACTCCCATACACTGGAAATGGGTTACGCTGCCCAGGGCGGGGTAGGGGAACGAAGTGGTTTATTTTTGTGTTTAATTTCAAGTGAGAAGTCATGGGGAATTGAGAACATTTAATTTTAACTTGCTCTCTTTTTCTTTATTTCTTTCTCTCAATGTTTTGCCTCCTCTGATAATAGGAAGCTGGTTGTCCTTTTTTTTAAGGGCACTAGCTTCTTTCTGTCTTTGAGATTCAATGCAAAGGGCTGATCTTGACCTATAAGACTCCAATACTTGAGTCCCATTATATGATTATGAGTTTGGATATCTTGATTAGCATATATGGACTTACCACTGTGCCTTTGGCTGTCAAATTCGATAGGTGATTACAGCATATAAATGTTCTTTAATGTCTCTGTTATGTGGTATGCAGTACACTTCAGAATTTAGAAGAGCAGAAGACAGAAAGACAACTGCAGGAGGAGCTGCAGTTTGAACTGAGGCAAAGGGGAGGAACCAGACGGTTTATTTTAAACATGTCTGTCTCCACTTCAACTTATGGTTATTTACTCTCTTTTTTTTTCTTTTTGCACTTCTTGCATCCAGGCAGAGGTCGGATGTTCTTGATTCACTCTGCTGTCTTCCATATTTCCTTATGCACATGGCAAGTTAGATAGCCTTTTGTCCTTTTCCTCCTACCCTGTCTTCCAAGGCTTTCCCAGCTCTTGAGCTGATCTCTCTGCATACATCTCTTGATAGGAGTAGAGTAGGATTCCTGGTACAAGAAATAGGTGCAGAATTAGAACATGGTGGCCATATATTTCTGGTAATTGTCGCAAATTCTTGCAAAAGTTGTATGATTCATAAAAATTATTAACACATTTGTATCTGCTTCTGCACCTCTTGGGGGCAAGAATTTACATATCTGTGTATGTGCTTATATTGATGTCTCTCTGTCAAGTCAAGGTCTGATGCTTTACCCCTTCCAGAAGTGTACTGGATAGAGGAATGGACTAGGACTCAGGAGCCCTAGGTTTGATTCCCCGGCTCTGTCATGGAAACTCACTGTGTGGAGAGTAGAACTGGTGAAACCATTCCTTAAATACCTCACTTACCTTGAAACCTTATTGGGGTCACTATAAGTCAGTTCTGACTTGACAACACAGAACAACAGAGTAGAATATAACCTAAAAGGTTGGAGAAACTTGTGCAGATAAGCCACAGCTGACATTCCCCTTTTCAGGGTTCTGAATTGTGTGGAATGCACACAATCTCTTGCACCTTTTAAATTATTCTCCTTCTAAACATCCTTTAGATAATGTTCTTTCCTATTTAGGACAGAAGTAAGCATGTATTAGGCAGATTTACATATTCTTTTCTCTCTCTTTTTTACCATACTTGTGTATTAGACAAAAAGTATAGGAAAAAAAAGATTGAAGACAATAAAAATTACCTATCTTAGCTACATTTGTGATTAAAAAGATATTCTGTTTTTTTGAAACATATAAGCATAAGCACTTACATTACTAGCACACCTAAAATTAGCTATGAAGGCGTAGACAGATAGATTATATCTTACTCTCTGTATTGCCAGCAAGAAGTAGCTATTCCTTCATGTTGCCTCATTCTCCATTAACTCCTTTTCTACCTCATCTGTATTTATATCATTTATTCTGTCAATATTAACTGTAGTTTGCCACCTAGTCCCCATCTTGCAATGTAGTTTCTTCCAACTGTTGAACAGTGTTCAAAACAGCTGAGCAATATCATGTGTGTTGTGCCGCACCAGTGTAAGCCAACAACTGGTTTCTCCTTAGCAGATTATATGTTTATAAAGATGTGTTCCAAAGATTTCAATAGGTATAGACACACACACACACACACACACACCCCTTATGTCTGGTACACATAAGAAAAAGTGAACTCTCTCGTCCATGCATAGAAACTTGTAACCATCAACACACGACAGCATGTTGTCACAGTGCTTTATATAGTTTTTTATTCGTATAGTAACCTCACAAAATTTGATTTGTCACATGGCAGCCACATGGAACTATGGCATCCTTTTGTTTCATACGAAGGAGATATGCATTGAATGCACATCAATTATTTCTTTGTTTCAAACCATCAGTATATATTGTCCGCATAAAAGGACTTCTACTCTAAGGCATGCAGTTTCAAAGCAGGAATGCTCAGAGCACAATGGTGGATGTGGTAGGGCTTGCCGTCAGCAGCATTCATTGCCTGGTATATTGCTGGAGGACATGGCATCTCAACAATTATGGGAATTAAACAGCCAAGATTCAGAAAGAATCTAGAAAAAGGTGGAAGTGCAGAAAAGGATGAGAACACTCACATCAATTTCATCATCATATGATATGCTGTGAAAAAACTGATGATGATGCAAACACTTGTGCTGTAAAGCAGTGTGGCCTGTGCATACACAGGATCATGTCCAAAACATGCCTATGTAACTTGATATGCTGCATTTCTCCCCAGATGAAAAAAAAACCTCTGGGAACAACAGATAATAGCATAACTACAAGGACATCTTGGTACAGCTTTGAATTTTTAGCTGGGGAATGGCTGTCAGTTTTTAGCTGCAGATGCATACTTAGTTCTGCTGCCAGCTTTAGGAGTTTGTCTCCACCATGTCCATCTTATATATTTGTCAAAGATTTTACAAAGGCAACATAATTTCCAAGTGCTTCATCTTGTTCAAAGGAAATGAAACTCTTGAACATTGCACCTGAACTTCTCACTATTCTGAGAAACAAAGAGCACTAACAATTCCTAAAGAACTGCCACTTTCTCTATGCAGGACCTGGTCTGGTGTGCAAGTTTCTTCTGTTGTCTCTGATTGCTGTTTGGAGCTAGAACAATTAAACTTAAAAAAAACCTGTACAGAGCTGAACTGAAGTGAGCTTTGCCGGGAGCAAAACTGTTATACTGAGGCTTACTCCTGAATAGACTTGCATAGAATCGAGCTGTACATTTTATTCTGTGGGAAATGATTCAAATTAGTAGAAGTTGTGTCCAGATTTGCTGCCTTATTTCAGCTCTGCCTCCTTTGTCCATATCCCTGCCCCATTGCCATCCATTGCTGGAATATGGCCCCCAAGACTGCTAATTCTCAAGCAGTAGAGCACTGGCAATAAAACCATTGGTCTCTCTAGCTCAGTATTGTCTATAGCAATGGTTCCCAACCTTGGGTAACCTAAATATTCTTGGACTACAACTCCCAGAAATCTTGACCAGCACAGCTAATGGTGAAGGATTCTGGGGACCCAAGGTTGGGAACCACTGCAATAGAGAATGCCCCCACAGGGCACATCAGGATTTCAGTGATTTCTGGTTTGAATAAACATTCAGTATTACCAAATCTGCCAGGAGCAAAGTTTTTCCAAATATTTCCTAGATTTACAAATTCTTTTGATTTGTTTTTTAAAAGAGACAAATTTGAAAGAAATTATTAGGGCTGGAAGGAAAGTGTCACATGATCTGATAAATGTGATTAGAATAGCATGCATGAAGAGGGATCATCTTGGGCAGCACTGAAGTAATACTGGCTGTAATGAATCTACTTAACAACAGGTAAGAAGCTGCTTTACACTGAGCCAGGCCACTGATTCCTCTAGCCCAGCAGTTTCACCTCTCATTCTGCAGGATTTCAAGCAGGATTCTTTTCTAACCGCACCTCAACATCCATGGTATTCCCTTGTGATCTCCCATCAAAGTACTAACCAGCATGACTCTGTTTTGCTTCCAAAATCAAATGGGATTGGACATGTTCGGGGCCATGTTGGGTTTCTTGACCTTGAGGGACAATGGACAGAGAAAATATTACTAGAATATTGATCTGAACAATCATCTCTAAATGAAGACTCATAGGAGTTGCTTCAGTGTTTACAGCAGCAGAAGATATTCTACTTATGATAACTTTACATTGTAAAATATACACAGAACAGTCTGCCACTGCATATTACGTGTACCTTATGCAATTTCAGTGAAGATTTAACATTGTGAATTTCATCTTCAAAGTATAATTAACATTAGCCCACCATCACCACCTTTACATTGGGAGGGAAAAATCCCAACGTCAACAACGGTACAGGTGAAAGGTTTTGTTTCATTTTGTCTTTTCATTTGCTTATTTCAAATTACAAGGTCATGAAGTAATAATAAGTAGAATTCTACCATCTGAAAATCAAACAGTCTCGATCCAGATTTGGTTTTTAAAAGTAAATAAAGCCAACTGCTGAATTTGTCCTCCATCATGTATTTTTATTCTATTTTATGAGATATTATATTGATATATGAAAATATAGGGCTAATGATTTGAAAGATTTTATTTCATAAATCTAACTGCTGTTGTGTTTAAGATACTTTTGGGGGGATGACTTTAAGAAAGCTACATATGAATTATTTTCTTGCTTCCAGCTTTAAGTTGAACTACCAGACTAGATATGCAGAACAAATCTCAACAATACAGATAAGGTGTGGCACTGGAGGATGCCGCAGAACAAGTAGCACAGTCTCCATGGCCCATATCTGTTGAGATGCCTTTCTCCTGAATAGCCTACAAATCTTACATAAGATTTATATGACCCGATATTCAAGTACAGTGGTGCCTTGACTTACGAACTTAATCCGTCCCAGAAGATGTTCGTAAATCGAAACGTTCGTAAGTCAAATCAGCATTTCCCATAGGAATGCATTGAAAACCGATTAATCCATTCCAGCTGTTTTTTGTTCTTATGTCGAGGCGCCGTTTGTAAGTCAAAGCATTAGTTCCCATAGGAACTAATGCAAAACCTCTACCACTAGGGGGAGAATTTTTTTTTAACCTAAGATGACTTAGGTTAAAAAAAAGGGCAGGTAAGGAGGGAGGGAGGAAACGAACACCTTTTAAACAGAACACCTTTAAAACCAAGCAGCTTTAAACCAAACCAAGCCCCTTTTAAACCAATTTTTACATTTTAAAATTACAGTACCAGGCAGTCCAAAGTCCATTTCCCGCTTTCCCCGCGGGTTTTTTTGTTCATAAGTCAAAGCTCTGTTTGCAAGTCAAAGCAAAATTTTGCGAACGGAGCTGTTCGTAAGTCAAAATGTTTGTACGTCGGGGCGTTCGTAAGTCTGTAGACAGGAATTATATTAATCAGAGAATAACAAATTCTCTCACCTAGTGAGCCTCCCCCGTCTCCCACACTAGCTATGTGTAGCCCCTGTTGTGAATATGGAGATATTTTCTGGTTTATGCAGTGGAGTCAATGAGTTGGTTGGATGAAACCTTTGGGAGATTTCATCAGTATTAAAGAGAAATGAGGAGGGCTTGACAAATCTTCTGTGGGTTTCATAAGCAGCAGCACATACAGAGGACCATCAGTGTACAGCTCATGACTAGCTGGGGTCAAAGTCTCAGAGGGACATGTTCAGCAATTACTTTGCCATTGCCATGGCTCCCCTGCTGTCTTTGATATTTATTGCTAAGGATTTTGCATCTTAGTGCTTGGCTACTACAGCATCAGAGTCTTGAACATGGAAGTGTCCAATTTGGAGTCGGGTCATCTCTAGATGCAAGGTCTCAGAGATGCTTCCAGTTTGTGTCACTTAACTAGCTATCCTGGTGACTGAACTAGAAATGTTCTGCCACAGACTTGAAAAAGCTATGCTGGTTGTAGGACTTGTAGTCCAAAAAACAATTTCTAGGCTCTGCCTTCTTTCATGCAAAACATTTGCTTTATCACAGAGTAATCACTTTTCCTCTTCTCAAACTTCCACGCCACCATCTGTGTTCAGTGGCACATTTTGCTTGAACACACCATGACAAAGGATAGTCATAGTCTTTGTGAGAAAAAAGGATAAAAGATAGCATTTGCTTAATTCACCTCAGGCAAATATTTAGTTTATTCAAAATTAGTATTACAATTGGTAAAGTACTGCTAAGTAATCTATAGCTAATCCTGCCAGTGACTAATGAAATATTTCGCTTTACATGGAAGGCTATTTTCACAACTGATAACAAAAAGAGTAGCACTCTGGCATAGAATAATGAGATTAATTTTAAAAAGAGCCTTGGCTTTAGACATTATGTCCAAAGGCAACAACACAATTATTGTTATTGTCTTGAAAGAAAATTAAAAGTTTGTGTTGATGGAAGACAAACCTGCTAAAGATGCTCAAGTGACTTTGGTGATTAAGCAAATGGAAGAATATTGTTTAAAATTGATGGGTGAAACAATACAGGCTGTGTTTTAAGAGGATTTTCTAGAGACTGGATAAATGGCCGGTATTGATTTTATTGAGATTCCTGCTGTTAAAGCATTGTACTGTGAGCCCAAAATTTCCTAGATCTTGACTGCTTGGGAATCTGAGTTGACTTTGGCTGTCAAACAAGTTGAAGGACACGGAGCAGTTAAGACTATTTTAATCTTATGTTCTACCTCAAGTATAAGATGCAGCAAAGGTATTGTGCCTGCTGAGAATTCCCTGTGCCAGTGAGTTTGTTCTCACTTTTTAATCTACAGTATTTATTTTTATGCATGATAACTGGATTTTCATCACATGATCACACAGCTTGGCAGTACTGTTTGGAATACAGGCAATGAGCAGCCAAGATGACAGATGCCAACTACTTTTTTTTGTTTCTGAGTTTTCTGAGTTTTCTACACCAAAAATGTCAACTTTAAAGAGTGTTAAAAGATTGACAAATTTAGTATTTTCTTTCCTAGAAAAAAATTGTTCTAGGAAAAATACAGTTAGATGGGTTGACATAAAAGTATACACAACTGGAGAAATGGCACCTTCAGGCACTGTGTTAGAGATGCAAATTATTCCCATGAAGTACTTGTTGAATGTAAGACTGTACAGTGATGAATTGCATTACTCACTCCTCTTTCTTGATCATTATACATTGAGAAGTATTATATGGATAACAAGTCTAAAACCATGGGCATAAGGTAAAAAAATCATAGACTCCTAGCATTTGTTTGTGAAACAATGCTATAATCCACTTGATGTCCTCTATACCAGGGGTCCCCAACCCCTGGTCTGCGGCCCGATGCCGGTCCGTGGGCTTCCTTGAACTGGGCCGTGGACACGGATCTCCGGGGGCCCCCGCACGCACGCATGGTGGGCGTGTCGCACTCGTGGAGGGGTGTGTCGCACTTGGGGGTGGGGGTGTTGTGCTTGTGCACGTGTGCAAGCACACCTGCCCACAAGTGTGACACACCCCTCCGCAAGCGCGACACACCTACCCGCGAGTGTGACACGCCCCCCGTGAGCGCGACACGCCAACCCGCAAGCACGGCACGCCCACCCACGAGTGTGCTACGCCCCTCCGTAAGCGCAACACACCCACCCGCGAGCGCAACACGCCCCTCCATAAGCGCAACATGCCCACCCGCGAGCGTGACACGCCCCTCCGCAAGTACGACACGCCCTCCCGTGAGCATTACACGCCCCTCCGCAAGCGCGACACGCCCAACCGTGAGCGTGGCATGCCCACCCGCGAGCGTGGGGGTGCCCCCGCCCCCACGCATGGAGCCCGCACCCCCCAACCGGTCCGCGGTCCGAAAAAGGTTGGGGACTGCTGCTCTATACTGTGTAAACGGGAAGATAGCATTATCTGTCAACTCAGATATTTAATTTAAGTTAATTAAACGCTTCCTACCTTCTGCCCCCTTCTGATTCGGAAGTTCCCTACAGCCCCTTTTTGCCCTGGGAAAGCCTTTGGGAGCCTCAGGATGAAGAGCCTTTAATAGCTAAAAATTTGTGGCAGTCCTGATCCCAGTGCTGGCAATTTAGCAGTGATTTTTTGCTATTAAAATCTCCCCCCTTTACCTGAGGTTTACCAAAGTCTTCCCCAGAGCAAAATGAAACCCTCAGGACCTGAAAGGGGTGGATAGGAAACTTTCAATTAATTTGAATCAAATATCTCCCACACCAGATGATGATATCCTGTTTGGATGGTGTAAAGCTACGCAACATGATTTCAGCCAGAAATTAAGTATATTAAAATATTTGATTTCCTGCTCTAAGATATCTTATTCATAACTCTTTACATTAGAGTTGGGATATCTGCATCCCTGCAGATGTCGCCAAACTATAAGTCCTATCATCCCTGATCAGCTATGCTTCCTCGGAGCATTTGGAAAGTGGAGTCCAGCAGCGTCTTGTCAGGCTTCACGTTCCTGCTCTTGCCTTTGACAATGTGTGTGAGACACCTCAGTTTGATAATTTCAAGAGTTTGACCAAAAAAAAAATTGTACTCCATGCTTAGAAAACCCTGGAAAGGCCCGCCACAAGTCGGAATCAGCTTGACAGTATCTAATTATTAGTGTATTGTCTAATATGGGTGTAGGAAGATAAATCGTTTAATGACTGTAGATAGTGTTCTTCTGAAATTCTTCTTCCCCTCTCTATTGGCAAGTATCCTAATGGTATTTTAATAGTGACATTGTGTGTCTGATGCTGTTTCTTTGCCACAGTTTTGCTGACATAAAATTATATATATATCAATGTAAGAAAAGCCATAGAAAAGTTGTTTTGTCTTACAAGGCATACATTTTAAACATCAATTTAGCACAATAACATTCATTGCCCCTGCGTACTGTTTATATGTGGCCCTGCCATTTCATTGCTGATCACTTGCACTCCTTTCCTCATTCCTGATTCCAGGATGTCCATGTTTCCCTTTTGTTAGCAGAGCACAATAGATAGTGCACTAGCATACAGATTAAAGGTCATTGGCTTGATTTCATCAAAGGCATTTAACTGTTGCCGGGATGGAACCAGGGCTGGAAAGACTGATAGAGGAAATGAAGAATGGGGCAAACATATCTTACAGTTCAATCCTAGGCATGCACAGTCAGAAATGTCCCTTTGTTTCGGGTCTCCCTCCCAGGGTAGGAGGCTTAGGATTGCATTATTTGTGAAACAAGAAGCGGATAGATAAGAAGGGTGTAAATTTGCATTGAAATGTAAAAAACAAAAACAACCCCCCCCCACAATCTATCAGTAATATATGTTTTGTTTTGTGACTTGTCATTTTTCCTTCTTTGCAGAATATTCCAGCCAATATTTGTAACCTGCCTGTTGCATGCGCTCTTTTAAGTTTCTTTCTGCTGCAATCACATCAGTCATCTCTTGTGGTTGCATCAATAGGGTTGATTTGGCTATTCAGATTTCAGCAAAACCTCACTGAAACCTGACTTAACCTCACATTTGAACTCAAACATCTCAGGATTTGAATAAATTCAAATGACAAAGAAAGCTTTTACAAATTCATAGTTATGAAGGTTAACATTCCTTGAAGCTAATAAAACACTGTTTACATTTGGTTGTTTACATCTGGTTATTTAGAGTTTTTGTAACAAGCAAGAGCTACTGTTAAGAATAAACTTAATTCTCTATGGCAGAGGTTGTCAACCTCCGGTCCGCGGCCCGGTGCTGGTCCATGGCCTGAGCCGGACCGGGCCGCGGAGACAGACCTCCCGCCCCCTGCACGCACTCGCCTCCCCACAGCTGCTTTGCGCACGCACACGCGTGCCAGCGCCGGCGTGAGCGCTCCCCACCCCTTCACGCATGCGCCTGAGCGCCCGCGCGAAGGGGTGGGCGGGCAGGCGCTCCTGCGCATGTGCAAAGGGATGGGGGAGTGGTGGCGTGGGCGGGCGGGCACTCCCCCACCGCTTCACGCATGCGCCCAAGAGCACACGCACATGCACCCAAAAGCACGTGCACGCCCTCAGAGGCTCAGCCGATCCGCGGTCCCAAAATGGTTGGGGACCGCTGCTCTATGGAATTATCTTGTCCTAACCACATTTAGTGGATTAGATATTGGAATACTGAACAAACAGAGAACTATTTAGGCATCCCTAACAGTGCATAGCAAACAGATGAGGAGAGAGTATGTGCTAGCCCCGCTTCCTTCTGTCATCACTTCTCTCATCTTCCTGTGAGTAGAGGGCAACACTAAAAGAGAGAGCCTCCTGTATCCCCAAAGGAACTGTGACAGAGACAATAAGATGGGTGGGCCATCTCCTCCCTTGTTTATATGATTTCAAACATGAGTAGGGCTTGGGTAGGCAGGTTCTTCAGTTTCAGTCCACACTAGAATGTGGGAGGTGTTTCTGATAACTGGTGTTAACATAATGACATGTGGTGAATTTATCACAACTTGACTTTTCAGGGTATTTTTGGATGCCTAACAGTAAATGTGAGGATTCAGCTTCCATATTGTAGTTTAATACATCATTATTTATACTGGATATGATAGGCTAGACTCCTACCTCTTCCCTACGAATTACTGCAGAAGTTCTTCTCATCCCAGCAGTGGCTGAAATAACACTGCCTAGGAGAGAACCGTTTGTTGTGGCCGTTCCTGGAAAAGGCAATACTTTACTTTCAGATAATCACATACTAGCCATTTGTCTTGTACACTGATCTGTATCTAAGGGCCTGTCCAAATTGGCCATTTTGAGTAAAGGTGGGTCGGGCTACAAAGGGTCTGTTGTGGGGTGGGGTGGGGAGAGAGATGTGCCATTTGGTGTGCTCCTCTTGTCCCCACAGCAAACAACCCATTGCAGCCCAATCAGCTATCAAATCATGTTCTCCTTCCATGCTACAGATCCATTCAAAGCAAGGTTTGCCTATGAGTAGCTTACTCATGAGTAAGGAGACAACAGGAAGCCAGTTGCGGCACCAGGGTCAGAGTGATTTGGATATTCACAACAGCGTATCAGCAGCAGCTACTGCAGCTGCCCTCACCATTTCTGCCTCTAAAATGATATCTGGAGCTATGGTGGTGGAGGCCACACCAGCCTTCAGGGTGCTGTGCAGCCACCATATCGTGGTGAGCCCAGTCTCAGCCTCCTGGGCTGCCCTTCACCACTTGCCCCCTGAGCCTGCAGGGCTCTGAATTGTACTAAATAGAATATATGTCCTGGGCAAGGGTCCGAAAGGTAGAAGGCAACTCTTAAAGGGGAAGAATGGATCATTCTAAGTACAAACACAAGCAGAGAACATCCTTTTTTCTGTGCTAAACAGTGCCAACAGGGACATCAGGGTTCCAGATGCTATAACGATATGCCAGTGTGGACAGAATCTAAGTTGCTTTTATTTGCTTGCAGCCCATTGGTTTTATTACTTTATTCTGCTTATTTTTAAAAAAATCTCTCTTCGATTATCTAACTTTCAAAAAATATTTTTAAATACTATGATGGTAGTTAAAAATAGGGAATATGTGTGTTTAACACTGTGATTATAAAATAATTTCACCAATAATTTTGAAACATACCACACTGAAACACATTGGCTGAAATCCTCTTGCTTTGTTACACATGTGGAAGGCAAACAGTTTAACATTCACTCGCTTCTGGCTGGCAGTTAATGAGTCACTGCTGATATTTGTGGGATGTGCATGCCCTCTGGCTTGGCAGATGCTCAAGAATTCCAGTTGAGACTCATTAAATGCTAGCAACAATGCACTGAAAATTGCATCATTTGTCTTCTATGTGTGTAACAAAGCAACAAGATAAACTCTTGGTTAGTTCATCACACACCAGTAACCCCAAGGACCATTTCATTGTACAATTGCATTCATTAAAATTCTTAATATTAGGAAATATACGTGGTACAAAATGGCCTCTCCCAATTTGAAGAGATACTTGTTTAGCAGGCAGAGGCAAAGAGGCAGTCCCGAAACCAGCAAAATCAGGGAGCTGAACAGGGGACAGATTGTATTTGTCTTCAGTGTGGAAGGGATTGTCACTCTCGAATTGGCCTTCTCAACCACACTATTGTGGTTCTCTATTCAGAGCAGATTACCACAAGAGATCTCTATTCAGATCTCTATTCAGAGCAGATTACCACAGTCTCTTGAGACTGAAGGATGCCTACACCCGATGGTACATGTAGAAAGATGGATTCACTCCCTCAAGGAAGCCTTGGCCTGAGTTTACAAGAACTGAGCAAGGCTGTTAAGGACAGTACATGTTGGAGATTGCTCATTCATAGGGTCACCATGAGTTGGAGGTGACTTGACAACATGTAACAACAATGACAATAACTACTACTACTACTACTACTACTACTACTACATAGATATCATCATAGTAATAGTAACATACTATGTGAGTAACTTGGATTAAGAAATTTAAGCTAATTAACCCACAGTCACCCTGTGAGCTTCATAGGTGAGTGGGAATTTGAACATGGCTTTCAAATCCAATTTGTGTTCTAGTCACTACAGTAGGAGTGAAAATATGATTGCCTGAGAACTGCATGCAGAGCTATTTCGTGGTCCCCGGGGCTTTTCTTGAAGGTCCCTTCCTGGATTTCCCCCAGATGGAAAGAAATTGGCTAAAAACTTAGAATTGCCATTTTTGTAGACAATTCTCCTTTAAAACGTATGTCTCCCAAACCTTATTTTGGCCCCTCCAGAAGGGTTACACAACTGGGGGTGTATATCCATTCACTTCTGGTTTCATTGTGGGAACACAGGAGTGGACCCCTGTATTCTTGCCCTTCCCCTTGCCCACAACATCATTGATGGGTCTATAAACAGATATGCAGTGGGAGAAACAATTTTTGTAACTGAATTGAGTGTACTGGCCTGCACTAATGTGAGGTTGAGACAGTCATCTTGAGAAGTAGATAATGTGCCAAGTTTTAGTGACATGAAAGGAGAAGTCTGGAGTTAAAAAGGATTTTGAAGAACAAAAAGAGCCATTTCATATATAATACTTTAAACTTCATAAACAATGAGTCATGCTGTTTCACTGCTGATAAGCACCTATAGTACAGCTGTTGTTTGAAAATGCTGGTAGAGTCTTATGATACTGAAAGCAGCAGCTTTTACTGCCTCAAATCTTCTCTGCTTTAATTAAAAGAGTGTTATGAAAAATTCACCCTTAAAAGGTATATTTTCAATCCCCTTTCACCACACGTGAGCACTCAGGTGAAGCAGAATTGTCTTCTTGCTTTTATAATTTGGATGGCAATAGCACATCCATTTACTCTCAAGTAAGTTCAGGTTCAGTGGGGCTTACTCCCATGTAAGCCTGCATATTTATTTATGTGTTTCATTTCAACTTGCAGCTTGTACCAAGTCAAAAGCCATGTCATTTTAAGCTACATTTTCTGGAACAAATATTCTGTGCAATTATTACTGTATAAAGAACACATACAGTTAGATGGTAGGTATTTGGATTTGGACCCAACTATCTTGTTGCCTACATAAATACTGGTACCTCTGAAAGATTCAGAACTGTAGTTAAATCAACCTGTAGCAGCTAAAACTGATTTAACACCAATTTATTTTAATTAGTCTTCTAATCCGTCTTAAAAAGAACACATGCAGCAATACAATTTCTAAAAGTCACTAATGAAGATACAGCCCTATCATAGGATGAGTTTATGTACTGCAGATGTATCTGTTCAATGGATAACTTACACAGCTAAAACAACCACCGGAGATCAAATACCATAGGCAGAACTTTTATATCGCTTTCACCCACTTTCTCTAATCTGGTGCCGTCTATGTGTATTGGATTACCTCTTCTATAATCCCCAACCAGAATTGCTGTTTATAACATAAAAGCTTTGGAAATTTATTGGGTTCAGAAAGGGTGACCTACATTGTCCTGAAGAACAGTTTTTAAAGCAGGGGTGGACAATATACTACCGATGAGCCACACATGCCTTCCTTCCCATACTTTATGGCCCAGCCATTGCATGAGAGCCAGTGTGGTGTAGTGCTTACTTCTCGACCTGGACCTGGGCGACCTGGATTTGAATCATAACTCAAGAATTTAAATTCACTGGCAGACCTTGGGCCTACCCCATGAAGTTGTTGTGAAATGTAGAGGAGTTACATTATTTTTCCTCCAATGATGCCTTGGGTACGTTGAAAGAAAGGGGGAAATAGAAATATAACAGTAAAGTTTATTGCAGAGGTGAATTTGCAGAGGTGAATTTGAGGGGCATGGTAAAACAAGTTACTCCTCTTTAAAACAACATATCCATAGAGCATGCACCTTGTTTTCAAGACCAGTCTGGAGATGTGCAGTTTCTACTGAAAAACAAGGTAAGTGGATTTCTCAGATTTTGTTTTGCCATCACTATCAAAATTATTTTGCCATACTATCAAAATTCAGATGGACAACAGGGCATCTGGTGGCAATAGCAAAATCCAGTTCCAGGACCTCCATCACTGGAAGTTGCCACCTCTTCTAAATGAGGACAACTAACATAGTCAGCTCAGAGTATGAGGATAATATTGTACTAATGAGGTATATGTGTGTCTGAATCATATTGGAAGAGAACTATGTTATGCTACTGAATTTGTGAATATGTATATGGTGAAACCATCTTAGTATTTTCTTCATTTTACCCTGTGATTGGGGTAAAATGATTACCCCTTATTTGTTTTCCTTCCAGGTCCCAGATATATTTGCAGAAGGATGAAACACTTAGTCCTAGGGTGCAACTAGACAGTGTCTTGGGCTGGATCAGGCTAAGCAGGGTCATGGTCATTTGAAAGTGCATTTTTGAGAGTTAAGACTATTCTTGCATCCACATGCAAGGACCAGGTGGTTATTATGAGACACACTGCACTTCAAAGCAACCCTATTTAGCCCATTTCCCCCCACTCTCAGTCTCCATATCCCTGGCATCCTCTCCTGTCTCCTCCTCTGGGGGGATCTGGAGAAAGCTGGATCTTTTTGTTTTCATTTATTGGTAAGTGGCATATTCACTGCATTAGCTTACCATCAAAATGAAACAGCACTGGATTGCAAAGAAAAAGAAGATATCCCCTCCATTTCCCCTTCTGTCTCCCCTCCCTCTTTTCCTCTGTCTATCTGGAGAAAGGGAAAGCTGGATTTTTTAATTATTATTTTAATTTATTGGTAAGTGACATATTATTGCATTGGCTTGCCACAAAGTGAAATAGTGCTGGATTGCAAAGGAAAAAGCAAAAGATTGCCTGTGTGTCCTCTCCTGCCACCTACTCTGTGGGGAGCAGGAGATCACAGGGGAATTTTTTTATTGGTAAGTGACATATCACTTTCTTGGTTTGCCACTCAAGTGACACAGCGCTAAACTGTTGGGGGAAACCCCCTACCAGTGCCTCTTTGGTTCAATGCAGTGATCACACATGCCAGAAACTGAACTAAAAGGGAGTGATTCTATCCACACTGAGGGGGGGGGGAACACCTGAAAAGCCCCTGACAGGGCCCCAAAAAGGTACAAGTAGGAATGGATCAAGGTCAGGCTAGTTTGCAATTGCCTGTATGTCATGGGGTTGCCAGAAAAAGGGGCAAACCAGCCCATCACCAAACCACAGGACAAATCTCTTAGTCCATTTTGTAGATTCATGTGTTGGCAGAAAAGATTTCTTAACAGATTTCACAGTCCTATCTTCAATTCTGTCAAGGAGATAGCCAATCAAGGATTCAGAATTCCAAAACCAGGCTCTTTTCAGGAACCTGTGTGTAATCCCAAGCTATCTTTTTCATACACTGCTGGTGCTGATAGTCTAGACAGAAATCTATCAAAATAAAAGTGGCTTATTATGACAGATAGCAAGAAGTAGGCCAGTGCTTTCTTATCTGATTCGCTGACATCTAGTAACGTTTAAAATTTACAGTATTTCTGACAGTCTGTTTAGTTTGTTCATAAATTAATGGCTAAACTGGATGGTCTGTAGACTCTGTAGCCATGGAGCAAGCCAACAATCTTGTGTTTAATTGTAAAAAGGAAGGGCGGGGGGGGGGGGGGAGAAAAAGATTTTTCTGGATATGCCTCTTATATAAAATCTCAAGACTTCAAAATTGGACAAAGAGTGCACATCTAGCCATGATGATGTGTGAACCAATCAATATCTACATGTCAGAGAGCACAGACAGGGAGTGCCAAAGGCAGTACTTGTAAAAAGCCAATTAAGATCTGAGCAAGGCCTGGATGGTGTCGCACACCATAGTAAGGTAAGTGCACCTCTGCCTGGGAAAGCAGCGTCCTGGAAACAAACAGGCAATCAGCAGTTCCCGGGAAGGCCAAGTTAAGGGAAATGGTAGGGGAACTCATCATTGCATGGGGCATATGGAATAAGACAAAGGAAATTGTACAGTTTTAAAATCATTTGTGGAAGCTACTCATGGAACATGAGTCTCTGCCTGCCTTCCTCGGGTGTCAAGTAAGAGCAGCTATTCCAGCCAGTTGCCTCAGCCATTCCATCCAGCTGCATTTAAGCAATTAATTTATGCCTTGTTGCAGCCCTCATAAGATATCCTGAGCATAAAGTGTTCAGAAGCTATTTAATATCCCCCTTTGTGGTGGTACTCTGGGACTGTGCAGCATGTACAAGGCAACGTAAGGGTGGCCATCCCAAGGGAGGCCTGGAAAACTACCACTGGGAACTGGGCCTTTTCAGGGAACTCTCTTGCTATGGAACTCTCTTCTGGTGGAGCATGTCAGGCTCCCACATTCCTTGGCTTTCGAAAGCAAAGTAAAACATGGCTTTTCACTCAGACCTTTGTAAGCCTTACATCTATTTAATTTAACTTATTATTTAATAATTCATGGTCCTATGTCTATTGCAGTGGTTCCCAACCTTCTCTGAGTTGTGACCTCTTTTTAGAATAGCCAAGTAACCTGCAACCCCGCCCCATGTTTGAATTAAAAAAGCATTTTAATGGGGTAAAGAAAACACATGAAAATACTGTACATTTTTCAGAATATAGTTCTAACCTAAATATTTAATATAGTGGTTGTACTTGCATCTGGGCAGCCAGCTTCAAAATGTGTGGCTAAGTTTTTGTTAAAACCAACCTCGTGTCACTCTCAACATTCAGTCTGTTTCCTGCCTTTGTTTTGATATGAAGAAGGGTTGAAAATCCACTCCTACAGAGATATGTAGAGAGGCAGATGGAAGTAAAACTCTAAAGGCAAGCATGGTGACATTTGGATATGACTGATACGTAGCACACCAGAACTGAATCAGCAATTTTTCATAAAAGAAATTACATGTCGAGGAATTGTACTGTAGATCCAAGAATTCATCCTCTGCTTCATTTGGGGATGCTGGCTGCATTCAGGGAGGTAGAGAATGAGTTTTGTACCAGTGCAGCTTCTTCTTCTGTAAGCTCAGGGAAATGCCACTGAAATTCCTTTTCAAGGGATTCAAGGCACTCAGTTATCTCCCATTTCAGATTCATCTCCATCCCAAGCCCATTCGTAACCCCTCAAGAGCCCCAGAGTCTTCTTCATAGAGTACCTTGGGTAGCCTGACCTTGCAGATGCCAGTTTTCTAGAACTCCATCCAACTGAGCTTGAAAACAGCACTCGGGTGGAAGCATGAGTTCTACTATATAATGAGACTCACCAGGGCTGTCGCTATTGTTCTCTGACATAGCCGTGCCTTGATGCTACTGCTGCTGCTTGTGCTACCAACTCCTCCTCCACCACACCAAAACTGGTGAAAGAACAGACTGTGTGGTTGTGGTTAAAGGTAGGGAGAAGAAAAGGAAAAGGGCTTCAAAGATGGGCCAGGTGGTGGAAGAACATCACAGTACCCAGGGAGGGGGCAAAACTTTTGCAGAAATCGGTGTGAAGCTTTCCTTGCACCTGATGCAGAAGAGATGAGAATGACACTTTTTTTTCCAGTAAAAAAAGAAAAAAAAAACCACATATTTTATGTACCCTCTGTATTTTATATAAAACATCTTTCATTTTGCTCAAAATACAAAGTTGTGTTGTTTGGGGTTTTTTTTTTTTTGCATAAAAATCATTTCAATAAATCTTTCACAAAAAAACCCAACAACACTAAAATTTGGAAAATGGACAAAAACTCTTGTGATCTTAACTAGTAGACAGAAAAGTTTTGAAACTTTTCATTCTCACCTGGAAGAACAAAATGAGCAAAGATTTACATCTCTGCAACCATAGGAAATATTGATGGTGACTTCAAGGGGGTGTACCTGCTGCATTGGTATTACTATGCACAAAGAAGTGTTTTGTTTGTTTAGCCCTATCTCAAAACAGTCCACTTTGGGCTAGACAAAGTACAGACAGATCAGCTAACAATATCTGGATGTCAAGTTGAATTTTTAATTCATGGGTGGTGTTTTCTATGTGAGAAGTGCTATTTGGAAAGGTTAGTTTCTTGAAATATATCTCTCAGAATGTCCCACCAGCATGGTCCCTGGGGAAATCCTGGAACTTTTGGTTCCAAAAAATAACCTGTAGGTTCCCTGGTATGTAGAGAGTTTGCAAAAAAATAATGATTCTCTTTCAAAATGTTAGAACTCAGAAAGCAGAAGGAATTATTGTCTCCATCACTTTCTGCGTGTAAACTTGCCAGAACACCTGGTTATCTTCAGCTTAAACAGCCAGAGTGCTAAATGGGATACTGATAAACATTGGTTTGCTCTAGTGCAGCACTTTTTCAGTCCCCTCAAACACCACAAAAGGTTTTTGTTTCCTAAACTCTTTGCCCATCTGGTATCATTACAGCTGCACAGTGTGTGGCGAATTCTTCCTCAGAATCTCTGACATAGTCTAAATTTTATCAAACTTGAAATTAGGGATGTGTGAAAGCCTACCAATTCAGCAAACACCTGAATAAAGAGGCACAGATTGGGGCTGACCTTCCTTGTCTTTTGGTGACACACCAACCTGATCCTTGTCTGAGTCTAGAATGGCATTTGTGTGTTTCTAGTCCTCTCTGAAGGCTTCATTCCTGTGCACAGGGAAATGTAAAAGGTAAGTCCAGGTCATAGATTGACTGGTACAGGAAGAACAAGAAGGGTGTCAATGGCAGTATGAATGCCTTGGTGCATTGCTTTATTTTTTATCTTTCCCCTTTTTTTCTCTTACTGGGAGAAAGCACATATTGGCTTCATAAGACAGGCAGCAGAAAGAGAATTGAGTAAAGGACTTTAAAAGGGCAACAGACACAAGACTTTGGGTATGGCTACATTGACAAATAATACAGGAGATGCTCCAGGATTGGGACAAAGTCATATTAATTTTTATTGATTACATAACATACAAATGGGTGTGTATCATCAACTCATAGTTCCCGCCCCCATACATTTTTTCCTCCACCACTGGAGCTTCTATTTTTTTTCTTTTCAAAATTGAATGCATTTGCACAGATTCAGATGGTGTGATCACTTGAGTCAATGCTGTGGGTGACCAGAAGCTGGCTCTCCCAGCATCCTAGTTCAAGGTGGAGAGAAAGGAAGCAAAGGGGCACTTGCAGGGGTGTCACTTCCCCTTAACAGTCTCCAAATCATTGATTTTTTTAAGTCTTGGTGCCAACATTAGTGTGCTACAACACAGAGAGAGAGGAAGAGGAGATTGGCAGCCAGCTCTTGTTTGCAGCTTGTCAAGGTGGTTCTACTGTAGTTGTGCCTCCAGCAAATCTAGACCACTGCAGTAGAGCTGCTAACAAGTGCTAATAAGCAGTTTCCTCCCCTCTCTTTGCTGACTTCTGTGTGATCGACTAAAGCAAATGAGTTCCCAGGTGCACATTTACAGTGGATCACTTCACATTTTTCCTGCTCTGTAGGCCCACTATTGGATGATTTAATTAATTACTTTGCATCAGTAAATGCAGACAAATGTTGTTTCTAAAGTAATAAGCAGCCTTTTCTTCAGCTTCATGAGTCTTTCTTTTTCTTTCCCAACTTCTAATAATGATATGCAAATACCAGATTTAACATGAGAAGGCACTTTACCCCACTAATGCCTCTGGGTTCCTTGCTCCATTCATGGCCACCTCAGAAATGCATGAATATCCCTAGTTCAATGTGTTTTTACATGTTTGTCTGAAAACAGTACACACCCCTACTTGAAATGAAACACTGCTAACCATTACTGTTGCATTGCAGTATCGGCATATGTCATGGTCACATGAACTGCAGCAATTTACTGCCATCTCATGTACAATGTAACTAGGAACCATAACTTTTTAGCAATAACTTGTTTATTATGAAGCACCACAGAAATTACTGGATTTTTCATCTGTAAATGGGAATAATAACAGACTCACTTTGGAGGATGTTGTGAGAATGTAATGAAGCTTGTAACATCCCCTTGCAGTCTAAGCATGGGTAATAAGCAAATAATTGCTAGAATGCATCTTTTAAAAAAATAAAAACAAAGAGTTCAAGGTACAATGCTTCAGCAATGGCAGTGTAAAGCTAACAGATCAACATTTCTACTCCAAAGTAAACCCTACTGAACTTCCCAGTAAGTATGTTTATACTGTTTCCTGGGAGGGAGTTCCACTGAATCCAGCAGAGCTTATCTCTGAATATATAATTGCACTGGCAAGAAAGAGTTTCCATCAAGCAAATGAGAAGGCACAAGCTTCCACAACTAGCTATCCAGCATGGCTGAATTCTTCAGCTCACTAGAATCCTGCATGTTGGTCTTGTGATCTTGGATAGCTTCTTTTCCTTATTACTAAAATGAAAGCTAATTATACTTCCTTTGAGGTGCGAGTGTTCTTCCTTATTTAAAGGTGTTGTCGTGCATACAAATAAGAATACTAGCTCAAGGAGATCAGAGTCAGACAAATTCATTTCCTATGTCTTTCAAAAGCACATGCTTAGAGACAAAACAAGCAGATGATGTTGTTATATGCCATCACGTTGCCTCTGATTTATAGCAACCCCATGAATGAGCAATCTCCAAAATGTCCTGTCCTCAGCTCTTGTAAACTCAAGTCTGTGGCTTCCTTTAGGGAGTCTATCTATCTTGTATTTGGTTTTTCTCTTTTTCTACTGCCTTCAACCTCTCCCAGCATTAATGTTTTTTTCCAGAGAATCTTACCTTCTCATGATGTGCCCAAAGAAGGACAGCCTCAGTTTCATCATTTGTGCCTTCAAAGATAGTTCAGGGTTGATTTGATCCAGGATCCACTTGTTTGTCTTTGATACTGAAGCATCATTTCCTCTGGTAGTGTAGCAAACAGTATAACGAATTGATGTACTACGGTAATAGTAATAATTCATCTGTGCCCCCTATGGTTTTGGCCTGAGGGGAGACACTTTGTGACATGACAGAATATGACAGAATGCAGAACTATGTCACAAATGAGGGGGCACTGAAGTAATACTACCTCTGTGTTAACTACTGTGGTGTTATTATTTGGACTAATATAAAACTGTGGATGCAGATGGACAATATTAAGGGAGTTGAGGATGGTATAATAATTAAGTCTATTGACTATAAGGCCAGAGCTAAGTAGAAACACCCTCACATATTTTAGGTTATTATTTCAGAAGTCATTGAGCCATAAAGCCTAAACACTTTCTTCTTTTGGTACCTTATAGTCAATACACTCTAATTATTATACCATCATCAACTCTCTTAAAACACACTATTGTCCATCTGCATCCACACGGTTCATTAGTCTTTTGGCAGCTCCCAAAGAACCAAGACTCGGCAAGTACTGTGGTACATTCCCTTGTTTTGTTTTTTACTACAGGAAGCAAAGGCTGGTGCTGCTATATGTATTCAGAGCAATATGACTTGGGGAATATAAAAGTTCTATTCAGGCATTTTCTGTTTATGTGTACTTGCTAGAGGTGTGCTCTTTCAGCTTTTTGGACTGCAATTCTCAGAATTATGCACACATTGCAGCCTACAAACTCAAATGTTCACATCTTTAGGTTTCTCTCCCCCCCCCCCCCATTATTAGGAGGGGCTTTCAAGTTACTTACATGTAACATCAGTTTCTTGGGAAGGTGCCATTGTGCTTCCTAAGAATCTTGGTTCTTTGGGAGGTGCCATCTCTAGAGCCTAATGGATAGCGAGACTATGACTCCCGGGAAGTACCACAGCAGCTCCCCTTTTTTACCAATCAACAACAGGAAGCGAAAGTCTGAGAAGCTGAAGTGCTTGAGAAGTGCAGGTAAATAACTCAAAAGCCCCTCTTGGGGTGGGGGGGGAATGAAACCTACAGGTGTGTAGGCTTGGGCTAGTTGGGCTTCTTGGAGAATTCCAGGAATTGCATCCCATTAAAGAGCATACCCATATATTCATAGAGGGGGTTGCTCTAGCTCTGCCCCCTCTGCCAGGGATTTAGTTGTCTTTAAATGTAAATTGAAACACCTGAAGAAGAGAAGCTCAACTCTGCAGGGGCCTCCAGAGGAACCAGGACTCCAATTTTCCAGGGTCCTTACAGAAGTGATGATGCCTCGTGGACCACTGATGATAACTTCTAAATACTTTTTTTTTAAAAAATAACAAATTTCAAATACTGTATTACACATTGTTTGTTTATTTTTTATTTTATTTTATTTTACTTGAATTTTTATCCCACCCATCTAGTGGCCAGGCGACTACGCTGGGCAGCTTACAAAATAATAACATAAACATATAGTAAAAGTACAATAACAGTCTAATAGAACTTCACAAAAAGAAAGCCAAAACTCTAAATAGAAAATGACTGTTAACCAAAAAAAACATTGTTTTGGTACAATTACAACCATTATTCACAATTTTGGTAATGCTAGGGGGCTTGCTAAACTAGACATAGCATAAGGCTTCAGCATTTCTTCATGCAACTCGGGGACTGGTCCAGGGGGCATGGGTGGTATAAATGGTATCCAATACCAAAATAAGAAATATTCCAAAAACAAGGGTGGGCAATACTGTTGTTAGACCACTATAAATATAAGAGATAATATTCTCAAAAAGATGCACACTTCTTTGTTCCTCTACACTTTTTTAAAATGCCTTCCTAGCTGGCTTATAAAGGTACTATCTCTGCATACATGGCTATCATTGCTTTTGTTTGCTTTTGATTAATAGATAACCATCTTAGCTATTTAGTAGTGGGACTTGTGCAGAAGGATTTTATACCACCAGAGACTGGACATCACCAAGCGATATACCTAAGGCTACATAATTTGTTTACATTGACCTAATCTACCATTTGAAATTATCTCCAGAAAAGACAATGTAAAAAGTGCTGCATTGCTCTTTGTTTTCCAGAGACCAAGGGACCTCTCTGTTTTTCAACATACTTTGAAGTTGTTGTAGGTTTGAGAACACAGACAGAGTTCTAACGCCTGTCTTCTGAAGATGCCGGCCACAGAGACTGGCGAAACATTAGGAAGAAAAACCTCCAGAACACGGCCAAACAGCCCAAAAAACCTACAACAACCATCGGATCCTGGCCGTGAAAACCTTCGAGAATACATACTCTGAAGTGCTTTTAGATTTCTGAAAATAATACCAGTGTATCACCAGATGAAACCCATTCCTTTGTCTGCACCATCCCTCCTACATTTAATCTAGAAAGAACAAGGAATGAAGATCAGCCTTCTTTCCCTTTACATTTCCCTTACCGCCCCACCTCCTGCTTTTTTTTAATGCTTTGGTTTATGAAAAGGTAATATTCTTGAAAGCTTGCACATATTTATGTGTCTCTGCACACTTTTTTTTGCACACGTTTGATCAGTGTATTGAAATGCTGAAGGTATCAACTCAATATTGAGTTTCAAATCCTTCATCTTGCATTTCCACTATTGCATTTTGAATCCTTCATCTTGCATTTCCACTGTCAATTTTAGCCTTAAATAAATGTAGGAAGCAACAAAACAAGCTGATTTCTGAAAATATCTCCTTGTCTGGTGTGTTTTAAAGCAATTCCTGCTGTTCCTGGCCATCAGCCTTTTTCATTAGTCATTTTTCATTCTCAACTAGTCCAGGAGGAACTTCTTCACAAAATGGCTAATTAAATGGCTGGTAGCTGAGAAAAGCAAGAGTTCGTTCAGAACATAACAAATGGGGTAGACCTTTGCTTTTTGTCTTGCATGTTTTTGTTTAAGATGGTATTTTGTTTTTGACTGATTTTCTGCATTCTCTTTTTAAATTTCTTTTTTTTTAAATTGCTTTTATTTATCAAACAATAACATGCATTAAACACATAGTCCAAAATCCTCTTCTTAAGCATACTAAATCACATTAGAATAGGCCCATTGACTCAGTGGAAATTATCTGTATCAACTCCTCTATAAATCCCATTAATTCAAATGAGTCTACTCAAACTGTGATTTACTTTGGCATAGTAAATTGCAGTTAGAATAAGACCATTTAAATCACTGGAATTTACAGGGAAGTTGATTCACCTAATCCATGTTGATTCGAAGGGGCTACTCTAGTGCAATGTACTATGCTAAGCAACAGAATTTTAGTCATAGCGTTAAATCTAAGGATTAGTCCTAGCTAGGGTAGAGCCATTGAATAAATGGAACTTGTTAAGTCAACACTTAGGTAAATCCCATTGATTCAATGGTTCTACTCTGTTTGAAATTAACCATTGGATTTAGACCACGTATGACCAATATTATAAACATTAAAAAATCAAATCAATTTGCAAATTGCCATACTTGTAATGCACTGATTTTCATATTTTGTCAGCTATGAACCTGAGCTCTACATTCCTTCCTAAAGTCAGTTTGGATAACATACAAGGGATTGTGTGTTATCCAAAAAAGTTATAGGAAAAAAATCAACAAAATCTTGTACCAGGATTATTGTCACCATATGTGGCAATACGCAATAAAAACTTGCACTCTGGGGAGATAATTATGCTTCTGTTATCTGTGACCAGAATGGAAATTACAATCATATGGAAAGCAAGCAAGTAATTATTACTAAATGGTGCACAAGACTCTGGAGTTTGGGTTTTACTGATAAATTAATGAAACAAGTCAAGAATGGCAGGGTCTGCCTCTTAATGCCAATAAATATAAACAAACAATAACCTCCTTTGTTCCTTGAATCCATATATTTAATGTTTGTAATTGATACACTATTCTGTGATTCATTTGGGAGAATGTCTGGCTTTGTTGAAACAGAACACACAAACACACACACACCAGCTATTCTATGCTCATTTAGTAAAAAACTTCAATGTTTTTCAAAGGAACATTAGATCCTTTTATACCACTCCTCCTTTCCTAATTTCTCTGCTTCCCCATGTCTCCTTCTCTATGCAATCCTTGTCTTCATCTCTTCCTTTCATGCTATAATCCCACTATAAATATTGCGGCCTTTTGTTCTTGATCATTCCGAACCTTCCCCCTGCCCCCGTGCTACCACCTCTCAAAGCAGTCTTCTTCTCCATGTCACTCCTGGTTCTCACATTCAAAATTATCAAAATCTCAAATTTCCCAAACCCCTCTGTTTTGAGAGGCTGTTGCTAATTGAAGGTTCCAATCCAAAGCACATGTTGTAGGACATAAGGACCACTGAGTCGAATTGGAGTTAATTCTCAAGTAAACATACTTATGATATTACCTGTGGAGGCAAGAATTGTAGGATGCCATAGGGAATACAGCGCTACATTGAGTGTCATATGGAGCCATTGTTTTAATTCCACTTCCAGCTGATGATGAAGAGCAGTATCTCAGCAGTGCAGAAGGGCCTGCTTGTGAAAAGAATCCTGATTACCAGATTGCAAATGATGACACTCTAATTCTGCCAGGTTTAAATCAGTTCTTGTTTACACTTACTGCAGATAAGCTCAAAATAAAAATAAATACATTAGTTTTAACTTTTTAATAAATCTCTGTAGTTGTTTATCCATGGTTTATGGCCTCTTACAGTTTATAAGCTCATAGTTTGTAGTTTTATAACCCCAGTACTTCAACTGATAGCATACTAAGGAAGATACACTTTTAGTAGAAATGTTATGGTGGCACATAGTCTCTTGGAGACATCCAAGATCGAAGCATTGGCATCAGCTCGATTTGATCCTCACTAGACTCTCTAGCCTTCCCAGTATTACAATCACACGCAGTTATCAGGGTGCTGATTGTGGTACTGATCACTCCCCGGTGTGTGGCAGAGTCAAACTGCGAATAAAGAGATTGTATCACACGAAAAAGGAAGGAAGACCACGTATTGACATCAGCAAGAAAAAGTGGAGGAATTTGCCCAAGCGCTTGAGGAAACTCTTTCAGGCCCAGCTGTCGCAAATGCACCTGAACGATGGGAACATTTCAAGAACGCTGTTTATAACACCGCCTTGTCCACATTTGGCAAGAAGACCAAAAAGACGGCAGACTGGTTCGAAGCCCATTCGGAGGAGTTGATGCCAGCCATCGAGGAAAAGAGGAGAGCTCTAGCAGCATACAAAGCCTGTCCTAGTGAGTACAACTTGCAGGTTCTTCGAGTTGCTCGTAGCAAAGTCCAACAGACTGCCAGGAGATGTTCTAACCATTATTGGCTTCAGCTGTGCTCTCAGATACAGACAGCAGCAGACACAGGTAACATTAAGGGAATGTATGACGGTATCAAGCAGGCTTTAGGTCCAATATAGAAGAAATCTGCTCCTTTGAAGTCTGCTACAGGCATGATCATCCAGGACCGAGCACAGCAGATGGAACGCTGGGTGCAGCACTACTCTGAGCTATATTCTAGAGAGAATGTAGTAACTAAAGAGGCATTAAATAACATCGAATGCCTGCCTGTCTTGGGAGAGTTGGACAGTGAACCAACTTTAGCAGAAATAAAAGCGGCCTTGGATTCCCTTGCCTCCGGCAAAGCACCTGGGAAGGATAACATCCCTGTTGCTGAAGTGCTGTAAAGAGATAATCACCACTGAGCTGTATGAAATCTGTGTTTACTGGAGGGAAGGTAGAGTACCACAGGACATGAAGGATGCAAACATTGTCACATTGTACAAGAACAGAGGCGACAGGGGCAACTGCAATAACTACCGTGGCATCTCTCTTCTCAGCGTTGTAGGGAAGCTGCTTGCCTGTGTCGTGCTGAAGAGGCTCCAGGTGCTTGCAGACAGAGTCTATCCAGAATCACAGTGTGGATTTCGAGCTAATAGATCCACCATTGACATGGTATTTTCCCTCACAGTTGCAGGAGAAATGTAGGGAACGACAGCCACTCTTTGTGGCCTTCATAGATCTTACAAAGGCCTTTCATTTGGTTAGCAGGGATGGCCTTTTTAAAATATTTCCCAAGATTGGATGTCCACCTCGACTCCTTAACATCATCAGGTCCTTTCATGAGGAAATGAAGGGCACTATAGTTTTTGATGGCTCAACAGCAGATCCTTCTGACATCCGAAGCGGAGTGAAACAGGGCTGTGTCCCCATGCCAACTCTGTTTGGGATCTTTTTTGCTGTCATACTGAAGCACGCTTTTGGAACTGCAACAGAAGGTGTCTATCTCCAGACTAGATCAGATGGAAAGCTCTTTAATCTCTCTAGATTGAGAGCAAAGACCAAAGTCCAGCTGAAATGCATGCGGGACTTCCTCTTCGCCGATGATGCAGCTGTTGTTGCCTATTCTGCTGAAGAGCTCCAACAATTTATGAACCATTTTAGTAAGGCCTGCCAAGATTTTGGATTAACAATCAGCCTGAAGAAAACATAAGTCATGGGCCAGGGCGTGGACTCACCTCCCTCTGTTACCACCTCTACACAAGAACTGGAGGTTGTTCATGATTTTGTGTACCTTGGCTCAACGATCTCTGACACTCTCTCTCTCTAGATGTCGAGCTGGATAAACGCATTGGCAAAGCAGCTACCATGTTCTCTAGACTCACAAAGAGAGTATGGCTTAATAAGAAGCTGATGGCATACACCAAGATCCAGGTCTATAGAGCCTGTGTCCTGAGTACACTCCTGTACTGCAGTGAGTCCTGGACCCTTTGTGCATGGCAGGAGAGGAAATTGAACATGTTCCATATGCGTTGTCTCCGACGCATTTTTGGTATCACCTGGCAGGACAAAGTTCCAAATAGTGTAGTCCTAGAACGAGCTGGAATTTTTAGCATGTATACATTACTGAAACAGTGACATCTACATTGGCTTGGGCATGTCATGAGAAAGGTTGACAGTCAGATTCCAAAAGATCTCCTGTATGGAGAATTAGTGCAGGGAAAGTGCCCCAGAGGGAGACCACAGCAGATAGGATATCTGCAAGCGGGATCTGAAGGCCTTAGGAATGGACCTCAACAGATGGGAAACGTTGACATCTGAGTGTTAAGCCTGGAGGCAGGTGGTACAGCATGACCTCTCCCAATTTGAAGGGACACTTGTTCAGCAGACCGAGGCAAAAAGGCAGTCCCGAAACCAGCAAAATCAGGGAGCTGGAGAGGGTACAGATTGTATTTGTCTTCAGTGTGGAAGGAATTGTCACTCTCGAATTGGCCTTCTCAGCCAAACAAGACGCTGTTCCCTCTATTCAGAGCACATTACCATAGTCTCTTGAGACTGAAGGATGCCTACTACGGTGGCAGTGGAAATCTAAGGGATCAAGAATTAAGGTATATTTCTTTAAGAGCTTGTGAGCCAGATCTACCATATTTGGAGATGATAGTACAGCAGTGTTATATTTGGTGGTATTGGAAAGCCAGTGTGGTATACTGATTATGATGTTGCACTGGTAGATCCATCCTCACTGACTCTGACCTTACCTTGTTATAATGAAGATTAAGTTAAGATCATTCATTCATTCATTCATTCTCTTCCTTTCTCCTCAAGACAACCCAAAGTGGCTGAAAAAGAAACCATGTATATCACCTTGAGCTCATTGGGAGAAAAGGCAGGTCAGAAGTCACAGAGATAAGGCTCATTCTTTCTTTGTTTATTTGGTTCTACTGGCTGGGTGAATAAAAGTTAGAAATATCCAGCATTCTCAGAAGGATAATATTAGCACTTTGAATTGGATCCAGAAATATACTAGCAGCCTGTGCAGCTAACAAAATATGGTGTCAGGTATTCAGCCTTTGTTATTCCCTATTAGCATCCAACTGGTCGTGTTCTTCACTGATTTTAAGCTTCTGAGCCATCTTCAGAGTCAGCCCTCCCACACAGTGCTTGCTGAGCAACTTTATTTAGATGTTGAAGAATATGGGGATAAGATGGAACAAAAGTCACTCAGCACTGCCTTCTTGGAGCAACCAATTGTCACTTCATGCCTTCTAAACCCTCCTCAGATGTGGAAGAAGGGAGTTATAATCAATGTTATCAAAAGCCATTTAAACGTCCTGCAAGACTAATAGGTTTACACTTCCACTGACCATTCCCCATGTAAGTGACCAAGGCTATCTCTAGCCCAAAAACTGTGTGAATAGGCTGAAATGATAACTTTCCTCATGAGCTGAGAGGTCACCATCTTCTGCATAATTAGGATAACATCTTGCTCCAAAATATGATATCAGAGACTGGACAATAGTCCTCAAAATTCATAGATACAATTCTTTAGCAAAGCTGCACCATTTCTATAAGACCATCTGAGACCATGCCTTCTCTTAAGAAGAATTTACTCCCTGTGATGTCTAGAACTGATTCACCTTTCATCAACATCAAATCAACCTAAATTTTAATTGAAGAATCTGCATTCTTGATGATGGACGGTCAGTTGTATATACTGAACAGTTTTAAAAACACTAATAGTTCAGAGCCTGTCTGAGCTGGCTGAATAGACTGTGAGATAAAAGGCAGTTAAATAAAACCTCTGTTTGATTTGTAAACTGAGCAGATTTAATCTGGAAGCCACTGAGGGGAAATAAATGTGGAACGCAAGGGATGTCGTTTTTATAGTGTCATTTTTCTGACCAGAGTTATACTTAACAGTTTCATTGGTATGATTTAGTTGCAGAGAAGTACTTCTAGTCTCCTAGAATGCTAACTACTGGGTGCAATTCCAAACAAAATGAAAACTCCTTATAGAAAGCAAAAAGGAGAACAATTAATGTTATTTAAATCCTTGAAAAGAGAAAACATGATTTCCCAGCAAAGTTAACTATAGTAGTTTGTTCACTGCTATTTCCCCAAATAGTTACAACTCAGACCATATTTTCAGAATATCCCATACCCTTTTGGTAGTACTTTGGGGTCAGAAAGACACCAGATATCAAATCCAAGTTGGAGTTCCATGAGCTCCGAACAGCACTTGATTCCTCAACATCACTTTAAACAACATTTTTCTAAAGCTCAACATACAGTTGAATAGAAGGCAAGCCTAAGTGCAAAAAAATAAAAAAATAATTTGGGTTTGAATGAGTCCTTTTTAGCTATCAGTGCTTCTACTATGTATGTAGATTCCTTATTGTGGGAAACTGACCAGAAATAGAAACATGTGAAATCAATTATCTTAGTTATTGAACATGAAGCATGAAGATGTGTAAGGAAAAAAAAAACATCTGAAATAGCACAGAAACCCCACAGTATTAGACCACTAACAGCCTCCTAGTTTGCATTGCTACTGACAAAAATTTGGCCATAATCATTGATGTCCGTGGAATATTGTCTGTCAACAAATACTGAACATAAAAGTGGACTGACCTGTGTGGTGAGGTAATAAATAAAAGAACGCCAGCGTAACCCTTTTGGCTGTCTGGTTTAGGCTAATAAATAGGGACATTCTTAGGTTGGGGCTGACTCTGAAGTTTCAGTTTCGGAAGAAAGAAAGCTGGACGAGAAAGGGCATGGCATAAAATTGGCACCCAGCATGACATGGATCTTCAAATGGAATTGCAAACACACTACTGCTATAATAGAGTGGTGCAGAAAGTTGCTGTATGATATACACAGAACTGTGCTACTGACTGATATGAACTCTGGGGATGACAAGGGAGAGATTATGAATACTTTATAGAAATATGTTATTGTTAGTAAAATGCAAGAGATTAAGGGAACCAAGAATGGAATGTTATGTTAAGAGTCTTAGTGCCGTTTGTAGGATTGGGATGGGTTGTGATGTTGGGGGAAAAAAGATTGCATGGGAAATGGGAAGTAAATCCTGTAGGTGCAAAACTGCTAGATAGCTCAGTGCTTTAGGAATTTGGCTGCAGAGCCAGAGGTTGGAAGATCAGTTTCCCCACTGTGCCTCTCTGACAAGGGCTGGACCCCACAATTCTTGACAGGCTCCCACTCCTGACCACCCATGCTACACCACTGGGCAGAACAGAATAATCCTAACCTGCAAGAGCTTTGAGATAGGACTGCACTGGAAAAGTTGAAACATGAGAAGACTGTAGGATGCCTTATCAGATGTTAATTAATACTGTAATTATTTTTCTTTTATGTAACTATTCCACTTTTTATGTAATTATCACTGTCTGTTCTTTTTGCACTTTGTTTCGCTCTGACCTCACACTTCTTCACCATCTTACCAAACTATGTCTGCTTATATCTAGGATTACACTTTGCACAACCAGCAAATTAGACTTTGAACCACAAAAGCTTGTTCCATAATAAATGTGTTACCAATGTGGTAAAAAGAAGGGTCAGATAAATAAAGCAGACTTAAAAGCTAAGACGCTAGAACTTTATTCTGTGAGAAACAAGGATACAGAAGGCTGGTGGGTGCATAGTGTGAATAAAGGACATGGGTTAGAGTGCTGGGTGGAAAATGATCATGGATGACTTGGTGTCAAAAGTAACTAGTGAAGAGGCAGGTACATGAATCAAGACAGCAGGAGATGAAGTCAGCTTGGATGAGAAATTTTGTGGTGACACAAGCTTAAAAAGAAGAGGTCTTGAAATATAAGGAGGAGAAATCAGGTAGGATTTTAATTTGGTATGAATCTGAAGCATGGCAGAGGATGTGAATAATTCATTTTTGGAGAACTCCTGAGAGCATGAAATATTCAGGATTTATTTGGGGTACATTCTTATCAAAAATGATGCAAAGAAAAATGCTAGGGAAAGGTTTATATAGAGGTCCCTGAAAATGATTACAATAATGAATACTAATGGAAATGACAAGTAATAAGACAATGATGATGATGACATAGTGTTAGTAATAATGATACCACTGATATTATAATTTCTATAGCATCTTTCAATATTTTGCAGACTACTGTATTCTTAGCAGCAGAAGATGGCTTTCCTGATATACATCTCTTTTGGAATGGCAATAAATCAACTGGGGGGGGGGGGGCGCAAACAGAATTGTTTTCATGGTGGCCTGAAACGATAGTACCTGCATGTTCAAATGCCTTAGTTTTTAATACCTCTCCAGACTTGCTATGTTAGACTCCAGCCTTGATCAGTTTGATCCTACAGCAGCCATTTTCAACCTTTTTGTTTGTTTGTTTGTTTGTTTGCCGTAGCCATAAACATAATATAGGCCAAACACAAGAAATATAGGCCAAATCAGGACTGTATAAATCACATAACAAACCTTATAAGGTGGTGTGTGAAGAATCGTTTCCAGTCTGTGGCCCCCTTCAAATGGGCCATGGCCCGCCAGGGGACCATATGTCCCCTGTTGAGAATGGCTGTCCTAGAGTGTCCTCCTGCCAAGGTAAATGTGAAAAGTAACTGTTTGCAAAAGTTACATCTCAACTTATGCAGCATCATTCCCAGTAACACAGCCTGCTAGACTAATTCCTACTGCTACCAGTGTTCTATTCAAGCAAGAATTATGAAATCCCCCTTTTAAGGTTATCCAATTACTTAACAGCTATTTCTGTTTTTCTAATATTGAAATGAACATTGCAATTTTTCTAATATTGAAATGAACATTGCAGTGTCAAAAATTCTTTATTTGAGACAGAAGGCATTTTAGAGTAAAACTACCCATGTAATGATAGTTTTGCCCAGGAAAGCTTTGGTACAACATAATTAATACAATGTATCTTCAGGAGGTTCTCCATTTGAATCAAGCACTTACTCTTTTATTGAAGAAAAAAAGTCTGTCAGAATAATTTAAATGAGAGGAGGAGCACAATGGGGTTAATAACTTAGTACAGTGAATCAGCCAGAGTAAGGTTACATACTTCCATTTTAATATGTGTCCATTACCACTGGATACAGAAGCAGTATGATGCTCCCTAACTCTGAAGAAGGCCGTAAGTACAATTTTTGTTTTATCAAGCACCTGCCAAGTTCAATTTTTGTTTTTAATGTTTAGTTGTCATATCCCTTGAGAAATTCTTATTCTTGCTTCCCAACTTAAGCACTATAAATATTCCTGAAATGGTTATGTGGAGCAAGTACTCCACATGGGTGTGTGGGCAGGAGGAGTGCCTTCGCATACCAGTGAAATCCTCCTGTGTGGTTATCTTCTGACTTGATAAAATTTCAAAACTTGCTTATTTATTTCATTTCTATTCAGAGCCTAGAAACACTGCTCTTTTGGGCTTATCATGCTCAGAATCCTTTGGCAAATATGTTTGGTGGCGGGGATTCTGAAAGTTCAAGAATACTTTCCCCAAGTTGTGTTTATGCACGACCATTTCACCAGTGGGGGAGGGGGAATATTCAAGGTAGCTAAAACTGCACCAATTAACTCCAGAATGTGAGAGTGGATGAGTTACTTTGGGTACTGCTTTTCTGAAGCAAGCTGAGCCCAAAGTATCTCACAGTAAATGCTGCTTGTCAAAATATGTCCCATGCAAAAGGAGTGGGGGAAAGGGCATTTAACAATGCACTTATGTATTCAATAAAAGGATGGGCAGGGTAGAAATCTAATAAAATAAAAAACAGTGCAACAAATACTGCGAAATACAGTTATCATCAAGACTTAATACGCTGGCTGAAATACAGTTGTAAGTTGTAGCAAAAGTAGGCCTATTGAATCAAGGGACTTTACAGAGGATCTGACTGACCAGATCCCTAGTGATTCAGTGGACCTACTCTAGTTGTGACTTACTACTGGTTTGCAGCCATAGAGAGCAAAATTAAGGTTAACAGACCAAGAAAGAGCAACACTAAGCCTCCCTTGTTGAAAGAATTGTAGCCACCTAGCTTAAATACAGTTCAGAACAAGTAGGGGCCCTCTCACGAAGCTAAATGTTTCTCAGCTGGCTCCTTCATTTCTTTTACCAAGGTGACTAATGGTAGTAGCAGAAGAAAAAATTTGTGGATTGGTAATGATGATGTCAAGTCTTCCCTCCCCTCCTGCCACTATCTTTCAGGTTTTCTGGCCAACAGTTCTGGTCTAGAATCACAGAAAAATAGAACTGTACAGTTAATTGATTTTATCCCTCTGCTACTACAGGAAATCCACCCCTAAAGCACCACTGACAGATGGCCACCTAGCCTCAGTTTAAAAATCTCCGACAAGGTCTTACTATATCCCAAGAAGCCACAGCAGTGTAGCTGAAACCGACTTTTGTGAAGGCAGGGGCTTCTCCTCAGGCTATCTGCAGAAACACAAAGTAGCCTGTGGGCTCCCAGTGTACTGCTGGACCTCCTGTTATGCATTTTGCCATTTAAAAATCCGTGTCCCTCTCCAGCTTGTTTTAGGGCACACACATAACCTTCCAATCACTTACAGTTTTGAAGAATGAGTGGGTGTTTCCCACCAGTGACCAAGGAGGGTGACATTGGTCTCCCAGACCTTCAGTCACTGCCATCCCTTGGCTAAATGATACTCAGCTGGCTCACCCTCTTCTCCCCAAGGAGACTAACAGCATTGAAAGGGAAGGAAAAGGCTGGGGCAGAGCAATGATAGGTCTTCTTCCCCTCAGCCCTGGGGGCTCTGCTGTTAACTTCTTTCTATCCCAATTGCTGCCGTTGCTGCTAGGAGTCGCTTTAGAAGAACCTTCCGTCTTCACAATGCACTTTTCATCGAGACGTTGTTTGTTACTACGATGTCTTTCGGGGCACTCCGCCGCCACCATTGCTTCCTTTTTCCTTCCCATCCTTTGAGACAAGGATTTCAGTCCCCTCAGAAAGCACACTGCGGACTCATTTTTCTTCTTCGTGTCTCTCCAATTGCCCAGCATGTCATTATTTCTTCCTGTTCCACTTCCAAAATATTTGGAGGTCCATAAGATGAACAAAATGCTGGGCAGCTCTCTACTCTGGCCTATCTTCTTCATAGTTTCTGCCCTGGATGCCCTTTCACCATAACCTCCCCCCCCCCAAATTCCTCTAATGCGCTAACCTCTCCCTAAAGAAGATCTAGATCATAGAGTCCACAGCACGTTTGGTAGGGGCATAAAAGAAGGCTTTCTAGGTGGCTGCTCCCAGGCTGTCGATCTCTTTGCAAGGGGAGGAGTCTGACCCCCCCCTCCCTTTTTTCCTTCCACTGGTAAGTAGAGACCTTTTCATTTGGGTTGGCTTTTGGCAATAAGCTCATTGCTGAGAAAGCAGCTTTTAATGGGAGGACAGCTGCAGCACTTTTTTTGCTGCTGCACTATTGACTGCTTTTTAATTCAGTTCTGTTTTAATATTGTAGTTTTTCTAATTGAATTTTAATATAGTTTTGTGTGTGTGTGTTTTAATCTAGCTGTTTCCCCTTTTACTAAATCTTGTGCACTACCTTGCCTACCATCATTGGGAGAAATACTGGAAATAGAACAAAAAAAAACCCATAGACCTACTGCTTTGACACCTGCGCCTGTTATAATAACCAATTTGAAGCTCAGATAAAAAGAGTTCTGCAATATACCAAATCACAATTGCACCAGTGTAGCATCCAGAAGTTCATCATGTGTAAAGTCCAAAAACATCTGCTTTTATAGATATGCTTTTTAAAAAAACTTTCACCAACTGCAGCTTCTCAGTTGAGTATGCATGACAAAATAGTCATTTTGTCTTTTCTACACTTGCATATAGGTTTACAGGGGAAGTATAACATGTGAATCAGGTTTCTGTGGGACAGTATAGAAAGTGCTGAATCACTGAACACTCATGCAGTTGAATGAGAAATATATACATGTAAGTGAAGAGAACCTAGCAGGGGGGAAGAAAAGCAAATTGAGAAGTGGAGGGAAAGGGAAGGGAACAAAAGATAAAAATCTATCTACTTTGATCTTCCCTCTACTTTGATCTTCTGTAGCCATCCTGCTCATTCCTAGTGTGGCTGACTGCTTCCCTTCAGCCTAATCCCAGCCCAGGCAGACTGAGGTTTGGTGTGCATGCACCATCCTCTGTAGTTGATGTTTGGAGAATGATAGGGCAGCATGCTGGTGAACCCTTGGCTTCATGCATGGATGGGGATCTGCAAGGGATCGTTAGTATGTAGGGACCCATTAATGGCCTTCTTGTTCCCCCATTTTTCCATTTAGTGCAGTTTCACATAGGACTCCGCTTTGCTTTTCTGTGGACTACGAACTTTTTGCCATAAAGCTAGACCTCTTGCTCCTGCTGATTGAAATTAATCAAAAACAGTACTATATATTGGAGCAAAATGAGTCATTAGAATTCTGGAAGGAAACCTTCATGTTGTATGAATCTCTTCTTTATGCTTAGGTGTTCAGCACACAGAAGAAAGCATATAATTGACGTTCCATTACTGCAACGGTCTGCTGCTTTTTTCAAAATAAAAAAGCGTGACGTTGCAGCAGATGCTGTGTTAATTAGATTACAGAGAGTTAGGCATTGCTGATAGGATCCAAGTTACAGAAAATCTCTCCAGAGGCAAACCAATAAATGAGAAATATGTTACCACTGGGAATATCACAACCAAGAGGGAGGCAAATGTGTGCCAGTGGAATCACACAGAATCCACAGAAGGTAGAGATCATCACTATGTGTGTATCTGTGTAACACATGTATACAACTCTTAAAACACTTGGGATCTAAGGAGCTTGGGTTATTTAATGTAGATAATCAAGACAAATAATTTAAACTCACTATGGAAATGGAAACTAGCATTTAGGATCTTTTCTTCATTTAATTTCTGCAAAGCTAAGCTGTACGTCATCCTGAGTTTTTTCCACATGTACCTTTAACATTATCTGCTTAGTGGCTGACAATAAAAAGGAGATGCCATTTGGATTTTCATTTCTTCCTTTTCCTATCAGTAAGCAAAGGAATGCTTAACCAATCATGCTTTAATAAGGGAGAGGGTACAGGGTACATACTATGAGGAAAGGAGACAATACCGGCTTTCCTTTGTCATTTGCTTGCCTGCTTAAACCAAACCTTTTTTGTGGGGGCTGGCTGAAATGTGTTGTAAACATGCTTTACCCACAGGATAAGAGGCCCATTATTTTATTTTAAAATCCTGGTCACTCGACCTACATCACATTGTTCAAAGCAAGATTTTGAAAGCTATCGATAGTATTACATAGAGAACTTAGTGAAAGCATTTAAATCCATTCCAATTTCATTTTAAATCCTTCCATACAATTGCACCTTACTTTCTCAACCCAATTACTCTGGATTATTTTAAAACAATCAAATTTCCTGGGGACAGATTCTTTTGATACTTTAAGCTGTGTTCCTTCTCTATCCTCCTATGTGTAGCTTAGAAGGGCACACAGATTTCCTCCCCCCATCACTCAGAAAACAATTTCAAGGATAGATACTGCAAAATTATGAAGACCCTAAAACTCTTCTATCTGTATTGTTTCCTGCGCTGAAACTTCAGTGGTAGCTATCTAGAGCTTTGATGCTTGGCCTTCCAAGACATAATTTAGAGACATTGTGCTCCAAGGTGTTTATTCCATTATTGAACTTTATATAGGAAAGGAAATATTTCAGTGACTGTAGTTCTGAAAGAACTAATGCAGTTCCCATTATAAGAAATAACACTCAGCCACTGAAAAGCCATTCTGCAGCTGCTTTTTCTGTGCCATGCCATCTATATTTGTAAGAAGTACTTTTCTCATGTGTGCATGTCTGTGTGGTGTGGGACACCACACTGAGGAGAGAACGCAAATTCTAGCATATTAAAGATATATGAAAACTGGAATGAAAACTGGAATGATAGCTTTAGTGTGTGGCTCTGAGTGGGGTGTTTCTGCTTAGCTTTAGGTCCCCTCTGCAATAGTGGAATAGCACTAAGGTCCTATAAACACAGCAATTTCATTTGACTCTGGAAGTTTAGGGACATCATCTCTAGTTAGTATTTGGACAGGAGACCGCTAAGGAATACTGGAAATCTTCAAGTAAGGCTGGGAAAGCATTGTGCCTGAAACTCTGGAGAATTGCTGCCAGAGTCAGTGTTACTCGTTAGACGCACCAATAATCTAAGCAAAGGGCAGTTACTTATCTACTGTATAACTATTAACTTCCATGTTAGGTTTATCTTTTCAGTGTGGTGCTGATAATGGTTTAGGATCAAGGGAATATTTGTACATTGTACGTTGATTTTTAAAGAACGTCGAGATGTGGCCACACTGTAGTCAAGAGTATGATGCACATGTCTGTTTATTTCATCAGGACTTTCTTTTTGTCAAGTCAAGGTAGTTATACTTATAGCTTTGCTGTTTAGAGAAAGGCCTGTTGAACTCTGTTTGACTATTTCCAAGCAAACATGTGCAACATCAGACTGGACACCTCCATTTGCAGCTATCTGGATTTCAGCTGGACTGTTGCCACCGTAACAACATACGTTGGCACCATAACCACATATATAATGTTTATTTATTAATGTATTTAAGTCCTTATTCTTTCACATTTGCCTTTAGAAAATAAAATTAGTGACAATAAACGACAAAAAGGCAAACACAGAGCCTCTGCCTCTGGGTCAGTATCTTAGCTGTGGAAGGAAGGAAGGAAGGAAGGAAGGAAGGAAGGAAGGAAGGAAGGCAGGCAGGCAGGCAGGCAGGCAGGCAGGCAGGCAGGCAGGCAGGCATACTTGGGGTAAACAGAAGCCTAATTTTATTTACCCATGTTTAATCTTCTTTGGCAAAAAGTATAGGTTTTTCTCCTTCCTCTTTCCATTTCCAAAAATCAGAATCAAAAAACATTGTCTCCTAGCTATATATTTGGAAATGACCCAGGGAAGTTTAAGGGGGAAAGTTGAATACATCAAAGCTTTGGCAAGACACCAAACAAACTGAAGGAAAGCTTTGTGATGATGAAACTGGTAGAAAGAGATTAAGGACCAGAAAATTACAACTAAGACTTCATTAGTGCTGAGCAAGATTCTGCTTGTGGAAGTAGAAGGGCAAGTAACTGGAGACATTTCTCCAGACAGTTATTTTTACTGACACAACACTGCTCTTATGTAAAACCTCTGAGAGGAATTCATTTTAATACACATTAGAGCACTGAAGCACAGAAGGAAGTCTTCAGCACTAACTAGCAGCAGCTCAAGAAACAATGACTTTTCCCTTTTATTCATGCTGAACTTGTATTTCAAAATTAATTACAGGATGCTGATCATAGAGCATTTAAAGCTATGGTCCTCCAAATGAATAAACAGAAATGAAAATCAACATGGTATTACTGTCACCAGATTTATATAATATTGTTTTACACTAATGAAAAGGAAATAATTGCACTATCTATAAATTTTTTATCAACAGTTTGGAATTTTTTATAGAACTGGATTTTTGGATATGGGTTCTAGATCCTTTTAAATGATCTTGTGTGCCAAAATCCAAACAGTTATACTTGATTGAATTCAAAAAGTAAATTAAAATACCCCATGTATTCCTTTGACTTTTTAAAAATTAAAGCCAATAAAATAAAATAAAAAATTCAAAGAAAAACAGAGTTGTACTAATACATTTTCAATCATTAAAAAATATGCTAGTTTAAGACTAGCATGAAGGTTATCTCATGTAGGCATGACATCAAATGTGAGTCAACTGGAATATGGTAAGACTCAACTGCTTCGTAAGGCAATGCTGAACCACGAGATGTTGGGGCATTTTTGCTGTCTTCAGATACTAAATCCTTCCTGCTCTTGGCCTGAATGATGAAGGCAAAGGGTTGATGCATGGGGAATAAGGTTTAAGCAAACACAATTTATGACATTTCACAATATCATTTTCTCATCCTGTGATACATCTCTTATCAGCTTCTGATTTCCTTTCTGCATGGCTTAAACCAAATTTGGATAGCTTTAACATGGCAGGTGAAAAATAGTTTTTATTACATTTCCTTGTTTTCAAAAATCATTCCATTGTTCTGAATAACTACAAATGAACAAATGTACAATACACAATTCATTAAAATCGGTAGAAGTGTATAAAAATAAAATTGTTCCTCTAGATTCAGAAAGGATTGCTTTCAGTTCACACAGATCCAGAATAATATTTTTACTTGGTTTCCTTTTTTTCATCAGTGATCTTCTGTGTCTGGTAGCTTGACTCCCTCAGCTGTCAAAACTACCTCACTCCTGCTTCCATCGATGGCTTTTTACAACCCTTCCCCCACTCAGAATGGCACTGGGTATGCTTGACCTTTGTGATAAGACAATATCATTGATTCAGTGGAATGGGGTATACTTAGTGCAAACTGAGCAAATCTCAAATGAAATATAGCCTATTATTTGAAGCTGATTTGCAAAATCCAATTTATTCAACTATTTTCAGCTTCACGACTTCTCTCTTTTAACCCTCTGGGTGGAGATTAATAGTTACATGGCAAAATTCCTGTAGAAAATAGTTTGTTTAAAATATGAGAAGTGGGAATTGGCAAGTCAACACCTGCAGTTTTCTCAACAGTTCGTAGACACGGAGTTTATGTTATTAGGTCAGCAAATGCCATTTTCATAAACAGTAGAATTTATCAAGGCTGGAATCTTTTATTTCCCTCTCCTCCCCCCACCCCTCCTTTGCAGCCTGCCTTTACTCAAAGGGCATGCCGCTTTAATACTGTTGGGAACCTGGAATGTGCTTTGGCTGATACCTGCTGGAATAGTTGTTTGCTTTGCCCATCACACTCACAAGAAGAAAAATCTCTGTAGCTCCAATTCCAAAACAGGTTTCAAATTCCCAGCTAGTGATAATGTCCTTCAAATGCAAGGGAGGCTACAAAACTCATCTTTGGCCCTCCCTTAAGATATTTGAAGCAGGTGAAACCAAAGAGTCTGTGTTTTTTTTCCAAGCCTGCAAGGAATTCACTTCCAAACAATGAATGTTCATTTCTGCCAGGTCTTGGGATTTGCCTGACTAAAGTGCTTCTCGTATTGCACACATTTTTGAAGAGAACGTTTGGTTGTTGATGAAGTAGTAGTGTGGTAGAGCAGTATAGTGTTTAAACTGTTAGAGTGGGAAGGTTTGGATCCCAGCCCCCACTGAGCTATGGTAAATTAGGGAGGAAAAGAGCTGTGTATTGTGCCTTGAGCACACAGGAGGAAAGGTAGAACTTGAAACTCATTAATAAATAAATTAGGATTAGTTTTTTGTTTAGCATACTCTGTAGTTCGGAAATATTCTTCCCTCCTATAGGACTGAAGGAATTAAACCTTTCTGCATTTCACTTAGCCAGAAATGTAGTTATGAAGTTTATACCCTCATCAATACATGAGCCTGTTGTAGAATTTCTGGTTATATTCCTCGAGCTGTGCAGCATAAGTGCAGGGATTCACAGAGCAGAATAGCTTCAAGTTCCCCAGAGTAGTCCACTCCTTTTCTCATTAATTGGCACTTACAGTCTCAATAACTCTGAGACATTAGTAGTGGAAAGAATAAAAAACATTTCATTTACTTACACTTCTGAACAGATTAACAGCAAACGAGCAAACATGATTGTGTTCAGCACACTGCTTCCAACAGACTCAAGAGAGGGAATAAAACTCAGCAGAGAGGCAGGTTCGCTTTGAAATCAGAGGTGGGAGGGAATCATTGGTTAGTGCTGTTAATCATTGACAGACCCTCAGCCCAGAAAGGTCCCTCCCAGCCAACCTGCTAAAGGCAGCATGTGAGGTTGCAAAAAACTCCAACAGAGCCATCAGTAGCTCCTTTCTGTTCTTCCAGCAAAGTCCAACTGTAGACAGAATGCTTACTTTTGTCTGATTCAACAGAAAGGAAGCACTGTTGTTTCACTCCCACCTAAGTAGCTATGCTTATTATCTCTTCTGCTGCCTCGTGTCCCTTCACCAGGAGGAAGGTGGCCTAGATATGAAACAAATAAAATAAAAATTTTAAAAAAACCCACCTATGTCTGTCAGACTGTGTGTAACTATTGGGTAATGCTGAAGTAGCCTGTCCATAACCACAAATCTACTGACATCCTTGAGGCACAAAGAGGAGCATTAGACACACTTCGAACAAGTCTGGTTTCACATCCTACTGGCATGATGTGAGATACAGTTGAATTTCTTTCTGGACTCAAAGCTAGAGAAAGAACGGAAATGCATGTGTCAAGTTAAACCTTCTTGGACTCCTCATTACTAAAATAAAATATTGTACTTCAAAACCAACTGCATGGAAATAAGTTATGATCTTTAATATGATACAGCAGAGTTAGCCAGTTACAGCTCAAAGCTGCTCTGTCAGGAAAAGCGCTGCTGAAAATTTGCAAATTGACATACTTTGACTTTTCACTTCCAATTATCTCCTTGGTAACATTTGTTGCATTCATCACGTATTCCAGCATCAGGGCAAGGCATAGAAATAGCCCTGAAAGTAGTTTTGTTTTGCATATTCAGGGGCAGAATGTTTTGCATGCCTTTAAAGAAACCACTATTGATGTCAATTTAACCTTCTGCCATTGTTGGCATCCGCTGGACCCCATTGCTGCAGAAAAAAAATGGCATGCAGCTTTTCAAGAGAAACCCTTTTCTTTTCGGACCATACTTATTATCAGGAAAGGATGAGGTCAAGCCTTTTGCATTCCCTTCATTGTCCTGCATATGGTGATGTTGTGCATGGGAAAAGGGAATTACGAATGTTTGGAAGTCAGCATCTGGGGGCACATAAGAACTGAGGGGTTTTGAAAAATAAAAAATGCTGTATTGTGTAAATTATTTATTTTAAAGTATTTCTTATTGCCTTTCATTAGATTTACCAGGGCAGTTTGCAAAAATAAAATAAACAAGATACAACATCTCTCTCTCTCTCCTTATCTGCATGTGTGTGTTTAAAATGAAACACATTGAAATGCTTGGAATAATAACACATCCTTGCCTTGTTCTGAATGACCAAAAATGTTGATGCCAGGTAGACTTCTGTGGAAAGCTAACTCCACCAATAGGGCAACATCACATAGAAGGTTCTCTCTCAAACTGCCATGTACACTTGATGGAAGCCACTGGTATAGAGGCTCTGAGGATGATTTCAATGTATCTTCAGAGCACTGGTGTGGCTTTGGGTACCTAAAGCAGTCCTTTATGTAACTGCTTGCTAAGCCACACTGGACGTGAAGGTAAAGGGACTGTATTTTAAATTGTGCTCTAGCTCAAAGGTAATGGTCCAATTCAAATTCAGACTGAAAACAAGCAACGTACTACAAATATTCAGTTATGTTCCCATTGATTTGTGGCATTGCTATGTTTGGCCTGTCTATATCCAATGACAATGGTCAGCCAAGAAAGTCCAAAAGCAGAACACATTATCTGGTATATTTGCAGGTAGAAATATGCAATAATTGAAAATTGTTGTTGTTGTTGTTTAGTCGTTAAGTCGTGTCCGACTCTTCGTGACCCCATGGACCAGAGCACGCCAGACCCTCCTGTCTTCCACTGCCTCCCGGAGTTTGGTCAAATTCATATTGGTAGCTTCGATGACACTGTCCAACCATCTCGTCCTCTGTCGTCCCCTTCTCCTCTTGCCCTCACACTTTCCCAACATCAGAGTCTTTTCCAGGGAGTCTTCTCTTCTCATGAGATGGCCAAAGTATTGGAGCCTCAGCTTCAGGATCTGTCCTTCCAGTGAGCACTCAGGGTTGATTTCCTTCAAAATGGATAGGTTTGTTCTCTTTGCAGTCCAGGGGACTCTCAAGAGTCTCCTCCAGCACCACAATTCAAAAGCATCAATTCTTTGGCGGTCAGCCTTCTTTATCGTCCAGCTCTCACTTCCATACAACACTACTGGAAAAACCATAGCTTTGACTATGCGGACCTTTGTCAGCAAGGTGATGTCTCTGCTTTTTAAGATGCTGTCTAGGTTTGTCATCACTTTCCTCCCAAGAAGCAGGCGTCTTTTAATTTCGGGGCTGCTGTCCCCATCTGCAGTGATCATGGAGCCCAAAAAGGTAAAATCTGTCACTACCTCCATATCTTCCCCTTCTATTTGCTAGGAGGTGATGGGACCAGTGGCCATGATCTTGGTTTTTTTGATGTTGAGCTTCAGACCATTTTTTGCACTCTCCTCTTTCACCCTCATTAAGAGGTTCTTTAATTCCTCCTCACTTTCTGCCATCAGAGTGGTATCATCTGCATATCTGAGGTTGTTGATATTTCTTCCGGCAATCTTAATTCCGGCTTGGGATTCCTCCAGTCCAGCCTTTCATATGATGCATTCTGCATATAAGTTAAATAAGCAGGGAGACAATATACAGCCTTGTCGTACTCCTTTCCCAATAATTGAAAATAGAGATTGTTATTTTGTATATTGTTGTCAGGAGTTTCATGAGAAAAGACTTCTTAGTTATCTTCTTATTTTGAGTGTGGAAAAAGTACTTTGAAATTTAGTGCACAATGATGGATATTGAAGAAGATGGAGAAAACCAACTTTACATGTAAAGCCGTATATATATGTGTGCATGTTGTACATATGACTGGAGGTGAGAATGAACGTAATTATAAACAGTATCAAGAACCAATTTGAAAATTACCAAAAATAGTGATTCAGTTAAAAGCTGTAGTAGAAGAACAGTTCTCATATTAGGAAAGGGAGTGAAACTATAGAAAATAGGGGGGGGGCATTTGCGGAATCCCATCTTAGTTCGTCGTCACCTCATCTCAGAAAGACTGACACAGAACTGGGAATGGTGCAGAAAGGTACACTGAAACTTATGAGTCAGACTGTTCAAGCTTTTTTCAAAAACATTTTATTACATTTTTGAAACACAAAAAAAATTAGGCAAAAAAAGAATTACCGTACATTTCAAATTTTTATGTTGGTTGATATTTTAAAATTAAGAAATAACAAATAATAGCAATAATAAACAAATAAATAAAATATATGAGAAGACAAAGGAAAGAGCTCTTGGTCTCCCTTGATTGGTTTCAACCGAAGCATGCAACTAGAAGTGGCACAAAAATAATCAAAGAACCATATGATCCAACGATCAGAGGAAATACAATTATTTGTAAGAAGAAAAGGTCTTATTAGTTTCAGCTGTATGCCATTCCCCAAACTTCCTTGAATTACCTTGGTGTATTGTGATGTGAAGTGAAGGAGAGACCTAGCCTTAGGCACAGGATAAATAATGGCCTGTTATCTGGTACAGACTGCATCAGGAAATATCTACTCTCACTGGCTTTGCTCCAGAACTGAAGGAAAAGCAGACAGTACAGGCTTATATCCATTGGGCCAGTGAAAAGCTAGCATTCAAAGGTTTCACCCAGGCTTTCATCTTCAGTTTGGGGTGTTATTTTTAAACCATATACAGTATGCAAAGGTATTGAAAGGCAGACTGTAAATTCTAGGATAGGCTTTCCAGTGTACGTAGCTCTAAGAAAAGAAACGTTGGTATCTGAGGTGAAAGAATATAAATAATTGTGCAGAGAAACCTGTGGTTGGATGTAAAGGTTACAGAGCACTTATTTTGGCAGAGTCTTTTTAATTAGCTGTACCATATAATACACCAGATGAATCCAAGATGACAACGCTTATGTCCAAAGTGGGGAAAGAGAGGTATATGTATGTTTCGCTACTTTGAATATTGTGAGCGTGCATTAATAAGTACTTTATTATCTGTACTCTGTCACTTAATTTTTATCAGGCTGTATAACTGTAGTAAGTATTGTGTTAATCATTGCAATCTGGGCTAGGGAGACAAATTATAAAAGGGAAGACCAAGAAAACAAGCTCCTTGCCCAATACTTCAAAAACAGCTACGAAGCCAAAAGGCCTGACTAATTTGGGGAATTCTCAGAGGTACTATTAAACTGGATGTTGTTGTTGTTTGTTGTTGTTTAGTCATTTAGTCGTGTCCGACTCTTCGTGACCCCATGGACCAGAGCACGCCAGGCCCTCCTGTCTTCCACTGCCTCACTTTCCCAACATCAGGGTCTTTTCCAGGGAGTCTTCTCTTCTCTTCTCCCCTTCATGGATTGCTGCCTTGTCGTGGCGAAGGGGCTTGAGTAATTCAGAGAAGCTATGGGCTATGCCGTGCAGGGACACCCAAGACGGACAGGTCATAGTGGAGAGTTCTGACTAAACGTGATCCACCTGGAGCAGGAACTGGCAAGCCACTCCAGTATCTTTGCCAAGAAAACCCCATGAACAGAAACAAAAGGCTAAACTGGATGTTAGGTTTTGATAAGAAGGCGTGTTAGGTGAGACAGTCTTCCACTGTGCCACACTTAGTAAAAAGGTATACAAATCTTGAAATTAAGATTTCAAGTCTGATCACTTATAGAAACATGACATGCAAATTTCCCCCATGTGTTGAAATAATGTGTGATAGAAATCTCAGGGCTGGACAAGCTAGTCCCATCAGCCACAGCTAACAAATGAGGCAACATGGTCCCCTGCATATTAAGAACCTTTAAAATGAGCTCTATGTGTATGTATTGAAGTACATGTAGAGAATGCCACCTTATGAAGAATGGCCACAGCCCACAACAATTTCCCCTTTGCATGGAGGAGCTTTTTATATGTATTTGTACATATCTATCACCCTATATGACCCATTCCAGGCAAAATGTGTGATAGTATGTCTTCAGGCCTGCAGGGTGTGGGGAGGCTACCCCATTTACAGATTTTTTCCCCCAAGGCATTTGGGATATGTGAGAGCCCCATTAATAGTAAAAACAAAAAAGAGAGAAGATAATTTCCTAAGACCACAAACTGAATACAAAGCAGAGATGGGGGTTCTGAGTCTCTGCCTCTTGTTCTCAGAATACCTATTTTACAGAATGCACAGAGATCTCCCCAACAAATTAATTTCTCATGCAGAGCCCCCAAAACTCATTTCCCTTTCAATGAATTACTCCTGCAAACATTCATTTCCCTCCCCAACCATTCTCACAATTGAAAACGAATTCCCTCTTTTTCTTCGTTTGTTTCAATCAAACTAGCCTAGCTGAGAGACAAATGACCTATCCAAGATTGCAAACCTAGTTCAAGGTGCCATTCATATTCCAAACATCAAATCCCTCCCTTGTCCTTGAAACTTGTTGCTCCACGCTGCATGTGCAACCATGATGATGTCATTACCAGCAGCAAATTGGCACTGATTAAAGGCGAATCATCACCAATTAAAGGTGATTTTGAGGTGCATGTGAGTTGTACACAATGTAATGAACTCATGTGCACCCTGAAATCTCCAAAAGAAGCCTTTAATCAGTTGTGATTTGCCATTGATGATGATAGAGCTGTGCAACAGTATTCCAGCCAACAGAAAAGAGAAATGATTTCCCATTTGTGGCAATGTGATGGTATTATTGCTATCTTCACCCTTAGAATTTACACAGGACTGCAGAGTTGCTCACAGATGAAGGGGTGGCAAAACACGTCCAACAAGGAATTTTCAAGTCCCCTGATATTCCTAACCTTCTGGCAAGAGCAAGAAGCACTATTTTTTCTTGTCTCTGTAATCTGTGCAAACTGTTCTGTATAAAACTAGTATCTTTCTCATTCAGAAGCACAGCACAGACACATCAAGCACAGAACAACTGACTATTTAAAAAGATGTCCTTCTGAACCATAGAGGTCAGTGCGCCAAAGGAATAGTCACTGTCCTTTTGTCCTATTTTTTCTTAATAAGTATTTGTTTTATTTTCAGTATTTTGATTGATTTGCACAGATATTCTTTTAAAAAACACTTTCTTGCACCTCATGCTTGGATGTAAAGACATGAGCAGTAGCCATTGAAATCCTTACTAATCACTACTGGTAATATAAGACTGCCCCACACCTGCCTGTAGAGCCTGGGGCCAGTTCCCTACTTTGCCTCCTGGAGGTTGAGTTTCATGGTCTCGGAATGTCACCAGAAACAGGCACTGGGAAACTACTTCTGAATCTTTTATACTTAGAAAAGCCTGGGCAGGGTCACCATAACTCATAGCCAAGTTGACACCTCGTTGGTATTATTCTGAATCAGGCCACCTAGATTCTAGCCATCTAGATTTTAGCTAAGCCATTTCTGACTAGTAGTACCTCTGAAAAGCAGGAAAGATCTTATTTAGATCTGTCACCCAATATCCTTTGAGTTAGAGATATCAGTTTTAAGCCCACAATCTTCAATTTCTATTTTTTTAAAAATTGCTCAGCTGCCTATTATTCAGCAACTCTGCTGAGCCCCACACCGTACAAAATAACTTATTGCCAAATCATCCTTGGACTGATACAGTGCATTTAAATTGGTACTGTGGCTGACTTCTATATTCTATAGGGAATTTTCCTTGGATGGAGGCCGACCCAAAGGTACAGGGCGATGAACTGATAAGTCTCATCAAAGCATAGGGCTTTTTTGAACCAGTCCCAGATGCCCTCTTATATGACCACAGAGCCAACAGCTCCATAATTATGACAGTAAGTTCACGTGACCTTGAATAATTATTATACTCAATTGTTAAGATGAGTGGGCTATCTACCCTTGGATCATTTAAAACTCTGTTTTATCCTACAACCCAAAATTATTGCACTGGAAATTTTCCTCTGCTGCTAATGTGTTCTAATTTTAGTTCCAGTAAGATGTTTCTGCAGTTTTTCATAATGTTTTGGTAAATGAAGCGTTTTCCCCTTGTAGACATACTGGAACACTATTAGCTACTCTGCATAAAGGTTTGCTCTGCCAAGGAAAGAAAACTGGAAATCTTCCAGCCTACTTTTACAAGTGACACTAAAAATGCCTTTCCCCCCCTCCCTAACCCACTTTTTCTGCTGCTTATAAATATTTCTTATGGAACACTGAACACAGGGATATTTATTTAGAAATTAAAATAATAGCCCCCTAGAAATCTGCCAATTTCATATGCAAACTTTTTTGGTTGTGGATTATGCCACGCTACCACAAACTGCATCCCCAAACCAACAAGGGTGACCTGTGAGTCATGTTCACCTCTCTTGCACCATTTGCATACTGCTGAACAATCAACATGATCAGTCCTGACAGTATCAGTCACCTGCTTGTGAGAGAGGCTCTGAAAGCAGAAACCCTATCCCACATTTATTCAGTGATATAGTAGCTGACAGAACTGATAATCAATCTGTTTGGTGGAGGAGACAGGAGGCTTGTTGAGTGTAGCAGTAGGCGTATACCCTTCTGTTGCACATGGAAGGGGTCTGTAGTTTTAAAATGTGTGTGATGGAGTGCTTTGCCCCCATTAGAGAACACGAGGTTTTGTTCATCCTAAAGCAGTAACAAGGTTAGCCTTAGAACATACGTGTGGAATCTAAACAGTGACAGCCTAACCTGGTGGTCTCCATGCTAGCTGGGTTATGGGGACTATAATAATATAATAAATAATAAATCTTAGAACTGCAGAACCAGAAGGGATCATCAAATCCAGCTCCTGTTAAGGAGGCACAGTGGGGAATCAAACTCCCAACAATACCTAAACCACTGAGCTATCGAGCAGTTCATATCCTTTCTGTGGTTCCTACCCAGCCAGCAAAAGGGAGTCACAGAAAAGGTAAAAGATAAAAATCAAGTCAGCTTGCAAAGTGCCTGTTTATTTGGGTTGGTCCCATCTTTAGCAAATGACTCCTTGCTCAGGGGAACATAGGACGCTGCCTTATACGGAGTCAGATCATTGGTTCATCTAGCCCACTACTTGTCACATTCCCGGGGGTTTCAACAGCAAAGTCCAATAAGCCAGTCCAATATCAGAAGTTCAGAGGATGCAGAGCCAATACCAAAATGCCAAAGCCAAATCACAAACCATAATCCGAGGGCAGGGTCCAAAGCCAAATCACACAACATAGTCCGGGGTCAGAGTCCAAAGCCAAGGGTCCAGAGAACAAGGTTCAAGGTAGTCAGGAGCGTGGATGCGAGCCAGAGTATTGACTTGTTGCTTCCACAAGCTTCCCAGCCGTCTGGGAGCTGATTATATAGCGAAACAGTCATTGAACTCCTGGAAGCCTTTCATCCTGTTAAAACTCAGGACTAGCTAACCTGATGTTTCTGCGGGGAGCATTCAGGCGATCCTCTGACCTTTGCGTCATAAGTCTTTGCCGAAGTCTAGCCCTCACTCTGGCTACTGGGGGAGGAGAATCTGGTGGCGATTCAGCTGTCTGTGCTTCTAATCGCTCAGCATTCTCCTCAGCTGTAGTTAACCCCTCAGGTTCTGGATCTTCGGCTGAACTCATGACACTACTGTCAACTGTTACACGCACATCCACACACACACACACACGCACACAGAGGGCAGTGCCGGGAGACACTTCCCCAGCAAAATCTCTCTCTAGGACTTCATTTTTCTAAGCTTCTCCTCCTGGGCAACACTCCTCTTTATTTTATTATTTTATATTTTTTAACAGCTTAACTAGCAGAGCTCTGAGTCGGAAGCCAGCAGTCAAGTCAGGAAAAAACCTGTCTCATTGCATATTGATACAGTTATTTGAAGAGTGCCCCTGCAGGGCCTTAGGGAGAACTGCAAACAGTTCAATGTAAGCGTGGCCAACTTAAACTCAAGTTCCCTGGTGCTATTTCACAGTGAGAAAATACAAATGAATTCACATTTCCCTCACTGAGTAGTCAAATCTTTATTTTAATAGCCCTGTTAGGGTTGCTATAAGCTGGGTGTGACTTGATGACACATAACACACACAATAAAGATCTTGCATGCCTTTGGATTTTTTGTGTGTGTGTTTTATTTTATCAAAAGTGAACAAAGGACAACATTTACTTGTGATTCTTCCCTCCATGCTTCCATGACTCATCTAAAACCCAGATATGTGCATTGCTTTGAAGGGACTGTAGTTCAGTGATAGAACATGTGATTTGCATACAGAAACCCCCAGGTTCTATCCCTGTCATTTATAGTTGCATGAATCAGGTGGGAAGTGATGAGAAAGGTGCCTCTACTTGAGCCTCTAGGGAGCCACTGCCAGTCAACATAGACAATGATACTGGCTTTGGCGGACAAATAGCATGACCTAATATAAGACAGCTTCTTAGGTTCCCAAGGGAGATGAACATTTCCCTTTTGCTTCTTAAAGCATAGAAAGAATCAGAGACTGGGAAAAATCCATGTTTTTGACTACAACTTTTAGACTCTGGTCATTCTGGCTGGGGGATTCTGGCAATTATAGACCAAGGACTTAAATCCAGTAGTTAGTTATTACTAGAGTAGACCCATTGAATCAATTGCACTTGCATAAGTGTTGACATTTTACATCCCATTTTTTCAATGGTCTACAATTTCCTTTCACCCCCATCATTTCCCCCCCAGACTTTGAGAAGAATAGGCATCTTCAGAAGAGATTTCTAGGTCATAATGCATTTTCTTTTCAATATGTAATCATTCGATTTCTTTCCCCCATTTCAGGATAATAGATAAAAAAATATACTATATCAGCTTGTTGTGAGGATTAGTTAGGGCAAGAGGCCAGGCAGGCTCAAACAGCTTCACTACTGGCTCCCTTTCTGCAGCCCAGTGCTGTAACACACAGTCAGCACCGAACACTGGTGGTGAGGAAGCAGAAAAAGTCTCTGAGATGTGTGGCCATCTAAATGCTGCTGCCATAGCAGCAGTCAGCAAGTTCAGTATTCTACATTACTGAGCTTACTCAGTGTAAATGAGCAAGCAGCAGGAGCAGTCTCTGCATTCCTGTAGGAATGGATGAAGGATGCTGAGCTGGTAGACTGTACCTACGGTGTGTTTTGTATGAAGCTCCTGTATAGTTTGAATTCTTGTGGTGAAGCACTGCTGAGTTAAATCAGCACCACCACTGTTAGCATGGTTTATTTTCTTTATTTATTTTGTAATACATACCCAGATATCATGATAAGCAAAATATAATTTTTCTACATAATAACACCCAGAGGGGCTGCAAATCTATTTTTAATGAGATAGTGTGTTCTGCATCCATCTATAGGAAATATGCTGAAACACTATAGCCTCCGCTTGTGTGGGTTTTTCTTAACAGAATATTTCCTCTCAGACCATGATGTGTGAGCCTCATTGTCCCAAGACTGTGTCTCTCAGGAAACATTTAAATTGGGAAGAAAAGAAATCTCAGGCACACATATTAACTGCAACTGCTTGCAAATCTAATTTTAGGATGTGCTGTATAACTTATCTTCTTATCTTCCAAATTTCCTCATGATTTATTTGAAACCCTGGCCTACAAAGTTCTCAGAGTCTAATGTTTATTCAGGTAGCACCTCTTGGCTCATCTGTTCTCATTCTATTAGCAATCTGATGGCCTCTCAGAATGAAGCACGCTAACCGGAAATTGACTAATGAGGGGCAAACAGCCTGGGATAATGGAAGCCTAACATAATAAATCAGGGTGAGATGGGGTGAGATGTAATCTACCCAGTCACCTTTGGGTGCAATTCATGCAGTGAGCTTTGAGAAACTTCATTTGTATTATTTATTAAATATTTATTTATTAAAAACCTCTTTATTCCACCTTTTGGTTCCCAAAGAAGGCACACTAATGTCAGAAGATGACAGTCAGTGGGAAGGGCAGGCCATGGAGGAAATGTCCATCGTCAGAAGACTGTGTGTGGGCAGGGATGAGGAAGATGCAACAGGCTACTGTATTATCCCCATCATGTATCTCTATCTCATTGTGGGCCTTCCTAAGAGAACTTTGGTAAGTTGCTTTTTTTGGACTACAACTGCCAAAATCCTGCTGCCAGCATGGGCAGTTACACAGATAAAACACTCATCCAGTAGAGGACCTGTGTACTTTGATTAAAAGCAATGGAGAATTTACTGAATGACTGGTAACTCTTTGCCTAAACAGCTGAAGAGAGACCAATTATTCTCCATTGCCTCAGGTATGACCTGTTACCACCAAACCGCTAGTTGATTTTTCAGATTTGCATTCTTCATCTTGGAACTTTGGATTAACTGCAGATCCTTTGACTTCAACATGTAGCCAGGATAATCTTATGTCATTTCTCTTTCTCCCAGCCCTAAATTCAGTGTCCCCCTTTGACATAGAATCCTGAAGGACTGAAAGGTTTACCTTTTAAATGCTGTTTTACTGATCCAACTTTATTTTGCCACCCAAATCTGATTTTGGTTTTTACATAGATATACTGAGATATGAATGTTCTAACACAGTATTTTTAATTAAAGAATTCAAAATCTAGGCAAGTGTAAGCAGCATTTTCTTTTTTTAAAAAAACAACCCCCACAGTTGAGTTGTAGAGCAATAGACAGTAGTAACACATATTAAAATTATGAGAGGATTCCAATGTGAATGTGAAGATATACTTTAAAGTCTGGGATCCTAATTCAGAAATGATGTTAATTGGGTTAAGTTTGAAAGGAAGTGACACAAATATACAAAATAATGATCTGGAGATCCTAGAACTACATATTAGGTTTGATGAGAATGGAGAAGGTAGAGAAAGAACACATTTTGTGCCTTTCCTAGCAAAGTTGGATGTCACTGTGGCCATTCTGACTTTGGGTGCAGCAGTCCTAAAGCATCATATTGTGTTGTACCCAAATCTACCTGCAAGATGCTTCAGCCAGTACGTTCCTTCCCTTCCTGCACTTCCTTTCCCACTCTTTTCCCCTAGAATTATAATTTGTAGCAATACTGGCATTTTTCATTCCTTATTATGTGACCAAAGTATTCTAGCTTTTGGCATTTTAGTTGATTTCTTTGTCTTTATTCACAAGTAAGGTAAAGGCAAAGGTTCCCCTTGACATTTAGTCCAGTCGTGTCTGACTCTAGGGGGCGGTGCTCATCCCTGTTTCCAAGCCATAGAGCCAGTGTTTTGTCTGTAGACAATCTTCCGTGGTCACGTGGCCAGCGCGACTAGACACGTATGAATGAATAAATAAAAATTCATTATAAATTTTAAATTAAAACCACAAAGGTATCATCTAATATCAATCTATTAGCTTTAATTACTTCTGAAGAGATCCAAAGGTGTAAAACAAAAACACAAAGTACATAGTCTTCCTGTGTTCCCCAAACAGATCTCGGACTGGTTGGAATAGCAAGGTTGCAAAGTTGATCCTGGAACACTAGATTCATTGCCCACAGCTTAATAAAAATATTGTTTAACAGCATATTTGACATATAGAAAGGAGAAAAAAGGAGCATTTTGATATCACACAGGAAAATCCAAAGGGCACTGTGCTCAAGTCTTGGAAAGAGATGCCCATTCTCCTGCACCAAGCATAACTCAAGCGCCCATGCTTTTGTGTCTTTCCCATTGATTTTATAGGGTTTAAATTGACTTGGGAAAGCTTGAGTAAGTAAAACTGCAGAATGATTACCGGGTGCATGGAGCCAGCCTCCATTGATAAAATCCATTCCCTAGCAGGCATGGCACCTAATGACATATGGAGAGAGGCAGCAGCAAAAAGACACAAAAACATCCACATCAAATGCACACCCATTCTTCAGCTACCATCGTGCTCCTCCCAGATTAAAATCAAAGAAAAGTTTTTTCAGAACATCTGTGAATCTTGAAGGAAGAGTAGAGAATGCCAGGGCTATAATGTGGAAGGAACTACCCACCTCTTAAAACAGATGGAACCCTGTGGAGCTTGTAATCCATAATTTTACCCATGCCCTGCAGGGCACTTCAAGCCAAGACTCCTTCACCCAAGACAGTTCTACCAACCATTACTATCTGGAACTCATGACACCAGGGAGTTGATGTACCAGCATACCCAAGGTATGCTGGTACATACACATGATGACACAGCACAAGTCATCTCCCATGCCTTTTGCCCATGGAGTCTACGGGCCAGTTCTTAACAAAACATTAGTGCTCCAGGGATTGGGTGAGTGAGAAGGAAGCAGTTGAGTGGCTCAAACAGGAGGAGAGAGGCAGCAGAAGAGAGACAGACAAGTTGACTAGGCAAGTGTCAGGTAGCTTGAAAAGTGTTGATGCTTTTGCAGCCCAACCATCAGAACCATCTGAAGTGGCTCTTGGTCCTTCCTCAGCCAGCCAATGTAGCATTTTTTCTATGCTTTTTTTTGGTATTTATTGTATTGTAGTTTTATCCTCTCTGCACTTTATGACTTTTGCTTTTCACCCCTATGTACTTTGTTGTTTTATGTTTCTTGTTGTAAACCACCCAGAGTGGCCTTGGCTGCCAGATGGGCAGTATATAAAAAAGTGATAGGAATCCTAGCTAAAACTACTCGATGGGCTAGGGCACCTCCCTTATGAGGAAAGGCGACAGTGTTTGGGGCTCTTTAGTCTAGAAAAAAAGCGCCTGAGGGGGGACATGACTGAGACGTATCAAATTATGCAGGGGATGGATAAAGTGGATAGAGGGAAGCTGTTTTTCCCCTCATGCAATACCAGAACCAGGGGACATGCACTCAAATTGAGTGTTGGGAGAGTGAAAAAAGAAAAAAAATTCTTTACCCAGGGTCTTGTTAGTCTGTGGAACTCATTGCCACAGGATGTGGTGATGGCATCTGGCCTAGATGCTTTTAAAAGGGGATTGGACAGATTCCTGGAGGAAAAGCCCATTGCAGGTTACAAGCCATGATGGGGATGTATAATCTCCAGGCTTAAAAGGAAGGTACTTCAAAATGCCAGGTGCAGGGGAGGGGTATCAGGAGACAGGTATCTAGTTGTCTCGTGTGCTCCCAGAGGCATCTGGTGGGGCCACTGTGAGATACAGGAAGATGGACTAGATGGGCCCTTGGCCTGATCCAGCAGGGCTCTTCTTATGTTCTTATGTAATGATGCCCGAAGAGATGATAGTGTGGGAAGCTAGGATTGTTCTATCCAAAAACAAAACAAAAACAAAAGAAACTCAAGGAAATATCACCATGGCTTCTGCATAAGGAAATCCTACTTTATCAATATTTGAGAATTCTTATTTATTTATTCGGTTCATTCATTTCTTATACTGTCAACAAGCATGGAGATGGGGGATCTGGAATGGATCTGATGTAGAATTCCAAAAAGCTTTTGTCAAATTTCCCCACCAAAGGTTACTAGTTTGGAAAATGATTCTTCAAGAACTTATCTGAATTATTGATTTTCCTACGCCTATCCATCAGCAGTGTCTGCACGTTGGGAGTGAATCACACCCACACTCACATCAGTTGGAGCTTACAAATGTGTCTGGATTCTGACTGATTGGTGCTCTGCATCATCATACCTACTATGACACACTGGCTATTGTGCCTTCTGCTGCTTGACCTTTTTGCCTCACTGTGTAAAAAATGAAAATATCTTTCTTCTATCTCTGCTCCTTTCTCTGTTACCATTCAGGATATCACTTCATGCATTTGACAAAGCGGGATGCACTCGTAAAAAATTGTTACTGAATAACTTTCTAAGTATTTAAGATTGCATAAGACTCTATTTTATTTGTTTCTGCAAAGTAGCATGGCTACTAGACTTGGGCACTTTGTATTCATATTCACTGGCTAAGTGGAGAGATTCCCCATCCCACCTCCATGCCTAAGTGGTTGGCTACACGGGGAGGTGAGGAAGGGCTGGCCGGGCTCCTGCCGGGATTGGAATGCTGGCACCAAAGACGGACCCCAGTGCTGCACAGAGCCTGGTGAGTGGTCCGGCCAGTTCTGGGGGTGGGAATTGGGCTGCTAGATACAAATATGAAGTAGCCATGTCTAATGGCTACCCATCTAGAATTTGATGGCTGTTTGGATACATTTGAATTATTATAATTGTCTAATCAACACTACATTGATGAAAATTATATGCTAAGTATTTAATGCACAACAGGTAACCCTTATGTGTTACGTGCTGTCAAATCAGAATCAACTCATTGCAATCTAATAGAGCCTTCAAGTTGAGATATTTAAGAAGTATTTTTACCAGTTACATGCATACACACACCAGTGACGTTCCATGGCCAAGTAGGGATCTGAACCCATGTCTCCTGAATCCCAGACTGTCACTCTTTCCACTACACCACGTTAAGGGCCCTTAGGCTATCTGAAAACCTGAGGATTCAATTCAGTTGCTGGGTGTTTTTAGGGGACAAATTACAATGATGAGCATGGCTAGAGGTCAAAAGTACACCTCTGGCCAAAGTACAGGCATAGTCTGGCTTGTAGTTCTTATTGTCAGTAGCTAAGCATTAGGGGACATTCTACACTTTTTGGAATGGGGTAAAAAATGTATAAAAGCTGGATAACCCCCTCCCACAGCAATGATGTCATAGACAAGAGTGTGAGAACATCCAAGAAACTTCAGAGGGCTGGATTTGGACCCTCAGAGGTCAGATTTGGCCCCCAACCCTGAGATCCCCTACATTTGCTTTAACACATATTAATCTTCCTAGATTACTTTGAATTAGATGCAAATGATCCTAGATAACTGGACAGCATCCATGTGGCCAAATTATCTGCTGGTGGGACACAGGAGACGATTTTCTGCCATAGACATGTTGCATATTTCAAACATATAGCAACGGTACATCTCTGTGTGGAGAAGTAAATAAGTGTAGAGTACATGCATGTAAAATAAATACTATGTAGAGAAATAAATACATGAGCTATTATTCAAGACACCAGAGTCAAATCCAGAGAGTTTGTTGTCCGAGAAAAAGGACAACATGGTACCTCTCTCCAACTTTATACACAAATTGACCACATTGGCACTTGAAGCATGTGTCAACAAATAAAGCAGAATAGTGCCTGAAGGTAACAGATTCATTCAGAGAATACAGGGCAGACTGGAAAGTACACACAGTTCTGTCCACTGCCAGTTTGCCACTACATTCAATCTCTCAGTATCTGCCACTCATGGCATGTTCCTCAGTCTACCAAAGAGTAGGACCTGCCCTGTAGGAATTCAGATGTCTTATACAAAAGACAAGTTTATGTCGCTTAAACCAAACTGTTTTCTTCTTCGTCCCCATAAAGCTCTGTGAGGGAGAAGTGATTTCTAGAAAGATCCCAGGCTCTTCTCCACCGATACTGTACATTTCCATTTGACTGTTGTGAGGAGCTAGTTGAGTCAGTGGCATAAATAACTCTGAGCAAGACATGATTAGAAAACAGGAATCAGTGGGAGCTCAGCAAGAGGCTCTGAAGGATGCCCAAAAGACAAAGGTAAAGCCAAAGTTCCTGCTAAGTTGTTTGTTTCGTCTGCTTCAGCATCTGCTTGCTATTTCTCTGAGTCACATCAAGATAACAATAAGCTGTGGCTCCATAATAGGAGAGATTGTAACTGGACAGGAGGGAAAGAAGATCATTCCTTTCCACTCCATGGCCCCCCCATCAAACAATACTATCTTAAGTCTTCACATCTGTTTCCATTTATATCTTAAACAAAAGCACACTTGATTTGCCATAGATTGAAAAAGGGAAAAGAAAAGGAATGTGAAGTTAGTAGAGTATAAAACTCTTCAGATTCCATGCCACAGATTATTTATTAGCTGCCTTGGGTCCTTTTAAGAAGAAAGGTGGGGTGAAAACAAACAAACAAACAACAACAACAAACAAACAAACATAATATGACAGACATAATATGACAGACAGACAAACAGATAGATAGATAGATAGATAGATAGATAGATAGATAGATAGATAGATAGATAGATAGATAGATAGATAGATAGATAGATAGATAGATAGATAGATAGATAGATATTGTCTAAAGTATAAAAAGGAGAGAGACACTTAAAGAAGCTTTGAAGTAGACTTAATGGCTAAACTTGGAATGAAAATTGCATGGAGAGTTATACTGCATAAGCACATCCATATTTAAGCATCCCGTGAGAAATACGACTTTTGGAGAAATGATTGTTTTAAATTGGTGAGGAAACTGCAGGTGATGGGCTCAGAGCAGAATTGCTTCTACTTTGTATCATAGACTCTGATGTTTGTCCAACCTGCCTTGACTCAATGGAATAACATCTCTCATCTTCCATGCTACCTCTTGCAGCAGCTGTGTCTGTGGAGGCATCCTGCTCCAATCAGGGAAAGCAACAAGAAGAACACTTCTGGCAATGCCCCCATAACTGTACTCCCTGAGTACTGAGTTCAGGAACCTTAAATAATAACAGTTCCATAATATTGATAGGCTTTGATTGGACCTTACATTGTCACCCTAAAAGGGGAAATGTGTCAGCAAAAGAAAGAGTGAAAAGTGGATGCAGATTTCCACAAAATATCCATATGCTAATTAATATGTCTAAAGGCAAACACAATCCTTTTTTGGAAGCCTGTGACCAGCTGCCCTTTGTTGCCTGCTCAGTTTGATGCCCAGGCGCTTAACTACAGATAGACAAGGTTCCCCTTGACATTTAGTCCAGTCATGTCCGACTCTAAGGGGCGGTGCTCATCCCTGTTTCCAAGCCATAGAGCCAGCGTTTGTCCATAGACAGTTTCCATGGTCACATGGCCAGCGCAACTAGACACGGAACACCGTTTCCCTCCCACTGTGGTGGTACCTATTTATCTACTCACATTTTTACATGCTTTTGAACTGCTAGGTTGGCAGGAGCTGGGACAAGCGACGGGAGCTCACTCCGTCGCGTGGATTCGATCTTATGACTGATGGTCTTCCGACCCTGCAGCACAGAGGCTTCTGCAGTTTAACCCACAGTGCCACCACGTCCAAACAGATGGACAATTTCCAGGCCTTTCCTTCCTGTGTTCACTGTCCTTAAACTAGATTTGCACAGGAGAGCTCTTTGTACAGAAGACACTTAAAAATACAAAAAGTATACTCTGACAAGCAGAGGTCTGTCCTCTGTAAAGAAGGACATATAACCACTCTAAACAGAACTTTTACCACAGTTTCCATTGCCAACAGTATTTGGTCATGCATGTGAGATTTCTGTCTCCTAGTGATGTAACTGTCATAAATAAGAAAGCTTATATGTCTCCCCTCTTTTCCTCCCAGATCTCCCTTCTTTTGCCCTCAGGTCTCCCCTCTTTTCCCCCCAGCTCTCATATGATATGAGATATCATATGATATATCACTATCTGTCTAGATGGGCGGGGTATAAATCTAATAAAATAAATAAATAAAATAAATATGACACCCATCTGAAGGAATATGATAATATTTGTCAGTAAAACCTGTTTCTTCTCTTATTGCTCAAACAGCTCATTTTCTTATTACTTTATGTTTGATATTGGCTCTGTGGAGATCCAATATAGAAATGACATTTCATCGTGTGTGATTCTTTTAGCTTGAGAAATATCTCAGAAGTTGTGAGATCAATGTTTCTCATAGTTTCCAACCATTTCCGATTCCCTCCCTCTCTCCTTCCCTTCTTTTCTTCCTTCCTTCCCCTTCTTTTCTCCCTGTTTAGCATATCATTCATATGAACAGTCCTTTGCATCTTGTAAAGTCACCGAAGGCCAACTTTTGCTATGTCATTGAGTGGAGGGACCTCCAGGTATTCATGTAAATTCCTATTAGCATGCATGTCTTCAACAGCTCTTGGGACAAAATGATCCATTGCCGTGAAAATGGAAAGAACCCAATTGTCAAGCAGGTTAAGTGTTCCATGGCACAGCTTCCAGACGGCTACATATTCATAATTCCAATTTTCTTTGTATCATCTAACTCATATTCATTATACAACAGTCTTAGGTCACATAGATGAAGTGCCTATGTGATGCTCAGTTCAAAATCAACATTTCTGTGCTTATGAGTTATGCATAGAAACACAAAACAGATAAACCAGTATCTTCCAACATCTGAACCATATGATGTGTACTTTCTAGTACTGTATCAGTTTTGGGTGTTTGTAGTAGATAGAGTGATGGGAGACCTGGGCTTGAATCCCATGAATACCCAGGGTGAAAGGGTGGTACTGAATCATAGAATTCTATGATTTGCGTAAACTGTGATTGAAGAAACATCACGGGCCTAAACTATCCCTTTATTGTCAAAGAATCCTTTGGCTAATTTAAATTAGTTTAAAAAGGCACATTCAGTGAATGGGACTTGTTAAGTCAACACTTAAGTAAATTAAGTGGGTCTACTCTATTTGGAATAAATACTGACTTTTAGCCCTAGGTGATCAACATCCAGACCTTAACATTAAGTAGACTATTCTGCTCAAAACAGATGTGTTATGCATAGAATTCTATGATTTGTGTAAACTGTGTTTGAAGAAATGCCAAAGGCCTAATTTATGCTTTTATTGACAAAGAATCCTCAGCTCTACACAAATGAGATGGTATGTGCTCAAATCCCAAGCCTGTTTTCATTAAAGCAGAAATAAAAGTGTAGTCAGGAACACACACCCTGCCCCATTTGCCTCTCACCTATATTTTCATTTTGTTGTTGTACAAGGCACACACACAAAATGAATAGCACCATGCCATTACCTCCTAAGGTAAAGGTAAAGGTTCCCCTTGACAATTTGTCCAGTCGTGTTCGACTCTAGGGGGCGGTGCTCATCCCCGTTTCCAAGCCATAGAGCCAGCGTTTGTCCGAAGACAATCTTCCATGGTCACATGGCCAGTGCGACTTAGACACGGAACGCTGTTACCTTCCCACCGAGGTGGTCCCTATTTATCTACTTGCATTTGCATGCTTTCGAACTGCTAGGTTGGCGGAAGCTGGGACAAGCGACGGGTGCTCACTCCGTTGCGTGGATTCGATCTTACAGCTGCAGATCTATAGATCTTACAGCACAGAGGCTTCTGTGGTTTAACCCGCAGCGCCACCACGTCCCATTACCTCCTACCATGCCAAATATCCTACCATTAACAGCCCTGCTCAGCTCTTGCAAACCCAAGGCTATGGCTTCCTTTATCAAGTCAATCCATCTCAGAGTTTTTCTTCTGCTTTTCCTGCTGCTTTCAACTTTTCCTAGCACTATTCTCTTTTCCAGTGAATTCAGAGGCATCTTCCCTCTGATACTGGATGTGCTATATAGACATTAATAGCCTGATGTTCTATGAATTTGGCTAATGATTCTAATTGCTCTTAAAGCCATCCAGGTTTCTGGCCATGCTATATTATGTGGCAGATTCCATACCTGAACTATGTGGGGAAGTTAATCAGGTAATCTTTTGCTTTTGGACTGAAAACAAAGGGGAAAATCCTTCTTTTCTCCTCACAGCATGATCTCTCTGAGTGAGGTTTTCCTAAGAAATCTCGCAGGAAGTATCACGAGATTTTGTGGAAGTTTCATGGTATTTTTTTTCCTGGAAAAGACATTAAGGTGTGCAGGATTATTACAATTCCTGCAGAGAGTTGCATCTTTCCTTCACAGAATTCATCCAGAAAGAAGACATACCAAGCAGTAAAAGATTATTACAACTCCTGCACAAAATGACATGTTTCTAACACAGAAAGAGTATTAAGCTGCTCAGAATCTCACAGTTTTATAGGGAGAAGAATGGAGGTGGGGGGAGAGAAGAAGTGAAAACTGGGATTGAGGTCTCACTTTTGTAGGAATCTGAGAAATTTTCTTACTGGAAGGGAGGTATTGTATTGTTGAGGAGTCTGGGCATGGCAAGACACAGAAAATAGCTGAGAGCAAGAAATTTTCCAAATACTTATCCTGTCCCAGGACTCTCTGGTGGGTCTCCTTCTTATCTTTGCCACATTCTTAAAATAATTGACTGCAAGATGGTTCAGACTGCCACCATTTTAAATTCTCACATGCTCTGCAGCAATGGCATGTGAAGAACATTGGCTGGGTGTGACAAGGTGAAAGACATATGCCAGCCTGGGCCAACCCCCATGCTGCCTACAGTGGCTGGGAGGATTATGATGGCCCTGTGAAGTGGCTCCAGAAAAGGAGGATGAGCCTGACTGGGTATCTTTAGGGGTTGGAACCCCAGTGACTGCCCCCACCCCCAAGATGCCACATCTCTGATGGATAGGAGAGATTACTGGTGGCAGAAAGACTGATTGCTGAAGCAGAATTTCCTCCCTCCCCCCTATTCCTTCCCCCAGAAAGCACATTATAGGGTTGAATTTGTGCCTTTAAAAAAAACCACTTTTCAGACTTTTTGAAATGGTCCCCTCAGCCCCCCAGCACCTAAGCAAGGCCAAGCTTTGGAAAAATGCAGTGAATGACTTTATACCAGATGGACAACTTCAGGGAGCTTGGTAACCAAAGTCTTAGATGCCTTTCATGGACTGTTTACCGAGTCCTTTTTCTCCATGAATAGCGTATGATTCAGCGTATGTTACACTTTTACAGTCCATGGAGAGTGGTCAGAACCAAGGCATATTTTAGTTAGAACTGGGAATTGAATATGTGTGAGCACTGAAACTGTTTTTTAAAAGACAGTATTATGGTAAATTAGCAACAGCTTTAGTCACATTCTAGAATGGTCTTCCCCAAACTATCACCTTCCAGTCTGAATTTTAACTCCCATCAGTCCCAGATATCATGGCCAATGCTCAGTGAAGATGGGAGTTAGAGTCCAAAACATCTGGGGGAGGGGGATTTGCGTTGGGGAAGGACTGCTTTTAGACTTTATTGGTGTGTGTATCTACTGCAGAGCTTATCCTTAAGAATGATTGCACTCTTCGCTCTTCTTTGCTTCTCTGTCCTAATGCATCTGCCTTCTGTGTCCCTATCATCCCTATATTCTTAAAAGAACTGACTGGATGTAGCATAATTACACAGCGCTGTGAAAATGAGAAAATGGCACATTATAAAAGCATGTGAAAGAGTGCAGCTGTCTTATGAACTGTTTTCTTACGTGTCATTATGCCACTGCAGCTCTTAAGCAAATGAGGATGTTGTTCGGTAATAAATCTGTTCACGGAGTCACATTTTAAAAAAATGGAGCTCTGTTGTGGCAAGAGATGGGCTCTCAGTCCAGTATCCTGTTCAATATTTATGTATTTCCGGAGCTCCAAATGCTGAAGCTGCCGCAGCAATTTCATGAGGTGCCAGTCACATGCGACCAGGCGCACAACTGGCACCTTGTCAGCTTGCTGAGGAAGCTTCAACAGTTGGCGCTCCATGCATATAAATATTGTACAGGATACTGGCCTAAATAACGATCTCTTGCTAATATAGATTAATAGGTATGATGATTTTGGAGATCTAGTGACTTTCCCTACATAGTTAAAGAGGCTCATCGGCATTAATTCAAGGCCATTAATTCAAGGCCAATGCAGAGCTGTTCTTGGTTGTATGTTTTTGAAAAGCAAGAAGTGTCATATCTCTTTCCTACAGCATCAAATTTTCTTCTGGGTTAGGCTTGTCAGGAGGAGCTGTTGGAAACAGTACAGCATAACTGTCGAAACAGGTTTCATAGTCACTCACCATGACTCATCAGGCAGTCCTGAGCAAACATAATCTTTGCTTTAAATGTACATTGTTATCATGGAAGTGTGACTTCCAGAAATAAGAGGTACCTATATGTACTGCAGAGTGATGATGCTTTGCTGGTGGGAGGGAAGGCACTATATAAGAACAGAAACCTACAACCTGGTAGTCCTTTTTGCAGCACAAAAAAAGGTCTTCTCCCAGGCAGAGGAATAGTTTGCTTATCAGTATTAACACTGTCAGCCTGATGACCCAAATCTTAAGAAGGCTAAAAGCTTTTGCTGGCCTTATTAAGTAGTTCAGTGGGGCAGCTGGGCAGTCCATGGAGAGATGAGCATTATACAATATGTAGATGGCACACAAACCTTAGATGGTGAAGTTGCTCAAACCTGTAAGTGGAAGATAGAGATGGAAGTGCATACCATATAGCAAAAATTGTGCCCAAGGAGTGAAGGAAGTTGCAGTCATGGATCTAATCCAGTGCCATTGCCACCTGGGGCAAGGTTGGAGAATCTTTTTCAACTCATGGAAATATTTTAATTTGAAAAAGGCTTTGTAGGCCACGTTCCCATGGTGGCTGGAGCTAAGGGTACAGGCTAGGGACAAAGAAGAGAAGGCAATGCCAAATATAATTCTTACTAAAGTGACCCTTTCCCCAGCAAGCATAAAAGGTACAGTTCAATTCCATGCATTGTCTTTTAGGAATAAGCCACTGAGCAGCTGCTTTGCAAACCAGAGCTCAGAGTGTGATCAGACAGGCATTTAGTCCACTGTTTGGACCGTTCCAGAGATAGACTGGTGCACTCTTAAAGACGGCACTTAGCTCTTTGCTAGTGCTAACCATCCCACCCCCAGAGTGTTCCTACCTGCACCTTTTTGGTCCCTGTCAAGGAGCCTCTACTTTTTTTGGTGCTGGTAGGATTGCTCTGGTTTGGATCAGTACCAGCATGTGTGATTGCTGGGAACAGACCAAAGGAAGCCTTCCTCTTTCAATTTGCCAATACCGTGAAGTGGCTTAATAAGAGAGCTGCTTTGTGATATATACAAATTAATTACTTCCTTGGCTCTGTGGAAGTGTTTAATTTCCAAATGCCGCACAAAGAAGCTGCCTTTGGAAAACCAAACCCCTCTGTCATTGTATGTATGTGTTTGTATGTCTGTATGTATGTCTGGGACTTTTCACCCATCTGGATGTGAAGAGGGCACTAAAAGGCATACTGGACCTCCTGGCAACCCTATTTCACCCACTCCAGCCCACTCCAAAACTGGTGTGCAGACAAGCTTTCAGTTCCGTGCATCTGTATCTCATGGATTTAAATAACCTCTTATCTCTCATTTCTGTTCACAGTCTGGAGGTGGAAACAGAACATTACAATCAGATGTGGATTCAAGTATATGACTGTAGGTATGCCATGCATAGCTATGCAATGGGGAAAAAAAACTTCTAAAAGGGACTAATAATTTTATTTATTTACTATAAGATGTTATAGCCTACCAAACAGCCACAAATGACTCATATGATATAAGAACATAAAAACAGTTTCCCAGTAATCTGTTTTTAATGGCTTATGGGAATCTTGTAAGCAAAACATGAAAATAATAAAACCTTCCTGTTTAGTGGTTGACATGGGGTGGGGTGGGGTGTCATTGTATTTTGATGACAATACCATAGAATGACTGTGTTGCATGTCATTCCCTTTGTAAAATCTACAAAGAAGTGCCCTGGAACTGCATATTTTCCCCCATACAATTAAAAAAAGTCCATACAATAAACCTTTATGTATATAAACAACTGCAAATCCTGATGAATGGTAAAATATATCCTTAATTATTACCAAGAAGGTATGGTTGCATGCTTCTCTTCATTTTACCAGTCAATAACATTAAAAATATATTTTTAAACTTATGCAGCATTTCTGCAGTGATATTTATGCCTTCCCTCCTTTAAAACTTTATCTCAGAAGACAAGCAAGCAAAAGAGCTTCCTGTTTCCAGGTTAATTCGGTAACAGCTCTGGTTTCCTGCACCTTCTGTAGGAGAAGTATTTTTCTACTAATCCAACCCTCCAGAGGAATTTTAGTAACTAATCTGAAGGAATCAAATCATTGCGGCTGTGTATGATTAATTTTAGGCCAATTTAATTTCTTAGTCATGGGTTTCAATCGCCTAGACATGCATAAATAGAATTGCCCTTGAGCGCACTATAATGACAAATTGTTGGGTTTTGCTGCAAATCTAATGGATGGCCAAATCTTGTGTGTGTGTATGTGTGTTTCTGAGACACATGTGTTTGTATGCATTGTTGATCCATATCTCTTCCATGTTATGGAAACAATTAAATGCACAGAATATGGAATAACCTATTGTTCATATGAGATTTGTAGAAAGTTACAGATTTTCAATTCAGTGCAAATCCACATGAACAGAATTTGTATCCTATATAGCGTATAGGAAACCCACATGACAAAGGGATTTTTTGTTAAACACAAATGAAAAAACCCACATAAAATAGGCTCTTATTTTCATTGTTGTTCTAGCTCAGTGGTTTAAGGTATCTGTCTGCAGAGCCAGAGGTTGGGAGTTTGATTCCCCCACTGTGCCTCCTGGGAGAAGAGCCATGCTGTGTGGCCTTGGGCAAGCTGCACAGTCTCAGGATGCCCCCCAGAAGAAGGGAAAGGCCAACCACTTCTGTGTATTCTCTATCTGAAAAACCCTGAAAAGGGTCGCCATAAATCAGAATAGATTTGACGGCACATGGTGATGATGATGATTTTTTCTTTGATTGCTTTCGGAAAGACTGTCTCTGAAACAGAAATCATTTGACTTAAAAAAAGAGAGGGGTACACAAGTGTTTTGTGTGTCTGTCAAATCATGCAAGAAATGTTCCTTTCAATAGCCTTGCGAGGAGGGAACAGGAAATTTGAAGTTGTAAAAGGGCCTGGATTGGTTGGACAGATGCTTTGTTTTCTCTGTTTTACTGATTTTTAAATAATTGGTTTTTCTGGTTAATTTAGTGAGTTTTTCATTCTGTTAAAGGCATACAGTTTAGTGGTTTTTATTGGGACTGTTTTGTTTGGTGGTGGTGGTTGTTAGTTATATTGTTGGCTAGTTTTGAAGTATATTGTCTGCCATCTTGTTTCTCACCACCACCACCACCCCCATTACTAAATATTCCAAATAGAGTTTCTTTATTTCTTTATTTCACATGTAGAAATCGACATTTTAAGAGGCCTCAATCCAATTAATCAAGAGTATTCAAGAACACTGATGCCATTCCATCTCTGCTGTCTGCCCATCCTCTCTGCTAATGTATCAGCTCACTCTGACTTCTCTTTCAAGTAAGGTAGTCAATTATAAACAAGAATTGGAACGGCTATTTTGAATGGTTATTAGGGTGAAAATGCCACCTCATTTCCTACAGGTGATTGGGTGACATTAAAAAAAAATACTGAAAAGTCAATATAGTACTGTACCAAAAAGGGCTGATTCTAAAATAATGATGCAGACACTAAAACCACTGTATCTCGTTACAAATCCCTTGAGCATTTCAATTGGTGTTCTTAGGTGCCAAACATTTACGGTGTACTTTATATAAAAACAATCTGGTCCTAGACAGATATATTTGATTGACAAGACTTCGAGAAATAACTTCTTGTCTAACAAGCAGTATCAGAACAAATGCAGGAAAAGCCACACTATCTCCTTTAATAACATTTTCTCTTTGCAAAAATCCCATAGAGACGCAACAGACATCTGTGGTATTAATATTATGCGACTTAGCTGATGCTAAGAAGCATCTGGGAAAACCTTGACTGACTGGCGTTTACAGTTGCTAATGAGGAAATCTCAGATAGAGGGATTGAGCAGCGCAGCAGTGTTTATTTATTTATTTTCAAAATACTGTCCCATTTGAGATGCAGTAAACAAATAAACAAAGTACCCATGATTTAGACTGTTAAGTCATGGGGTAGAAGGGGCTCAGACATGTGAAGTAGCTGAGGGCAGTGGTATCCCATTGATGTCACCTCAGGATCCTGGCATGTGCACTTTTTTCAACCCTACGGTCTCTGAGCACTTCACCTGTTCCCTAGCAACAAACAATCAAGAAGCTAATAGGTATAACATTAGTTAATAAATGTTGCATCCCAGATTCTCCCTCATCAGAGGCATCTCAAAGCAGCTTCCAAATTATAAAGTTGTCATGCCTTTTATAGTGACAGTAAAGTTTTAGTCACTGCACGACACATACAAAATAATGTAGGAAAGTGTCACAAATAACAGCGGAAATTACATAGCCGTTTGGTATCTTCAAAAATTCCAGAAAATGAAGTGAGAGATTGCAATAATGATTATGAAATCACATGTTATCTGAAATGAGTTCCTCTTTAGTAGCATCAGTTACCAACACAGTGCCTTTTCTTCCTCTAGGCAATGATGGCCCCAGATGTTACTTTCGCCAGGAACAAGAACATGTCATCCCTATGCAAACTGACCTTGTCAAATGTGTTCCCTTTTTTCTTTTGAAAGACTGAATACAAGCCACCTAAGCACAGGTGCAGCTCATCTGATTGGCTCTAAGCAGTGTAAGCTTCCTGGAAGTGCTAATGTGTAATTCCTCCAGAGATGAGCGGTAGGGAAGCATGGACTATCCGGAAGACCAGGGAGAACCATTGAAATAAACTGCACCAGAATGCAAGCTGGGACCCAGAACCTAAATGTTCTTCATTCCTTGTACTGTTAGATTATGAAAGGTGGACAAGCAGAGGCAAGTACCTATAGATGCATAGTCTTAGAGTGCTGTTCTGCAGACTTAATATGTCGGAGGAACAATGCTGGTAACTTTCCAATACTTTTGTGCATTTTCCTGAAGCATGGAAAGCTATCATACATTGATCTAAGCCACTGGTCCCTCTAGCTCAGTATTGTCTACAGCAACTGGCAGTGGCTAACCGGTAGGGTGGGGAATAACACGACACATACACCCCAACGAGAGAGAGAGAGAGAGAGAGAGAGAGAGAGAGAGAGAGAGAGAGAGAGAGAGAACTCTGATTTGCATAGCATTTGAATATCCTAATGTCTATGCACACATGCAAACTTAGAAATGATTACTATAATTTATAGAAATGCTTAACATCACTGTAACATAGAATCTAGAAACAAAGTCTGCCCACTGCATTCTGGGCTGATCTAAGGTTTGGAATGCTTATGACACAGACCTCTTTCCTACTGAGGACATCAATAGCAGAAACATCAACAACTGCCAGCAACTTTGAGGAAGTATCAGGGGCTTAACAGCAATACAGGCAGAAACAAGGACATTGCTGCTAGCCACCAATAACTGCTGCTCTTCCAGTGCCTCACAGCACTTTCTGTTGTAAGTTGTTATCATTGTTTACTAATGCAGAGCAGTTATGCTTAGGATGGCCACTTAAACATTGCCAAAAAAAGAGAAAACACATCAGCATAAGGGAGGGCAAAAGAGAATACACATATAAAAATGTGACCCAAATTACTATCTTTACATCAATACTAGTAACTTAGCATTAGGCATGTGCATTTGCATTTTGAAGGAACAGTTCATTTTGGTTTTTTAGACTCCAAATCTTGTCAGAAAAACAAAACTGCCTACGGCAGGATCAATTCAGAAATTTGGATTGCCAGCCCTCCCGCAAGCTTTCAGTAGACCCCCCCCCTTTTTTTAGGGGAGAGACTAAGTATGTGAAATTTGGAGACATAATAGAACCTAAAGAGGGAAATAAATTTGCCAATTTTTGGATAGCTTGCTCCAGCATAGGTGACATATTATGCACCTTTAAAATGGATTTTTTTTAAAAAATTAATCAACTAAATATATTCAGCTGAGCGCTCAAACTTGCCCATTAATGTTGCTTTTGTCCTCTCACTGTCCATATTTAAAAAATCCCCACATTTACAATTGAAGAACGGCACCAAAAAGAGTGAAGAAGAAGAAGAAGAAGAAGAAGAAGAAGAAGAAGAAGAAGAAGTTGTTAAACTGCTGTATTGAAAGACAGCACAGTGGGCACTGGCCAGATACAGGCAGCTGAATCAAGGATAATCAGCTTGGCAGAGGTGGACAAGCAGAGGCAAGTACCTAAATGAAAGATAATCTTTACAGGCTTATACAGTCTCCTTGCTGGGAGGCACCATGCTAGAGCCCTAAAGAACATCTCTACCATTCAAACTTCAGAGTTAACATGTTGCTGCACTGAAAAGTGCAACAAAGAGCAGATGGAATGGGCTGACAATATTTCACTGAAACCCAGTTTGGTGGATGCTGGATGAGCATGGGGATGCAGCAGGGATTGGTAAAGCCAGATAGACAAAAAAGTGGGCACTACAAAGCGGCAGGCTTCTAACTCTAACCAGAACACCATTCTCAGCTGGCGTAGCCCTTCCTGCTAGTAGATTTCCTAAGAGCATCCCCAGCTTCAAAGCTGCAGTACTGCACTGAAGAGTACAGCAAGGGTGAGTCATCCCATGCTACCGGCTCAACAGGGCATTTGGTGATCTGGATTGGTATCAGAAACGTCTGTCTAATGGCACCCTCCTTTGTCCACCCCATCTCTTCTAACACTGCCTGCCTAAACCTCTTGGGAGGGGCAGACAGAAAGCTTCTGCCAGAGGATTCAGCACTGTTTTTGCCCTATGGGGCAAAACAGTCACCTGGCTACTGGGACTCTTCTGCTTCTGTTCTGAGCAAGAGTGTGGGATGCTGCCTCCTAAGATGCTTGAACATCCTGGTCATATACCGCTGTTCATTTGCTTCCTGTAGGGAAGGCAGATTGCAATCATAGTATCCTCTCCCCAGTCAAATTGGATCCAGACAATGTTCTGCCTGTTCTTTAAGGGTGGCAATCCAGACTTCCTGCCTTCCCTTTCAAGGTTTGCATTTGTCACAATGGTGGTGCTGCCTCCTGCCTGCCTTTGATCTTCAAGCAGAGCCCTCCTGACAGTGAGAGTAGGCTTACTTTAACATCCACCCAGTGGTGAAGGTAAAGCGATCTTCCCTTCAGCCCTAGAGATCTGCCTAACTAATGATCAAATAAATGGTGATATAACAGTAACTAGTGATATGCATTGTATTTGTCTGAAAGCCAAAACAAGGAATGAATGAATCAGTGCTGCTTCATAGTAACCATGGAGTGGAGCAAAGAGCCCAGGAGTATTCACAGAGTGCAACGCCACTCCACACACAGATCCCCTTGTGTTGTGTCTGGCATTTATGGGATTTAAAATATTATTAATCATCATCATCATGTGTTGTCAAGACAATTCTAACTTATGGCAACCCTTTTCAGGGTTTTCCAAGTACAGAATACTCAGAAGTAGTTTTCCATTCCCTTCTTCTAGGGGCACCTTGGGGCTGTGCAGCTTGCCCAAGGCCACATAGACTGGCTCTACTCATAGGAGGCACAGTGGGGAATTGAACTCTCAACCTTGGACTCTACAGCCAGATACCTAAACCACTGAGCTATCCAGCCAGCCCTAAAATATTAAAAATATTTTTTTATATAAAAAAAGGCAATGTGATTGTAGCTGGGGAAAAGGAAACTGAAAGTAACAATTCCTTATAAAGGAGAACCTGTGCTAGCACAAAAGGAGGAGATTGACAGTTTTACCTCGCAATGAAATCCAGGACCTCTTCTGTATACTCTAGTCACTCAGGGATGTGAGGAGGTTCTCTGAGTGAGGTAACTACTAGAGAAGAGCAGTCACTCTCCAATTTTGTTTTATTTTATCTTTTATCTGCAATGCCAAGTGAGAGACCTCCACTGGTACAACATATTGCTTGATATTGCCTTCACCTTGCAGTGTATATATATACTGCATCCTTGTGGTTAGATCTGAACTTTGCTTTAGGATGCTAGGTTCTGGCTAGTACTTGGTTGCCTAAAAGGAGGACAGAATGGAAATTGTGAAAATGTCCCCTCAACTTTGACAGTCTCCCCAAAGCATGATCACTTGTATGATTGATTTCACAGCCAGCATGAGAATGGGCATGACAGACAGCCTGCTGGGGAAGAAATGTACAATTTCTCTTCCATTTCACTTTTATGCAGCAAGATACTAGCCTCTTTCTCCCTTCTCACTGGTTTTTCTTTCTCCTGACACACACAGAGAAGCAAGAGGGAAAGACATATATATTTTTTGAACAAACCACAGGAGAAAATCAGACACCCAACAACAGCGAGGGCCAATGGAGTAGATGGGTTTTACTATTTTTAAGTAGTAAATACGTACACATAGACTTGCATAAAATGAACAGATTTTACCACTCAAACAAAATAGAACAGCAGAGAATTTGGCAAAAGGAGTCATGTTAACAAGACAAATGGTATGGAGAGGACTCAGGTTATGTTCTGACTATCTTTAACACAAGAGCCAATGTGGTGTAGTAGCTAGAACGTCAGACTAAGACTCAGGAGATCTTCATTCAAATCCCTGCTCAGCCATGGAAACTCACTGGGGGTGGCAATAGTAAACAACTCCTTGAATATCTCACATACCTCTAAAATCCTGATAGAGTCACCATATGTCAGAAGCAACTTGCTAGCACATAACAACCACACAACTACATTCTCAGAGATTTTTTGCTCTAACGCTGCTAAGGCTGGCAAAGGAATGATGAAGACCTGTGGGAGATAACTGAATACCTAACTTTTAAGTCATACACAAGCCCTCCCTGTGATAGGCAGTGGTGATAAGTTTCTCGTCTTAAGTTTCATATTTATTGCTCTCAGCGAACAAAGCCATCTTCACTTCCCATCACACTGCCCTGCTGGAGACACTGTCTGCCTTTCCCCCCTTATTTTCAAATCCAAGTCACTGGACTGGTCTGAAGCATTCCAGACCCCTTTGCCCCCCTACCCCGAAATAAAGACGCGAGACCAAGATTATGGATTAAACATGGGCACACTTTATTGAATAAACAATATTGCCAATCCTTTGGCAAAGGGGGGTCCTGCTGTAGTGAGGAATCAGGTTTAAGCACGGAGGTCACCACGGACCCCCTAACAAACCAATGGGCGAGTCCCTGGCCCCAAGTTCTTGCCACCGTAAAGACGGCGCTAACCTGGCTGGCCTAAATTTGACCACCCCCGGACCTCAAGCCATCCTCTCCTTGTTTTTTTTTTTTTTACAAAAACAAACACAAAAATACAAATAATAGTGCTTACTATACACTAAATTCTACCGTGCACCCCATACCCACGGGACCCCATTGAACAATATTTTTATTACAAACTTCCTTTCCAAAATTGTATAGATTGTTGTTTAGAGGCTTTCCCCTTTCCTTTCACTAATACAAATTCAACAAATCTACCCCAAATAGCATTAAAAATATTTGAACTTATTTCCCCTTTTTTCATCTTGAGTTCAGTAGTCAATTTATCATTTAATGCAATGTCCCATACTTCACCATACCAATCTTCTAATTTAATATCATTTTTATCTTTCCAAAACCTAGCTATTAACATTCTAGCACTTGTCATAAAGTTAGAAATCAATTCCTTTGAATAATAAGATCTATCTTATCAAAAATGGACAACAAAGCAATTTTAGAGTTAAATTCAATATCTTTATCAAATATATCACAGATTTCCTTAAAAATCAGTTTCCAAAATTTCTGAACCAATTTACAATTCCACCACATATGATAATACGTGCCAATTTCTTCATCACATTTCCAACAAGCTTTAGAGTAATCTGAATTTATTATATTCAATTTCACAGGAGTCATATACCACCTTAAACAGATTTTAAATTTTTTCCCCTTTATTCTTACCGACATTAACCTTAAAACTCTCATCCTCCACATTTTTATCAAATCCTCTATTTTTCTATAATCCTCGTTCTAGCCAGGCTGGGCGACTGAGGGGCCTAACGCCGAGGGAGGCCCGGAAGGAAAGAACGAGGAACCGGGCCTTCTCGGCAGTGGCCCCTCGCCTCTGGAACAACTTGCCCATTGAGATCCGCCTGGCTCCCTCTCTGGGTGTCTTTAAAAGCAAACTTAAGACATGGTTATTTAGGCAGGCTTTCCCTCCTGCTGTATCTTAATATTTACATTTTTTACATCTTGGATTCTTGCATGTTTATTGGTGCTATTGTTTTTTAAATTTTGTAATGCCACCCAGAGTAGACCATTGGTCTAGATGGGCGGGGTATAAATCAAATAAATAAATAAATAAATAAATAATTTTAATTTTTGTCTTTAAATCATTTTCCCAAATTAATTTCAAAACTTCTGTTCCTATCTCTTTTTCCTCTTGTTCCGAAATTATATTATATATTCTACTTACTACTCCCTTCATCAAAGCATCTTTCTGCATATCTTCATGTGATGATAGAAATTGTTCATACTTAGTGTATTCTCTACATTTACCATTAATTTTCAACCATTCATTTGTCCAACTGTCTAATTGAATATAATTATACCATGATAATTTATTAGTTTGAAGTTTGACCATAATCTGATCCTTCGATTTCATTTTACTCATCCAATCCTTCAATCTTGCAACATTTTTATCCTTAAACAAATCTACTAAACCCTTTAGGTTTATAGGAAAATTTTCTATTTCAGTCACTAATTTTAATGGTGAAGTCGAGGGACATAGCTTCTCTCTATATCTATTCCATATATTTAACATATTTCTTAAAATGGGGTTTTTCATCTGATTTATTGTATTTCTTTTTACTACATTAAACAAATATTTTTCAACATTCCCATTTATTTCTGAGGATTCCGTATCCCACCAAATTAATTTCTCTTTATTGTATATAATCTCTCCAATAAATCTTAATTGATTTGCTATATAATATTTTTTTTACATTAGGAATACCTAAACCTCCTTTTTTTGGGGCCTTATACCAATATCTTTTATTTATTCTAGATTTTTTACCTTGATTACAAAATCCATTAACTAATCCCTGTCAATACTTAAAATCTTCTTCTAATTGTATTGGGAACATCCTAAATAAAAAGGTAATTTTTGGTGATATTTTCATTTTAATCATAGTGATTCTCCCAAACCATGATAGTTTCAATTTAGAATACTCTTGCAATTTATCTTTAATATCACTTTTTAATTTATTAAAAAATTTCTCCTTTAATTTTTGAGTCATTTTAACTATATTTATACCTAAATATTTAATATGATTACACATTTTAAAACTATATTTATTTATAAACATTTCTTGTTCCTGTTTATTATGATTAAACATCATTATTTGTGTTTTTGCCAATTAATAATTAATTCTGTTATTTCCCCAAATTTTTCTAAGTGCTTTTTAATATTGTTCATACTCTCTAACGGGTTTTTAATAGTCAATAATGAATCATTAGCAAATAAATTAATCTTAATTGTATCATTTTTCCTAATCCTTTAATTAATTCATCATTATTTATTTATTTATTTATTTATTTGATTTAATTTATATCCCGCCCATCTGGTATATTCTACCACTCATATTATTGCATTAGCTAGCAATTCTATAACAATGCAAATCAATATTGGTGAAAGTGGACAGCCTTGTCTCGTACCTCGGCCTAGAAAAATCCGTTCCGTTAAACCATCATTAACTATTACTTCTGAAATATTATCTGAATACAATTGGTCTATAACCCCTATAAATTTTTTACCAAATCCCCAACCCCTTATAAGAAGTTTTAGTGTTGGCCATTCGACACAATCAAAAGCCTTAAATATGTCTAATGATAAAACAGTTGCTTTTATTTTCCATCTCATATATAATGTTCAAAACTTGTCTGGTTAAATTATCCATTTGTCTTCCCTTAATAAAACCACACTGGTCTTCCTTAATATAATTTGCTATAAATCTACTTAATCTATTTGCTAATATAGCAGTAAAAATCACTCTCTCCTTGTTGACTGTTGGTCTGGGTGTGGCCCCAGCGCATCTTTCCCCCCAAGCACTGTAATCGCACGATCCACAATGCTTGGAGTTCAGATGAGCTATACCTTACCTGAGATAGCTATGGGACTCACAAAAAAACCTGTTTTATCCGCACTACCCGCCACAGCATAGGGACTAGCCATGCTAAGTCCCGTGCCCGCCATCAAGCTTATCAAGCTCCAAAAGCAGGCCCCCTTGATGTCTTCCAAGAAGACATCCAAACCTCATTCAGACATATGTACTCCATCTGGCTGAAAAAAATTCAGGCCTATCCAAGCGGATCCTCTGGTGACCAATCACTGATCCAAGGCTGCTGCAAACCGCTCTGCAGACCTCCCTGTTAACACTTCTCTGCGCAGTGTTAATGGGCAAAAAATTCCGTGCATCCCTCCATACCAGTTGAGGGATAATAGTTGACCAAACAATGCTCATTGCAGGGTACGTGGCCCTCAACCACTTGATATCCCATAGCACATCAAGAATTAGGGCCTTTCCACAATGCCTGGCCAGATCGTTACCACCCAGGTGTATGACCAACACGTCTGGGGGGTACTGACCAAAAACAGCCACTTGACACAGCTGGCTCCACAGCATGCCACGCTACCCTTTCCATTCAATATGGGCTCTAGCTCCAAGGCCCAGACTGCTCCCCCATGGAGATGTAGCAGCGTGGCTCGCAGCCCAAAAAACATAACTGTGACCAACAATCATGACGTGCTGTCTTTCTGCCAGCGCTACAGGACCTGCAATGAGAAGACAAGACCAGCCCCCTGCCTATACGTTAGGGAGTGTCCTGATGTATCTACGATAATTAGAAGAAGACCACCGACCTATCCTCTTAATGTCCTCTACATGGTATCCTAAAGCCGCTGCAGTAGATGCAGTGCCAATTCTAAAAGAATGTGTGCCGAATTTCAATCCCTTCACGCCAACCTTATTAAGTGCTAGGTCTGTCAGCCTCTAAAACTGGTACTTCGTTAATGGGGAACTATCCCTATGTATAAAGGAATATTCCTGCTAATCATCAAATATGAGGCAATGGCTTTCACTGGGCATAGATCTTCCATATGGCAATGCCCTAAAGTAATGTAAACTCCTTTACCTCGCTGATCCGCCTTGGATCGGCGTATATGAATCTGAACTGATCCTGCAACTATCCTAACATCCTACCACTGTAGCGCTAATTTGGACATGTCTCCCTTTCCCGTGGCCACTACCTCGCTGATTCTAAGGGCGCCGAAAAATGTTAGCAAAGACACCGCCTTAAACAGGGCAATTTCATACTCATCCCTGCAAAGAACCTTCCATTGCCTGCAAATACCTTCCAATAGCTCCGGCGATATAGGTGCCCTCGTGTCTCTAACCCTACCTCTTTCCTTAGACCATCCTTCAATCATCTTTTTAATACGATAGTCTGAGGAATGATCCTGATAACCGTGGACCCTGGCGTAGAAGGCAAGCGCAGATAATCTACCCTGTATAGATCCCGGTGCTAGCCCCTTCCTGTTCAGATACACAATGAATTGCTGAAGATGCTCCACTGGAGCAGGCCACGTTGGCTCCAAATCAACTAGCTTCCTAAACTCCTCAAACTCTATACTCACAGCCAAGTACCCTTTCCGTGTCCTCGGTGCCAAGGCCAAGCCTATTGCCCTTTCCGCATCTTTGCACCAATTTGCCAAACCTCTGGGGGAAGAATCTCCTGGAACTCGTTGGCTCTTGGATCTAGTTCCCTGAACCGCTCGATCTGTTGGTGTGATAATGCATCAGCTAAGCTGTTGTCTATCCCTGGCACATGTCGGCCTGAACCAAAATATTAAATTTTAAAGCCCGCAGTGTAAAAGCCCTAACCAGAATCATGACTCGTTCTGAATGCGATATAAGGTTGTTTATGATGTAAACTACCACCTGATTGTCACACCAAAACCACACAACAGAGTTTGCCCATTCTTCCGCCCAGAGCCACAAGGCCCCAACTATTGGGAAAAATTCCAGGAATGTCAAATCCCGGGTAATCCCCGCCTGATGCCACTTAACTGGCCATTTACCAGCACACCATCTGCCCCTAAAATAGATTCCGAACCCTAACAAACCAGCAGCATCCGACTGGACCTGAAAGTCCGCTTTGAGCCCCAATTCCCCCCTCCAAAAAGATACTCCATTAAACTCAGATAGGAACTGACTCCAGACCTGCAAATCTTCCCTCATGCCCCGAGTAACTCTAGTCCTATATAAGGGGTGACTGAGACCTTTCATTGCCACACAAAGCCTACCCAAAAAGGCGTGACCAGTCGCCACCACTCTGCAAGCAAAGTTCAAATGGCCCACAATCTCCTGCAGCTCCCTCAGTGACACCTTTTTCTTCTGAGACATCCCTGCTAACCTAACTTTAAGGTCAGCCAATTTACTCTCAGGTAGCCTAGATGTCTGCTGCACTGTATCTAGTTCAATACCTAGGAACGTCAGGGACGTAGACGGTTCCTCCGTCTTTTCCTCCACCAATGGAAGACCGAGCTCACTTGCCATTGATTGAAAATTATTCAGTATGAATCTGCACCTACCTGTGTTCTTTTCACCACGAAAAAAGAAAATCATCTAAATAATGGGCCGTAGACTTACAGCCCGCCCTGCGCCTGATTTTCCACTCAAGGAACGAGCTGAAGCACTCAAATGCTGTGCAGGAAACTGAGCAGCCCATGGGTGAAGCTCTATCTATGTAAAAGGATCCTTGGAAATGAAAACCTAACAGGTCAAAATCCAGTGGATGAACTGGCAAAATCCGGAAAGCCGATTTTATATCACATTTTGCCAGCTCTGCCCCTACGCCACACTTTCTTACCATGTGAACCGCCTCATTGAAGGAGGTGTAGTGCACAGTACAAAGTTCCTGAGGGATGGCATCGTTCACCGAAGTCCCCTCAGGGTAAGACAAGTGGTGAATTAATCTAAATTCACCCTGAGACTTTTTTGGAACTATTCCCAAAGGTGAGACCCTCAAGGTCTCCATAGTGGGTGTCACAAAGAAAGGGTCCTAGTACTCTTCCTTCCCCCACCTCCTTAGCAATCTTGTCCTGGACAATACCCTCCACACCGCACACGGATTTCAGGTTTTGCGCAAAGAATGATTTACGCTCACCAACGGCCGGTATCCTAAAACCGTACCTAAAACCCTCCAATAAGTAACTAGCATCCTCTCTAATGGGGTAATCGCGCAGCCACGCTTCCAAAACGGGAACTCTAATTGGGCTGGGGCCCTTTTCCAGGGTTACCTCCTCCACTATTGGGTTTTTAAACTCCTCCTGGCCCTTTGTTCTGGCGCTGAGCCCCAGCCCTGAAACATGAGGCACTGGGATGCTGTCCACTGCACATGGAACACTCATGCCTGAAATGGCATGGCTTCCTAGCACAGGTGCCCTTGTAATTGTAATCCCAGCAGAGCAGGCAGGGTTGAACCACCTGCCCCGCTCCAGCATGGGGATTTTGATTCAAAGCGGTCTTCCTAATGAGATGTCCACTATCGCACCTGTCTCCAAAATTGGGCCTGGCTGGCGTCATAGATTGCAGCCAAAGTCCAGGAAGGGGCTCATCCCAAAGCAGATCAGGTTGAATCGCACTGCGCATATGGAATGATTCATCATAACTAAGCCATGCTTGACCCGCAAAGTCTACATAACCCCTATATATTATGTCTAAATATTTAAATAGAGATTGGGCCTGCCAAGGTTGAGCCTTTATGACAACCCCGGCATAAATTATAGAACCAGGTAACCAGTTCGCCCATGTCCTATCCGGCGTCTTCCTCCTGCACCTCTCTTTGTCTTTCTCGTCCTCCCTGTCCAAATCCTTTTTCTCTACATTCTTATTCAGCAGTTCAAAGAAATCTACATAGTCGCCCTTTCAAATTTTCTCTTTAGTTGCCAGGGTAAGGTGGTCGCCTAGAGGCGTCGAGTAATCTCCCACTGGCAAGGCTTGCAAAGGCACAGTATTAAACCCAGTGTCTGGTACAGATGGGTATGGCCAAATCCCGGCACCAGCCAACACATTTAGTGGGGCTGGGAATGCCACTTGTGGGTACGCTGCAGCCCAGCCACCGAATTGAGCGCTCGAGCAAGGCCAAGGGGAATTGGAAGCCCTAAAACTCTGCGCATCATAGGGAGTGTAATAGGGAGAACTAAACTGCCCCATGCCTGGCCAAGGCCAAACAGGTGTTGGTGAAGGAGTGTCCAGTGCAACGGTTGACTCACCAGACGGAGGAAGCATCACAGCTGGTTCTTCCCTGCCATACTGGCCTTCCAAGCTATACCCTTCCCGCGCTTCTGTCACTCCATGGACTGCTGCCGCTGAACCTGCCATCGCCGAAATTGGTGTCATAAAGCCCTCCTCGGCCTGTTGGTGCGTTGATGTAACCGCTGACCCATCTGAGTCTCATCTGGATGTCCCTGCCGCCTGCTGCTCAGCTTCTAAGACAGTAAACCTAGACATTAGATCATCAGCCATGACTTTGAGCTTAGCCCAGCGATGACTCTTGGCCTCCCTAGCTGAGTGATGTGACTGCGCCTGGCTGGACTGTGGGGCCCGACTCGCCGCCCTTTCGGCTTCCAAGGCAGAGATTTTCTCTTGCAATTGTTGCCAAATGGGCCAAGATTCTTCATCCAATGAAGATTGCGGTGGTGATACCTGAGAGACTGGCGGCTTTTTGGCTGGCTGCTTTCCCTTCTTTGTACCCTGCCTCTTCCTTGAAGCCATTACCACCCAAAACTCAGTTCCAGATAAGAACTACACGGTCCTCAGTGCCACAGTCATTCAACACATTTCACCTTTTCCTGGATTGCAACTTGGTATGTTGCTACTGTGAACAATACCTATGCAGCAATCCATGCGCAATTACCTATTTAAGAATTCACCACCAATTATTTATGATATCTACTATGCAGTGCAAGTAGAATACTGGAATATCAATTTACAATAAACGCCTATTTATTAAATCCTTAATTATTTATTGTATCTAATTATACTAGTTAAATTGTGAAGAAATCAATATGCTACTGTATTTATTTGTAACGAGTAACTAATTAATTAAAATACTACCAAAATTTATTGAAGTTAGCTCCGTCCAGAATATGAATTAATTACTGCCAATTAAATTTAATTACTATTAAATTTTTATTAATAATCAATAATCCAATCACCTAACTAGCCAATATATTATTTACTTGTTATTTATTCAATTATAGATATTCCAATATTATTACACTAACCTATTAATAATTTACAATACCTAATCAATCAATACTAAATTAATTAAACCAGCACTAAGTCAAGTAATTAAATTCTACTTATTTATTTTATGTTATTTTAATTATTTATTGATTGATTGCTTGCTTGCTTGATTTATCTATTTACTTATTTATTTATTTATTATTTTGACTATAAGCCACCAATAACTAAACGCAGCCTAGGGAACCTATGACTCCTGAATGAAAGAAAATGGCCGACTTCCTAAATGTGCTTAGCCCAACTGCCAAGCACATGTCCCGATTCAAAATTGAGCGCCACAAGCCTCCTCTAATTCTATCTAAACAGGCAACGAGCATGGGGTGGGGTGGGGGGCGAAGCGCCAAAACAGCTAAATTACCTAATGGCCTATACGCCCCTCCACAAACTCCAGTAGTAAGGCACCCAGCCACGAACTCTTTTTTTTATACGTGCAAATCGATACCAAAATAAGCAGTTAAATTTAAAATCAATAAACCTTCACCACAACCAGCCCAATCTAGAAGCACCGAAAATGATCAAATCACTTCTCAGGGTGGCTGGGTATCCAAATTTAATCCACCCCAGGGAGAACCAATTCAGTTAAGGTAAAGCTCCAAAGAGCCGATTGCGCCGCACTGCAGTGCGGCTCATGCGAGACACGCCTTCGCGTCCCCCTTACACTGTAAATAACAGAACAATAAGTAAAATTACTGAAGTCCCCCAACCCAATTAAGAATTAACAATATAATTATCAAAAGGAAATTCCCAGCAAACCACAGGGAGGGAGCCAATGCTACCCCCCAATCCGATCCATTCAGTGCCGGTTTCAAAGCCAACGATGACTCAGCTCAAATGAACCGAACAGCCATACTCTTTCTCCCACCATTGCCAGTGAAGGAAGAGGAAGAGGAGAGGGGGGAACAACCCTTAAATAACCTGCTGTTCCCCCCTCCCCAAGGAGATGCTGACGTGAGACTTGAGAGGTCTCGTGATTTCCGGGGACGGAGGCAAAGACGAGCTGCGCTGCCGAAGCGTGGCTTGGCCGCGTCTTCAACATTCTGTTGCTTCATAACTCCATCTGGCTGTTTCCCTTTGATTATGCAAATTGTGCCAAATCAGGTCGATTCAACTCAGAATTTGGGATTTGACCAAAATCAACGCTCAGCCCTATTTGAGACTCATCTTCCAGACACAGAATAGAGATATTCTCCATTAGCCCTTGTAGCTGACAGGTACCATGGACTGGCCAGGCCTGGTATGTTCCAGAAACCTGGCCTTCTGACTTTGCTAGAACAATGCCTTCACCTTGCAGTGTTTCCAGCTTTATCTGTTGTGTGCAGAAATCCTGTACTGGAGAATGCCCCTTTAAAGAAACTTTACTTTTTTTTTACTCACAATGCCCTAACAGAAATTGACTGGCTCTTATCATAGGGAACTGTAGACTGGTAGTTGAATAATGATTATGCCTCTCCCAAGGTGACTCTACATTTTGTATACTTGACTCCATTGGTCACCTCTTTTCTCCCCATCTGCTCCTATTCATATAAAGGAAAATATCACTCCATTGTGGGTTTTTGTGTAGCAACTATACACAGACATATAAATGTATGCCTATATTATATAGCAAAGTGGTTTTTTATTGCCCCCTCTCTGTGTTTTCTGTTTTTTTCTTTTTACCTCTTAGGTACAGGGTTAGAAATCTATGAACAGAAACGGCGGAGACAGATTTCCTGCCTACCTATACTGGGTCATGCATACTGAATTTGTTGCCAAATTCTAACTTTAAATATCTGCATTACTGTGCAGATTTTTACAGAGAATGCTGCTGCTGAAAAAGAGCAAGCAAATAAAATTCCAAGCAGCAAACTAATAAAGTATATATTAAAAAAACACAACACCACTGGCAAAACAACAACAACAAGCAAGATACAAGGTGTTGTGTTGATCCCCTCCTTTGATTGACGTGCACTTGTGAAGCATGATTGGAATGCATCCATTTTTGATACAGGTACAGAGTGGGCCAAATTCCAGTAGCTTTACTCATACTGAATACAATATATAGAGAACCTCGGCTGGACTGATTTGGTATTGCTTATGCAGTACGGATTTGCAGGTCATAAATAGTGTCAGGATTTGGCAAGGGTTGCAGTAGACTCCCACTTGATCTGAAGAAATATTGCTAGTCAGGACCAGAAGGCTCTGTTGCTCCTGCAAATATTTGAACAGAAAAAACCCGAGCAGGAGAACAAATGTCTTAGTCATCCTTATCAGGAATGATATGTAGGGTGCTTCCCCCACCTCCACCCAGAATATCTGATAGAATCATTCTTAAAGAAAACTGTATTTCTTCAGGAATTTCTTACTGGCATTGTAAATGGAAGTTAATTCTTACTTATTTGATACGTGTCTCCTACAGCAGCTCAGCTAATATGATGATTGTGTATAATGAGCAGGCCTCTGTTAAAGGGATCTGCTATTTGAAGGGCTAAATCTGATTTAAAGATAAAGAACCATAACAAAGGAGATCAGGGACTGTGATGTTGTTCACCCACCAACCAGGACAGCAGACTCAGCAGGCACGTGATCACTTGGTCAGCCTTCCCTATTCATGTGAGATGTATTCTGAGTCTGTTTAAACCATGAAAATCATTTCTTCTGTACATATAAATTCACATATACAATTTAATGCCCATTGGTACTCTCTGGGTGTCCTCTTTTGGAGAGGAATGCCTACTTTGAAGACAATGCGTGACAAGCCATCTTATCCACCAGTGGAGAACATGACAATAATTTGGACTGTGTGGTATTAATGATTACTATTATAGTGAGTATATAATCACTTCTCTTTTCTCTAAACATCACCAAACATAATCCTTCCTTACCAGGTACTGTTCCAGACCTTTGACTATTTTGGTTGCCTTTCTCTGTCCCTTTTTCCAGCTCTGCAATATATTTTGAGGTGTGATTATGACAATCGTCACAGTTTCCCAGTCATGGCTGCAGAAAGCCATGATGATATTGACATTTTTTAAAAAAAAAAATATTTTGGACTTCTTTTTGTAATGAGGTATTCAAGAGAATGTAGTATCATGACTCTGCACAGGAATCTTCATCAGAGGATAAGCTGAAACTCCCCCAGCTGAATATTCTTGAGGACTGCTTCCAGAAGCCCTGGGGGTGATCAGGGAACATAAGATTAAAAAACATGTATCAGTAAAAGAAGGACAATACTAAAAACTGTGTGAAATTTAGATGATACCTGAAGGTAGGCATTCATGTCTGAAGTTAGGATGGGGAATTTCCTTCAGTTTACTTTGGCTGAAATCCTGTTGCATAATTACACATGCAGAAGGCAAATGGCATAACATTCTGCCACTCCTATTTGGTAATTAACAAGTTACCACTGGGATTCTTCAGGCGGGTGTACACATGCCTGCTGGTTTGGCACATACTTGAGAAACCCAGCAGCGACTCATTAATTGCCAGCTAGAAGTAACTGAACATTACCCCTTTGATGTATTCTCGAAGGCTTTCACAGCTGGGATCCGATGGCTGTTGTAGGTTTTTCGGGCTGTTTGGCTGTGTTCTGAAGGTTTTTCTTCCTAACATTTCGCCACAGAGACTGGCGAAGCATTAGGAAGAAAAACCTCCAGAACACGGCCAAACAGCCCGAAAAACCTACAACAACCATTACCCCTTTGCCTTCTGCATGAGTAACTAAGCAAAAGATTTCAGCACACATACCCCATGTGTGTGTGTGTGTTTCTTCACAAATTTGACAGGAAAAATAATTATAATGTGACAGTTGAATGTCTGCAGGACGGACTTACCTGTCACTAGTCTGAACCATGCAGAAACATTAAGCCTAACATACCAGGACACCTTTGCTGCTTCTCTGTTGTTGTTGTTATGTACCATCAAGTCTAGAGATGTGCACTTCATATTCATATCCAGGGGACACGAATACAAAGCGTGCCAGCACAGGTGTCCTGGCAGTCCATTCCCACCCTGCGGAACCTGCCTGGTCCACTTACTGGGCTCTGTGCAGCACACTTGTCCGTCAACATCGGTGTCGTGCCAATTGTGGCAGTAGTTCCGCTAGCTCTTCCCTGCCTCTCCCCACAGCCAACCACTCCAGGTAGGAGGCAGAAAGATGAGTCTCCCCACTCAGCTACGGTGAGAGGCGGAGAAGTGTTTGCGGAAGTACTGCCATGATTGGTGCGATGCCCATCTTGATGGACGTGACTACTGCACAGAGCCCGGTAAGTGGACTGGGCTGGTTCTGGGGTGGTGGTGGGTGATAATGGACTTCTGGGATACCTGTGCTGGTGCGCTTCGTATTCGTATGCCCTGAATACGAATATGAAGCACAGATCTCTAATCAAGTCGCCTCCAATGTATGGCAACCGTTTGAGTGAGCAATCTCACTTTGAGTGTCCTGTCTTCAACTGCCCTCTTCAGCTCTTGTAAATTCAAACCTGTGGTTTTCTTTAGGGAGTCAATCAATCTCGTATTTGGTCTTCCTCTTTCTCTACTGTCTTCCACTTTTCCCAGCATTATTGTCTTTTCCAGAGAATCCTGCCTTTTCATGATGTGTCCAAAGTAAGACAGCCTCAGTTTCAACATTTTTGCCTCCAGAGATAGTTCTGGCTTGATTTGCTCTAGGACCCACTTGCTTGTCTTTCTAGCAGTCCATGGCATCTGCAAAGCTCTTCTCCAGCACCACATTTCAAAGGAATAACTTTTTCCCCTGTCAGTTTTCTTTACAGCTTTAACACCCGTACATGGGGATTGGAAATACAAGAGTGTGGGTGACCTTGGTTTTGGTCTCCAGTGACACATCCTTACACTTAAGGACCTTTTCTAGTTCCTTCATTGCTGCCCTTCTCAGCCTTCTGATTTCTTGGCTGCAGTCTCCATTTGGATTGATGATTGAACCAAGTTATACAAAATCTTTAACTATTTCAATTTCTTCATTGTCAATGTTCAAGTTTTGTAGTTCTTCTGTAGTCATGATTTTGGTCTTCCTAATGTTCAACTGCAGTTCTGCTTCAGCACATTCTTCTTCCATTTTCTGTAAAAGTCATTTCAACTCATTGCTGCTTTCTACCAGCAAGACAGTGTCATTTGTATAACTTAAAATATTGATGTTTCTTCCATCAATTCATTCCTCCTTCATCTGAATCTAGTCTGGCTTTTCGTGTGATATGTTCTGCGTACAGATTGATCAGATAAGGAGATAAATGCACCCTTATCTGATGCCTTTGCCTGTAGGAAACAATTCTTCTCTCTATATTTTGTTTTAACAATAGCTTCTGGTTCACAATACAAGTTATGCATCAGGACAATCAAGCGCTGAGGCACACCCAAAAGAACACAGAGTAAGAACTGGCCCCATGGTTATGTTGATCGGTTTTCTATGGAATCTGATTGATATTATTTGGTCACACTTTGCATTATAGCCCTTGACTGCCTGTGCTACACCTTGCCTCAGTATTAAAACTACTCCATTTCTTCTGAATCTGTCACTTCCAGAGTAGAACAGTTTGTAGTTTTCTGATTGAAAATATCCTGTTCCAATCTACTTTAGTCCATGCTGCTTTTTTATAGGCAGCATAATGCCTTGGGTTGGCATTAGATCACACAGTTAGAACACCTGAGCATCTGGTGAATGTAGTGTAGAGTTCAACCTGGCTTCTTTGTGGCTGGAGAGCATCTCTATAACTTTATTTGGAAACTGGCTATTTTATTGTTTCAGTTTACACAAGTCTTGATATGCAAAGCATGGCCTCTCCTCACTGTGCCTTTCCATATGCTAAAATACTTTGGCTTTCCAAATGTCACATCACAACAGCAAACGGTTGCCACAATGAGGCCCCAGTGATTGTTCTGTTTTGAAAGTAAATGAATTGACAAGCCTGCTCTTTATGTTGCATGAACCGTTTCTCTATTATATTTACAAAATGAAAAAAAAAAGAAGATAAAAAAATAACAATAAAATACAAAGCTAGTCAATCTGCTTCCTTCATACAGCCTATTAGGCAATTAGGAGGGTACACTTTCAGAACAGCATGGAGGGAATTAGGCACACAACTCTGATTAGCGTTAATAGGAATTGGGCATTTAATTCCCTGCGTACAGCTAGAAATGGATCTTAGCTGCTTAATAAGTGCCACTGCAACATTACATGTGATAAAGGCAGATCAATAAAAAGTATTTTTAAAAGTTAGTATGCAATTCCTCTAACCACAGTATTGGCATTAGGGACAATTTTCTAGTAATAGATTTAGTCCACCTCTGCTGAAACAGTAGCAGAGGCATCTAGGAAAGCGAGAATGATATTCTACATTTTAATAAAGCTTGTTTGGAACAAATGCCAATAAGTCCGTCAAACAGGGGGGGAATATCAGTATTGCTTTCAGGAGGATTCCAGTGTTCATGTAAATGTGAGTGGCATTCGGAAGAGCCAAGCCAATTGTCCCATGGAAACAAGCTTGGCAGAGTTTCCCTCATTTGTTCTTTTGGGGTGGGGGTGGGAGTCCATTGATTAGTGAGATTAGTGAAGGAATAGGATGCTATTTATCCAGCTACAAAAGACCCATGTGTTCATTTCAGTCATTATCCTGAGAAATCATTAGAAGTACCTTAACTGAGCATTTCAGATATGGCCATATGCGTCACTAGACTCCATTGGCATGATTGTTGTAGGAACGTATGCATGTGTTACTACTGGCACATATAAAATATCTGAAGAATTTCTGATGCACTCCATGCTGCCACAAATCATTTGTCCCTTTTAACAATGGAAGCACTATGGCTTGGTGGGAAAGTGCATGAAAGGAGCTGTGGTATCGAAGTCCTTATCTGACAATGTGCCTGGGTCTGAGGGCATTTTTCACAACAGAGGCTTTGTGCCTGTGGCGTTTGCCCAGGTCATGAATATTCATATGTTATTTGCATAAACCAATGGGAGTGCTGGAGGAGTGGAGTCATGAGGTATAAGAGACTCAGCAGCAGCAGGAGGAGTTTAGATAGGGTTCTAGAGATAGACATAGATAGGGTTTTGAGATGGAGAATTAGAGTGTTAGAAAGTTGAGAGAGTTTTGGAGTTTGGGCGGGAGAGTGGTGGTTGAGGGTGGATAAAGAAGAATGTTTGTTTAAGAGTTAACAACATTTCTTGTTCTGTCAACACCTGTATCAATAAACAATTTCTATTTGGTTCTTTTAAAATGACATATGGCCTGGACATCTATCATTCATAATAGGTATTGTTGATGAAATCAACTGGTGGCAACTGTGAGGCATGTAGTGTGAGCTCTTTGGTTGGTGAAACAATCAGGGGCCACGTGGAATCATGACAGTGCCGTCCTGAGCCATACAGGAAAGAAAAATTATATGACTGAAAATTTTCCTCATAATGCATATATTTGACAGAACACCTGGAGTTGTGGAAGGCAGAGAGCATCTTGAAAGAAACAAGAAGGCAGAGAACATATGTTAAGAAGAGAGACTGCAAGCCTCAAAACAGGATATCAAACATTTGTCAGATCACATGAGCTGCACAGCAGGACTATGGGCCAAGGCTGGTATGGAATGATGACATCTCCCAGCTCTTCTCTGTAGTTTGGCTCTTTCTCTTCTTGACTTGGCAGAGCATCGGCTAATTTTAATTCCCATATGATACCGAAATATGGGCACAAGTTACACTCCCCTCCATTAGTTTAATGATTCAAATGGTAAAGCTATGTGCTCTCCATTACTGCACCCTAGAAAATTCATTAAACTTGATGGTAGAGTTGCAGCTGCTGCCCCTCAGGTCTGTTGGGACAGAGGACAGGGCAGCTAATAGTAGGCTGAATTAGAGGCAGGAGACACTGATAACAGTAGGTGGAGCCATGGCAGGTTGAGGCTCCAGAGATAATGACCTGAGAATAAGGCTAAAGCAGGATCAGATGCCCATGATGCACGCACACATGCAGAGACAGCTTTTAATACATTGTTTTCTGCTCTAAGATAGACTCATTTCACAGAAAGGCAAAACTACTAGACTGACATTCCCAGTGCAAGAGAGAGACTGGCTCTGGTTATGACAGCACAGAAAACCACTCCTTTCAATCCACATTTCTGAAATTGCTGCTTGCTCTGATCTGAACTTGCATAGATGTTACACACAGACTTCTCTCAGTCACATGTGCACACACATGCACAAAGATGTATGTATGATCACTTAACTTTGGGTGGCTGCAAAGAAATATTAGAAGAAAGGAAAGTGGGAAGAGAAAGGAAAGCTGGTGCTGAAGGTGTATAAAAGAGGCAAATAAAGAGGAAGAGAGGAAAGTTTTGTCACCGCAAGGTAAAACAGTGCACCCAATACATGCTCTGGTTTCCAAAGCTGAGATTCTAAGCAAGCTTCTCAGCAGGAGCTTGTGAATAGGGTGAATAGATGAGGTATTTTGTATTTGCATTTTGTGGGGGAGTTTGAGGCGGCAGCCAGGAGTATTGTTTCACCATCTGCATTAGGCAAGAGAGATGGACATTGAAGGAGTGCTTGCAGTGAACTGCAGCATCTGTGGCCTGTTTCTCTTCCCATCTAAGGATGCAGAGACCTATTCCTGCTGCAAATGCATGTCGGTTGCTCTACTGGAAGAGAAGATACAGCAGCTTGAGGCCCACCTGTACATATTTAGTTCACCAAGGTAAATGACGTGTTTTCTGAATAGACCTCAATAGACAGTCCTGGAAGAGCAACACAGGAGGGATGGCTCTAGGGAGGAGGAAGAAGGAATGTGACATAGATAAGAAGGACTATTAGGAAGCTTGCTATATCTTCGGAGCTAGAGAACTAATACCAGGCCCTCACCGTGGGTTGCAGCAACAGAGACAGCAAACAGGGAGCATGGATGGAAAAATTCCTACCTCTTTGGAGAGGGTGAGGAGACATGTGGTGGTACTTGGTGACTGCCTCCTGAGTGGGATGGAGGCAGTGGTTTGCAGACCTAACAGGATGTCTTAGGAGGTGTGCTTTCTGCCTTGTGTGCAAATCCATTGAGTGGATAGACAGCATACCAAGATTCATCAAGGCCACAGGTCATCATCTTATTTTTTTTTAATGTTTCAATCTGTGCTGCCAGACACAACCTTTAACATATTACAAATAAGTAAGAGGTTCTAGGTAGGAACCTTGGGGACAGGTGTTTTTTTCATGACTTCTTTTTGTTTAAAGCTGAGGATCATGACGTAGGAAGAGAATCAAGAACAGCGGAAATACTGGAAATAAATACATGGATGAATAGGTATTGTCATTGGAAAGATTTGGCTTCAGCCTGTGGTTCAATGAAAATGGACTTCTGGCAAGCAATGAGTTTCATCTCACAAAAGTTGGGAAGAATGTGTTTGCTAGGACTCTTGCAAACTTAGTCAGGATGGCTGAACTGAATCCTGCTGGGAAGGGGGATGGCATGCCACAAGACCGGGAGACAGGAAGCACAGGAACAAGAGTGTCAGTGACATCCCAGAAACATGAACAGTGAAATAGAAGTCCATCAACGGAATGGGAAAAAACAAATAAGGAAGCAGCTGAAGGGAACATCCCAGAGATCCATATGTCTCTATGCAATGCACAGAGCATGGGAAACAAAGAAGATAACTTTGAAGTCTTGATGCAGGAAGCTAAAAATGAAATAATGCCATTATGGAAAGCTGGTGGGATGATACTCATGGTTGGAATATAGTGACTGCAGGATATCACTTCTTCAAAAGAATCAACTAAACAGGAAGGGTGGACGGGTAGTACTGCATGAAGACAATTTGCAGGGATGTTAGTGAAGAGCATTTGGATAAAAAAGGTCAGAGTGGAAAAACAACAACAGGGTCATCATGGGGGGGGGGGGTGTCCTGCTACAGACCTTCTAGCCAAACTGAAGATTTGGATGATGCCATCCTAGATCAAATTACCAAACATTCAAATAGAAGAGATAAAGCAGTAACAGGAGACTTCAACTGCCTTCGTATCTAGTGGAAATCCAATTAGCACAAAAATATAAGGGCCAACAAATTCCCCACTTGCCCTGTTGACAGCTTCATCTTCCAAAAAAGATAAAGGTAAAAGTTCCCCTTGACAATTAAGTCGAGTTGTGTCCAACTCTAGGGGCCAGTGCTCATCCCCGTTTGTAAGCCGAAGAGCCAGCATTTGTCTGTAGACACTTTCTGTGGTCACATGGCCAGCATGACTAGACATGGAACACCGTTACCTTCCCACCGAGGTGGTACCTATTCATCTACTTGCATCTGCATGCTTTCAAACTGTTAGATTGGCAGGAGCTGGGACAAGCAATGGGAGGTCACCCTGTTGCTCACATTCGAACTGTCAACCTTTCGATTGACAGCCCAGTGGCTCAGCGATTTAACCCATAGCACCATAAATCATTGTTGCCATTCCCACAGAAGGTAAGTTTCAAGCGTTCATACATCATGGAGCATCCCTTCCCCTCTCACTTTTCTCTACCATTGCTACCACCCTTCTACACATCTCTTTCTCTGGCATTCAAATTCCTTCTCTTTTTCATTGTTTAGCAGGTGAAACAGTGCTAAATTTTCAAGACAGGATAAGCATTTGAATCAGTTCTGTATCAATTTAGCACCACAGGCAGACTCATATAAGGACCTTCAAAATCAAGCCATACAAGGTTTTACAGGCCATTTATAGGCCATAAACAGTGTTTTGAATTGACTAGCCAGGGAACATACTATAACTAAGAGTCTCTATTCTCGTTATAGTGAGCTTCCATCAACACTCCAGCTGCAGTGTTTTGGACCTGCAAGAGATTCCAAATACTTTCCAAAGGTAGCCCCTTTGCAATTTAAACAAGATGTAACTGAGGCATGTGTCACCATGGCTAGATCAGACTTGTCCAGGAATGGACTCAGCTGGCAGACTAGTTTTAATTGTACAAACACACTCCTGTTCGGCACTGATACCTGGGAAGGCATCCAGCCTTTATCACAGTGTCTTAATGCAAGCCTCAGAAGTAAAAAGCCAACTCAGCAGCCTAGTTCAATGAAGAAATACACCTATCAGCTGCAGTCCAGGTGGTGAGGCAACAGGTAGAAACAGCAAAAAAGTGGATAGTTAGTGTAACCCTTCTATCAGCAGATACACGGCTTTCTGGTCTCTATCCCTTTGGCTGAGGTGTTGAGCAGGCTCAATCTTCCTGACAATAAGAGCTCTTCACCAATGGAATGGAATCTTGCAGAAGGTGAATGACTCTTTTTTACTGGAAGTTTCCAAAGAGTATGTGGCCGATTGGTAGGGATGCTTTGGCCATGGATTTTCCGCTTCCACAGAGGTTGGACTCAGTGACTCTTGGAGTCTCTTCCAGCTCTACAACCTCATTATGTTATGATTCTAATTGTGGTGCACCAATCAGGCCCTTACCTGTCTCTAGACAAATACAGACAACCCTTTGAGGAACAAACTACAACAACCTTCCACAAATTGAAACTCTAGATGTATTGGACTGCATCCGGCTAAAACATGTGAAGAATGTGAAACATTTTCCAGACTTCCTCTTGTTTTTCCAACACAAGAAACAGAATGACTGAACTTCATAAGAATCTTCAATAAAGTCTAGATTAAAAGCTCATTTGGAGCCAACCAAAACAGTAGAATTCTGTGATGATGGGGAAACTGGATAGTGCCACTTATTTGCAGTTTTATCCTGGCAGAAAACATTAGCGACAACCCAAACCATCCCTATGGGTGGAAGGACCTGTTCAGGAATGCCACTCTTGCTGTAGAATCCCACATTCCAAGTTACATCCTTCATGCCCTGATGTTCAGGTGTCTCAACCAGACTAGAACATAAGTTATTTAACAAAACCTTGGGTTGAATATTTTTAGTTTGCTAGTATTTAATGCTAGTATTTAACTCCTATATGGTTCTCTTGCACTACATTGTTCTGCCAGTGACAGCTGGTGCCTATTCCCAGCTGAAAGCATAGCACATGTGGCTAGAGCCAGGGGAAGATTGGATATATAAGCGAGCAAGAATTCATTCATACAGGAGACAACATAGGCAGGGAGGGCCCTGGCCTAGCAGGCAGAGCCTTAAGTGGGCCAGTCCCCCATTTTCACTAATGAGTGTTCCATATGTGTGTTCTGTTGTATTATGCACATGTTCTCGATGTGGTTTATCAAAAACCATCTGATACATTTTTAATTACCTTGTTTTTAAGACGCTATTTGGAAGCAGCTTTAAGGACACATAGTGAGAGAAGGTAGGCTGTTGGCTTTTTAAAAAATTCCCTCATGCACAGCTATTTCCTCCTACCTGCTCTATTCAACAAAAGTAATCAACAAAAAGTAACTACCATTTGCACCTGCTTTTGTCCAAATTGAAAAAAAAAAGGTACTGCTGAAACCCAAATTGGAAGATCTTTTCTAGCTCTTGTTTCCTAATTGGTTTTGGAAGCACACTATGATTTTAAGTTTGAATAGTCTGACCAATTTAAACATCACAGCAAATTATGGATACCGAAGGCCAGAAAGTTCCAGAATAAACAGAAGTGTGTAGAAGGAGCGAACATGTGAATGCATTCCTGAGAACCATACCATAGTGGCCCATAAAGTCTGAATTAAACATATTTTTATAAGATTCATGCTTTCTTTCTGAGAGAATGTATTACTCTCACAAGATTCTTTAACAATATGGTTTAAAAAAAATCAAGTGTCTGTAGTTTTTACAGAACTTGGATATTATCTGCATATCATTATCATTTAAAACTGATATATTTTCTGCCTTCCCCCAGCCTCCCCTTTTTTAATGTAATGCAGGAAGTTCCAGTTAGTTCCCAAATAAAGCTATTTCCTCACAATCATTGTACACTATTGATAATCGCTATACAGTAAATGCTTGGCTATACCTTGAATGTAGGGCATGCCCTCATTAAATATCTGTGGGCTTTTTGCTGCATTTGTTTCTTAGTGACAAGAGGGACACCAGGACAGATTTCTGAGCCCACATTTTGCCTTTGTGAATCTCTTTACACTGAGGGTCATTTGTTTTTTTGTTGTTTAGTCGTTAAGTCATGTCCGACTCTTCGTGACCTCATGGACCAGAGCACGCCAGGCCCTCCTGTCTTCCACTGCCTCCCGGAGTTGGGTCAAAGTCATGTTGGTAGCTTCAATGACACTGTCCATCCATCTCGTCCTCTGTCGTCCCCTTCTCCTCTTGCCTTCACACTTTCCCAACATCAGGGTCTTTTCCAGGGAGTCTTCTCTTCTCATGAGATGGCCAAAGTATTGAAGCCTCAGCTTCAGGATCTGTCCTTCCAGTGAGCACTCAGGGTTGATTTCTTTCAGAATGGATAGGTTTGTTCTCCTTGCAGTCCAGGGGACTCTCAAGAGTCTCCTCCAGCACCACAATTCAAAAGCATCAATTCTTTGGCAGTCAGCCTTCTTTATGGTCCAGCTCTCACTTCCATACATCACTACTGGAAAAACCGTTGCTTTGACTATGCGGACTTTTGTCGGCAAGGTGATGTCTCTGCTTTTTAAGATGCTGTCTAGGTTTGTCATCGCTTTCCTCCCAAGAAGCAGGCGTCTTTTAATTTCGTGGCTGCTGTTCCCATCTGCAGTGATCATGGAGCCCAAGAAAGTAAAATCTGTCACTGCCTCCATATCTTTCCCTTCTATTTGCCAGGAGGTGATGGGACCAGTGGCTACGATCTTAGTTTTTTTTTATGTTGAGCTTCAGACCATTTTTTGCACTCTCCTCTTTCACCCTCATTAAGAGGTTCTTTAATTCCTCCTCACTTTCTGCCACCAGAGTGGTATCATCTGCATATCTGAGGTTGTTGATATTTCTTCCAGCAATCTTAATTCCAGTTTGGGATTCCTCCAGTCCAGCCTTTCGCATGATGTATTCTGCATATAAGTTAAATAAGCAGGGAGACAATATACAGCCTTGTCGTACTCCTTTCCCAATTTCGAACCAATCAGTTGTTCCAGATGCAGTTCTAACTGTTGCTTCCTGTCCTACATATAGATTTCTCAGGAGGTAGATAAGGTGGTCAGGCACTCCCATTTCTTTAAGAACTTGCCATAGTTTGCTGTGGTCCACACAGTCAAAGGCTTTTGCGTAGTCAATGAAGCAGAAGTAGATGTTTTTCTGGAACTCTCTGGCTTTCTCCATAATCCAGCGCATGTTAGCAATTTGGTCTCTAGTTCCTCTGCCCATTCGAAATCCAGCTTGTACTTCTGGGAGTTCTCGGTCCACATACTGCTGAAGCCTACCTTGTAGGATTTTGAGCATAACCTTGCTAGCGTGTGAAATGAGTGCAATTGTATGGTAGTTGGAGCATTCTTTGGCACTGTCCTTCTTTGGGATTGGGATGTAGACTGATCTTTTCCAATCCTCTGGCCACTGCTGAGTTTTCCAAACTTGCTGGCATATTGAGTGTAGCACCTTAACAGCATCATCTTTTAAGATTTTAAATAGTTCAACTGGAATGCCATCACCTCCACTGGCCTTGTTGTTAGCCATGCTTTCTAAGGCCCACTTGACTTCGCTCTCCAGGATGTCTGGCTCAAGGTCTGCAACCACACTATCTGGGTTGTCCGGGACATCCAGATCTTTCTGGTATAATTCCTCTGTGTATTCTTGCCACCTCTTCTTGATGTCTTCTGGTTCTGTTAGGTCCCTACCATTTTTGTCCTTTATCATGTCCATCTTTGCACAAAATGTTCCTTTAATATCTCCAATTTTCTTGAACAGATCTCTGGTTTTTCCCTTTCTATTATTTTCCTCTATTTCTTTGCACTGTTCATTTAAGAAGGCCCTCTTGTCTCTCCTTGCTATTCTTTGGAAGTCAGCATTCAATTTTCTGTATATTTCCCTATCTCCCTTGCATTTTGTTTCATTAGTGGGAGTCATTAGTGGCCATCAAACACTTTACCTCCTCAGAACTGCAAATATAGGAGTAGCACCTTTAAAATAGAGCAGTAACGTCTCTGCTTTGTCATGAAGTAAAGCATTGGCTGACAACAGGCATTTTAATGAGGAAATCTATGTCTGTGGAAGGGTCAGGATGCAATCAGACAGTTGTTCCATGGTTTGGTCCAGTCTGGGAATGAGTTGGTTTTCTCCTTTTCCCAGTGACCACATGATGTCAGGGCAAATGCAAAACAGCCCGGTCCTGATCTATGCTTACCTGCAGCTTTTTGGATGCCTGTCAGGGGCTATTTTTTTTTTTTGTTTTGTTCTGTTACTGTGGGTAGGATTGCTTGTTTTTTGCTCAGTTCCAGCGTGAGTGACCTCTGGGATGGAACCAAAGCAGATGCCTTAAGCTGTTACTTTCCTTAAGCAGTATGATGATACTTGGAAATTGAAAGCTTCCTCCTGCTCCCCCATGGAGGGGGAGAGAGGAGAAGCAAAGGTGGTTTTTTTTAAAAAGAATATCCTTCTAAGTGATGTGCTATGCCACTTAGAACTTTTAAAAAAATTGAAAGCTTTCTCCTGATCCCCCAATTATTCATGTTTCAGAAGTCATCTGTTGCTATTACTTGGTTCAATGGTGAAAAAAGTAACCCATTGCATTTGCTCACTGCTCATTACTTTTTTATTCCTTTCCTTTATTCAAAAGAAACAAAAAGAAACACATTTGGATTCATATCAGAATTTTTCAATAAACCTTGGAATATTCTTGCCTCTAAAAGGGGTGGGCATGGGACCATTTTTCAGATTCGTTTAATGCTCAGAGGCCACAATAACAAGGGGACATATCCAAAGTGGAAAAGGACTAATTCTTCTTCTTTTTTTAAAAAAGCCTTCTAAATATATTTTTTTTCCTCATGCAAAAAAATCCCTGTTTGAATCAATTAATAAATGATAAATAAAAATGTTCATCATGTGTAATGTAATTTTTAATTAAATATATTTACTCTGTGTGACTCAAATTTATTCATTCAGTATAATTCAGTAATAAAACTCATCCAGTAATTCCTTACTTGCTATATGTTGTTGTTGTTGTTGTTGTTGTTGTTCAGATTAGTTGTACATACTTTAATGAAGTAGTACTCCGCATAGACTAGCAGCAGCAGTGAATTACAGTCCTGCAATTATCTGATAGATAATCAGTCCTGAACTATTAAGACATCTAAAAGGAAATTTCTATGGAAATTGTTGAATAATACAGAGGGCTGTAAGGGTGCAATCAGATGGAGATATAGCTTGCCTTTTGGACTGCTTGTGGCATGGTCTGGTGCAAGCCATTTTCTGGTGATCAAATGAGGTACTGAGGATTGTGAATGAGCCTGAGTTCCATGCTTGAACTGGGCTTTTTTCGTTCAGCGATAGGGCTGCTCTTTTTTGGAGCTGTGCTGGAGTGATTCCTGCATGCATGGAAGGACTGGTTTAAGGGAAAATCTCAGTGAAGCAACACTTTCCAGCACAACCAGACATGCAACCAGACACGATCCTTTATTGCTGTCTGATCATGCCATGAGTTTCCTGAAAGTATAATTACATTAATTACATGTAATTAAGATTGAGGTGAAGAAACTTTTTTTAAAAAAATGTCAGACATCTAGAATCAGAAGCACTTCAAATAAAAGCACAGCAGCAGTGGACCAGAGTTTTCCACCAATTTTCAGCAGGAAACAACACTGCTGATTTTCGGCACCAGTCACGTTACCGGCAGAAATCCTATTGTTGCAGTTACACAGACAGCATAACTTTTAGCTGCAAATTGCTGTAAGTTCAGAAATCTCTGTAGACCAGGTTTGTTGTACAAGTCACATGACTCAGTATGCAACAGTCTATGGGGATTTCTTAAGTTATGGAAAGTTGCTCCCAAACGTTATGCTGGTTGTGTAATCGCAGAACAAGATTTCAACTGCTGATTGTCAATGGCAGTATTTCCACATGCAGCATTTCTTGGAGATCCTGGAGAGTATAAAAATCATCCTTGGGACTGCATGCAAGCTATCACCTGCATTTTGCCAACCCCTGTGTTTCTATTTATTATATATGCTTTAGAAGTTAACTTTGTTGTATCCTTATTGTGTCATTATTTATAATTATGTAAATTATTTTACCCCACCTTTCTCCTTAAAAAGGACTCAAGGCAGCTTACATAATTAAAAGAAAATATTTAAAAGTAAAAACAGTAAGTATACAAATACTAAAAAGGATCAAGCAAATATCACACTAAAAAAGGTCAACAAAAGCAATACCAAAAACACATTCAAAGTAGTACAGCATAACAATCCATTTAAAACTCCACTTGGGCAGCCAGTCACTGAGGAGAAGCTTGTCTGAAGAGAAAAGTCTTTGCCTGCTTGTGGAAAGACAGCAAAGCCTGGTCTTCTGTGGGAGGGAGTTCCAAAGTCTGGGAGCAGCAACAGAGAAGGCCCTCTCCTATGTACCCACTGAATGCACCTGTGAAGATGGCAGGACTAAGAGAAAGGCCTCTCCTATTGATCTTAACACCCAAGCAGGCTCATAAAGGGAGACACAGTTCTGGGGATAGCTTGGACCCAAGTTCTTGAGGGCACTTTGAATTGTGCCTGGAAATGCACCGCCACTAGCTGCCAATCCATTTCCAGGCACAATTCAAAGTGCCCTCAAGAGCTTGGGTCCAAGCTCTCTCAAGGACTGTGTCTCCCTTTATGAGCCTGCTTGGGCGTTAAGATCAATAGGATCATATGTGATCCCTGTGACCAGTCCCAGTTAACAATCTGGCTGCCACATTTTGGACCCACTGAACTTTCTCGCATAAAGTGTGTTACAATAATCCAGCCAGAATGCAACTAAGACATGTGTCACTGTAGACAGATCAGACCTCTCCAGGCTGGGCTGGTGCCCTAGTTTTAGTTGTGCAAATGCCCTCCTGGTCACCACTGAAACCTGGGCATCCAGGCTCAAAGACAAATCCAAGAGCCCCACTAAGCTGCACACCTGGGTTTTCAGAGGGAGTGTAAGCCCACCTAGCAAAGACTGCATCCCTATTCCTCAATCTGCCTCTGCCTTAATCTTTTCAGAGGCTTCATTTTAGAGTGACAAAAATAAGGAAACAACAATTATAGCAATAAAACAGAAATATCGGGTTGAATCAAGGTTAGGTTGTATTGAAGGCAAAGGGAGCAAGTTCTGGATTCATGAAGGAATGGAATACAGAACCATTTCTGAAAACCCAGTTTTTGGAAGGGAAATAAATACACAATGGCACAATGCTTTTATGGGAGCAATTACACTTCATTCTTCTATTATTTCATTTTTAATAATTTTACACTTTAGCTTGCAGAACAGAACTTTAACTTTCCAAGTCAGCAGCTTGCTGTTCCCTGAGATTTCAAGGTCAAAACCTCAGATCAAGGAGTTGGCCCTTGTTATGTCATGGGGGTAGGGTGAAGTCTTTATGATTCACAAAGCGCGCTACCAAAAATTCACCATTACAACAAAGGTGCCCCATTCTTTTTATTGCTCCAGTGGCATGATGGACCCACCTGTACATATATACCAGTTCTGTCTCCCCAGCCGCTTCCTACTCTTGGGTTTTTGGTGCTCAATACACAAACAAACATGTTCATGCTGAGCCAGTGAACTCCAGCATCAGCTAGGAATAGATGGAGATGGATGCTCAGGTTTTAAACTGTGCACACAGGAATCAAATATTTTCCTCCTCCAGTGCAGCTGAGATCTGTCAGTATGAGCTGCACTGGAGAAAAAAAAATCACAGCAATTCTCTGAAACTCCAGCCAGCCCCTTGAGTCCTACCAAACCTAAGTACCTTATCAGGTCTTTGTGAGGTTCCTTTTAGTAGATGGCATTTCTTACTATCCTGACTCATTTTTTTTCCAAATGAAAATAAAAGCACAAATCTATTCAGAGAGAGCTGTAATTAATAGCAAAGGGTCTGATGTGTACAGGAAGCTGTGGACCTTTTATGAAAGGATGAGGCTTGTATTCACAGAGAAAAATCAAAGCTGTATGAATGAGGTTATAGTTCATTATTCAGAAAGATTACATGAGGTCAGCACAGAGATAAACCACTATTACAAGGTATCCTATCCCATTTTTGTATACCAGAATCATGATGCCTCTAAGAGGTCAAAAACACAGAATCTAGAGTAATAAATGACAGAAGGAACATATTTTGGTCTTACAAGCAGAAAATAATGTATGACGGTTGCAAACTAAACCCAGAATTGCCAGTTTGGTTATGGCCAAATGTTTCTGTTAGGCCAAATAATGCTTTATGAGGGATGTTTTCGTGAAGGCAGTTCAACTACATTGACTAACTCCTGAAAAACATTGCACTTGGGATTTACCATAAACCACAGACTTCACAGTTTTTCACTGTTCCTTTCAAATGTGTCTCATATTTCTGCTCTGAACCTCTGGAGAAAGATAACTTTGTGTATTAAGAATGCAATACATTACATTTCACATAACTCATGCAGTTAACCTACGTCTGTGAAATAAATCAAATAATAAGTCCCATTATCCGGTGTGATGTGATCATTCCCTGAAAGCAGCAATTTTCTATTGTAATACATATCTTTAGAAGGGCAAAGTTAAAGCTGCTCTGGGGGGCATAAATCTACTTCTCCTGACTTCTGTGGATTTAAGTCAGCACATGAGGGCTCCATTTGTGTTGCTTTTGGGCTTATATTTGCTTTTGATACTCCCACTCTCAGGGTGTTTTAAAATCCTAGAAATGTAATGTCAAATGAGATTGACTAGCTGAAGCTAGTGGTGTTTAAACAACGTTGTATCAAATTCTCATAGAGAACAAGGTTCTGAGCTCTGGTGATCAAAAATCTTCCATCTGAGTACAGTGGATCTGTGAGAATCAGACCCATGTATTGGAACACATACTGATCTTGGAGCTCAACGCATGTGTGTTTTGAAAGTGTCAAGTAACAATGAGCAGAAGAACAAAACCAAAGTAGGTTGTAGTATGAAAGGTGATATCATATGAATTGTCAAGATTAATAGAGATTAGAGATGGGCATGAATTAAAAAACAAATCACCAAATTTATTCAAAAATCACGAATTCATCTGTTCGTATATGTATGGATCAATGCCCCTGATGAATACAAATCAATGAATTTTTAGTGATTTTTGATTTGTTGATTCATTTGGCTATAAAATGCCCCCAGGCACCTAGAGACACCCAAATTGCAAGGAAGTTTCCTCTGATCCTCCTCTACAATTTCTTCATGTTTGGTGAAGATTGGGTGTCAGAGTTCTAAGTTATACACCCACAAAGAGCCCCCCTGGAAAGTCCCTTCCAGGCATCTAGAGACACCAAAATTACAGAGAAGCTTCAACTGACTCTCCTCTTCCAAACCCTCTCCTCCTACAAACCCTCGGTTTCCTAAAGCCAGCTGCTATACACTTTGTGTGTGTATAACTTGGATTCCTGAAAACCAATCTTCACCAAACTCAAAGGGATGGTAGAGGAAAGTCAGTAGAAGCTTTTCTGTGATCTTGGTGTCTCTAGGTGCCTTGGGGGAACTTTCCTGGGGATGTATAACTTGGATGTCCAAAACCCAAACTTCACCAAACTTGTAGGGCTTGGAAGAGAGTCAGGGGAAGCTTCCCCGTGAATTTGGCATCTCTAGGTATTTGGGGTGGGTGGGTTATAAGGTTTTAAAGTAAACAATGAATGGATGAATCAATTTGTTGATTCACCAGGGAAAAAAATCATAAATTCAACCTTGATTAATCACAAATCAAAACAAATCACCATTTTTCTAATCTGTGCCCATGTCTAATAGAGACGGTTGGTAGAAGACTGTGTAAAACTACAAAATAACTGCACTGTGTTGTGAAAAAAATAAAAATATCCAGAACGATTCCAATATGAACTTTCAGGGAAGCTGTCAAAGTATGAGGATCAATATTCTAAATTTTGAGAAACAAAGCATTCATAATAGATTCTGGCTAGTGTACTTGAATGGTACTTTAGTGCAACCTTATTCTAAAAGGCAACATTTTAAAAATAAAAAATACTGCATAAATAGTACATTAATGGGACAACCTTATAAAAGTTTTACTGACCATCCTTGAGAATTATTCTTAAGGAACCATGCACAGGATGGATGTCTAAAATGTCTTCACACCCATGTCCCTTTATGTCCAAGGTTACAATAAATGTTAGCTAAATATTTTAAGAAAGCTCAGGAACTAATAAAGGAAAGCTGGCCCAGATCATACTTAGTTCTCTGGCAAAGATTTTGCATGGCCCTGTCTTGCACACAAAGCTGAAGCTATAATAGGAATCCCTCCACTCACCACAAAAATCCTGTCACCTCTTGGTGGCTCTATTTTTGGAAATTCTTCCTCACAGTTGTAACTGTCAGAAGAATGTAAAGACCTGCTTCCTGTGGACGCTCTGAATCTTCTTTCTCTGGAAGTATCAAATTAAGCATGATTATTAAACATAAGCTCTGTTTGGAATGAAAATGACCTATGCCATATTACAGCTGAACATTACAATTCAGGGCACATTCTGAGAGCACGGTGTTGATTCCTTGCTAGATAACAGTGATTTGAACAGCTCGCTGTTTGTTAATGATAAGCACATAATAATTTGAAACTTGAAGTTTTGCTCATGCTTTGACTTTAGTCACTTTGATTATCTCAAAAAAGATGTAATCAGACAAGGGACCGGAAGTCCATCTGGGACCTTGAGTTTTTCTTCCTTCCCCCTTTCCATTTGGCCTTGGAGAAGTTTCTCATAATATGGCCATGGCTTCAGTTCTCAGGAGGCAGGAGTTTTTGGGGCGCGGAAAAGTGAAGAGCGTAGTGCCTCAAGCTCCCTTTGTAGCAGCTGAATTTATTCCCAGGAGTAAGGGAAGCAGCTGAACAAAACTAGGCAACTCTTTTAATTTCTGCCATGCATTTTAGATGCTTTTATAAACACCAAATGTCTGACTTCTTAAGCTGAAAGGCAATGTTATCTTCATAAAAAAATGCATACATCATCTTATCAAAGATGACCTATCCTTTTAAAAAGATGGCTCTTAGTCTATTGAAAAGCAGGCTGAAGGGTGGCTGCCATCCTAACTCCACTTACCAAACACCAAGTCCCATCAAACTCTCCACAACCAAGTCAGCACACTTAGGAATAACCTCATCCCAGTGAAGTACTACAGCACCTTTTCTTCTTCCTGCTTCATGAAAGGAAGTCCTCTCAATGCATTCTTTCACTATTGTTAAATCTCTTCATATTATCAGAATATATTAATGTATTTTGCCTTCTTCCTGCTTCAAGTTGACATTGATTATCCTTCCAAAATGTGCCTTGTTCATTTGAATATGGTATTATTTTTAACAATAAACCAAACCATCAGCCCCTTTCATTGCTTGAAGCAGTAATAATGGTATCTCTCATTCTTTCTCTCTTCACTTTTGCCATGTGTTGTATTCTGACACCTTTCCTTAAACTAGTGCTCCCTAGACATGTTGGACTCAGAGCTTGGCAAAGTTACTTTTTTGGTTAAATTTCTGAGAACCCCCCAGATGTAGTATGTATATATAATATGGAAGTATATATATAAACTTTCCCAAGTACTGCTTGGATTACAAAGCCAATTATCCAAAATTACTATGCTGTGTAGTCCACCAATTTGGTGCTAGTTTGGTGAAGGCCGAGATATGGCACTGACTGTCAAAGCAGAAGACTGGTTTCCTGGAAATCATTTTGTCTTCTTTGGGCAAAGGTGATCATTTCCCTCCTAATCAATGTGATGTGCACAGGGGTGTAGACATGCATGTCTAATAAAAACAATATAGGAGGCAAAGGTGGTACTCTTTAATGCCTTCAAACCAGAGCAAAATATTATGCAAACTTGTAACATTTTAATGTAGTGCCCAAATCAAAAATAGGCTCAAAATTACATAAATCTACTGGTGAGTCAGGCTTGCTTCTCATGAAGAGCCAAGCTATCTTTATGTGTAATCATTAGAAATGAAGGTGGGATTCAGGGAGAATTTTGTGTCAGAGAAATTAGACTTTTATTAAAAAGGAAAAAAAATATATTTACAACCTGAAGAGTCACAAAAAAGGCAAGCTGATTGCCAGTTTTTATTTATTTATTTTTTCACTTACAATCCTCTGATCACATAACAAAAAAGAAAAGAATAATAATTACCTGTAAATACAGTTACACTTCCAATAATTTTCTTATCTATAGTATATTAATAATATTTAAACATTTATATGTATTTTACTTCTAATCCTACAGTTATTCAGTCTAGCCAGCTTTTCAGCCCATTTTCCATTTGATCTCATGCACCAGAGGGATACCATACTTCCATAAATTTATTTTGTTTTATTTCACCTCTATAGAGTTTAATGCGATAGGTCAGTTTTTCCACCAGAGCCAGTCTCCATATTCTATTTTTAAATCTTTGCAAGGACAAGTCCTGAGCGTCCTTCCACTGATGGGCAATTTCGTTATGGACTCCTCCTAATACGTATAATCGCATTTAGTTCTTTATTCACAATGTTTTTATTCCCTCCCATACATAATGAAAAAAATAGCATCTGCTGAGAACTGTGGCCATCTTGAACCTCTCGCCCCCCCTTTTTTTTTGCCACTTGACAGGTCAACTATTCATTCTGCCTTATACCACACTACTGGTGACCTCTGTTGTGGGCTGCGAGAACCAGCATGGAGACGGGTGAATCCCATTTCAGTTCTTCATCAGTAGCTCAACCTCGGGCAGACAAGTAACCCATTGGGTTGCCTCCTCAGCTAGCCAAAACAGGCTGAAGGCCTTGCTGCATCTTGTGACCTTATTGCAGAAGGTGCTGAGCTAAAAGCACCACACCTGCCTCTTTTAGCACTTGGGTTTGCTTCCAGTTGTCAATGCCTTATCCTGTGTCCTTTTATAAAGCAGTGTGTGGCAAAGCTATCGCTCTTCTGAAATGGCTCATGGGAGAAAAATGTGTTTTAAATAGAGGCATATTCCACTGAATATGTACCACTTGAGAAGCAGGCTGGTATCAACGCCTGCCCCTCGACAATCAGTTGTTAGCTATTTTCTTCCTACTGTGCTAGTTACTTCTCACCTCCTTAATCAAATTGGCATAAATAGGTCAGGAATTCTACACATGGGCTTTATTCAATAACACCTCTTTATCAGCTAATATGTCCCCAATCCTATCCAATCTTATTTGACTTTCTCAAGCACTCCACCCTCATCTCATCATCACTGTTGTTTGATCGCTGCCACGGTGACCCTGATTATAATACTTTACCAATGAAAGACATAAAAAGACATTTTGGTTTCATTCCAAGAAGACACAGAGATTAATTGAGTTTCTGGGATTCAATTGGATCCCAGATGGATACAGATGGATAGTTTCAACGGTTTTGCCTGGGTGTTGTCATACACAACTGGGAAAGTGCTGGAAGTGTCTCAGAGCAATATAGGTACTTCAGTTTCTCCAGGGATGCTCCAGACCCATGGTACTGGCATAGTCCATCATGAAGGCTCATAGCATGCACATGCTAGGTGCTCAGTCCTCTTGCCAGGTTTCAGTGCAAAGACTCAGGGCACTGCTAAGCTTCGTGGAGTGCCCAGGAGAGGTGACAAAGTTCAGCAGCTGAAATCCTGTTGTGGAGGTTCACATGTGGAAACATGATGCCATCCTCAGTGGAAAATTGCTGCTGATTACAGGAGATTTCAAGGTGCACATGACTCACACACAAAGTGATGAAGTTGTAGGCTGCCTGAAATCTCTGAAGAAAGCTTTTAAAAAGCAATGATTTGCCACTGCTGATGACATCACCCTCCCAATCCTTGCTTGCCTTACACCTGTGGCCATGCTGACTGGGGAACTGGGAAATATCTAGTCCAAAAAAACCCCTTACTCTCTGCTTTATGAAACAATGCATGGGATTGGCGTAGAGGGTGTGACTAGATCAGGAGGGTTCTCCCCTCTCCAGAAATCAGGGGTGAGATGTCTTCTTGATCAGTCCATGTGCTTCTGTGATCAGGTTCTTCAAATTTTGGTGACGGTTCCCTCATTTTGGCGGGAATAAGAGACGGAGGCGATTTCAAAAACTCAACTGATTCAACTTTATTGACATCAACGTCCAGATTAACTAAATTAAACGGTTCTAAACAGCTTAACTCTGGTAAAGTCTTGTAACTCAAAACCTTTGCCCCAGGAGTTAACACCTCACTCCTCACATTGGGGCTGGACCAAATCGTTCTCGATCCGTCATTCTTCTCAATGGGGTACTCCTGACCGCGCAAACTGTCCCACAACAGGGGTGTCTCACCCAGTCCCCTTCTGGAGGTGGAACGTTGTAAGAGGGACTGGGACAAATCGCCTTCCTCCCCCCACCTTGGTTGCGGGGGTAGACTACTACAGTCCATTCTAGAAGCGTAGTTCCCTTCTTCTCCCCTTTGGGTAGCTCTGGGTCTGGCAGCAATCCTCCGCCAGTCTTTAAATTGGGGAAGTCCTTTAAGAGATTACCGACCTTGGCTGAAACTTCTTCCTCTCTTTCAGTCTGTATTGCACAATCTCTTGTCTCCCCTCTTTTCTGTTCCATTTGAATACTGAATTCCCGCTCATTTCCTCCCTCCTTTATTACCTCCTCCCATACTATTAAATCTTGCTCCTCCCCTTTCTCCTCCCCTTGATCTTCAGATAAACACACCTCTATAGCCCTCCTTTCTGTCATCTCTTCTTCTCCTATATCTATAAGTATCCCTTCTACACATCCGTAAACTTCTTCCTGCACATTTTGGACGGAGGACGGCTCACTAATACTCTCTCTCTCACAGCTTCCCAGCTGATTGGATCTTCCAATGAGAACAACAAGGTGGGAGGAGTGGATAGGATAATAACACAGTCAACCCATATGACAGAATCAGAAACAGTAGCTGATGAAATTAATTCATTGCCTACTATCTAAAAGCAGATAATCTCAAATCTTGCTGTTCCTCTTCCTCAAAGAATATAGTTCTGGATACAACTTGTGATCCTACTCACAATACATACAGAGCCCCCCTGCACCTGCACCTGCTCTGTACTTGTCACACAATGTGGCATGGAGCACTTCTTGACTGTATATGAGATGGGAATTTTGAAAGTTTTTTGTTGTTTAGTTGTTAAGTCGTGTCCGACTCTTCATGACCCCATGGACCAGAGCACGCCAGGCCCTCCTGTCTTCCACTGCCTCCCGGAGTTGGGTCAAAGTCATGTTGGTAGCTTCGATGACACTGTCCATCCATCTCGTCCTCTGTCGTCCCCTTCTCCTCTTGCCCTCACACTTTCCCAACATCAGGGTCTTTTCCAGGGAGTCTTCTCTTCTCATGAGATGGCCAAAGTATTGGAGCCTCAGCTTCAGGATCTGTCCTTCCAGTCAGCACTCAGGGTTGATTTCCTTCACAACGGCACTCCCATTTCTTTAAGAACTTGCCATAGTTTGCTGTGGTCCACAGAGTCAAAGGCTTTTGCGTAGTCAATGAAGTAGAAGTAGATGTTTTTCTGGAACTCTCTGGCTTTCTCCATAATCCAGCACGTTAGCAATTTGGTCTCTAGTTCCTCTGCCCCTTCAAAATCCAGCTTGTACTTCTGGGAGTTCTCGGTCCACATACTGCTGAAGCCTACCTTGTAGGATTTTGAGCACAACCTTGCTAGCGTGTGAAATGAGTGCAATTGTACGGTAGTTGGAGCATTCTTTGGCACTGCCCTTCTTTGGGATTGGGATGTAGACTGATCTTTTCCAATCCTCTGGCCACTGCTGAGTTTTCCAAACTTGCTGGCATATTGAGTGTAGCACCTTAACAGCGTCATCTTTTAAGATTTTAATAGTTCAACTGGAATGCCATCACCTCCACTGGCCTTGTTGTTAGCCATGCTTTCTAAGGCCCAATTGACTTCGCTCTCCAGGATGTCTGGCTCAAGGTCAGCAACCACACTATCTGGGTTGTCCGGGACATCCAGATCTTTCTGGTATAATTCCTCTGTGTATTCTTGCCACCTCTTCTTGATGTCTTCTGCTTCTGTAAGGTCCCTACCATTTTTGTCCTTTATCATGTCCATCTTTGCACAAAATATTCCTTTAATATCTCCAATTTTCTTGAACAGATCTCTGGTTTTTCCCTTTCTATTATTTTCCTCTATATCTTTGCACTGTTCATTTAAGAAGGCCCTCTTGTCTCTCCTTGCTATTCTTTGGAAGTCAGCATTCAATTTTCTGTATATTTCCCTATCTCCCTTGCATTTTGTTTCCCTTCTCTTCTCTGTTATTTGTTAGGCCTCGTTGGACAGCCACTTTGCTTTCTTGCATTTCCTTTTCTTTGGGATGGTTTTTGTTGCTGTTTCCTGTACAATGTTACGAGCCTCCATCCATAGTTCTTCAGGCACTCTGTCCACCAAATCTAGTTCCTTAAATCTGTTCTTCACTTCCACTGTGTATTCATAAGGGATTTGGTTTAGATTATACCTGACTAACCCAGTGGTTTTTCCTACTTTCTTCAGTTTAAGCTTGAGTTTTGCTATAAGCATGATGATCAGAGCCACAATCAGCTCCAGGTCTTGTTTTTGCTGACTGTATAGAGCTTCTCCATCTTTGGCTGCAGAGAACATAATCAATCTGATTTCGGTATTGCCCATCTGGTGGTGTCCATGTGTAGAGTTGCCTCTTGTGTTGTTGGAAAAGAGTGTTTGTGATGACCAGCTTGTTCTCTTGACAAAACTCTATTAGCCTTTGCCCTGCTTCGTTTTGAACTCCAAGGCCAAACTTACCTGTTGTTCCTTTTATCTCTTGACTCCCTACTTTAGCATTCCAATCCCCTATAATGACAAGAACATCTTTCTTTGGTGTCAGTTCTAGAAGGTGTTGTAAGTCTTCATAGAATTGGTCAATTTCAGCCTCTTCAGCATCGGTGGTTGGTGCATAAATTTGGATGACTGTGATGTTGAAAGGTCTGCCTTGGATTCGTATTGAAATCATTCTATCATTTTTGAGATTGTATCCCAATACAGCTTTTCCCACTCTTTTGTTGACTATGAGGGCTACTCCATTCCTTCTACGGGATTCTTGCCCACAATAGTAGATATGGTAATCGTCTGAATTGAATTCACCCATTCCCGTCCATTTTAGTTCACTGACACCCAGGATGTCAATGTTTATTCTTGCCATCTCCTGTTTGACCACATCCAGCTCACCAAGGTTCATAGATCTTACATTCCAGGTTGCTATGCAGTATTTTTCTTTGCAGCATCGGACTTTCCTTTCACTTCCAGGCGCGTCCACAGCTGAGCGTCCTTTCGGCTTTGGCCCAACCACTTCATTAGCTCTGGAGCTACTTGTACTTGTCCTCCGCTCTTCCTCAGTAGCATGTTGGATGCCTTCCGACCTGAGGGGCTCATCTTCCAGCGTCATATCTTTTAGCCTTTTGTTTCTGTCCATGGAGTTTTCTTGGTAAAGATACTGGAGTGGCTTGCCAGTTCCTGCTCCAGGTGGATCGCGTTTAGTCAGAACTGTCCACTATGACCTGTCCGTCTTGGGTGTCCCTGCATGGCATAGCCCATAGCTTCTCTGAATTACTCAAGCCCCTTCGCCACGACAAGGCAGCAATCCGTGAAGGGGTTTTGAAAGTTAGTAGTGGTTAATTTATGAGCTGAAACAAAAACAGAAGAGAGGGTATAATACTTGATGCTCTCATACACATAATCTCCCCGTAGTATGCCTCATGCCCTCAGAACTGGAATACCAGTTTGGGGAAACAGTAAAGACAATTTCTGGAACTTACTGACATTTAAAAATAAATGACAGAGGATCATGTTGTAGTCAGGAAACCCACCCAGCCCATCTTAAAAATTCCTCCTGGGCTGATCATCAACAATACCTGTACCCAACAAAATCTTCCCTTGGGAAATGTTAGCTTTGACATAATGAATGGAACAGTGTGGATTAATTACCCTGCATTTGAATAGTACCTCCAACCCCTTTGATCTCTTGCCATCACTAACTAAAACACTATTAAATCTGACATCATCTCAGCTTCAGCCCTCCATTTTGGGGAAACTGACTCATTTGGGAGACAAGAGAGATTTTTTTTTCCAGAAAAGCTATTATCTTCACTGATTACTCCGATGTACTAAGGGTGCCAAGTGGAATTTGGTTTAATTTGATTGTAATATAAAGCAGCCAGCTGGGCTTCACTTCATTCCCCCGCCACCTTTTTTTTTTTTGCAACTTCTTCTTTGTGTATATTATCCTCTACCAGGAAGAAGTATATAATTTCTTTTCTTTCTCATCCATAGTGAGACACGGTGGTTTATCTAACTATATATATCAAAGCAAATGTGGAAAGAGATGGCTTTTAAGCCCCGCAGAGAGTATGTGCTCAGCACTTGAGGAACCATCAGTCCAGTAATCTAAAATGTTACCTCCTCTGCCCACCCCCAGCATATAACAAGATGATATAGTGTGTGGCATCCAGTCCCCTTTCAAGAGCTAATCCATTTCATGGCACATTCCCTTCTGGCAAATAACTGATTTTACTGGCCACAATCTGGTACACACCCACACCCCACATCACCATGGGGGAAAAAACACCAACCAGTTGGTTGATTAGTAGATCTTGCTCCTGGCAGCCTTGGCTTATACTGCTGCTCTGCATGTATTCACAGCATCAGGCAGGGCTTCATCTGTTCCAGCTTTGTTTCTCCCTCTCCTTTCCCATTTTATTTATTTATTTATTTATTTATTTATTTATTTATTTATTTATTTATTTATTTCCACCCAAAGCCTCAGCCGTGCTGATTGCAATGGCTGATTGACTTGGCCAGAAGTGTGAAATATGAAATAACAAAAATCTACAGCTGGGCTAGTTGTGTGGAGAACAGGAAATAGCACCAGCCATCTCCTGCCTGTGGCAAACATCAGCTGAGCCATCCACATGCTCCACTTTGTGTGTGTATGTGAGGGCTTGTTCTAAAAGGTGAGGGAGTGGGGATTGGGAACCAACAGGCTGGTAAATAACCAGAATTCCTATTGGTCTAGCAGAACAGGAACAAAATAAAAAGTACACTGACCCAGTTTCTTGGACTAAATATACTAGCAACACAATAAAAGCTACTCAAGTATTTGTTCTATGAAGCGTCTCCCCCCACCCTCACCTTTTCTGTTCTGTTTTAGATTGGGCAGTAGAGGACAATGCACTGCAAATGAATGACCGAAGAGCATTGTCTGAGCCTGCCATTAAATGTAATGGGATTTATTCACCCAGCTCTCACAGTTTGAATAGCAGACAGCTTGTCTCCACCTCCAACCCTGCTTTTTTTTAATCTTTGTATTTTCATTTCTATCAGAAGCAGGAAGTGGCAAATCATCCCCCAGGTTTTGGGTGATGCCCCCCATTGCTCAGACCATGAACCATCCCTGCATCTCACATCAAACAGTTTCATCTACTGCAAGGACTGACAAAGTCCATCTCACGTGTAGACCCAAGACTGCTTTTGATAGCAAAAAATAAATTCTGCAGAAAAACAAATGTCATTTCCTGTGCCTTGAAGTCTTCAATGGGTTTGCAATAAAATAGGATGCAGCCCAATCAACTCTGCCCCCTCTTTGGAGAGATGAATGTTGAAACCCCCAGCTTCCATATTTCCCTCACAAGAATCAAGACACTGTATTCTAGACTTTGTTGGGCAGATTAAGGGAAAAAAGGGAATTTACAAACCCTGGTTCATATCTGTTTCACTAGATCTGCCCTTACTGTAGATTTGTTACTATAAGTGAAGGGCACCCGTCTTTGGTCCAGGCTGGGTTCCTGGTAGTGCAAAAGGTCTTCTCCTGTTCCCCTCCAGAAGGTTTAGAGGGTTGGCAGCCATATGACTCCAGGTAAGGACAAAAGGTCTGCTGCATTGGGTCCTGATGGATTATAGCTATTTGCAGGAGAGGTGAGAATGGGACAGAGGGCGGGGAATGGCTTTATGTTTATTGACTGCTGAGATCAACAGGCATAGAAACAATCCCTTGGAGATTAATCTCCTGATCCTCCATCATCATGCTTCTTCTCCAAGCCTGGTCTGGACAGAGGGGTTTCCCTTCCCTGGACTCTTTTTCTGATGAAGGGAGAGGTCTAGTAGACAAGTCACCTCTGATGCAGCTTCTGATGGATCAGTGTCATTGGGTTTCCCTCCCTGCTCTCCCAGCTTTTCCCCTTGCCTTTTTTCTTCCCTAAGGGCCAGACTGCTATCATAGCTTTTAACCTGGCTCAGACTCACTTCAACACTGGCTGGGTCTCTGATGACTGCCTGTAACTAGGCAACCAGTCATGTTTATAGTGCTCTCTGGTGTCATTACTCATGGGCCCCATAATTACAAACTTTGAAGCTCTGGGAAGGAGACTTAAGGACCCAGATAGTTTTATCATCTATTTTACCAGTATTTGGAAGAGGAATAGAAAGGGAAAGGGAAATACTCCAGGTGAATGACTGGCTATGAAGGTGGTGCTGACGTGAGGGATTTGGTTTTTGGGATCATGGGCTAAGCTTCCTAGAAGATGGACTGCTAGCAAGATGTGGCTTGCACCTCACAAGGACTGGGAAGAATATGTTTGACCATAGCATGAAGAACTTCATCAGGAGGGCTTTACACTAAACTGGAAGTGGGAGGGAAACACAAGCAGAGAGATAAAAATAGATGAAGCCTTACGTACAATAAGAAGAATGGACCAAACAGTTCTAATGGGGGTCAATAATAACATTAATGTTAATAATCATATTCATAAAAATGCACAAATAAAAGCAGGTCACAAATCACACAGTCTCTGCTGTCTATATATGAATGCCAGGAGTATGGGAAATAAACAAGCAGAACTGGAAGTCATAGTTCAGCAGAGTAACTATGACTTGATAAGGATAACTGAAACTTGGTGGGATGACTCCCATGACTGAAATACAATTGAAAGATATAATTTGTTCAAAAAGAACAGAAAGAATAGAAGGGCAGGTGGAGTTGCAGTATATGTCAAAAATACACTCCTGCACAGAAATACAGGGCGAGGAGACTGGCTGTCCCATTGAAAGCATCTGGATCAATGTAGTTGGGGCAAAAAACAAAAGGAGCATGGTAGTTAGAGTCTTCTACCAGCCACCCAATCAAGGAGACGATGTGGATGAAACTTTTGAGAAACAAATTGCAAGCATTTCAACGAGACACAATGTAGTAGTGATTTCAGATTTCAGTTATCCTCATATCTGTTGGGAGGCAAATTCAGCCAAGTTTGGCCCTTCCAAGGAATTCCTGGCTTGTGTGGCTGATAATTTTCTCCTACAAAAAGTGGAGAAAGAGGACTAGCTATCCTTGACTTGATTTTAACCAATAGAGATAATTTGGTGGAGGAAGTGGCAGTAAGGGGAACTCTGGGCGAGAGTGACCATGTTCTACTAGAATTTTTTATTTCACAGGAAACCGAAGCAGAGTGTAGCTACATGTATATGCTGGATTTTAAAAAGTCAATTTTAATAAACTGAGGACAATGATAAGTAAGGTCCCATGGCAAGAGATCCTAACAAGAAAAGGAGTCCAAGAAAGGTGGGAGTTTCTAAAACAGGAAATTCTAAAGGCACAACTACAAACAATTCCAACAAGAGAAAAAGGTGGGAGACAGCAAAAAAGGCCAGTGTGGCTTCACAAAAAGCTCAGACAGGGCTTGAAAACAAAAAAGGACACATATAGGAAGTGCAAAGGAGGCCAGGTCACAAAGGAAGAATACAAACAACTAGCAAGGAATTGTAGGGATGACATTAGGAAGGCATAAGCTGAGAATGAGCTGAGGTTAGCTAGAAACACTAAAAGCAATAAAAAAGCATTCATGTACAGTATGTGCGTAGCAAAAGACAAAGAAAAGAAACAGCGGCTCAGCTACTCAATGGGGATGGAAAAATGATAACAGAAGACAAAAAAAAAAAAAGAGGCAGAAGTGCTCAATTCCTATTTTAGCTCAGTCTTTTCTCAAAGGACAGATTATGACCCTTCAGACAAATGCAAAGTGCACGTGGAGGGGACAGGACTGTAGCTGGAGACTGATAAACAAACAGTCAAGGAAGACCTTATTACCTTCAACAAGTTCAAATTTCCAGAGCCGGATGAACAGCATCCAAGAATATTGAAGGAACTGGCTGAAGAATTCTCAAAACCACTGTCCATTATTTTCTTGAATCATGGGAAATGGGTGAGGTGCCAGATGACTGGAGAACTAATGTTGTCCCTGTCCTTCAAAAAGGACAAAAATGAGGAACTTGGAAATGACAGACCAGTCAGCCTGACATGAATCCCAGGGAAAATTCTGGAACAGATTATAAAGCAGTCACTATGCAAGCATCTATAAAACAATGCAGTAATAACTGGAAGCAAGAACAAATCCTGCAAAACTAATCTGATCTCATTTTTTTATTGTGTAATCTCCCTGATAGACAGAGGGAATGCTGTAGACATAGTATATCTTGAATTCAGCAAAGCTTTTAACAAAGTATCCCATGATATTCTGATTATATTTTATTTATTTTATTTATTACATTTATAGCCCGCCCATCTAGTCATATAGACTACTCTGGGCGGGTAACAACATATGATGTAACATATTAGCAAGCTAACCAGATGTGGGCTGGACAGACCAACTGTTAGGTGGATATACAGTTGGCTACAGAATTGTATTCAGAGGGTGATTAATGGCTCCTTTTCAAACTGGGTGGAAGTAACAAGTGGGGTACTCCAGGGCTCAGATCTGGACCCTTCAACATTTTTATTAATGACCTGGATCAGGGGGTGCAGGGAATGCTAATCAAATTTGCAGTCGACACAAAATTGGGTGGAATAGCTAATACCCTGGAAGACAGAAACAAAATTCAAAATGATCTGGATAGACTTGAGCACTGGACTGAAAATAACAGAATGAAATTTAACAGGGATAAGTGTAAAGTACTGCACCTAAAAAAAAAGAAACCAAACCCACAATTGCAATATGGGGCATATCTGGTTCAGCAATACTACGAGTAAGAAGGATCTTGGAATTGTCATAGATCACAAGCTGAATATGAACCAACAGTGTGATGTGGCTACAAAGAAGGCAAATGCTATTTTAGGCTGCATTAACAGATATATAGTCTCCCAATCCCATGGGGTACTAGTTCCCCTCTGGTCAGCACTGGTTAGGCTTCACCTTGAGTATTGTGTCCAGTTCTGGACACCACACTTCAAGAAGGATGCTGGCAAATGGGAACAAGTTCAGAGGAGGGCAAGAGGGATGATCAGGAGACTGGAAACCAAGCCCTAAGAGGAAAGACTGAAAGAGCTCAGCAGATTTAGCGTTGAGAAAAGAAGATTGAGGGGAGATATGATAGCACCTTTCAAATATTTGAACGGTTGTCATACACAGGAAGGGCAGGATCTCTTCTCAACCATCCCAGAATGCAGGACACACAACAATGGATTCACATTACAGGAAGCCAAATTTTTGGTTGAATATAGGAAAAACCTCCTAACTGTTAGAGCAGTACAGCAATGGAACCAATTACCTCAGGGGGTGGTGAGTGCTCCAACACTGGAGGCATTCAAAATTCAAGAATGTTGACAACCACCTGGCAGATATCCTTTGATTTGTATTCCTGCATTGAGCAGGGGGTTGGACTTCATGGCTGCATAAGGCCCCTTCCAACTTTATTATCTGATCCTATGATTCTTTGATGACTGACAGACCTATTGGGGCTTTTGCACTGGCTGCAATGCAGGACCAACATGAAATGCTACCTTGTGCCCTGTCTACATTTTCTTTTCACTTCCCAAAACATACACTTCCTGCTAGCAGGCAATAATCACGCCTTTAAAAGCTGATAAAGCTATATATTTAGACAGTCAGTAGATATAAAGCTAAAAAACTTTTCCTCCTTCTGAGAAGTAGAATGGCTTCACCTGTTTCCCTTGACATGAAAAGTGTGGTCTGTTGGAATTTTCAAGGGAAACAGCAAGGTGCTATAGTACACTCATCACCGACCCAGGGAAGATGGTTTCTTTTTGTTCTCTCAGTGAGATTGGCAGCTTCAGTATGTAACCTCCAGATTTGACATCAGGTTTGTGTCCTTTGAACAGACGTACCCATATGTAAAACACATGATGAGGAACAGCTCTCCATGTTCCCACATGCCAGCAAATGCTTGATCCGCTGGCGAGCCACGCTTCGTCAGCGCGGGTCGCCATTGCCTCCTTCCCAAGATATCGCGAGATGCTGGTAGTCTCACGAGAGCAACCCGGGACGGGAGGGGGAAGGCATGAGCTATTAAAGTGGCATTCCCCCCTCCCTCCATCCTCTTCCTTGCTGGCAACCCACCCACCCACTCTATGTACTAGTGTGAGTTTACCTGGTCGCCGTTTGGGGCCAGATAGGAATTTTTGACCCGTATTCTGATTGGCTCCAAGATGTGGGGAATTTTCGCCTATCTCACCCTGGTAAGGGTGTGATGGCATTTTGAGAGGTGGAAATATCCGGTCACGTAGGCGGGTAGTGGGAATAGAACAGGTTTCGGTGAGTCCCATTGCAATCACAGGTAAGGTATAGCTCATCTGACCTCCCAGCGCTGCAGATCGTGCGATTACAGTGCTTGGGGGAGGAAGATGTGCTGGGGCCACACCCAGACCAACAGTCAACTAGGAGAAGATGGCTCAAGGTCCAAGGGTGGTCAAATTTGGGCCAGCCGGGTTCTCACTGTCTTAATGACCGCGAGAACTTGGGGCTAGGGACTCGCCTATTGTTTGGTAAGGGGTCCGTTGAGACCTCTGTGCAAAACTTGATTCCGCACTACGGCAGGACCCCCCTTTTATGGTGGGCAATATTGATTATTCAGTAAAGCGTGGCCCATGTTTATACCACAATACTTGTCTCGCGTCATTATTCCGGGGTAAGGGGGCAATGGTTTGCTTCAATTAACTGGGATAACTGTACAATACCTCCTGTAGAAACAAGCTGAGGAATAGTTTGAAAGCATGTCCAGAGTCTGAGAAAACAAATAAAACAGAACTCTAGTGCTAACCTCATCCCTTTTAAGAGCTGGAAGAATCTTAGATTTTGAACATATGGGGTTGGTACTCTTGACTTAGAGCACAAACATTACAGAACATATGGAAGAGTGGGAAGTCCATCTCCTACCAGCATTAGAAAATCAAAGCAGCAGACTTGGGAAAAAAGAAACTTGAAATAAAAATATCTCATTCCTTAAAGTTCCCCACAGCCTTTCCTCTTCTTCTGCCTCAAGAGTTTCTCTCTCTAGTTCACTGTGAAGGTTCTTCTTTCCTTTCGTGTGTATGCCTTCAGCTCAAAACAGAATAAGATCAAAATGCTCCAAAGTCACTAATGTCTTTAGGTGATATGCAAGTGGAGCAGTGGGCTGGGGCTACCTATCAGGGGGTTTGAGCTCACATTAATAACATTTTTATATCAAAGACAGAACATTGGAGGAGACCTTAGTTTGGTCTCCCTTTCAAGCAAACCAGCTGGGTTTCTGCCGTCCAATGTAATCTGTGATTCAGAATGCAGTAAGCCTTTCAATCATGCCATTCTCCAGATTTTGTAATGTGGTTCTCAGCTCAAGGATTGCAAACCAAAATCTATATAATGGGGGAAAGTGTAGAAAATGTGAGTGTTAGGAATAGATGTGATACTCTAGAGGCCAGAGTGTGGTGTCACCCTGATCTACTAAGAATGAATACATGTTAGGAGTAAGCACAGTGCTACTTGGAACACACAGTGTCCTGTGCTGCTCCAAATAAGGAGGAACCCCCTTTTTTTAAAAAAAAAAAAGGGAGGAAGGGAGGGAGGAGTCTACTCACTTTGTGTAATGAAGCCAAGTGGCATCAGTCTAGTCCTGCTTAAAGCAAAAATGAATGAAGTACCACAAATACATGACTTGTTGCAATCAAAAAGTAATGATTTTCATGGGTTTTAGGTTTCTTCAGAAAAAGAACATCCTCATGAACACCTTTTTATCCTCTTCTATAACTCATCATAGGTAATGTCACTTGTAGTATGTTACCCCCAAAGTAGGCCATAGACCTAGATTCTGTTGCAAACATGAGGTTTGCAATGGACTTCTTCTTATTATTAATGCAGTTCCTTATAACTGATGCTTTGGAACAAACTATTTTTAATCTCTCTTTTGAGAAACAGGTGTGACTGCCACCTTTGGAAAAGCTTGCCCAATTTGTTTAATACAAGCACGTAAAATACACATGTAATAAATATTGTTTCTGCTTCTTTCATTTGAATAATATTATAAGTATGATTTTTTAAAAAAAGAACCTCTCATTAATTCAGCTTGTCTTATGAATCTACAAGAATAAACCTGTACAAAAGATACCAGATGGCTGAAATAAATTGTTAAGGGAAATCAATAACTCAGTTTGTGACACGTCAATACTTGGGAGTAGATGCATTCTGAATTACAGACTGAAGGGGCTGTTAAGAAACGTCACCTGATCCCAACTTGCCACATTTCAATGCTGCTATTATTTAGTAAGAAACTTGCTAATTAGCAGTTCTATTAAATATATGATATTCCTGCTAGGAAAAACTCATATCTTGTTCAGATGTTTGTTTCTCAAGTATTTTGCTGTGTAGACAGAACAATACTCAAAATTGTTCTAGTAAACATATCTTCCTCACTGCTTTCATGGCATAACAACTAGGTCAATCCTTTGGGAAGTATAAGGTGGAAGTATTGATGCATCTCCTTTCAAACTGAAAAGGGAAGACACTCAAATATGAGCTGCAGTCTTTTTCTTTTTAAAGCAAAAACAAACCCAATTATATTAGTCTGCTATTAGGAATCCTGTAGCCCCCTTTGAGGTCCTGCCTGGAAAGAAAGCCAATGCTTGATTTCAAGATGTGGTTAGTATCAACGTGTTCCAAAAATACAGAAACGATTCAAGTATACTGGCCCTCACCATTTCAACTTAAATTCTGCATTGTGCTATGGAGAAGGCTTGATGAAGAAAACAGAAGAGAAAACAAAACAGAAACCTAAAATGCATAAGTGAAATATAGGGAAAAGATAAGAGCTGGCAGACATAAAGTAAAAAAAAAAAACATATATGAAATAAACACTGAGATCACAGAGCATTTCTCCCTGTACAAACAACATTAACAATTCAAAAACCTGTTAGAAATTCATATAATGAGAGTATGAATTGCTTTGTCAACACAAGTGTAACGAGACTGCATGGTCCCAGACTTCTTGTATTACCAGTGGATGAGAAGCAGTATCACTGGACTGGTGTGATGAAAAAATTATTATTATTTATTTAAAATATTTGTACTTGGCCTTTCCCCCTGAAAAGGACTCAAGGCGGCTTACAAGACTGAAATACAATATTTAAAGTAGAAAACAATGAGTCTACAACAGTGGTTAACAATGTTAAAAGACAATATTTAAAGCTCAGAACAATGAATATAAAGAGGCGTCTTACATCATTAAAAAGCAATGTTAAAGGTAAGAACAATACGTATGCAAATATATAGAAGATGCAACTCTGAGAAATGGGAAACAAATGGAAATCACAAATAGTACTAAAAATCCAATCAAAGCAGCAATGCATAACAATCTATATAAAAGTCACACACAAGTAGCTAGATTACTGAGAGAAGGCTTGCCTGAAGAGAAAGGTCTTTGTCTGCTTGTGGAAGTACAGCAAAGATGGGGCCAGCCTGGTCTCCTGTGGGAGGGAGTTCCAAAGTCTGGGAGCAGCGACAGAGAAGGCTGTCTCCTGTGTCCCCATCAGATGCACCTATGAAGGTGGTGGGACTGGAAGAAAGGCCTCTTAACCGATGCTCTTAACATCCAAGCTGGCTCATAATGAGAGATACGGTCTTTGAGATAGCTTGGACCCAGGCCATTTAGGAATTTATAAGTGAAAACCTGCCCTTTGAATTGTGCCCATAAACTGATCAGCAGCCAGTGGAGCTACTGTAATGGAGGTTATGTGATTCCTGTAATCAGCCACAGTTAGAAATCTGGCTGCTGCATTTTGGACCTGCTGAAGTTTCCTGACATTTTCCATCAGCAGCCCCACATAGAGCGAGTAATTAGGGTGTGTGTCACAGTGGCAAGATCAGATCTCTCAAGAAATGGACATTTTGATTTGAGATTTGACAAGGTCAACAAATCATACAAATGTATGAATTTTTTTCAGACAAAGCGATGAATCTATTCTGCCCCAGGAACATGCCCTTTAGCAGCTGGCTTGGGGAAACCCAATCTTCACCAAACTGGGAGATACTGTGGAGGAGAGTAATGGAAAGCTTCTTTGTGATTTTGGTGTCTCTAGGTACCTGGGGGAACTTTGTTGGGGGGCACTTTGTGGGTGTATAGCTGAGACATCTGACATCTGACATCCAATATTTTCTCCAAATTTTGTGTCTCTAGGTGCTTTGGGGGCATTTTATAGCCAAACAAATAAATGAACCAAAAATCACTAAAAATATCATTGATTTGTGATTCATCTGGGCAAATTATTCATATAAACAGAACTTGATGAATTAGTGATTTTTGAATGAATTTGGTGGTTCGTTTTTTAATTTGTGCCCATCACTAGTCAACACTTATTTAAATTCTATTTATTCAGTGAGTGTACACTGGTTGCAACTATCAGTTCAATTCAGGTCAATGCCTTCTGGACGCATAGGAATAAAAGCCCTTTATTTCCAAAGTTTTTTCTGTTTAGTTTGAAAAGCCTTACCTACTTGCCTTTTTTTACTTTTCTTGATCATTTATTTGTTTGTTGTTGTTGTTTATTCATTTAGTCGTGTCCAACTCTTCATGACCCCATGGACCAGAGCACGCCAGGCCTTCCTGTCTTCCACTGCCTCCCGGAGTTGGGTCAAAGTCATGTTGGTCGCTTCGATGACACTGTCCAACCATCTCGTCCTCTGTCGTCTCCTTCTCCTCTTGCCTTCACACTTTCCCAACATCAGGGTCTTTTCCAGGGAGTCTTCTCTTCTCATGAGATGGCCAAAGTATTGGAGCCTCAGCTTCAGGATCTGTCCTTCCAGTCAGCACTCAGGGTTGATTTCCTTTACAATGGATAGGTTTGTTCTCCTTGCAGTCCAGGGGACTCTCAAGAGCCTCCTCCAGCACCACAATTCAAAAGCATCAATTCTTTGGCGGTCAGCTTTCTTTATGGTCCAGCTCTCGCTTCCATACATCACTACAGGAAAAACCATAGCTTTGACTATGCGGACTTTTGTTGGCAAGGTGATGTCTCTGCTTTTTAAGATGCTGTCTAGGTTTCTCATCGCTTTCCTCCCAAGAAGCAGGCGTCTTTTAATTTCGTGGCTGCTGTCCCCATCTGCAGTGATCATGGAGCCCAAGAAAGTAAAGTTTGTCACTGCCTCCATATCTTCCCCTTCTATTTGCCAGGAGGTGATGGGTCCGGTGGCCATGATGTTAGTTTTTTTGATGTTGAGCTTCAGACCATTTTTGGCGCTCTCCTCTTTCACCCTCCTTAAGAGGCCCTTTAATTCCTCCTCACTTTTTGCCATCAGAGTGGTATCATCTGCGTATCTGAGGTTGTTGATATTTCTTCCGGCAATCTTAATTCCGGCTTGGGATTCCTCCAGTCCGGCCTTTTGCATGATGTATTCTGCATATAAGTTAAATAAGCACGGGGACAATATACAGCCTTGTCGTACTCCTTTCCCAATTTTGAACCAATCCGTTGTTCCATACCCAGTTCTAACTGTTGCTTCCTGTCCCACGTATAGGTTTCTCAGGAGATAGATAAGGTGGTCAGGCACTCCCATTTCTTTAAGGACTTGCCATAGTTTGCTGTGGTCCACACAGTCAAAGACTTTTGCATAGTCAATGAAGCAGAAGTAGATGTTTTTCTGGAACTCTCTGGCTTTCTCCATAATCCAGCGCATGTTAGCAATTTGGTCTCTAGTTCCTCTGCCCCTTCGAAATCCAGCTTGTACTTCTGGGAGTTCTCGGTCCACATACTGCTGAAGCCTACCTTGTAGGATTTTGAGCATAACCTTGCTAGCGTGTGAAATGAGTGCAATTGTACGATAGTTGGAGCATTTGTTTGTTTAATGTGGGTGAATTTTAATGTTTTAGGTAAATCGGGAAAAATCCAAGGAAACAAAACAAGACAAAAAGTTGTGGCACTTTAAAGACTATTATATTTTAATGTGACTTTTCATGGACAAGTAGTGATACGGTCATCCCTGTCTACACCTTGTCAAACTTCCAATCTCACAAGCAGTTTCTGGTCACAATTTTTGAAAGTTTAGATTTGGAGGTAAGGAAGGATTCTATCCCCAGTGCCCAAACTATTGTGCATCTCTGACTAAGAGATGGTCACATAAAATTGAGACTGAGGCTGCTTCATTGCTAATAGGTGGATACAAAAGGCAATTTCACTAAGTGCAGCTAATGCATTGAGTACTCCCTTGGTGGAAGTCCCTCTTCTACTCAGTTATTAAAGGTAGAAGAGCCCTGACTTCCATTTCATGTGGCCACCCTAGCGACAATACTTGCTGCAGTTTCCTCTGAAACCTTCAGTATAGCTTGTTGATGGCTTTGGCTAAATGGCATTTTCAGTTCTGTTTTGGTGAAAAAGAATCCATGATGAAACTCTTGCCAGTTATAATCAGTGGAAGCCAACAACAGACTCCCTGGGAGCTCCACTCTGATTGCTGGGAATAAAGCCTACAGAACAGAGGATGCTGGCTGAGTATTTTATTCTGGCTGTAGGGACCGATATACTTGATGCAGCTGATTGTTCTACACCCACCTCCTGGTTGTGGTAGGGCTACCACCTGTTCCTGGCTCCTCCCATGTGTAAAGCTCTGACTGAAGAAGAGAATCAAGACTTCCACCACATTCAGAGCCAGACTTGGAAATGCAGCAGGCTCTAATGTTGCCAAGAATGTGATTGGCTTTGCTTTCGTCTCCCTCCACCCGTACCCCACACCCCATCATAGTTTCAGATGTGGACAATATACATCCTGGAAATCACAGCCCAGCTAGACAGATATTTTTGGCAAGCTGTTCTCACATAAAACATTTTTGATATGTAGCTGGATGACTATTGGGAAAATGCAAGTCATAGCTCATTGTTGTTGTCTTTAAATGCATTTGCTTCAGCCCTGTTCACACCCCCTCTTCATTTGCATCTTCTTCTCTGTTCATGTCAGGCAAATCAAAATCTACAAAATGATTAAAAGTGAGGGCTCAGAAGCACATCTGTGAATATTTATGTTAATAGTGCTGAGTGGCTCACCAAGTTAGGAAGGAGAAATGATGTTATAACATATACCTGATCACACAAGGTTGACCCTTATGCATAGAGTACTCCCATTTAGAACATTAAAAAAACACCACTCACTGCTTATGAAGTTCTGTCAACAAGCTTATAGGTGACTTAGCCACTGGCAACTGGTGACCATTGTGGTTGGTGGGATGGAATGCACAGACGCCAAAAGGAGTCAGAGTCAGGAGCAAAAATGCATCTTCATACACACAGGCAGGCAGAGAATTAGGAAGGAGATAGGCATAAGCTACTTGGGGTAGCCTGTATCTGAGGTTGAGCAGTGTTCCATTTATCCTAACAGACCAGCTATCACTCACCTAGGTCTTTGCTTCTCCATTGCTGCTGTCTCCACATGAACAGTGCTGTGTCTGCACATTCCTACGCATGTGTAGGTTCCCCATGTGAGTAAGAACCCTGATTTTCTAGGGTTCTTGCTCATGTGGGGAACCTACACATCAGCAGGACCATCACTATCCATCTCAAGATAGTGATGATGGAAAGGAGAAGAGCTTGGCACTCTCCTCTAGGTGTGTGAGAGAGAATGGGATAAGGAATAACTGGATAGGGCTATAGTCACAATATGTTCACAGTAAATACATTGTATAACTCAGTACAATGATATTTCCCAGATATTATTTTAGCAGAAGGGGAAATTAGATAAAGGCTACTTTTAAGGGCTGAGCAATGTGTCACCCTACAGGTTGGATTGCAACTCCCATAATCGTATATCAGTTTCTTTGCTGACTATGGCTAATGGGAGTTGTAGTCTAACAATATCTGGTAAGCCATATTTCCCCCACCCCTCTTAAATGTGATGTATTATTTATGGCATATTACGTGCTCAGCTCCAATTTCTGTTGTCTTGTGAAGCCATGAAACACTGGGGAGACTAACCAGAAATACCCAGGCAGAAACAGACTATGGAATAAAGAAAATACCACATTTTAAAATTAGGAACACTTTTAGTTCTTTTGCATTCATATTACTCTGTACCACAATAACTGTGGAAACTAATGCTTTTGATGCTCTCTTTCCATACTGACATTTTGAAAGCTTATGTGAAGAAGATGCCAGGAGAGGAAAAAAGAGAATGCAAACAAGTGCATCATTGTAATGTCAGAAGGGTCAGACATGAGTATCAGGCATGTGAACTGTAGAAATAATGACACATCTGGTGCCTTTAGGACATTACAACACCACAGGCATTTTGCAGCCTCTGTGTGTGTGTGTGTGTGTGTGTGTGTGTGTGTGTTTGTGCTTTTCCAGTAATGATGTCAGGAAATGTATTATCAGAAAGGGCAGTTCTGTAGGGATTTTATTGTGATATGTCCTTCATATGTACATGGTGTTTACATTGCCAGAACATGATGTCAAGGTAAAAAATCTTGTACAGAAAGTCTATTTCTGAATTAGATTTAAGTCAAATTTTATCACTCAAATAATTGCTCACTTTGCAATTCATAGGATTTTTTTTTAAGTACGTAACAGCACAAGCATGGGCATTTCTTTCTTTCTTTCTTTCTTTCTTTCTTTCTTTCTTTCTTTCTTTCTTTCTTTCTTTGACTTATTAGTCACTCTTGTAGCGTATAACCCTCAAAACTAAGTACAGTAAAATGCAAATAAAAACCAAATGTCAAACTTTAAAAATATTCAGACATCAAGTAAGAAGGCTGCATAACAAAGCAATCAGTTAAAAAGGGCAGAGACTAAAATTCACTGAACATCAGCGACATGGAGACCTAAAAATATCACAGAGTTGGAAACTATTTTGAAACAAAATGTAGCAACAAAAACATACTAAGGATTTAAAAGCCTGTGAGAATAAAGGTGGGCTACAACTTACAAATAGTCAACACTGCATCTAAGTATGGGAGGGCCCCTGGGATGGGGTTTATGATGCCAATCTCAGGGTATCGGTAGAAATAGAGGATGTATTTTTTCAGATATTGGCTGAAATCCTGTTTCACAGTTATGCAAACAGCAACACCTTTAGATGAAAAATGCTTTACATTAAGATATCTCTGTAGGCATTAATTGTTGTACTCCAAGTTGTGTGACTCAGTATACAACAGATAATGTGTACAGAAGTTTCTTGACTGATGGCAATTTGCATCTTAAAGTTGTTCTATTTATCTAAGTGTGTAACAGGATTTCAGCCAGTATGACTTTAAGCCATGAAAGGCTTTAAAGGCTAATAACTAGAGCTTTGAATTGGGTTCAGAAATAAATTAGGAGTGAACAATAGAATCATAGAATCATAGAATAACAAAGTTGGAAGGGCTTATAAGGCCATTGAGTCCAATTCCCTTCTCAATGGTACTATATTGGTACAATAGGATTGTAATGCCCAGTTTCAGCCAGTATCCTTGCCATCATCACTTTTATTGACATTTCTGAACCATCTTATTTATTTATTTATTATTTGAATTTATATCCTGCACCATCTGGCAACCAGGCCACTCTCAAAAGTAAATAAGAAAACATTACTAGTTGACTCAATAAAATAACTTTGATCCTACTTGTCACATTACTTTTAAAATATAAATCCATCACAAGCACGTTACTCAAAACAGTAACTATTTACAGGTACCTGTTGTTTGTAACTTGTTACTTACAAGCTGCTCATGTGCCTCTAGTGTCAAAGGTAAATCCATAAGCATTCAAAACTATGAAGTAAATCGTTAGTACAAGTTGAGCGCCACCGTACTGGACAGATTAATCATTCACTAAGAGTACCTCTAGCCTTATTCTGGCATTCTACAAAGTGTTCAAAACAAATACATGACTGAAGGGGTGTGCTAGGCCCCCTCTCTGGCCTAACCACTCCTGTATGTAGAGCTATGTCTAAAGAGGAAAGCCATCTCTACAGATATGCAAAGCAGGAATGAAAGGGCAATGTAACCATGCATTTGCCTTATGTTTTAACTTTAACCTCTTTGTAGCCTCCTGAATATGGATTCTATCTTATCTAGATTGAAATTCACTTTTTTAGTCCTCATTCAGTCTGCTACTATAGCTAGGCACTAATTAAGCATCCCCACTACCTCACTTTTATCCAATGAGAAGGAGAGATTAGGCATGTGTCTTCAGCACAGGGATGGCACCAAAACTCTGTATCACTGGCTACCTTTCTCAGTGGTTTCAGTAGAAATACCTTGATGGCCTTATAAACCCCTTCCAACTCCATTATTCTATGATTCCATTGGTAATTTGGGCTATTTGAATGAAAAAAATAACCCATCTAACACTAACTGATTAAAATTAACATGTTATTTCCAATGTCTTTGTGCATCTGAGTTCTTTAACAAAAACATAGCATGAGGTAATGGGTGGCAATCAGCAAAAGGTTATGCCAAATAAAACTGTTTAGTTCTTTAGGTAACATAACTGTTTATTTGGTTCCTTTCCTTTCCAAACCAGGACACCTTCACATTTCGGAAATTAAAGCCTTCCGGATGCTTCCAGATGAAGCTTTTATTATCTAGTTGGCCTTCTCAATAAGGACTTTTCCAAGATGTCCAGATGTTGGTAAATTGCATTTGCCACCTTTCTGTATTTTCCCACTTCTTCTCCCTTCCTTTTTCTTATTCAAGAGGGAAATATGGAATAGCTGCACAGTGTCTTTTGGTTGGCAATTCTAGGAGCCACCCACCCAGAAGCATCCTTAGTAGTTCGAAGGGACATTCACTTGCATCCTCCTAATGTGCAAGACCTTTTATTTTCTTTTTTAAAAAAGAAGTGGATTAGCCAAGGTGTTAAACATATTCCTTAGCATTCAGTCTAGAGGCACAAGATACCCATTCACAATCACAGCATGATGGTTTATAGATGGCAGTCAATAAAAGCTGAACAGAATATTTGTTATTCTCTAATAACCAACCTGCCTTGAGGAACTTTACAAATTCATAGCTTCTTTTTAGAACTAACCAGCCAAAGTTAAACATATTTAAATCTAGCTTCAATCATGTATCAGGGGAAAATTCACTGGCACTTGCATATGAGCAAACACATTTAGGACTCTGCTACAGAAGTGCTTATACACATGTACAAAGCTTATACAAGGGCTGGATTGTGCCCTTGGCCTCTCTGTATGTCAGTGATAAATGGGACAATTGTAAAGTTGACCTTGGAAGATTGCTGATGGTCATCTAATCCTGTATTTTCCACTGAGGCAGATTGAGACTGAACATCATAGATAAAGAAAAGATTTTACTAGATGAGAGAGTACATTTGACAGAGTAAAACCTGAAAGACGCTGAATGGCCTATGTGTGCAGGAGGTCAAACTAGATGGTCTCAACATTCTTTTGAGACCCCAGCACCAATGAATTGTTGGTATGGTGTTAAAGTAAAAATTGGTTAGCCACCTTTCATATTTCATTCAACAGACAACAAATAAGCAGCTACTGAAAAATATTAAAGGACACAAAAGGAGCAGGAAGAAAAGATTAAACTTTGGTTCAAAAAAGAAGATTCCCATAAGGTTTCATCTCTACAGGAAAATTAAGGTCAAGTAACAGAAACCTGGGAAGATAACTGTGATGAATCCTGGCTTTCATATGCCCGGGGAGTTTGGGGCACATATTTCTGTATACTGAGGACAGTCACCTCTTTCAAATCAGGCTCCTGGTTAAACACGGCAGACAGAGTGGCAGGACAATTACATTACAAATGATGGTGTGCTAGGAATCATCATTACTCATTTAGACTTTTTCCTGATCCAGTCTAAGAACAGGTAACAGTACATCTGAGTTTCATTCTGTTCTCCCAGGGAAGCTGGGAAGTAAGCTAGGTTTGTTATTTTTGTTAGTGGTAGTGGTGGTGTGTTGCTGTTGTTTTTGTTTGTTACAGTTGGGCTGTAGTAGACACCAAGAAGGAGCCAAGAATTAGCAGCCAAAAGTCATAAACCAGGAATTATAGAGGAATGAGAAAGGCCCCAATATAGGGTAGAAGATTATACAGTCTTTCTAAACATCAGTAACAACATTCTGAAGATGGCTTTTATATTTGTAAGCCATCAGTGAGAGACAGAAGATGAATTATACCGTGCTCATACACCTTGGGTCCTTTAAAGAAGAAAGGTGGGGTAAAAATATTTTTTTAAAAAAATAATAATAAATAAATATATACTGAACACGCTACCTGCTAGAGATAAAATAGTAGTACATATTAGCTCTACGCACTGTCTTCAGACAAATGTGAATGGTATTGTGTATTTATGAAGTGACCATGAGCAGAGCAAAAAGACCGGAGGTGCTAACAGGTTGGAGGGCCACCTCCCACAGATCATTCATGTTAAGTCTAGCATCCACATGGGGAAGGAAAAAATCAGGATAACAAAGGACTGTATGCTCTTGGTGCAAAGACATTGTTGAACTCATCAAAGTCTTATGACCACAGCTCCACTGTGGGTACGGCCAGCCTCCAGGACTATGGAGCTGACAGTGGCTGGATTCCTTGGCACAAGCTCCATGGACTCAGTTCAAACATGTAGGAGTTTTATTCATAGTTGTCATACAGCCCTGCAGAATTCCTGCATGCGTGGTAGATGTCTGCAGTCCTTGGGCACTCTTTCACACAGTGGGGTTCTCAGATATAACTTCACTGAGAGTCCCACAGTTCTAGTATACCAGAGTAAGACTTCACCCAGCTCAAAGAGGATTTATACTGTCTTTGATAGAGGCTCTGGCTGAGCAGCCCATCCCTTTCCCTTGGTCCTTGCCTGTCCAGGATGATGACTTGCTGCCTCAGGCAGGTGTTCCTCCTTAAGTTGCTTCACCTTCTCCAGCTGTCTTCCCTCCCTCTTTCCTTGAGCTTTTAGCCTTTCCCCCTGGCTGAGCTCTTTCAGCCATTTTAAAGGAACTTGATGGTTTGCCCTGAGTGTGCTGGCTACCTGACACACTTACCCCCTCACATCCACTAGTTTCTGATCTGGATGAGTGGGGATGGGAGTACTGTATAGAAGAATAGGCTCCCTGCACTACTCCTTTAAAAAGGAATGAAATATGCCTGTGCTCATTTCCCTTTTAAGGTTCCTCACTTCTTTGCTGTGACTGCCTTAAGAAGTTGATTGGGGCTTTTTCCTGACAGCTGGAGAAAAAAAGGGAAAAATTAAATCAAAGACAACCTACCTCTGCATACTACCATTGATGTTCTTCTCTCCTGCCTGCACCATTCTAAGACCTGGCCTTGCTGTTTACGTTTCCCCCATTTGGAGAAAAGGGGTCTTCAGAGAGAACCAGAAGTATTTTATTTATTTAAACATTTTATTTATAACATATATAGTCTGCCCTATAACTTAAGATCTCAGGATGTATTACAGAGCCATGTAAAATCACAATCAGGGTGCTACAGCTGAGAGAGCTGACCCCCATGTCTCCAGATAATGCACAGTTCACAATGGTGAGATGTGGTGGAGGGCCTCCCCAGCATATCGTAGGAATCAGCAGGTTTATATAAAGAGAAGTGTTCCTTCAAAGAGCCAGGTCCCAAATATGTAAATATCATCAGGGATCCAAACAAGGATTAGAGTCCCCTCGAGTCCCCTTATCAAGAGAAAGGCAGCATATAAATGAAACAAACAAATAATAAATAAAAATAAATAGAATAGAGGGTTGCCAAAAGTGTGCATGGCAGGGCAGCCCTGACCTGTGTGCCTTTAATCTGGCATAACTGCATCTCTGGCATAACTGCATCAGAAGGTTTTCATAGATCCTTGATACATACAAAATTTGTCACTGTATGTTGTATAATGTGCAGGTTAGACCATGTGTATTTGAGGGACCTGAAAATGACAATCATAAGAGGATGGATCATGAGCAAAGTCCACTTGGCTCTGCTGTATCAGTGATTAAACTAACAGCAAAATCTGATCTAGGCTGAATCCTGGTGTGGGATGAGACAGTATTGCAGGGTAGGACAGGTACATGATGGTTGTCAGACTGTTCTGCTGTAGGATGTATTTTCTCCCATAACGAATGAAACATTGGAACAAAGAATTATTATTATTATTATTATTATTATTATTATTATTATTATTATTATTATTATTATTATTATTATTATTATTATTATTTTACTGTTGAAGAAATAAGTCACAGATTAATTGAGAATGCCATGCACTGGCCAAAATCCTGTTGAGCAAGTGAGATTGATGGCAGTGATTTTCAGTCATTGAAGACTTCCCTTCGTACCAAGCCCAACTCCCCCAGGTTTTCCCCAGGTCAAGATGAATCACATAATCTGAGGGAATAGAACATGTTTAATTAAAGATAAAAGGCTGCAACAGCATCAGTCTGACAGGTCAGGACCTGTGCCAACAGGATTCCTGCCTGTTTTTCCATTTCTTCCTGTGAGACGGAACAAACTGAAGTAGAGGGAAAAAATAGGGCAAATGCTTCCCTCTGATGATGGCTAACTTCATTTCTTCTGGTGTCTCTCTCTCTCACTCACTCTCTTTTTTCTTTTTTACCTAATTATTAGCTTCCTTGCCATTGGACTACTGATGTTTACACTCATTTAGTCTGTCATTTGCTTCCTGTTCTACATATTGGTTGACAGATGTATCTTTTTCATTTCAGATGCTGTTTAAGCCTTGGGCACTGCTTACTGAAGAGATTTATTCAGCTTTGGGATCCAGCTACTGGAAAACTACTTTGTACTCAGTATTTGCCACTTGTTCTGTACATCAAGTTTCCACACACCCTTAAGCTTACAGAAGCACTGCAGAGCTGCTGAGCCCTGTGTTTGTATTTTAGTCCATTTTGAATCTTACATGCAGATTTGCAGAATGGATTCTGCCGTATTTCATTAGGCTTTCGAGTACTTCTGCCATAGCAACACAAATCACCTATAGAGAGTTTGTATACATTAAATCTCTCTCTTAAACACTGGTATTATACACTCTGTTCCACACTGCTTCATTTCCTTCCTGGCTTTGCAGACTGTTAGCAGCCAAGAAATAGCGGCATGTTGGTTGTATCCCCTCTTCTTTTATCTGTCTCCTGACTCTGTCCCCCACCTCCAGTTAAATCATTGCTGTATAACACTCCTTTCAAACATCAGAAAAAGCATGGCAAAAGACACACTAGCCTGTTCAGGTATAATGTCTAAATGTCTCTGTGTGGGGGGCATTCAAGGGAACATCAACTTACCCCACACACATTTTTTTTCTTCCTCCATATCTGTAGCCTCTATAGACTATTTGGATCAGCTTAATGGGTGGGGAAGTCTTAGGAAGGGGCTGTGATTCAAGATTTGAGCTGTACAAGCAGGAGCTGCTGTTCCCCTGGAGGATAATATGGCTCTCAACACCTTGGTTTATGTAGACGAATTTCAATATGTTTGTGCAGGAGAGACACTAAAAGGATGAATGCATGTAATGATTCTACGTATTTGCATTTAAATTTGGATTTCATTTTAGGGCTATAAAGATTATGCTGGTCTGGTTGGATCACTCAGTGGTTTAGCTATCTGTCTGCAGAGCCAGAGGTTAGAAGTTTGATTCACCACTGTGCCTCCTGGGAGAAGAGCCAGCTTCTGTAGCCATGGGCAAGCTGCACAATCTCATGGCACACCCTCCCCCCCAGAAGAAGGTAATGGTAAACCACTTCTGAGTATTCTCTACCTCGAAAACCCTGGAAGGTTTTGCCATAAGTCAGAATTGACTTGACAGAACACAATTACTATTATTATATAATAGGACAGCCGCTGGATGGTCTACCGACCTTGAACAGCGTGGCTGAGGTTTGCCCTTCACCCCGGATGAAGCAAGACTGCTCCTGTCCCTCGTGACTGGTACCTGGAAGGGGGAGTGCAGGTATTTAAGGTGCGCTCCCCCTTGCTTCACCCTCTCTCCTGTTTTGGGCGCTGAAAAGGAAGGAGTCTCGGCGGTTGGCGTTGATTGCGGCGTCAACAGCGGTGGTTTGGTGGATCGGAGGGCAGCCTCCGCTCACTCCTCGGGTCTTAGTTGCATTTTGATTTGTTTTAATATTAATTTTAACTGTGCTTATTGGGTTGATTTGATCTCGGGGATCTTGGAAAAGGCGGTGGCGCGGCAGTGTGCCTGCCGCGCCTTTTGACGGGGCTTCTTTTCTCCTAAGTTAATTTGCTTAAGCAATCAAGGGAGAGTTTGATTTGAGTCTTTATTATTGTTTTATTGACTGGCGGTTGGGTCTTCTTGTTATTTTTCGTTCCCTTCAGTTAATTAGTTAATTGGTTTAGGGAGGGTTTTATTGATCAGTTCCTTACCGCTTGCCAATTCGAGTTCATACCCTGTTCCTTGGTATTATTGCTTTGCTTTTAATTTTTCCTTTGCTTTTAATCTTTCTGTTTGGGCAAGCGGAGTCTGTTTTGGCCACCACTTTTCACACGCCTTCCCTCTCTGTCTTCTCCCCGAACTGAGACCATTTTGGATCATAGCCTTTTTTTCGCGCGCTTTTTATATCCGCCATTTTAGTTGTTAACGGTCGATTGCAACCGAAGCCAAAAGGCATCCTTGTTTTATTAGTTTATTAAAATAATAATAATAATAATAATAATAAATAACTAAATATATCAAATAGAATAGAATAAAATAAATAATAATAATAATAATAATAATAATAATAATAATAATAATAATAATAATAATAATAATAATAATTTTTTTAAAAAAATTATATACTTACATACCAATATATAGATAAGGATAATATTAATAAATAGGACAAAGAATACTTCATATTGTTTACATATTCATATTTACAATAAATATAGTAATTAGTAAATAAGTGGATATACATCACCTTGTTACATAGAGCTTAACTGGTACAGCACTGACTAGTACATTTAGAATAAATAAATAGTATCATATGTGACATAAATTCATTATAAGGTACAGGGATAAATAATAAATTGAGAATAGTGTTTTGTAATTCTGCAACATTACAGTGGTTGTATTAATATCAATAACTAGACTAGGGTAGACTATTAGTTTTAGTTACTAGGCTATTGGATTTTATTTATTACATCGGGTAAATTTAATTGGATTTTCACCTGTTAAAGGTTTACAGGGTTGAATCTTAATTGGGATAATACCTATTGGGGCAGTTGAATTATTTTACTGGTCCTATTATTTGATATAGTTTTCAGATAACAGGGGTTACTTGGTTAAGTCGAGAACTGGGCAGAAATTGTAAAGGGAATAGCAGTTTGGAGGTACAGTCACGGTTGTGAGGTTGCAGGATAGCTCAGTGACTTTGGACACTGACTGCAGAAGCATTGTCTTGGATAATTGTTCTTGTGTCTCTGCTACCAGATAAGGAGAGATTGGGCTCTGAGTTCAGGTGAAGCTAGGGCTAATTATATTAGCCTTGCTGCTTAGCTAATTGGTTTGGCAAAGAGTGGCTGTTTGTTTAGTCCCACAGGTGACTCAACAATGGCGTCATGTAAGGGGCGTGGCAATAAGAAGGGGAAACAGCCCGCCAAGAGGTCGGCACCCCAAGTGTCTCCCCCTCAGTCATCTTTGGATGAGGAGGCCTGGCCAGTCTGGCAGGAGCTGCAAGATAAGATGTCTGCTCTTGAGGCTCAAAGGTTATCTAGACAGTTTTCTCAGCAGAATGTTGTGCAGCCACGGCGATCGGTTAGGGAGACTAAAAAACATAAGAAAACTAATCTGAGGGCTATAGCACAAGATTTAATGGTGCGATTTGCTGCTCTTGAGTCTACCCAGGTCCAGGAAGGGGCAGCCGGTTGCGAGGCCGAGGGGGCATCGGGGACTCAGTGGTCAAGGAGTGTGGAGAAACGAAGGTCATCAACCACGGGGGCGTCAAAGCCGTCTGTGGTTTGTCAGCTGGGGCAGGAGGAAGTTGAAGAGGTCAGCGTCACTTCACCACAGCCTTCGGATGACCCATGCGTGGCCTCTACTTCTGAAGGTGAGTTCATTATTGCACCACCCACACAAACACCTTCGCACGCATGGCCTTGGGCTGGCGGCGTTCCCGGGAGTTCCGGTTCAAACACACCCTACGCTTTTATGAACATAGGATTGCCCGGTTTCACTTGGCCTTACGCCCTTCCACATTTTAGTAGTTGGGGCATGTCTGGTGCGCTGCCCTCTTCCCAGATGTCAGCTGATAATGCATCAAATTTAGGGGCTTGGCCTTATCCATCAGTGCCTAATACAGGGTATAATACGGTACCCTCGGTAGCTTTGCCGTATGGAGACTACGCCACGACTCTGGGGGATCACCTAACTCCAGCTATGAAAGAGAAGATTTGGAAGGGAAAATACGTGGACCTCTTTGATCTTCTCAATCGAGATATCGAAAAGAAAGATATTGATAAGGAAGATGAGACTGAAAAGGAGAAGCGTAGAAGAAAAAAGCCAGACAGGACCTGGGCCAATTGGCTTCCTGGGTTCTTGATATATGCAGGTGTTGTGGTTAAAACCCAACCTTGGAGGGCGCAGGCCCTTTTTCAATATTTAGACATAATTTATAGGGCTTACACGGATTTCGCTGGGCAGGCTTGGCTGCAGTATGACCAGGCGTTCCGTATGAGGAGCGCCATTCAGCTGAACTTGTGTTGGGATAAACCACAGCCCGGGCTGTGGCTCCAGCATATGACCCCTGCCAGACCAAACACAGGTGACAGGTTTGATAGTGGTCACTTGAATAGGAAGACGACTGCTATGCAACTTTCACAACCTAGTGCGGGGCAGGTGGTTCAGCCCCGCCAGCCGTGTTTCCAGTTTAATTCCAGGGGTTTTTGTGCTAGGAGGCCTTGCAAATTTCGGCACAAGTGCCTTACCTGCGGTGGACAGCATTCAAATGCAAACTGCCTTAAGGCAGGTCCGCAGCATCAGGATAAAGGGACAGGAAGTGCCAAAAAACAGAACAGTGGAGGGGATAACCCTGGTAAAGGATCACAGCCCAATTAAAGTGAAGTGCGGGGCTGGGGTGGAGCTGGTATGAGGTGTGTGAATCAGCGTTTAGAATTTTGCTGGTTCACCTTACGGTTTGTAATCTTTCAGGTGTTTAGTTGGGTGAGTTAATTACGCAGGTGGGGAGTTACATATAGGCTTCGTAATGCCGTGGACCACTCTTGAGAAATTTCACTAAGTTTATACAACCTCAGTAGAACTTGGATGCTGCCGGAATTTTGTTTTCGCATATCTTTCCAGGTAAGTCGCGTTCAGGTTCAGGGTTGGAGGTGTGGCATAGTGTAAGTATCATAGGGGATCTGGCCTTTTGGAGTTGTTCGTAGGGTGGCCCTTCCCCCCTTTTAGCTTTAAACAGAGTAATGGTTTCATCCAGTAATCAGCTTCTTAGGTGACAATTAAGCGGCAGTTGGTATTGAAGCCAGACTTATGTTGCAATTGAAAATGGTCACGGCCTTAGTCAGGGCCCTTATACGAAGGGGGCTGTGGTATAATATGTTAATACACCCCCCCATGTTACGGGTGTAAAAGTCTTGGATGGAGGTTTAGAGCTGTCAATAGTTGATCCAAGGCTGATTGGAAGGGCTAAGGGCTGCATTTAATCATAGGGCATGCAACATAGTGTATAGGTCCCGGTAGAGTTCATAAGGTATGCGGGGTAGCCAAGGGTAAGGAGCTGGTTAATGTTCCACTTTTAGGATAAGTCGCTTCTGGCCATACATGAGTTGGGAAGCTAACGGAATTAGCACCAAGCTAGGCAGGGGCCTTTTTTGTTCCTCGATTAGCCTGGTAAGGCTCTGGGGGGATTGCGGAAGTCATCAGGCCCCGCTGGGAATTAAATTAAAGTAAGTAGAGGCGTCAGCGGCGGCGGCCTCAGATCCGTGTTGTCCAATTCCTTGGTTAGCCTGTCAGGCCCTGTGAGGATCGATGAAGTCAACAATGCCCGGCTGGGCACTACAGTACGTAAATGGAGGCATCTGTGGCGACGGCCATGGATCTTGGTGGTCCTCAGTTATTCCTCAGTTCGCCTGGCGAGGCTCTGGGCCACTTCCGGACCAACAGTCATCAGCTAAAGATGGGTTGAGGTCTGGGGGTGTTTATTAGCAGTCATCCGGCTTCCTGCTGTTTTCAAGACCGCTGGAACCTGGGACTGGGGACTCGCCCATTTGTTGATCAAGGGGTATGGATTACCCCTGCCATTCACCTGTTTCCGCACTACAGCAGGCCCCCTCCTTTGCCAAGGATGGCAAAATTAAGTTTTGATTCAATTCAATAAAGTGTGGCCCGTTTTCAAATCCATATTGTTGTCTCGCGTCTTTATTCCGGGGTTGGAAGGGCAAAGGCTTAATACTTGGAGCTATTTCCTTTATGGTGTGGATCTCCTGCCTCAGTCGATAAATATATTTCTGATTTTTTTCTGATTTGGCTTCAAAGAGACATTTGCATTCTTCTTTATTTCTTCAGGCAACTCCTGCTCTGGTGATAGTGAAAAAATATTAGGATGTACAAATTGTAGCACTCAGTTTTGGCTGTACTTATATCACTATTTACACACACAAAGACACACAGACACCACCTTCACTCCCATGCATAACAAACGACTACCTTTTAAACTTTGTAGAATCGTACACACACACACACACACACACACACACACACACACACACTCACACAGACACTTTTGTAAATTTTGTGTTTACAATACTCATTTAGAATATATATACATCCCCACAGAACCAGAGGTTGTTACACATCCACAATTGTTACGTGCTTAAGGGACTGAAGCGAGCTTTTACACACTTTTGCTTGGAAAAGGGTAGAATCCCACATGCAGTAGATTAAGATTCTTGGCTGGGATTTTGATGGTAGTTGCATCCCTTTCCCTGATATTTCAGGGCCTTGCGATGCCATAGGGAGCAGACCCTTGTCATGTAATAGAAGCGAGTAGGTAAAGGTTGGGAAGCAGGCTGAAACTGCTTCTGAGCCACTGTGGAAACAGGCAACAAACACTCCCTTCTCTGCTTTGGGGTAAATGGCATAATGACCCTAGGTTCATGCCCACATCTATCATCTCTCTCCCCAGTCCCCTCCCCTTGCTCCTGGCTTTTTACTCCAATGTCATTTCACAAGCAAACATACCCATGCAGTGAGCTTGTCAGCCCTGGTGTCAGCAAGGAATGAGTGAAGGCAGATGCCCTTGCTAAGGCCACCTCATGCACAAAAGACACATTTTTGCCCTCTTCCGGTATCACCAGCCCTGAGATCAGAGTGGTTTACATCTGCAGGACTGGTTTATATCTGCTCTGCTGTTCTAGCCACTCTAAAGATTTCACTAATGTTAAAAACAAGGTAAAAACATGTGGCTTCCTAAGAGCTGTTGTCTTATAAAAACAACAACATCCACAACAATAACCAACCAGAGCAGATAGACAGCAAGGAAGAAAAAAGGTAATTCTTCTCCCTAGTAGGATCAACAGGCCTACTATAAATAAGTGTTTGTAGCTCCCCTGCTTTGGTTTATTTGCTAAAGTAAAAATAAAAATACTACATACTTTCAAAAGTGCTGTAGCTTCTTATTCAGGTTTTAGAGGCATGTAGCAACATGAAGAATGTTCATGCAGATTAAATGCTCTTTGGAGTATTAGAAACCATTTAATCTGTATAAATATGCTTTAGGGCTGCTCGGTTGCTCAGTTTTTACAACACCTTGAGAAGGCGCTGCAGTGGATAGGGAGTTATGTGATGCATTTATTTAAAAGAGTATATATAATCAGTGGAAAACGTAGCTTCTCGGTGACTAACATCCGATCTGTAGCTTATTTTCTTATGCTTTTGTACTTGGTTCACTCTCCATTGCTCTCCAACAAACTAGATTTCATATTATATGCCCTATTACATTCAAAATTCACTTTTGTAACTGTTGATTCTGCTGATAAACTTGAGGTATGGTTAAGTACTGAGTAATATTACTTGGAAAATCAATATGCCAGGAAGGATTTATACATTCAAACAGCCAAATGTAAACAGTACTTACTTCCTAATCTTGCCCAAATACCTTCACCCCATGCATAACAAAGGACTACCTTTTAGACTTCAGTTGAATCTAATTTCATTTTTAATGGAGCTGAAAGGAATAATGTGTGACATGGTACCAAGAGCATAATATTGGAATGTCAACTATTTTGCTTTTGGGGCTTACTTTGCCATTTACTCTCATAACTGCCTTACACTGTAGTGTAATTATTTCCAAAAATAGAAAGAGTATGCTTGTGGTGAGGAGCATTCCCAGAGGACCACTTACATACCCTGAGAGGAATCCATGTTCTAAATTTAACAAATGTAGCCGTGTCTCATAGTGTAACCATCTATGTTCAATAATTTAATCTAAAACTTTTCAAGCTTACCATTTAGAATAAATAATGAAAATGAAAGACTCAGTGCCATTTTAAAATATATAACACTTGCTATGGCTTCTGGACCTATACCTATGGGAGCATAATCATATCGATGTTTCATCTGAATGGGTCATTGCATTCTCATCAAAGAAAATACTAAGAGCTCAACTTCTGCTGAGGAAATGGATCACAACAAGTAAGTGAAAAAAACAACCCATTCAGTGAAATGTTGTCATGTGCGTACAACAAAGGAAATCACATCAAGAGGCATCGTTTAAGGGCACCATTTTTTATCAACAGGACAATTCCATGTGTATTTACTAAAGAAGAAGTCCTACTGAATGGACTAGTTAGCTCAGTGGGTAGGAGCACCTGGCTTTGGATCAGGGAATCTGATTCCTCACTACATCTCTTGAGAAATGCTTATAGGATTGTAGCCTTGCAGAGAAACTCTGCATATGTCTATTTGGAAATAAGCCTCACTGAGCTAAATGATGTTTTGTCCCAGGTAGGTGGGTATGTATCTGAAGACTTACAACCCCATCCTATACATTTGCTGCAAAGTTAACCTCACAAAACTCTGTGATCCTTGTCTTCAAATAGAGCTCTATAGGATTTCCTCACTAGCTTGTTAATCAATTTTTTTCTAAATGTGCTTGAACATGTCTCAATTTGAAAATTCTCTTTTATTTATTCATTTCTGTGTTTGTAGCCTGCCTTTCAGGGCTATCCCTTTCAAGACAGCTTACATTATAATAAATCATATGATAACATATGACAATAACAACAACAATCATAGTATCTTATTCTTATAGAGATTCTCATTAAAGCAATACTTGTTTTCAGTCTGATGACATAGATCTATTTTGTTAAATGGATGGCATTTTTGTCTGACTTCCTAGGAATGATAATGGATTATGATGAAAATGTGCTGTGTAGTTAAATATTTCTAGTGACTAGAATGGCGGGCCCCATTCTCTAGCATGTCAAGAAACTTTTATTAATGTAATATGTGTTGCCACACCTTTTTTGGATTTCACTGTTGTAGGAAGAGGGCAAGAGTGATACTGCTGCTCAGCAAAGGTAACAGAACATTCTGTGGCACCTTAAGTATTAATAAATTGATTGTGACACTATCATTGATTAAAGGACTATCAACACACTGCCATCACCACCACCATCAATTATTTTTGTAACCCACCTTCCACATTATTAGGCCCAACTTACCTCTTAAGATATCAGATGACAACAGCTAGTATAGCAACTAAAAATGAGAAGAATTACAAATAGTCCTTGTATCAATAAATGAATGCATAATAAAATATCACACACAACAAGTGTCTGGGGGTGGAATTGCAGACAATAAGGTTAGAGACGAATAGAAATGAAGAAACTACTAACAGTAACAATTGTATTAAGAACAATGGCCATTCACAAAAAACAAGAGTTGTTAATAATGCAAACATCCTGTCATTAGGTAAGCAAATTAACACATGTGATGTGATAAGAAGCCTTCATTCTAAGAAATTAAGCCTCTGGTGATAGACTAAACTTCAAGGATTAATTTCATCAGTCTCCCATTCTAATCTCCTTCAAAGTTTCTCTGCTCCGCAGTGAGCTCAGTGACAGTTCCTAGGAGGCTAAAGTTTTCCCCACTGGTTTCTGAATACCACATTTTCTGATACCAGGTGTTTTCTGACTCTGTTCAGTCTTCAGTGGAATGGTTTGCTGGTCTTCTATGCACAGAGCGTAGAAGGGCATTAGTAACAGAAGATGGCCTATATCATGGTAGGAAATGAGGAAGTGGACAATCTCCTAATTCAGCCTTTGGAAATCGTTCAGCAAAGGTAATCCTACATACAAATAACAAACACATTCTTCAAGCATGAATCCTTCTGCAACCAAAATGAGAACTTCCCTGTACAAGTTTCTGAACATCCTTACATCAGCAGGCTAGGGGGAAAAATTAGTGGGGGGGGGCTTAAGGGTGATGGACAATAATGGCATCTCAATGTGGAATGAACATATGTAGGAATGGAATACTGAGTTTGAGATGAAAAAAGAAAAATGAGGCTGGGAACTAAAATGGAATTAAAGCAAAAAGCAAAGTGTGCTGCTTATATACCACACCATAGTGCTTAAAGCGCTCTTTGGGTGGTTTACAAATTAATTATGCAGGCTACACATTTCCTCTCCACAGTGAGCTGGATACTCAGTTTACTGATCTCAGAACAATAGAAGGCTGAGTCAACCTCAAGTTGTCTGAGTCCATTGGGATGAACTCGGGTCATGAGCAGGGTCTTGAGCCATGAGGTCTGTAAAATAGAATGTCTTGGAAAGGGGCAATGATGTCTCAAACCTTAAACAGCACTCCATACTGTGCCATGGCATTGCAGGTCTCACTTCTCATCTCTAATTACAGCAATTGCTGAAGATCAAGGCAACATTTCCAACCAATAACTGTCCAATGTATAAAATCATATTCTGGGAAGATCACCGGTCTTATACAATGGAAAATCAGCATGATAATTTTTTTGCTGTTTACTCCATCGTGAAATTCACCCAATTCTTCGCAGGACTTGCCAGCTTATGTCAGGATGACCGACACCACCCAGCATGTCTGTGCCTAACCCCTGCCTGTGAGAGGTTCATTTGGAATCATCGTAAAGCGTGGGCAACATGCACATGGACTGCTTGAATTAGAAGCTGGATGAGAGAATGAGTGGTGATTTGTGTTGTTGTGAACCAGGTGAAGTCAGAGAACATAATTAAGTGGGATGTTATTAGAGAAAGTCAGCAGGAGCTATTGGCAGGATGCTGGCTCCACCATTAGGCATGGTCAAAGTGTCACTTCAGACAGTGTATTTAGACATTACAGAAGGACAACAGATTATGAGTTATATTTGTTATTATTGTAAATTTAGTGGGAGAGAAAGGGAGAAAAGCCTATTTCTTCCCTGAGTGGTAAAATAATTTGACTGGTCTTGATGAAGGAGGTGGAGGGAAGTTGCTCCTGGAATGCTATAGTAGAAGTAAAGGAAAAATAACAGGTGTTGTAATTTCCAACTGTTTGTATGTCCAATTCTCCCCCTCCCAGCTCCTTAGAGTAGTCATTGGTAGGAATTAAATCCCAAATGTTTTCAGTTTGGGGAAGAAGCATTCCTCCTACCCCCACATACTCGAATTGTGAGCTATCTCTCTTGCATGCCACAGGTTAATCTAAGTTTGTCAGAAGCCAGTCATAACATATCCTTTTAATTATTACTAAAATGATAAATTTGTTTTTATTTTCCAAAGGCACATGTCAATGAGCTGGGTACTTGCTGATATATAATAATTAGACCAGCCTCCTGGCTTCTTGAGGCCTCTGCTACTAACATTTCAGCTTTATTGATTCTGTTCCACACACACACAGAGAGAGAGAGAGAGAGAGAGAGAGAGAGAGGCTGCCATAGAAAGGCAGGGGGGGTACTGGCTACTGTTATTCAAAATGACAAATTGACATATAGTGTGAGACAATAAAGGTTTTATTCATGACTGACCTATGACCTATTTATGTCCAGCTTTTCCTATAATTTAGTTCTGCACTGTCTCGAATACATTGCCAGTGCCTCAAATTCATCAAAATGGATCTAATTGTTGTGTAATAGGGAATTTGCCAGTACGTTGTCAAAATGCCAAAATACAGGGAGCAAGGGCAAAAGAGGGGACAGAAATAAAATGAATTCACAAAGGACTTGTGAATGAAATAGTCCAAGCTATCTAAGGATGAAACCACAGCCTAGGGAAGACGGCTACATTCATTGTCAGGGAAATCACCCCACTGAGCAGTTCTTGTGAATGCCTGTTCTGGTGGTTGTGGGTGGAGAGAAAGAGGTTGCTTTTCTTGAAAAATGTGGCGAGAGTGGGAACAAGCTTGTTAGGAGTGGGGGAAAAACAAACACATTTACCATGGGTACAATTGATATATTGAGGTGTCATCAGCACTCATGATGATATATCTGTCATTCTTCTTCTTGCTTTGGCAAGGGTTAAAGTTGCCTTCTCCATTCAGTTCTTTCCAGATCCATTTGAGTATGCGAATCTTGGTTCCCTGGCTGGTGTAGAGCTTGGTGAATCTGTTTCACTTTCTCCCATATATGATCTTCATTTTTCTTTTCTTTTTTAAAATTCCAAGTTATTTCCATCAAACTGACAAAGAAATCTGCTATTTTTGGCAAGTTCTTAGAAGTCCCAGTGAGTAAATTCAAGGGGAACAATTGGTCATTCATGCAGAGCTTAAAGAAGTTAGACTTCAGCTCTGAAAATCCCTCAGCTGGCATGGCCACTGGCTTAAATTGACTGGGAGATTCTTGGAGTTCTATTCCAAAATATAATTTTCTAGGAACTGGGAACTTTTTTAGCCTCTTGACTCCATAAAATAATATTTTAAAGCTTTGGAATGCCTCCCATTTTAAAAACAACCTGTCCAAAAAAAGAGGTAGCTACTTCAATCAGCAGTAGCCCAAACATGGTTGAATACACCCAACATCAGGCATGTGCAGTGTCCTTGGACAAATGTGCAAACATGAAACAAATCAAGGATTTTTGTCCATTTCTGGCCACAGGACAGAACAAACAGCCCAGAAGCATTAACAGCATGAAGCACCACCCTATGTATCCCTTGTGTTAGATCCAGGATTCACGTGTCATGATTAGAAAGCCCCTCCCTCCCTCCTTTCTTTGTCATTAGAAAGATAAAGATAAAACAGAGTATCCAGTTGTGCATGCTACCACATGTGCCTTTCTATCCAGCCTGCTGGCACCATTCAATCTATGACTTGACTGTTCCATTCTCATTATTGTTTCCATGACCATGCAGCTTTATCCTGATTTTTCCTGGACACACACAGATACCCTTCTGGACCTGGGCAAGGGTCTGCTCAGAGTGTCCCTGAAAGGCACAAGACAGGTCAGTTTGCTTTTTTAATTTGGCAACAGATCAGATGAGGTGGCAGGGCGGGGTCTTTGTACTTCCTTAACATACATTCAGAGCTAAACTTTTAAGAAAGACTGAAGCAGTCAAAACCTTCTGACTCAATGGGTGAATCTGTTTGTTTTGTTTTGTCCCATGACTAATGACTTCCTTTTTAAAAATGTAAAGAGCTTCCTTCCATATTTTGAAAGAAATTTGTAAATTTTGGAAAAACAAACCAAACATTATTTTTCTTACCGCTCCCCACTGAGGGTACAGACAATGACGTTTCCTTCTATCCAGTGCAAAAGGCGAGAGACTGATTGAATGAACCACCCATTATATTCTTCCATCTTTGGAACAAGACTCTTATCTTCAAGGTAAATACATGTGGGCCTATACCAATGATAAGGAGAATGATTACTACATAGTTGGGTAGCTCAAAGGCTTTTGCTGGGCCTCTTCTCTCTGCCTCCTGAGGCACAACTTGCTTCACACATTTATTCAGCGCAGAGGACATTTATTTAGCATTTACACTTTGGATCATATTATTGTCTGCAAAAGAGGAATGAAGATGTTTTGCTCTTTAAATCAAGCCCTGTCTGTGTGAACTGTTAGCTGACAAGAATGTAGTTACAAGGGTCCTTAAGAGGAAATACAAGGCTGCCCATTTTAATCTTATTCCTCTTGCCCTTAATTTCCTTTGTTCACAGTGGATAAATAAAAAGATTAATTCTCGCACATTCCTGAAGCATCACTTGGCTCTAAATTAGATCAGGTTGGGAGTTTTGCCTCATTACAGCACTTTTCCCCTGATGCCAGCAAGAGTTTCGCCTCTGTCACTTATTCGCTGGATGTGCTGCATGTCTGTACAATTAAACTGTAAATCCCACATGATTGTCCTTTGAGCAAAAGGAGCAGTCTGTCTAGACTGCTAATAAAGTTTGGGGAAGATATGGTGTTTGTCAGAATAAATAAATAAGCATTACTTCAAAACAAGCACTAATAGCACTACCCTGGGCTGCTTATTCAGAAGCTTGTCCAGATGTGTCTTGAGTAGGGCTTGTATTGGTGAACTTTTGGCTTTCCATATATTTTGACCTACACCTTGCATAATCCCTCTTCAGTGGTTGCTGGAAAGTTCTGGTAATTGTGGCCCACAAAATAGGAAAGAAAGAAAGAAAGAGAGAGAGAGAAAGAAAGAAAGAAAGAAAGAAAGAAAGAAAGAAAGAAAGAAAGAAAGAAAGAATTATCCCTTTCTTTGGCTAGCGATGCCAGAAAGATATTGAAGGTTTTGTCGATGTCTCTGTTTGCCTTTTGCTTCAAGCCAAAAATTATGTTTTAACAAACCAGGATGTGAACGAGAAGCATGCTGGTGCACACAGATCATTCACCCCCATTTTCTTCCCCCTCCCCACTTCACACATGTGGGGAAACCTACTAGGAAAAGATAAAATCTAAAGGTATCACCTATTTTTGCATTTGGATTTTATTTTGTTATGACAAGGCAGCTGCGCTTTACTTCATCGGAAAAGATAGTTTATTCTGATGTCCAAACAAGATGCATAAACCACCAATTATGAGTGCAAATCTGCCATGGTCATAGCTTACCACAATGCCAGGAAAATAAAAGAAACCATCAGCTTCCTGGTTACTTTTCCTGGTTGTATGAAGTGAAAGAGCGAACAGGCTGTACTGCTCATTCCCATCCTGGTTTCTGGAGTTGTATATATATTTTGTCTTGAAGTGACATGAAGCTGCCATTGAATCAATTCCATCTGAATTTAATTTGTAGCTTTGTGGTTTGGCATTCTACACTATAGCTGTTACCTACAGGCAAGGGGGAAAGTTTCTCATTAAGCCCCCTTCCATATCCCTCATCTCCCAGCAACATGAACTGCTGCCTCTGAGTTCTGTACTGCTTACAGTCCCATTTGAATTTGGCGTGCAGTGGAACTGAATGTAATTTCTTCATTTTTCCTCTTCCTCTCTCCAAACTTAACTCTTGTATGGATAATTTTTGAAAAACCAGCTCTTAGGTTTGCAGTACTAAACATGTGAACCATCTTAGGATTGCTGAAGATTCCACAGAGACCCTCAGAGTTCTGGCTGTTTCTTCATTCAGAATGGTAAAAACCACATAGTGTACAAAGGTGTTCAATATGCTTTATTATTATTGCTGTTTCATGTGCCAGATACTGTGTAAGCAATGACCACCTTGACACCTCAGCTCAAACTGAAATACCAGAATGACAATTTCACAGATGTGTGAATCCACATGCTCCCACAGAACAACCTTCTTCAAAAATTGTGATGGGCTGAAACATAAATATGATGACTACAAATGAGGCCCTTAAACTCTTTCTCCAGGGATGTTCTGAAAAGATTTCTGTAGATATTTCTTACAAAGTGTTATTGCACCTTCATTAGGGCCTTAAGAGGTCTTATCTTTTCAATTATTTCCTTACTCCCTGTGGTGTGAAAACATCACCACAATGAAGGCAGTGTTCTGAGCTGGTAGGATGGCATACATAATGCCTGCAGGAGGCTTGCTGTATAAGAAAATAACTTAGCACTTAGAAAATAACAAAGCACTCTCAGGGTGCAGTTCCACCAAGCAAATAGGTCTGAATTAAGGATGTGAACAGCACCTGAATTGTGCCTTAATAAAAGAACACAAATCACAATTGAAACATCCATGCTCTTTGGATGACACTCTGACCCAATCCTTCTCTGTGTCACTGACATTAATTGTGCATTTCTGGATCTGCATAAAAAGGGGAGAAATCCCATGAATGGGGAAGTGCAAGTGGCTATGATCCGGGGTAGGGCTACAATACCAGTTTGTGGGATGGTAGACAAGACATTTTTAATTCTGACCATAGGCACCCTTCAGGCAATTGTGCAAAGGCCATCAGGCAGTGGGATTTGCACCACCATGCAGAGGAGAAAGGGCAGCAGGAAGGAAAGGTAGATTCCACCAAGTCTGACCTAGCCCATCAAAGCCCATACAAGGAGAACAAAGGTATTCACCCACCATCAAACAAATAATCCTAGTAGTAAATACATAGTAAACTAGGTAAGCTAGAGAAGAAGCAAAAAAAAAAAAAAAAAGAAGAAGTTTATAGGAAATGAGTCCTAATTGACAATGACAACCTAAGCCTTTCAGCCTAAGTCTTCCCCCTACACCTATGCAAAATGGCTGGTGGCATGAATGCAAAGAAATAGAGTATGCACAGACTAGTGTTCAATGTTTGGATTGTTCAAGGAAAATCCATGAACCATCACTAGAACCATCACTTGCCACCTTCTTTGGCTTCAGCAGCTCAGTCTTTTCATTTGATTTTCATTTCTTCTATTCAAATCACTGGGTGTCTTTACCTAAACACATTTTAACCCTACAAATGCCGGATGGAATACAAAGGATCCATGGGGATGTTGCCCTATGCAGTGGGTGCCTAATAGCTCTTTGCTTCTCCGTGTAGTTGCCTTGGAATCACACAAATATCTTGATTAATCCTATTTTTGCACATTTGTCTGAATGCAATGCATATGCCTCATCTAAGGATTAGGGAGGCTGTGCTTTAAAATAGCACTTCATAGCCTTTGGTTTTCAATATGTTTTAGGCTTCAGCTCCTCATATTCATGACTGTTGGCCACACTAGCTGGTTCTGTTAGAAGTCCAAAATATCTGGGAGAACAAAGGCTGAGAATTCCTGTTTTTAAAGGTAAGTGGCATGATATTAACAAAATTCCTACAGATGAGTATCATTGTAATTTCAAAATAGCCAATTTTCAGTCTGAGGTAAATTTCTCAGAACATTTTCTTCCATTCTACCTTCCATGGTGCAGAATTTTGCAAAAGGCAGAACTCCAATTGCAAATGGGAATGTCTTTCCTATCCTAGCATCCATACGGATATGCATTTCCCTCTCAAGAACGTGAGCAGAAAAAGTGAAGCCAGTGATGAGAGATAGAAATGGGAGAGATGTACAGTTGAGCTAGCCATGAGGCGCCATTAGATAAGCTGTAGAGCTGTAGACCTTCAACATCTAAGGCCAACAGACTCACTTCTGCAGGGAAGCACAAGCACTTGAGGTATGCCTCCAAAGACTAGCTACACAACCAAACTGAAGATATAGATGTGGATGTCTAGTAGTAGCCCCAAATGTGAATCAACAAGTAATAAGCCTAGCAAGATGCATAATGTGTAGTGCAGTGTCATTTCAATACTGGAATGTATTTCTCTAGACCCAACTTTGGTTCCATAGCTTAACCTAAAAGTTACTTCAGAATTGCTTCAGCTTCACTGCCAAACCATGCTGTCCTTAATGCATTTGCTTACATTTTGGTCATCTGCCCCAAATTAATTAATGAACTATTTAATTCCCTAATTAATTTAATTATAAGTCACCTTGGGTCTTTTTCTAAAGCACCCATGCATAATAGAGTGTCATGATGATGAAGATGGTGACAGTAACATTTGGTTATGTCAGTCATAAAAGGATATTATTTCGTTAATCCTCAGAATTCTGTGGAAGTAAGATGAAAGAATCAGAGTAAGGGAATGCACTGAGCTGATTCTAATCTATGCTTTAACATATGTTCCATTATTGAACAGTTTACTGTGGGAATTAAGAATCAATCTACAAAAGGAAAATTATGTTTCAGATCAGATATATTGTGCTTGGACTGCACTACACACTGCTATGCATCACTTATGTTAATGCAAATTGGAGGTAAAGATCAGACTCAAAGACCCAGATGTCACATGCCTTCCTTGGAGACAATCCATTATTTCTAGCTGCTGGACAGTCCCCTCCTCCCCCCAATGCTAAACTGCTCTTGGTCTTCTAGGTTTCTGATTTTGTAACCATTTCAGCCATTCATGTTTTGCCAGCTAGAAAGGGTCAAATATTGAGCCCAGGAGTCCTGCTTAAAGTTAATCCTCAAATGACATAATTAGTTTTTATTATAATGACACTCTGATTAGTTTTTCTACAGAGAAGCACAATTAGAAGGGGTTGGTCTAATTCTTCTGTAGGGAAAAGGCTTTCCAGGCTTTAAAAAAAAATAAAGCAAAGAGAGACATGATGGAGGTATACAAGATTAAGCATAGTATCGGAGAAAAGAGAAAAGGAAAACTTTGCCTTCCTCTCTTATCATTCTAGAACCTGGTATCATCCACTGAAGCTGAGTGACAGGAAATACAGGACAGGTAAAAGTAACCACTTCTTCATACAGCATATAGCTAAGCCGTGGAATTTGCCACCAGAAGCTGTTATGACGGCCACCAATTTGGATAATTTTAACAGGGGATTAGTAAAACTTATGAAGGACGAGGCTATACAAGTGGCTTCCAGTCAAGGAGGCAGGGACGTTGGCAAGTCTCTGGGTCCAAGTCCCAAGTCTGAGTCTGAGTCTTTGGTACCAAGTCCCAAGTCCCAATCCCTAAGTCCCAGTCCCTATTACAAACAAGCTTTTTCCCCAGAAAAAAAAGGAAGCAGTGGGTGACTTCCAAGGCATGAGTCTGTCAGCTCACAGGTCTCCTAAGAGATTCCTGCGGCTTGAACAGAGAGGTTCCAGGGGCAAGTGTACTCCTTAATCAGCTGAGCTGAGTCCGGTACCCAGCCAGGCAGCACCACTTACTCATTTTCCCAAGTCCGTTCGAATTAGCAATTACCAGAGAGAAGAACAAAGATAAAATGGACTCAAGTAGCACATCTGTGGCCTAAAAATAATTTTGCAGGTTTGCTGTTCAAGAGACCAAACATCAGCTTTTAAGAATTATTGTTTTATTAGAAAAATAGAGTATTTAGAGATATTCAGTTTGTTGCAAAGCATAGCATTCAAGTACATTTCCATAAATCAAAGCAGTTAGAACTTTAGCAAATTCCAGCTACAAAAATAAAATAAAAAACTCTAAAAATAGCTTGAAAGGCAGGCAAGGCATAGCCCCCCCCCCCCTTTCTCTATCCTTACACTGAACTACATTCTAGCATAATACTAACAAAATAGCAATTGGAACTCAAAAGTCCATCCTAAAATCCAAATCAAGAATCAAAAGGTTAAAAAAAAGTTTTTTCTCTATCTCAGTCTTCCATTTTTCTTCCATGCTGGGACCACCCTTCTTCTTCACTCTCCTCTGACGTAAACCAATCAGGATGAAGGGCTGTCTCTTCACACTCCACCTCCGTTTCCCATGGGATGTGCAAGTGTTGTTGACCATCTTCCTGATGTTGTGTCTTGACCCTTATCGTCTCTGGCCAAGCTTGCTTCATGGAAAATTCCAACTAGCTCTAAGAGAAAAAAGATTCTCGAAGCATCTAGTTATGCTAACACAGACCAATATGGATTCCTTCTACACAGTTCCATGACTACAAATCCCATTCAGAAATTACATTTTAGCCTTAATAACCTAAACCATGACAGAGTCGAGCCGGAGTCAGTGGAAAAAAAAAACACAAGTTGAATCTGAGTTGAGTCACCAGTGAGACTTAAGTCCAACTTGACAGCAAGTCTCATGACTTGAGTCCCCATCCCTGCATGGGGACTATGTATTTCTTTCAGTACCAGAGTCAGAATGTCTTTGTGTATTAGTTGCGGAGGAGCTTGAGCTAGAAATTCTAATTGCACTCATGCTCTGTGATGAGCATCCCACAGACAACTGGTTAGCCATCAGATGAACGGAAAGCTGTACTAGCTACACCTTGGGTAGAGAAAGTACTAGACTGACCAGCATGCTGAAAAACCATGTTCTGCAACTCTCAGCAATGTGCTCTTTTCTATCTCTCTATGAATTCTTCAGCAAGCACAAAAATTCTGCATCTCATTTACAAACCTCCTATTTCAAAAGATAACAGGTTTTAATAGGTTAGCATCTGCCGATGAAGCAGTTTCTTTAAGATTACATAACATGCACATAAACTCTCATTGCTATCTAATCTTAGAAAAGCAGTAGAAGTACTGAATTTGTGTTTTAAGTCAATAATGGAGTGGCTGAAGTTGAATAAATGGAAACTCAACCTATACAAGAAGTAAACCCTCTTGGCTGGGGATTAGGCTTGCCAAATCATTGGTGTTACATTCTCTGAGGTTTCAAGGCCAAACATGAGACCAGAAGGCAGACCCTGTTGATGTCACTTGCCAGCACTCTTGTTATGTCACAAGCACAGGGCAGTCAAAGTTATGGAGGAGATGGAAAGTTAGGAATGGGATGGACTGCAAAAAAATAAAAAAAATGCTAATGGGCTGGATGAGGGTAAATAAACTGAAACTTAATCCAGACAAGATAGAAGTGCTCCTGGTCAGTCAAAAGGCAGATCAAGGAACAGGGATGCAGACTCTGCTGGGTGCAGTTATCCCTCTGAAAACACAGGTGCACAGTTTGGGAGTGCTCCTGGATTAATCTCTGAGCCTGGATACCCAGGTTTCAGTGGTGGCAAGGGGTGCCTTTGCACAATTAAAACTAGTGGGCCAGCTGAGCCCATTCCAGGAGAGGTCTGATCTGGCTACGGTAACACATGCCTTAGTTACATCCCAGCTGGATTACTGCAATGTGCTCTAATGGGGCTGCCTCTGGAAAGTGTCTGGAAACTTCAGTAGGTCCAAAATGCAGGAAACAGATTGCTATCCGGGACCAGTCACAGGGATCACACAATCCCGCTGTTGACTGCTGATCCATTTCCGGGCACAATTCAAAGTGCTGATTCTAATCTATAATGACCTAAATGGCTTGGGCCCAAGCTATCTTAAGGAACCCGTATTCCTTTATGAGCCTGCTCAAGTGTTAAGATCATCAGGAGAGGCCTTTTTCTTAGTCCTGCCACAATCACAGGTACAATTGGTAGGTACACAGGAGAGGGCCTTCTCTGTTGCTGCTCACAAACTTTGGAACTCCCTCCCAAAAGAGTCCAGGCTGGCCACACTTTTGCTGACCTTCTACAAGCAGGCGAAGACCTTTCTCTTCAGACAAGCTTTCTCTTAATGACTGAATGCTTGAATGGGGTTTTAAATAGATTGTTGTCCCTTACTGCTTTGAATGTGTTTTGGTGCTGCTTTTTTTTTTTAAAAAAAGTATGGTATTCATTTATTCCTTTTTAGTATTTGCATACTCACCATTGTTAGCTACCAACATGAATTTGACCCAACTCCGGGAGGCAGTGGAAGACAGGAGGGCCTGGCGTGCTATGGTCCATGGGGTCATGAAGAGTCGGACATGACTTAACGACTAAACATCAAAATTGTTAGCTTTAAATACTATCTTTTAATGATGCAAGCCACCTTGGATTCTGTTTAAGGAGAAAGGCAGGCTATAAACAAACAAACAAACAAATAAATAAGCCAATTTTCAAACAATTGCATTAGCTTCCTTTGCATCCACTTCAAAGTGCTGATGGTGGCCTTTAGAATGGAAAACAGCCCTGATCTACAGAATCCTTTATTTATCACAAGTAAAGATTTTCCCCTTCTGATTTTGCCAGAGTTTGGAGAAGGTATAATTCCTAAGGAATTCTTAGAATTTGAGTCCAAACAAAACCCACACTTCCAAGATCTGCATTTTATACTTCCTATTTTGTACATATACAGGTCAATCTTGAGGGCTGTGCTGAAGGAACTTCTTTTTTAATCCTAAATACTGAATCCCATTGACTCCAGGATGAAGTAGAAATCCCATATACCTATTCAATGAAGAGGAAATGTTTTAATATTGAATCAAAATTTCCACCATTTGTTGTGGTTGGTAACTCCATCAATAGTGCTTAGGAGACAAGGGAGATGAAAAGTTTAGGTGGGGATTTCATAGGTCACCATTACCCAGTCAGCAGAGCTAAGTGGATATTAAACTATATTTCTTAAATGTGATTGGGCTAGTGTTCAAATGAATAATGAAAATGATCCAGTGAAAGCAAAGGCTCTTTTTAATCCCACTGATTTCAAAGAGAGGGTTAAGTATGTGCATAAATCTGTCCAATTTAAATGAATATCCAGTTGAAGTTTAACACTCTTTTCTTTGAGAAATACCCTTAAGAGACTGCCAGAAGTCTTGTGATTCCAGACCTTATTTTGATCTCTAGCTGAAATAATTAAATAGTTTATGCTATTTGTTCTTTTGACCATAAGCTCACATTCCCATTGCTCATTGGTTCAGAGCATTCATGGACCATAGTTCATGAAAGCTCATGTTATTATAAATGTCTTAGTCTGGCAGGTGTCACTGGATGCTCTGTTGATTTTGTTGCAACAGACTAATATGTCTACCCCTTTGGAAATTTATGATAGCAATTATAATTGAGTATGAATCTATTAGGAAGTTCCAGTCTATCACCAGAGGTTTGAATTGGGATAACAGTATCTTATCACACTACATGTGTTAATTAGTTCATGTAATGCTTGGGTGTTTGACTTCTCAGCAACAGTTTGTGAATGGTTGGTGTTAACAATGTAATTGTCACTGTCAGTATTTTCTCCATTTAATTTCCCTCTGACCTTACAATTCACAATCCCAACTCACAACCATTAGAGCAGTGTGTGTATATGTGAATAGATAGATTCTGGGTAACACTTCAGGCATTGAATGAAATCGCCTATAATCCACATGAATTCATGTTAAAATGAATTTGTCAGTTTGTAAAATGTCACAAGACTCCTTTTGCCAACAGCCCATCTCTTTGTGCAGTACAACCAGAAATGTAGTCATATTCTCTTTAAGTATCTAGGCATCTTTATCTTACTATATCTTATTTGTCTTACTGATCAGATAAATCCTCCATGCCTGTACTAGTCACTTTGTATTTGTTCCAGATTAAATTTATCCTTCCTGGATTCATGCTTCATGCATCAACACACACATTAACAATCCAATCCTATTATTTGTCTTAGCTCATGAAGTACAAGGTAAACACAGGCAGGAGTTCCTCTCCAAGATAACCCAGGACAACAATTTCATGCCTTTGCATCTGTAATTAACGATGCCCGCAATAAGATTTGCTCAAAATAACACATGGAGGTATTTGTGGAATGGGGTAGAAAAAGGAGCAGATCAGGCCATGCTGGATACAAAAGAAGTACAAAAGGGGGAAAAAAATCCATATTGATTATTTATTTATTTTAAATATTTAGACCCCGTCTTTCCCTCGAGAGAGCCTAAGGTGGCTTATAATATTAAGACAAACAGTATTACAAGCTGAATATTAAACAGAATTTAAAATATTAAAAGTAATTAAATAGACATTAGATTAAAACTGGTGGATAAAAACAGTTAATTTTTTTTTAAAAAAAAACCCCAAACACAGCAGCTAATATGTATATGGTCACACACACACACACACACACACACACACACACACACACACACACACACACACACACACACACACACACACACACGCTAATGTTCCTGACCACATTTCACCATAAATTTATGATTAACAAGTAATTGCATGAGAGGTGGTTGTGCTCTAAATGAAAGAGCAGTCCAATCTTTTCAGTGTTCTGTGCTGCAGAAATGTCTGATTTAATAATCTAATTGTTATTCCTTACTAGAGTAGTCTCACTGAATCAATGGCTATTTGGAAAGTCCACACATATGCAAGTTACATTAATTCCATGCATCTACTCTTGGTGGGACTACATTGAAGATGATGCTTTCTAGATGTCTGTTTTTTTCTTAGATGGAAGCATGCCTATGGACAGGACTCAATGGGCAAATGTCCAAACTAGTTATAAAGACATTATGGTAGTTTCTCTATTGCTTTTTTTCTCCCTTTCTCCCTAAATGCTTGCCTGTTTTATGAGTGCAACACACTTGAGCTGATGTTTTAAGCTACTCATAATAGTTCTGTAATATACTTCAACTGGCAATTCGGAGTGTAAGCCCTCAAACAATAACTTGTGCTTAAAGCTATAACCCTAAGCACATTACCTTGGAGTAAACCCCACCAAACTCTTCTATGTAATTATTTGTGATTTAAATGCAGATTCTGATGAAATACAAAGGACAAGTCTGGACACCTGGCTACTAGAGGTACAGTCCCAAAGCCCAACCTGCATTATAAGTGAAAACAAAATAAAAATAAAAATAAAAGAACAACAACAACAAAAATGTGGTGGCACATTAAGGACTAATTGTTATATATTAATGTGACCTTCCATGGACAAGTCCAATTCCTCAGACATAAGAGAAAGAGATAACATGACAAAAATTTACTGTTGTTGTTGTTTAGTCATTAAGTCGTGTCCGACTCTTCGTGACCCCATGGACCAGAGCACGCCAGGCCCTCCTGTCTTCCACTGCCTCCTGGAGTTGGGTCAAATTCATGCTGGTAGCTTCGATGACATTGTCAAACCATCTCATCCTCTGTCGTCCCCTTCTCCTCTTGCCTTCACACTTTCCCAACATCAGGGTCTTTTCCAGGGAGTCTTCTCTTCTCATGAGATGGCCAAAGTATTGGAGCTTCAGCTTCAGAATCTGTCCTTCCAGTGAGCACTCAGGGTTGATTTCCTTCAGAATGGATAGGTTTGATCTCCTTGCAGGCCAGGGGACTCTCAAGAGTCTCCTCCAGCACCACAATTCAAAAGCATCATTTCTTCAGCAGTCAGCCTTCTTTATGGTCCAACTCTCACTTCCATACATCGCTACTGGAAAAACCATAGCTTTGACTATGTGGACCTTTGTTGGCAAGGTGATGTCTCTGCATTTTAAGATGCTGTCTAGGTTTCTCATCGCTTTCCTCCCAAGAAGCAGGCGTCTTTTAATTTCGTGACTGCTGTCACCATCTGCAGTGATCATGGAGCCCAAGAAAGTAAAATCTGTCACTGCCTCCATATCTTCCCCTTCTGTTTGCCAGGAGGTGATGGGACCAGTGGCCATGATCTTAGTTTTTTTTGATGTTGAGCTTCAGACCATTTTTTGCACTCTCCTCTTTCACCCTCATTAAGAGGTTCCTTAATTCCTCCTCACTTTCTGCCATCAGAGTGGTATCATCTGCATATCTGAGGTTGTTGATATTTCTTCTGGCAATCTTAATTCCGGCTTGAGATTCATCCAGTCCAGTTTTTCGCATGATGCATTCTGCATATAAGTTAAATAAGCAGGGAGACAATATACAGCCTTGTCGTACTCCTTTCCCAATTTTGAACCAATCAGTTGTTCCATATCCAGTTCTAACTGTTGCTTCCTGTCCCACACATAGATTTCTCAGGAGGTAGATAAGGTGGTCAGGCACTCCCATTTCTTTAAGAACTTGCCATAGTTTGCTGTGGTCCACACAGTCAAAGGCTTTTGCGTAGTCAATGAAGCAGAAGTAGATGTTTTTCTGGAACTCTCTGGCTTTCTCCATAATCCAGTGCATGTTAGCAATTTGGTCTCTAGTTCCTCTGCCCCTTCGAAATCCAGCTTGTACTTCTGGGAGTTCTCGGTCCATATACTGCTGAAGCCTACCTTGTAGGATTTTGAGCATAACCTTGCTAGCGTGTGAAATGAGTGCAATTGTACGGTAGTTGGAGCATTCTTTGGCACTGCCCTTCTTTGGGATTGGGATGTAGACTGCTCTTTTCCAATCCTCTGGCCACTGCTGACTTTTCCAAACTTGCTGGCATATTGAGTGTAGCACCTTAACAGCGTCATCTTTTAAGATTTTAAATAGTTCAACTGGAATGCCATCACCTCCACTGGCCTTGTTGTTAGCCATACTTTCTAAGGCCCACTTGACTTCACTCTCCAGGATGTCTGGCTCAAGGTCAGCAACCACACTTTCTGGGTTGTCTGGGACATCCAGATCTTTCTGGTCTAATTCCTCTGTGTATTCTTGCCACCTCTTCTTGATGTCTTCTGCTTCTGTAAGGTCCCTACCATTTTTGTCCTTCATCATGTCCATCTTTGCACAAAAGGTTCCTTTAATATCTCCAATTTTCTTGAACAGATCTCTGGTTTTTCCCTTTCTATTATTTTCCTCTATTTCTTTGCACTGTTCATTTAAGAAGGCCCTCTTGTCTCTCCCTGCTATTCTTTGGAAGTCTGCATTCCATTTTCTGTACCTTTCCCTATCTCCCTTGTATTTTGTTTTCCTTCTCTCCTCCGCTATTCGTAAGGCCTCGTTGAACAGCCCCTTTGCTTTCTTGCATTTCCTTTTCTTTGGGATGGTTTTTGTTGTTGCCTCCTGTACAATGTTACGAGCCTCCATCCATAGTTCTTCAGGCACTCTGTCCACCAAATCTAGATCCTTAAATCTGTTCTTCACTTCCACTGTGTATTCATAAGGGATTTGGTTTAGATTATACCTGACTATCTTTGGCTGCAGAGAACATAATCAATCTGGTTTCGGTATTGCCCATCTGGTGATGTCCATGCATAGAGTCGCCTCTTGTGTTGTTGGAAAAGAGTGTTTGTGATGACCAGCTTGTTCTTTTGACAAAACTCTATTAGCCTTTGCCCTGCTTCGTTTTGAACTCCAAGGCCAAACTTACCTGTTGTTCCTTTTTATCTCTTGACTCCCTACTTTAGCATTCCAGTCCCCTATAATGAGAATAACATCTTTCTGTGGTGTCAGTTCTTGAAGGTGATGTAAGTCTTCATAAGGTAAAGGTAAAGGTTCCCCTTGACATTTAGTCTAGTCGTGTCAGACTCTAGGGCACGGTGCTCATGCCCGTCTCCAAGCCGTAGAGCCAGCGTTCATCCGTTGACAGTTTCCGTCGTCACGTGGCCAGAGCGACTAGATACGGAACACCGTTACCTTCCCACCGTGGTGGTACCTATTTATCTACTCGCATTTACATGCTTTCGAACTGCTAGGTTGGCAGGAGCTGGGATGAGCGACGGGAGCTCACTCTGTCATGTGGATTCAATCTTATGACTGCTGGTCTTCTGACCTTGCAGCACAGAGGCTTCTGCGGTTTAACCTGCAGCGCCACCACGTCCCAAGTCTTCATAAAATTGGTCAATTTCAGCCTCTTCAGCATCGGTGTTTGGTGCATAAACTTGGATTACTGTGAAAAGGTCTGCCTTGGATTCGTATTGAAATCATTCTATCATTTTTGAGATTGTATCCCAGTACAGCTTTTCCCACTCTTTTGTTGACTATGAGGGCTACTCCATTTCTTCTATGGGATTCTTGCCCACAGTAGTAGATATGATAATCGTCTGAATTGAATTCGCCCATTCCCGTCCATTTTAGTTCACTGATGCCCAGGATGTCAATGTTTATTCGTGTCATCTCATGTTTGACCACATCCAGCTTACCAAGGTTCATAGATCTTACATTCCAGGTTCCTATGCAGTACAGTGGTGCCTCGACTTACGAACGTCCCTACTTACGACTATTTCGAGTTACGACCTGCTCCGGCCGCAAAATTTTGCTTCTACTTGCGACCAGAGCTTCCACTTATGAACAGAAAAAGGCAGGGGGGAAATGCAGGAAATTCAAATTTCTAACTGTAGGTGGTGAGGAGGCTGCTTCTTTGTAGCTCTTTCGCCCCAGCAGTTAGAGAGTGTGCGTCAGAGGAGGCTTGTGACTGCCTCCTTCTGCTTCTGAGAGCGTGTGTGTGTGTGTTTGCAGGGAGGCTTCGGGCTGCCTTGTAAGGTAAGGTGCTGTTTTCTGCTTTTTAAAAACTGTTCTGGGTGTTTTTGCAGCGTGGTTTTGAGCTAGGGGGTTATGTTTCTGTGCTGTGATGGGTCTTGGGGGGTTTGTTTGTTTTTTGGTTCCCCCCCATTTCCAGTGGGTCTTGGGTTTTTTTTGTTGCTTTTTGGAGTGTTTTTTCCCATTTCCAATGGGTCTTGGGGGTTTGTTTGTTTTTTGGGTTTTCCCCCCCATTTCTGATGGGTCTTGGGGGGTTTGGTTGCTTTTTGGGTTTCCCCCCCCCATTTCCGATGGGTCTTGGGGGGTTTGTTTGTTTTTTTGGCTTCCCCCCCATTTCCGATGGGTCTTGGGGGGTTTGGTTGCTTTTTGGGCGTTTTTCCCCCCATTTCCGATGGGTCCTGCATGCTTCCCTTGCTTTTTACTTTGTTTTCTTTGCATTTCCGACCTGCCCCCTTTGTTCTCTGTGCATTTCCGATCTGCTCCGTTTGTTTTCTGTGCATTTCCAATGGGTCTTGCACACTTGATTGCTTTTCTCCCCCTCCTTCGGCCGGAAGGGATTAATCGTGTTTCCAATGAGTCTTGCAGTGATTTTTTTTTTTGGTGATTTTTTTCTTTGGCCAGAACGGATTAATTGCATTTCAATGCATTCCTATGGGAAATGGTGCTTCGACTTACGACCATTTTGAGTTACGTTCATCAACGGATTATGGTCGTAAGTCGAGGCACCACTGTATTTTTCTTTGCAGCATCGAACTTTCCTTTCACTTCCAGGTGCATCCGCAGCTGAGCGTCCTTTCGGCTTTGGCCCAACCACTTCATTAGCTCTGGAGCTACTTGTACTTGTCCTCCACTCTTCCTCAGTAGCATGTTGGACACCTTCCGACCTGAAGGGCTCATCTTCCAGCGTCATATCTTTTAGCCTTTTGTTTCTGTCCATGGAGTTTTCTTGGCAAAGATACTGGAGTGGCTTGCCAGTTCCTGCTCCAGGTGGATCACGTTTAGTCAGAACTCTCCACTATGACTTGTCCATCTTGGGTGTCCCTGCATGGCATAGCCCACAGCTTCTCTGATTAACTCAAGCCCCTTCGCCAGGACAAGGCAGCAATCCATGAAGGGATTTATACATGGCATCAATTTATACAAAAATTTATACATGGCATCAAAATACAGAGACAGTGGTTAGTCAGTAAGGAAGTCAACGGTATTTAACAGAGGGGTGATAAACTCTTCAATATACAGAAAGTATATTACATTGTAATCCAACCTGGTTTACTTTGGGAGGGAGTTGCAATCCTATGCACATTTACTGAAGAATAAGTGGCATTGAACTGTACTGAATAAATGGTTATGAATCATTCAACTGGACATGCAAGGACTTAAATAACTGTATTTCACTGAAAAAGGTATGTCGTTTCCCTGCAGGTGGTCCCCAGTTGAGCCGTTGGTATCTTCAGTGGGGAATGATTTTTGTCTGAAAGACATGAGAGTCACGCACTGTCAGTCAGTGTGCAATACATAGTTTTCAGTTAAACAGACTATTGGATGATCATATATATCCAGGCAGATCCTGATGTTCCAAGCCCTGATCCACTCAAATTCCTCCAGCTACTTTGAATTCCATTAACCTTCTCATAACTTTACTTGTGTCACCTGCAGTACTCATTCACTCATATTTTAGCCATTTATTTAAAGTATATATTTATTGTTTCTCAGTCATCAAGGGACCCCAACGTGACACTCAGCCATAAAAAGATAAAAAAATTCCTTGAAAACAGGGAAAAGCCCAGCTCAATGTTAAAGCCAATTTTAAAATACAACATTGTTTAGAACAGATCAGTCAATGTCAAGTAGGCATGGAATTTTTATAAACTATAGCCCCCCAAAGTCTGCAGGAATTCCCCAACCAGATTTCTGGGAACTTGAGCCAAAATTCCAGTATTTTCAGGTGTTTGTAATCACTTTCAGGTGAAATAACTGCTTTTTTCAGACATGATAAGGAAGGAGTCAATGGCTAGGTAGGGCTAAGAGGCACTCTGTATGAAGCAAAATAAGCAGGGAGGCTACCAGATCCATAAGGCCTTGCAGTTCCCATACAACATAGCCCTCCCCATGCCATTTCTTTTGTCCAAGAGAAGCCATTACTTCTTAATTGAAAGTGATTACAATTATCTAAAAGGACTGGATTTGTGTGTGTTTGTGTGAAAATTCCTGCAGACTTTTTGAGGCTCTCATCAATTCCAAAAAACCTATGCTTACTCTAAAACCCAGCTTTAAAACCACTATTAAACATCAAAGGCCACAGGAAACAATAGTCTTTGATGCCTGCCAAAGTTTGTAAGGGATGGAGCGACCATTTCCCATTCTGCTACAGTTGAGATGATGCTACAGAAAAAGTCCAGTCTCATCAAGAGGATAGAGTATGTCACAGGGGCTCTGACGAAGATCTCTGGTTCCAGGCATGCATATACAGGAGACGGTGTTCTTTTCTTAAACCTGTAGGAATTTATAAAGGAAAATCAGCATCCTGAATTCAGCTTGGAAGCAAATTGGAAGGCAGTGTGATTGATTCAAAGACTAGTTATAGTGATAGGATCTAATGACAGTTTTTGGTATTCACAACCTCTACCAGCCAGGATAGACAGAGGTCCAATAAACATGTGGTTGGTCTCACTTCTCTAAGCAACCTGACCACATTATTAAGTTGAACAGTCTGAAACCCATGCATCAAAATTTGGCCAATGTTTGTCTTTATTACTTCCCAAGAATCTGCCTTCCCTGTGGTGTCAGAATGGATATGAAATATTTTCTCTAAAAGTGTTTTGCAAATTCATGTATTTGAAATATGCTGGAACTCTTTGTTGGCTAGAGTGTACCAAGAAAAACCACACGTCTTTTCCAAAGTGAAGGCATGACACAAAGGAAGAAGACAAACTTCGGGAGATATGCATCCACAGAAGAAAAGATGAAAAAGGAAAAATGGTAGATACAAGTATAAAGTGGAAACAACCAAGACAAAAACAAAGTAACAGTGTAAAATCTTAGCGTGTTGCTAAGTAGGTAGGTAGTTTGCAGCTGAAAAAGCTCCAGTCAGTTATAATCAAAAGGCAGCAATCCCATTTCTTTCTATAGAAATCTGCATCTGCATTGTCCTTATATAACCCAGCTTATCAACTTCTCTGATTTTTTCTTTCTGAAAAAAATAATAATACTAAGGCAAAAGAAAAAAGAGAAATTCTATCAATGCATAAAATGCTCCAGGCACATCTTCATCTGGAAAAATAATAAGGAATGAAAGGAAATGTGTGAGTGAGTGCCTATGAACAACAATAAAAGTAGCGCTGAAAAAGCACATTTAAAATACTTCTGAATCATTTGGGTCATCATAGCAAGAAACACCAAATTGCTTTTGGAAGTCCACAATATATTAACTTGCAAAGACGTCTGTGTCATTTGTTCCATCTTCATGGGTGGAATAAATAATGAGAATGCTACTCATACTCATCATCATAAATATTTGTACAGGACTTTCACGTGTTCAAGCACATCATATGTATCATATATCAGTAATCTTTAGTATGAACTTATAAGGTAAATTGGTATTATTATTCCCAATCATAAGGATTGGATGGGGTGGGAGGGGGAACTGAGGCTGAGAGACTAGGTTGCCTGAGGCAGCTGAGCAAATTCATGACAGAGATGAGATAGTGCCAAAAAACTTCCTGATTCATAGCTCAGCCTCTCAGCCACTAAGCTACACTTATGTTCATGAACCAAATGATGGGAAGTGATCACTGACCATGTGATTTCTATTTAAAGCAGCCCTGCAAGTGCTTCTAGTCACATGAAGAACGCATGCTTTTGTGACATTCAAGATACAAAGTCTTACCATGTTCCTGCAAACACCTGGAAATCCAGGGAAGCTGGGAGTAGGGAAGTGCATGGTAATGGTCAGTATTTCTTTGTGTCCTTAGTCTATGAACAGCTATCATTATACGTAAGCATATTGTGATAACATCTGGTAGACTATAAAGGCTTACCACTTGATTGATGACAATCTGATTCCTTCTACCTCACCTTCCACTAAGAAATATTACTGATCCTAAAGGCATATTCTAACATATCTATCGACCTCATGGACTAACAATTTGTGACTCTCCAGATGTTGTCTGACAGCTATTCCCATTATTTTCCCATTGGCCTGACTGACTGTGGCTGATGGGAGTCGCAGTCTGATGACATCTGGAGGGCACAAAGTTGCCCACCTCTAGTCAGCCTCTACAATGAATCATTAACCCTCCAAAATGATGTGGGAGCTGCTGTAGTTGAATTGTTGACATACTGCTTGCCTTGGTACTGAAATGATGGTTTGGACATATCCAAGGTAGCATACATTTGATCATTTCTCCTATTTCCAATTATTGGTTGAATCTGAATTTAGGTGACTGGATTCAAATCTTACATAATTTGGATTCTGTGTTAGAAATCCAGATCCACTTTTTCACAGTTCATTTCCCTGGCAATGGATAGCTCAATTTATGCAACAAACAAACAAACCCCTTGTGGGTTGTTTGGTGTGAAATTAGTTTTACATAATATCCTGTTTTTGGCATGGACTACACATTATTATTCCACTCATACCATTTTACCTGGCTGCATTTGAGGGCAATGTGAGACAAAATGGCCCATTCTATTGGATCAGCTGGGATCAAGGGTTCTTCCACTATCTATAAATGTTCTTCTTCAGTGTCCTTTCGATTGTATCACAAAACATTTACATGGCTCTAAGTCCTATGAGATTTCTGCATGTGGATGGAGTGTAACTGGAGACCATGTGGTGAAACTACTGATATTTCTTAAGCCTTGCTGGCTTGCTGCAGCCAGGGAGGGGTGGGGTGTTCCTTTCATTTCTTTCAGGTAGCCTTCTTACTATTCTTACCATTGTGCTCAGTGGGACAAAATTAATTACACTACAAATCAACTACACTAGGAATATCTTTTTTCCATGGGAGAGCATTCCATCTCTTGAGTCCCTGTGGCCTAAAGTGATAGAGCCCAAACACAAGCTTACTAGCTGAGGAATAGTTAGGCCAAAGGCTACAAAATGCTAAGCCCTATATTTAGGGTGAGATGTCAGGCTAAGGGGGAAATGTATTCCTGTGATAAACCAGGTCTGGTATACCCAAGGTTTGTTGGAGGTGACCACAACTCATGTTTTTGCATGAGGAGGAGTACATTGAGAAAGAAGGACTTCTTTGGGTTTCCTAGACTGTCTTTTACCTCCTCTGATCTGTGATGACCTTTTTTCAATCTAGAATGTTATTTCTAGAGTTGCTGATGCCACTTCCTTTCCTTCTCATGTCTGTTTCTTGACCCTCTCTGGCAGAGGACAGAAGACACATCTTGCCGTTGTTTCTCACAGGTGAGAGTGCAGTCATGGCTCCCTGGACCTCAGCTTTAGTAGCTAGAATTTGGATTCCTATTATCTATTCTCTCTCAATATTTTCTCTAGTAGATATTAGATTACTTGTTTCCTTCGAATAAGGGATGTGAACGTGATTTGTTTCCAAACTGGGAAGCATGCTCTGCTTACCATTCTGATATTCAGGGGCTGAATGTACTAGTCAACTCAGCTGCTGTTTGCCGCTATTTGCTCTGCTAACAAGATCTTCTTCTAGAGGCATACAAGGTAAACAAAAAGGCTTGGGAACTTCTGGGTCCTTGTGTGTCCCCAAATGCCACATTTACCCCATGCTGTTCTCAGAACTCTACTGATGGGACATCTGTTTCCATTGAGTTTTCTGCAGGTGTACAAGGTGTCTAGAGTATCTTAAATACCACCTTCTCTGCTGGCAGAGTGGCTGCTGGACAGCTTTAAGATTTCATCTGAAATCGCTTATTTTTTGGTTCTTCCCCCATATCCTTTCTCCCCTTTAATATTGTATATATTTCATTGCAAGTCTATGGTGATGGGCTATTTTTTTAAAAGCTTTGTACAGTGCCCAAAAAACTTTACTTAATCTTCATCATCATTTTTATCATACTCCTCCTTCATTACCATCATTATCATGGTTTTTTTTTTAAAAAAATACAAATTCTGTCCTGCATTTTTAACCTCAGAGATCGCGCCATGAACAACACATTGTGGTCTTTTCAACCAAGAGTTTAATGGAGCATGAATATTAAGGCTATGTGATCTCTGCATGAGTAAAGTCACAATGGATGCACTTATTTAAGTTGGTAAAAAGTGGCCCATGATATGGAAGCAGCCTGTATCTCTGATAACAGAGATGAATCAAGGAACATCTCAGACTGCAAAAATGTTCCTGCAGGGGAAGTACAAGTTTGTCATGACTATATAAACACCACTAATCCAGACAGATGAGCCACCTACCAACAGCACCACCATCCTGACTGAACTGTTGTTTATTGGCCCTTGTCTAGTCTGAAAAGGAATCTTGTGTTTCCATTTAGTGCAATGGGGCAGGGGGAGCGAGTGTTTTACACCAGGGCAGGGAGAAGCTGACACACAGAGATTTGTTTTCTTTGAAAAAGAAAAATCTGTCCACCTTTGTTGCCTTTACATCATCCGATGGCAGACATCTCTTTGAACTGCAAGAATTCCCATTTTAAAAATTTTAAATCCTTTGGGGGACTGGAAGGAACCATCTTGTCTTACATCAACAACCAAGCCTACCTTAATGAGCAATAACAAGGATATGTCAGTGATCTAGCTGAAATGTTAGCACTGACAAACACAGAGCAAGTTAATCAATATCTTTTATTGGGACTCGGTTGCTGGACTCTCAGCTAGCCTGCTGCTCAGGGTGGGGGTGGGGGGGGGGAGAGAGAGACTTCACTAACTGTGTGTCCCAGCAAGATGTAAACTGATACTTCAACATTTTTTCTTTTCATTGTACCTTATTCAATGGCTTCCAGCTGCAGAGAGATAACTACACAATGGACAGCTCCCCCAGGCTAGAGTTGTGAAGTTTTTATCTTTTCCATTTTCTAATGTGGCACTATTGTGCCTAGTAGAACATCCTGGAGATAACATATACCATAACCACTCTATATGTGAGTATGGACAGGCTCATGGTTATGGTTCATGGTTCCCTGAAGGCACTGTTTGGCAAGGAAAAAAACTTGTCTGCTTGTGTTTCTACTGAAAACTATTCATCGTCCCCCTTTAAGAGCTTGCCCATATCTTTCTGGCATAGGTCTAGGGCATGCAACCTTTTTGGTCGCTCCATCCCTTACAAACTTTGGCAGGCATCCAAGACTATATGCCAGCGTGGGAAGGGACTATAGCACAGGAGGGCTGGGTTCAAATCCTCACTCAACATGGAAATTCACTGGAGGTGTGGAACTGATAAAACCAGTCCTTAAATATCTCATTTACCTTGAAAGCCGTATTGGGGCACTATATGTTAGGTCCGACTTGATGGCATATAACAACAACAATAAAAGAATCATTGCAAATTTGGGTTTCCAGATGTCATTAGACTACAGTTTCGAGTATCTCTGACAATTGGTTATGCAGGCTTTGGCTTCTGGAACCAAGACAAAATGGTATCTGGGGAGAAATGTTTGGGAACCAGTGTTGTGAAAGATCCTGTCCAACAATCCATGTTGATGCATATGCATATTCTAGAGAGCTAAGCCACTTGAATGTGATGGTAAAGAGATATGTGCAAATGGCCTCTTAAAACTGCCCACCATGTTTGTGGGCAGAGAAATTTCTGGGGGAGAAGAACCATTTCACTAAATTAATCCAGGAGATGGTGAAATTCTCCAGGAACTTTTTTTTTTAGCAATGGAGCTCAGTGGTAGCAGCATCAGTGGTATAGCCCCTTCATGATTTTCATGACTTTATTTTCTCTTTCCTGGTCTCCCTCCCCTCCTATTTTCTTCTCTTTCTTTAGCCACCACTGCAAGGGGCAGGAGCAGCTACCCTGAGAGCTGGCCAACAGTTTGGATTCCACAATCTCTGATAAGAAGAGAGGGTAGGTTGGACTGTCATAAACAATAGTGGAGAATAGAGATGGCCATGAACCACCGAACCAGTGATTTGTGTCAGTTTGTTTTTCAGCCAAATTGGTGTTTGGTTCTTCCCAGCCCTGCCTCCTCCAGTGGGTGTTCACTCAGAGGCAGTGCCCAGAGGAGGGAGTGCAGGGAAGCCGGGGTACCACTTCTGAGTGGGTACATGCTGAAGGAGGCAGGTCTGGGAAGTGTTGAACAACTGTTTGGCTGAAAAACAAACCAGCACAAACCACTAGTGGAGGATATTCTGAGAAAATTCAGCAAAATGTCCCCCACCCCACCCCAGTGCTGAGAAACAAAAATTTGAGAAGTGTTCCATTAACAAGAGTTTTTCCGGGACATTTTGATTCACCTCTAGTTGTGTCTGTCTTTCTCCAAGGACTTCTAGGAACAGCATCATTCAATTTGTTCCAGTATGTAACAAAGACCAACAAAAGACATATAACACTAAGGTTTGCGTGAGAAAACAGAAAGAGTCTTGTGGCAGTACAAAGATGAACAAGGTTTATATTGCATATTCTTTAATGGACTATAGCCCACCTCAGCACATGCAAATGAACTGCAGTCCACAAAAGCACATGTGAAATAAAATATGTTAGTTTTTAAGGTTCCACAAGACTCTGCCTGGCTCTTGCTGCAACAAAATAACATAGCTGCCTCCCCTCACAACTTTTTCTTGAGAGGACCAGAGATATTTAACCTTAAAGAAACTATTTTCTATTCAGTTTAATGTTTAACTTGTATATAATGTACACCCAATGGAATGATTCGTTGGTTTTTAGTTGAAAGTTACATTTGTTGCCTTTGTTCTTGGTTCCTATTACTAAAATGTTAATAGATATATATATATATATAGATAGATAGATAGATATTTAAAAGAAACTATTTTCTGGTTGTAATAACGTAACACATACTGCAATGTGTCCAGCTATTGGAAGTGAGCTTTCAAACTGAATGTCCTTCATCAAGTCCCGATGTTCTGAGTAAAATAATAAAAAAATAGATGTTCCAAATCAGACTTTAACTGTCCTTAATTGGCTCGGTTCACAAATGGACTAGCATTTCTGCCAAACTCTCCGAAGAGGGCATGCCAACAAAGTGCAATGATATTCAGTAATTCCAAGTACATCTGTGAGTATAATTACGTAATCTCATCATCTCCAGTATGGTGCCTAAGCACTCAGGAGAGTTTTGTGCATCCTGTGGGGTCAGAGCTTAGGAAAGTGACCATGCTGTCTGGGTCATTATCCCCTTACCCCGGAATAAAACACGAGACAACTGTTATGGAATAAAACATGGGCCACACTTTATTTAAATTCAATATTTATCCTCAAAGAAAAAAAAGGGGGGATCTTCCGGTAGTGCGGAATGAGGTTCTGCACCAAACTATGGGCGAGTCCCGAGCCCCAAGATCTCGCAGTCGTGAAGACAGCGAGAACTCGGCCGGCCCAAATTTGACCACCCCCGGACCTCCAGTCCCCTCCTTCTTGTTAACTGTTGGTCCGGGAGTGGCCCCAGTAGATCTTCTCCCCCAAGCGCTGTAATCGCATGATCCGCAGTGCTGGGAGATCAGATGAGCTATACCCTACCTGTGTTTGTGAGGGGACTCACCGAAACCTGTTTTATCCGCACTATCTGCCTGTGTGACCGAATGACCACCTTATTATGCCAACACACCTTAGCCAGTGTGGGATAGGTGAAAAATTCCCGCTTCCAAAGGCCAATCAGGATGCGGGTCAAAAATTCCTATCCGGCCCCATATAGACGACCAGTGAGACTCACACTAGCAATCAAGGCGGGCAGGTGGGCTGTTGAAGAGGAAGAGGCCCGAGGTAGGAGGAGCTCTTCTTTAAATATGCTCCCCCCCCGTATCTGATTGCCTCAGCGAGACCCGGATGTCTTGCGCTATCCCGGGCATGGGATAATGGTGGCCCGCGCTGATCATCAGCAGACCGGGCATTCTGAATTATAGTCCAAAACAGCACAATTCCCAAACTTTGAATAGGGTTCATGGGATATAGAATTTATGGCATTCTTTTTTGTCTCCAATGGCTCTGAACAGATGGAAGGTGACAAGATGGAGGAAAAAATTGACTAGGAGAAGTGGGTTGGTTGTCTTCTTATCCTGAGCTGTGGAACAGTCAGGTTGGTGTCTTCATGTTGTGACTGGTCAACCACAAGGAAATGCACATACAAGCCAATACGTAGATAGCAAAAAGCAGTTAGCTGAGCAGAAAACCTGTGGGAATTTGTTATTTTGGCTGACAAGACGATTTTTTAAAAAGACAAATAATGTGTAGAAGGTCATCGGTAGATACTTGGAAGAAGAACACAGCAATTCCTGGCATTGATGAAAGTTTATTTATCAACCTATTAGAACACGTTGTTATTTTGAGAATTGACTGGAAGCTGTTGATTACTCTGTCACGTGCATAACAAATGTTTTTAATCAGGACTGCATGTTGAGATAGTATGACAGACACACACATTTACAAAGTAGCAGGAACAAATGTGGGTGCATTTTTTGTGCTTTGGTATAAAGTCATCAAAGGATCACCCTATTAAGAACAATTTGGAATCTAAATACAACCTTAATACCTTATCACATGAAAAGATTAAAGGGAGGTATGGTGTTTCTTAAAGAGTTACTTCTTATTTCTCCCCATTCTGCTGTCTGTTTACATTTGAGATATCTCCATTTCAGGCTGTGTATTCCAGAAGAAGTAAAGTGAAATTGAAATCCTCTGATTTATAAGACTAAACTGAGTTGAAGGTAATGTAGTGGTTAGAAGTGATTTAAACAGGATAACTCAGAGTCATAGGTTTTGTTAGCTGTGCTCAAATAGATGTGCCCCAGTCCACTTAAAAATAAAAAATATTGTAGCCTAACTGGTTGAAGACCATGATTTTAATATCAATAATATGACTGTATTGCATCACAGGAGGTAGTTTTAATTGCTTGGGCATACAGCCCCTTCTGCTCACCCAGCTTCCTAAATCTCACTGGAAAATGAGGATTTGTGCCATTGGTTTTCCAGTCCAAACAGCTCTCGATGCTAAAAGCTGGTTAACCAAACAAAAGTTGAAGTGTTCTTCTGAACAGAACTGAACTTGAACTCAGTGTAAGGAAGGGTCTATTGTGTTGTTTGCTATTTTTTTAAAATAGGATTTTGCTGTGAAATAAAGTTAACAGCATATGCAACAAAAAAGAACACCACAGAATAAAATATACAGCAAGATCAGTAAACAGCAAAAAAGAAAAATCACTGGTTATAGTTCTTAATATATCAGGGGCAAACTTGTGAGACAATTAGAGTTTACTAAAGAGAAACTAGCTACAGAAAGAAAGTCATGTTTCTGAATCACACTAAAAATGCATATGAATCTTCAGCTGAAATGTTATCAGAAATTTGAAGGACTTCCAGATGGGAGACTAACAGAAACCAAAGTTGCCATACCATTTAAAAAAATCCTTCCTCCTTACACTTTCTACATAATCACACTTGCTGTGTTATTAGTTCTGAATCTGTCAGCCCAGAATGAAGGCAGAAGCTTTTATTATACCAGTTGATGGGAAAGGGAATACTGTATCAGCATGGCATTTTGTTCTTGCTCCCTTTTCATGTCATCCTTATTTCTTCAGCATCGGTCATCCTTGCTTTTATTTTTAACTCCTCTGTCTTTGCCATCCACATGCAGCCTGTTGTGACCGCTGATTTGTTTTTCTAAACTTATCAAAAAAATAAAACCAATCCCTCCCCAACCAAAAAAACTTAATCCCCCCAACTGCAAACAACACATCCCTCCATATTCTGGTTACTTGCATCAGGCTCTGTAAAAACAATGTCTCCTTGGTCTATGGAAACTGATAGTGTATGGGCTGCTTTCATGTTTTTATTCATGACAAGATGTCATGATGACTGTCCATTAAACTATGTGCACTGACCTTATTCAAGTCATCCTCAGTCAGAAAGGGTGGTTGGAAAAGGGACAAGATAGTTCCAATGAAAGGAATCAATCTGCATGCTGAAAGGTTTTCCTCAAAGAAAGGATGTTTACCTATACCCTATAAAGTGGGAATGTCCTTTGAAATGATAACAAAGACACTTGACAGTATCATTGTTCAAAAGGTCTCTTTGAAGTACCTCAAATGCAATCATGCAAAGTAGAAGGGAGTCAAAAGCATGTGTATTGGCAAAAATAAAATGAGTTTTAAGGATAATGCCATCTGTTAGGATGCTAATGCAGACACTTGGTTGTAAATACGGAAATGAAGTATATTGGAACTTCAGGAAGAGGTGGAAAACACAATACTCTGAAATGTTATTCTGTGCCTCAGTTAAGACATTTACGTCAGTCAGTGTCTGCTTTCTTTTCAGCCAGAAAGCCATGAATCACTTCAACTAGAAGAGTAGAATCAACAGTATATTGTTTCCATTTGATATTTCTTAGTGCATGTGAGCATGCTGCTTCTTATGCTTCTGACTCAGTGAAACATCTTGGAACTGGCAGCATGAAAAACACTTCTGAGAAGGGCAGGTTCTCCTTCCCCTACCTTAGGAAACACCTGTCCTTCAAATGGGAAAAAACCCACTTGAGTAGGTGGTTACGACTGTTAGTCTTTAAAGTACCTTGTTGGCAGATGTAGAGGTGGGAAAGAAAAGTTAAAAAGACAAAATATATACCAATTTAAAGACAAACAGATTTATTTCAGTGTGAGCTTTCAAGAAGTCTTTCAAGTGGATTTGGATCCATGAAAGCCCACAATGAAATAAATCTCTATGCCTGGAAAGCACTACAATATTTTGCCTCTCCCTCTTTCCCCCTCCCCCCTTTACTTTCACCAACATTCTGAGACAGACTAGCATGGTTACTTCCTCGGAAAACCTGGTATCCCTACAATGCATTATTGACCATATGTGCTCAGGCATATACTTTCTGCTTGCCCATGGCAGAGACAGCAGTTGGCATGAAAGAAGGCATTCTAGTTTACTGTAACTAAGCTGTGTGGATGTGCCATTTCATTTAGAAGCAGCCAGAATTTAGCCCTAGTCTGAAAAAAGCAACACACTAACCAGCTTTGCAGTCATTATTTTTGATTACTCATTGTCATTTATATCTTTCTTTTCTTCCAAGCTGGCATACATGGCTCTCCTCCATTTTATCTTCACAACAGGCCTGAAAGGTAGTCAGGCTGAGAGAGGGTGCCTGGCCCAAGATCATGCACACATTTCATGGTTCAGTAAGGACCCATATGTTCTTGGACTACAGCTCCCAGAAATCCTGGCCAGCATAGCTAGTAGTGATGGCTTCAGGGACTTTTAGTCCAAGAACATCTGACGACCTGGGGTTGGGAACCACTGGATTACAACATCCATCTTCCAACTCCTGGCCCCAAGCTTTGAGTATTATGTCTCTCTGGCTCTAGTCTGTTGAGTGTAAAAGATATTCTCAGATTTAGAAGACATCAAGATAAAACTTGGTACTTAATACATCTTGCCTTTCTACCTTTTGTATTCCTTTATAGATACATCCTTTATATTGTGCAAGTCTTTGCTTGTTGGATTAGGTATTGCTTTGTCACAGAGTTCTTTCATGGAAAAATGCATGTACGGTCATAGTTCTAAAAGATACATAAAATATAATAGATACATGAATGGCATTGGATCCCCTCCTCTTCCCCAAATTCCTGGAACATGAAATCAGCTATGTACCCAGTACACAGGGTAACAATTCTTTCAAACAGTCCTATTCACAAATCCTAGTGTTGCCGTTTTTGCTCCAGCCAGCTCCAAAAGTATTGTATAATGAACTCACAATATTTTGTGAGTTGAAGAAGAGACCTCTGAGATAAGTGACTTCCTTTTTTTTATGAGTGCTTGACTTACCCATTTCTGCTATTCTTGTTTTTCCCCACTTCATAGTGACCGCTAAGGATGAACAGAAACTGAAGTCTTTGTTCTAGTACATCATTAATTTCTTATCTAAGTGGAAGTGAGCTAAATTCAACTGTCATCAGTTGGTTAATCATTCTGCAGCTCAATTACCTATCATGCTCAAGTAGTTTCAGTGGAAATTTAGTAATATCCTTAGATAATCTTCAGGGAAAGTCCCATAATATTATATTACTCCCATGCCATGAAAATATTATTTTTACCCAGGATTTGTACAAAGCTTGTTTTTCTGCTACGCTGTATAGAGAGACCACTAGAGCAGAAATTGTAAAAGGCTCAGCCGTTTTTGTAGTGATCAACATTCAATGCAGTGCACATGGTTTCTCTTCCATGTTTTTATCTCCAAAGCAAGCTTGTGATGCAAGCTATGTTGAGAGGTCATGAGAGGTTGAAAGACATCCAGAGACATTCATGACTGAATGAAGATGTCCCAAAGAGGATCACAGAGCAACCTTGGGCCAGTCCCTATCCCCCAACCTGACCTGCTTCACAGGGTTGTTGTGAGGATAAGAAAAGGAGGATGAACTATAGTCACAAAGAGTGCAGAACCATAGCCCTCCAGATGTTGTTTGATTGCAATCCTTATCAACTTCAATCACCAATGGTCAATGTGACTTATAGTTCAGCAACATATGTAGGGGCACATCCAGCTCCTCTGTCTTGAGGTCCTTGGAGGGAGACCTCGCTATAAATGTAGGTGATCAGTTGCTTGTTTTGCTACTCACTGTGATAGAGCTACAAACCTACTAGCAAAGAACTGAACTGCCTTAGTTCTGAAAATATGCATTTGGTTGTTACACACTGGGACTGACAAATGGGGTGGCTAAATCAGTGTCTGCACTAAGAAAAGACACAGCACCATCCACATTCTAAAACAGGGACAGGCAAAGTGCAAACTTTGGCCCACAGGCAGCCTTCAAGGTTCTCTCCCACTATTGTCTCCAGCTCCCCTGACATCTCAACAACAACAACAACAGGTCTAAAACATGACAAAATTGCCCAATGGATCATATTGACATTGCTTCCATGAACCCAGAAGATACAAGTGGTCTTTTTAAGTTTTCAAAATGGGAACTACAGTATGTATTTGGAAGGGAGGTGCAGGGCAAGTGAATCCCTCTCAAAGTTGCCCACCTCTGCCCAAGGGGGAAAGTATACAAAGGTTTGGGGAAACTGAGGAGATGATGGGGAATGAAACCAGGGGAATGTGAACATCACTGGGGTAGGGTCAACATGGCTCCATTTCCCCTTCCTTTGTGCTTTGCCTGTTCATGCAAGTCACCGGGGAAGGTGTCTTGTTCTTCAAACTGGAATCTGCAGATGTCATCCAGGTAAGCACAATGCACATGGTGAGGGTTTTGTTCAGTCCACTTTTGGAAACGAGATGACATGATTTCAATCTTCTAAATGAATGTGCATATCAGAAAACAGTTATCTTCCCAAATTTTGCAAAACTGTTTTTGGCTTTTAGAGCATGCCGAAAGGTGTATTTCATTATAAGATCATATAAAAATGGGCATCTTATGGTTAAAAGTGTTGGAAAAGTATATTTTATTATTAGATATCTATTGAATGCACATAAATGTGCTGATTTATTGTTCTCAACTCCCTTTCCCTTACTCATTATTGTGGAAATGGGCCAGAACAGACTTATGAATTGGCACATGCAAAACTGATGTGGCCTGAGAAAAGCCTGATCTCTCCATCCCTAGGGTGCAATTATGCCAATCCGTTGCCATTAAAATAAGTTAAAAATATCCAGGTGTAAGGAGTTATATCCAATGGTTAGTTCCTATTAAAGTAGACCTGCTGAATGAATGACACTTGATAAATCAACATTTTTTGTAAGTCCCATTGATCTAATGGATTTCTTTTTTCTGGGACAGTCCACCATAACAAGCTCTCTCCCGTCTTTCTGGCTTTGTAATTATTCTCACCAGGAAACATGACTTATCACGTTATAGTACTCAGCGTATGCACTGGGCAAACAGATTGGTGCACAACCTACTCCGTTCTCTTTGGACACACTATGACACAATCTTTGTCTGGGCTCATGCCAGTATGGGTGTGGAGCTCCATGAAAAAAAAACATTCCCGCCAATGGCAAAAAGCAAATACCTGTAATTTACAGCACCATCAACATTATTTCTAGCAGGATTATTGCGCACATCCAGAGTTGAGAACACAATAAGAAGGAGATGAAGGGATAGCTGTTATGAACCGTGGGAGTGACACCACTGTGCTAACAAGAATATAGAAGCCAAAGTAAGGAGGGAGAGGGAGAAAGACAGACCTTTGCATCCTAAAGCATACCACTCAAAATCCACACAAAGATGCAGGCATTCATCTGCACACTCAGTCCCAGCAGCTAACTAAAGAAGGGAAAGGAATAGGAAAAATCAAGAACACAAAGCCCAAGTAATATGCTTCGCTGACAGAAGCTCCTCACTTCATATTGCAGTGTTGTTTTTTTAATGCAGAGAGCAAGTGTTAGAGCCTGGTGGTCTCACTGGAAGACCCTCAGTGACTGGAATTTGCAGGAGACATCTTGGGCTTCATTGGGTAGATGAAGCTGTCTTTCTCCTCAGTTGGCACCAGCTCAGTGTCTTTTGTATAAAGTATTTACACTTCTTATTCCTCTTGTCCCACATTTAGTTGCATAATATTGCATAATATATTTTATATTTTAATATTTTAAATACTCGAAATACTGGATTTCGCGTGAGGGATCTGTGAGGGCTGCTAGTTCACCTCTGAGTGTTCCTGAGCTCGCTCTTCTGCCCTGTGGTCACCTCAGAAAAGCACAAACAGCCGTGATTCAGTCAGCATGTAAACATTTGTCAGCAGACAGCTCACATCCCTATATAGTACAGACTTATTCTGAAAGGTTTCTTACTGCTGTTTACCTTTCAAACATTGGCACTTTCCCAACCTCAGTTACAATTTCCTTTCTTTTGCCTCATGATCTTTACAGCTCTGTGCCCTGCCCCCTATAATGAGTGTCTCAAGAAACCAACTGACTTTAGAAGCTTCTCAAGGGTTTCCTGATTAACAAATGGATAACTGGAATGAAATCTGTTAGATCTTGTCTTACAGCTCTTACAGGATTTCACATCTCTCCACAAGCATCAATTAAACTTCTAACATCTTGCCTGTAAGAGAATTATATCCATTAAAAAATGTACAAATGATGTCAGATGTGGTTGAGAGACTTCGCTAGATTCCAGCATTTATTTTTTTCCCTCTCTGCCCTTGATGGAACTTTGCAGAGTAAGGAAGTTCATTCCAAAATTCTAGTTGCTATCCTATGCCATTTATCTAGGGGTTTATACAAAAGTTCAGGGTTTGCAGAAAGACTCAAGTAAGTGATTTAGAATGCTTCTCTACAACACAGAGCAGTTTGATAGCACTTTAACTTACTTGGTTCTATCCTAGAGAATGCTGGGATTTGTAGTTTTAGATACCTAGGATTCTCTATTAGAAAGCAGTTGTGCAGTCAAGGTTGGGGTCCCTTGAACTACAAGCACAATTCCTAGTACCTCATCAAACTACAAATTCCAGAATTCTGTAGCATAGAACTATGGCAATTAATGTGATATCAAACTACTGTAACAGTAAGTTTCAGAGTTTTAGAGTAACTTTTAGAGCTCCACAGGGACACTGCCATTCAATTTCTGTATTATTTTATTTATTAATTAATTTATCTCCAGAATTTAGAGATTCGGCCAAAACATTCAAGGCAGGTTACTGCTTAAAACATTAAAGCAACCCCTCCAAAACTTACAAAGACTAAATAAGAACTGCTGGATGGCTCAGTGTTTTAGGTATCTGGCTGCAGAGCCAGACATTGGGAGCTCAATTGTGCCTCCTTGACAAGGGCTGGACTTGATGATCCATAGGGTCCCTTCCAGTCCTGCAGTTCTAAGGTTATTACTACTATTAAAACAAGAACATTGTCCAGGACTATTGCCACAGCACAGTTGTATTACAACAGAGGCTGTGCATGGTAAGGTACTGTGGTGTGGAACATTCATCCTGTTTCCAACCTCTATAAAGATTTCACTCAAGCCCATAGGGGACAAGGAAGCTTGCAGATGGGTGTGTTGGCCAACGATGGCATCATCCCTGCTTATCAGAAACCCCATGGATTTTAATTGCGTTTGTTTTATCTAATTTGCACCACTGATCAGATCTGATGCTTGGCTATCCATGCGAGGTCACATACAGGAGCTTCTATAAGTCCAGCTGCCCCCTCAGGAATGCTTAGCAGAAAAAGCAGAGATCAAAGGGGAGGGGCTCAGAGATAGAGCCAGGAAGATGAGCACAGCATCAGGGGCAGGGCTACTAATGTGTCACCCCTTCTTTTAATCATGTGGAGCTCCTTCATATGAGTTACTGATTGAGAAGCCACTCCCCAAGCCCAAGTTGTTATTCTTGGAAGATCCTATCCATCACAATTCTCAGTCCTTTATATATACTTATGTGTATATAATGCAATTGTGTAATTACGTTTTTTCTATTTTTCCTTGAGGTAAATTTGAAGGAAATGGATATGTTTAGCCTGCAGAAAGGATTATTATGAGGTGAGTTGATAGTCATCTTTAAATATTTGCTAAGCTGTCAAGTAGGTAATGGAACAAATTTGTTTCCTGTTGCTCAAGACGATAGAAGGACTGAAACCAATACATTCAAGATTACAAGAAAAGTATGCAATTACAAGAAGAAGGGTTTAGGCTAACCATTAGAAATGTCCTGATTCTGAACTGTTTTCAGCTAGAAACAATGTTCAATTAATTTCACAAGTGTTGACTTCTATCTTATCTTATACTGTTTGTGTATGTACCTTTTCCCATTATTATGCAATTTTTTTCCACATACCCCTAAATGTCCTGGTTCAAATCCCTACGAGTATGTGTACCCAAGGTTGGGAATCACTGCCCTATGGTGATAATGTGAGAAGTGGCAGCAGAAAATTGCCACTGATCAAAGCCTTCCTTTGGGGATTTTGGGGTACAGGTTACTTCATCACATTGTGTACAAGTTGTATGCAACCCGAAATCACCTTTAGTCAGAACAAATTGTCTTTAATGAGCAGGGATTTGTTGCTGCTGCTGTCATCACCATTGTGCATGTGAAGCTGTGCAACAGGATTTCAGCCAATATTTTATGATTATAGGAACTAATCAACTTAGAGTGTGTGTATGTGATTGTGTTTAATACAGTCAAGATGCTATCTTCCTTAGAAACGTTACTATTGGTAGGAGATATCATCTGCCTCGTGATATAGGTGGCCAGGTTTTATCAAGAGATGATGGATTGTCTCTTGGTTTCAAGTGTGGCCAGCTACATTGTCTCAAACTGTACAGAAAAGGTTCTTCGTAAAATCTGGTATTATCTGTTGCTATCTGATCACTTAAATTTGTGCAGATGAAAATGTTGTGGTAACAGAGAGATGACAAAATGTTGTGCACAGCTATGATCTTTTGGTCATCTCTAGGAATCCATACTTTTTCTTTATGGTGCATCTCAACCACATCCTAAATAGTTGAAAGCACCACGATTCACACAATGGCATTGTTCAAATGAGAGGTTTACCATTGATGGTATGCATACATCTTTGTCCCCTCAGGTGGCACTGCTGCCTGATGTATCAGATCCTGTCTCAAGGTTTAGGATGTATGTTATCAAGAGAAAGCCTCTCATTTAAATAATACCATTATATAAATCATGGTGCCTCCAACCACACAGCATGAACATTCTCCTCCAGCTGTGTTTATGTATGATTCCCACTAATTACAGCTGTTTTTTATACTTAGCATCACTGATGATCTTATTTCCATTATGCCGCCTTCATGCTAATACAGTGGTCTGTTCGACAGTTGCCTGGTTACTTAGGCCATCCAGTTTTTATGTGCAGCTTGTTGTTGTTTTTGAAGCTTGATATTTTGGTATTTTTGATATTTTTCTTGTTCATGCTTATTATTTTAAAATATGCTTTCTTCACATCATTTGTATAATCTTTAAAAAGTAACATGTGTTTAAAAGATAAAATGGTAAATTCATTTTAAAGTATGGAAATTGGTGAGTATATCCATTTTACAACAATAGTAGGCATTCTTCAGTCTCAAGAGACTATGGTAACGTGCTCTGAATAGAGGTCTTGGAACAACGTCTAGTGTGGCTGAGAAGGCCAATTCGAGAGTGACAATCCCTTCCACACTGAAGACAAATACAATCTGTCCCCCGTCCAGCTCCCTGATTTTGCTGGTTTCGGGACTGCCTCTTTGCCTCGGCCTGTTGAACAAGTGCCTCTTCAAATTGGGAGAGGTCATGCTGCACCGTGTGCCTCCAGGCTGAACACTCAGATGTCAAGGTTTCCCATCTGTTGAGGTCCATTCCTAAGGCCTTCAGATCCTGCTTGCAGATATCCTTGTATCGCAGCTGTGGTCTCCCTCCGGGGTGCTTTCCCTGCACTAATTCTCCATACAGGAGATCTTCTGGAATCCGACCGTCAGGCATTCTCACAACAGTATGCTGCAGTGATTCCCAGCCTTCCCTCAGATATTTTGGATTTCAGCTCTCAGAATTCTTGACCAATTACCATGCTGGATGGGGCTTCTTGGAGCTGATGTTCAAAGCATCTGGAGAACCAATGGATGTGAGACACTGGATAACTGGGTTGTAAAATCTTGGTAATTGCATTATAGATGAGAAATGAAGAATTCTGTGTCAAGGATCCTTAGCTTCCCTCCCTACACCTACAAGTCCCTGGGTAAAGTTTGAGGGAGACCACATGGGCATTTAGCCTGCTGTTTGGTCTGCTGTGGGGACAGGATGGTTTGTTCCTTTTGCCAGTGAACAGACAACATATTTGCTAGAGTGAACCAACCTACCTCCAGAAGGTTCCTGTCCACACCTTTCTGGGTCTCTTTCAGGGGCTACTGTTTTTTTAGGTTTGGTTAGAATCGTTTCGTTTTGGTTCATTCCCAGAACAATCTCTGGGATCAAACCAAAGCAACCTTTCTGCTTCAATTTTCCAGCTAGGTTCAACCTCCTCATATCATTAGGGCTTAAACAGGCAGTTAACTACTTAATGTTATGGAAAAATTGGGAAATTAAAAACATCCTTTCTTCCTCTGCTCCTCAGTGGGGCTGAGGGAGGAAGCAATTTTTAAAAAACCAGTTAGGGCAGCACTGATGAGCTGTATGTTTTAGAGAGAGAGAGAAAAAAAAATCAAAGCTTCCTCCCAGAAGAAGGAGGAGACACGAGGGGGCAAGGAGGGGGATATATTTTCTTTGACTTTTCGTAATGGTTGATTTCACAGCTGCCCACACCCAAATCCACAGCTGAATACCAACTGCTGCTGCCACCACCAATGCCTTCTCCTCCTTTTCTTGTCCTGCTGGTGCCGCTGCCACCACTGCAGAATACACATTTGTCTGCTTACTAGATTACTTGTCATCCTTCTTTGCTTGCTTGTTGGCTTCCTCTGAGTTTTTATTGTCCTCAGCCCAAAGGCAGCTGGGCTCGTATTCACCTGTTATTTACTACAGGGCTTGGAACAGCTTGCAGCAGTTGCTGATGGTTTCATTGCAATAGCTTGTGCTGACCCGCAACCTCACAAAAGGGGCTTTAAAGGAGGCAGACCAAATAGGGTCACTTGAGGTGTGTCTGCTATGTGAATGCAAAGATCATATACTGCATTGCATACCGGATCGCTACCTGACCTTAAGTGACCCTTTGTAAGGAATACATGCCCATAGAAAAGCTATGTCAACAATAAATTAATGTTGATGTGTTCTCTGAAAGCTTAGTTGTATGTGATTTCAAAAATAACTATTGCTTATGTGTTTTTAATAATTAAGGTAGCTCATTGTGCCTCCCAGGTGAAGAGCCAGCCCCTGTGGCCTTTGGCAAGCTGCAGAAACCCAGGCAGCCCCCAGAAGATGGCACCGTAACCCACTTCTGAGTACTCTAGAAAACTCTGGATTGCCATAAGTCAGAATCAACTTGACAGCACACAATTACTATTAATACTCAATGTAGTAACTCTCTAATAAACTGTATATGCCTTCTCTTAAATCTGTCCCATTGGGTTCAATGGGGACTTTTCCCCAGGAATCTGGGTATAGAAATTGGAGCCTACATGACATACTGGGCTTTACTGATGATTCTGCTTAAGGTACTTTCAATACTTCTTGTTTTCAGTGTTGTGCATTTTAGGAATTCAGGAGGATGTTTGCATTTATTGACTGCAGCAAAGAAGCTTCTTGAATGCAGATAAATGAATTTCACACAATTCATTTCAGGTCTGATTATTTTATCTGTGTGTCTTCGGTGCCAAGTGGGAACATTAGGCCTCTTTAAAAAATGATGGGGTACAATAAATGCTGTAGGCATTTGTTTTGCTGAAGTGAAGTAAAGGCAGAGAAACATATGGTGAAATATATTTTTAATTACCTTCAACAATGTTAAACGTTTTCCCCTTATTTTCATATTTAATGTTCTTCATCAAGCTTGCTAAATTGGCAGCTCCTGAGGAGCCCAGCACTCTGCACAATAATACATGACAAATTTTATGGGCAGGAATATATATAACTATATGTCAGTGATGTTTTGCTACAGGAGCTTTAGAACTTTGTTTACAACCTCTTATATCATTGGCAGAAGCTGCTGCTTTGAAGTGTGTGGCAATCAAGTTCTTTAGCTCAGTTTTGTTTGGGTTTTATTTGGAGTTTTGCATACAGAGCAGGAAACAGGCTGCTGCTAAAGTAGACTAAGCTCAAGGGCGCCCTGCTGGGCCTCACAGAAGCTATATCCTCTATTTTGTGTCTTCACCTCTCAAAGGCTGTTGGCTTGCCTTTACCTCCCCCCCCCCCCTGCACTGAATAAATGGATCAGCTGTCAGCTAAGAAGCATGTCTGTTATACCAAACCTGCAACTGAAATCAGTGCTCTTAGATCTTATAGGTTACAAGGCCAATTGATGATAATCTGATGTCCAGCCCATCATACTGAACTCACATCCTTTATTCAAGAGGACAGAGTATCTGTAGGAAAACTTGGTATTCAGCAATCACTCGTCTTTTGAGTAGCTGCCTCTACATTTTCAGCATATGCCAGCAGGTGAGTTTAGTACCAGAGGCATTGAGTAGCTTCTCCTTCTCCTTCTCCTTCTTCTCCTTCTTCTTCATCTTCTTCTTCTTCTTCTTCTTCTTCTTCTTCTTCTTCTTCTTCTTCTTCTTCTTGCAGCAGTAGCCACAGCTCAGTGACAGAGCATGAACATTGCACACAGAAAACCTCAGGTTCAACCCTATGCATCACCAGTTAAAAAGATGAGGTAACAAGGGATGGGAAAAACACTTGCCTGAGACCTGGAAAGCCATGACCAGTTGGAGTGGAGTAGCGATGGAGAACCTAGGTTTAGTGCCAAGTGTTCCTCAAATGAATTTCAAAAGCCTTTTCCAAACTATCAGATCAGAATGTCTGGCAAGAACAAGCTACTGTATTCTTCCACCAGGAGTTCTGTGGGTGGGAGGAAAAAGAAGGAAAGGTGCGAGAAAGAGAGAGAGCTCACTCCTCACTCCACTGCTGGTATAACCCATTCCCTACAGATTACTCTCAAGGAAATGTGCTTTAGAGAAATGAAAAATGTTTTCCTCACCCCTGAGTAAACAGTATGGTTCAGTATCTTGACCTGCTACAGGGAACATTTTCCTTTTTCTAGGATGTTTCCTGTTTTGTATCCTGACAATGGAGGAAGGTGCATGTGGCCAGAATGTCCAAATAGCTTAACTGGTGGAGCATCAAATCTTTTCTTTGATGGTCCTGTTTTTGAGCTGCTGCTTGGGCAACACATGTGAGAAAGGCTGGTCTTCCTTACAATCCAAGATTCTAGCAGAGTGGTGTAGCACCCAGTATGAAGGTTCAGCCTTGCCATCTCCTGCTAAAGGGCTTTTAGGTTACAGTAGGATCCCCGTATCCACAGGGGATTGGTTTCAAGCCCCCCCCCCCCCCCCGCAGATGCTGGAAACACTATAGTGAACAATATTTTAATATCAAATGTCATACACAGCATGGTCTCTAGCCCTCTCTAGTGGTCAGTTTTGGTTATGACTTTATAGATATATTTCTCTATTGAACACTATACATAGCCTGGTCTTTGGCTTCCTCTAGTGGCCAGTTTTGGTAATGTCATCTTTACCAAAATATATTTCTAGGATTTAAAAATATACATTTTAAATATTTTCATATCATGGATAAGTGAATCAGCAGATACTGATCCCACAGGGTCCTACTTTACCAGATTAGGAAACTGCTGTGAGCCCAGGTAAAACAGTTTTCACTAAGATGTATGGTTGACCTGACTCAAAAGAAGGTGACCTCATCTTCTCCCTTACCCACAGATAGGGAGAGGGAGAGAAAGGGAGGGAGTGGTGTCATTCATGGCTCCACTCTTAGTCACAATGAATGGCCAGGGTAACCTTAGACAGCTGATTTGGAGTTTTATGAAAGGATGACAAATTGTTAGATGTTCAGTTTATTATGATTATTATAATTTTACACCAGAGAGGGGTACTTGGGGTTTTTCTTATACAGTTTCCAAAATAACTTTCTCAGTCTTAGATACTGTGCACCTGGACTCAGGAGCTGTTATACTTTAGCAACTTCAATAAGGAACTCTTACACCACTGTGCAGACCTACCTTCTGTAGGCCTACTCAGAGGAGGGGGCTTTGCTCACATGATGTACTCGTATGTGCCATAAAAACACTGCAGTAAAGAATATTACCTTTTGTGTTACAAGAAGGGGCAGCATTGCAGTGATTTCTGCAATTTCAAGAAGTAACAGAGGTATTACAGGGAGAAGGGTCTCTGTCAGGGTCACATGTGGTAGGAAATCTGTAACTGTTACTCCCAAATCTTTTTTCTGTACAGCAAAGCAGTTATGAGTGCTGCTAATTTAACCAAGGAAGTAGCATTGGGAGAGTGGTGGCTTAAACCTTCCCACCTCATTCAGGTGACATCTCAAATCCTGAAGTTGCTACTGGCCCTTTTGAGTGTGTGTGTGTGTGTGTGTGTGTGTGTGGTGTGGAAGTGTAAAGCACTTCCCCTAACTAGAGTCAATAACAGCTGGGGAGATCCACTGGAGAAATGATACAAGGTGAATAATAAATCTGCCCCTGCTCCAACTTCCCTGATGCAATTAGCAATCTAATTTGGTTATTTTGAAGTAAAGAACATGATGCTAACTACATCCTAATCCCCCACACTCTATACCCCCACAAATAAATTTCACTGTGGCTTCTCCCAAAGCTTGGAAATTTTAAAGGGTACTGCTTATATATCAGTACGCAGTGCACTTAAAGCACTCTCTAGGTGGTTTACAATTTAATTATGCATTGTCCCCTCCCCCAGCAAGCTGGGCACTCAATTGACTAACCTCAGAAGGATGGAAGGTTGAGTCAACCTTGAGCTGGCTGCCTGAGCCTGTCAGGATTGAACTCAAATTATGAGCAGAGTCTCGGCTGCAGTATTGCAGTTTAACCACTGTGACACAAGGCTCAGCTATTTATTTATTTTTACAACTCCCAGAATCTCATGCTTGCTAGAAGATTCTGGGATCTACCATTCAAAAAAAGAGAAGCTCTGCTTCTACCTATTAAGACTTTGTGCTCTATCTTCCTACCCTTTTTTCTAGCCTCTTCCTTTATGATGTTTACTACTAGGTCCTGTTCCATTTTGGGTTTCATCACTATAGGACCTGCTAGCTAATACACATGCAGCTACATACTCTGATTCCAATTCATGTATGGCCCCAAATCTCTTCATCAGCTATCATCCTGCACTTATATGAACTCCCTATACTGAAACCACTAAATTCATTCCTACAATTTATTTCCCTTTTCCTCTCTTTGCCTCCAGAATGGTGGACAGTAGAAAACACAATTGTTTAAACATGGTTTGATGAGAGAATATTTCAATCTTTGTGCACATTTCTCTTGAAGCACATCATCTGATACATGCCTGGACATGTTGATGCCCTAATTTGGAAACCTCTGGTCGAAACTGCAATCCAGTTTATGAGGGTGGTTGTTGTTGTTTGTTTGTTCTTGTTCTGCATGGACAAGAATGCAATATCAGAACCAAGCTACAAAATGAGATAAGAAAAAGTAGTCCCAAGATGGCAGATAGCCCATCTTTTCCCCCTTTTAAGTGCACCAAAATATTATTTTGAGTTGGCTTTAGAAGAATGCCAGTAGAAAATCAGAGGATGTAGCTCAGGTAATTGCTACAATACAGTGGTTTAACAAATAGTTTTAGGGGAGAAGGGAGCAAAGTCTCTCTGTACCATTTCAGGGCTCCTCTGACACACCATCCATTGAGGATGTTAACATTGTTAGAGCCCTTGGTTTAATCTCTAGCGTTTAAAGTGCTTCAAAGAGTGAGGTCAGCTGTGTGCATCAACAAACAGTGGTTTCTTTGGTGTTGCAGGTTTGTGCTCGAGAGGTAATGCTTTGTAGAACTCCAGTCAAAGGCATGAAAAGGCATCAAAGCTGTGCAATTCAACTTGCTACCAGGATATTGCAACACATTTATACTTTATAAAAGATACAAGGAAGCCCTGAATCTAGGGCTTCAGATGTCAATAATGCTTCTTCAAGTGCATTCAGTACAGTTTATTTTATAGTGAATTGCCTACAGAGGCAGTGCAGTATAATGGTTAGAATACTGGACAGGGGTTTGGGAAATCCTAGTTTAAGTTCCCACTGAGCCATGCAATGGCCTTTGCTTGTTTATTCTCTAGCACCGTAGTTCCAACTTTGGCACCCTGATGAAATCCTGGCCAGGACAGCTAGTAGTGAAGGCTTCTGGGAGTTTTAGTCCAAAAACATCTGAGGACCCAAGGTTGTGAATCAATGCTCTAGCAGCCTCACCGACCCCGTAAGATTGCTGTGATGATAAAATGGAGAGGAAGAGAACAACATTCTCTGGCTTGAGCATGAAAGAAAGATGGGTTATAATACAAAGAAATAATAAATTTGCTCACCCTAGAGTTTGGTTGCTAGGCCCATTAGTTCAAGACCCATGGTTCTTGAATACATGTTGAAGTCAGCACAATAACATGGATGCTGGCAATTCATTTATTGGCTTTTTTGTGTGTGATCCCTACAGTGACCCATGGGCGTTACTCCCAAGTAACAAAGTCTGTCTAGAACAGTTTCACAGCTGGGTGGAGGTGCTTAAGTAGATTTTTGCCTCTAAGTCCAAAGTAGGTCACCACATTGCTCTGAGGGTAAAAGGTCACTGTTCTTAAAAGAAGAGCAAGACACAAATGTGTGTGTGTGTATATTGTTGTTGTTTAGTTGTTAAGTCATGTCCGACTCTTTGTGACCCCATGGACCAGAGCACGCCAGGCCCTCCTGTCTTCCACTGCCTCCCAGAGTTTGGTCAAATTCATCTTGGTAGCTTCGATGACACTGTCCATCCATCTTGTCCTCTGTCGTCCCCTTCTCCTCTTGCCTTCACACTTTCCCAACATCAGGGTCTTTTCCAGGGAGTCTTCTCTTCTCATGAGATGGCCAAAGTATTGAAGCCTCAGCTTCAGGATCTGTCCTTCCAGTGAGCACTCAGGGTTGATTTCCTTCAAAATGGATAGGTTTATTCTCTTTGCAGTCCAGGGGACTCTCAAGAGTCTCCTCCAGCACCACAATTCAAAAGCATCAATTCTTTGGCGGTCAGCCTTCTTTATGGTCCAGCTCTCACTTCCATACATCGCTACTGGAAAAACCATAGCTTTGACTATGCGGACCTTTGTCGGCAAGGTGATGTCTCTGCTTTTTAAGATGCTGTCTAGGTTTGTCATTGCTTTCCTCCCAAGAAGCAGGCATCTTTTAATTTCGTGACTGCTGTCACCATCTGCAGTGATCATGGAGCCGAAGAAAGTAAAATCTGTCACTGCCTCCATATCTTCCCCTTCTATTTGCCAGGAGGTGATGGGACCAGTGGCCATGATCTTCGTTTTTTTGATGTTGAGCTTCAGACCATTTTTTGCGATCTCCTCTTTCACCCTCATTAAGAGGTCCTTTAATTCCTCCTCACTTTCTACCATCAGAGTGGTATCATCTGCATATCTGAGGTTGTTGATATTTCTTCCAGCAATCTTAATTCCGGCTTGGGATTCATCCAATCCAGCCTTTCGCATGATGTATTCTGCATATAAGTTAAATAAGCAGGGAGACAATATGCAGCCTTGTCGTACTCCTTTCCCAATTTTGAACCAATCGGTTGTTCCACATCTAGTTCTAACTGTTGCTTCCTGTCCCACATAGAGATTTCTCAGGAGATAGATAAGGTAGTCAGGCACTCCCATTTCTTTAAGAACTTGCCATAGTTTGCTGTGGTCCACACAGTCAAAGGCTTTTGCTTAGTCAATGAAGCAGAAGTAGATGTTTTTCTGGAACTCTCTGGCTTTCTCCATAATCCAGCACATGTTAGCAATTTGGTCTCTAGTTCTTCTGCCCCTTCGAAATCCAGCTTGTACTTCTGGGAGTTCTCGGTCCACATACTGCTGAAGCCTGCCTTGTAGGATTTTGAGCATAACCTTGGTAGCGTGTGAAATGAGTGCAATTGTACAGTAGTTGGAGCATTCTTTGGCACTGCCCTTCTTTGGGATTGGGATGTAGACTGATCTTTTCTACATCTTTTTGGGATGTAGACTCATCTTTTGTCCTCTCTATATATACAGGCCAAATTTCCAAATAGCGTAGTCCTAGAATGAACTGGAATTTTTAGCATGTATACATTACTGAAACAACGATGTCTACGTTGGCTTGGGCATATTGTGAGAATTGCTGACAGTCGGATTCCAAAAGATCTCCTGTATGGAGAATTAGTGCACGGAAAGCACCCCAGAGAGAGACCACAGCTGCGATACATGGATATCTGCAAGCGGGATCTGAAGGCCTTAGGAATGGACCTCAACAGATGGGAAACTTTGACATCTGAGTGTTCAGCCTGGAGGCAGGTGGTGCATCATGGCCTCTCCCATTTTGAAGAGACACTTGTCCAGCAGGCCGAGGCAAAGAGGCAGTCCCAAAACCAGCAAAATCAGGGAGCTGGACGGGGGACAGATTGTATTTGTCTTCAGTGTGGAAGGGATTGTCACTCTTGTATTGGCCTTCTCAGCCACACTAGACGCTGTTCCAAGTCCTCCATACAGAGCACGTTACCATAGTCTCTCGAGACTGAAGGATGCCTAATCTATCTATCTATCTATCTATCTATCTATCTATCTATCTATCTATCTATCTATCTATCTATCTATCTATCTATCTATCTATCTATCTATCTATCTATCTATCTATCTATCTATCTATCTATCTATCTATCTATCTATCTAACTGTGCAGAATTGGAGGAATACAAAGAATAAAAGAGAAGTCTACATTGTAGTGTGTATTGCAGACTTCTCTTTTATTGTAATCTGCATTGTTCTATGTATTGCAGTGCAGCGAACTTGAATTAGCTGTGTGAGTTTGCTAAAGCCATACAGAGTCCCAGATTTCGCTTCACTTACTCCCAGCCACTATCTACCTTTATCTGTAGGGACACTATCCAACTTTATTTAGAATTATTCCTGCTCCTTCAAAACAAAAAAAACACAAAAAAACCAAGAATCCTTTAGCTATTGTGAAAGAGAAAATGGAACTGACAGTGTGACTACACTGGAAACCCAAATTGGAGTGACTTGACTTTGCTGTGATTTGATCCACAGCCAGTGTTATGTTTAAAATGGCAGTTAGTGCTCACACAGGGGCTGCTGATTGATTTGGGAGTGTACAGTTCATATTGGATGTGATGTGATTTCCATTCCAGCCCACAGCCCCCCCTTCTTTCTGTTGGAGTTTCATTTACAGCCTTGCATACTGCCTGTGGTTTGAGTGGCTGGGGAGGGCTTTCCTGGGCTGTGGTGACTGTCAATCTATTGAGCACTAACCAATTGTTCCCTCCCACCTCTGAATTTAAAGAGAGCCCCGCCTCTCTGCTGAGTGTTCCCTTTCCTTCTCTTTTGTTCCTAAGAAGCAGTGTTGTTAGTTTGCTGTTGATCTGTTCACAACTGTTAAGTAATGCTTTTATTCTTTCTCATAGAAATGTCTTGGAGTCAGTTATTGAGACTTTAAGTGCTAATTAATGAGAACAGTGTGGACTATTTGGGAATTTGAAGCTATTCTCCTCTGTGAGTTTCTATACTTCTACTGCATGCAAGTAGCAAACAAATTAATTTTAATCAGAAATTCAAAGCTCAGCAACACTTTCCTCTGGTCATGCCTCTGTTGATAATTTCTTCCTCTGGTCCCACTTCTCCTTTTATGGAGTGTAAATACAGGAAATAATAACAATGACCCAGATATAAGGTAATAGGGCTATCTAGCACTAATATCATATTTGTATGAATTTTTTTAAAAAATTGGAGGACAATCAGAGTAAAGGAAAGAATGCAGGGGCATGTTCCCTTGGTCCTAAGTATCACACCCCTACTGCCTATGTCACCTAAATACCACCTACAGACATATCTCCCCGGTATCACAATGTATCACAACTAACCACATTGGGAAAAGCCCGTTCAAATAGTTCTGGGTTGAAAAAGTAAATGTGGCAAAGAAATAAGTCACTTTGGGAGCAAAAAGGGCTGGACCAATTTGAATCAGCCTTCGCATTATGTGGGCAGTAAAAAAATACTCTGAATTCACCCATTTTATAATTTGATCAAATTCCACAGTATTTGACCATGAAGAGATTGAAAAAAGCCCAGTAAAGGTGCATAATATTTCCATGCCAAGCATGTTGTAGCAGAACCAAGGATATTCATAGTACCTCAAAAACAGAGACCAGAATTTTCCTGAGGAGATACAAATAGGATGAAAAATTTCTCCAACAATTTTCTCCATCTTCCAGGCTCTCTTTTTAATGACTGCTGCGGTTGTAAAATGGCATTCCCAACCGATTGTCCAACTGTTTGTTGTGTGGAGGAGAGTGCACTGGAGAGAAGAGATGTGTTCTTGCATGCATGGAAATTTGCAAAAATATTGTGGCTTAATTCTCCAGTTATGAAATGTGTGGCTTTATGGGAGTACTTTGTTTTGTTTCATCCCCTACCAAACAGTCCTACCAAGCTCCCCACCAGTATTTATCCAGGAACGTAGGATGGCCAATCCCTTGGCAGTTATAAATCTACAGAAAATATTTATCATGAGCATGAGAATTCCCTGTTTGGTTAAACACACGTTAAAATGTGGAGAAGCTCACTTCTCAATACAATTGAGAATATCTAAGGATGCTTTTTTTAAAAAAATGAAATATATGAATTCAAGCCAAGTGAGACTCTGGGTAAAATGTGGTAAAATATGCAATAAGGCAGTCCTACACCCAAGGCAGAAAATCCCACAAGCATCTCTCCACTTTCTGCCAGAAATAATAAGGAAGCTAAGAATCTAATGCCCAAGTTTTCTTTTTCTTTTTCTTTCTTTTTTTTTGCTACTCTCCCCCAAATCCTTTTCTTTTTCATGTTTTGTCTCTTAGATTGTAAACCTGCAGGCTGAAACTCTCTTACTCCTCACCTCTTTAAACTGTTTTGGGAAACCCTTTGGCTGACAAGCAGGACAGAACTGGTTCAAATAGGTTCCATTGTTCTCTTTTCAGAATAAGATAAAACCAAACCAAACACCATTATCTTATTTTGCTAAAAAAATGCTTGCATAAGTTATATCAGAAACTAAACAGAATGTTCTATGGTTGATCATAACAAAATATACTATAGCAAAAAAATAATAATTGGGGAGAAATCTTAAATTGAGGAAGAATAATTCTCAGATATATATTTTTAAAGCTGGATCATCTAAATTGACAGTCAAGGCTGTATTCCTCATAGAGGTTGAATAGTGGATGGCTTGATGTTTTTAATGTGCATCTAACACGTTATAGACAAGGTCATTTTTCAAGAAAATCTGTGTAAAATTAACAGAAACATCAATGCAGCTTTAATATCTGCAGAACATTTCACTGTTTATTGATGGTTTCTTGTAGATTCTGCTTGTTTTCAACAAATGAAAATTGCTCATTATTCTGGGTAATGAATGGGAATGATGTCATCTATAATTGTTAGTTCAGGGGAGGCATTTTTACCCTTCTATTAAAAAGGAAGCGAATTTAATAAAAGAGAGGTAAAGTGTGCTGCTTTCAACTGTTCCCCTATTGAAAATAATAACACATTAGATTAATCCATCTCATGAGTAATTTGAAAGCCTTAGTTGACTATGCGTCAACTTGATATTTATCAGCTGAAAATAGTGAGGAACATTTTGTAACCAGAAAATCATTGTTTGAATTATTCAGCTATATGATGCACATATTAGACACTGGTAATGCATGATTACATGAATAAGATGAATCAAATTCTATACATATATTTTAGCTGACTGACATTGACAGGGATTCTACATGATGACAGCAGTAAGATGACCAAGTCTGAGAGATATAAGACATAGGTGAAATGTAGCAGTATAAAGATTTCATCCTGATCTTCAGTTCCCCTGTTTGGCCTGCATTTTTATGCATTCACGTAACACCGCCCCATCTTTCCCTTTTGCTAGATTAGGTTTTATCATCCTGTCCGAAAAATAAATAGTTGTTGGGTTTCTACTTTTGTAAAAAGTGATAGAAGTATTTTGCTTCTACTGTACCTTTAGTGGAAACATTGAACATGCTGATATAAAAGTAGCCAATAAAAAAAAAATCTAGAATTGCTCAACAGCTCTAATGTGGTAGTTTTACTGTAATGATACACCTAATTTCTAAATCTTTAATTGATTATTTTTACAATTAAACACAAATGGTGAATTTATTTCAGTTTGAATGGAGATTTAGTGGTGTTGGCAGCCACTTTGGCTCTTTGGACCAATAGTTTCTTGGCAGTACAATTTTCAGGAGTCTAGTGCACATATCATCAATTTCTTGGCAGGACAATCTTTCAGAAATCTGATTTATATACCAAACTATGTTTCATGCCAACACAATTATAATGTGTTGTGCTGTGGACCTAAATAAATGTAAGTTGCTATTTTATGATTTTTAAACTTATGCTTCCACAAAAGTTTGTGGTAAGTTATACTGTTGCCTTACTCTCAAAAATGCAGAAAAATTGGTTGAAATATGGCTGCAAGTACCAGAATATGCTGGAAAAGTGTTGTAATCAGTGAGCTTAGCTCTCACTCATTTCAGGATCAAAGTGAAATTCTGTTCCTTAGATACAAGTTTTAAAACCTGAGAAGACTCTCTAGTCATGACAAAATAGGATCAGATTCTACTAGTTAAAACTATTTAAGATTTTACTCAGGTGTTTAATAAAAGGGTTGATCCTAACCTGTCTGAAGAGGGAACAGGCCAACCCCAACTCCCAATGGCCTAATTCTCTCTGAAAAGAGGAGTGATCTCTGCCTGTATAACATCTGTACATTAGAGAACCTGAAAAATCAGGGCTCCTAATAACATGGAGACGCTCAACAAGTACTGTGCCATCTGCTCTCCATGGAAATGAATTGTCAACCCAACTTTGTTTGAACTGGCTCTCAACAATTCAGTAAATACAAAGAGTATTACTGATGTGCACATGTATCTTTAAAAAAGGCATAGCTCTTACTCATACTGGAGGGTGGGGAGGGGGGAGGAAGAAACTGTCAGGAATTTTGGGGTGTGGAAATGGATCCGAGACAAGACAGTCTTCCAGGTCAGCAGTAAAGAGGCTCACAGAGATTCCTTTTCAGTAGTGTATTTACAAAATATGTACAGCAGAGTTATGTACAGCAGACTAAACAATACACTTATCTGTTTAAAAAAAACAGACAGCACTTCGCAAAGCAGCTCTTCATACAAAGCTCCATATTCCACTATAGTGTGCAGCACTTATATAGTGTGAAACAACCAATCCCTGGCACATCACATGTTGTCCTCTCCTAGACACTACATCATACCCAATACACATTTTGAGTATTGCATCAGCTACACATGCTGACCTTATAGCTGCACACCGGTTATAAAATGGATTCCTAATAGAACACTGGTTCATGCACTCTGGTTCATGTACAAGGAGTAAATTCTACATTATGGGCCACAATATCCTGACAGAAACAAAAAAGCACCAAAAGAAAACATAAACCTCTGCCTTCAAAAAAGCTATTTGTGTTAGATTCTTTCTTTCTGTCTCAGGAATTATGCATGTTTGGCAGATCAAACAAACAAGCAAATAATGGCCAAAGTCCTGTTGCTCAGTATAGTAAATCACACTATAGTTCTTGAATCAATGGGTATTTAGTGAGTCAACTCCTTGGCAGGTTCCATTGATTGAAATGGCCTGTTGTAAAGATGTTTTACTATGCTAAAGTAAGTTGCATTTAGAATAGGCCCACTTGAATCAATGGAACTTATGGAAAAGTTGACTCACCAAATCACCACTGATTCTATGGGCCTGCTCTAGTATGATTTACTATGCCCATCAATACGATTTTGACCATTGCATGAAGGTACAAGAACAGGAAACCTTGCTCAACTCACCAAAGAAACATAATCTTGTACCTAACTCCAGCATTAAATATTCTGGACTTCTGATGAGAAGTAGCCCCCTGCATTTTTATAGTTATATTTATAATTATAATAGAAAAGGAATAACCTGGTTCTTCTTGTATCTTGTGCAGCAACTTTAATTCTTTTGTGAATGTTGAAGGGGTAGTGAGGAAAACGGCATGAGAATTACACAAGGTAGTAGCTTATAGCCTTCAAATAATTTTCTTCAGTAATCAAATGTAGCTATTTTTGTTACTTTAGAGAAATAGGGGAAAGTAAAGATTTACTTTTCAAAACTGGTTACTTTCAAAAAGTAATTTTCCCAGTCCAATCCTCTCGTGCACAGGAGGAGATAAATTCATGCTACCAATAAGATATCTTTTAGAAAAACAAAATATATTTGAAGAGTTCTAAAACAAGTTTGAATCTCAACTTAGATGAATAGCAACTAGAGTAAATGTTTTGTTTAGACTCCAGTTAGAAATATGCATCGATGAACTTTATAACAATGGTCTCAACCAGTCATATACACACAGAAACTACCAAGTATTCAGGTAGACATAGAAATATGGGCAGTATTTCCAAGAAGAAGAAGAAGAAGAAGAATTAAAACAATTAAAAAAATAATGATAATGATAATGACAATTTGGATTTGCAGTTGTCTATAATTATGTATTTTTCTTTGACCAAATGTCATTTAGTTTCTATATTAAATGCTGAAGTTTCTAATCTCAGTTGCTATTAAGTTATGTTGACAGAAAAGCAAGCATGTTGATGACTGTTCTCTACTAGTTACTTCAAAGGCCATTATCAATAGGAAGTACCTAATCATATTTAATTAATATTTTGTCTCCTTCCTTATCAAGGAAGATTGGCTTGTCAGTGGCTGCCCTGTATATGTGTGGGATTTGCACCTCAGTGTCACAGACACTGACTGTATGTTTTCTAAAGAAGAGAGAAAACCTCTTCCATCCGGTTTTTTTTTTTTTTTTTGTCTTTGTGGTTTTTATCCTTGCTCCCTCACCCCATGTGTGTATGGCTGCTGCCAGCAGCACTCTAGGCAAAATTAAATGCATCTAATAAAGTTGTTTTTATTCTGTGAAAGCATATTACATATCTGAATATTTGGTTCGGCTCCCAAGTTAATTTACTGAAGTTTAAGAAAGGAATGTTCCCCATTTTCCTTCTTTGAATCATCTGTGGCCACACAAAAGGCTCCCCTGTAGAGTTGCTCCTCTGGACAATAAGAATGATATGCCGGGAGAAGAGAAACTTTCTTTCTGCAAACTTTATTAAAGCAGTTTACCCATTTTGGGCTTGAATCCATCTCCAGCGGATGCCTTTGTACCACCTCATATTATTCAGAAGCTCCCAGGAAGTATAATAACAATTGTGTGCTATTTATTTATTTATTTATTTATTTATTTATTTATTTATTTATTTATTTATTTATTTATTTATTTATTTATTTATTTCATTTATATCCCGCCTATCTGGTCAATTATGACCACTCTAGGCGGCTTATCAAGTCGATTTTGACTTACGGTGACCCTTTCCAGGGTTTTCTAGTTAGAGAATACTCAGATGTGGCTCACCATTCCCTTCTGGGAGCATCCTGGGTCTATGCAGATTGTCCGAGGCAACACAGGCTGGCTCTTTTCCCAGAAGGCACAACAGGGAATTGAACTCTCAACCTCTGGCTCTGCAGCCAGATATCCAGCCAGCCCCAGGAAGCATAGGAAACTCCTATTTCTCCTTCACTTAATTTATTTTAAGATCTAGTATTTTGTTGTCTTTACTGCAACAGACTGCAATGACTACTCTTGGGGAAACTCTTGGCTGGCTTTTTTTGGCTTCATTGAAGAAGTGGATTGTAAAAACTCACACCAAAAGAAATCTGACCATCCTGAAGATGCCACAAGCCATTTGTTTGTTTTGTTTTGTTGCACATGTTATACCTTGCTGACAATACATGTATATTCTGCTGAAAAGAGGCCAGTAAAAACAGCAGACCCAAATGATTTAACTAAAGAACAACTGGAGTGATAGTATAAGTTTCTTACTTTGAATACAATTGGGCCTTGCTTTAAAACAGTTCCTTTCTGCTGTGCTAGTCTAGAAACATCTCTAAGTAGGCCTGTGCCAAATGATGCGCCAAGACTACTGTTTTGGGGACAAATTCCATAGCAGAAACTTCAGGTCTCTTGACCTGTTTATCTAGCAGGGTACCTCTGTCCATGTATAATATCATTATGTTGGCTGTGGATTCCTTGTATATAAAGAATAGACAAAGTGTGGCCCATGGATCACATATGGTCCCCAGGACCTTCAGAGTTCAAGAAAGAGTTTGGAATGTTTTGCCCACAGAAATCACTCATCTAAGTAGCCTTGTGACACAGTGGTTAAACTGTAGCATTACAGTCTGCTCATGGTCAGTGTTCGATCCCAGTAGATTCTGGTAGCTGGCTCAAGGTTCACTCAGCCTTCCATCCTTCCAAGGTCCATAAAATGAGTACCCAGCTCACTGGTGGGGGAGGGGAATGTGTAGCCTGTATAATTAAATTGTAAACTGCACAAAGAGTGCCTTAAGCACTATGGGGCAGTATATAAGCAGCATACTTTGCTTTGTGCTTTGCTTGAACCACATTCAGCTCTGTGTTGGTTTCTAATACATTTATGACTCTTATAGAACAACTGTTTTACCAAAAATGTTGGCTAGAATCCTATTGGTGATTTATGATTACATAAGATAAAGTATGTAATTCACAGTGGCAAATTGTTGCTAATAATGAATGAGGTGTCAGTTGCATTATGAGGCATACACCCAACTGCACCTAGTAACAAGACTGGCTCCTCATTGGTGAGCAGCAGTGTGCTACAGTGCATTATGCAGTTTAGCTTGCATCACATAAATCACCGACAGTGTTCTGGCCAATATTTGGGGGAAAACAGAATGGGAAAGAGGAGATGCACCTACACTCCCCACACCCCCCCCTAATTTCTGGCATAACACACACACAAAAGAATTAGCAACATGGGAATTTTGAAACTCCACCATACTTGAATTCCTTCAAGTATGATAAATGACTGCAATATATATTGGTTCCACAAAACACGAGAGACAGTAATGCTCTATAATGTTCTATATTGAAAAAAAAAACCCTTAGAAATTTTAAAAGAAATAACACAGTTTGTCTTGTACCTACAGTATGTGTTTTCTTTCTCAGCACATATTTTGTCAAAGGCAAAAAAAAAGGCAAAAAAAGAAAGAAAGAATACTGTAGTTCAGTAGCTGTTATTGATTTTTGAGACTGAAAGAGGACATATACATATGACTGTCCTAAGTCCAAGATCATGAAACCTGGACACTGGAAACAAATTGGCTTCTGTCTGAGCTCTCAGGATAATTTTTTTAAAATAATTCATTTATTTTAATCTATTTAAAGTTGTTTTCACTTGCAGTGCTCTTGCCACTCACTAGCTGGCAAACTTCCCTAATCATGACATAAAATAATGGCTCCCGTTAAAATAAAGGATTGCATAAGAAGGTCGTTTGCCAAAGAAAATGGGTAACAAAAGATGTACAGAAGTACATGTCATTGTAAATGACATTACAAAGCAGCAGACAGATTGGCCTATTTAGAATGAAAACACAATTTTCCCCAAATGAAATTTATCCAAATTTCAGAAACATCCACATTTTGCTTCTTACAACTGACTTTGAGAGATAAGGGAAAATACAGTGAGAGAAAGAACATGTGAGAGAATTAAAGCTGATGCTTTGATGATTTTAAGGCAATAGATTATCAACACATCTAACACAATTGGCTTGCCCTTTGTTCTCACCCTCCTGCTCTTCCCCTTAAATAATTCCAATAAACCAGCATCTTTGATGTAAAATACTGGAATTGATTCAGGTTTGGAAAATATAAATTCAACACTCAAATCGTAAAAAGGAGAATTTGAGATACCACTCCTTTAATTTCAAGGTTTGTGTTGTTGTTTTTATTCTGGGTTAAAGTACCTTTCTGGATAGGTCAGTGTGTTAGGCATCTGTTCGGGGGTTCAATTGCCTGCTGTACCTTCCAGAAAAGCCAGCCTGTGTGGCCTTGGGGAAGCTGCACAATTTGGGAGTAACCTCTGAAGAAGGAAATGGTAACCACTCCTGAGTACCCTGTACTAGAGATGAGGATGACCTGCCAAAATGGTGGTTCATCATGGTTCATGGGTCATCAACCTTGATGACCCATGGCCCAGGGATTTCCCCAGGGATTTCCAACAAACCACGAATCAATTCATCAGGTTTTTTTAGACAGCCTGTGATTGTCTTAAAAAAAGGCTGAGCTCCCCGCCCCAACCCCTTTCCCACTACCCCCCTTTGCCTCTTTATCTTGGCCTGCCGGCAGCAGTGATAGTGGTGGTGGCACTGGAATGGTAGCCGCAGTTCCAGCAGGCAAGCCTGCTCTCTCTGCCTATGGGCCCAGCTCATAGGTGGAGAGCGCAGGCTAGCTGGGCAGAACCATGCAGGCTAGCTGGGCAGAACATCTCTCTGGTTCCACTGGTGCTGATCAGCTGATTGGTGCCTGCAGAGGCAGAGAGAGCAGGCTAGTTGGGTAGAACTGTGCCAGCAGGCTCTCTATGCCTCTGTGGGCACAGATCAGCTGATCAGCACCCGTAGAGACAGAAAGATCAGCCTAGCCTCCAGAATGTCCCTTTTCCACCAGCAGCAACAGTGGCGGCAACAGCAACAGAACAAAGTAGGGAGGTGATGGGGGCAGTGGGAAGGGGGCAAGGAGTGGGCTGTGAGGGCAGAGAGAGTGAGCCAGCCACACAGTTGTTTGCCGGGCCCCTAGGCAGAGAAAGCAAACTAGGCTGCCAGAACATCTGTTCCGGCAGCCTAGCTTGCTCTTTGGGCCCAGGCCCAACAAAGGGAAAGGGTAAATATTCATCACTTCGTATTTGTTAGGGCTTCTGGAATTGATGAATACAAAGTGACAAATATTACACTAATCAGCAATTTCTCACGAACATCACAATTCATTTTTTAATTCGTCCCCATGTCTACTCTATACCTAGAAAACCCTGGAAATGTTTGCCATAAGACAGAAGATTTGATGGCATGTAATTATGATTATTATTGCCTTATAGTATGTCGGAAGATAGAGACCAAATATCCGTTTTTTCCCCCTGGTTTATTTGATGGGCCGAAGTATTAATTGCCTTATATATATAGTGTGGAAAACCACATTCTTGAGTATTGATGCAAATCCTGCCAAGCTGGGCACAAAGTGGAATTAAAAGCATCTGTAATCACCACACTGTGTCTTCATCTGAGTGGTTAAGCTTCAGGTCACTGGATCAACACAAATGTATAAAAGGGGATCATTTATGAGTTAATGAGCCAAGATGGTTCATTTCTCCTAACAGATGGTTGTAGAGATGAATCATGAGGTTGTCCAGACAACTTTGCGTCTTTCCTCAAATATTATTGAGATGAAAAATGCTTAGGTCTATATCTCACTTCCTGCTTGTGGTGTTTTCCTGCACTTCTCTAGCCCTTCCCTTGAAGTGAAGTGCTCCCAGATTTAGGCCCAGATTTCACCCATTGAAACTAATGATCAGAATCCTATTGGTAAATGTATGTGTGTGCAAGTTCCCTGAAGGAGACAGCCAGCCATTGTGATAAGTTCATTATTATTATTATTATTATTATTATTATTATTATTATTATTATTATTATTATTATTATTATTATTATTATTATTATTATTATTATTATTATTATTATTATTAATTACATTTATAGCCCGCCCATCTAGTCATATAGACTACTCTGGGCGGGGAACAACATATCATGTAACAATGTACATAACCAACTGTGCAACCTAACCTGGGGCAATGAAACACATTGTGCAACATGCACACACCACTACTGTGCCATTAGAGGTGAGGAGGAGGGACTAAGGAAAGAGAGGCATAATAGAGATGGATAGACCAGAAGAGATAGTGAGGTGGTAAGGAAGGGGAATAACAGCACAAAGGGATGTCAAGAGAAGGCAAGACAAATGAGCCTCTCTTTTTGGGGGGTGGGGTGAGCAGAGCATGTAGGAGGCAGAGGCAGAGAATGGATCTGAAGGATAAGATGCAGTGTGCAGAAGCCGAAGGAAGGAAAGGAGTGAAGGGTGGGAAGGAGCACAACAAAAAGAATAAATAAGGAAAGTCTGGAAACGAGACACAGAGGCTGTTATATGAAGACTATAGACATCTGTTCAAAGCAGTGATGGTTGTCCTTCTGACAAACTAAGTTTTTGCACAGGTGTACAGACTTCTTGAGGAAGTTGATGCACCTGGCTTGCTTATAATGCCCTCCTGGATACTGATGAGCCACTGCACAGCAAGAAACACAAGAGGGACAGAATTCTAGTAACCATGAGGAACTGGATTTCTGGTAGGACTGGAGCAGTATTCTAGGAACTGAGAATTTTCACTTGCTTGCCATGCTGGAGATACTGGCATTGTACCAGGCTGTTTCCACCTGGTTTAATGCTTGCCCACAGTTGGGACTTTAGATATATAGCACAGGTGGTGTGGGTGTATAAGGTGTCTGCCAGATACAGAGGGCAGTGTATGCAGCAGGGATGTCGGCAAGTCTTTGGGTCTAAGTCCCAAGTCCAGGTTTTTGGTACCAAGTCCCAAGCTCCAAGCCCCAAGCCCCAAGTCCGAGTCCCTATTAAAAACAAGCCCTTTTCCCCCCTTCTTCACACTGGGAATATTACATTAGCTAGATATAGAAATATGAGCAGTATTTCCAAGAAGAAGAAGAAGAAGAACTAAAACAATTAAAAAATTAATGATAATGATAATGACAATTTGGATTTGCAGTTGTCTATAATTATGCATTTTTCTTTGACCAAATGTCCTTTAGTTTCTATATTAAATGCTGAAGTTTCTAATCTCAGTTGCTATTAAGTTATGTTTTTTCCAGAAAAAAGGGAAAGGTGGGTGGGTTGATGAAGTCATGAATCGAGTCCAAATCATTGTAAAAAAAAACAACAAAAAGAGTTGAGTCTGAGTCACCAGTCCGGCAACAAAAGTGCCCATCCCTGGTATGCAGCTTTATAAAGTTGTCAGGACAGTGTGATCAGTCTCCTGATCTCTGGTCTTCCTTTCTCTTCTTCACACTGGGAATTAATGAGAGAATTAATTGAAAGCATTTTACTTACTACAAGGTGGTATGGAAATATTACATTAGGTTGCAACTAGAGATGGAGACGAATTTAAAAATGGATCGGTTTTTCCGACGAATATAGCTGATTCATTGATCCATATTTGTGGGTTCCAGAGACCCCCACGAATACGAAGGGATGAATATTTACCCATTTTTATTTGTCCTTCGTATTAAAAACCCCCGAAAACCCCCACCATTCTGCCTACCGGCCGCTGATCATCTGATCGGCGGCAGAAAGGCAGCCACCCCCACACACAGCCACCCAATACCACAGCCTACCCACCCCCTTCCTTTCCCTACCTTAGGCCCCATGCCACCCCACCCCACCCCCACCAACACCCTCTTACCTTAATCGCTGCTGCCAAGGTCTTCTGGCCTCGGAGCCACACATGTAAAAATGGAGACTGGCTGCCCTTTGCAAAGATGGCGGCTGTAGCTTCATTTAGGGTAGGGAATCTGCAGCTGCCATCTTTGCAAAGGGCAGCCTGGATTCCCTTAGGCTGCTTTAAGGGAATCCAGGCTGCCCTTTGCAAAGATGGCAGCTGCAGCTTCCTTACACTAAATGAAGCCACAGCCGCCATCTTTCCAAAGGGCAGCCAATCTCCCTTTTTACATGCCGTGACTGTGCAGGCCTGATGGAGACCTGGTAGCAGCTATTAAGGTAAGGGGGTGTCGGTGGGAGTGGGGTGGGGGCTAAGGTAGGGAAAGGAAGGGGCTGTGGGGGTAGGCTGTTGGGGTGGCTGGCTGTGTGTGTGTGGGGTGGCTGCCTATCAGCTTCTGATCAGCTGATCGGCGGCCGGTAGGCAGAATGGGCTTCTGTGCCATGTGGTAAACTCTCCTGGGGTGACAGACATGAACTCAAAGAAACCTCCTGTATATATTGTCTGACAGTCTATTAATAATATTGATAATAATGTAATTCAAGACCCCTTATGTCAAAATAGTCAATATATTTTCTGTTCTCAATTGTTTTATGGAGATGAGAAGGCTTTAGCTGAATGATGCAGTTGAAACCACATTCTTACACATACCTGGGAATAAGCCCCATTGAACTAAATGGAGCTTACTCCTGGGTAGGCATGACTACAGTATATACAGAGGGATCCAAACTCATCCCAAACTATTGCTCACATCTAATTATAATTTAGATTTTTTCCTTCCAAACATTCTGCATTGTTTAGACTGTCTGCTTTTACCATCTGATAGCTCGGCAATTTAGCATCTAAAATAGGGTCGGGCAGGGAAAGGCCATTCCCACCCCCCACCCCCAATTTGCTGTCATCCTCTAGGCTGCATTCTCAATAGGGCACTGCCAAAGTGGAAAAGGCATAGCCAAATTTGCTAAGAAATGCTTCTTAAATAGCTTTAAAGTAATGTTTATAGGCTATAGTGATTAATTTACTGTAATTTCCTTAATGTTTGCATTATTATACTATTTATAAGGTTATCATAAGGTTCTATTAAGGTATTGATTAAATGAAGAGTTTATTTAAGAATTTAATAAAATTAAGTAAGGTGTTGTTTTTTGTTTTTTGTTTTTAAGAACAGGGAACAGCTGCTGCAAAAACACAGCTTCTCTCACGTTGAGGGGACTGACTCCTATTTTCAGAAATCCAGTTCCAGGAAGTAAATATGAAAATTGAAGATTTGCTTACTTAATTCATATTATTAAGGCAAAGAATGGTCATTTTACATAAAAATAGAAGTGGTAAGGTATTTTTTTAAAAGTAGATAACATTAGTTAACACTAACTAATCTGTGTGTCGGGGGCATGAACTTGACTAGATGCTGCTGCAGAGCTGTATAAGTAACAGAGAAGGCATGATTCTCAGTAGCTCTTGTGTTGTCTGTATTTATTTATTTATTTTTTATTTTTGGTGGGGTGTTGGGAGACTGCAAACATGGCTTGGGGAAACACAAGTGGCCTGTGGGCTGCACTTTGCTCACTTTTGATCTAGAGGTCATTGGCCACTGGAGGAGGAGCAAAAGTTACGATTGTTGCAGAGTTTTAAATTTTTAGTTAAATTCATTTAGCTGCACAGCAAAAGTGCAGAGATTCAGAATAGCTACAGGTTCCCCAGAGAAGTCCACCCCTTTTCTCTTCAACTGTCATTTACAGTCTCAATAACTCACTCAGAGAGATTTGTAAGAGAAAGAATGAAAAGTTTTCATAACTTACAGTTGGTAACAGATAACAGTAAACTAACAAACAACTGCTTCAACAGACTCTGGAGAGGGAAAAAGAAACAGAGCAGAGAGGCAGGTCTCTCTTTGAATTCAAAGGCAGGGAAGGAATGATTGGTTATTTCTGGATAGATTGACAGTCAGTCCAGCCCATAAAGGTCCCTCCTAACCAAACTGAATAAAGGCAGCATGAAGGATTGCTGAAACTCCAATAGCAATTCAGTACATTTATTTGTTAAGTTAATGACTGGTAATTATTATTATGGTTAGTTGATTAATTTAAATGCAAAGCCAAATAGTAGTTTGCACTAACCATTGCTTACAAACACATTTCAACATCTGCTTTCTAATTCTGGTTTACAGGCCTATCAGAAATCACAGTATCTTTATTCAGACATCAGACAAACCCACAGTTTAAAAGCTCCTCAAACATAGTTTGGGACAATGTGTGAACTGAGCTATTTTATTATCAACTCATGGACCCTGTTTGAAAAGGGGATGCATAGTGGCTTTAAATAAGTTTGTTCATATTGCAAACGTTTACATTACATTGAGATATGATTTTAAACCAAGTTATGTGAAAGAGACATTTAATACAACTGAAGTTAAACAATTTTAAAAATCCATTTTTTTGTAAAAAATAAAATAAAATCCCTCATTGATTTTTATCCACCCTGGGCTAAATGAGTTGAAATGAAGTCAATAACAGTGTTGAGATTGCAACCTAATGTACCCATCCTGTGTCTGGAATAAATCTCAACCCCTGTCAATTTGCATTAGCTCAAACTTTCAGCAAGTTAATTAAAAACATTGCATTGGAATGGGGGATGACACATATCTGCTTAGCAAGGACTGAATCCTACATGCTTTTAACACACAATGCTGCCCCGTCAGCTGAGATGGAAGCCACCAGAAATAGTGACTACAGAAGAGAGATCTGTCCTATTTTATATCAAGTGTTAAATATGTTGAGTCGCATCAGTTTTACAAGCCAATCATAATTGGAAGTTTAGACATTAACATCACTGCACATTAGTGGCCTTAGTTTTCCTCATTTTTACTCAAACATAACTCCTTGGCTGTGACAAGACACATACAAAGGCAAGGCAATATCAGCCATATAAAATGAAGATGATTAATACTTCCATGTAAGTAGGGACTTCACTTTGCCCCCCGCCCGACCCGCATTTTTAAAAAAATCTTAAATCTTTCCATCTAATTTTGAAAGAAATGTGAATTTTGGAACGCTCTTATTAAAAGCGAAGCAAACCGTTTAACAATCACCATCGGCCAAAATAAATGGGTACAGCTATTCTTTATATGGAGAGGATTGTGTTGTAGCTAGCTGCCATTTAACTATCAGTAATAAGCATCTGGGGAGCTTGGTTAGTGGAGGTCCCACAAATGTGGTTGAGTATGCAGGGATTCAAATCCAGACTTTTGAGAGGTAAGCACTCACTGCTCTTTCCTGGATGGATAAAGATGTCAGTTTTGCTTTCTCCACATTTGATTTTTTTTTAAATTTAAATTCTTTTGGACAAATTTATGAAGAAATTTGCAAAATTTGGGGATTTTTTTCTCAACTCATGAACCAAACAAAATGCTTATCTATGTCAAAACAACACCATATTATTAACATTCTTGGTTCATGCTTTTAATTCATTTTTTCTCCAGGAGAACCCAGGAACCACAGTTCTTCTTGACATAGTAGTTTACTATTGCCTTCTTCTGCACAGTGCTAATAAATGTTAGCTAGAGTGTTACTGCTATTGTCTATGAAAGATCTTCCACCACTGTCACCTTCTGCTGCTGCTGTCCTCCAGGAATTTCTCCACTGCTGATGTGACGTTACTCCTGGAGAGGGTACATGCATCTTATCTGGTGTAGCTTGCATAATTAACTTGTAAACCGCCCAGAGAGTGCTTGAAGCACTATGGGGCGGTATATAAGCAGCACGGTTTTTCACTTTTTTGTCTCAGCTTTGACCATTCCATATTGGGTGACCTTGTTAGGAGTCCAGACTCATAACAGAGTCTAGCCTTCTGACAACATTGCTCTCAGCTTCTTTAACATGCTCTAATCCCCTCACTGCAATAATGAGTGCTCCCAGGGACTACTCAGTCAGCTACTGGGGAAGAGCAAAGGACAAATATGAATAGTGCTGTTGCTAATGATGCAACTACTGTAGATTAAACCCAAAAGGACACCTAAGGCTTGAGATACACAGAGGTGAAAAGAAAGTCCAGTGTTGCACAGTTGCAACACAGAATGTGAAAAGTATGAATCAAGGTAAAATGGACAAGAAATGGGCAATAATTGGTGTGAGCAAACTAAAATGGAGTGAATTGAAACCTCTTCAGTCAGATGACTATAAAGTGTTTAACTTGGGAAATGACAAACTCAGAAGCAACTGATGCAAGAGTAAGGTGATACCTTTATTGAACCACTAAAAAAATCACATAAAACTGAGTGGCTCTAATCCTGAGGCAAGATGTAGGACAGACAGTTATGGCCTATAATGTAAGGTACTGTAAAGAGACGCACCCCAGGAGGCGATGGCCCTGTCATAAAATTATGGCCTTGCCATAAAGATATCAGAACCAGGGAATTATCTGTAGGTTTTCCTACAAGACAGTCACGCCAAACATTGCCATATTAAAGGGAAGGGAACCAAGTTGCCAGATTGCCCCCCCCTTCTCTGAAGTGTAAAAAAACCACACAAGCCTTTTGCACCTTTTGAGTCAGAGCAACTTCCATCAAGGCATCAGTCTATACTTCAAAGGCCCTCTTTGAAGTTGTGTGTTGCCAGGGTCCCAGAGAATACATGTCCAATGAGGGTAAGAGAGGGACAAGTCTTTAAGAAACGAGAGGGAAGTGGAGAGTTTAGGAGGGAGATACCGACACACACCTTTCCAGGGGGAGAGGTAGAAGCAATTCCAACATGGAACAAAACACATCCTGATCCTCACATTAGAGTAGAGCTGTCATGAGAGATTCATGAATGATAGATTTTAGTTAGATAATAACAGCATTCTTAATCTGTAGCATAGTGACTGTAGCTTGATTTATGCTTTACCTTTTGTACCTTGAATGCAGCTTAAAAGCTTAACCATTTGTGACTTGTTTTGTACCTTTGTGTTTTCCCTTTCAATACTTTTTAGTATAGCCTTCTTGTCTGGGGCTCTATTCATTGCGGAGTGTCCTGGTTAATTTAATTCAGCAGTCCAGCCCTTCACCGCACTACTTTGTGATTTTTCTAGAGAGCATATACAGAGTGCTAAGGGTGTTATACCAAGTGAATAAATCTGGAATCAAACTGGATTAACTGGAATCCAGAACGGAAATGGTAGCAACATGGAACCTCAGACAAGATGGATTGCTGGGGCTGCGAGGAAGCCAGTCTGGGCTTTTCCCCCTACCTGGCAGGAAAGATTATAGCAAGCCCCTGGCACTTCTGTTACAGGCCTGAATATATAATATCAATCATACTTCTTGAGGAATCTATCAACATAACTATCATTCAAGTCTATGCTTCAACTACAACTGATAAAAAAGAAAATATGCAAGCATCCAAGAGGTTATTGATCAGACACCAAAACAAAACATGCTTATAATCATAGGTGACTGGAACACAAAAGTAGGAAACAAAGCAGAAGTTTTGTTTTGAAGTTTTCTCCCAGCAGCAATCAAGACAGCAGAATGCACACAGTGGTCAATCAGCCTGACATTACCCAAGGCAGATAAAAGCTCAGACGGTAGCTTACTGTACTTTGACCAATTTTGATGTGATTAAGAGTTGCTCTGGCCCTTTTAAAATGTTATTGCATGAACAACATGAGTCCGAGATTCTCTTGCCCCAAATTAATCCCCAAAGAGTGAAAAACCAACTGACCAAAATATCACATAGCTTTGAAGCGTTGTCTGCCATCTTTCGATCTAAGCTACAAAGGTGGCAAGCTGTTGTCCTTTTGTAAAATTAACTACAGCTATTTTGAAGCTGAAGTGTTATATGCCTTCCCCATTTCCATTTGTGTCTATTACAAAAACACACACCAAGGAAAATGCCTTGCTGCAGACTTTTCTCCACTATTTTAGGGGTTCAGCTGTATCTTCTAACAAAACACACACACACTGTACTGCTTTATCAGTGTGGATTATCAAGCTCCACTGCTATCATGTTGAGCACCTTATGTATGATGGTGTTTCAGGACACAATCTTCAAATCAAACAAAACTGCTCATGAATTGTGTCCCAACATTCTCTGCATCATCACAAAGAATTCTGGCATACCTTTCTTGGGTCACAAGATGTGATTGCTTGGTGTAGCAAAATATTTCAAGCTGGACCTGCCTGGAATTTGAACTGGAGACACCAGCCTGGGTACCTGATGTAGAGGAACCATGTAATTTCAGTTTGCTGTGTTCCAACCACAATTGATATGAACCTACACAAAATTTAAGCCAGAGTTCCAAATGTAGTACAGAGGGCCGGACTAGTTAGAAGTCCCTGAAGCCTAATTTAATTTAGATTAAAATTACCAGTTTTTTTAAAACTATTACATGAAAAATTAGGTTAAATATGCATTATTAGTTTTAAAACACTGGGAGAAAAAAAATCATTATCTTACCTTGATTGCATTATCTTGCCATGATTGATGCTATTCCCCAATGGCATTTGGTTGTTTACTTCTTGAAATTGGCCTCTTTTTTTGTATGCTGATTTCTCCAACCCACCACCCTGGACCTGAAATGCCATAATTCAGTTGTGGCTGGGAATGCAGGATTTATAGAATATCACATATAGAAAGTGCCAGGTTGGAGAATGCTGTCCTGAAGCACAAATCTAACAACTAGAGATGGGCACAAATTGAAAAATGAATTGCAAAATTCATCCAAAATCACTAATTCATCGATTTGTATTCATATGAATCAATGAGCCCAATGAATAGGAATCAATGAATTTTTAGTGATTTTTGATTTGTCAATTCATTGGGCTATAAAATGTTCCCCCAGGCACATAGAGCTACCAAGATTGCTTGAAAGCTTCCTCTGACTCTCCTCTACAGTTCCTCCAAGTTTGGTGAATACTGGATTTTGGATGTCCAAATTATACATCCACAAAGAGAGCCTCCCCAGGCACCTAGAGACACCAAAATCGCAGAGAAGTTTCTCATGACTCCCCTGTATAATATTGCCCAGTTTGGTGAAGATTGGGTTTCCCCAAGCCAACTGCTAAAGGACACTTTTTTGGGGGGAAGGCTCTTTGTGGTGGGCATTTTATAGAGTTTTAAAGGGAAAAATGAATTGGTGAATCAATTCATTGATTTATCAGAAAAAAAATTCCTACATTCATAATTCATGATTTGTCAACCTTGACAAATCACGAATCAAAATTAATCACATTTTTTTCTGATTCATGCCCACCTCTACTAACAATCAGTTCCAATAAGCTTTGTAGCTGATCTGCATTTCAATTCCCTCTACTCCCACAATCAAAGATCACTTATGTTGTTCACTCATCCTTCAAATACTGTTAACTGGATTGAGAAAGGTTAATAAAGAATGACTGAAATCCCCCTCCTTTGCTTTACATGTGGAGGCAAATGATACAATATTTAGTCACTTCTAGCTGGCAATTAACAAATCACCCTTGCTCAAGACTTCCAGTGAGGACTCAGTAATTGCCGGATAGAAGTGATGGAATGATATCCTGTTTGCCATCCACATGCATAACAATGAAGGAAGAATTCAGCTAATTGTTACTTTTTTCCAGCTATAGGATACCGCTTGACTGCAGTACAGAAATTAAGTTGTAAGTAGCCACAAAGATTGGTAAGTCAAGGATGGGGAATTCTTAATTGGAAATATTTTGAGTGCTTTTGAAGATACAGAAAACATTTTCTTGTACTACTGAATAGCTGCCTCTCTGCCTCTCTCACTTGTTTAGAATCAAGAAGCACAGTTAAAATTGCAAATCCAACATTATCATCCAGAGAAAGAGAGAGAGAGGGAGGGAGAGAGGGAGTGAGTGAGTGAGAGAGTTGCATCCCTTTCATAAATAACTGAATGTGAATTTCTCAAAATACACTCAACCTTGTTTTCTTGGCTGTAACTCTTGTTTCTCCTCTAATCTCTCCCCCATCCCTGTCATTGATATAAAGAAAGTTCTGGTTCTCTCTTTCATACAAGATTTTGTACTTTATGCTTGCTGTGCTGTGTTTCTGACTGCTCCCATATTGTCAGTTTAATGCCTCAGCCAGGAAATTTAAAACAAAAGAGTTCCTCTCCCATCACCAACCTTGCTGATGCCATTCATGATCAGCTCCCCCTTTCCTTTTTTCAGCTATGGCTCAAATACTTTTCTTCACTGTGGGTTAGAGACCTTAAAAGAGAGTATCTAAAATGATTTAACATATTTACATTGCAGACAAATGTCCAATTAATAAGAGGCTAATAAAGTCAAGTCACCACATTAATGTCATTTGGCCCTTGGTACATTGTATGTTACTAGATTGGCCTAACTGATAAAAAAATGGATGAGTCTATTTGAAGCTCTTGATAATCTGTGAGCAGTCTTTTTGTACACAGGTAGTATTCCCTTAGATCTTGCAAATAATGGATATAGGCAAGGAGCATGGACAGTTACAGAATGTGTGATCCCTTCTCCTTTCCACATTCATTTTGTCTGGACGAAGAAATCTTTGATCACTCAGATGTTTTGGACTTCAGTTCTGAGAAACCTCAGCCAACATATTCAATAGTAAAGCACTGTGGGAGAAATAGTCCAAAAATAGTAAGAAGGTCAAAGGTTCCCTACCTTTGTATTATCTCTTTGATAAAGAGATAGTATATCAGCCATTCCTAGTCACTTGCATGCCAGACTCTAACCTTAACTACTGTATGAGCAATTGCTTCTTTGTAAGCACTGGTATATCTCATCATATCCTTTGGAAATAAGCGTTACATTTGAATGTGCCATGTTTGCTACAATGCATTATCATTTTTTAAAAATGATATGCTTTCCCAATTTTGACACCATTTAGATGGTGTCTCATTGACAGCTGTCACAAATTCTGTGATTCGTTTTACATTGTCACAAGCTTGTATTTTCTTCCTCTCTACCCATAACTACAATAAATATTTTATTGGAATGTGAAATCTGCGTGATTTGGACAAGTTACTGTGAAATATGCAAGATTTTACAGTGAAACACGCTATTCTTTACCAGGAAAAAAAATATAGCCTGAGACACAGGCTTTGTCTTGTTTGATAAATTCAGTGTAACTTGTCTAAAGCTTATTTGCCATTGTCACTGCTGCCCTAGATACACCACAGATAATAGTCTTAGATAAAGGGAAGCAGATTCCTTTATTTTACAATTCACATGAAAGTTCTGTCTACTGCATACTAACACAGCAGGCAGATAATTTGGAGCAAAATAATTTGCTTCTTACAGCATTTGAGCTTGTCAAGAATTATAGGTTGCATTTCACCTTTTCAAGCCTCTTCTGCATTGGTCCCCAACCAGGTCTGTGCCTGAATAAAGGCACACAGATTGGTACCTAAAGTATCCTGTGGCCTTTTGGGGACACTCCATGCCAGTTCTTCTTGTAATGTATTTGTGTATTTATTCAATCACGATTTTGTAGCAGGAAAAGCAGAGAAGATTCATTTTGAAGGTAAAGAGCATCCTGTCTTTTGTTGGCACCAGTTTAGCATCTTCATTCGTTTCTCTTTCCCTTCCCCCACTTTAGATCACTATGTGTGAATACTGTATCTAATGTGGTGGATCAACACCCCCCCCCCACCAGACTGACTAGAATATGGGGAGATTTCTCTCCCTCCTATCATTTAATGCCTTGTCTCTTTTTTGAGACCAGTGCAGCAGTAAGCAGCAAAATAAGGCAAGGAAGGAAAGAGCCAAAAAAATCCCCAAAGAAAATGAAGGTTAAAATAATCGCAAGATGGCAAAGAAAAAAGGATGCAAGATAGAAGGAGCACAGATGGAGGGTGCCAGGAGCTCACACACCACAACAAATGAGTGAAATAAATTGAATTAAAGAAAGAACACTCCTATGAATTTCAAACAATCCAAGCCCTTTTACAGCTACACAATTCCCACTCCCCTCATCCTGGATATTCTGACTGGCCACTAACAGCAGTCCTTGTGACTCCATTGGATGAAAAATTTTCTCAGCAATTTGACAGACAAGAGACAGAAGAAAGTTCAAATGAAAGAGGGAAACACACACACACAAAATATATTTTCATGTATTTGGTTAACATGAGACTCTATTTCAAGAATCAATGAACAACTATGAAAATGGAAAAAGGGCCTCTTTTGTGTTTTCCTTGTTTCATTAAAACACGAAAGTCCTGTTCCTATTTGATAGTAAATAATAACAATTATCAGTATTTTGACTTTTCTTAATGCTCCTTCTGCCTATTCTGGGCATTTTTTTTCATGTAATGTTTCTTCTTTTCACAAATACACATATATTTAGTTTCACAAAGGCAATAGCTTTAGCTCTTGTGAGACATGAAATAGCATAACTTTATTCTTTGGGGTAAAGGAGCAGTAATATTCCACTGGGGTTACACCAAACCAGCCATGTGTTCTCCCCAAGACAATCATCCAGTAAGAAACTAGTAAACAACAGTAAATATCTCGGAGAAAAACCCTAAAACGCAACAAGCATGATCTGCATCATGCTCCAAAGAATACTGCCACTTCCCAAGTCTTATGGCCCCTCACAGGGTATAGTAGAAATTGCCTGAACCCTATCCACTTTAAACAGCATTAATTACTCATTAACAGAGTAATTTTTAGGTCCCCCTCATAGTTATTTATGAAAAGGTATTGCCAATTCTACCAGGTTCTTCCTTTCTAAAAATCTCCTCTAATTTTCTCTTCATGTCCATTTATTTAGATTCAAAGTACAATGTGGTAGAAGCTTTCAAGAAGCAACTGTATAGAATGAAGAGAATGAGTGGAACCTGAGAAATGTCTGAGAGGAAACCGATGAGGACCACAAAAAGAAAGAAGGCCACAAGGCATAATAGTAGAATTGAAGAAGAGCTGTAGGAAATTCTAAACCCTGAATTGAATAAAATTATTTGTATCATCAAAAAAATCTGGGTTTACGTTTTTTTAAAAAAGAACATATTCACCATGGTATATCCTTGGCAGAGTAAAATACTGTACAGGTATGAGATTTCACTGTCTGAGAAAATATTTAAACATTGACACAGACAATAATGGAAAAAAATAATAGAGGGAAAGAAGCTGAAACTTTTGGTTGTTGAAAACTCTTTTTATGCCTGCAGAGTAACCTTGTTTAAAGTTAGCATCTCTCCAAACTGTCATTCGCACATTATGTAGTGGGTAATTCCTCCTCAGTGTGGAAAAGGTGATTGTGGGTGTTAAAAAAGGAGACATCTCCTAATTAAGGGTATTCAGCTATATAGCTTGCTGTGAATAGAGTAACCTTTCTTGGAGAAAAAATAGAGCCATTATGCACACGTCTGTGATAGAACAGAATAATAGATGTTTAACTACAAGGTCTTAGATTAGTTTGATAAAAATCTGCATTTAATCAAGTTGTTTCAGCAGATGATTTCACTGCAAGATACCGCTTCTACTCACACATTATCTTTTCACATGTACCCTTTCTCCCAAGAGTCATTCTTGATCATTCCGCCAAGGATTGTATTTTATTTAAGAAACCCTTTCTAAGAATGTGACTACATGGTCAAATACCTCAAGAGTTGATCTGCTTATAAAATGGGTGAAATATTTTTTACTGACGGCATGATTCAAATTGGTTCAGTCCTTTTTGTTCCTCTGCTGCTGCTGGGGTCCTACTTTTTCAAGCCAGAATAATTCAAATGAGCTTTCCCCATCTGGTTAGTGCCATTAAAATTACCTTACTCTTCCCATCCATTACTTTTTCCCTTTATTTTAAAGTAACACATGCAGGAATTACTTCATCAACATTGGCATGATTAACTACAACCAGAGGTGATGTGCGTCCTGCATGTATTACTTGAAAGTAAGTGAAAAGAATAACAGATGGGAAGGAAAAGGGGTGATCCCTGCTATGGAATTATTCTGATGTGTGAATTACAATGTATTTTGAAAATTAATGTTCAGACTTCTGATGTTTTATATTTTTAGACTGTTAAGTACCTTTCTGTGTTATTTTTCTATAGAAACGTTTTTGAGAAATCTAGTAGTTTGAAGCTTTAAATGAGAAAGCAGCTTCACAATTAACCATAAAAGGATCAGCAGAGGTGGGATCAGAGGAAGGAAGGATTGGCAGAGGCAGAGGCAGAAGCAGAAGCAGAGAAAGGAAGGAAAGAAGGGAGGGCTGTGAGCTGAATTGCAATTCACATGGCATCCAGTATGAAGCGTGAACTCCCAAATCGATCTGCAGCCCCTGTGTGAGCACTAATTGCGATTTCTAATATAATACAGGCTGTGAATCAAATCACAGCAACGTTGAATAATTCTGATTCAGCTTTCCAGTGTAGTTGCACCTTAAGTGTGGAATGTATGTCCCAAAGCAGGGTAGAAAGACTAGACACTTGTCATGAGGTATGACTGGTAAAAGACTTTTTGGATATCTTATTTTTGTAAGAGACACACATTAATGAAGATCCAACAGCAATGTTTGCATGAAACAAATTCACCAAAGTACTTTCGGCCTCAGTCTCAAGTAAGTCAAATAGCTACACAATTTTGATGATGTTCTACAAATGACCATCAGTAATAAAAGAATCCTTGTTAGGGCCAAAATTAATGATAATCTGTGTTACCATAGAGGGCCTGTCAACACCTAAATAATAGCTAATGCATCAGCTCTTCCAGACACATGCTTGTGATATACTTTGTATTCAAGAAATACATAGAGACAGTCATCAGCAAAATACCTGGCATGAAACTGGCAGCTGACAAACCACATAGACAGCACAGAAGTGCTATGTTAGTCAAGACCAACCTCCAAATATAATCTGCTGCTGTCACAGAACAGGAAGATACAGAGATAACTGTGGAGTCAAGTTATTGCATGGTATCACGTGTTTATAAAGCACATAATGAAACCTCTTTCTTTAAAACCCCAGACGATTTTCAAAAGCAAAAAATAAATTTTATAATCAGAGGTTTCAATTACTGTAGCAGTGTCTGGGAATATGAACTTGATTATAACAACTCACAGGGCTGAAATGGGCAGGAACCTCCCCTCGCAATATCCATGATAGTAAACTTTTTCCATCCTTTAACAGTGGAAGATGGCAATGTTACTATATTTGCTATTGAGCTTATAGCCAAACAGTGCATGAAGTCAGTTCACATCACAATTCCAAATACATTGCACTGACTGATACTGTCCCAACTCATTTCAGCAGTCTTACTTTCAACATTACCATTGCACAGGAGATATAACTTTTTAAAAGCTGATTTGCCAATGTTCTGTACAACATTGAATGGAATTATATCGAACATCTGTCTGGTCCCAGAGGCCAATGATTAGTTTGTTGAGGCAGTGAAATGAGCACCCTAACTGTCCATATCCTCGGGATGCAGAACCAACCCCTTCCAAGGTGTAATGTTAGAAACAGTCACCCAAATGAATAACTATGTTTCACTATTTGAACAGAATTCCTTGAGTGAAGAAACCATTTTGCCCAGACAGTGATCAATTTCCTCAGTCTCAGATACTAAAAGAGATAATTGGGTAAACTCATGTAGGAAATAAATATGTCAAGATACAATCAGAAGCACTGGAGATTATTGAAGTGGATTAACAATGGCCCAATTAAAGGCCTCAATAATGTAAACATTCCAGCAAATCAAATAGTCCATCATCTTCTCATTAATGGCAGATTTGAACATCAACATAGGGAAGAAGAATAAATTTGAAAGAAGAAAGCAACAATTCAGCTTGTGAGAATTAGAACAAGCTATTTGTACGTAGATGCAAAAAAGGCAAGGCAGCAGGCCTGGATGACATCCACATAGAACTGGTAAAACATTTTGGCACACTTGCAAAATACAAAGCAAAAGGTTCCCTCAAGGAACAATATTCTTCAAATGCAATTGGGAATCAGTAGGAGCACACAGGAGATCAAACCTATCCATTTTGAAGGAAATCAACCCTGAGTGCTCACTGGAAGGACAGATCCTGAAGCTGAGGCTCCAATACTTTGGCCATCTCATGAGAAGAGAAGACTCCCTGGAAAAGACCCTGATGTTGGGAAAGTGTGAGGGCAAGAGGAGAAGGGAACGACAGAGGACGAGATGGCTGGACAGTGTCATCGAAGCTACCAACATGAATTTGACCCAACTCCGAGAGGCAGTGGAAGACAGGAGGGCCTGGTGTGCTCTGGTCCATGGGGTCACGAAGAGTCGGACATGACTTAACGACTAAACAACAAGGAGCACACAACTGCAACCACTGAAAACTACAACATTGGCCTTGTGCTGCTCTGCAGGTGAACACACCAGCTTGCTGTGGTATAGTTTAGCCCATGCAAAATAGGTAGACTTGGTGAAATCTACAGAATCATTATTGGATGCCTGATGCTAACCCTTATTGATCAAATGAACCCCTAGCAGGCATTGCACCTAATGACATATGCAGAAAGGCAGCAGTTACTAGTGAAAGACTCAAAGCATTCACATTGAATATGCATCCTTTCTTTGGTTACCATCTCATCCTCTCAGATTAAAATCAAGCAAAGTTGTTGTTTTTTGGAGAATATCTGTGAATCTTGAAGGGACCGGAAAAAATGAGGGACTGTAATGTGGAAATAAACCACACTTTTTAAAATGAATGAAACCCCAGGAAAGTCAAGTCTCTGGTCACATGGGTTACTTGGAAGTAATTTAATAGGCCATTGAAATAGGTAGAGCTAAAGTTAAACTAAGAAAATTGTTTTTTTGTGAGTGTGGAAAAGAACAGACAACTTCACACCTGTCAGTGTATTCTGTGCCCCTCAACATATACGTACCATGGGAGATTTGATGTTCATTCTCCCAGATGATCTTGATGTTGCCCATTATTGGGGGAAAACTTATCTGATATATTAATTGAACAGTGGTGCTTGGGACCCAAAAAGAAGCTACATGGCTTAGTCAGCAAAAGTCTGCTTGAACAAAAAGATCTCTGTTTGATGATGGAAGGACAAATGGAGGCATCCTCAACTCTCTTGGGAGTTCTGCTGAGAAGGCCCTGTCTTATGTCTATACAAAATGCCTCCAAAGACGAGGGGCTGATAGAAGAGGCTTTCAAAGCATAGGCATGTTCACATGGGAGATTACAGTCCTTCATGCACTCAGGTCTTATAGTGCTTTATAAATTATAACTAATACTTCAGATTGTGCCCAGAAACAAACTAGTAACTTTGCTTCCCAATTTGAATACACAGCTTGACAGGGAAAAGGCAAGTGTAAACAGAATGACCAACTGAGCAATCTGAGCAAAATATAGTCTGCTCAAATTGTGGCAACCACTCTGCAGAGAAGATTCAGGATCACATGTAAAGTTGTTAGGACCCTCTTTTTCCTTTTAATGGTGTACTGTGATAGAGACCTTGTGTTTGTGGAGGTCTGTATCCCTGAGCATGTAACTAAAGACAGGTGAAAGGTTCCAGAAACAACAAATGCATCTACATATTCAAAAACAATAATATATGCCTGAAAATATCTCTCTTGCCTGATAATTAAAGAAAGAAAATGATGTTTTATTCACCCATCAGTGACTTAACAAGCTCCTTTTACCTTTGATACCTCACAAAACATTTAGGCAATCTTGTACTGAGTCATATTGTTTGATGTTAGAAAATAGAGTGTTTCTCTGTTCTGTGCATGCTTATGCTGTGTATAATGTAAGTGAACAATGGTGCTGCTTATTCATCATCAGCTCTAAACAGTGAAAGCAGTTACCTTCTAGCAATGCGCTATTCATGGCATACCTTTGAAACCTAAACTTCAAGCTGAGCAGTTTTGTTTCAATCAAGTAAAATAGGTATGCATGTTTGGGGTGGGACTTATGCTAAGAGGAAAATTCAGCACTGGAAGAAAATACAAAAGAAATGAAGGCTATTTTGCTACTCCATATGTTTGTGTAAAATGTGAAGATTTATTTTTCTGTTGGAACACTGGACAGTCAAAATAACAATGTCAAGATACTATAGATGTACAGAGAGTTGGCCAGTTTGAGAGACTGCCCAGATCATTCCATGCTGTTCCTGTGGTGCACAACAGCCATCCACCCAAGCAAGACAGATTTACTGTTGGTTTGTGTTGCTCAAACAGCAAGGGAGTAAGAGCACACTGCTGAAACAGAGCCAAGATTATTTCTCTCTCTTCCTCTGTTTTTCACCCACCCTGATATCCATCAGGTCCCACCAAAGTCATCATGGTGTTTCTGTTTATATTGTATGCTTTGTTTGAAGCAGTTTTAGAAATCCTTGGCATGTTTCAGCTCTCCTTGCTAAGCTCCTAACTTTTTTCATTAAGTTGTGGTGTTTTCAGAGAGAGAGAGAAAAAAAAATAAAAATAAGGGGACAACAATTACCAGAAGCCTACAGTCAGCACAGCCCTGGGCTGTGGTTCCCTGCTCTGGTTATTTTACACAAAGAATCATTAGGCTGGTCTATAAGCAAATATCTAACCCTTTCCTTCTTCTTGATGCAAGCCAAAGTATCTGGATTTTACAGCTGAGCTGTTTGGGGATTAATGATTTTCAAACACATTTCTTCTTTTTGCTTAGGAGAGGTCAGAGCTCTGGAGGACTGGGGGATGGGGAGGGAAGGTCCTACCCCAGGTACAACTTTACTTTGAATATCTGATGCTGTAACTACACCTCCCAGCAGCCTACACAATTCACTCCCCAGCTTCTGAGGTAGTTAGCCTATGAAGCATTTGTGTCATAAGTACCAGTGAACAGAAGTCAATTACGTTTTGCATTTTTGTGGTAGACAGATCATTGGGCTGATGTGGCATAGGAAAGTTCCTTTCATCATCATGCAGAACTGGTTCAGAAGTAACCATCCAAGCTTGCTAATGGGATAAAAAGCCAGGAACTAGTTCTGGGCACATTTCCTCCTTCCTGGCCAATGGAGTAGCCCTTTACCCCACATCCCCGTACACTTAACAGCATTGGTATTTTCTTGATGTACCACTGCATCCATTGGCCCATTACATAGGACTGAAGAAGACCAGAAGGCATTTTGAGTATAAGGGTGGACACAGAATGCCTCAACTTAGTGGTAAACCTCTCTCCTCATTAAAAATCTCTAGGATTCTGAATCTTCCCCATCACAAAATTCCTCTTACACTTTTGAGAGGGCCAAATAGCCTGGGAAAATGTGGGAGATGAATACTTGGCTCAGGAAACACACCAAGATTGTGGTACCAAAGTCAGTGAATGAAGAAGGAGAGAGGTGAGGGAGGAGCACGTGGGTCCATTCACTGTGTCCGACTTGCTTGACAATGGCTTAGCAGGCCAGGATAATTTTGTCATTTCATCTCAGTTTCACTGAAAAGTGGGTAGGTCAATAATGTTTGAATCCTGATCATGTCTTGCTCCCACACCATTTCTCTCTCGTTCTTCTTCATCCTGTCCCGTATTGGCTTCCATCTGTTGCAGTACATCCTAAGAGCAGGGTCTGCACTCCAGACTTTCTCAACCAGTATATGGATGACATATAGGTAGCTGAGGACCAGCTCAGTGGAACATCCCCTATAAAGTTTCTGGATGAGCTGTCCTCAGCTTGAAGCTGGAATAGCAGGGCAGGGTTAAGGATGGGGATGTAAAAATCAGTTTTGCCTTTATAATCATGTTTCTCAGAATTCCACCAACATTTCCCCCCGGGTCTTTTTCCAGGCAAAGCAGGCTGAGGACAAGGTTCAAAAAGGTTGGCAGGATCACAACAGAAAGAATATGCTGGCAAGGCAATCCAAAGGACGGGCAAAAATAGATCCCCTTCATGTGAAAACATTCTAACCAGAGAACTGCTCAAGCAGGGACAGTAATATTATTAATATAATTACATGTAGAATTTACAAATGTTTTTTTTTTCAAAAAAGGGTTTGATTGTTGCCAGTTTCTACAATGATGAGAATCTGAAATATGCATATTCTCTTTTGTTAGTAGTTTCACAGATAATGAACTGAATCATCATTGCCATCATCTTGTTAATGCAAATTTCATTTTAGCTATGCTAGGAATTGCTAGTGAGCCATGTGTTATTGAGGGCGAGGTCAATGATATGATCTGATATCCCCTCTCTCCATTCTTTGCCCATTTGTACAAATAACATTTTGAGAGAAAAGCAGTATATAAATGAGATGAAATGAAAGAAATAAGATATGAATGGCGCTTATAGTTACTAACTTCAGTCTTGACAATCAGTGACCCAGATTTTGGATTTTTGTATAGTTCTGTGGTGAATTGTTCCTACAACTCATATTGTGCCTAACCACTGGTTTGTGGGGATCTCTACTGATACAGAAGCCCTATTGAGACATTATTTACTTGGTTTTCTCCAGCTCAGGTAGGCAGTGCCTACCCTTCCCCCTCCACCACCATCTTCTCCACATGGAGCATGATATGTCTGCACAGAAGAGGTTCCTGCTTATGCATAGACCATTTTTATGACCAAGAACCTACATTTTCCAGGTTTCTTGTTTGTGAGGGATCCTATACAGGAACAGAAATATATCTTCTGCAAATGCATCACTTTCCATACGCAGAAAACAGCAATGGAAATGGGAGCAATTAGGCACTTCCCTACCTATGTGTTGGAAAGCACTGTGTAATTAACATGCACATAGAACTTTGTTCTGCATGTGTTGAAGAACTGCTGGATAGCTCTGTGGAGCCAGAGACTGGGAGTTTGATTCCCCCCCTGCCCCAACTGTGCCTTCTTGACAGGGGCTGGACTTGATGATTCATAGGGTCCTTCCAGCTTTGTACTTTTAAGATGATGATGATGATGAATAGGATGCTGAATTCTGAGATGACAGAGTGGAACTGTGACACTTCTGATTGCAATGGGAAATGCTATTTTAAAATATTTAAAAATAACTCTTCCCCTCCCTTCAAAACTAGCAGATTGGAGGGAAATGTTCTCCTTAACCTGTTCCCTCCTGTGTTCATTTTGCAAGGAATAATCATCACCCCTTCCTGTAGTCAACAGTAGTACCATCATTCAGCTACCCAAGATACAACTGCTTTAACTACCCTCTTTCTGTCACATGTAGAACCCAGGCACTGCCTCCAACTCTGTAAGAAAGCTCTCTGCCTCTAAGACCACAATTGTCTGGTCTGTATTCCTTTAAAAATATACTTGGAAGAAAAGGGCAAAATCTAAGTCATCAAGATTTGCGGGAATTACAAAGAAGTGAAGTTTGGTGCTGGGGTTTCTATCATTTGTTTAGAACTACTCTTCAGACTTGAGCGTTCCAGGGATCAGAAACATAATGAAATGCTGTCTGGGCATTGCCTGTCTGCTCGTTCAAAGGGATTAATCATTGTCCAAGCCCTTGGCTTTGTGCTCTGGTGTCCTTTTCAATATCCAGGAGCAGGAAGTGAAGCATAACATGGTACTAGTATTTCATGGCCAAAAAGAGAGAATCGTCTAGGTTTCTGTTTAGTTCTTCTCACATCTTAAGCAAAAGCCAAGAGCTTGCTGCAACATGCTGTCCTTGTACTTTTGAACTTTTTCTTTTGTCTACATTAAAGACTGGTTCTTAGGAAGAAGTGGACGTGAATTCAGAGAATCTCTGCTACTTCATTGCCATTAAAGATATGATGCTCCCCTAATGGTCTGATTTCATTAATGATTTATCCCAATTTATCTGATATTCACACACCTCTTATGGACAGCTGAAACAGTGGAGCTAGCTGTGTGTAACACAGACAAGACGGAGGTCCTGAGGGTGGGTGGCCCCACCATCAGCGGTTTGGGAAACTCCCTCTCATTTGGGGGAGTGACTCTCACCACGAAGAGTGAGGTTCGCAGCTTGGGGATCCATCTGGACCCGGCGCTCACCATGGAAATGCAGGTGGACCACTCAGTGGTCCGCTCCGCCTATTTCCATCTTTGGCGGATTGCCCAGCTGCGTCCCTATCTTGATGTTGAGGCACTCACCACTTTGGTACATGCACTTGTAATCTCGAGATTAGACCACTGTAATGCGCTCTATGTGGGGCTACCTTTGAGATTGATGCGGAAGCTTCAAATGGTGCAGAATGCGGCGGCCAGACTCCTTAGTGGGGTGAGAAAATATCATCATATCTCTCCCACCCTGGCCGCTTTGTATTGGCTGCCCATTCATTTCCACGTTGATTTCAAAGTTTTAATGATTACATATAAAGCCTAAACAGTTTAGGGCCTCGATATCTGGCGGAACGCCTCCTCCCACCTAAATCTACCCGTATCACTCAATCTAGTCAGGAGGTGCGGCTGAGGGAGGCCCGGAAGGAAAAAACAAAAAACCGGGCCTCTCGGCAGTGGCTCCTCATCTTTGGAATAACCTCCCTTCAGAGATCCACATGGCCCCTTCGCTGGGTACTTTTAAAAGCCAACTGAAAACCTGGCTGTTTAGGCAGGCCTTCCCTCCAGGCACTACTTGATTTATCTTTTCTCTTTCTTTTCCATCTTGAATCATTGTTTACTGTTGCTGTATATTGTTGTTACATTTTAAATTGTTTTATTCCACTTGTTGTAAGCCGCCCAGAGTAGTCTATGACTAGATGGGCGGGATATAAGTATAATAAATAAATAAATAAATGTAATAATTTTACTTTGGGCAATTGGTTCATGCTTGCCAGATCCTCCATAGCAACTCAATACAATCCACTGAGGCTTCCTGCTGGTCTGAAGAGCATGAACTGAACAAAAACTACCTGCTCAGTGAATTGTGCCCTCAACACCTTACAAGGCAAAATAAAACAAAACAAAATAGAAAGAAAACAAACTTGGTCTAGTGAAACAAGAGACAAAAAACACAGTAAGGCAAATGACTCTTGTTTTGGTTCAACTAATATTAAAAATGTAGGAAGCTGATTTTTTTTTTTAGTTGCTCAGAATTTTTTGTTAGCAGATTAAGCGGTGTTGAGATTATTTTATTCATCTACCCAATATTTACCCAATGCAACAGTGTGTCTGTGTGTGTTTGCTATGTACATATAGAATTCCTGTAGAATTACTTGTTCCCAGTGACACAATATGTAGCAACATGTCAGGACATGTTTATAGAACAAGACTGTGGGTATTGTAATTTTTTTGCAGTTGTGTAAACTCCACAAAAATCTTGCACATCCCCTCCAGATTTCTCATCTACAGCATGAGAAAAAGACAAAGAACTTTCTTTTCACCCGTTTATGTTTCCACAATTTGTGCAAAATATTTCTGCATGCAACAAGTGTCTTTTACCCTTGTGAAGCACAGCATACTGACACATCAAGTACATGAGGACTGCCAGACTTATCAAAAAGATGCAAACAACCCACCCAATTATCCTTCTTTTAACAAGTCTATGGAACAAGGCAGCAGCCATTGTCTTTTCCTGCAGTTGTGCAATTTATTTTAAAAAAATCTTCTTGTGAGTGCAAGAATGCTGACTAATACTGATCAAATATATCTCATTGTTATGGAAGGTGATGACCCACAGTATTTTAAAGCAAGGATTTATACTGTGTATGTGCACATGCATTTGTTTTAAGGAAGAATTGTTTAAATAGGATTACAGTAGGACAGAGTTATCCAGGAAATCAGTACCTGCGGTTTCAGTTATCCACTGCCTGAAAATATTAAATAACCCCCCCCCCCGCCGAAAAATGCATTTTCACTATGTATTACCAGAACTGACCACTAGAGGGAACAAGAGATTATGCTATATATAAGGTTTGTATATTTGTGGTTTTCAGCATCCACGAGGGAGGCAGATTGGAATCAATCCCCTGTGGATACTGTGAGCCTACTGTACTGTTCAAGACACAATCCCAACACAGCTCCTGATCCATAGGGTCCCTTCCAGCTCTGTAGTTGTAAAATGATGATGATTTACACCTGGCTATTGAGGGATGTCATGTGAAAACTCTACCTCTATGTTTGAACAACAAGCAGCAAAACTAGCATGAGATAAAAATTAACAAACATAACAAATTCAATGTTGGTTAGGGCAGCAAGTTGCACCACTACCACTGATTTCTTCAGTCTAATAGAACTGTATGCAATTCCTGTAATTTAACGGGTTGCATTCCAAAATAGCTCCATGAAGTCAAGAGCACTACAGCTTCTTCCCTACATTGGGTGTTATTCAGAGAAGGTGCCAGGTAAGATTGATGAATAGCCTGAGTCAGAATTTGATGTGCTTCATTTGTTTTCCCTAATTGAAAACAATTTGGCCAATCTTTAAGTAGACTGAATGGTGAGCCATGTGTGATGTGTTGCCAAAAATATTTTAAAATATGGTTTTCTTTTTCTCCATGCTCTAGCAGCGGTATCTGGCAGTGGAGCCAGAGGCTGGGAGTTCAATTCCCCACGGTGCCTCCTGCAAGTAGCGCCAGCCTGTGTGGCCTTGGGCAAGGTGCACAGTCCCAGGACGCCCCCAGAAGAAGGGAATGGTAAATCATTTCTGAGTCCTCGCTACCTGGAAAACCCCGAAAAGGGTCAGCAGAAGTCAAAACTGACTTGACAACACAAATTATTATTAGCAGTTACTGTAACCCTTGGGTCCTGTCTCCTGTTAAATCAGGGAGTCAAATAAGATTAGATGCAATAGAGGGAGAGTGAAGTATTAGGTTAGAAAAAGGGGAAATGATGTGGTGTGTAAAGGTGATATTAGCATAAAATGATGCACTAGATGCTTTCTATATTCTGTGATAGGGATACTTTGATTTCAGTTAATGCCTGTTTAATGCATTTTTTTAAAAAAAAATGTAGATATTTTTCCTTTTGTGTGTGTACAAATAGATGAATCCATATCCGCATTAACTAAAGAATGTTTCTGTGCATTTGAGAAATATGTGCAGTAATTTTTTTGTGTGCATTTCTCAAACATGGACACATTGTCAAACACATTCTCTTATTTCACTGAACATCTTGCAAGCCCAGGTTTTGACCACAAAATGCTTTCATTCCTGTGTTTGGTCTCAGAGGCTCAGGTCGGGCAATTCGTTAAATAAAAACTTGACAGAGGACATTTCTCACATAACCGAAGTGTCATTTTTAAATGTTATGGGTACTAATGCCTTCGAGCCCATGGAATGATTACTGAGGTGTCAAGAGTTCTTCTGTGCAAATAAGTACAATGACCATTCACAGCAGCAGTAAAAGGCAACATGACAGAAAAACAAAAACCTTAGCTGGTAAAGTTAATTAGCACCTACAAGGGGGTAGAAAACCACCTATTTCTTGTGCATACATTTAAGATTTAACATAATTGCCACTGAGTGATTATTATTTTTTTGCATTTCTTGCTAACCCCTCCATTTACATTTTTCTGCCTACATCAGTTGTGTGTGTATGTTACCATACATACACAGCTGCCAACCAAAGGGAACACTTTATGCATTTTATGCTGATCTCAGAAAATGTTTACCATAATAAATATGTTAACATTTAAGGCATCAAAAGACTCTTATTTTTGTTCCTAAGTACATTGTAGCTATCTGTAAAAATAGAATTATAAGTATAGAAATCATAGTCAGATTTCTGTTGGAACCTAGTTTCATTCTGTATGCATGAACTATCTTTCCCCCTTTGGATGCAGCAGGCATCCAGAAATACACAGCAGCTGAAACCCTGTTTGTGCAGCTATGCCACATAAGGCTGATCACATCAACTACCGTGATTTTTTTGGAAATAAAAAAATCATGTCTGCTTCCTCCCTCAAACGGTCCCAAGGCTCCTGTGGAATCTTGTGGAATTGGCTGGATAGCTGCAAAGCTCCATTGTGCGTTGCAGTAGAGGAGCAAACTTGTGTAGCTTGAGCAACCTCTGCAGTCCCAAAGGGCCATCAGAAGAAGTAGATAATTCACTTCTGAATACTTTATATCTAGGAAACCCTAGAAAGGTGACCATAAGTCAGAATCAGCTTGGTAGCATGTAAGTGTTATGTTATTTTGGTCAGGTAACCTCTCTGGTAGACAGTGGGAATGCTGTAGATATAATATATTTTAGCAAAGCTATCAGCAAAGTTCACCATGATATCCTAATTAGCAAGCTAACTAGGTGTAGGTTGGCTAGAACAACTATTAGGTGCATACACCGTTAATTACATAATTGTACTCTGAGAATGATTCTCAAGTTGGGAGGAGGTAACAAGTGGGGTACCACAAGTTTCAGTCCCTGGTTTGGTGCACTCCAACATTTTTCTTAATGACTTGGATGAGGAGGGAATGCTTATCGGATTTGGGTGTCATATTTAATGACCTGGACGACAGAAATAAAATTCAACAAGTGCCAGAGACAGTGTGCTGTCTCTCCAACTCAAGGCTGGAATTCAGGGAGGCGGATGGGCAGGCATTTATGTGTGTATGTGTGTGTGTGTGCGCCCAAAGGAGGGAAGTGCAATAGGAAACAGCCAAGCAAGCAGATGCTAGTAAATCCTTTGCATGCACAGCAGTTCCTTTTGAGTGTTGATGTACGCAGGAGAGCCTGGCAGCAACAGGCAGCTGAAAGATGCCACAAACGTGCAAGCAAAACACACAGACATAGCCAGGGCAGAGGAGACACAAGCTGAAACTGGCTGGCTGGAGGAGGAAGGAGAGAGGTGGCAGTAGCAGCATTTTGCCTGCTTTTTAGCCACTGGTTCCAGGGTTTCTGTGCCGGCTCAGTGAAGAGACACCTCCTTGGGTTGATCTTACTTTATCCGTTCCTCCACCTCCCACCATGGGACTGGAAGAAGATTTGGGCAAGCAGGGGGCTTCTGCAGCCTGTTTGGCAGCTGGGCTTCTCTCCCACTGAATCCTATTAGTAGCCTCAACTAGAATAAACTCCTTGAATTATTGACGTTTACCTAAGTGTTCCCTTGTCATTCAGCAATTGTATTCTAGTTGGGACTAGCAGTTGGATTTAGGGCAATGTAAGTGTAGGTCATGATTCACCCTACCATTAAAATGTACATTGCACACAATACAGAGTTAAATGCCCCAAGTAATGACACACTGAATCATTCTCTGGTCCATGATGGAGTATTTAGGCAATCATTTTACCATTATTATGCCGCATTTGAGCTGATAAAAACCTTGAGTATGGAAGATAGACAATAATTGGCCAACCAGAAGTGCTGAAGTCTTGTGTGTTAGCCACAAGAAATCACAAATTGTAAATGGAATCAGGGTACTTATCATTTCCAAACTTCTTTGCCAAGAAAAAGAGAGCTCAAATTAGCTTGACTGTAATGGGTTTAATTTTTTCAAATAATCTAGATTTAAAGTCCTTTAAATGAATAGTTTATCAGTAGCTAATGCCAAAGTACTCTCATTTTTTTAAAGCAAGGAAACATGCCCACCAGGTCCTGGGAGTACAGCTTTAATGTCATATCAGCTTTCTGTTAGAGTTATAAGAATTCCGTAAGCACCTCTTGCTTTCTGCCCCTTCTTTTCCAAATTAAAGCAATATCACAGCAAGAGCCTTTTGTAGATGAAACTACTAAGGCCTCATATGCTGGCATTTTTCTTTAAGAGGCTTGCAAGGGGGACCTTTTGCTGTATTCCTAACCTTTGCACCAGCTTTAGAAAGGCTCAGGTCTACAGTACATTTGGCTATTTCCAAACATACGTACATTCCTGAGAAATATAAGTTTAGTAAAGCTTTAGTGACCTGAGGTAACATGATGTTTCTCTAAGCTAACCTCTACAACTTTATCTTGGCAAGCAGCACCCATTTCAGGATAAACAGTGTGGCACTAATAATCAGGTGAAACGTCGTACAAACAGTCAGGGACTATAACATGGCCAAAAACCTGTTCAAGTTATGTGGTGGAAGATGATGATCAGCTGTCATCAGCTGTCAGCAATCCAACAACATATTAAGATGTGCCAAAAAACATCAACAGCTAGCTCTAGTGTGAGAGTAAGAAGTATTGTCCCCCAGGATGAGTCCTTCAAGGGGGAAAAAGTCCATTTAGTGGCTGTCATGCTACTAGGGTCTTGAAGAGTACTGGATGAAAACTGTAACTTGTACTTCCTATTTTTTTTATGGAGTGGCACCTGCTCTCTCTCTGATGCTAGCCACATCTACTACAGCTGTCACCATGTCCTAATAGAAGACTGAGAAGCCTGATTTTCCCGGAGGGGTTGCTGATTTCCAATTTCCACAAGCTGAAGGCAGCCTTGGGAATGGTGAGGCATTATGGGAGTAATAGTTCATGAACATGCGAAGGTATTCTATGTATGCTGTCATAGAAGCATAATATTAAAACAACAGTCTCCAGAAATATTTGAGGATTTCACTGTTAGCTAGGTCCTCTCTGATCCAGGGTCAGGGATAGTTCAAGAGAACCTTGTTTTCCATCCTCTTATGATCTTCCTGTAAACCCCAGAACTAATTTACTAGCAGATAAATTGTGATATTCCTGGAAGAAAACCAATGAACTTTCAGTAAGCAATGCAAGGTGAGAAATGGTCATAGACAACTTGAAATTTAAAAGCTCTTAATAAGAAAATGTGCTCTCTGCATTTGGTAGGGCCAGTTTCAGAACGATAAACTGATACTTTTAACATCTATATCTCCTCTGTATCTGCTCACTGCTTCTTGTAATCTCACTTGTACACTGATCCCATAGCCTCCCAGGACTTCAAGCCAACAGATTTACGTATTCAGAACAGCATTTTCAGAGAAGAAAAAATAACTTACAATGTAAAACACTTATGTTATTTTCAAAAATTGGAACCAACGGTTTGTTTTTTTAATGCAGTAAACTTGAGGGAATGTGGGGCCAACTCAGTTAACATTTCATTTAATTTTAAGTCACTGTATTTAAGTTTAGAAATTACTGGAACATAAATGGCTGAGTCAGTGTTAAGTTCTGGCAGGGAAAGGGCCTTCTCAGCAGTGGCTCCTCCCTTCTGCAGTTCCGGCACAAAGGTTGTGAGAGTGGTCTTCTCAGTAAATCTGTGTATTTAAAAAGACCATGAATGCCCCTTTTGATTAAAATTGTTGTGTTTTATTCCTCATCAGCAAAAATACCCAGCTTCCCACACATTCGAACAGCCCATATAGTGTGATATATGAGATATAGTACTTTAAGGAACATTATGATGCCTGGATAGCTCAGTGAGTTAGGTACCTGGTTGTGGAGCCAGAGATTGGGAGTTCAACCCCTCTCTGTGCCTTCCAGGAGAAGAGACAGCCTGTAAAATCCTGGGCAAGCTGCACCATCCCAGAACACCCCCAGAAGAAATGAACAGTAAATTGCTTCTGTGAATTCTATACCTAGGAAACCCTGGATGGGGTTGCATATATTAGAATTGACATGTAATAGAGTTGGCAGAACTGGACACATTGTCTCTATGCAGTGTGGGCAAATTGTGGACTGCCAGATCAATGTGTGTGTCTCCTGCCTTCTTATGTGGGGTTCTTCATAGAAGTTATGGGGCAGCTGAACCTTGCCACAATTAAAACATACACCTGAAGTTTCTCCTTTCTGTCTGATTGCATGGTGATGGGTGCAAGAAACTAATATTGAGCCAATTGTAATTAATGGATTAGAACCATAACTCAAGGACTTTCTATTAACAGGAGCCATTGTTCCATATTGTGGTTTGGGAAAGCTGCCACTTAGTAACAAAAGGTGGTACTATGGCTAGTTAAACCTTTGAATTGATTACAGTTAATCAATGCACTAAATAAGCCTGAGACAGTCACTCTTTATTAATTAAACACAATCAATCTGATTTCAACTTATGGCAACCCTCAAAGCCCCCTTACTGTCCATGCCAAGTTGTTGTCTACATAGTTGATATTGTTTATATGAAGCTACAAAGATTTCCATATGTTTCTGAATATATTTGACAATGCATTTATTTTTATCTTTTATCCATTTTCTCCCTTCCCTCTTACTTGAAGGTCTTTCTCTTTCTCTCTTGTTTGCCTCGATGTGATGCATATATGGCAAGTCAAGAGCTTACTTAAAGCTCTCTTAGGAACTTGAGGAGGGGGAATTCATGGTTGGGGCTCAAGGAGAGTGGAAATTTTCATTTCTGGAATGTCATAGTCCTGATAGTTATGCTAATGCCAGCTATTGCCTTCCCAAGTCCATGAAATGAGGGCAGAAAATATTTCTTCCTCTCTGGCTGGCTTCGTGATATTTTGAGCAATGCCTCCAATGAGACAGAAGAACAAAATTAACTAAACATTAAGCAGTGAAATGAGTGAGAAATCCCAATTATATTACAAGCAGTTTACCACAGAAGTCATACGAGACAGGATTTCAATTGCTGTGGGAATTTAGCAGTCCTGCTGACTCAAGAAATAGTTGTTTATCCTCATAACAACTTAACTCTGCAAATTAAGTTTCCAGTGGCATCCGTAATGTGGAAAAACTAATGAAATTGCTTACTTCCTATTTTCTGCTCTTCCCCATCCCACAAAATAGACAATACACCCTGGGTACAATGTTTCAGCACCTTGGCAACTAAAATTCTTACATGGTTTTTAGAATGACAAATAAAGCTATTTTCTTCCTTCTTAATCTGGTAAGAAGTGACTGAGGGGAAAAGCAGAAATCTGATCATTGAAGCACAAGAAATCTGATCATTGAAGGTTATTCAGGTTCCTTTAAAAAAAAAAACACAACAACAGTGAGGTAGACATAGAACCGTGTGCAGAGTTTCTTATAAACTCTTCCATGCACAGCAGATTCATAAGGATGAGGACATTAACTTGCAAGTAATACAAATCAGATTACATTAACTGCCTGTGACAAGGCAATTTGAATTAATGTTATACATATGACCCTTAAAATAATGATAATTTAAATAAGAGTGAAAAGCTGTTGGCTGGCAGGTCAAAGATATCTATCCTTTTAATCATGGTGTCTGTGTGTCCACTTAAATACAGATACAACAATCATGACCTCGACTCATCTGTGGACCAAGAAGGTAACGTTTCTTTGAAATGGCAAGAAACGTTAACAGCATTTGGGATCCATTATTTCAGGCCTTCTATTATATTTACTGTATGTGGAGCATCAGTGTCCATAAAGGAAGAAAACTAAATGCTACTCAATAAAACATGAGATTGTGTTGGCAGCTCACTTTGCCCTCCCACCCCAGAATAATGAGGTGAGACAAATGTTATGGGTAAACTATGGGCCACACTTTATTAATAACCATTATGATAAACTTCAACTTCCAAAGAAATAAAGGGGCCTGCCGTACTGCGGAATCAGATTTGCAGCTGGGGTCTCACCGGACCCCTTCTCCCAAAACGGGCAAGTCCCATGTCCCAAGGTCTCGTGGTCCTGAAGACTGTGAGACCCCGACCGGCCCATATTTAACCACCACCACACCTTGAGCCCCCACCCTACTGGTGACTGTTGGCCTGGGTGTGGCCCCAGTGCGTCCTACCTCCTACACACTGTAATCTCACAATCCACAGTGCTGGGCTGAGCTATAATGCTACCTGTGATTGCAAGGGGACTCACCAACCCACCTTCATTCCGCACTACCCACCACAGCATTGGGACTAGCCTTGCTAAGTCTCATGCCCGCCAATAATCCTTTCACCTCCTGACACAGGCCCCTCTGAATGTCTTTGAGAAGCAATTCCAGGCCCAGGTCTGACAAATGTATCCTGTCACCTCTGAAAAGCCTATCCACATGGATCTCAGGGTGACCAATCACCAATCTTAGGCCGCTACAAACTGCATGACACACTTCCCTGTTTACCCTCCTCTGTGCCATATTGATACACTGTGGGGGGCAATCTGCTCTCCAAACCAGCCGAGGGATCATTGTGGACCAAAGGATTCTCATTCCCAGATGCTCCCCCTTGTAGATCATGTGTTATATCAAGTATCAATGACCTTCCACTATGCATGGCCAAGTTGTTACCTCCCAAATGTACTACCAACACATCTGGGGGCCAAGATGCACTGTGGGTGGCTGCTCTGTGGAACTCGCCCCATAGCATTCCTCTACGCCGTTTCCACTCAATTTGGGCTATGGCTCTAAGGCCTAGATTGTGCCCCCAAGCTGAGCCCACTGCATAATGTGCGGCCCAGAAGATGTAGCTGTGTCCAATCAACAGGATACGCAGCCGCCTCCTTGCAACCACTGTACCTGCAACCAACGAAACACGGCCAGCAACCAGCTTAAACTTGTGTGAGGGCACGGATATACCTCTGATAATTATTGGATGCCCACCATCCTAAACTTTTAATAGCCTCAAGACCATAACCTTGGGAGGCTGCCTTGGAAGCCACTCCAATCCTGAAAGAATGCGTTCCAAACTGACTATCTTGTATCCCCACTCTCTGTAAAGTGCAGTCTGTCAACTTCCAAAATTGATATTTAGTCAGTGGGGAGCCATTCTCATGTGCAAAGAAATACCCTTCCCCCCCCCCCAAGCCTAATATAATCCTCAACAGCTCTAACTGGGCATATCTCTGCAATTGAGCAAGGGGCTAATGCAATGTAGGCTCCCTTTCCACCCTGGTCCACCTTAGACCTACGTATATGTATCATGACATTGTCACCAGTCAGCCACACATTGTGCCTTTGTAAAGTGATCATGGATGTATCACCTGTACCAGTTGCCATAACCTCACTCACTCTCAACACTACAAAAAATGTTATTAGAGTTGCTGTCCGAAATAATGTCACCTCATAACTGTCCTTACATATGTTGGGCCAGTGATGACTAATGTTTTCCAATATTTCTGGGGAAACATATGTCCTTGTGTCTGGGGCCTGAACACTTTTCTTACTCCAGCCCTCTATCATCTTTCACATATGGATGTCGGATGTATAATCCTGATAGCCTTGCACTTTGGCATGGAATGCTAATGCCGACATCCTACATTGAATTGAACTTGGGACAACCTCTTCCTGTGGAGGTCAACTATATATTGCTCTTACTGGAGCAGGCCATAGCAGATCCAAACCTATGGGGTTTCTAAACACCTGGAAATCTGTACTCACTGCCGCATACCCCTTGCATGTCCTTGGGGCCAATGCCAAACCTATCGCTCATTCTGCGTCATCCCACCAATTTGCCAAACCTCGAGGGGCAGTGTCTCAGGGTATTTGTTGACTCCTGGGTCTAATTCCCTGAACCGCTTGATCTGTTGATGAGATAGGGCATCTGCTAAACTATTGTCAAGGCCCGGGATGTGTCTTGCCTGCACCATAACATTAAATTGCAGGGCGTGCAAGGAATATATATACACTTCTCAGGGGAGGTGGATGGTGCACATTGCCCCCAGGCCCTCGGGCCCTGACACACAGAGGCAGCCCCAAGGGCCTGCAATGTGTAATTCCTCTTTCTTTTCTTGCATCTTTTTTAAAAAATATAAAACCTGCCACTTGCTGCCCAAATCTATCAATGGCAAGTAGGTGGGGGGAGGGGAGAGGGGGAGGAATGAACCGCTTCCTTTCTGCCCTCCCTATGTATAACAATTCTATATTTTATTTATTTATTTATTTATTTATTTATTTATTTATTTATTTATTTATTTATTTATTTATTTATTTATTTATGTATTTATTATTGCTATTATTATTTTTAAATATGATGGGCTGCCCTGCAAATGCAAGGCCTAAACAGGCCAGGCCCTGCCGCCTCATCGTCCCACGCTGCCTGCCTGATTCTTTTTTTAAAATAAATCTCATATTCCAATAGCCTATACTAGGTGTGAGCGCCGAGGCACTCCCCAAATTCCCAAATGATGGGGGCGGGGTGCCGATGCAGCCCCCCTCCAAAAACAAAAGTGTGTGATCAACTGGCTGAGTGTGCATTTCTCTCTCTAAGCTGCAAGCCTCAAAAGAGGCCAAAGGGAGGAAGAAGCGCACTTAAATAGGGTGTCCCTTCCCTTTCCCCTCCCGGGTAGCATTTGCGAGATTTCCTTGTCTCACACTATTCCAGGAGGGAGGGCAAAGAACCCCCACCTGGAGAAGCCATCTCTCAAACTCTTAAAGCTGTGCATCCACCAAAACTGCAATACTGTAGATACCTGGATGTGAGTCCCACTGAACTCAATGCGCATTATATCTTATATCTCAGAAGATGAAGACAAATTGAGAATATATTATAAAATGTCAATATTGCTCAGTTGGTATGTATGTATGTATGTATGTATGTATGTATGTATGTATGTATGTATGTATGTACAGTATATCACTGTAATGCGCTCTACGTGGGGCTACCTTTGAGATTGATGCGGAGGCTTCAAATGGTGCAGAATGTGGCAGCCAGACTACTTAGTGGAACGAGAAAACACCAGCACATCTCTCCCATTCTGGCTGCCTTGCATTGGCTGCCCATTCGTTTCCGCATTGATTTCAAAGTGTTGATGATGACATATAAAGCCCTAAACGGTTTAGGACCTCGATACCTAGCAGAACGCCTTCTCCCACCTAGATCTACTCGAGTCACTCGCTATAGCCAGGAAAGACGGCTGAGGGGCCTAATGCCGAGATAGGCCCGGAAAGAAAGAACAAGAAACCGGGCCTTCTCGGCAGTGGCCCCTCGACTTTGGAACAGTCTGCCATCAGAGATCTGCCTGGCACCCTCGCTGGGTGTTTTTAAGAGCCAATTAAAGACTTGGCTCTTTCGGCAGGCCTTCCCTCCTGTCAATACTTGACTTTTCTTTTTACTTAGTCTTTTGTTTATATTTATCCATCTTGATTAATACTAATTTAAATCGTTGTTTTAACTGTTTTATGAATAATTTTATTGTGAGCCGCCCTGAATAGACATTGTCTAGAAGGGCGGGATAAAAATCTAATAAATAAATAAATAATAAATAAAATATCACAGAAGTGAGTACACCCCCTCATATTTCATAAATATTTTGGTATCTTTTACATGTGACAACACTGAAGAAATGACTGGCTACAATGTAAAGCAGTGATTATACAGCTTGTATAACAGTGTAAATGTGCTGTCCCCTCAAAATAACGCAACACACAGCCATTAATGTCTAAACTGCTGGCAACAAAAGTGAGTACACCCCTAAGTGACAATGTCCAAACTGGGCACAAAGTGTCAATATTTTGTGTGGCCACCATCATTTTCCAGCACTGCCTTAACCCTCTTGGCCATAGAGTTCACCAGAGCTTCACAGGTTGCCACTGGAGTCCTCTTCCACTCCTCCATGACTTCATCACAGAGCTGGTGGATGTTAGAGACCTTGCACACCTCCACCTTCCGTTTCAGGATGCCCCACGGATGCTCAATAGGGTTTAGGTCTGGATACATGCTTGGCCAGTCCATCACCTTTACCCTCAGCTTCTTTAGCAAGGCAGTGGTTGTTTTGGAGGTGTGTTTGGGGTTGTTATCATGTTGGAATACTGCCCTGTGGCCCAGTCTCCGAAGGGAGGGGATCATGCTCTCCTTCAGTATGTCACAGTACATGTTGGCATTCATGGTTCCCTCAATGAACTGTAGCTCCCCAGTGCCGGCATCACTCATGCAGCCCCAGACCATGATACTCCCACCACCATGCTTGACTGTCGGCATGACACACTTGTCTTTGTACTCCTCACCTGGTTGCAGTCACACATGCTTGACACCATCTGAACCAAATAAGTTAATCTTGGTCTCATTGGACCACAGGACATGGTTCCAGAAATCCATGTCCTTAGTCTGCTTGTCTGCAGCAAAATGTATGCAGGCTTTCTTGTGCATCATCTTTAGAAGAGACTTCCTTCTGGGACGACAGCCCTGGAGACCAATTTGATGCATTGTGCGGCGTATGGTCTGAGCATTGACAGGCTGACCCCCCACCCCTTCAACCTCTGCAGCAATGCTGGCAGCACTCATACGTGTATTTCCCAAAAGTCAACTTCTGGATATGACACTGAGCACGGGCACTCAACTTCTTTGGTCAACCATGACAAGGCCTGTTATGAGTGGAACCTGTCCTGTTAAACTGCTGTATGGTCTTGGCCACCGTGCTGCAGCTCAGTTTCAGGGTTTTTGCAATCTTCTTGAGGGATGTGGTGGCACTGCAGGTTAAACCGCAGAAGCCTCTGTGCTGCAAGGTCTGAAGACCAGCAGTCGTAAGATCGAATCCACGTGATGGAGTGAGCTCCTGTCGCTTGTCCCAGCTCCTGCCATCCTAGCAGTTCGAAAGCATGCAAATGCAAGTAGATAAATAGGTACCACCTCGGTGGGAAGGTAATGGCGTTCCATCTCTAGTAGTGCTGGCCTCGTGACCACGGAAACTGTCTTCGGACAAACGCTGGCTCTATGGCTTGGAAACGGGGATGAGCACCGTGCCCTGGAGTCGGACACGACTGGACTAAATGTCAAGGGGAACCTTTACCTTTACCTTGTAGCCTAGGCCATCCTTATGTAAAGCAACAAATTGTTTTTTCAGATCCTCAGATAGTTCATTACCACAGGGTGCCATGTGGAACTTCCAGTGACCAGTCTGAGAGAGTGAGAGCGATAACACCTGCTCCCCCTTCACACCTGAGACTTGTTACACTAACGGGTCTCATGACACCAGGGAGGGTAAAAGGCTACTTGGGCCCAATTTAGACATTGTCACTTAGTGGCGTACTCACTTTTGTTGCCAGCGGTTTAGACAGTAATGACTGTGTGTTGCGTTATTTTGAGGGGACAACACATTTGCACTGTTATACAAGCTGTATTCTCACTGCTTTACATTGTAGCCAAGTGTCATTTCTTCAGTGTTGTCACATGAAAAGGTATACTAAAATATTTATGAAATGTGAGAGGGTGTACTCACTTCTGTGATATACTGTATGTATGTATGTGGCTCTGGAAGAAAGGTATGGCAAAACACTTCAGACTACTCTATATCTAGAAAACCCTGAAAATACCGGCCACAAGTTAGAATCAATTTGAAGGCATGTAATTATGATGATGATGTGTGTATTGATATTTCCTATTAATGATAGTATTGCTGAATTTCAAAGACAGAATAGTGTGGAGGTCTTGGAGGAAGCCGATTACGATCCCATACTTTAATTGAGGAAGTATTGTTATACATTTCAACATGTGGAGATAATGTTAGAGTTGCTCACAATATTTTATTTTATGTTTACTTATTACATTTATAGTTTGAGTTTCCACCCGGAAACTCAAAATGGCATATATGGCTGTCCTACTCCCTAATTTTGACCAAACTCCGGGAGGCAGTGGAAGACAGGAGGGCCTGGCGTGCTCTGGTCCATGGGGTCACGAAGAGTCGGACACAACTTAACGACTAAACAATAACAACAACTCCCTAATTGTTATCATCAAAATAATGTAATGAGGTAAGTCAGGCTAAGAGAAGTAAAACATCTCAGGTCTCCCATTGATTTGTATTGTTAAGAGGGGATTTGAGCCTGGGTCTCCTAGCTAGTCTGATTTTCTCACCACTGTATCAGCCTGGCTGTTGTGTGTATCACTTCTTCATGCCATACTTAAATGAATTGTCAAATTCAATACTACTGCATTCCATGGGTGCCAACTTGGGGCAGGCAGCAAGGGCTGGCAACAGTGGCAAGTCTGGAAGCCAGTTTTTCTGCTCCTGGGAGCCTTCAGGGAGAAAATGGGAGGAAATGACACTGGAAGTGTCCAGAAGCACCCATCTCTGCTTTAAAAAGAAACCAGTCAAATCTATGAAAAATAAGACAGTCAATGGTGACAAATTTGATGTTTGGATATTATCAGTATGCCTTTGAGCACCTGACACTGGAGAAGATGAACAGGTAGGTGCTATTGCACTTGAGTCCTACATGTGGACTTCCAAACTAGTTTGATAGAAGCAGTGTTTATTTGCTGTTGATCTGTTCACAATTGTAAGTAATTATATGGTTTTTTTATTATTATTTCTCCATAAATGTCTGGAGAAGGAGTGGGCTATCTGGGAAACATGGAGCTATTCTCCTCTGTGAGTCTCTGTACTTCTGTGTAGCAAAAGGAATTTTACCAGAAATTCAAAACTCTGCAACAGTTCTATCTCCTTCTCTGTGTGTCCATACGTTTTCTAAGGCAGTTGAAATGTCCCTTGACAATAATTCTGCCACCATCCAGTCATGTGGGGAAAAAACAAGAGAATAAGAATAACCTAGTAAAGAAGATTCATGTGAGTCAAACCAGCAGCGCTACTCGGTTTGAGCAGAATGATAACATTGTGTTTCAGTCACTGGCACTTTAGTTCTTTCTCAAGCTGTCTGCAGAGTCTCTACAAAAGGCAACATTTTAAAGGTCAAGGATCACCTCCTAAGGGAGCAGGAAAAAGAAACCAAAAGAGTCTGTCAAAGGTTTATTTCATCCTTGTTTCGCTTTCTTCAGCACATACACATAATCCATTTCTCAAATCAATGACACAACAAGCTACATTGTCAACTTGTATATGTAAAGAGGAAAAAGAGAGAAAGTCCTCTCCCCTCCACGTAGTTTTTAGAATTAGAGAAAAATCTATTTCTGGATATAACGACATAACAACTGTGATGTATGAACTTAATGTTCCCTGGCCAAGGCTGACCATTCCTTATTCACAGATAAGTATGGCCCAATTCAATTATCACTCCCAACTCCCTTTTGTCCTCTGTAAATGGTCTATTGCAGGCACATTCCCCCAAGTTTCATCCCTATAGGAGCATCATTCGTATCAGTCTTTTTATCACTATCCCCCCCCCCCCAAGTCCAGGGACGTCTTAAGGATATAAAGAACACCCACTAAATTCTCTCATTCATTGACTTAGTCTGTCTCATTTTAATAAGACACTTTGACAAGTGATTTTCAAGCCCAGTAGATTCCTTGCTTTTAGGAAAGAACAAGGCAAAGCATGCTCTTTTTCTCACCAAGATGTTTCTCACCGTAAGTTGTGCAAACAGTCTCTGCACAAAACTGGTCTCGTTTCTCCTTGAAAAACAAAGTATATGCACACATGAGAAGCAAAAAATGACTGGCTATTTGTTTTTAAAAACACATACATTCCCCTCCAAATGCTTCTAGTCCAAAAAAAGTCCATGGAACAAGACAGCAGACATTGTTATTTTGCACAATTTGCATTTTCTTGCACATTTTATTTAATTTGCACCAAAATTTTGATCTAATTTTCCTTCTTTTGTTGATCACACCACAACGTACTTCACCCTGTTCTGATAGGAACAAATTCATCCTTTCCCCCATTTTCTGTTTCCAATTATATAGTCTGTTTGGGGTTTATATTGGTCTTTTGGTGACATCCACATGTGCAGTTATCTGTTCAATTGCCTGAAGCATGTATTTGCATTTTCCAGCTCCTAGGACAAATTTTCAGACAATGTTGATTGTTCTTCATTTCCTCCTTTGGCACTCCAGCTACCAATGATTATCGGCACATCCTGTTTTGGGGGTCTGATCAATTGCCTTCTGGACATTTTCATATAATGGTTCAATCTCTCTTTTTTCAGCACTTGTACCTGGGGCATTGTCCTGAATGATGATTATGTTAGTGTTTTCATGAATTCTGATATTGTTCATCAGACTTCTGTTCAAAGTTATGCAGCAGAAACCAATGCTGTCATCAGCTGGTGTTGTTTAAATGTTTAATTTAAACTAATTAAAAGCTTCTCATTCCACACACACATCCCATTTTAGGTTCTCAGGCTCCCTAGGACCCCCCATTGCCTTGGGGAAGTCTGGGAGCCTTGGGTTAAGGGGAAAAAACACTGCTGGATCACTGCTGCTGGGATCAGGACCAGGGACAGCCATTCGGCAGCATTTTTTTAAAACTTTTAAAGGCTTCCTCCACCCCCTGTCTCAAGGATCCCAAAAGCTTCCCCAGAGTGAAAAAGGAGCCTTAGCAGCTTCAGAACCTAAAACAGGTGGATAGGAAGCTTTTAATTAGCTTAAATTAAATGTTAGTGGTGACAGCAGATGACACCATCAGTTTCCACCACAAAACTTTACACGAACAGGATTTTGGGCAATGTGTCATAGTCTCTAATTGTTTATACTACATTTCACCTGATTATTAGTGCCACAGTTTTTCTTGAATTTGTAGTCTTCAGAGCAAAGCACTTGGGAGTTATCTAACTGAACATGATAATGTTTTATTCCCATCCATTTAAACCTGCTGAAATCAAGTATGTGATGAGCAACGCTATTTCTTATTTAAGATGACAAACTTTGGTTCACATTTCTCACATTCCATGTTCCAATAATATGCATTGCACAACTTTTGAATTTCCTTTGGCATCTGTGTATATCAGCAACTACATATCCTTTCAGTTTTCATCTGCCTGCTCCATTAGCACAATTTATACATATCCTTTGTTCCTCTCCAGTAGGTACTGGGTGCTTTCCAACATGGGACTCTCATATCCCAGCACTATCTCTTATTTATTATTTATTATGTTTGCCAGCCCCATTTTTGTATTTCTTTTCTTGTCTGTAAGCAGAAGCTTGATTATATTTAGAGAAGCAATCACCCCTGATGATTAACCTCTGTAACACTATGTCCTATTATAAAAATTACAAATACTGTACCTCTCTGTCATTTTCTCTTCTCAACAGATAGTCTGGGACAGTTTCTCACTCAACCTCTATGACAGCATTAAAATGTTTTGTGGAAAATTCTAACATTTATTTCCTAAAGGCAAATGACTTAGGATAATGGACTCCATAGAAAGGGGCCAGCAGGGACAAAGCCTCACCGCATTCCTTAGAAAAACTCATGTGGGGCAAAGAAAGAATTTTGAACAGGTCTGTTCAGCATTTGGTCATAATTAGAGATGGGGACAAGTCGCCATTTTGGTGATTCATCCTGCTTCGTGATCCGTCAAAGTTGAAGAATCATGAAGCACGAAGCTCCCCCCATGAACCGAAGAAGCACTAATTTATTAGTCGATTCGTGGGGGGGTTAGACAGCCAGAGGCTGTCTAAAAAACCCCTGACCCCCCCGCTGCTGCACCCCACTGCCACTCCCTGCCACCCCACCGCACTGCTGTCCCTACCCCCTGCTGCCGCCCCCCGCCAGCCCCCCACTGCCCCCACTGCTGCTGCACCACCACCATGCCCCCGTAGCTGCCGCTGCTGCAGCCACCCCCTGCTGCCACCACACCACCTTGCTGGCACCACCACCGCGCCCCCTACCACTGTCGCTGCCCATTGCCGTCGATGCCACAGCAGCTGTCTCCAGCTGGCCTCCACTATGGCCTGCAGTAAGGGACACTGGCTGCCCTTTGCAAATATGGCGGCTGCAGCTTCCCTACCCTAAATGAAGTCACAGCTGCCGTCTTTGCAAAGGGCAGCCAGTGTCCCTTACTGCAGGCTGTGGCTGCGGAGGCCACCGCAGTGGGAGGCGATGGATGACGGCAGTGCCGGATGGTGGTAGTGGCTAAGGTAGGGAGAGGAAGGGGGCAGGGGATAGGCTGTGGGGCTGGCTGGCTGCCTATTGGCCCACCGGTCAGCTGATTGGCAGGCCCATAGGCAGAATGGGAAGGCAATAGGAAGAGAGGGAAGGCTAGCTTTCTCTTTCTTCCTATGGGGAATATTTGTCCCTTTGTATTTGTTGTGGTCTCTGGAATTGATGAATATGAAGGGATGAATATTTAACGAATCAGCGATTTTTTTACAAATATCACAGTCCATTTTTTTATTCATCCCCATGTCTAGTCTTAATGTATGGATGGGCTCATAGGGATATCAATTATCTTTATTGTACAACAGCATTAAATTAGAACTACCTTTCAAATCAGAACAAGAACAGGAAGATAAAATCCAAAAAAGAATCAGGACTATTCCATTTACTTCTAGGGAGGGATCTGAGTGTTATATTTACAGACTATATTTTAGTAATCATCCAGCAATTCCAAATACTGACAGCCTCCCCAAGTTTTTCCCCCTAATTCCTTTTGACATTGGATGGCTTTAGTGCATGATGATGTGGTTATGGAATCTAATTATTTCAATAATAATTTATTACTGTCATTGAGGTTGAATGTTAATTGTTCCTCAAATAGATAACCATGCAGCTGTCATAACTTTTAAGAACTAATTTCAGTTTGAACTTGACATCAATGTAAACATGACAATAGCATTTTGCCATTACATATTGCCATCATGTATTTTCCTTTTGTCATGGGACCTGACAGAATATGATTCACAATGATAGTGCTAATATACACCCATGCATAACAACAAGGATTTATACTAATCATAACATGCATAACATCATCAGTATTGGGTCTGTCAACATGAATAGCCATGATTCCTTCCTTTATGTGGCATACATTTTCACGTGTCTATAATTGTCTGCATTAATACGCATTTATGATTACTATTAAGCTCATGTGCCAAACCTCTTTTATTATGTAAATGAAGGCTATAGTATGCACTCAAAGGCAGTGGCTCTCAATTCATCACTTTTATCTTTTAATAAGTCTTATAAAAAGCAAGTCGCTTAAAAACTTAGTTCTATTAATTAAATTTGGTTGTGCACTGCTGAACTAAAAATGATCTCGGTGAAGGGTTTCTACAAAGCCAATAGTTATATATCCCCTTGATTTATCTATGTAATATCTCAGCAGAAACCATCTTGAAAGAATATCAGTCTTTTGTGGCAAGTAATGAAATGAAGGAAATGCACATCCAAAGGAGAAACCCACTCAATCTCTTTCTACACTTAGCCACAGCAAGGCACATTGAGGTGGTCATAAAGGCATTTCCAAATGATGCATAGGAGTTAGAAGGAGTGCAGCAAATTTCACTCTTCACTGAGACTTTTCACACACATTTATTGGTTTCTGTAGAAGCTTAACTGGTTTTCTTTTTTAAAAAAATCAAGCTTTTTATTTACAGTGCAGTCATTTAAAACAAGAGCAAAAAAAAAAAACAATGTCAGCAACATCTGTGAAAATCTCTAGAGCAATAAATGTGTCGACTTGTGATGAGATCTAAACCAATGACAATATGGGCCCCAGGGAGGTCTTTCTAGACTGTACATCTTCCATTGACCTGAATCATCAAAGACCTCATTCACTTTACATCAGAATGCAATCTCCTGGATTTCATTCCTTTTAAACAAACAAGAAAGAAAGAATCAGGACAACAATCCTCTCAAGCTGAAAACATAAATGCCAGAGGACTACTACAGGGCCTGGTAATCCTTTGGTCAAATAACATTATCCTTGCACTTTAAACTCTAGGCTGTGGCAAGCAGGCCACTTTTTCATATTCTTTTCTCTAGACCAGCCATTCTCAACTTTTTTTTTCCGCCACAGCCATAAACACAATATGAAAGAAACATAGGCCAAATCAGGATTGTGTAAGTCACATAACAAACTTTATAAGGTGGTTTGTGAAGAATTGTTTCCAATCTGTGGCCCCCTTCAAATGTGCCAGGGTCCCAGACCTCATTAAGAATGGCTGCTCTGGACCAGTGGTTCTCAAACTGGGGTCCCCAGATTTTCTTGGACTACAATTCCCAGACGTCTTCACCACTTGCTGTGCTGGCCAGGATTTCTGGGAGTTGCTGTCCAAGAACATCTGGGGACCCACTTTTGAGAACCACTGCTCTAGACAAAGGCGTATTTGTGGAAATGAGTTCTGTGTCCGAATGTGTATGCCTTACAAAGGGAAATAAGGAATGGACACAGATTGGTATTCCAGAAATTGTGGGCAGAATCCTATTGCAGAATTTATGTGTGCATAAGGGAAACTGTGTCAATTCCTGGCAGCAAAGATATGCTTGTTAATGAGGGGTAAATTGTGTTCTTGTGCCTGCACCCAATCACGCTATCTGATATGTGCTCAGGAATACAACTAGAATTTTTTTAAATGACTCCCAATTTGCCCTCACAGTTTACATTATTTCCTTCACACAAGAATAAATTGCCAACAAGATTCTGGTCTATTGTCCATAAAGTAGAACCATGTTAAAGTGATTCACAAGTGGTTTGAAATCATGAGTCAGGCAAAGCCTGGGCTTTAGATTGCCTCTTCTAATCCTCTTATTGGAAGTGAACATCTTTGTTCCTGTTTGTTCATGCCCTGAAAATCCAGTGAAATGGGGAAGATATCCCATGTCATAAAACAGGTCCTGCACCTTTTTTGTGTCACCTAAACACTAGCCCCTTCACAGATTGCTCCCTTGTCGTGGCGAAGGGGCTTGAGTTAATCAGAGAAGCTATGGGCTATGCCGTGCAGGGACACCCAAGACGGACAGGTCATAGTTGAGAGTTCTGACTAAACGCGATCTACCTGGAGCAGGAACTGGCAAGCCACTCCAGTATCTTTCCCAAGAAAACTCCATGGACAGAAACAAAAGGCTAAAAGATATGATGCTGGAAGATGAGCCCCTCAGGTCGGAAGGCGTCCAACATGCTACTGAGGATGAGTGGAGGACAAGTACAAGTAGCTCCAGAGCTAATGAAGTGGTTGGGCCAAAGCCGAAAGGACGCTCAGCTGCGGACATGCCTGGAAGTGAAAGGAAAGTCCAATGCTGCAAAGGAAAATACTGCATAGGAACCTGGAATGTAAGATCTATGAACCTTGGGAAGCTGGATGTGGTCAAACAGGAGATGGCAAAAATAAACATTGACATCCTGGGCGTCAGTGAACTAAAATGGACGGGAATGGGCGAATTCAATTCAGACGATTATCACATCTACTATTGTGGGCAAGAATCCCGTAGAAAAATGGAGTAGCCCTCATAGTCAACAAAAGAGTGGGAAAAGCTGTACTGGGATACAATCTCAAAAATGATAGAATGATTTCAATACGAATCCAAGGCAAACCTTTCAACATCACAGTCATCCACGTTTATGCACCAACCACCCATGCTGAAGAGGCTGAAATTGACCAATTCTATGAAGACTTACAAGACCTTCTAGAACTGACACCAAAGAAAGATGTTCTTCTCATTATAGGGGATTGGAATGCTAAAGTAGGGAGTCAAGAGATAAAAGGAACAACAGGTAAGTTTGGCCTTGGAGTTCAAAAAACTAATAGAGGTTCTCTTGACAAAACTAATAGAGTTTTGTCAAGAGAACAAGCTGGTAATCACAAACACTCTTTTCCAACAACACAAGAGGCGACTCTACACATGGACATCACCAGATGGGCAATACCGAAACCAGATTGATTATGTTCTCTGCAGCCAAAGATGGAGAAGCTCTATACAGTCAGCGAAAACAAGACCTGGAGCTGATTGTGGCTCTGATCATCAGCTTCATATAGCAAAACTCAAGCTGAAACTGAAGAAAGTAGGAAAAACCACTTGGCTAGTCAGGTATAATCTAAACCAAATTCCTTATGAATACACAGTGGAAGTGAAGAATAGATTTAAGGAACTAGATTTGGTGGACAGAGTGCCTGAAGAACTATGGATGGAGGCTCGTAACATTGTACAGGAGGCAGCAACAAAAACCATCCCAAAGAAAAGGAAATGCAAGAAAGCAAAGTGGCTATCCAACGAGGCCTTAAAAATAGCATAGAAGAGAAGGGAAACAAAATGCAAGGGAGATAGGGAAAGTTACAGAAAATGGAATGCTGACTTCCAAAGACCAGCAAGGAGAGACAAGAGGGCCTTCTTAAATGAACAGTGCAAAGAAATAGAGGAAAAGAATAGAAAGGGAATAACCAGAGATCTGTTCAAGAAAATTGGAGCTATTAAAGGAACATTTTGTGCAAAGATGGACATGATAAAGGACAAAAATGGTAGGGACCTAACAGAAGCAGAAGACATCAAGAACAGGTGGCAAGAATACACAGAGGAATTATACCAGAAAGATTTGGATGCCCCAGACAACCCAGATAGTGTGGCTGCTGACCTTGAGCCAGACATCCTGGAGAGCGAAGTCAAGTGGGCCTTAGAAAGCATGGCTAACAACAAGGCCAGTGGAGGTGATGGCATTCCAGTTGAACTAATTAAAATCTTAAAAGATGACGCTATTAAGGTGCTACACTCAATATACCAGCAAGTTTGGAAAACTCAGCAGTGGCCAGAGGATTGGAAAAGATCAGTCTACATCCCAATCCCAAAGAAGGGCAGTGCCAAAGAATGCTCCAACTACCGTACAATTGCACTCATTTCACATGCTAGCAAGGTTATGCTCAAAATCCTACAAGGTAGGCTTCAGCAGTATATGGACCGAGAACTGCCAGAAGTACAAGCTGGATTTCGAAGGGGCAGAGGAACTAGAGACCAAATTGCTAACATGCGCTGGATTATGGAGAAAGCCAGAGAGTTCCAGAAAAACATCTACTTCTGCTTCATTTATTACGCAAACGCCTTTGACTGTGTGGACCACAGCAAACTATGGCAAATCCTTAAAGAAACGGGAGTGCCTGACCACCTTATCTATCTCCTGAGAAATCTATATGTGGGACAGGAAGCAACAGTTAGAACTGGATATGGAACAACTGATTGGTTCAAAATTGAGAAAGGAGTACTACAAGGCTGTATATTGTCTCCCTGCTTATTTAACTTATATGCAGAATACATCATGTGAAAGGCTGGACTGGAGGAATCCCAAACCAGAATTAAGATTGCCGGAAGAAATATCAACAACCTCAGATATGCAGATGATACCACTCTGGTGGCAGAAAGTGAGGAGGAATTAAAGAACCTCTTAATTAAAGAACCATGGTTACAGGGATGTCCTGGAATGGTGCAGCTTGCCCAAGGCCACACAGGCTGGCTCTACTTGCAGGAGGCACAGTGAGGAATCAGACTCCCAACTTCTGACTCCGCAGCCAGGTACCTAAACCACTGGTCTATCCTCATGGTAAATTGGCCTGATTCTGTAAATAAGAGTGAGGTTGTTTAGCCTTTTTTCTAATTGTTCCCCAAAAAAGAGAGGTTACTTACCTGTAACTCTGGTTCTTCGAGTGATCATCTGTGAATTCACACTAATGGGTTAATCTGCGCCTGCGCAGAGTAATCTCAGAATCTTCTAGAGTTTAGGCACATGGTGACGGGACCTCCCCCACGCTGCCTATAACTCCACCCCGGGCACCGAGTGCCTCAATTCCGTAGAATTGTCTGCCGCTGCACAGCATGCCAAGAGGCACACATGACGGCTAGTGGGGACGAAGGGCAGGACGTGTGAATTCACAGATGACCACTCGAAGAACCAGAGTTACAGGTAAATAACCTCCCTTTCTTCTTTGTGGTCTCTGTGAATGCACACTAATGGGTAATTAGCAAGCAGACTTACCAGGTGGTGGGCCGTCACGAAAAGACAGATGCCAAGACGGCATGGCCAACAACAGTTTCAGCCTTAGCTCGGACATCCAGGCGGTAGTGGGCCGCAAAGGTGAGTGGAGTGGCCCATGTGGCTGCTTTACAGATGTCCATCAAGTCCACTTCTCTCAGGAAGGCCGTGGAGGATGCCATAGACCTGGTAGAGTGGGCTTTCACCGTACAAGGCAGAGGTGTCTTGGCCAGGTCATAGGCCAGGCGGATCGTGGAAACTATTCATCAAGAAATTGTCTGTGAAGAGACCGGGGTCCCTCTGGAATGTCCGTGGAAGGAAACAAACAAGCACTGCGACGAGCAGAAGGCGGCAGAGCGAGAGACATAGTATGCTAGGGCAACCGTTCGGTAACCGTTTAAAGCCACCATTTAAAGACTTGGCTCTTTAGGCAGGCCTTCCCTTCTGTCAATTCTTGAATTCTATCTTCTTGTTTTCTATCATTCCCCATCTTGAATACACCATATCATTGATTCAATTGTTTAATGTTTATGATGTTTTTATGATATTTTATGATATTTGTAAGCCGCCCCGAGTAGACGCTGTCTAGGGGGGCGGGGTATAAATCTAATAAATAAATAAATAAATAAATAAATAAATAAATAAATAAATAAATAAATAAATGAGGGTGAAAGAGGAGAGTGCAAAAAATGGTCTGAAGCTCAACATCAAAAAAACTAAGATCATGGCCACCGGTCCCATCAGCCCCTGGCAAATAGAAGGGGAAGATATGGAGGCAGTGACAGATTTTACTTTCTTGGGCTCTATGAATACTGCAGATGGTGACAGCAGCCACGAAATTAAAAGACGCCTGCTCCTTGGGAGGGAAAGCGATGACAAACCTAGACAGCATCTTAAAAAGCAGAGAAATCACCTTGCTGACAAAGGTCTGCATAGTCAAATCTATGGTTTTTCCAGTAGCGATGTATGGAAGTGAGAGTTGGACCATAAAGAAGGCTGACCGCCAAAGAATTGTTGCTTTTGAATTGTGGTGCTGGAGGAGACTCTTGAGAGTCCCCTGGACTGCAAGGAGAACAAACCTATCCATTCTAAAGGAAATCAACCCTATGTGCTCACTAGAAGGACAGATCCTGAAGCTGAGGCTCCAATACTTTGGCCATCTGATGAGAAGAGAAGACTCCCTGGAAAAGACTCTGATGTTGGGAAAGTGTGAAGGCAAGAGAAGAAGGGGACGACAGAGGACGAGATGGCTGGACAGTGTCATCGAAGCTACCAACATGACTTTGACCAAACTCTGGGAGGCAGTGGAAGACAGGAGGGCCTGGTGTGTTCTGGTCCATGTGGTCACGAAGAGTCAGACACGACTTAACGACTAAACAACAACAAAACTCTAGATACTTACTCAACAAAGGAGAGATGGGAAAATGCACCAGTTTCACTATCCCCTACATTAAATCTTTTAAAATCTGAAGTTCTTTCTGTTTAAAGTATGACATATACAAACGAAGTTAAAATGAAATTCTCACACATTTACACAGTGCCATGCCAGTGTTAAAGATGAGGAACACTAACATGATTGAATACATAGGTATACAGATTCAGACCTTTAAGAGTTAAGGGCTCACAGGAGGGGTAAGGATGTGAAAAGCTCCCAGTTCCAATTTTGCTGGATTTCTCTAAATCCTACATTTTGATGCATTGTTCCTAATGTGTTCATTTATTTGCAGATTTTACCTAATGTATGCAACGTTCCCCCAATAACTCAAACATGTTTGTTTGTATGTTTTTTTTCCAAATTTTGCACATTTTACCTATTTGCATTTTAAAATATGCACCGTTTTGTGTATGTTTCATTTCTCAGAAGCACCCTGTAAATTGCATAATTTTACATATTAATCTCATGAGGTGTGTTTCCTTGCAGAGCAAATCGTACGTGGTGCAATGATTCTGTGTTTACAGAGACAAACAAATACAGCAAAATTCTCTTCTGTCCCTAGCCTTGAGCAGAGACAAAAGAATCTGTCAGTTCTGGTTTTCTTCACATTCAAGTATTTGTGATCTCAGCTTCTTTTTGTTGTGATTATGAATCCATTTGTGAATTTTGGCAAATTTCTGTCAAAAGCATATGAATCCTTACACCAGAAAGATGTTGATGAGAGATGGTGAGCAACTTGTTTGGTGTGCAAGCCAGGAGAATCAAAGGAATACAGATGGCACTCTGACTCATCCCCTTCAAAGTGGGAACTGCATTTTGACCTACACTTCAAAGTGCAGAGCATTGTGTACTATTCTTCAGAAAGTGCAATTTGTTCATTCATACGTTCATTCAGTTCATGGAAAGGTTAGGCTGACTAGTCTGTAAAGTCTAAGATCCTACAGTGAATCCTTTCAGAAGTTGTAATGTTCTATAGGAGGTCTTCCAGTTCTTTGGAAAGGAGGCTGATTATAATGATCAGGTAAAATTCGTAAAATGAAATCTTACATTTGAGTTCTTAAAGGATAATGCTTCCTAGTCCTGAAGATTTTTTTTAATTTGAGCATTAGTGCTACAGTATTGTCTGTTGCTGTCCCTATGTGATGTAGCTTCTTAGACAACCTTCCTCAAAAGAAAGACTGGGATGTGGCATGGTTCTGAGGAAACAATGAGGAAATCTGACTTACAGAAATCACTTAACCTTTCTTGAGCCTTCCTATTCTTCTTCAGTAATTCATTCACACCCTTGTCCTTTAAGAGTCACTTAGCCTCTCTGGTTGTTTTCCTCCTGCTGCTGGATTTAAAATGTTTGTTTGATCTTGGTCCTTCCTTGTTTGCCCTATCATCAATTCATATTTGTTTTCCAGAGCTTGTGCTTTTTTTATTTTGTCCTTTAGGCAACACTTCAGCTGTGTGAAGGAAATCTTCCCTATTCTGGTTTTCTCAGAATTGCTACTTAAACACTTTCGTATTCTCTGAGAGTCATTCATCCCCTTTCTGATCTACAGTATATCTCAGTAATAGGTATACTACTGTATAACAGAAGTTCAAATGCGGTGTGCATCTGTGCTGGTGCTGGTGTCTTCCTCAAGAGATGACTCTGTCCTTCACATTCCTTAATGGAACCAGTCCTACGATTCAGAAGAATGAGGTGGCTGCCTCAGGCCGCAGACTTAAGATGCCACAGCAAGGGAGCAAACTACTAGCTATTCAATCTGTTTTTATTATACTTTAAGAAAAAAGGAGAGGTGTTTGTCAGATTTTCTCTGCATGTGTCAAAATAATGTAGTTGAGTCTGGGATAATATGCATTCAACTGGTACGAAAAGGAAGTAGCATGTCCTTCTCTGCCTCAGTCAGCAAAATATCTTGCTTTGCTCCTATTTCTTAAACACAAGCACACACACAATCTTTATGTCATGTTGAGAAATAATATATTATACAAGCAAAATCGGCTTTTGAAAAATATTGTAACAAAAAGAAGTTAAATAACTAGGCAGAAAAATGCTACCTCCCCTCTCTGATTACTTATTGTCAGGGTAGGGAATGACATTTCAAATCCCTTTCATCTGAGTATTGTATATCTTTAATTAGAATGTGTGTTACAGTCACTGTTCCTAAACAGTTTTATTAACTGGATGCTGGATATATGAAATTGTGGCCTGCTCACTGTTTTGTCACATGACTAAACGTTCTGAGGAGCCTGTCTCTCCAGCCGTTCTGCCTCCAGTGCAGACATTTTCTCCTGCAGTTGCTGCCATACAGACTAGGATTCCTCATCTGAGGAAGACTGAGGTGGAGACACTTGGGGAACTGGCCGTTTCCTGGCTGATTGTTTTCCTTTCTTACTGCCCTGACCTTTACGTGATGCCATTATTAATCTAGCGCTCCCAACAGTCACAGAGCACTCTACGGTGCAAAGTCAGATGACAGTCCCACACTACGTTGACTGTAGAGAAGCAGACCAGTTTATAGCTCTCATTTATGACCTGCTGTACAGCAATGCACTCCTACCCTTGTGTGGAGAAGCACTTAACAGATCAACTTAATTATTATCAATTGTTAAATTAACTAATAACTTTTAATTAACTATATTCTGATTACAATAAACTTGATACCTTGATTAAATCCCCGTTATTAAACTTATTCAGTCAAACAATATTATTAATTGAGTCAACGCACTGAATGAATTTTAATTAAACAGTTCCTACCTCCGGCACCACTTTATGTAAGTACAATTAATTTTAAACAGTAAAATAGAAGCCTAACATGAGGGGTTGCTAGCCCCACTTAATAAATGAATATCTAATCTATGTACACATTTAAGTATTTATTTATCCTTATATATATTTATTTTTATATTCCCTGAATCAGCTAGGCCGGTGAAAAAATATAAATCCAATTTAAATTCAGCCCTGTTATGTAACTGTTGTTATTCTGCTTTTCCTAACCCCCAACAGGTGGCGCTATTGGAACAAAGGCGCCTTAAAGATATTTTAAAATGCCGACCGTTGGGAGGGGGAGGATGGGGGAAAGAAAAGAACAGAGCGTGAACGGCCGGGAAACCGAGTGGCCGCACCTCAGCTGCCTTCTGCCGGCCTGTCCCCCAAGGATCCAAAGGGGCCTCACTGCAAATGCGTGACGTCGGATAAACCAAGTGGCCTCACCACGCCTCAGCTGCTTCCTGCCTGCTCGGCCCTCGCAGAAGGTAATATGTTGGGCTATCCCACTAAAGCGGTGGTCCCTTGCCCCGGTCCTTCTATCTTGGAATTTTTTTTTCTTAGAACTAAATTCTATTGTACCTCCGGCTCCGATCACGCTGAAGCGTGAGCTGCGCACACTGTGTGGTCACGAACCCCCCCCTCGCTACAACAATTTCCAGGCAACAATATAAATACTATAAATATACATGGAATCCAGCAATATTAATTTAACTTAAACTAAGGAAAAGAAGTCAACTATTGTTAACAATAACACAATTGAACCAATCGGTAATCAAACCATGGGAGGGAGCCGATGCTACCCTTCCCAACTCCTTAGCGTTGTTCTCAGCAGGCCTCAGACCGATGACGCAGCTCACAATAGCACTAAGCAGCAGAGCTCTGTCCCTCACTGATGCCAGGAAAGGAAGAGGGTGGTGCGAGGGAGGAACGCCCCTTAAATAACCTAATGTTCCCCCCTCTCCTCCTATGCCCTTCTCAAGGGACTAGAAGTCTCAAGCTATCCAGGGAGGGAGGCAAAGGCAAGTTCGGCTCAGCAGCGGCTCAAGCATTCTGAGAATGGTAGCCCTCAAAAAGCAACTTTTGTAAGTTGTTTGAATTAGTTCTTCTTAAGCTTTTAAAAGTCAGGCCTAGGTCCAGGCTGGGTGAGGCACTGCCCTGCTTCAACATCTCTGCCTGGTGTTTAAAATTTTGTAAGCCTCTTTTGTTTTTGTATCATCTTCCAAGGCAGATTTGAGAGGGAACGCAAACCTTTCTTGATAGCCACTCTCAGGCTTTGGTGCTCCTTCTTGAGGGTCACTCTAGACAGCTTCCCTCCCTATTGCCTTTCTGCTAGTAGGCAAAGACCTTTATCCTTTTTTCCCAGACAGGTTTTTGGCAGCTGACCTCTTTTACTGAAAATGGGCTTGGAACAGGATGGATGCCATCTTTTTGTTATTTGTGTGTTTTACATTGCAAAAATCTTTATGTATACTTTTAAAAATATTGTATTTGTTTTTATGTAATTGCATTGAAAGCTGTCTGGTCTCTCATTTTTGAGAGTAAGGTGGGGCATACATTAAAAATAAAACACGACAAATGTACTCAGTGGCTGAAATCCTGTTGTGCAGTTACGCAAAAGGCATAACTTTTAGATGCAAATTGCCATAAGTAAAGAAAATGCTGGAGACATTATCTGTTGCATACTGAATCATGCAACTCAGCATGCAATAATTAATGTCTACTGAAATTTCTTAATTTATGGCAATTTGATGCTAAAGATCACACCATTTGTTTAACTGTGCAACAGGATTTCAGCCAGTGTCCTTTCTTTATTTGTAACATTTCTTTCCCACCTTGCCTCTAGTTGAGCTCAAGTTGACATACCCGGAGCAACATTCCCAGCCTTCCGTAACTCCCAGAAGTGGACAACAATTGTTGCCATCAGTTGTAATTCTCCATATATCCATAAGTCATCAGTTTGGGACAAAATGACCCATGACACAGTGACCAGCATTGTAACCATGTTGAACTTTCTTGTAGATATTCTATCCAAGGGCAAGTGGATAGAATATCCTACAGAGATCCTCCCTGCTAGCATTTCACAAGAACTGCAAGGTCCATTAAGGGCCTACTTGGGGAATTGTAGACTTACTTGATTTCCAACTCCTAGACTAATGTGTGGGCTGAAATTTCCTTATCCATCAGCTCTGGTACTTTCCTCTTGTTCCGATACAGTTCTTGGCATGTAAAAACTGGGAGAAATGTGTTAAATAGCTTTTGTGCATATTTTGAGAGGTAATATATTTAGAACGGCTGTATTTTGTGAGAAAATACATTTCTAAATTTGCAAATTGATATGGAAATGGGATAGAACAGATTTATGGGAAAAGAAGTGTGAAAGAGAGATAGAGCAGAAATAGATGGATTTTACTACTCCTATGTCCATTTTTTTAAAATTTAGATTGGGAGCTTTGATTTGTGAAGAACGATTTTATTGTGGCTTTATCTACTGATTTTTGCACTGAAGTTATATTTTGAATCCCTTAATTGCTACTGAAGATGTTATTCCCTATAAATGCCTGTACTGTTAGCCACTTTGATCTTTGATTCATTGTGTGAGTGTATGTGTGCATGCACATGAGTGTAGAATGAAAGACTAGGACTTCATTTTGCAGAACTGCTGAAGAATCTTGTACTTCTTCACATATCCCTGAGAGTGACCATAAGGAAGCCCCCTTTAAGTTCAAGTGTATGCGAAATCATATTTAAACAGCTATCACCAAAGGATAATCTTACGTGATCTAACTACAGTTAACAGTTCAGTTATGCTTCCTATTAAGTGCATAATTAGGAAGTGTGATGGGTTATTTCATAAGAACAGTGGTGATGCTATGCCATCATTGGATGGGGAACAATAATTGGCTGCAACATTTTCCTAAGAGAGAGCAGACACTGAACCTTCCTCTTGGTATACAGTATATCACAGAAGTGAGTACACCCCCTCACATTTCATAAATATTTTAGTATATCTTTTCATGTGACAACACTGAAGAAATGACACTTGGCTACAATGTAAAGCAGTGAGTATACAGCTTGTATAACAGTGTAAATGTGCTGTCCCCTCAAAATAACGCAACACACAGCCATTAATGTCTAAACCGCTGGCAAGAAAAGGGAGTACACCCCTAAGTGACAATGTCCAAATTGGGCCCAAGTAGCCGTTTTCCCTCCCTGGTGTCATGAGACCCGTTAGTGTCACAAGTCTCAGGTGTGAAGGCGGAGCAGGTGTTATCGCTCTCACTCTCTCAGACTGGTCACTGGAAGTTCCACATGGCACCCCATGGTAATGAACTATCTGAGGATCTGAAAAAAATGAATTGCTGCTCTACATAAAGATGGCCTAGGCTATAAGAAGATTGCAAAAACCCTGAAACTGAGCTGCAGCATGGTGGCCAAGACCATACAGTGGTTTAACAGGACAGGTTCCACTCAGAACAGGCCTTGCCATGGTCGACCAAAGAAGTTGAGTGCCCGTGCTCAGTGTCATATCCAGAGGTTGGCTTTGGGAAATAGACGTATGAGTGCTGCCAGCATTGCTGCAGAGGTTGAAGGGGTGGGGGGGTCAGCTTGTCAATGCTCAGACCATACGCCACACAATGCATCAAATTGCTCTCCAGGACTGTCATCCCAGTAGGAAGTCTCTTCTAAAGATGATGCACAAGAAAGCCTGCATACATTTTGCTGCAGACAAGCAGACTAAGGACATGGATTTCTGGAACCATGCCCGGTGGTCCGATGAGACCAAGATCAACTTATTTGGTTCAGATGGTGTCAAGTGTGTGTGGCGGCAACGAGGTGAGGAGTACAAAGACAAGTGTGTTGTGCCTACAGTCCAGCATGGTGGTGGGAGTGTCATGGTCTTGGGATGCATGAGTGCTGCCGGCACTGGGGAGCTACAGTTTATTGAGGGAACCATGAATGCCAACATGTACTGTGACATACTGAAGGAGAGCATGATCCCCTCCCTTCGGAGACTGGGCTGCAGGGCAGTATTCCAACATGATAACGACCCCAAACATACCTCCAAAATGACCACTGCCTTGCTAAAGAAGTTGAGGGTAAAGGTGATGGACTGGCCAAGCATGTATCCAGACCTAAACCCTATTGAGCATCCATGGGGCATCCTGAAACGGAAGGTGGAGGTGCGCAAGGTCTCTAACATCCACCAGCTCTGTGATGTCGTCATGGAGGAGTGGAAGAGGACTCCAGTGGCAACCTGTGAAGCTCTGGTGAACTCTATGGCCAAGAGGGTTAAGGCAGTGCTGGAAAATGATGGTAGCCACATAAAATATTGACACTTTATGCCCAATTTGGACATTGTCACTTAGGGGTGTACTCACTTTTGTTGCCAGCAGTTTATACATTAATGGCTGTGTGTTGCGTTATTTTGAGGGGACAGCACATTTACAGTGTTATACAAGCTGTATACTCACTGCTTTATATTGTAGCCAAGTGTCATTTCTTCAGTGTTGTCACATGAAAAGATATACTAAAATATTTATGAAATGTGAGGGGGTGTACTCACTTCTGTGATATACTGTCTATAGTAAATTGTAGCACACTGGTGCTTCTATTAGTTTTGGCTGCTTGTGTAAAACATCTGAGCCCTCTTTAAGGAAACAAATATGAAATGAATAGAGCTCTCTGGGGTAGATTGGGGGGAGGCATACTAGGCTCCAAGGGAAAGAAGGGAAGGGAAACAACAGGGACATGTATGGGACTGTACCACAATTCAGAGCTGTGCTAGGGTAGCCAGAGAGACTTGTACAATATAGAGAAAATACTGTCACCTGTTAAGGAGATGAAAGAAAAAGCAGGGAGCTGTATTGACTCCAGCACCTTCTCCTGTCTCCTGCCTATCTCCCTGGCACTCTGGCCAAAGTGCCAATTGGAGGTTTTCCAGCTAGGGCTTCAGTTGGGGATCATCTTTGGTGTTCAAGAGAAGTGGGTGGTGGGGAGAGTAAAAACAGGCACATTCAGCCGGGATTTCAAGGCATGACTGGCTCCTGAAGCACCAGAAAAGTGCTCTTTACCACTTTCTCTTTTAGTTTTCCATTGCTGGGAATGTGAAGGGAGACTGCAGTAAGCTACAGAGATCCTATACTGCTATCTAATGTCCCTCTTGCCTGAGGAGCTCCACACCTGGACTGAGAATCCTGGCAACCCAGATTTGGCCTATAGGCTGGGGTTTCTCCTATCTTTACCTGCAACCCAGATGCTGTCTGTGTTGTCTGCCTGTCAATAGCATCCTTCTAAAATAGAAAAATTAATTGTCTGTATGCTTCTTTCTGGCTCAGATGTATTGAGGTAGAAAGCTAGTTCTCTTAGCTATGGTGGAAAGCCATTTAAAAGCCGTTCAGATATGTAGTTCTAGAAGAAAAAAGAAAGGTGGGGATTCCATATTTTATGAACATAATAATTTATAATTATACTGCATTTATTTGTTTGTTTGTCTCAAAAGATTATCATAATAACATGAACTAGAAATGCGAAGTATTGCAAGGATACTACTGACCTCCAAGCTTAAAACAATTAGGTGGGTTAAATCTTAAACAGGGCCTATTTCATGTGTCTGCTTGTTTGTTCCTGGAGATCCCCAAAATTGTAAGAGCTAGAAACAAACAAACAAAAAATTGCATAGATAGTACCAATTTCCTAATTTAAGTAATTGGCTATGTTACATCTTAGAACTGGTTCCCGCAGAGCTACTTCTGTTTGCTTTTTTGTCCCAAAAGATCTCTGAACAGCAAACAATTAGAAACACAAACATGTGAATGGGTACTACACTATTCCTAACTGAAATAACTGGATTGATTATATCTTAAAATCAGTTTTTCCAACGCCTTAATTGGATTCACAGGTAATTAGCTTTTAGTAGCACTCATCACAAGAATTTGTTGGACTCTTCTGTTATGCTTGTAAAAGGGGAATGAGTTCCAGGCTGGAGAGAGTTAGAGAGCAGGATGAAAAAAAGAATGGGGAGGTGCAGAGAAGAGAGAGGGCCCAGGGGATAGTTTGGAACTCTTGTGTTTTTAACATGGAGTAAGTATTGGAGGGGAGAGTAAGAAAAGGTAAGAATGGGAGTGGTGGGATACCTTAGGGAGAAAGAGGTAGAGACAGCACACTAGGGTGGAGGGTAGAATTAATGAGAGTAGCTAGCTAGATATTTCAGTGAGTTAGGCATTGTGTCTGAGGAATTCTTGGAGAAATTAGGAGCTGGCATCAAAAAAACAAAACAAAACAAAAGCCATGGACTAGTTGGGAGTTCAATTCCCTATTATGCCTACTGGGAGACTAGCCAGACTTTGTAGCCTTGCACAAGTTACGTAGGCCTAAAGCACCAGAAGAAGAAGGGAGTTGTAAGCTGTTCTGAATACTCTGTACCTAGAAAACCTGGCAAAGGTGGTCATAAGTCAACCTGACAGCACATAATGATTATAAAACTGTCTGGATAGCTCAGTGCCTTGGGTACCTCGCTGTGGAGCCAAAGAGTAAGAGTTCAATTTCTCACTATGGCTCCTGGGAGAGGAGCCAGCCTATGTAGCTCTGGGCAAGCTACACAGTCCTAGAGTGTCCCCTTGAAGAAGGAGAGGTAAACCATTTCTGAGTATTTTATACCTAAAAAAACACTGAGAAGAGTCCACTAAAGTCAGAATTGACATAACAGTGCTTTATTATTGCATGGTCCACTGGTGAGCCCTGCTTTGGCAGAGCGGGCCACCATTGCCTCCTATCGCGAGATGCTTGGAGTCTCGCGAGAGCAACCCGGGAAGGGAGGGGGGAAGGAGTGAGTTACTTAAGGGAGGTTTTCCCCTCCTTTCAGCCTCTTCCTTTCTGGCAACAGAGGAGGACGGAGCTCCGCCGTTTGGATTATTTTCAAACTGCGTCACTCTGATCGAAATGCTTTGGGAGCTTCGCTACTTGGAAGGGGGGATTCCACCAGCACCTCCCCCCACGGTTTGATTATTGTGCTTCAGCTTTCAATTATTCGGAGCTGATTGCACAGAAGAAGTTGATTTGGTTTAGTTTTATTGGTGTTTTTTTTTAAAAAAAAGAGAGAAAGGTCGAGCGCTTTAGAGTAAGGAGGTGCGGCCACTTGGGCTGGGCCAGGCAAGGGACTGGGTGCCCGCTAAGCTTTTGAGAGCTGTGGGCAAAATTGGAATTGAGCTTGCAACTAATTGTTTTATATTAGGATACGGTTTTATCAAGACAATAATTATAGGCAATTAAAAAAAAAGAGAAACAAGGGGAGAAGCTTATTATTATTATAGGCCAGCAGGTCTGCGGTGGGTCACGGGACACCGCTAAGTGAGTGGGCGCAGAACCCTCATGGCCAGCAGGAGCGGGCTGCAAGAGATTAAAAATAAAATAAAATAAAATAAAAGTTATAATACTGATAATAAATAATAAATAAATACATAAATTTCAATTAAGTAATTAGACGGAGGCAGCTACATTTTGCTTTAACAAATAATTGTTTCACTTTCACATAGAGTGGGGATGGATCTTGATTAGTTACACCCAATTGGAGATACGACAAAGAGTTCCTGAAGGTCCTGCACGTGGTAGTAATAAATAAATAAATAAATAAATAAATAGAAAAAGTAGATAGATAGATAGGTAGGTAGGTAGGTATATAAACAATTAATAAATAAAAAATAAAGAAGGAGATAAAGAAGGTTACTGGAGCCTGGGTAACAGCCGGGGGAGACTTAGTAGAGGGGCTTTGGAAGGGCTCTTTACATTAATTGCCATTATTAATTAATCTATTGTTGAGGATTACTAAGTGTTGTACAATAAGAGTTAATTGGTACTAAACTTGTGGTGAGCTTAGGCGGTAGGATGTAGCCAATTGGGAAGTTAGACGCATATAGAGGACTGATTTTGTGTTTGTATAATGGCTTCTAGGAAGGGCCAAGGTAATAAGAAGGGCAAACAGCCTGCTAAAAAGTATGTAGCTCCTCAAGTTTCACCTCCTCAGTCATCCTTGGATGAGGAGTTGTGGCCTATTTGGCAACAGCTGCAGGACAAGATTTCGGCTTTAGAGGCCGAAAGAGCGGCACAAAGGGTTACACAGCATAGCAAGTCACAACCACACTGCTCCGTGAGAGAGGCCAAGAGCCATAGGAGAGCTAAGCTTAAGACCATGGCGGAAAATCTAATGTCTTGCTTTGCTGCTTTAGAGTGTATAGTGTATTTACATAGGAAAGGACTGTCGCCAGGATCCATACAGGGTAGGATGTCAGCATTAGCTTTTCATGCTAGGGTCCAGGGGTATCAGGATTATACCTCCGACTTTCACATCAGGAAGATGATCGAAGGCTGGAGTAAAGAAAGGGGTTGGGTTAAGGATACAAGGGTACCCATATCCCCAGCATTGTTGGAAAAAATGTGCCAACAATGGATTGTCATTTGTAGGGATGATTATGAGGCGGCGTTATTTAGGGCAGCATCATTGTTAACATTTTTCGGCACATTAAGGATTAGCAAAGTGGTAGCTACAGGAAAAGGTGATGTGACAAAAGTAGCATTGCAGTGGCAGGATGTTAGGTTAGAGGACAATACGATCAGGATTCATATTCGCCAATCCAAGGCTGACCAGCGAGGTAGAGGTGCCGATCTTACTTTAGCTATTTGTGCTATAGAGAAATTATGTCTGGTAAGAGCCATAGGAGCATATTTGGAAGTTAGGGGGCAAGGGCAGGATTACTTCTTCATACATAAGGATGGTTCCCCGCTAACGAAGTATCAGTTTTGGAAAATGACAGACATGGCACTCCATAAGGTGGGAATCCAAGGTTTAAAATTTGGCACACATTCTTTTAGAATTGGTGCTGCCTCAAATGCAGCCGCCCTAGGCTACCATCCTGATGATATTAAAAGACTGGGGTGTTGGTTGTCAATGGCTTACCGCAGATATATCAGAGCACTCCCTCGTGTCTAGGTACATGCCTGGTTCTTTTTCTGTCATTGCAGGTCCAGTAGCAATGGCAAGGCAGCTGCACATCATGGTAATCAGCCACAGTTACATGTTTTGGGCAGCACGCTATGCGGCCAGGTCGGCCTGGGGGAGTAATTTAGGACTTGGAGCTAGAGCCCAGATTGAATGGAAAGGGCTTCGAGGAATGCAATGGGGCCAATTTTGCAGAGCGGCCGCATTTGGCTTGTAACCCCCAGGTGTTGTTGATACACTTGGGTGGTAATGATCTGGCCAGGTATGGTGGAAAAGCCTTGATCTTGGATGTAATACGTGACCTCAAATGGCTGAGGGGCGACGTACCCTGCTATGAGCATTATTTGGTCCACAGTCATCCCATGGCTAGTGTGGAGGCAGGAACGCCATGCTCAGCGAGTTAACACTGCGTGGAGGAGTGTTAACAGGGAAGTATGCAGAGCAGTATGTAATAGCCTTGGATCGGTGATTGGTCACTGGGATATCCGCGCTGATAGGACTGAGCTTTATCGACATGACGGAGTGCACCTCTCAGACAGAGGTCTGGATATCTTTCTTAAAGACATTGGGGGGGGGGCTGCTTCTAGAGCTTGAGAGGCTGGATGGTGGGCATGGGACTTAGCATTGCTAGTACCTATGCTGTGGTGGGTAGTGAGGATAGAACAGGTTTCGGTGAGTCCCCTCACAACCGCAGGTAATGTATAGCTCATCTGACCTCCCAGCGCTGAGGATCGTGCAATTACAGTGCTTGGGGGGGGGGGAGATGCGCTGGAGCCACAGCTGGATCAACAGTCAGCAAGGAGAAGGTGGCTTGAGGTCCGGGGGTGGTCAAATTTGGGCCAGCCGGGTTCTCGCTGTCTTCACGACTGCGAGAACTTGGTGCTAGGGACTCACCTGTTTGTTTGGTAAGGGTCTGTTGAGACCGTTGTGCAAAACCTGATTCCGCACTACAGCAGGGCCCCCCCTTTTATGGTGGGCAATAATGATTATTTCAATAAAGTGTGGCCCATGTTTATTCCATAATACTTGTCTCGCATCATTATTCCGGGGTAAGGGGGCAATATTATTAGTCCAGGTGAAGCTCTCTGATGTCTGTGTAAAGGACCAGTTTACTAACAGAAATGGAAAGGACACGGGGATTGAATCTACTACCAGACAGTTATTTGAACTGTTGCTTGGATTGAATTTTAACACAGAATGATCTGTTTTGTGTGTGTTCGTATACTTTTATTTGGCAGAAATTGGCTATGGGCTTAGTGAGAACTGGTGGGGAAGAAAGAGGGGGAAGCATGGAAAAAGTGGGGGCAGTATAGAAGAGAGAAAGAGAGCATTGAGGAGAGGTTGGGACTCTTGCATTTTTGCTATTGGGTGAGTACTGGTAAGAGTGTTTGTTGAGGACTGTGGTGGAGATAGAAGAACAAAGCACTTGATGGTTGGGGAGAGTTAAGTTGGAGGAGGGAGAACAATGGAACCCTGGGAAGAAGTAGAAGTAATGAGTTTCTACCTCAGGCAAAACTAAGTTTCTTAGTAATGTTGTACCTGTTTAGTAACTTGCATAAGATCTTAAAATGTTTGAGTTAATACTGCAAGCTCCAATATTAAATGTATGGTTTATACAGTATAATTATGAATACTTCAAGGGAAATATTACAGACAAGAAAATTTCATCTCACAGAGGTGTTTCTATCTCCAAATCACCCCTTTCACTATGACCAAAACCTCTGAAATTCAGCCTGAGATCTACTGTAGACTTCAGTAGCAATTCAGGGACATCATTCTGAAGTGAACAGAACATGGATTGCTGCTCAGATGCTTTGCAAGATGGAAGTTCAGCTAGGATAATCATTAGCCATTATAATCGCTAATGATTTGATTTTAATATAACAATATATTGAAACATATTTTAAAATGTTCCTTAGGTAATGATTGCCAAAGCCAGCCTCTACTCACTGTTTGAGATAGGGAAGAAAATGCCACAGAAATATTATATTTGGAAGATGTGAATAAGTGGATGTGAACATTCACATTACTCAAGCTATTGTGAAATATTTAGGTCAGGCAATGTTTTTTCCTCATGTGATTGAAAATGGGTCTAATCCTCCCAAGTTGCCTCAAGCAAGTCTTTTAATTGCACTGGGAATCTGTCTAGAATAAAGTTTCCAAAAGTGCAGTTTTGGATCACACTGTGTTTGAAAATATTAAGCAATAAGCACATAATGTAGCAATTTATGGTGTTAATAAGAGCCTATAAATTGAAGAGTTCTTCAGCTGAAGAGTTCCAGGTCAGGTTGCTTGCCATTTTAGAGCAACAAAAGATATGTGAGCTTAACAGACTATTTTCCCTTAAAGACATTTCATAGGAAATCCACAATCACAAAATATATCTTTGCACTGTATCATGCGAAATCTAGTCTCAGACAGAATCTGGAGTCATTGTGAGACATGTTTCAAGGTGCCATTAATGGAGAATCATTGAAAGCTTCAGAGAGAGGCTGAGCAAAACTTCCTGGGTCAAATGTAAGGGATCTACATATTTCCTATTTGTTCACATCCTGTAAATCCACTGTTTGTCTGCTTCCTTGTTACCTAGACTTCCACTTTCTTTTTTGCTGTTCCATACTAAATCTTTGTCCAAACATTCTTACCATAAAACATAATGTGCATCATATCCAAATGTACTGAATTATCATTTCTATTTGTGGTATATACTTCAAATGCCATGGTACAGAATTTGGATTTTTTCCCCCCTTTTTCATGTTTTCATAAGTTTGTTTGTTTGTTTGTTTCTTTCTTTCTGTCTGTCTGTCTGTCTGTCTGTCTGTCTGTCTGTCTGTTAAACTTCAACTTCCAGAATTCTCCAAGACTTCCCTAGACAATTTTCTGGGAGTCTCAGCTCACAGGTCTTCACCTGTAGACACCTTCATTTCATTCACCTGAAAAAAAGCCTGGTCTTCCAGGGCTCCATTGGATTCTATGCCTTCATTCCTGCTGCAATTTTGCATGGGAGCAAGCTGCTACAATGCTTCCTGAGTGTGGTAGTTCTTCAAGAGGCACCTTCTATATGCCCAAAGTGCAGCAACTAGCTTCCCTTTGGAATCTGTCCCTAAAGCTTCTTTGTTCAACATGTTTCTTCCAAAGGGAAGCTACTGAGCAGGAATATATCAAGCACTTCAGTACACACTCTCCTGGCCTTGACAAAGACAATGGTTTCCTGTGCCATTATATATACTAATTCAACCATCTATGCTCCGATCAGATCCTGATCATCATCACTGTGATGAATTAATCACCACCTATTGTCCATTAAAGATCTTTCCCCAAGACCAACCTGCCCTATAGTTGTCCTCCTTATCATCCTCTCTGCCAACAGTTTTAAAACTCCCCCTACAAACACAGCTACTGGCTGGGTAGCTTGGTGTTTTAGGAATCTGACTGTAGAGGCAGAGGTTGGAAGTTTGATTCCCTGCTGTGCCTCCTGTGAGTAGAGCCAGTCTGTGTGGCCTTGGGCAAGGAGCTCAGTCACAGAATGTCTCCAGAAGAAGGGAATGGTGTTAGAGACACAGCTACTCCATCTGCAGAAGTGTAATTGGATACCACAAAGCTTATGGAAAATAATAGCTAATGAGTCTTAAAGCTGCTACAAGACTTCTCGTTTCTCTTTTGCTACAAGAGGCTAGCATGGCTGCCAGTGAGGTTATATATTTCTTACTGTGGTGGTAGGTGGTATTGTTTTGTTTAGTCATTAAGTCGTGTCCGACTCTTCGTGACCCCATGGACCAGAGCACGCCAGGCCCTCCTGTCTTCAACTGCCTCCCGGAGTTTGGTCAAATTCATGTTGGTAGCTTCAATGACACTGTCCATCCATCTCGTCCTCTGTCGTCCCCTTCTCCTCTTGCCTTCACACTTTCCCAACATCAGGGTCTTTTCCAGGGAGTCTTCTCTTCTCGTGAGATGGCCAAAGTATTGGAGCCTCAGCTTCAGGATCTGTCCTTCCAGTGAGCACTCACAGTTGATTTCCTTCAGAATGGATATGTTTCCTTGCAGTCCAGGGGACTCTCAAGAGTCTCCTCCAGCACCACAATTCAAAAGCATCAATTCTTCGGCGGTCAGCCTTCTTTATGGTCCAGCTCTTACTTCCATACAACACTACTGGAAAAACCATAGCTTTGACTATGTGGACCTTTGTCATCAAGGTGATGTCTCTGCTTTTTAAGATGCTGTCTAGGTTTGTCATCGCTTTCCTCCCAAGAAGCAGGCGTCTTTTAATTTCATGGCTGCTGTCACCATCTGCAGTGATCAGGGAGCCCAAGAAAGTAAAATCTGTCACTGCCTCCATATCTTCCCCTTCTATTTGCCAGGAGGTGATGGGACCAGTGGCCATGATCTTAGTTTTTTTTGATGCTGAGCTTCAGACCATTTTTGGCGCTCTCCTCTTTCACCCTCATTACGAGGTTCTTTAATTCCTCCTCACTTTCAGCCATCAGAATGGTATCATCTGCATATCTGAGGTTGTTGATATTTCTTCCGGCAATCTTAATGCTGGCTTGGGATTCCTCCAGTCCAGCCTTTCGCATGATGTATTCTGCATATAAGTTAAATAACCAGGGGGACAATATACAGCCTTGTCGTACTCCTTTCCCAATTTTGAACCAATCAGTTGTTCCATATCCATTTCCAACTGTTGCTTCCTGTCCCACATATAGATTTCTCAGGAGATAGATAAGGTGGTCAGGCACTCCCATTTCTTTAAGAACTTGCCATAGTTTGCTGTGGTCCACACAGTCAAAGGCTCTTGCGTAGTCAATGAAGCAGAAGTATGTCAAGGTAAATTTACAGGTCTGAGCAGAATAAGGTGTGTTAATGAGCAGCCATAATGAACAGGTGTGTAGAAATGCTGAGTCATGATGACTCAGGAGAGCTGACTCATGTATGATGCAATGTCTAATGTGATTGGACACAGATAGATGTGCATAAGTATATATGTGTACTCTGTACAGTAGATGTACCTTCCTCCTGTTCTGATGAGTGTTATGCTGTTATGCTGCCGGACTGCACTGCTGTATATAGCCTGTAAATACACACTGGTGTTGGTGAAGCTTCCTGTGTGTGCGTGATTCTTTTGGACTGCCTGGACTGGACTTTATTCTACTAAACCTGCTAATTTCCGCGTTCTTGCTCTAACAAAGTAGATGTTTTTCTGGAACTCTCTGGCTTTCTCCATAATCCAGTGCATGTTAGCAATTTGGTCTCTAGTTCCTCTGCCTCCAGCTTGTACTTTTGGGAGTTCTCGGTCCACATACTGCTGAAGCCTACCTTGTAGGATTTTGAGCATAACCTTGCTAGCATGTGAAATGAGTGCAATTGTACGGTAGTTGGAGCATTCTTTGGCACTGCCCTTCTTTGGGATTGGGATGTAGACTGATCTTTTCCAATCCTCTGGCCACTGCTGAGTTTTCCAAACTTGCTGGCATATTGAGTGTAGCACCTTAACAGCATCATCTTTTAAGATTTTAAATAGTTCCACTGGAATGCCATCACCTCCACTGGCCTTGTTGTTAGCCATGCTGGTAGGTGGTATAGCTTGTGACATTAGAGGGAGAGGAAGAATCCAGCTAACTCAGCCACCTCTTGGTCCTCACTGCTCTACCAAGTCTATCTTTCTCCCTTCATCTTATGGTGGATCTTTTAACTTATCAAATGTGATTGCCAATCCAACCAACTCTATTTTCCATGTACCATGATGTGGCACCTAGATGTGAAGTCAATAACAATGTCTTGGAATTACATTTTGCCAACCATGAGAAAGGCAAAAAGTTAAACAGTTTAAGAAAATATATTTAAGAAAGAAAAAATAACCCAACTGTAGAACAGATAAACATAAGAGCAAATAAAAAGAACCAGAGATAAATAAATACAGCTAAACCTATTCCAGATTGTTTCCATAATATAACCACTGCTTATCAATCAAACAGGTTCCACTTCTCTCAGCTGTCTACATGCACTAGTCTTGACTTCTTTCAGTAAGAGAGTGTTGTTTACCTCTACCTCCCCTCAATTTTCCAGGACTTTGACCCTCCTGAATCTTTGACCTACTGAAATCTCATTTCCCTCCTTAAGGGTTGAGTTCCTAAGCTGACCTTTTGGCCCTCTTGTGAGCTCATGTTCTCTGTTAAAGCTAGATTCCTAGCATTCTTACTAGATTCCTAGAATCCTAGGCTGAACTTTGTCAATTTTCTTGTCCCCTATAGCTTCTAAAACCAAAACCCCAACCATCTGATAACCCTCAAGAGCCAGACATATAATGGTCAACAGTTTCATTCCCTCACATTTGCATATAAGCATTATTTTTAAAAAGAATTTCATAATAACTTGGGGAGGGGGACAACAATGCTTAGCATTTAAATTAGGACTTCCAACTGCACTCCCCACACACTGAAACTTTCCACTGAGCTCATTCACTTGTGTTCAGAATTGTCTGGTCAAAATCTAATTGCTAGTCAAAACTAGAGTAGACCCACTGAATATATTGCTAATGGTGAATCAATACTTCCTTATATCCCACTGATTGATTGGTTGGAACTAGTAGCTGGACAAATCTTTGTGCACCCAGTGTGTGTATGGAATTTTTGTCAGAATCTAGGATGACTTCATTGCCAAAAAACAAAACAGATCTTCAATTACAATCCATAGGGAAGGGTGTACTCTTTAAATACCCTAGCCAATTAGCATGTCAGATTAATTGGCCTGTGTGTAAGGATTTGACTTGGATGTCCTTCTAGGTAAGACCTAGATGCCACATGTAAAGTCTTATCTTTGGTTTCTTAAGACTCAGGGCACCTTTGGACATTACTTTTAGCCTTGTGGGAGCTTATGTAATACAATGCTGTTCAATTGTGTCTGAGGTAAGAGAGGAAAAGCCCATGCTATGGCTTTCTTTCCCTATCACCATTACTCTTCCTTGGGCATAATCAGAAGTCTGGCATGAATTCCTCATTTGTACCTGGATAAACAGCTCCCAATTGCAGAAGTATCATAACCATGTTCAGTCAAACACATGTGTCATGGTGGGCATGACCTCCCTTACTTCCAGGTGGGGTGGGGGACTTACCATGCATCCCCACTTCCCCAATACACATTTAGTTCTCTTTTCTTCCAGTTGTAATGCCTAAATAGGGTTAATGACTTGGCCATTCATTGACACTCATGGTGGAGATAATCATAAACTCAGGTTTCTCTTGCCAGAGTTAAACATCATGTGCACAAAGCTTTCTTTCTTTTTTTCTGTTCTGATTTCTCCCATGTGAGCTGACTTCCTAGACAGAAGCCACTGCCTGCTATTACATTTTTCATAGAGACATCATTTTAAAGCAGACTTGATAAGAATCACTTCCTTACAAGACTTTCCTGAACTATTGGGCATAGGTTTTATTACCTCTGACTTATGCAATTGCAGTTTAAATTATAGCCTTAAAGTGAAAGGGCGAAACATTAATAAATATAATTCTGCTGCTGTATAAAAAGGGAAGCCAGTGCTGAAGCACCAGTTTTTACACAGAAAATGGAAGGATTTGAGAATAGTGAATAAATAACTAGGGTGACATTTAATTCTTAAATCATACCATTGTGAATAACATGATTGAAGTCCTCTCCTCATCTGAAATGGGAAAGAGGTCTGTTGTTTCTTCTCAGATTTTCTTCATGTTCTTTATATTTCTAAATAGCGATCCTTGTGCTCTCTTGAGAACAGAACATTAGGGCCAGCCCTACCATTAGGCAGAGTGCCTCTGCCAGCTGAATATTTTCATGGAAGGGTAGTGAGTTTTAATATCTTTGTTTCTTTTAATACTGTAAGCAGCTTTGGATTCTTTAGGAGAAAGGTGTCATATAAATATTTTAAATAATAAAAAATATTATTATTTGTAATTCAAGGGAGAGACATTTCTGGACTTTTCTTCTTCCAAAGTCAAAATAGTTTGGCCAGTCTCAGTCACTATGCACCTTGACTTTGAGGTGGTTGTAGCTGTGCTGTTTTTTCGTGCTACTTCAGGCAGTAAAATACTTTGGGCCAGCCCTGAATTAAAGCGTTAAGGTGTGATATACAAATATCACAAATATTTAGAATGATCAGAGATTCCTAGGTGAACAAACAGGCAGACAAAGAAAGAAAGAAAAACCTGCCTTCGTGGTATAGAACAGAAAGTGGTTGTGACTGAGGAGAAGCTCAGAAAAAGAAAAGCTCAAATAAGTGTTATTTAGCCAGAAGCAGTTAGAGCTGGATTTTGGGAATAGGTGGTTAGAGTTGGCTAACCATGCGAGAGGTAGCACCCCACCCCATTCCCTTTTAACAGTCCTGTAATACATGTTTTACCAGCTTCTTTGGTACATGAGTAGGTTACTAAAAGGACAGTTTTATGAATCTTCAGGGTCCTCTTTTCCAAAAGGTACATTGACTCAGGCTTCCAATGATTTAAAGGAAGACCTCTGAATCATTGTTTGCAGTCCAGTAGTAAATCACAAAAAGAGTAGGCCCACTGAATCAGTGGAACTTACAAAAGAATTGACTCACCAAATCCCCACTGATTCAAATGGCTATTTAGTTGTGACCGGATAGCAGTCTGTATTGTCTACAGTCCAGCTGACCAGAGAGAAATGATTCAGGAAGGCTTTTGGTTTGTACTTAGAGATGGGGACAAATATAAAAATGGATCGTTTTTTTCGATGAATATAGCCAATTTGTCATATATTTGTCGATCCGTATTTGTCAAATTTTAAGTCCTGACGAATACGGATCAATGAATATTTCCCCGTGTTTATTCGTCCCCATATGAATAATTTTAAAAAGCCATCCTATGGCTTTTCCATTCTGCCTACCGGCCCCCCAGCCACCCACCACCACAGTCTACCCCCACCCCCTTCCTCTCCCTACCTTAGCCCCCTTGCCCCCACCCCTGCCGACATCCCCCTACAGTAATTGTCACCGCTGCTGCTGAGGTCTCCATCAGGCCTCCACAGCTGTAGAAAGGGAAACTGGCTGCCCTTTGCAAAGATGGCGGCTGTGGCTTCATTTAGGGTAGGGAAGGTGCAGCTGCCATCTTTGCAAAGGGCAGACTGGATTCCCTTAGCCTGCCTTAAGGGAATCCAGGCTGCCCTTTGCAAAGATGGCAGTTGCAGCTTCCCTACCCTAAATGAAGCTGCAGGTGCCATCTTTGTAAAGGGCAGCCAGTTTCCCTTTCTACAAGCCATGGCTGCGGAGGCCTGATGGAGACCTCGGCAGCGGCAGTGACGATTACGGTAAGGGGGTGTCGGCGGGGGTGGGGGTGCTAAGGTAGGGAAAGGAAGGGGGTAGGCTGTGGGGGTGGGTGGCTGCCTATCGGCCCGCTGATCATCTGATCAGCGGGCCAGTAGGAAGAATGGAAAAGCCATAGGATGGCTTTTTCCCCCTTCCTATGGGGGTGTCGATGGGTGGGTGGGGGTGTTGATGGGTCAGCGGCAGCAGGGCGGCGGTGGGGTGGCAGTGGCGGGGAGGGCGGCGGTATTTTTTTTTTAGTAACCCCCCACGAATCAATGAATAAATTTGTTATTCATCAGTTCATGGGGGCAACTTTATGCTTCATGAGTCGTCAACTTTTGACAACTCACGAAGCAGGACGACTCGCCAAAATGGTGAGTCGTCCCCATCTCTATTTGTACTGACTGTTAGGAAAGTGATAAAGAAAGAGCCAAGTTATAAATGTGTCAAGAGTCATTGCCCAGGAGTCACGTCTAGTAACTACCTTAAAGCTGAGCCACAAATCCCATGAGTGAACTTGTCTTTAGAAAAGCCTGAAGGGGCCAAGATCAAGCCTGCTGCTTCTGTCTACAATTGCCCTATGTTAAGTACCTCAAATGCACAACAGCAAACATGTAGACTCCCCCAAGATACAATCTGTGATTCCATTTTCACCAGACTGCTGGATAATTCAGTGGTTTAATATATAGCTGTGGAACCAGAGGTTTGGAGTTCAATTCCCCACTGTGATTCCTTGACAAGGGCTGGACTCAATGATCTCTAGGGTCCCTTTCAGTTCTGAAGTTGTAAGAGAAAGTTACAGGTGCTGCAGTCAGAGTCTTGCACAGACATATATGTATACATAGGTTCCCTGCACAGATGGGATGCAGACACAGAGCATGTGAGCCTAAATCCAGTCCAAGATTAGATGCATTATTACACTAAATAAGTTCAGCATAATGCTATACAACGAATATTTAGATGTCAGTTACACTGTTTGAGAAAGGCTTTTTGCTCTCTGAATCGACGATATGATGCGTACTGTTGATAATAATATGCTTGCAACATAAAACACTGCTTAGGATTATAAAAAGTATGCATCTGTTCTTGTGGGTAATTGTTCCAAGCATGCAACACCAGCATGTGCAAAAGCAAGACTATCCAGGAGAATAAAATTATTAGCTTGTTTGACACATTCTTAGTTCAACCTGAACAAGGTGAAAGCTACAAATGTTTAATTGCAGTTTCATTTCAGCCTCTTCGTCCTTGTCCAAGGAAGATCTGATTCAGTGTCAAGATTCAGTAATTCTTCAAGGAACTGATTTACATAACTGTGAAGTTATGGTCTTTCTACCCACCCTCGCAATACGATCTGAGTACAATATGTTTTCTGCAAGAGGAATGGATTGTAAAGCTTCTCTTATGCCACCCTCTTATATATATATTTTTTCAATGCAGTCTTTACTGAGACAAATCTTTCATGGACTACCGACAGTTATGCCTGAATGAAAAATATTGATTGAAAACCGAGTTTTGCATTTTGCCCAAAGCTTTTAACCACATAACATCTCTTGCTATATTGTTCCATTTCATTTCATACAGTCATTGTATAACATTTACAAATCAAGCCATTTCCCCCAGGAGATTCCTATTGGCTTTAGTATGCTAGACCAGGCGGCTTCTGCTAAGCCCAGCTCATTGTTTTGATGGGCTGCATGGCTTCTTCCTATGCCTGCTAAAGAGCATAGTCATGCAGGGACTAATTGCTATGCACCGAAAGGATACATCTACTCAGATTCCATATTTATTTAATTTATGACATCACAGCACATGATAAATTATAAATTAAAAAAGATCATTATTCAGGGTGTGAGTACTTGTCTGTTTTGATAGCAGATTAATCCTGAAGCTTGTGTGTGTGTCTCTGTGTGTGTCTCTGTACTCTTGAAGCTGCACACAGCACTGTCATTAGCAACAGACACTGTTTTCAAATGGTTGACCCTATGAAACTGCACATAGGGTTTTTCCTTTGTCTAGCTTTTGAAAATGAATAGATTGCGATATGCGCTTGCCAAGCTGATGCTCAAAAGTGAAACCTAATAAATAAGTAAAAGACAATACAGAACAGAGTAAAGGTGTCTCTTTATGTAGCATGCACCATAGGTAGAAATACTGAGAGCAGTCCAAGGAAGAAAACAGATGGTGATTTGGTGTGATGCAATCATCCAAAAAAGTCCACTTCCCAAGCAGGTATCGGTAGAACTTGAATATGTCTTGCCTGTCCCTGAATTGTGCATTGTGAGGTTTCCCTCTTCTGCCCTCTCCATAGCAAGAGTAACCAAATTGATGGGGAACAGGGAGTGCCCTACTTTGTAACGGGGAGGGCAGCACTGCTGGTCCCCAATACTCTCCAATCCATTTTAAGTTTCTATCCACTAGAGGCATAAGGAGCTTTTTAGCACCTTCTCCCACTTTTGTAAGAACATGGGTGGTGGTGCTGGGGGGGGGGGGGGGTTGTAGGAGTGGGTGCAGTATTCCAAGGTCTAGGGATCAGGAGATTGCCTATCCCTGTTCTAGAGTGCCATTTCATATGGCCACTTGTATTATGCAGTGACTACAGTAGTAACACTATTTCTTGATATATAAGATAGCTGTCACAGGCTAGTTACTACAAGCAGAATTTATTTCTTTAAGTCCATGCCATTGCCACAGCTATCTGTAGACACATTTGATCCTATAGCCTAATCCTTGTTTGTGGGAATGAGCCTCCAATACAATTTTTATGTACAGTATTCCTTTTGTTTGGCTATTCTAATTTTTTTTTGTATTTCTGTCAAACTTTCTCTCAACCTTGCTGTAATGTATATACCTGCAATCTCTTGTTTTGTTTATCTTAACCCATTAATACACCAAATCTCACACGTGCTGCACCTTAAAGCACTGGGGGGAAAATAGTCCAAGGAAAGCATCTTCTTAATAGGTGTGGCATTTTTATCCTTTGACACCAGGCAAAAATGGGGAAGTTAGGAGGGTTTTATAAAAGGTCTTAAAAAACCTCCACAAGATAAGGTACTGGAGGGAAAAATAATTTTGAAGACTTCCTCATCACTTTCTCAGCATCTCTTTAGCAGAATTAACTCATGGTATAGAAATATGGATGTGACTTGTAGAGCATCGGAATTTAGGATGGGGAAAAGAGATGGGGCTTTCTAACATATAACCAGATTAAGTGGGCTATTAATTAGCAATTCAAAGCAGCTGAGGTAGCAATGAGAGGTCAGTACATTTCAATACAAGGTTAACCTGATGGTGAGAGATCTAAACATCACTTTTTGAATGATGTTCATCTCTAGTATGTTTTGGAATGTAATCCTTTCACATTAGGCATTTCTCATGTCTTTTGACTGCTTGCTTTTCATAGATGCTTTGTTCAGAATGTGAAAAGGGAATCTGACTTTGTGAAGCCAAAGTAAAGGATTTCTCATTCTGAGTTCCTTTCCCTAGTGAAGAGTTCTAGCTCTTTTGTCTTCTTATATGGAGAAGAAAGAAGCTTTTGTATGCCATATGAAACATTGCATGGATGACACTCATCTCTTGATTCTTAAGTTTAAACATAGTGCCGTCAATCTAATTCTCCTCTCCATGTGGCAGACAAGAAATGAATCAGCACTGGCCTTTAGCAGGGAATTTGGCCTCACTATCTTGACTCAGATCCAGTCCTTTGATACCTTGTAACTGTTAGTCATATCCTTTGTAGTTAAATTAGTGTGGATGGTAGGATTGGGACAGATAATAGACATTCTAGTTCTAAGGTACAGGAAACAGTAAGGTTCAAAGCACTGTTGCACTGTCACTGATTCTTTTCAGAGAGTTTATTGAAGGGGCCAAGAGTCACATATTTACCCTGTGATTTCATGGCAGGAAATGTAGCACTCAGTAATGCTAGCCACCACCACTTATTTTGAGTGTTGGTGCAAGTCTATGTCTGCCTGATTTCTTTAGTGATAGCACATAAAAGCATGGCAGAAACTGACAAAGCAAAGGCAATGACGCGGAGAGAGGGATTTGTGTGTTTGCTTTGGTTTTCAAAGACACAATGCAGGGCTCCTCTTATGGGAAACTGCCACAAACCAGGAAGGAAAGCAGACAGTGTTTTCAAAAAATAAGCCTTGACCTAGAATCAATTCAGTAAATATGACATTGGATGGGGGAGGTGTTGTGAGCAGTTATACTGTATAATGCGACAAAATAAGGGGAGGAGTGACCGCAGCATGGATCGTAGGTGGTACTCTGCTATAGATGTCACCTCCTCCTTATTTTTTACTAGCTGGGTTAGGTAGCAAAAATAGCAGGTTCATTGTAGAGGAACTAAATTACATGGCTGGTAGAGTGTCTTCAGTTTGGTCAGTCATCAAGCCTGCAATACACCCAATGAAAGGCAAATTCACCATTACTTTTACCCTGGTGTGCAGTGTTGCAATAATTTTGGCTGTACATAGTCAAGTTATTTGTCTGCTGCACTCTGCTGTTGTTTAATTAACTGAGGAGCCATAGTGATAGAGTTTATAATTTAAACTGGCAGTCTATTTTCTACCATGGCAGGTTTAAGGTTTTGTTATTAATTTATAAAGCCCTAAATAATTTGGAGCATGGTTACCTGAGAGGCTGCCTTCATCCTTCCCTCAGATGGCCTTCTCAATTGTTCACATGACATGTGGAGTGTTTTAGGGATATAAATCTCATAGCCTTTTGGAAAGAAACAGAGGGCGGAAAAATTCCCTCTTTTCTCATTGCAGCTGGATTTCTCTGTGAGAGTCTCCACCTCCCCCCAAAATAATTCTGCATGATTTCTTGGAGGTTGTATGGATTTCTTCCCAGAAGAAACACCTATTTGTGTAGAATGTTTACAGTTTCTGCACAAAATGTCACCTCCCTGGCACAAGATTCTCAGGATAGAGAATTGGGATCCACAGAATGTGGCAGTTTCTTGTGCAAAAGAACAGGCAAAATATAAAGGGGGAAAAAGAAGGTGAGAGTCCATTTTCATGGGAAGCTGATAAGTCTTGCTGGCACACAGGGAAGTCTCAGTGAGAAATCTTGCCATGGCAATACTTGGAAAGTGGCTGAGAACAAGAAGTTGTTTTGAGCACTCATCACATTGCTCACATTGCTGCTGGGACTTACAGAAAGCTCACCACCAGCTCGCCAAGAGTTTTCTTTTCCCCCAGGCTTTGACCTGCTGCTGCTATGGCTTGTGAAACAAGGAGACCCATGAATTATAATACTGGTCCAATCCTTGCCTTTCTCCAAATGGAACAGATACATGCACCTACTACTTCCTGCTCTCTTCAGTCTCTCCCATCACCTCTGACTTCTAGTCAATCAGTGTCACCCTAGTATAGGAAATGTAAAGACACTTCCACATTCAGTTAATAAACCCCACTGCAAGCTGAGAATAAATAGAGATAGACGTCTAGGCCTTCAAACCATCTCACAAACAGAAGTAATGCCTTCTCCTCCTCTAGCATTACTGCTCCTGACATTTGTTCCCCTCCCTCTGGAGACTGAGTGAAGCACTGGCACTTGAGACCTGGCAACCCAGTTTCTGACTGTGTGAAGGTATGTGCTTGCCATTGAGTAACTGAGCAAACATACCTTAGATGCTCCTTTTAGAACTTCTCCTTTAATGTGAGATGGAAGGGATGTTGGCTTTTTGGGTGAGACTGAAGCATGGAACCCAGGACCCATGTGTTAGAATATGCCTGTCAAGGCATAACACTTGAGCAGGGCTACCATGGCATCTTTCCCAGGTTTTTGGCTATGACAAATATAGTTATGAACAAACAAGCCAACAAAAGATTATTTTAAAATCTAATGTTAAAAGTGGTACATAGTTATTGGAGCAGTTGAATTTATGGATTTCTGACTATAGATTAATGCCACAATTGAGGCAGGGATTTACTATATGTATGTATGTGTGTACACACACACACACACACACACACTGCAAGAGAGTATCACGTACTGAGATGACATGGATACAGATGTACATCCTAACCTACTTTGAGATTTAGATATTCGTCCTTATATGTTCATAAACTCATGAGGGGCAAGTTGGATTAAGCCTGCTAGTCACAGTACCTAGACAGTAATAAGCCCGTTGGCCAGTGGCCACATACCCCTTGTGACCAAATATGAAAGGCCCTTCTGAAGCATGTACAGATGTGGTCTCCTCCATGTGAGTAGGAAGTCTAGTTTATAAAATTCTAAAATTTATTTTCTCACTGAGAACTCCATGATTAAAACTAGAAGTTTGCTTAGATCAAGGTACAACATGACAATATTTTCCTGAAGCAAATAGTCCTATTTTCCCTGATGAATCTGCCTTTCTTAACAGAGAAATAACACTGTCCCACTGAGGCTAGCTACTCCCGATTCACGTTGTCAAGCCTGTCTTCAATTTCTTTGTCATAGAAGAATGCCATATATAAATAAGGGTAATCACCATAGAAATTGTAAATCAGGTATCCCTCTTCTTCATATGTAAGAATATTGTGTATCAGTACTCTAAACAATACCTGGGTTTTGTCTCATTAACTAACTTTTAATTTCGCACTTTAAATATTTTGAAAATAAATAATGTTTCTTCATATTGCGATTATCAAAGGTCTTAAAATTGGATCTCAGGTACGGCATGACGTGAACTGAACTATGGTGATGAACACATTTGAAAGAAAAGGGTGTCACATAATATTCAGACCTTTCTTCATCACCTCTTCTTTCCAGATTCCACTTTCAACATTTTACCAAGAACAAATTATCTGGAACAGACTATTTGGCCTTCAGGATAAGTCGCCCTTATAATGAACCTCTTTGATTGTCCTCCTGTGAACACCCACTTCAATTGCAATTGTAGCCTTACAAGAGTTCAGTGGTTGATACAATCAATAGGAAAAAAATACTTGACTTTGAATTTGGAATAGTTTTGCTTGGTGGACATATCTTAATGACAGCTTCTCACAAAGCCACCTTTGTGGCATAAGCATCTGTATTTCCTAGGTCAACACATTTGCTTGTAATGGGAACTGCAAAGTCTATGCCCCCCTCCTATTAGTTGTGTAAAATGGTGAAAACGTGTCACAACACCCACCCTGAGCTCATGTTCTCACACAGAAGGGAAGAGTGGCTTGGATCCATTAGAACAATGGCATCAGCATTGCCAGATAATGACTCAGACACCACCATACTGACTAGGTTTGAGCCAGCGTCCAGTCTAGAGATCTGAAGCCAGAAATGTGTTAACTTGGAGCTTTCCATGGTGCTGAATCTGCCAGCCCACATTATGGCCTATAAGCTTCATGTTAAGGTTAGGAAGACAATTGGAAGACATTGCACAGAACAGGCTGAAGCACCCTCCCAATGTAAGCGTATGCACACATATGTTTATTAACCCTACTTAGGGATTGGTGACTTGGGATATATCCAGTCCGTGCCACATATTTTATATATAGTCTTTTTGTGAGTTTTGAACTAAGAGTTGCACTGCAAATTATGGAGAATTATTATGTTCTGATCTACATGTTAATACAGAAAGTGCAAATTAAGGCAATTCATTTTAAAATATGGATCAACAAAACCAGGTAATGACAGAAATCCTGTTTCTTTTTTACACAGGTAGGAGGCTCTACAGATGGAAGGTGGATGGCATAACATTGATTCACTTCTAGCCAGCAATTAAAGAGTCCCCACTTGGATTCTTGAGCATGCTCCAAGCCAGCAGGCAAGCCTCTCCCAAGAATCGCAGCAGTGATGCTTTAATTGCCAGATGGAAGTGAATAAGTGTTATGCCATCTGCCTTCCACCTGCAGAGCTGTGCAACAGGATTTCAGCCAATAGTTTAGGACAGAAAGGACAGCACCCATATGTTTAGTAGCTTAAACATACTGTAGGTCTAAAGCATACTGCTAGCCCCAACAATAACAGATATGTGTGAATCAACTGCTGTCTGGCAAATCGGTACATATAAATCCCATTGACTCAATGGGTCTATTCTAGTTAGGAATTAACAACTGAGTTTAGGTCATAAAGCTGGGTGTCATCAATATGTTGACATCTTGTTCCAAAACTGTCAGTGATTTCTCCCAGCAGCTTCATACAGCAAGTGTTTAAATATTGTGTATCTAGTTGTCTAACCTGAAGCTTTGTAGGAACATATTTAAATACATTTGTTCTTTTTTTAAAAAAGAGAGCTGCAATACCCAGAAATGGGAAAGTTAATGAGAAACAGTTAAAATGGCTGATTTAATTATGTTCACATTGAAAGGAAGATATCTTTTTAACAATTACATTAATTTTAAATTGATGTTTACATTTACATTTTATAATAAGTAAGTTAATTCTAAATTGGCATTTGCATCTATGTTTTATTAGTACATTAAAACCTTTACCAGAATGAAGGTGAACAATCCCATCTGTTATTTTACTTCTTTTCATTTCCATAGATGCTTCCAAACCAAATCCAGGGTTATAAATATGTATTTACACATTTGTTATTTCATTAGAACTCAGATGAATGTTTATTTCATACCATTTATCTCTTATTTATATCTATACCTATACCCCTACTTTCATAGAATGAGCTCATACAATGTGTATGTCTTTTCTTCTCACTCCAGCCTAAAACAAACCCTGTAAGGAAAGTAAGGCTGAGAGAGAGAGGACTGGCCCAATGTGTGTCAAGTCTCTGTGGAGACTTGAATCTAGACCTCTAGAGTAGGTGAGCTCTGCTGCTTCTCAACAATCCGAGTTGGTACCCTTGCACCTTCAATGACTTAAGAAAGTACACCACTGTAGCATTAATGCTAAAATAATTTTGGATAAATATTAATGAAAAAACCCTCCAAGCTAAAGTCAGTCAATTTAGTGGAAAAAACTACTGAATTAAATACCCCTTTAACACTTTTCCAATGTACAACACAATCATAGTGAGCCAACATGGCTGAAGAATAGTTGACCCACCACTAAGCTAGTTGAAGCTATGCTACATCCAATCCCCTCCAAGGCTAGGGATGCTGGATATTACATAAGACCAGTGTGGTGTAGTGCAGTGGTTCCCAACCTTGAGTAACCCAGGAGTTCTTGGACAGCAACTCCCAGAAACCTCAGTCAGAAGAACTGGTGGGGAAGACTTCTAGGAACTGCAGTCCAAGAACATCTGGGTTTAACCAAGGTTGGGAACCACTGGTGTTGTGGATAGAATATTGGAATAGGACTCAAGAGGCGAGGGTTCAAATTCACACTTGGCCATTGAAACTCACTGGAAGGTGGCACTGGAAACCCACATCTTAATCATCTCATACACCTCAAAACCCCTATTAGGGTCACCATCAGTCAGAATCAACTTGATGACCTTTCTCTTCAGGCAAGCTTTCCCTAAGTGAATGACTGCCAAGTGGAGTTTCAAAATGGATTGTTGTACTTTACTGCATTGAATGTTTTTTGGTGTTGCTTATGTTTTTTGGTATCGTATTCATTGATCCTTTTAGTTTTGTATACTCACTGTTATTAGCATTAATACTGTCTTTTAAATGTTGCAAGCCACCTTGGGTCCTTTTTAACAAGAAAGATAGGTTAAAAATAATTAAAATAAATAACACACACACTGATCCTGGACAAACTTTATGTTGGCATAATGGCTGTGTTCCTGGCCTGAGAGGAGTTGGGACCTTGTGTAACTCAGATCTATCTACTGGTGAAAGCCAGAGTGCTGTCCAGAGCTAGAACATTCCTGTTAGCATTCATCCCCTATATTTCTCTAGGGAGAAATCTGAGATAGGCTGTTGTCTGTCCCATCCCCAAGATTACATCCAGTTCTATGCGTACAATATCCCCACCCTCGTATATGCAACCTGCACATAACCATTCTTAATCCATGTAAACAAAAACATATCTGTGATTGTCCCTATCTGAACAAGTTCAGCACAATGAGATATTTATTACAGAACCACTAATCAGATGATGAAATATTTTAGTTGTTTTATCTATAATCTCAGTTCCTTTGGACATAACGAGATGTAAGGGAAGGGGAAAATTCAAAGCTGGCATGCATAATATGCATTATTCAGGAAATACGGTTAGTATTTTTAAAAAGCTGATGGTTCATTCTTTCAGCAACTAATCAATTCAAATAAATCTTTGGTTCCTTCCAAAGGTGGTTTATTCTTTCAGCAATTTAATTCAAACCTCACAGTACATCCAAAATATTCTAGTCAGACAGGCAATTGTTAATGAAGACAACAGTTTCTCTTGACGAAAAAGGAACCCTGCTGTGGCTTGTTATGATGTATCTTGACAGTTTTAAAAACAATTTCCCACTGATAATTATTTAATTTCTGTGAAGTGTGGGCACTGCCCACAGCACATCCTGAGATCTGCCACTGTGCTCTACTTCATGGAAAATTCCGACAAAAACTTGCTCCTTATTTAAAAAATACAGGGTTTTGTTGTTATCTTGATTTTCATGATTGGTCTGCAGCAGAAGCCACATGCTGTTCCTATTCCTGCTTGTCATGCCTCTCTGTCTCGTTCATACATGGAAACCAGTTTCTTCTATTTTATTTTATTTCTAAGCATGGTGCCAATGCATCTATGTATATAGTCATCTGGGAATTTTGGAAAGGCTTAGAAAATTATTTTTGTACTGCAAAGCCAGAATCTTCCAGCCACCATGAGCAGTTGTAGTCCTTGCCCTCAAAGAATAAAAATTAAAATTAAAAAAAAATCCACATTTTGGGAGATGGACTAGAGGTCATTTTATCTGAATGGACAGTATTACCAGGTCTCCAGAATTTGAGATGTTGACATTCAAGAAGGGGAGTTCAGTGGTGTAATGAAGCAGACATGAAGGGGGAAAATGTTCTGGATCGTGGAACATGATCTAGTAGTGAAGCTGTACAACCCAGTGGTAGAGCTTTAGGTGGACAAGGGAGAGGTGGGGAAAAGATGGAAATATCAGTGGGCAAAAACTCTTTCTCCCTTTTTCAAGGAGAAATATTAATACTGGGCCATACTTGTCAAAGCTTTTCTCCTACATTCATTTGCTGCCCCAACCAGTTTGCTACTAACTAGCACAGCTAAGAAATTCAGACTAACCTCCCTCCACCCCCCCACTCTGTTTTCCAGAATCCCTCACCCAGCATGACCACAAGGGAATTATGAAAACTGTAGTTCAAGAAAGTAGCTTTCCCAAGCTTCGAACAAAATAGATTGCTTGGTGGCAGATTTGTGATTCCATATTGATTCAGTCATATGGAGCAATGACTGTGTTTGCTGTGATGACTTTAGGCTGGGTGCTCAGGCTCATTAATTCAGAAGGCGAATAAGCAGTATGTTGATGCACCTCGCCATTAGCTCTTGCTTCCTTTGCATGAGCAGGGGAACAGATCAGGAAAGAAAGAAACCATGTGATATCCACCTCTTGAATTTAAAACCTTCTTGTCTCTGTAAATTGACACCTAAGAACTGGACAAATAGCTTTGTGTGTGGTTTCTGGGTTTGAGGAATATGCAAATTGTAAAATGGAGTAACTGCCACTGTATACAAATAAATTCATGTAACCTTCTGACCATCTTCTGCATAAATGGGGTTCCTAAAGAGAACTAGTGGGGCAGAGCAAGATATTATCAAACTGAAATGAAAAATCGTCCACCTAAGGTAGTGAGGCTGAGGAGAGTTTTATCTAGCACATTTTTTTAAAAAAAGCAAGAAAGCAACTAATGACATATTCCAGATTTCACCCCAGCTCTCTCAGTAACTGCCAGAAAAATCTGTCTTCCCCCTCTTAAACCTCATCACACTTACAGTGATTGCTGGAAGTCTGACACACATCCAAGTTTCAATGCTGAAACATTCCAGATCAACTTTATCTCTCCTTCAAGAATTGCTACAGGCAGTAATGACTAAAAAATTAGGGAATTCATAAATAATTTTCAATATATTACTTGGAGCAACAACAATCCTATATTATAAAAGGAGGCCATCACATTTTTTTAACTTATGCATAATAATATACTGAAATTCAAACCATGTTCTAGACCAGCCATCCTCAACAGGGGCCATATGCCTCCCTGGGGGGACCTGGCACATTTGAAGGGATCCACAGACTGGGGGAAAAAAAATCAAACACCACAACCTTATAAGGTTTGTTTTGTGACTTATGCAATCCTGATTTGGCCTCTGTTTCTTTCATATTGGTGTTTATGGCTGTGACCCCAAAAAACATTGAGAATGGCTATTCCAAACAAATTAAGATCATGCAAATTAAAATCCTTCCCAAGACTGGATGACCACCTCGACTCCTTAACATCATCAGGTCCTTTCATGAGGAAATGAAGGTCACTGTAGTTTTTGATGGCTCAACATCAGATTCCTTTGACATCCAAAGCAGAGTGAAACAGGGCTGTGTCCTTGCGCCCACCCTGTTTGGGACCTTTTTTGCTGTCATGCTGAAGCATGCCTTTGGAACTGCAACAGAAGGTGTCTATCTCCGGACTAGATCAGATGGAAAGCTCTTTAATCTCTCAAGATTGAGAGCGAAGACCAAAGTCCAGCTGAAATGCATGCAGGGACTTCCTCTTCGCCAATGATGCAGCTGTTGTTGCCCACTCTGCTGAAGACCTCCAACAACTCATGAATCGTTTTAGCAAGGCCTGCCAAGACTTTGGATTAACAATCAGCCTGAAGAAAACACAAGTCATGGGCCAGGGCGTGGACTCACCTCCCTCTATTACCATCTCCACACAAGAATTGGAGGTTGTTCATGACTTTGTGTACCTTGGCTCAACGATCTCTGACACTCTCTCCCTAGATGTCGAGCTGGATAAATGCATTGGCAAAGCAGCTACCATGTTCTCTAGACTCACAAAGAGAGCATATGCCAAGATCCAGGTCTATAGAGCCTGTGTCCTGAGCACACTCCTGTACTGCAGTGAGTCCTGGACCCTCTGTGCACGGCAGGAGAGGAAGCTGAACACGTTCCATATGCGTTGTCTCCGAGGCATTTTTGGTATCACCTGGCAGGACAAAGTTCCAAATAGAGTAGTCCTAGAATGAGCTGGAATTTTTAGCATGTATACATTACTGAAACAGCAACGTCTACGTTGGCTTGGGCATGTCGTGAGAATGGCTGATGGTCAGATTGCAAAAGATCTCCTGTATGGAGAATTAGTGGAGGGAAATCGCCCCAGAGGGAGACCACAGCTGTGATACAAGGATGTCTGCAAGCGGGATCTGAAGGCCTCAGGAATGGACCTCAACAGATGGGAAACCTTGACATCTGAGCGTTCAGCCTGGAGGCAGGCTGTGCATCATGGCCTCTCCCATTTTGAAGAGACCCTTGTCCAGCAGGCCGAGGCAAAGAGGCAGTCCCAAAACCAGGAAAATCAGGGAGCTGGAGAGGGGACAGATTGTATTTGTCTTCAGTGTGGAAGGGATTGTCACTCTCGAATTGGCCTTCTCAGCCACACTAGATGCTGTTCCAAGTCCTCCATACAGAGCACATTACCATAGTCTCTCGAGACTGAAGGATGCCTAATCTAATCTAAGATCATGCTGCAAACTTGGTCCCCCCCTCTCATTCTGAGAGAGTATTTCAGTCCATCCCATGGATTTTTTGGAGATTTCCATCCCATCAGGATTTACGTTCCATGTTAGAAAATATATCTGGGAAAATATTGTGGTCCCCTCCCACCCACCAATTGGAAGGGCTGTCTCTTCAGCAAAAGTTTTTTTCAATCCTACTGCTGGCACTGGTGGTGCCACAGGTTTACACTAAAATTTATACTGAAAATATGGATATGGTTTTCCTGATGGAGGTATGTTGGAGTTTTTGCAATCTTGCATGCTGTTGTTAGAAGGTTTGAGTGGGAGGGACCTTTCTGGGCTGGGGTGATTATAAATTTATCCAGCACTAACCAATTGTTCCTTCCCTGCCTCTAAATTCAAAGAGAGCTCCACCTCTTTGCTCTGTGTTTTCTTTCCTTGTCTTGAGTTTGTTGAAGTCTGTTGCTTAAAGCAATCATGTTTGTCAGTTTGCTGTTTGGTCTGTTGATCTGTAAATAATGAAACCTTTATTGTTTCTTCTTATGAATGTCTCAGAATTAGTTATTGAGATTATGAGTGCCAGTTGATGAGGAAAAAAAGGGTGGACTAATCTGGGGAACTTGAAGCTAATTCTGCTCTGTGAATCCCTGCATTTCTGTTGTGCAAACAGAGGAATTTAATCTGAAATTCAAAACTCTGCAACAGATATCTACCCACAGAAAATAACAATAATCTGTACATGTAATGGAGCAAACTCTATTCTAGCCATCTCTTGCATGACACCCTCTGGATGGTTGGTGAATGCGAGGGTTGTAGTCAAATATGTTTGAAGGATATCAGGTTTAGGAAAGTTGCTCTAAGCAATAAAAGTTTGTGCCATAATAATGCTGCAAAACGTGGACCCTGTTGGGCCATACCATTCACACAATGGATTGTTGTGCAAGCATTTCAGTGTTTTAGGACCTTGCATAAGGAGGTATCCAGTACCTCTTTATGCAAGCAGAAGACCTGTTAGTTCAAATAGGGCAATCTTTACTGGTGCAACTTCAGGCTGGTGGCTGAGCAGAACTATGCTGGTGAAGTATTACACTCTGTTAGTGTGTAGCAGGTCTCCAGCCTTAGTCTTTATGGTGCACGAACCATCTCTGTTGTTCTTACATTGTGTGTGGACATGGAGAAAGGGAATGAAGACAGCCCAGAAGCCAAGGGTGCCTTGTGACAGGGAGCGGGCTCCAGTCCAGTCCATGAGCCGCCACCACCAGATACGACAAAGCACTGGAAGAAAGATCAGAAGCCTTTTCTACCAGAAAGTAAAAGCTTTTTCCTCCCTCTGCTTCTTTAAGGCAAAAACTGAAAGGGAACCAAAGAAAGACTGTATTGATTTGTCTTGATGCATACAGCTGTTTCCTCTTCTATAGGAAGAGAGAGAGAGAGAAATGGTGGTCAAGTACTAAGAGTAGATCTTGATTTTTTTTTTCATTTGCTTAAATTGTTCTGACAATAACATCCATTTTTCCAAGATCTAATTTTCTTGCTGGCTAGTAGATGGTCTACTGTTTCTGAATAAACTGTTTTTATTCCCCAGTTCTTCCATGTTATTTACTGCAGCAATTTATCAGATGGTTCAGCCATATGTTCTATTTTTTAAAATAAAAATCTGTTGCCTTTTCTAAACCTGTTTACTTCCCTTCCCCCTCCCTTAGGTGATTTAAAAAAAAACCTCTGGGTTGGAAAGTTAATTAGAATACAACTCTAACACAGTCTCTGCAGCTTCCTGGTGCCCCGTGTTTGTTTATAGTTTCATGAATCATTATTTTAAAAAAAAACACAAAAAATCTACCACACGTACCATTTAATTTATTTGTTATGCCTTGAACAGCTTTTATGCCTTAAAGAAGTGAAGAGCTTAACTTCCACAACATTGATTTGATACCTGTCTAATTATATCCACCTGGACTGTTAATTCAGCCACAGAATGAAATCAGTTCCTACAGCTGTCTCAGTAGTATTTTCATTCATGTCCTGCTCTAAATCCTCAGCATCAGTTTCCTGAAGAAGATAGTGTGCGGAATATTGTGAAGGTGCTACGCATTCAAAACAAGAACCAGGATGAAATTTTCAAGTTTTACTTTATTTTGTGTGACTGTTTATCTGCCATCTCTCCGTCCAACCTCGCTTCCACCCTTTATCTAGCACTGTAAAACTTGGGGACCTTAACAAATGGAGTCCAAAGTTTTAAGAAGTGCTTCAGATCTTCACAACAGGACACTTCTTAAGAAGGGATATATGTGCTGGTGTCAAGGATGAAAACTTACACATACCAAAATAAAAAGAAAGGGGGAGGGGAAGGACATGTATCAGCAAAAAGGAAGACAATACGAGAATGCAGATATGCATCAAAATAGCATATGCTAATTTATATGTATGTATGGACGTTGATAAGAAATTACTATATACAATATATCTCCCCACAAGGAGGAAGACTATGGCTAACAACTGCGAGGCTGCTTGTTCAATGGTGGAAGGCTGGCAATGGGATCTTCAGTACAATAGGATGCTGAATAACATTGTGTTTTGTTCTGGGGAAAAAAGGTGCAGAACTCCAAGTGTGAAATTTGGAAAATGTGCATAAACATGCTTTAATCAAGTAAAAATACATCTGTGATGTCTGGTTATATTTAAATGTATTGTTTATACTGTGATGCTAAGTATATTGTTTGAAATGCATTGGTTTGGTAGGGAGGGGAGGGGAGGGGTGAGTGAGGAGCATGAAATGTTGGTAAGAATTATTTTGATTGGCTGAGAGGGAAACTAGATAAGGAGTGGAGTGTGTGGGAGGGAGTGGAGCATGGGGTGAGATCAGTCTAAATTCTGTATGAGAGCAGTGTGACAGAGCAAAGATTGAAGGGGAGAGAGATGATCGAGAGAGTGAAAAATTGTACTGAATGAATTTAAAGCCTAGGAATAAACAACATCCTTTTGACACTGTTATTTTAATAAAAACCCTATTAGTTCTATTCAAGCTGAGTAGTGCTGAGTTCAATACTTGAGGGCTGGCTATGTGAATAGAATTATAAGGGCCTGAGTAAAGGGACAAGTATGCAGCTCAAGGTTGGTGACAGTGAAAGAGGAAGAGAGGAAATAAGTGAAGATTATTTAAAAAACACAACACTTCTACTCCTCTGGTTATTTAAAGAGACCATCACATGAAGGTAGTTTTGCCATTGGAATGTGAAACAGGGGTGTGACAGCATTTGTCAGGAAGGAATGTGTTCCAAAACACATAGAAACGTACATGTGAAGAAGAAAAGAGAAACAACTCTCAACTTGATATAGATCGGGGATGGGTTGAAAATGATGAGAGGGACAATAAAAACAAATTGACAGATTTTCACATTCCTAAATTGTATTCTGACCATAAACATTTCTGAGGAAAACATCAATCCATCATATTGAACTACTAAATTAACCAGGGATTTGCCGAACAAAGGTTTGGCCAGTCAGCAGCATAACAATAGGATAAATGAAAGTGTTCTGCTACAGTCATTTCATTTGCTCTCCATGACAGTTAAACTGCCAGTATTACATTGATATATTGGCTCTTTGGAGACATTTAATCCTTGAATATATTCTATGTATATTTTAAATATCAATCCCATCTCTGTTTGGAATGGTTCCCATTAGGTTCCTTCACTTGTTCTGATTATACAGCAGTTAGGAGAAAAAGTGCTTGCTGGAAGCTTCCTTTTTGAACAGGAGCCTAGATGGAGCTGGTTCCATGTTACACCACTAAGCCTTTCAGCTTAGACCTTTCTCTCAGATGAGCCACAATCATGTGCCTCTAGATGTTCATCTATCTGGTGGGACTCTCAGAATGGAGATTTCTGGGATTTGTAGTTAAAAAAATAAAAGGCAACACACATAAGCACTCTCTAATATCTCAAAAGCTTTCAAAATTTTGCCAATGAAATAAATGTTGGTTTTAAATGGTTGCAAAATTGAAATTTAAAAAGAACCAAAGGAAGTTCTGCATTGAAGAAAGAAACCATATTGGGGGGGGGGAATACATTTTGTTACGTTGCAATTATATTTGTGTCTGCTAGTGAACTCAGTAGAGTACAGATTGGATGACCCTTCATTCATTTTGTACACATAATCCTTTGCAATAGATTAGGCAGAGAGAGAGAGACAGAGACAGAGAAACAGAGAGAGAGAAAGGGAGGGAGGGAGGGAGCACTGAATCTGCAGCAGAGTTCTAGAGATCTACAGTATATCAGGCACAGAAGGGTTGTTACAAAATAGATAATTTATCAAGATATTTTTTGTGATATATGAAAGGACAAGAAGAGAAATCAATTGTGGTGTGGATGTGGTTGTGTATGGAGGGGGAGGGGAAACAACTACAGCAATGCAAACAGAATTTTTACAGACTAGCTGAAAAAGAAAGAAAGAAACACCACTGAATTTGCCAAAGGGGATTTCAGTTGCATCTAAAGTGGTTTATAAAGCCAAGTGAGGAGCTGAAGGGAGTCTCAATGCATTATGAGGAATGTAGATGGGTGCCCTGGTTTATTGCAACTGGGTTTCTATTCTTCTATTCTATTCTGCCTTATACTACATCAGATTCTATGTCAGTTGAGCTGGGTATGGCATGGATGGGGGAACCAGTGGATCTCCAGATGTTATTAGACTTCACTTCCCATAATCTCTGACCATTGGTCATGCTGGCTGGGTATTATAGGGAATGGCACACAATAAGGTTTGGCTGGGAGTGTTTCTCTGGGATCTTATGTCGAAGTCTTTCACATCAGGCATCATTTGATTTTTTTCCCTAAAACGAGACAGTCACACATTGAACCTGCATCTGATATATCCTCCACACACCATGTATTCCTTCACTGAACTATAACTCTTGTCAGATCACACCCTGCTTTTGAAACTCATTAGTTTCAGGCATATTCTGGGGGGGACTTCTATCCATTCACTTTTGTGTATTGAACAAGTTGTGTGGTTCGTTGGATATTATTTTGCTCATCCAACCCCACTGAATCTCATTCACTGACAGTCTCTGAGCTGGTTAATATTTATTGAGTAAGGCTGGAAGGAGTACTCGTAAACTGTCTCCTCCTTTAAGGTGGAAGGAAAAGAAAGAAATGCCACTGGAAAAACAGTGAACTTCCAGAAGATTCTTTTCACTCTTACTCAGAAAACAAAACAAAAGAAAAACCCCTTGTTTTTGTGCTAAAAGCTTGAATTTTGTACTTTAAACATTGAATTTTGTACAGAATACAGACTCTCCTGCATGAATAAAAGGTTTCCTGCACAACAATAGTGAAAGGTATTCCCCACCCACACACAAACATTTCCATGATTTTTTAAAAATTATTTTTTTGGTGGGAGGCAAAAGGTGCTGAAATGTCAAAAATGCACAGAAACTCTCTTGAGAAAACATTTACATTTTTTTTAAAAAAAATTCAACATTTTAAAAAAGCAAAGATTTATCCCTGCTACTGAAAGAATAGCTCACTTGAGTAGTTCAAAGAGGGACCAGGGCTGTGGACGCCTGTGATCAGAAACTATTCCTAGGTGAAGATGTTGTTTTCATGGAAACCAATGGGCCATGTTACACTGCTCATATTTGTATACTGTTTGTATGTACATGGTTGAGGATGCTATTGTTGTTCTTCCACAGGGGACTGCCATGGCATATTATCAGAACAAACTCTGTGTTAAACTGCATGGTGGAGGTAGGAATTCAGATATGGAAAAGAAATACACATTATATCCTGCAATATATAGGATACATTGTACTGTATGCATTATAAATGAAGTACAATATTGCTAATGTGTTCACCTGATAATTAGCATAACTAACTTGTCTTTTCCCACTTCTCTGCACATATATTTCAAAAAGTGCTTCTGAGGGGTTCTGTGTTACTGAGACTTAATTATTTTTTAGAAAATATATTACACTGCATTTGCTAGTAGATCATAAAGTATTACAATAAATAATTAAATGTAAGCTAAAATCGACAAAATGAATATCGTTTTGTGCTGCAGTATCTTTTTTAAATTCAGCACATTTGCTCAATTACTAATCAGAAAGATTCATTAACTTGAAGTGGGCAAATTAACAAAGATGTGTAGAGCTAGTTATTCATGGGGCTAAACCTTTATGCTGCTAAATTTAGTCAAATACCTTTTTATCAAGTAACTATCAAAAATAGTGTATTTCACAGTACTTTATATAAAGAATTCATAATTTAATGAGAAAACCATAATCTAGTATTGGAAAGTGACTCTTCTTAGACTACCAAGAAGATATTGATTGTACAAGAAGCCCAGAGGAAAGAGAGATGTTGTTATGTGTCATCATGTCATTTCTAATTTACGGTGACCCTAAAATAGGGATTCACAAGACTTATCCATCAGTTCACTTGATCATATATAGGGCTCAAGGTGAGGATAGTGGTGTGATCATGCTATGTGGGGCTGCCAAATTTCCTAAACAGTTTTCAGAGGCAGCTCCACACAAAGCATGGTACAGTGATCCAAACAGAATTTGACCAGGGTATTTGCCTCCATGGCCAGATCTGACATCTCCAGCAATGAGTGCAACTGGCACACTACTTTTAGCTGTGCAAATGCACTCTCAGCCACTTGATTGTCTGGGTATCTAGCATCAGGGATGTGTCCACATCTTCTCCTGAGCTATGAACCTGAGTTTCCAGGGGGGCTGTTATCCCATCCAGTGAAGGTTGAATTCCTACTCCCTATATTTTAGTTAATCAGAGCCATTGCATCTTATCTAGATTAAGCTTCAATTTATGCATGCTCATCTAGTCCACTATTGCCCTAGAAACCGCTTTAAAACTGAAACAGTTTCTTTAGATTTAGAAGGATAGAAGACATAAAGTTGGGGTCATCAATATACTAGTGTTACCAGTCCCCCAAACTCTGGACAATCTTTCCAAGTGGTCCAAGAACCCTGAAGGATCCCAAAGGCCATGGGCATCAAGCAGGAGCTTCCCAACATCATTTTTTGAGCTTTCCCCACTAGGGAAGACTGGATTCAATGCAAAACAGTGCATCCAGTCTCACCCTAGAGAGATGAGCCAGAAGGATACCATGGTCAATGGTTTTGAAAGTCATTGAACAGAATCAACAGGAGTACTATGTTATGTGCTCCATTTTCTACCACAGATGTTCCAGAAACATAACTGAAGCCTTCTATGTCAGATTGAAATGATCCATCTTATCCAGAACATCCTGGAGCTGAGAAGCAACTTCCCATTCCAGCATATTTCTCAAGAAGGGTATCTTGAGGACTGGCTGGTAATCCAATATGGTGGAGTTTGGGGAGGGGCTTTTTTCCACAAAGGTCTTACCACCACATCTTTTAGGCATGTTGGACAAAGGAGTTAACCACCATCATCTTTATGCCGCAGCCAGCCACCCCCTGCTGCTTTTAGAAGCCAAGAAAGATGCTCCAGCACACGAGTTGTAGCTGTCAGTTCTCCAAGGAGTATGTCCATATCTGCAGACTGAACAAACTGAAATCTTCCACCCATTCCCCAAAGAAGCTCCATTCCTTCCTCATTTCTCTAGTCTGTTCTGCCTTCAGAGACAATCCAGCCACAATGGACATTTCCTGCACTGAGGCAATCTGCCCCTCTATGTCATGATGAGTGGGTAGGTGAAGTTTGATCAAGCGGTGAGGAGACAAATTCAGTCAGTCTTGTGGAATATGTTATGGGCCATTGTCTGAGCTGCTTTCCTTGCCATTCATTCTGTCTGAATCAATTATAATAAATACAGTGAGCTTTGACTTTTTCACTAATTGATAATGAAGCTTTCAATGGGAGCTCTGTTTTCTTTAAAACTGACCTTCGTAGCTCGTCTCAAACTTTGCAGATTTAAAGATCCAGTGAGCTTGTCATGTAAACCGTGAAATAAGTTGAATTAAATTTCACAGGTTATTGAACAGTTTTCAAATACTTCATATGAATGTGCTGGGAATGATTTGCTGTATAATTATATCCCCTGGGATGACATTCACTCAAAATTTTGCTGATCAGTGAGAAGGTAAAATAATTGCTGTAAATGTCCTGAACACATTTGTATTTTCCAAATAGCGACATATTAATAATGGGATTATTAAAAGCATGAAATGGCTAAAGCAAATGATTTGATTTATTGTAGTGGAGAAAACACATTTTATTAGATTTGATTTAATGAGAAAAAATTGAGTTCTACCATGTAAACTCCAATATGGGATGTCAACGTTAATTTAAATGAGTGCCAGTGTACTTCAGATAGGCCGCCCACAATTTAGATTGATGGGGCTCCACTGACATTCATTGAGCTACAGTAGAATCTCAGAATAATGAAAGACTCAGAACTGCAGATCATTTATAATTTGAAAACTTTTCCCATTCGAGCCTTATGCTGCTCACCTCTCCTATTTCTTAAACTTTTCACCACCTCCCTAGCGACACAGGGTGGGACTTTTACTTAGCTAATATCAGCGTTGGATTGGCTTGTCTGTTAGAAACATAAAGGCTAGACAAATCTGGATCTCCTTCATGGAGCAGATTCTTGCTACTTGCATCTTGGGTGACTGGTAGTTTATAAATAAATTCAGCATTAAATTGGACCAGAGGCAATCCTGTTCTGAGACAATCTAAGGTGTGATGGGGAGCATCACAGCACCTCTGGTCCCACAGCACCTCTACAGCACAAACATATTTTCAAGAAAAGTGTTTTGGCTCAAAAACCCTTTTTTCCCTTAAGGGAGTTTGAGGCAAAATTTGGCGATGTTTTGAAGGGCTGAGAGCTCCCTTGGCATCCCCAGCTGCAACATGTTTTCCTTTTAAAAAATAGCCATTAAAAGGCACATTGCGCCCACCCCAAGAAACCCTCCTATTTTTTTAAAGAAAAAATGGAGTGGGGGCAGGCTGGAAATTGCAAGATTTAAAGGTTGTTTTAATTGTAATCCAGTTAACAGGGATTTTCCACACAATCTGTTTTATATGTGTAGAGCACATGTACCTCTTTTATGCATTATATCCATATCTTTTGTACAGACTGAGGTGATGTGAGATTCCTCAAACATGCAAAATGCAGTATATTCCTAACTGGGAAAAATATATGCAGTGTATTTCTAATTGGGAAAAATTGATCTTTCCCAATATCACAGCCACTGCTTTTGGACAGGATCTTCTTAGCAGTGGCCCCATGCATATGGAACTTGATTCCCATTAAACTATGTACGGCTCCATTATTACAAAGCAGGCTGTAAAAATAAGGATGTGCATGGTGAAATATTTCATTTTTAAAAAAATTTCAGCTTGCTTCAATGGGTGCCTCTTTCATTTACATATTTTTCTGTACTGGTCCTTTTGTTTTGTGTAAAAGGAAAAGGTTTGCCATTCATGTTTCCCCATACTTTGTTTGCGGGCACACCAAAAACCTTAAAGCAATATAACAACTTTGTGTACCTCTCTGTCATAAACATGAATCATTCATGTTTAGGGGCTCTCTTTTGGCAATCACTGAAAAAACACAAATTACATGAAAGAGAGTCTTGGTTCTTTTGTTTAGATATGAAAGGCCTAATGTAAAGGTAAAGGTTCCCCCTGACATTTAGTCCAGTCATGTCCAACTCTAGGGGGCGGTGCTCATCCCCATTTCCAAGCCATAGAGCCAGCGTTTGTCCGAAGACAGTTTCTGTGGTCACGTGGCCAGCGCGACTAGACACGGAATGCCGTTACCTTCCCACCGATGTGGTCCCTATTTATCTACTCGCATTTTTACATGCTTTCGAACTGTTAGGTTGGCAGGAGCGGGGACAAACGACGGGAGCTCACTCCGTTGCGTGGATTCGATCTTACAACTGCTGGTCTTCTGACCTTGCAGCACAGAGGCTTCTGCGGTTTAACCCGCAGCGCCACCACATCCCTATCTAAAAACCTATCTACTTAAAACTGTTTTCTTGGCAAGTAGGAGAGCAACTGTATTTCACCAGAGGTTTTTGGTCTGCAAGTGGCAATGCCTACTAGGGTTGGCTGGAGCTGTAGATCAAAGCTTGTGGAGGACCACAGTTGCTTACACTTGTCATAAAAGATTTCACTGTATTGTATGATAGGTTTAAAGATTTTATTTGATCTTATTTTCATTACGCTGGGCTGAATATGGTTGCTATCACTCTTGAAATGTTAATGTAAACATTAATTCATTAGAATTAAATGATAGAAATCAAGAAATTAACTACTTGGTGTCAACATTTAATAGTGAAAAATTTTACCTTGTTAAATTTGTCTTATGAATGTGTTAATTGGAATATTTGTTTAATGGTTTCTCTGTGAAGGGGAACTTGTCCCTTCATCTTTCCAAAGGGAAAAATGTCTATACCTCCCTTTGGAAATCAAGTTTAGAGCATGTAATGATAACCAAAAACTATTAATAAGTACAGATTTGAAAGAAAATTATATGAAAATATTATATAGATGGTATATGACACCAGAGAAATTGGCAAAGGTGAAGAAAAATGAGAAAGATAAATGTTGGAGATGTAAGACAATAAAAGGAACTCTATATCATATGTGGTGGGGTTGTAAATTTATTAGGAAATTTTGGAAAGAAATAGAAAAAATAATCACCATAGATTTAAAAATAAAAATGGAGATGAAACCTGAAACTTATTTGTTCAATATGGTAAAGTTAAAATCGAGACAAGAGACAAAAATTTGTCTATACATATTAGGCGCAGCCAGAATTCAAGTGGCAAAACAATGGAAAGACAAGGAGGAACCTTCGGTGGAGGATTGTTTAATAAAATTACAGGAACTAATATTAATGGACAAACTAACAGACTCATTGAAAGGAAAGAGTAGAACAGAGCACGAATCTCAATGGGGGAAAGTAAAGAATTATCTTAAAGAGAAATGGAAGAAAGATTCCAAACCTGTACCAAGTGATTTAGGCTTAAATTAGAAGCAGAACTGCTCTCAACAGAAGTAAAAACAAAGTAAAGCAGATTGTTAATATGGATATAAAATAAGAATTAAGAAAGGTATTATTAAGATTGTGAAGAAAATAAATGTCTGGTGGAAAATAAGGAAGTAAAAATGTTAAAGACTTACTGTTTTGCGAAAGAGATAATAGAAAGTTATTTTGCTTATGTGCTAATATTGTGATAATTATTTACTTATTTTTATAATTTCTTTTTTAAATGCAATAAAGATTAAACATTAAAAAAGAAGAAGAGGAAATAAAGTTTAGTCCAGATCAGTGGTTCACAACCTTGGGTCCCTGGATGTTCTTCGACTAAAACTCCCAGAAGGCTTCACCACTAGCTTTGCTGGCCAGGATTTCTGGGAATTGTAGTCTAAGAACATCTGTGGACCTGAAGTTGGTAACTATAGTCTAAACTTTAGAGTATAAATGGAATTTAACAACAACACCCAGAAACTTTAGTTACAACCGTTAATAATCTACTTTATTTTTCTGAACTTCTGGAAATTATAGTCTAAGCATCAGCAGTCACTTGGTTACGAAGCACAGCTCTATCAAGAACTAATTGGCTACTCCAGTACACTTCTTTAGCATGGCACTATAAACTTTGCCTGAGAGTACACACACCTTATTAAAATGAGCCTCAGAGAGCTGATAGAATGAAACCTCTATTTTTCCCTCCATGTGTGTGCAGTATAGTTCATCTGACTTGCATGCAATAAGAATGGACTTGCTACATCCTCAGTAATTGCCTGGGATCAGAGAGGCCGGCAGCTTTCTGGGCACCTTTTAATGAGGCCAGGTTTTTTTTTTCCACAGGCTTCTCACAGTGTTATGCTAAAGAAGTGTACAGGAGTGGCCAATTGGTGTACTGGGGGTCCTGATAGTCTTAAACAAGATCTCCCAGAAGCCCACAGAAATATGATCCTCTTGACTGTGTTAAGTGAGATTTTTTAGTATGACAGCCCGAGTGCATTTATAAGATCAAGAGAATTAACCTTTTTCTCTTTGGGGAGGTATAATGTGGATTTATATAGTACTTTTTACAGAGGGGCATGAAATTTGTCCTTTTAATATATATAACTGCTTTTATTGCTATTTTTTAAAACGTCAATTTTTAACATTAGATTTGGAGGGCATTTTAGTTCCCCCCCCCAAAAAAAAGAATGAATTCAATGTTAATGCATGAATTTTAACATGTTGTTTCCATAGTCTGGTAGTTATTAGTAATGTTTTCAGTTTATTAAGAAGACAAAAGTCATGACTACAGAACTGCAAAACTTTAATGTTGACAACGAGGAAATGGAAATTGTTAATGATTTTGTATATCTTAGTTTAGTCATCAAACCAGGTGGAGAAATCAGAAGACTAAGACTTGGGAGGGCGGCTATGAAGGAATTAGAGAAGATAATCAAGTGTAAGGATGTCTCACTGATGCCCAAGGCTGAGATCATTAACATGATTGTAATTCTAGTTACTATGTATGGATGTGAAATTTTGACATTGAAGAAAGCTGACTAGGAAAATTATTTTTTGAAATATAGTGTTGGAGGATAGCTTGCTTGATACCGTGAACTGCCAGAAAGACAAACAAACGGGTCCTATATAAAATAAAACCTGAACTCTCTAGAGGCAAAAATAATGAAATTGATAGTGTTGTACTTTAGGCATATCCTGAGAAGACAGGACTTACTAGAAGAGACAACAGTGCTAGCGAATGTTGAAGGCAGCAGATAAGAAGACCAAATATGTGGTGGATTGAATCCATAAAAGAAGCAACAGGCTTAAGTTTGCAAGAGCAGAACAGAGCTGTCATTATTGCACACTTTGGAGGTCACTCATTCACAGGGTCACCATACGTCAAAGACAATGTGATGGCACTTAGCAACAACAACATTTTACAGTTAATTTCATTGCTGTGATGCTGATTTTTCATTCTGTAAGCTGTCTTGAGGGATTCAGCTCGGGAAAGTGGTTAGATCTTTCACTTAGGCAACCCTTCCCTCAGTAGCCAGCTACCTGTGTGTGAATTTTAGATTGTTACACATTACTGCTTTGACTGGATTTTTAGTACTACTTGTGGTTTCCATTTTTGTGTTCTCCATTTCTCAGAGTGACATTTTTAAATTTCTGTATATTTATTGATTTTTGCCTTAATATTGCCTGTTAATGATGTAAGATGGCTTTTTATTCATTGTTCGTAGTTTAAAATATTGTCTTTTAATTATGTTAGCCATCATTGTATACTCATTGTTTTCATCTTTCAACTTTAAATATTGTCTTTCATTGTTGCAAGCCTCCTTGGGTCCTTTTCAAGGAGAAAGGTGGGGTAAAATGAATGAATGAATGAATAGTGTCAATATTAGACTTCATGACCTTCCAAGAGTACCTTACAGCCCATTGCCTAAAACTATGAACAGATTCAGGATCCTCTGCAATTCTCTAATTCCTGACTCTACAATTTCTCTATGCAGAATATTAGCATCGATACCCCAAGGCAATACTTGTTAAGAGCTGACAAAAGACAGTTGATAGCTTGTAACATTGTGGTGATGTGTTTCAATGGCCCAAGAAGGCATAGAAAATGACTCATCTTTCCCTCCAGATGAGTGGAGGGGGCAAATGAGGTCTCTCTGTGTAGGAAGAAATTAATGCTGGAATTGTATCTGAAAAGAAGCCAAAGAGCCAACTTCAGTCTCCATGGGAAACCCAATAGCACTATGGGTTCTCAAAGAAAATGGAAGTGTAATCAGAATCCAGAGTGCTAATTCTGGGACACCAACCTTATGCTCAAGATTGAGGAAAAAGTTGAAAGAAACAGCAATGACCCCCTTCTAAGGAAACTGTTGTGGATGTTAGTGATTCCCTTATAAATAGCAGAGTATAACATACAAAACAAACAGCTACAGCACAGAGGGGAAACATGAAGGAAAAAACAGCTAAAAAAAAAAATCTCAGCTTCCACCTAGCTCTTTTGTTTTCACTATGAGACTAGCCCTTTGCATATTAAAAAAAATAACTCAAGTGATTTAAGTAGAAAAGAAAAACATCTTTACTTACAGTTGATCTTCAGTTGAAATCAGAAGAGTAAGAAGAGTTTTAAAAAAGATAAAAGGAAGAAACTGCAGCCTCAGTCATGTGGGATGTCCACCAGGAGCAGGACAAAAAGAAGGGGAGGGACAAGCCAGAGGCATGAGAAAATTACTTTGCTAATTGGGTAATGGGAAATGAGAGAATCCCTTTAGGTCATAAAAACCTCCCTCCCACTGAAACCCAATGTTACAAAGCATGGAAGATTGTTGATTTCTCCAAGAGAAACTGAATTGTAGGTAGGACTTGAAGCTCTGAACCATCTTAGTGGTTCTTCTGCTTTCCAGATCAATCTGCTTTTCAGTAGCACCCCACTCCTGAGATTTGAGGGCCAAACCATGAGACATGGGAGTGGATCCTTATAATGTCACAGGGGAAGGTCCTTATGAAGTAAGAGAGGTGAAGTCAGCAAGGTTTAGAAGTGGAATGGAACTATTTCTGAGCCATTGTTCGTGGAGAAAACATGACTGAGATGGAAAAAAAATGGTCCAGAATTTGGGTAAAGCCCAGCAAACTTGGTAATAATAGCAACCCATAGCCTGGAAGCAAAACACATTTTGAGGGGGGGGGGGCTGTCCAGGTAGCAAAATCCACCCAACCACTGCAGGACATGCTGCCATTCCAATATGGCTGACCTAAAAAACAGATGGCTGATGGGATAATTTCCTAGGCCCTACATTGCCACTGGGTCCTATGGGATTTGATGGTTCTTGTGAAAAAACAAAACAAAAAAACCCTGAGAAAACAACACCGAACTGAAGAAGAAAAACAGCCACCCACAAATAAAGTATTTCTGCCATACATCAAAGGGGTCACAGACCGCATGGGGAAACTGTTGAAAAAACACAACCTACAAACAGTATTCAGGCCCACCACAAAAATACAACAAATGTTACAGTCAGCAAATGACAAAAGGGATCCCCTCACCACTGCAGGAGTATACCGGATACCCTGCAGTTGTGGCCAGGTATATATTGGGACCACAAAACACAGCATCCATACCAGAATCAAAGAACATGGAAGACACTGCAGACTAAAACAATCGGAAAAATCTTTAGCAGCTGAACATGCCCTGAAACAAGCTGGACATGAAATCCTATTTCAAAATACAGAAGTACTGGACAACACCAGCAATCATTACGTTAGACTACACAGGGAAGCCATTGAAATCCACAAACACCAACACAGCTTCAACAAAAAAAGAAGAAAGTCTAAAACTCAACAAAGCCTGACTCCCAGCACTGAAAAATACAGCCTGCAAAAAGATCAATGAACTCTACCCAGCCACAAGGACCGGTGATCACTGCACACAAAAGACTAGCTAACAATACCCATCAATCACAGTGACAGATCATCTCCCTCCTTATCACAACAATACACCCCAAACAAAAAACACCCTGATCACAATAATCTCCCAATCTCCTGAAAAGAACAAAACCTGATCCCACAGCTACAAATACTCAACAATCCCACACACTACACCAGAACACTGACAGAGTTCTAGCTCCTGTCCTCTGAAGATGCCAGCCACAGAGACTGGTGAAACATTAAGAAGAAAAACCTCCAGAACACAGCCAAACAGCCCAAAAAACCTACAACAACCATCATACATAAATACACTATTACGAGACACAGGAGCCTCAATGAAACAGAATAATTGCACCCACCAACTGCCCTTTGTGGTTGCATTGGTGTGGTTTCTGTTATCAGTGCCAGGTAGAGATGGGGATGAAGTGCCAAAATGGTGCTTCATCTTCATCGTCATCAACTTGACAACCCATGAACCACGAATTGCCCCCAGTGACCCGACAAACAACGAATCAATTCATCATTAGTTGGGTCACATTTTTTTTTGCTTTTGCTCCTCTTGCTATGCCATGCAGGAATCAAAGCGATTGTGCAGCTGTGGCTGTGGGATCACTTTGATCCCTTTCCCCCTTCTCTTGCTATGCCCAGTGGGCCATAGCAAGAAGAGGGAAAGCAGGGATCAAAGCGATCCCACAGTGCTTTGATCCCTTTCCCCCTCCTCTTGCTAATCCCCGTGGGGCTTAGCAAGAGGAGGAAAAGCAGGGATCTAAGTGATCCCGCAGTGGCTGGGGGATCCCTTTGATCCCTCTTTAATCCCTTCCCTCCTCTTATGCCGCACGGGCATAGGAAGAGGATGAAAGGGGAACCAAGCCATTCCCCAGCCCTGGGGGTGGGATTCCCTTCGGACAGGCTTTAGCAAGCAAAGGAAAACCCCTCTCTGCTTATGCCCCCAACGAACAGCTGATCCGTGGGGGTATAAGCAGATAGGGAATGAAGGGACCAATATAAAAGGCTTATATTCATTGCTTCGTATTTGTTGGGGTCTCTGGACCCCAAGAACATGAAGCAACAAATATCTGAAGAATCAGGGATATTTAACGAATATCCTGATTCATTTTCATATTCATCCTCATGTCTAGTACCAGGCCTCTGGTATAGCATGAGGCCCAGAAACTGGCTGCCACAAGATCCCAAGGTGGAGGATCCTGGGACAGTCTTAGAGTTGCTTTGCGTCAGGATCTCACATGCCTGTTTGATCTCATAAGATGTTGGCAGGCCTATTAAGGGCCTGCCAAGGTTCCCTTAAGGTGTTCACCTGTGCTTGTGCGTGTGACTCCCCCTCCCTTTCCTCCTCCTCTGCACAGTGATTGTTTTCAGTCCCTTTGGTTCTGGTTGCAATGGGGCCCCACACGGGGGTGGGGGTGGATTCACGTGCATAGACAGGGGCGAGAAAGAGGCAGAGTCCTGCCCAGCGAGGCTGAACATTAGAGGGTACATTGGGGCCTACCAAAGGAAAGAACGGTCATTTTGTGGGCCAAAGTAAATGTGAATCACCCTCCCTTTTTCTGATTCTTCTAGGCTCCTGCAGGTCACCCTTTATGGGGTTGGGAAGGAATTTTTGTCATGTCCTTGTGGCATTTGTTTGATGTGTTTTTTCTTTGGAACCTGGGATTGTAGCATGGTTTATTAATGTTTTCATTTGTATGTTTTTCATCCTAGGCAGTTTTGCTTGTCAGAGCTGCCAAGTGTGAAGGTAAAACTGGAGAAGACAGAGCCCCAAAATGATTAGGAAAACCTGATTCAAAAACCAGGATGAAGGTTGAGGCCATCCTGCAAAAACATGTCCCTCTGGGGGTAGTGAATCCTGGCTGCTTTGACTGGTTGCTTACACATTGCAGCAACAGGGGCTTGAGAGGGAGTCCTAACTAGCTAGAGCTACATGCCTCATGTAGGACTGGCATGTGGGTTCTTCCCTTTTGCTTTCTGAGATACATTGATATTTGCTTATATATTATTAGCATTAAAGTGTTGACCTCATATTTCATCTACAATCAACATCCAGCTCATTCTTCTCAAGAAAACATGCAGGAGAGGCCCTTCTGAAGCTGGTCCAACTTTCTGAAGGTACACAGGAAGTGGCTTTCTGCTATATCCTGTATAAATTCTGAAATGCACTCTCTTTGGATCAGTGACTGTTCTCTATTCTTCCTGCATTCAGAAAAGGGGTCAAGATACCTTTTTAACACTGCTCCTGTGAGCTAGGGACTTGAGGAGAACAGAGAAATAACCAGTGACACTTTGAGCTACAGGTCTTGAATTAAAAGCAATAATTGCTCTATAGGATTTACAAAGCCCCCCTTGTTTTATATTCAGTAAATTGCACTACAAATAAACAAGTCAGTAACTTAATGGATCGTATCAGGAAACCTTTGGTGTCTAGTATAGGTCAAATGAAAGTTCCTGCATCAGGCTGTCAGTTCAGGCCAAAGTATTCCAGATCTCACCTCCTGTATTTTTTTTCAAGTGTCACCTTCATGCTTGCTTGTTTTGAACTTTTAACATTTTTTTTCTTAGGAGAGGATTGGGGGAGGAAACAAGTAGCTTTGAGAGCTTTCAGAAAACATAGAGCTTTCTGCAAGGGTGTTTTTCATGAAAATTGACAGTTGTTTTTCAGAACTGTGAAAGCTTGAGGAAATGCTGCATGCACGCATGCAGACACACACAGGCATACACATTTTGCCAGGATTGTGAATGCTTAACAAGAATAAGTGGGGAAGTTTCTCAAGGTTATCAGGAGATGAATGTTTGCTTTTGAACTGCCTCGGCTTTTAAACTCATTGACTGGAAAAGGTTTTATTTTTAAAAGATTGCCTCACTCAACAAGCTTTACTAATGCTGAATTAACGGAACCTAACTTTATTTAGGCTTTTTCCAAACTCCTTAATGAACCATACTAATCCAATGGATTGATTATTGAGCATGGAGACAGCTTAAATATCCATAAAAAATGCCAATTTAGGGGGTCACACAATGGGTTTCTATGTAGATAGGCAGGGGGAAATAGTAATAGAGATAGCAAAAGTTTTCCATACAGTTAGCAAAGGATGTGTTAACTCCTCTTATACTGCACAAAATAAATGCTGGATCTCTACTTCAATTAATTCAAATATATATGCATCTGAAAGAGTGTTTATAAAAAACCAAACCAAACAAAATTCTCTCCCACTCTTTGGTTGGTTTAGAGTATCACACTGTTTATTTGTCACAATGTGTATTTGTCAATTTAACTTGACCCAGAGTAGTGTGTGCACTAATGGGGCAGTATATATATCAAACAAACAAACTAGCAATTTACATAAGCCTATGCATTGCCCACCACATCCCGCATAAGTGTGCTTTACATCTTCCATGTTTTTGTCTTCAGTTTACCAAATGGGATCAAAAGCTGCCCAGGTGGGCTTTTAGGATGTCGGAAAACAGATTTGTTTTTTTTGTTTTTTTTTTTGGTTTGTGGTTTTTTTTTCAAAGTCACAACCTCTGAATGCAATGATATTGCAGCTGGAAGGGTGACAGTGACTGAATATGGAATGGTGTCAGCAGCCGCCATTGAATGGATACCTGGGAAGACAAGTGTCCCTGTGAAAATTAAATGACAGTCAAGCTTTCCTCTAGAGTGCCAGAATTATTACTCCTTTCAGAGTCACTGAGTGTGCAATGTGTAGGCAGTGAAAGAGTTCACTGTACCATGGTACACATTACATGGAACTGCAAATAGGGTCATTCTTCTGTTTAAAGCCCCAGTGCCCAGAGTAATTAACTTCACATGCCTTGGCTGAATGCTGAGGCTGAGTTCAAGAGAAGTGATGAGAAGTCCAGCCCCAAAGGGTACGGTTGCTTGAGTTCTTTATTACTAACACAATGAAAGAAGCAATAGAGGGTTGGGAAGGGCAGGGGGGGTTAGAGAGAGTGTGGGACTGTATATCACTGCCAGGCTTTTGTTCCAGGAATCCATTTTTAATGTGCCTTGTATGTAATGAATCCTATGTAATCCCCCCCCCCCCATAAAGTTTGATACAAAAGATATTTGTTGGTAAATGTTAAATAACAGGATGGATTGTATGAACACCAAATTCACACCTACCACCAGAGTGTAGTTACTGTCACAGAGAAAGTTTTAAGTATGAAAAAACAGTAGGCAGGCTCTGGGGAAAAGAAAATCTGTGTCACTTTAAATAGTCTTTATGCTCTGTGTTTAACACATTCTTATGTTGGGACACTGAGCATTTTTCACCCATTGGTTTCACAAGGTTAATGAGGACAAAGATTTTTGTGGCTTCCAACCATCTTAGGAGGCTGCAGATGAAGGCTTTTTGAAATCTGTATCGATGCTGTCTCATTATAAATCATCCATTAAGGAAATAAGGTGGTGAATACTGTTCCATCACTTAAAAAGAAGCACCGTTGCACAAAAATAAAGACATGACTGTAGTATAATCATGCCTGCCCCTTGCATTTATGGCACTAATGATAGCTACTCATTCCATATATGAGTTCTGAGCAGAATTCAAATAATAATGAAAGCACTCAAATAACAGATGAAGAAGAATGATAAGATTATAATCCATGATTATAATCCTCCAATTTGGTGTTTTTCGAATGCATTGAACTAAAATTCCAATACAGCGTTGGAGTTTCAATACCACTGGTGGACATCCCGTTGGGAAAGGCTGGTATAGTTCTTGCTCATACCCTCCACCTCATCTCACTATTGTTGTTGTTTAGTCGTTAAGTCATGTCCAACTCTTCATGACCCCATGGACCAGAGCACGCCAGGCCCTCCTGTCTTCCAGCTGCATTTGGGGATACCAGGGGTTGAACGTGGGATTTTCCACATGCATGTAAAGCATGTGCTATACTGAACCATGCCCCATCTATGGGTTTCATTTGAGTGATAGCTTCCCAGTCAATATAAACAGAGCAAGAATTATTGGAATATTGTCTCAAGCAAGAAGCAGATGGATGTTCAAGAAAATCAGGAAGGTGACAGAGCTGCTACATTGCAAACATAGACTTTCTCATGACCAGTAGAACAGTATCGTTTTTAGAAGGCCTTGTGTTTGCTGAGAGTCAGTTTGTACATTCATGAAATCAGATGGCCTGGGGAACAATGTAGTATCAAGATGGTTTATATACCCATGAATACTGCAGCACACATGTTTTGTCATAAACATGGGATGGCATCTGACCCTACTTTCCAATTCGGGCAAAGAGCATACAAACTGCTTGAGTTCTGTACTACATTTCCTTTCATCCTCAAATGCCACATTCAGTAGTTGAGTGTTATGGGAATTGTAGTCCAAAACATGAGAGTTAAATCCAGTTGGTAGTCCCAACTGGAGCAGACCTCTTGATGAAACAGACTTGTTAAGCCAATGCTTAATGTATGTCTCATTAATTAAGTGGATTCAGTCTAATTGGGATTATCTGTAGGCATGGGACTTTCATTTCTTTCAGATTGTAATGCCTAGAATTCACCTGGTAGTTCTTTGGGAAGTGGCCTCTATAGAGACTAATGAGCAGTGTGACCACCTATTCCATAATTCATTGTGACTCTCCCCAAGTTCCACTGGGGCAATTGCCTCCTTTTCTTGAAAGCCATATAATGGAGGTTACAAGACTGCTTCTGTAAACTGCTGTTTTGGGTTGTATCCTTCAGGATTCTGCCTGGGTGAATTCCAGGTGAACCCTGGGAGCTGCAGTCCATAAGAAATGAAAGGTTCATGGCTAACTAACAGTTGAATTTAGCCACAGGAGGGCATCAGGTTGTACATCAATCTCAGAGGCTACCACTCTAGGACTTTTTAAATATGCAAGATCTTTTCCCAAGTAGTTCCCAAATGGTTTTAGAACAAGGCACAACGTTCAAAAATATCCCATCTGCCTCTTTCTAATGTGTCATGGGCAGGCAGGTTCTTTGGAGGTAGCTTCTTAAGAAGTAATCCTTCCTAGCAAGACCCTCTTTACAAGTGAATCATGTTTTTGTTGCAGGAATGATTCCATTTAATGAAGCCTCTGTCAGCTGATATTTTCAGAGCAGCTGATATGGGCAGTTCAGCCTAGTCTCTGTGTCTGTGCCAGTCTGCTTTTTGTCTTCAAGAGAAATGTCAGCCTCAATGAGAAGTATGGGCTGTAGTATTTAAAACATTGCAAGCATGTTGGATTGTGGATAACAGAAAATGGATTCTGACAATTCACAGCTGAAATTATTAAAATGACTTCTAAAAATTAAGGCGAATAGAGCAGGGGGGGGGTGCTCTACAAATACAACAGGAGCTCTCGGTGATTTTATTCATACTCAGGAGAGCAGTTACAGTATGTGATGTTAGATCTGGAAATCTAGAGGGACAAATTATGACTTCATAATTGAATGTGATGATAAACATTTTAAATAGAAATTCTCACCCATTTTGCCTGTGCAAGTTACAGTGCTACATCTTCCTCTTGAATCTACAACCTAATATAGAGAAAAAGCAAGATCCAACATCATAAACCGGGGGGGGGGGGGCATTTTCTAGTGAAGAGAACGTGCAGAATTCAGCATTGCAAACAATACTGAGGAAAGTGTCCTAAAGTGATAGATATAGCTGCACAGTAGCAAATCAACATTTTACAGGACAGTTCTAAAAATGGGTGCAAATTGTAACTTTCAAAGTAGAACTTGGATCAGCACCAATATGCAGCAGTTGTAGCAGACAGTCTCCTCCTGCTTGGTGCCAAATTGGGGGAAGTTTGGGCAAAGGGTTTTCAAGCTGTGATTTTTAAAAAAAAGTAAAACTGTGCCCCCACCGATGAAGAAAGAAGCAACCTAAACTTCCTTATCTTGAAAAAGAGTGATTTTGTTTTTATTTGGAAGGAATCCAGGCTGCAGGAGCTGAAATATTGATCATGAAAAAAGGGCATTCAAAAGGTTAAAACAACCTCTTTATTATAAGACACAGTATAAGTGGAACAGCCTTACCAGCAAGAGTGTTCCAAAATAGTTACATTGTTGAAGATTTGTGGCCAGGAAAGGGAGATGTTTGGAGGGCAATGAAAGTCACAGAAACAGTCAAAAGACAGGTTTTCTTTGAAGAGTCAATATAAAAAAAGCAGGCTTGCTTCTAAGAAAATAATGGAGTGACAGTCCTTCAGAAATGGACATTTTGCCATGTATCTCCAGGGAATTAGCATACAATTTTGTAAAGCACATTCAAAGTATTTCTGCATCACAAAAGCACAGAGCAATTGTGTTTGTCCCAGCCCTGAATGATTTCAGTAAACATACTCTCAGGATTTCTGAGACCAGGTTCCTGACACAAGTCTTCAGAGTCTAAACGAGCTCCAAGTTAGGGACAATCTGAACCTTTGACCCTGTCAGTCAGGACCCAATTAAGAAACTCTCTGGAGGGGAAACTTTTAATTCCTTCCAGGCCCAACAGGCATTCATGCTGGCAAAAGTATACTGTGTAACACAAACCTGAGAACTTGTGGTTTGTAATGGTTCATGGTTCATGGCTGGCCATTAAACACGAACCACCACAATCAAATCAGAAAACTGAACCACAAACCAGTTTGGGTTTCACTTTGTCCCCAGTTGGACGAGGGCTTTCCTTCTCCTGTTGTGCAGCCACCACCATGCTCCTGCTGCTGGCACTGTTTCTGCACTGTAATGTGCATAATGGTTAGAATATTGGGTTAGGACCCAGGTAACCTGGTGTAGTATTGATGGGCAGTTTGAGACCTGGGCAGTATCCAGGGTAGGGAAGCAGGTGGAGCACTGAATCAGGAAATGGGAGTGGGTTTGATTCTTGGCATGGCAGGTAGTGTGGAATAAACCTGAAGGAAGACTAACGGCAAGCAGCCAGCCAAAAGGCCAGCCCCCAGACATCCACCTCCTATTTTTTCTTGTGAGGATGAGGAGATATCAGACTTTGATCTAATTTTGGCCCCCCTTAGCACATGAGAGCAGGGAAGGATGGCACTAGCTCAACTCCTGGTTACCCAACCTCACAAGCCTCAGAGGGAGAACAAGAGGGCAATGATTGGGAAGCTTCATAAGGCAAGTAATGAGAAATTCTTGCATTTGTCAGGTTTAGAGGCACTTCAAGACTCCTCACTAGTGCAGATGCACATTGGGAACTCAGCTAGGGGGGAGGTCAGAAGTCTCAGATGCACCCGGACAGAATGCTGCTGTGGAAAAGTGTCATTCAGGGGTAAGAAAAGGTGGTTTGTTCCCATCCTGGGCATAGAAGTTTCCGCTGCCCTTGCCACTACACTGTTGGTTCTCTAATGTCAGTAATGGCCCAAAGGGTGTGTGTCTGGAGGGGTGCCAGAAATGAATCTATAGGTTTTGGATCCTCTGGAAGCGAAAACCCTCCTACACCCATGATACATCCTGAGAAAAGAAGGAAGGTAGACAAGCCAAGATGACACATGCTAATTTTCTCTGAGACTGCCCCTCTAAAATCATCTTCTGCCTTGCTGGTGTGAGCTCAGCAGGGCTTTGCATATGATGCTTTTCCTTCCCCCACCCTATCCCCACTGGATTGCTCTTTGAGGTGAGACTATCAAGCCCATAATTAAGGACTATTCAAGTGGGAAAGAAAAACCGAAAAGGCCATGTCTCATTGCTCTTGGATAGTGGCAAAGCAAATTCAGCATTATGAATTTCTAATTACTGCCACTGTGAAAGTGATCAGCAAGATTTTAAAAACAGCCACCGGGAAGTATAATTTATTGTTGGCTGTATATGTACTTCCACAAAGGCACTAATGCTAAAGCTTTGTATAATTCCAATTCTGAAATCTATTTTAAGACAAATGTCATAGTATACCCAACTGTATTTCTCCAGATGTGAACATTTGTTTAAACAGTTCATTCATTTTATGTTTCATCTGGGCCTTTCTATTTACGAGGACCTGTTGCATGTCCAGATTTATAGTATACTATAAAGGAAAATCTAAAGAAGTTGTAGATTTAATCATGAGAGCAACTACATTTAGAGGACATAATAATGATCTTTTTGAAAGAGAAAACACAGTTGATTCACATTATTATTGTTGTTGATGATTATGACATTAGTAGTAGCAGTAGTAGCAACAATAGTTGTCATAGTAATATGTTAATCCTCCATTTTGTATCAGTTTTTTTCCCTACTGGTAAAAGATAGTTTTATTACAGGACTCTACTGTATGAACTGTATATTAGGAATGTAACAAGTGAGAATGGTAGTAAGCACAGTAGAGTATCCTGTAAACCGGCCACTCATAACCTTTTTTTGGCCCACAGTCATAAACATACCATGAAAGAAATATAGGTAGAATCAGGACTGTATAAATTGCATAATGAACCTTATAAGGTGGTGTGTGAAGAATTGTTTCCAGTCTGCGGCCCCCTTTAAATGTGCCGGCACCACCCAGGGGGCCATATGGCCCCCTTTCAGAATGGCTGTTGTACACCATTTTGACTGCTGCTATTGGCACTGCCAACACTCAGGCTGCCCTTTGTCATGTAAAGCTTGGCATGCTTTTTCCCCTACTGGCAATGTGGGCAGCACATTGTGTAGCAATATTGGGCCATTTCCTGATCTTTTGAATCATTGATACAGAAACAAAATATCCCACATTCATAAACCAGAATAAATTTTAAGAATTGGATTTTTTTTCCCTTCAATGATGCATCACCATGGCACCTTTGAATTGACCCAATAAGTAGTGGGAATGGAGGTACATTTGCTCTTAAAGCCAAATGTGTTAAAACTTTGGGCTGATTCACTCACTTAACAGTGTAGAAATTCAACCCATAGAGTGAAGAGTGTAGCAATTCCTGTTCCTATCCCCCCCAAAGTGTAAAGTGTAAGGACATGTATGTATGCATCTGGGTTGAGTTATGAATGTAGCATACACATTTTTTTATACATACGCGTATCTGCTCTACATATCCATTGTGGTATACTATATTCCTACCCTGGCAAATCACTGGACTAGTCAACTGAAGCCACAAACCCTTGGACTCTCAAAAAAGTTGGAAAGTTCCTCACATCATCAGGCCTCAAGCCAACAAACTGGGTGCACTGCTTGCCTTATGCTTTGGTAAGAAAGATCTCTCTAATTTCACAATTAGAGAGTTTTACACTTCATTAACTTATTCTTATTAGTTTATTAATAGACCGCTCACATTTTAGGGATCCCATTGTGTCTAGCCATTAGAAACAGATGGTTTTGTTACCCTGGGTGCCTGCAAAGAGTGACAGTCGCTTCACTCCAGTATTTAATTGCTGACAGAAATAGGAGGTGGAATAATTTGATGTCATTTAATATGCAGTCTACTTTTTCCTGGAAACATGCATTGAAATGAAGAAGGAAAGTGAGTCTTATAGAGATATTGTAGTCCAAGTTACTTTTTGGACTTCAAATCTCAGAAAACTCATGAAGGATTTGGGCAGTTGTAGTAGCCAAAAATACATGGCTCTCTTTGATTTTTTTCAGTCTCTCTCTCTCTTTCTCTCTTTCATGTTTAAAGGTGCATATTTTGGCAAGGTTCTTCTAGAATGTGGATGTACTAATTGTCTCAGCATTTTCTCCTTTTTTTGGAAAAGCTGATGAAGTGAATGTACTTGCAGCTATGCAAACAATAGTATTTAAGACCTAAAAACAGCAACACTTCATAGTAATGGCATCTTCTTAACCCTTGATGCTGGGATTCAGATTCCTGTAAGTACTTCAGACATTGTGTTCTGTCTGAGCTTATCAGTGGCAAAAGGTTTATTTTTAAACTGTTGACTGTTGGAATTTATGCCCCAGCTAGAAACCAGACAGCTGTGATACTGCATCTCCCAACAGTTAATGGTGTTTGAACATCTCCTAATTGTAGACCACCTACGTAATCAGAAGCATAATGGAATTTTGCAACCAACAGTCTTACAAAAAGCTTTAAATGGTGTAATCCTGTAATAAGACACACAAACCACCCAGTCTTACATTTAAAATGATGCAGTTAAACTTTCGCTCTTCAGATAATTTACCTCTACATGTAACAACCTAGAGAAAGGTAGTACTTTTATCCTGTAGCTGAAAAACACAACCAAGAGGTTCAAATCCTCTCAAAGACTGACATGTTGTATATGACAGAAGCTCCTGTGAGCTCTGTGTGTCACAAACCTCTCTTGTGTTTTATTTTTTAAAACCTCAACATCACATGACAAACTTATCTGAATGAAATTTCTGTAGAAAAAAATGTTTTTCTGTGTCACACATGAAAATAATAAAATAGATTGGAAATGACAATCTCTCTTCCCCCCCCCCCCCCAGCCAAAAAGTGAAAAAGACAAAGGCAGAAACTAGAGCAAGGAAACCCAAGGAAGAATGGCTATGAGAAATCGGAAAGGAAACAGAAATGAAGAGGGACACACAGAAACACAGTCTTCACAGAGAAATGGAAACACAAGTACTGCTATGGACCCTGATAAGGATTGTGGCAGCATGACGCAGGACATATTGGCTCCAGTCTGTGTGCCCTTTATTCAGAGACTGAGTGAATCAGGAGACATCTGAACATCCCTAGTAGCTGATATCCAGCCATTTCTGGTCAGAAATCAATTCTCCTTGAAGCAGCATTTCTTCTCAAACTCTGGCCTGCTGCTCCACCCTTTTAATACCTCTGAGTTCTTTGCTTCACCCTGTAGTCACCTGAAAATGCCCAGATACTCCTGGTTGTGTTTTATTTTTATACATTTGTCTGAAAACAGATCACTTGCGTACTTCATATCATCCTCCAAACAGGATACTTCCAGGACGGGCAGGATATTCCTGATTAGTAGATCATCAAGCTGTATGCACCACAATCTCTGATTCAGTCTGACAGACACAGGGGAGGAAAGGCACTGAAGAATGAGGATACTATGTTCGTCCAAGGGATAGGAGGAAGTTCATCATGAACTTTCATTTTTTGAACTTACATAGAACAATCCTACAGTTTTTTCCTAGGACATAAATCCCAATGTGTTCAGTGGATGTTTACTCTCTGGGATGTATGTTTAGGATCAAAGCTGAAACCTCTCATCTACATGTCATGAACTAAGATCAATTTTGGGTGGCTAAAAACCCAGTTCCAATCCAGCCTGGCAGGACCCATCTCAATAATGGATTTCTCCTGGCAGAACTCCTTGAAGGGAAAGGGGGGGAGATGCATTCCTTGGTATGTGCCAATCGTACATCCCTTGCCTTCCCACCACATGCCTCTTTTCGAATGGACTGTATTGTACTCAATATATTTACTGTAAATGTAAACAACCTATTATTGAGACCAGAAATGTTGTATGTAGCTGGTAAACAGATGGAGTAATAATAGCTGAAAAATATTTACCCTCTTCACCACTGTTCAAAGACTGAAAAATGAATGCTTTAGTGAATGCTGTGCTCTCAGACTGAAAGAAAATCCATGAGTAGTTTTCAGTCTTCTTTTTCAGCTTCTGGTCAGGTGAAGTTCACAGATCCTGTCAAAGGAATAACCAAAAGTCCCAGAAGCATTAATGGATACTTGTATTCTTTCTTTCATCATTCAAAGTGTTTCCCAGCATGGGAAGTGTTCCCTCTCAGTTAAACTAGTCTTCAACCGTGTGCCACTTGAGAGCTTTCAACGTCATTTTGTGTTATCTTGCTTGTTTATTTGGTATGTTTTATTGGTTTGGGGGCTATTTTTATTTATGATGTTTTGGATGGAATGGGAAGTGAGGGGTTAGGATTTGTATGATATTGTAATGACCTCTCAGAGTAGTGGTTTCCACTAAGTGGGGCAGTATAGAAATGCCATAAATAAGCAAACATATATGGAGTGGCAACTAGCCTATGACTGTGCCACAAAAAAGAGTACAAATCAACAAGTACAACCATATTGGTGAGAGACTCACTTCTTTAAGGGTTTGTTTTGGCTTTTCAAGGGTACAGCTTGAAATAAAATATTTGCAAGGTCACAACAATCAGAGGACAAGGCAGAAAACGTGCATATGCACATATAACGATCTTGTTTACAATGATAAGCAACAACTTTGCAACACCATCTTTGAAAATGAACACACACACACCCGAACACAGTAGAGATCACCCCTTTGTATTGTTTCTATTTGCTGGCTAGTTCCTTGAGTATTCTGTTGCTGCTCTCTCTGAACTTTCCTTCCTTTCTTCTAAGTAGCCTGTCCAGTTTACTTGGAAGAAAGAGGGGAAATAAAAAAGTAAGAAACAGAAGAAGAAGAAAATAGGACAAAAACAGGACATGGAAGGGTGATGGATTTCTTGCTTAGCTGAACAGAGGATCAAAGATGTCCCTGTGATGTTTCTGAAAGCCACATCAATTCCCTTTTTCAGGGGCACATCCATTCCCACAGTTTGGGATGCATTTCTTCATCACATCTGAGAATCACAAGCCATGAAATGAATGTTTCTGTACAAAGTGGTGTGATCCTCATTCCTCTGTGAAACAGATGAGAAAACTTAAATGGTGCATGCGTTTCGCAGGTCACCTGGAAGAAGGTCCTAAGTTGGAGAGTAAGAAGAAGTCTCCCATGCATATCTGCTCACAGAAGGGATAACTGTTATATGCTTTCTATATAGGAGGAGGAAGAGAGAGAGAGACTGTGTATGTGTGAGAGAACTTTCTTTCTTTCTTTTTTCTTTGAATCTATCTGAAAACAATAAATGTTCTGGAGATACAGCTTGAAAAATACCACCTTGCATTCTTCTCCTTTAACACTGGGCATCGGGGAGAGCATGCCCTATACCTGTTACTAACTTAACTATAGAGGGCTTTTCCCACACACCGGAGACCTTGCGAACTCCCCTTCCTTCCTCTTCCCTTGTTAGCTGCCTTTGTTCTCTCCTCCATTTTCTGCTCTCTAAAAACCAATATATAAAAGAACACACTATATATAAAAGAACAAAGTCATGCACTGCAAGTAAAACTTCTTCTTTCCTTTAATCAAGAAACAGCCAGACTGATCATTTTTCATTCCAAGGAAGGGGTGAGAATAGGTACTTCTGTCCACACTTTTCTCTGCACTAAAAAGGAAGTAATCACATTCCAAAATCCCTCCAAAACTGAGCTTTCAAAGAAATAGCCCTATTAGTCTGTGACTACATATCAAACAGAAACCCCCCCCCCCAAATAATAAAAGTTAGAAGCTTTGTGGAACCTTAAATGGATGATCCAGAAAAACTCACATTAAAATATAATATTTAGTCTTTAAGGTACCACAAAGCTTCTAACTTTTATTTTGTTTTTTGCTTTTGTTTGGCATAACTGAGCTGAAGTGTTCCCACTTCATTTAATACAGAAGGTTCAAATTTGCTCTTCACTGGCTTATTATGCATTAAAACAAGAAATGAAATTTGCAACTCATTCCTGCATTGTGACAAACTTTTAAGAACTTGAAATGTAATGATAACACTCTCCTAACAAAAGGAGAATATGTAAGAAAACATTCATGATTCATATGGCCATGATTAGCAAGTTACCAAGCAGAGACATCACCTTGCCGACAAAGGTCCGCATAGTCAAAGCTATGGTTTTTCCAGTAGCGATGTATGGAAGTGAGAGCTGGACCATAAAGAAGGCTGACCGCTGAAGAATTGATGCTTTTGAATTGTGGTGCTGGAGGAGACTCTTGAGAGTCCCCTGGACTGCAAGGAGAACAAACCTATCCATTTTGAAGGAAATCAACCCTGAGTGCTCACTGGAAGGACAGATCCTGAAGCTGAGGCTCCAATACTTTGGCCATCTCATTAGAAGAGAAGACTCCCTGGAGATGACCCTGATGCTGGGAAAGTGTGAAGGCAAGAGGAGAAGGGGACGACAGAGGACGAGATGGTTGGACAGTGTCATCGAAGCTACCAACATGAATTTGATCCAACTCTGGGAGGCAGTGGAAGACAGGAGGGCTTGGTGTGCTCTGGTCCATGGGGTCACAAAGAGTCGGACACGACTTAACGACTAAACAACAAGCAAATACTAGTAGCATATGTGCAATATTCCTACAGCCATACTGTCTTGAATATATTTTTATATTAAAAAATCTAGTGTTCTTGGCAGCAAATGTTATTTCCAAATTTGATTGCTGCTTAACTATAAGTAAGAGTAGAAAATATATGTGGGCAGTGTTTCTGAAGTAGTAGGAGCATATGAGCTATTCTCCATGAGCAAAAGCCATTGTTTGAAGGTAGGCTAAGTTAAAGCATAACAAAAGAAAAGGTTCAGGCTGAAAGATGCTGAGCAACCTCTTCACTTCATTCCTCAGTAATGTTATTGAATGTATTATTATTGAGTTATAATGCAGGGTGGAGTCAGAATAGTTTCCCATATTCTGTTCCTTTACTGTACAATGGATTCTTTCTATCCTGTATTTGGCAGTCTTCCTAGAAGTCCTGTTCAATAAGAATGTAATTCTGCAACTGAGTGATGTGCAGCTGGCTACAATTTCATTCCCCCCCCCCCCCACTGTTCCTTTCTGTTTGTCCACTGCCTACATCAGTGGCACTTACCTGCACATTGAGAAAATGTTGGAAAAGACAGTTTTGGTGTGGAGATTCTTAATATGCAATTATGATGTACAAGTGCACTCCTGCACCAGATGCATAAGGTCTTGGCGCAATCATAACAACACAATATTTTTCTTCTTCCATGTTTTGTCATGGTGTGCATTTTGTGTGTAAACTAGGGATATGCGCTAGCACCACAATTCAAAATTGAAATTAGGATTTGGAATTAGGAATTTTAAAAATCCAGAATTTCTGGATATCTGGAACCCTCTTACAGTCGATAGGAATTATTTTCCCTTTAAAAAACACACAGACAAAACTTTTTAAAGGATTTCCCTGTGTCCTCTGGCACCTACCTGGCAATTGTGCCAAACATAAAGAGTGTACACTGATAGCCAGCATTGCCTAGGTATTAGGAAATGACCGTAATGGGCATGCTGACTGAAACCTGAAGAGAGGGAATGCCAGCTGGAAATGCCAGCAGCATTGAGAAAGCAGAGGACAGGTCGTAATGAGGAGTAGGGAGATACCCTGAGCAGCACTGGCAGACACATTAGAGCAGCAGATAGCTGTGGTGGATGGCAACAGTGCCAACAGCATGGACCACAGCACAATTGAGTGAATACAATCTTGGAGTAGCAGTTGGAAGAATAAAAGAGGCAGAGGGAGGGGAAAACAGAATGAACCATGACATATCCAGTAGTATGAGCAGAGTGTGTAGTTCTCTCTTACTTAAAGGGGGCTTCAGGGAATCCCAGCAATGGTAGATTGAGCATTTCTACAGATCCAAGTTCCAGGTGTGAGCAGTGTGGGCTGACAATGTCCTCTGCATGAGAGAACAGTTTCTCACTGGACACACTAGTTGTTAGGCAAGACAGCAGTCCCAATGCCATGTTGGCCAGACTTCCCCAGACACTTTCTCAACCCAGTAAGACAAGGGATCGGGGGGGGGGGGGTTGGCTTGCAGGGCTCCTGTATTTATGCTTCTAAACCAGGTTGAACCCAGGTTTTTGTTTTGTGCCTTAGGCTGCTTCCTATAGGCTTTTATTGTGCTATCACACTGCCAGGAAGTTTACAAGATAGACAGATGTTCACTTCGTAGCGTTCCCATATTTTCTCATTGTGTGTTCTATTTCCTTTGAAAAAGCACAATATTAACGAAGAATGGTGGAATAGCTACATAATGCTTCTTAATTGTGAATAGTAGGACACACACCCCACTGCCTGGAAGTGCAGTGAGGGTAGAACTAGTCAATATAATTATCATCACATTTTTTCATAGGTGGTCCCCATGAACTGAAAGCCACCCCTTTGTTGTAGCATGTGATTTGCCTCACCTACATGTCATATGTATGGCATACTTTCTTTCATGGTTGGTCATTGGGAGGTAAACGTAGTCTTAACTGGGAAGTCCAATTGCTTGAAGATTGTATCTATGAGGGGACACCATTGTAAAAGGGAAAATTGGTTAATCGCAGGGAATGCACGTTCCATTTAATCTTCAGTTTGACTCTCTCAACCTCAAATGAAAAGAGCTGAGATTCACCCTTTTTTTCTATTCTGTGGTTTAAATTTGTTCCTGAGAAGCTCTCACAAAAGTAAGCAGTTGGAATAATTATTCTCATTTATGAAAAGTCATATAGTTCAGTGTTTCTCAAAGAAAGGGCACCATAGCAATACTTTGAAAAAAAAACTGCTCCTAGTTGGAGAACTCTTGAACTCAAGGACCTTGTATAAAGTTAATGGTGGCTGCAGCAAAATGAAATTCTGCCATTGTATTTTGATTTATATCTTTACAATGCAAGTCACAGTTTCTTCATGTTCCGATCATAAAAACTTTGTCATGCCATTGTACTTGTCATCATATTATTCCTCATTCTGAGCCTCTGTCTGAATAAATAGAGAAGACCAGAGGCGTTGCAATTTACGTCTGGTTCCAATGAACATACAGCTAGCTGTTTTTTAGTGTTGCAAGTGCTGAAGCTGGAAGCACTTCCTGGTTTTATGGTTCGTCTATAGTTTGTGAAAATGGGGGATAGTGGATGTCTATCTTTCTTGGGATGGGGAGTTATTGTACATGTCTCTAGGGCAAGGGCAGAATCTCCTCAACCTTGCATCTTGAAGGTCACTAGGGTTGTAAGTTCTCAGGTCACCAGCTGAGATCTCAGGGAATTGCTTTGCCTCTGTAGGCCTCAAGGGAAGCATGAAAACTTGAGAGCGAGCTGTGCTGGAGGAGTAGAAAGTTTGCATGTGTGTGTGTGAAGTTGTTTTATAACCTTGACATACATCTTTCCTTATTTCCTGTTGGCTCTAATGCTGGATCTGTTGTCGAGCTTACCTTTGGCAGTGCGGGTCCCCTTTGTCTCCTTTCCGGGATAACGTGAGACACTTAGAGTCTCGCGAGAGCATCCCTGGAGGGGAGGGGGGAATGAGAGAGCTATTTAAATGGTGTTTTCCCCTCCCCCCGTCCTCTTCCTTGCTGGCAACCCACCCGCCCGCCCGCCCTATTTTCTAGTGTGAGTTTACCTGGTCGCCTTTGGGGGCCAGATAAGAATATTTGACCCGTATCCTGATTAGCTTTTGGATGTGGGGACTTTTTGCCTATCCCACACTGGAGCAGGTGCAATGGCATTTTGAGAGGTGGAAATGTTCAGTCACACAGGCGGGTAGTGCGGATAGAACAGGTTTCGCTGAGTCCCATCACAATCACAGGTAATGTACAGCTCATCTGACCTCCCAGTGCTGCGGATCATGCAATTACAGTGCTTGGGGGGAAACATGTGCTGGGGCCACACCCGGACCAACAGTCAACAAGCAGAAGGTGGCTTGAGGTCCGGGGCAAGTCAAACTTGGGCCGGCCAGGTTCTCGCTGTCTTCACAACTGCAAGACGTTGGGGCTAGGGACTCGCCCATTTGTTTTGTAAGGGGTCCATTGAGACCTCTGTGCTTAAACCTGATTCCACACTACAGCAGGACCCCCCCTTTTACAGAGGGCAAGAATGATTATTTAATAAAGTGTGGCCCATGTTTATCCCATAATATTTGTCTCGCATCATTGTTCCGGGGTAAGGGGGCAAAGCTCACGTCTTGTGCTTGTGAAGCATTGGAACATCAAAAGGCAAGACATGACAGTAGTGGACCTTGGCGATAGCCAGTGCATGCATGCACTTGGGCCCACTGAACCCAAGAAGTGAAGCCCCTTGTGCCCATTTGCTACAACCACCTGTCTCCAAAACAAGTCTGTCCTTTCTCAAGCCTTGCATGCCCCACCTCTGTGACATCGCAGAATCAACTCTTGTGACATCATAAGACCTTGCTTCCTGATGTTAGACCTGACGTCCTTGGGAATGTGATGCTGCTGTCTTGGTAATCCTAAATGGTACAGCAGAAGAATGAAAACAGAACATATGATTCACTGGTGCTTCTGTTTTCTGGGAAGAAATAAAGTATTCCAGTTAAAAGAGCTGCTACTCCCTGCAGCCCTGGCACATCCTCAAAATCTGCTCTGGAGAAGTGGGGAAATCATATAGAGAACATCTGGAAAATCTGTGGCTGCAGAGGAGATGAGAGGAGAGAAATTATAGATATGTAACTCTACTCTCACTCACACAAGGTTCGACTCTTACGTCAGTATTTTTTGGAATCTTCAAAATTACTGTTCTACAGCTCAGTGAGACTTACCTGTTGAGCCCTCAAAAACAATGTTTGGAAAAGTTCATTTTCTGGACTACCACTTCCAGGTTCTCCTAGCCAGCACATTCCAAAAGTAACTTTCCCAAGATTTTGGGCAGAAAGCAACCAAATACAGTCCTCCCCCACCCCACTATTTCCTCATTTCAAAGGCAAATGTCCATTGCTACATCTACTGATATAAATGGAGCACTGAGGAGGGAAGGACAGGTCCTTTGTTCTGCTGTGTGGCTGTTGGACTTGCAGCTGTCAGGCAGGAAGGAGCATGCTTGTGCTAAACATGTTGGGTGCAGCAAATGCATTTGGTTCCAGAGAAGACTGCTCAAGACAGCCATACTGTTTAATCAAGTGTATGTCCCCCATCAATTTCTCAATGTAGAAAATTAAAATTAAGAATACAGTCCTCAGTATATCATTTGTCTTGTTGAAAGGCTGACAGATTTATGAGAATGAGACTATTGCAAATAATGAATATCAAACAGTGCAGCTAATAAAATTGTATTCAGTCTCCTTCCAATTATTTGGTAGCATTTTACATTAAATTAGTACAAAGTTCCTTGTAAAAATGAGATTTAGAAACAGAATATCTAATAATATTACTTCAGAGGAAAATGGTATCCTACTGAAGCCTTCTAAAAGGAAGGCAATTATAACTAAACCCATGGATAAAAAGATAAGCTTCTTCAAGTATAAAATGTCTCAATATGTTGTTTGAAATTCAGCACATGGCCCACTGCTGTATAAAAGAAGGTTTGAGAAATAACATGCAGTTGCAAGTGATGTCACCAAAGGATCACAGGAAATGTTTGCTCCTTACTAGAGATGGGCACAAACCTGAAAAATGATGTTTCGTGGTTAGCCACGAAGGATTATGAACCAACCTGAAAACTGAACCTGCTCCTGTCATGTTGCCACCCTGCTGCCACTGCTGCACTGCCCCTCCGCCCTGACGCCTTCCTGATCAGTTTTAGCAGCCCTCCTAGTACTTATGTTAAGCTACTGGGGACTTTTGTTTGCATCCAGTGTGGAGGAACCCTCGCTTGTTTTCTAATAATTCTTAAAGATTATACATAGAGATTCTGAGATTATATCTGCACATTTCTTTATTTAATTATTATTTATTTAATATATTTATATATCTCTAACAGTGCAAAGCACTACTCTAAGTGGTTTACAACAAACAATTAAACAATAGCTCCCATCCAACAAACCAAACAACCAAACAATAAACTTTCCTACATAAACATATGTAATGCTTGGATTCAGTTCATCTGGCTCCGAAGGACTGAATTCATTTAATGCAGTTAGATGTTCCATGTCACAGCACCTGCATTGCCTCTTAGGTTGCACATGGCTTTGTTTTTCAGAAAAGACAGAAAGAAAGAAAGTGCTGAATCTCTCTGTCATGCATTAGCATTTCTCCATCTTCTCAAACAAATCTCTCTGAAGTGTAGTTTCAGCAAAGTTTTAATGTTATGGACAGGCAAAGTTCATAAGTACATTTGCAACTACTACAAATCCAAACCACTTTTTGATTTCTTTATCATGCAGAATGTAACCTAATATATAAAATTTATTGAAATATATTTTGTTTTCTCAGATGCCATGCCTTGCAAAAAAGCTCTTGGTGTTATTTTTAACTTAGTGTGGAAGTCTGGGCTCATTCTGAACTTTAGCCCTTCTCCCTACAAATATTGGCTACTCATGTATACTTTGATTATTTTCTCATTCACAATTTCCTGTGCATGCCTCCTATTAAATTCCAGCTCATCTGAAAGTTCCTTCTACAGCCACCCTAGTTTCAATCAATTGCAAATAATGTATTTGGAAGAATATAGTTTGGGAAGGACGTATTTGACAAAAACAAATTACTGGGTCAATTTTTCAAATTTGTTTTACTCTTATTTTCTTCTCAGCCCCATAAGAGACTTATACATCCTCATGACTTAGCATTTAAGATGCCTTGTCAAGGTGAAAAGTATGACACTTGAAGAACACCTTCAGAGCATTATAGAACTTTATAACACCTTTTGGTAGTGTGAGTCTTTGGTGGTCTGTCACAACTAACACTTATTCGTTAATGCAAAATATCATGGACTCTGCTTTGGTAGCAGACTTTCTCTGATAAAAGGAAACAGTAGCATTCTTTCTTATATACATTTTGTCTTAAGCTAGCAGAATCAATGCATTTCCTCATAGAGTTTGCTTCAGTAGAGACTTCCATTCACTTAACATTGCCCTCCACATGAGAAGCAAACCCCATAGAGAAACAATGGGTCTTTGCTATTCATGTAGATAACATGTGATTAGATAGGATTTTGTGTTTTTTACTCTACAATGGCCTCTAATGGACATTCAGTACATTGCTACTTAAACAGTTACCTTTTTCTTGTTTTTCTGTTTTCAAGCTTGCATCTCTTTGTCTTGATAACCTCTATCCGGAGTTCATTATTGTTCAAACCTCACATTTCAAGGGTAACATTTCTTATACCCTTAATCATATAAGTATTTATACAAAATTTGAATTAGACAGATCCCCCTCAACTGCAATCAGGTGAATGTGGGGAAGCTCATTTGTAGCATTTTTCTGTTGCTCCATTGTCCAGTTTCACCATATTGACAGTCCTATATAGGTATTCCCCCAATTAAATTCATTAGCCATATACATATGTGAATGGGAAAAGATTATATATGTTTACTAGCCAGGTGGGCTTATTGGAAATTCCATTATTTAGAAAGAAACAACATTCAGTTAGTATGTGAGAAGGCTTATAGCATGCAAGCCCTCTTGCTAATATCTGGCTGACTATTTTCTTTTTTAAAAAATTACATGTGAAGAAAATTTCTATTCCTTACTAGGATTCAAGCAGGGTTAAAAATATGTTTTGCCACAAGTGATAAAGTAATTCATTTTGTATTCATCAATTCATAAGAATGATTCATCATTTTAAAATAACAGGTATGATTTCAGTACTTCTTAAGTCTTTACAAAATTAATATGAAGACTTGGTTTCTGAATAAAAATAACTGCATATTTTCTTCTATTTAAAAAAAAAATACTTTTAGAACTACAGTTTTATATGGTAATTATACCATCAGCCAGTACATGTATTCTAAGATGCATACTTGCAGAACTCAAAAGTACATTATTCTCACCATGTTCTCTCTTTTCAGATACGTTTGATTATGTCTCTTGCTGCTAGTTCTGATTCTGTACCTTACAATTTTTTTTAAAAAAGAGAAAACAAAGCAATACTTGCCACTTAGATTAGATATGAGGGTGTCATAAAATGTCTGTCAAAATGCCTCAAAATGCCCCAAAGAAGCAGATTTTGAAAGTAACTAGAAATATTACTTGTTGCACTTAAAAGTAACTCTGTAATTATCTGTTCCATTACTTTTATCATATTTTATAAGTACCTGTTACTTTACTTGTAATCCAAAAGCAACTAGTTACAGGTAACTGCATGATTTATTGCCAGTCTCTGTATTAAATGTATGATATTCTCTGAAAGAAGATGTGGTGAAGACTACAGAAATGTTAAAAGAAACTAAACTATCAGAATAGCAAGTAATAACACTAGCAGGGTTAAGTAAGACCAAGAGAATTGACAAATTATGGCGGATGGGTCGGAAGGACCATTTTTGCCTTGTCAGCAATCAAATATTTACTGCCCAGCCTTAATATAGTCTAATTGGGGAGGGGGTGGTGGATATAGGTTTTTAGGCTGGGCCTTCAAAACCTATGTGCTGGGCTGGAGTGGTGAAATCTTCCATATATATTGTGTGACTGAGACCTTGGGGAAGAGTTGGAAGCACAAAGAACAATTCAGCACAAAATGAGCACTGCATATCTAAGTCCCATGTGTGCCTTTTAAAAGCTCCCACTGTAAAAATACAATTAAAAGTGTCTGCTTTAATCATCCATTAACTGATGGGACAATCTCCACTGATGCATGATAATGTTTTATAGGCTGAAATGTTGCTCTGTTTTGTCACATTGGAGGACACCAACAGACCTTTGGAATTTGGAGTTACTGGACGCAAAGCTGCATTTAGGAGAGTTGGTGTTACCACAGCTGTTGCTGGACATGGTATAAATGGAAATCAATACTGTAGGAGACTGTGATTCATGGAGACTGTGCATCCCCCAGCAGAACTGAAAGAAAAGGCAGAACTAGCAGATTCCTTTAAGAGGAAGTTTTCAAAGAGGGCTTCCTATTATTGAGACTGTTGCTCTGTTTCATTTTATTTGAATTAGTCAGTCCTTTTGACTTCCAGATTAAAGATTAAAACAATAGATTGTGTACAAAGGGGAGAACTGCTTGTTAAGATTCCCCACTGAATTAAAGCCTGTTAATTTCAGCTGCCAATTAAAAAGAGGACAAATGGCTTCCTGATATAAAATGACCAATTGGTTCACCAGAGTTTGAACAAATACTTCATTTGTGCTGTTTGCACTGGCGAATCGCTTTTGCTTTCCCAATTAAAACAACAGTCTGCATACAGAGAGGTAGGAATCAACCCCCTTTGAAATTCCATTCCACTGAACTAAACAAAGAATGTGAGTTATCCTTTTGCGGAAAGAATGAGCATTGTGTTAAACAACCAAGAGGGTCACAGGTTGTTAAATACAGAAATAAAGTCAATGAATGAAGAGTTGCATTTTTAATCTGCCTACAAGCTGGTGAAAGGAGAGTGCCAGTGATGGTTATCTAAGCTGCACTCCAGTCATACTCAGACCAGGGGCAGCTGGTGCCTGTTGGAACTGATAGGGTAAGGTTGCCAAGGGAAGGAAGCAAAGGTCAGTGGTTGGTGGGGTTAACTCTTTCTAGCTATTCCACCTCTTCCACCCTCCCACTGTAATGAACCTTCTTAATGCTTAACATACAATGGAAGGGAAGGATAGTCTATTATATTGTCTCAGTGTGTCCTTGATTTGCTGCTAGGAGAAACAATGTGGCATCTACCACCATTTTGAATGACCCAACAGGGGAATTGTTCAGTATATATGAACTGTTGTTGTCATCATTTATTCATAGAGGGGCACCAATGTAGATAGCTCAGTATAGAAAGTTTAAATAGAATCAGATAACTTTACTCCAATGGTAACTTTACCATTAACACACAAAACAGCCAATAAGAGGAGGGAGATAATATTATATAAATGAAAAAGCAATTTGTGCTCTGGCTGACCATCTTCCACTGACTTGGAGATAGATCAAAGTTCAAGTATGGCCCAGTCTGATTTCGGCAGCTCTTGCCATCATGTTACCCTTTTTGTATGCTCCTCTTTTCTATTGCCACAGAGCACCTGGCAACTACAGGAGAAAAAAAGAACCGTGCAATCCATGTCTAGAAAGTACATTCTGGGTTGAATAATACTTTCATTAGATCACTAAAATGTTATAAACATGACAAGATTTCAAGTTATCCACAACTCTACTTTAGGGCTAGATGGTACAACATTTGGGAACATTGGGAAAGAAGCAGGAAGTCTATAAATACTGCTATTGGCCATTGTCTTTATAATCCGGAAGTGGACATAGTGTGATTTCTGTGCTGGGTGAAACACTCCAGAGGCCCAAATGCAACTTCCAACATCCCTATGCCTCATAATTTTTTAAAAAAATATGTTTCAACCATGATTTTTCGAACAATAAAAATAAAAATCCCCTTTCTGCATTTGAAAGATATTGGGAGCAATTCCGCTATGTTTAGAAACCACTTGGGTTCATATTTACCATGATTTTACATCATTGCTGTGATATTGCTGAAAAACCAATGCCTCTCAAACTCATTAGATGTGAATTGGATGTTTGATTGTCACTTGTGTTTTGGGACTTGGAAGACTCCTTTATGGGGCTCAGATGTGTGGCTTGTAGTCTTGGACTGAATAAACTGTGGAGCACAGATGTGCACATTTGTCAGTTACACTCTTGTTGAGGTTCTCATTTGTTGCTGGTAGTCTCATTCCATCCCCATCCCAAATCAGATGAGAGACTTCCCTGCTTCCCATGGAAGGTTTATATATATGTACATTTTTTAAAATTATACATTTTGTGTTTTGTGTCCATTTTTAAATCTAAAATGTATCACAGCTCTTGGCACTGCATGGATTTCCAGTTCAAGATGTGTTTCACTCCATTATATTCAGGAAAAATGAAAATGATATTCCAGCAACGAAATATACAACTGAAGAACTTCTAGAGTGATCACTGTAAGTAATCTAGTTTACATGGAATCTTTGAATAGGAATCAAGATTGTATATTTTGGAGTCTGACAGCAACTGAGGACCATCTTCTTTAACACATACCCACTGGGATTATTTTACAGGTTCTTTGAAGAGACTCATCCATGTGCTGGAGTATCTCTGCTGACCCAATCCCGGAATAAAGACGCGAGGCAAAGAGATGGGTTAAAATTGGGCCACTTTATTGATAACACATAATAATAATACTGGCAATCCTCTGTTAAAAAGAGAGGGGGCCTGCTGTAGTGTGGAAACAGGTTAAAGGCAGGGGTATGCCGACACCCCTTGATCACAATATGGGCGAGTCCCCGGCCCCAAGTTCCCGCCGTCAATAGACAGCAGGAACCCGGCCAGCCGCTAATAAACACCCCCAGACCTCAAGCCATCTTTTGCTGATGACTATTGGTCCAGAAGTGGCCCAGCGCATCCCCCTGCTGCAGACACTGGATCGCACGATCCGCAGTGCTGGGAAGTGGGATGCGCTGTTGGCTTAACTGCAATTACAATTGGGACACACCGAAAATACCTGTTATTTCTGCACTACCGGCCAAAGTGACCAAATTAATCCACCAAAATTGCCAACAACCCTCATCCAGTGTGGGATAGGCAAAAAATCCCCCCATCCAAGAGCCAATCAGGATGAAGGTCAAAAATTCCTATCCGGCCCCTGCAACGGCGACCAGAAAAACTCACACTGGAAAAAAGGGAAGGGCGGGTGGGGGCCCGAAAAGAAGAGGAGGGTGTGAAGGGGGAAGGCTGCTTATATAGCTAAAGCCTTCCTGCCCTTCGCACCATGTCACGTGGTCTTGTTGCAGCCTCGCTCTATCCCGGCTGGGCAGCAAAGAGCGATCGCGTTTGCAAAGGCTATGCCTTGCACGCGATCGCAGCATTCTCTTTTTCTGCTGTGATTTATACTTGGTCTTCCAAGTGCCTGGTAAAATGCCATTCAGAAAGCTAAGATAAATTCCGTTTTTTATTGCAACTACCAGAATCTCCCAGTCCATGCGTGCTGGGGATTCTGGGAGCTATAATCAAAAACAGCAACTTTCCTGAGTGATGTCCATTCATGTATGTGAATGGACATCATTCACCTAATGTCCGTTCACATGTCTGCAGCTTCAGGTGGCCATTTCTTGATGGAAGACCTTCCTAGGCAACTATAACCGGATCATGTTTACAATATAATTTTCTTAAAGCATCAATTCCAGAATAATATTTTGTTTCCCAATATCATTCAATTCTAATCAATTCTACTATGCATAAAGTTATCTTCTAGTGGGGGGAAGAAGCTGAAGTAAATGCCTGGAGTTAATTATAAGTGGATATACGAAGACAAATGACTTTGCACTGCTTGATCAACCACATGAGGAGATGGAAGGTGGGCATCTCTTCTCAGTTATATTGGATAAAACTCTGGCTCCACTGGAACCAATGGGAACTTTTTCAATACATTTATCACAGTCAAGACAATTCTTTTCCTTCAGACAAAACTCAACCTTAAAGCAACACTTATATCTCTTTAAAAATGTCCTATATAATGAAAAATTGCTTATCCAAGAGAAATGAGCATTCTTGCAAAATATGCCAAACATCTGTTAGCCTCACAATTAGCATCTATTACACTGCAATATCTCTACTACAATAAGGGAGCATATCTGCTAGCATATGTATTAAACCTGCATTTCTAGTCCTATGCCTGAACTTGTCTGTTTTGCATACATCTACAAAAATAATTTTGCCTGACTGGCTGATGGGACATAGGATTAAACCTTGGAGTTCTTGATAGCAGGTTTGGGATACATACCCTTAGGCTCCGATTTAGGACTTGAAGTAAGATCCACTGCTGAGTGTTCCTTTTTCTCTCTTTAGTCTGTCAGAAGTAGTTGTTTTTTAGCTTGCTGTTGATCTGTTCCCAGCTGTAAGTAATGAAACATTCATATTCTTTCTCCTACAATTGTCTCAGAGTGAGTTATTGAGACCTTTAGTGTCAGTTAATGAGAAAGGGGTGGACTATCTGGGGAACATGAAGCTATTCTCCTCTGTGAGTCCCTGTAATTCTACTGTGCAGCTAAACGAATTGCAGCAGAAATTCAAAACTCTGCAACAGTTAGCATGATGTTTTGGAATGTAATTCTCATCACCGTCAAGCCAGAGTAACCAAATGACAAAGTAACATTTCTGACCTCTGGGCAATAGATTCTACATTGCTCTACATGAGTAACAGAAGAAGATGCCTGATATCAAATCAAAACCTGGATCACATAACCTGGTACCCTTAATGTTGACTGGCAATGGTTCTCTAGGATTTCAGGTACCCAAGACATCCCTGATATTTCATGGTCATCTTCCATCCAAGTGCTAATCAGGCCTGAGCTTGCATAGCTTCCAAACCAGGCTAGATCAGAGGCGTTCAGGGTGGTATGATGTTGTATTCAGTAGTTTTGTAAGTTGCCCTGAGATGGTCTTACCTAAATACAGAATGTAACTCAGAAGTCCAAGAAATTGAATCACTTGATTGATAAGCAGATATTCTGGAAGTAGCAGGGCAGGAATTAGAGGACAGAAAATATTTGCTTCCCCCAGTATTGAGAGATCCCTGTTAGAGCCTGAAATCATCTCAGTCTTATGAGAGCAGCAGCATGTGTATAGCATTTAGAATTGGTCAGGTCCTTATGTTTAAATCAGCAGGTTTTATTTGGCTCCTGCTGTGCCCATGCTGTTTCCTCATTTGTGTGTGTCTGTGTAAATAGCAAGAGCATAAACAGTTCCACCTTTCCATGTAAATCAGTGTTTGCTTTGAATTATCCAACTCCACAGGCTGGCAGCCTTTTAGTTAAAATTAGCCGTCTACCTTGATCTGTACAAGAGCTGTCATCCCCAAGTCACAAGATCAGGTTTCAAGCAAAGCCTAGATTTATGATGGGAATTGGAGGATGGAGCGAAAAGCTACAACATTACTAGTGGTTGTTTTTTTTAACCCACTTGATGGTAGCATGACACCAGAGCAATGCATTTTTTATTCTCTTTTTCCCAAGCTACATATTAACCTTCTTTGGCTTATTAATACCATGAAGGTACAGAGATTGCTCTGAGTTTGATAATGTAATATGTCGGACCAACAAGGCACCAAGTGTAAACAAATTAGGAAAAGCCAAAGCTGCTTATCTGGAGTCCAAACAAGTGTTTATACTGAATATGGGCTATTTTCAGTTTGGTTACATATTAAATAAGCAAAGTTGAGCAAATATACACTGTATCTATGAATGTACATTATTTAAAATACACTATCTTTTTTTTTAAAAAAAATAAATATTTACTAAATTTAAGAGCTTAAAATGCCTTTGCTTCCCTTTGCTCTTTTGTCAACTCCATGCTTTAAAAAAGATAATTTGCATGAAGCAAAAGGCAGCTGAACTCACTATTGTTTGTTTGGATAAATTATGCACTCCCTACCTTATTGTCCTATACTTTGCTGTATTATCTTTTATGTTTAGGACAACATGCTCTTCCAGAAGGAGAATACGCCCAAAGAAACCAGGTTCTGTGCATGAATCTCCTCTGAAATGAGAGGAACATGCATACAACACCCTCTGGTTCCTGGCTCTGGATATATTTGCATCTAGCCTTTTGAGCACTGAACCTTTATCCAGCAAAATATTGCCAAGTATATCTGACGAGCTTGGGAATGAGGAGGAAATGGTGCTTCAGATATTGTAGGACTGCAACCCCTATTAACCTTAGTTAGTATAGCCAATGGAAAAATATGATAGATGTTGCAATACAACAACAACTGGAGGGTCACTATGCATTTTCAGATTCCTCAAATACATGGTGGCCCAGGGTACAACTGGGACATATCCCTGCCCTGTGCTGCAATAGTGTTTGTTTTCCCCCCCTCTTTTGGTATACCTGTACAATGGTGGTGGCCTCGTGCATGGTATCTTGAGCTTTTTCAGGACAGACTGGAATCTTTTGCATTGTTCCTTATTACTGCATTATATAGTTAGAATGCTTTGCCACTCCACCCCAGAACAATGACGTGAGGCATAAAGTGCTGGGGTAAACCAGGGCCATGCTTTATTAATTCCAACAACAGAAAGGGGCCTGCCATAGTTTGGAACGAGCATAACTGGGTCTCATCAGACCCTTTTCTCCACAAAATGGGCGAGTCCCCAGCCCCGGGTTTGTGTAGTCCTATAGACAGTGCAACCCTGGCTAGCCTTGCTCTGACCACCCCTGGGCCTCAAGCACCCAATTCTATTGGTGGCCCTTGGTCCGGGTGTGGCCCCAGCGCATCCTCCCCCCCCCCGTGCTGTAATCTCACGATCCACAGCGCTGGGAGGTTGGATGAGCTATAACCTTACTTGTGCTCTCACCAAGACTCACCAATCCAACTTCATTCTGCACTACTCACCAGCACGACCAATCCAATAACCACCATTCAACCGTGTCATATCTTGACCAGTGTGGGATAGGTGAAAAATCCCCATGGCACCCAAAGGCGACCAGAAGAACTCACACTGGTTACAGGGTGGGCGAGTGGGTTGCAAGCCTCAAAAGAGGCCAAAATGGGGGAGCAGCGCTCCTTTAAATGAGCACTCGCTCTCCCTCCCTTCTGGTTGCATTTGCGAGACCTAGCCATCTCACTTTATTCCGGAGGGTGAGGCAAAGAGGCTCCGCCTGGAGAAGTGCTCTCTCTGGCAGAGCGGCCATTTGAATGGCAAGTAGAAAGAATTGTAGCTTCTGGTTCCATTTGCCTTAGGCATGGTGCACAAGATGTTCCTGTATCAGTACGGGCTCAAATATTTGTTTCTGCCACAGCAAAAGCAGCCTCTTGAGCCCAGACAACTAAGCTAAAATATGACTATATTTTGTTGAAGTGTTTAATGTTCTAAGATGACAACATACTTCAGCAAAGACTAGTATTGTATTAAATTCTTTATGACATAGCTAGCCTCCACAGAACACATACATTGCACTGGAATGCTTCCGGAGAAAAAGAGATGTCTTAACACAACCTGAGGAAAGAGGGAAAACTAGTATTAATCAGAACTGAGGAGAAAAACAATTCCTAACAGAGGATAGGTAAGCTCCCTTTACCTTTGTCAGATTGGTTCTGAAATAAGTAGGTCTAATTCCCTCTACATCACAAAACAGCTTGACTAATTTCTGAACTTTTTATGTATGTATTTTGTCTGTTTCTGTGAGCATCTGAAACAGACCTTTTTTTCCTGTTGCTTTGTACATGTAGTCTCCATGTAGATCTTCTGCATATCAACGGCATCTATTCTAAAATTGTCATTTGTTGCTTTGTGCCATCAAATCTCCTCTGACCCATGGCAACCTTCTGAGTCAGTGACCTCCAAAATATCCTGTCATTAACAGCTCTAGCTCAGATCTTGCAAACTCAAGGTTTTCTTGAAGTTAAAAAATTACCACATGCAGAATGTCTCTAACATTGTCAATTTTTTTTCCTCTTAAACAATCTCTGTTCTCTGTGCCTTGAGATAAAATGATAAATCAAACATACAAAGGGCATATATGAGTATTTAAGACCCAACTAAATCTGTTTAGTCAACTCTGTTCAGGAATTCTATATAAGGGTTAACTAAACATGTGGGGAAAGAGGTGTGCCAGTCCCACCCCCTCCATCATTTCTCTCATCACATGAAAAGTGATATGTCTGAAGAAGAGAGAGTGCATAAGGGGCTCTCTATATGAGACAGAAATTGGATTTTGTAGTTTGGGCTTATGTAGCAATTTTTAGCATGTAAAAGTTGCCTTTTTGGTCCTGTCCTCCTCATTTGAGCAAAGTGACATTAAGAGGGCAAGGCAAGTGTGATTTCCTCCTCACAGGTTTAGCCAACATATTTCTAGGACATTTGAACAATGTTTGTCCATATTTACAATGCCGTGTGGCGACAAGTGTGGAAATTTCATTTTATTCTTCAATAGCTACTCATTGCAGTTATTTTGATGAGTATGTCATATGACATTGTAGCAGAACAGAATAAATGAAACATAAAAAGCTATTTTGGCTCATTGGTCCACTGCTATTCTTCTAACATTCACATTTTAGCATGATTTTGGTTTGTTCGTTACCTGAAATTACAGTTGTTGGCACTGGTGTTTAAAAATTCACAAAAAAGACAGAACAATATTGCTGATAATCTGTTTTTAAAGAGAGAAACTGTCACAATATCCTGCAATTAAAGATTTTGTTCCATGAGGATGATTGCGGTGACAATTGCAACATCAAGGTTACAGCCATTTCTGATGCCTTAAGTGTATAACTGTGAGAATCAATAAATGTTTTTAAAAACGGTGGAATTAAGGTGTCTTTAGTAACGTTTATTTCCTAAGCATCTGGCCACAGTGGCGTGTGCAGGAGCTGACCACCTGAAAAGCTTAGGCTGGTCTTGTTGAGAAGAAAAGGAAGAATATGTAGAAGCAGAAGAAGGATCATGCAGAGAAAATTGACAATACCTTCGCCTATTTTATTTGTTAGACATTTTTAGACGCAGATGGTTGAAGTTCTTCTGCCACTTGAAGTGAGAAGCTGGACACTGTCTTAAACATGAGAAGGAGCTGTTGCACTGTTATCCCCCACTCCACCCCACTATTTTTCATGCAGAGCAGCATACACATATCTAGTTACTGTACAGGGTTGGAGGATGAAGCAGTGGCATTGGTGACACATCTGTTTTCCTGCTTTGGATATTGGCTGACAGAAGACAGAAGATGGAAAAAATGCACATTAGAAGAAAGCCAGGTTCTGAGGTATTCTCAGAGCAAAGAGGTGATGGGAGGGGTGGCCAGAGAACTCTTGCTGTTTCCATGGGTGCTTCTGCCATTGGGTCTACGCTTGGAGAAGTCCTTGGACCCATGCATGCCAGGGATAGACAGCTCTGAATTCCTGTGAGCATTGGCTCCAGAACAAAACAGGTCCATCAGTGGCAGTCCAGTGCCAAGACAGTGGTAGGGGGAAATGGGAAATGGTAACAACCTGCTACTTGAGGCAACCACCTCACTGTGCCTAATGGAAGGGCCAGTCCTGTTTTTCAAATTTGAAAATGGAATAAGACTAAGATTAATTTGATACTTCTTTGTATCAATACAAACCAATAATGCCAGCTCAGTGTATAAGCGGTATAGGGTAAAGTAACTAGTTTTATTTGGCCACAGCAAGTCCTTTAAGGATGCATAAAACATTTGTTTTGTTCTTTGCCCTATTTTCATTGCTAGAGAGTTGTTTTGTTACACATGTCTTAGAATTACACTCATTTAGGTCACCCCACCAAGGTTGGTTGGAAGGCCATGGAACGCAGGAGAAATAGTAATTCCAGCAGCAGAGAGATAAGTCCACCAGAAGGTCCAAACTCATGCCACAGAGACTTTTTGGTACTTGCACCAGTAGAAAAGTCCACAGGAAGGAATCTACTGACAGCAGTGCTCCTGCTTGCAGTAGGTCATGAAACAAGGGATACCAGTGGTAGGTCAGGATCCATCAGATCCAAAGCTTTCTTCATTCCTTTGACACATGCAGCTCAAACAGCATCAGCCCTGGAGTTGACAGTATTGCACACGGTGGGGGGAGGAAAATAAAGACGTAAATAGTCGTAAGGAGAAAAAAGAAAGGGAAAGCACTTCACTCTATTCCACACTGCTGTCCAGTGTTGGTTGCCTATGATAGGATGTAGTCAGGAGCATGGGTATCAGTTTTCCTTTCCTCCCTCTGTTGTCTCCCCTGTTTCCCATTTTAGATCATAGGCTTTTAAGCATGCACAATTATGTGTTTGTGTGGTGCTGGGTTTGTTTGTTTGTTTACTCTATACTTTTTACATCTAACCATCCACATTGACAATGCTATCTAAATAATGGTGCTAATGATGATAATTTTCAAATACCTCTGAATTATTCCTTTGATCTGAGCAGTTATTAGCAATACAGGAGATAGGAAATATGACTGCATTTCTTTTTTTTTTTTCCTTTGCTTTGTGTCAGGTTTTACATCCAGTGGAACATGGCAGGAGAAAAGCCTGAAGCAGCTTGAGTTCCCCCGTAGTGATAGTACATCAGTATCTGCTTTTTTAATCTAAGATCCTGTTGTCAGCCTGAACTCACTTCTTCCTTTTCCTTCCTATCTCCAATCCTCTGTTAAAGAGGATACAATGACATGCTTCAACAGAAATCTGTCCTCCTTTGCTGTGTTTCCATGTGTCCAACAGCGCGTAGCAAAGCTAAAGATCTTCACAAAAACTCAGATCATCTCCTCTGCTGCGTGCTACCCGGTAGTGTACTTTTAAGGAGCTCATCATGCATTCATTTCTCAAAAAGAGGTCTTCATACTTTTAATAGATAAAGTTAAAATGAATTTAGCTGTTTAGAAAAAGCCAGTCAGCTGGGCTAATACTGAGATGCTAATATTTAGCATGATTCAGCTCAGCCCTTACAGGAAAGAAAGTCACCCAGCACTGTAAAATAGAGTCAGTTTAAAGGGATAGTCATCAGGAAAACACAACAAAACAAAAATGTTTTATGGAAGAGTGGAGTCAGTTAGTGATAAGAGGCTCGGGTGTAAAAGCACTCTGAGATTTTAGATGTTCATGGAAACATAGGATTTAGATAGACAGGACTTTAGGGCTGAGCCGAAGTAGAAAGAAAATACATCAGGCTGCTAAAGAAGAAGATGCTACCGATCCATCTAGCACAGAATTGTTTGCACTGATCAAAAGTAGTTCTCTAGATCTCGGAAAAGAATCCCAGCTCTCTCTGGAGATGCAAAGCCTGTGCTCTTCCATGGAGCTAAGGCCATTCCACCAGTTTTTCTCTTGCAACGTGTGATTGAAACTTCTCCTAGATATACTTTCACTCTCTGAACATAATGGGACTTGGAGGCAGAGGGGAAGAAAGAAGTTGGATGAAGATTAGTCACATCATTTGAAAGTAACAGAATGGGGCATGTTTAGCTGAGAGAAAAGAAGACTGAGGGGAGATATGATAGCACTTTTCAAATATGTGAAAGGTAGTCATACATAGGAAGGGCAGGATCTGTTCTTGATTATCCCAGAGTGCAGGACACATAATAATGGAGTCGAGCTACAGAAAGCCAGATTTAGGCTGAATATCAGAAAAAACAAACAAACATCTTAACTGTTAGAGCAGTAGGACAATGGAACCAATTACCTCAGGAAGTGGGGTGCGTTCCAATGCTGGTGGCATTCAAGAGAAAATTGGACAACCATCTGTCAGATCTGCTTTGATTTGAATTCCTGCATTGAGCAGGGGATTGGACTCGATGGCCTTATAGGCTCCTTCCAACTCAATTATTCTATGATTCTATGATTCTACTATGCTGTGGGAGTGCAGAATGCTTATTACCACCATGCATAATGTGACAGTTCCACCAGTAGTGTGTGTAGGTGTGTGTATTCATGCATTTGTATATATAATAATGGCAGGTTTGTATGGTGTTTGACATATTGTTAGCTAAAAGGGAATGGGAACATTCTGTGACCATATGTGTCTGTCCCCATGTATTCTTGAAACAATGCATGGGCCTATAGCATTCTCTTTCATTTTCTGTTATTCATAGGTACTGATAGGAGGATGTAGCTTTAATTGTATTCAGTGATCCACACTTTTCAGTCATGCACAAAGACTAGGTTGGTGAAAATGAATTAGAACAACAGGAAGAGGCTTAAGCATTTTCTGCTGTGCTGCACTCCTGCTAGCAACATCGCTATCCAGATTTCTCACTGAGGCAAGAGCACAGCCAGTTTGGGATAAGCCTTTTCAGTACACTGAAAGGCATGCTGCTTTACAGAAAGGGCTAGAGCATGACTTCAACTATCCAGCTGTAACTATTTAATAGTCACCTATGTTCATCTTGTTAGAAATGTCTGAATGTGTATCTAATGCTGGAGCACATCCTCGTGTACTTATGAGACTGTTCAGTAACAACAACAATATATCTTTTTTCTTTGTGTGATATCACAACTATTTTATACACTGTCCTTCCAAATTCTGAAAATTATATAAATCTGATAATCTGGATCCATTTCAGACCATCTTCTAAGCGAGACAGATGGGAAGTGTAACCTCATTGGTTCTCCTGGATCTTTATGTGGCCTTTGATACCATTGACCACAGTGTCTTTCTGGGTGGGCTATCAAGTTTAGGGATTGGGGTCTCTTTTCTATGCTGGTTTCGGTCTTTCATTGATGGCCAGTCTCAGATGGTACAGCTCAAGGATTCATTTCCTCTTGAATTCAAGAATAACTATAGGGATACAATCTCTCTTTCTTCTATGTATGTATGTATGTATGTATGTATGTATGTATGTATGTATGTATGTATGTATGTATGTATGTATGTATGTATTTATTTATTTATTTATTTATTTATTTATTTATTTAATAACTGTGTTGGTAACATGATATTAACCTGTTACTTTTTAATTACCTTCACTTAATAATAATAATAATAATAATAATAATAATAATAATAATAATAATAATAATAATAATAACAACAACAACAACAATAACAACAACAACAACAACAACTTACATAAATGCATTTAAAAACAGAAAAATGACTCCCACACAAATCTAGTAATTTTAGAAAAAATAAATAAATCTGTACAATGCTGCTACCAGTTGTTGTTTTGCAATGTCCTTGTTACACTAAAAAGTGACACACTGTAGATTGTGTGATTACTTGTAATATATTATTTCCAAATGTTGACCTGAACCATATTATGGATGGGTGGGGGTGGGAGGGGTTAAATATTTGGACTGTGAATGGCTCCTTCTTCCATTTTCTCAACATGTAGCAATTTCCATGGTCAAAGAGCTGTCAGAATGGGTTCTGTAAGCCCTGGAAGAGTAGCTTTCCTTACCAGTCTCATAATCTTCAGTTGAAACAGTGCTATTTTCTCTCTGGTATAGTCCAATCTGAGACTAGTAGTCTCAACCCTTATCTACTCAAGAAGTGTCCATTACAACCACCAGAGGGAAAGTTCACTGCTGCCTTAGCTGCCCCCACCACTGCCTTCCTCTTCTCAGGCTCCCAAAGTGAGTTTTAAGACATTGACCAGGGATGTTGGCAAGTTTTGGGGTCCAAGTCCCAAGTCCGAGTCTGAGTCTTTGGTAAACGTCCCAAGTCCCAAGCCCCAAGTCTAAGTCCCTATTAAAAACAAGCTTTTTCCCCAGAAAAAAGAGGAGATGGTGGGTGGGTTCTGGGTTGCAAGCTGAGTATGAGTCATTGGAAAAAAAACACAACCCGAATCCAGTCTGAGCTGAGTCACCAGTGCAACCTAAATCTGACTTGGCAGTGAGTCCTGCTACTTGAGTCCCCATCCCTGACATTGACACCAGGACAGTCGTTTACAAGGCCATTTGAGCCTTTTCTGAACTCTCTCTCTCTTAAATATTGCCTTCATTTTTAATTCTACTTTTTATATTTTGCTGGCTTTAGCTCTACTGGAGAAAAAGACATAATGTGGCTGATCTATCATAACAAACAAAGAAAAAAACAACACTGCCTTCCCACCCCAGAATAAAGAGGTGAGACACAGGTGATGGGCAAGTCCCACACCCCATTGTCACATGGTCCTTAAGACAGCATGACCCTGGCTGGCAAAAGATCAAGCCCCTCCCAGGCCTGTAAGCCCCTTCTCTTTGGCAGCCCTCAGCCCGGGGAGGGCCCCAGCATGTCCTTCCTCCTGGTGCTGTAACCTCACGATCCACAGAGCCTCAAGGTCAGATGTGCTATCACCTCCATTGTATTCCATGGGCACTCACCGATCCTGTTTCCTTCCGCACTACCTACCATGGAATGGGCTAGCCTAGCTGTGACCCATTCCTCCCACCAAGCTGAGAATTTTGGCACACAGGCCCCTGTACAAATCATTGAGGAAAACTTACAAACTGGCCTCTGAGAAATGAACCCCATCACCTCTGTACAGTTCCTGCCAGTCCAAATGGATTTCCGGGTGTCCAATTACCGAACCTATCCCGTTAATAACCACCCTGCAAACGTTTTTATTAACCTTCCTACGGGCCTTATTTATACAACTTGGATCGCATTCCACCCTCCAAACATGCCGGGGAATTATTGTGGACCAAACAACTCTTGATGATGGATACTTGACCTTCCAGCTCTGTAGGTCCCTCAAAATATCTAACAGTATGAACTTGCCACTCCTTCTGAACAAGTCATTACCACCCAGGTGAATCCACAGTACATCTGGGGGTACACCCAAAAAACCTGAAGATGCAACTTCATTGAACTCTTTCCAAAGCATGCCTCTCCACCCTTTTCAATCCAACCGAGCAGAGGCTCCAAGTCCCAAGTCACGGCCCCAAGCTGTCCTGGTAGTGTATGCGCCTGCCCAGTAAATAAAGATGTGGCCCACTAACAAGATCCTCCATCGCCACTTGAGCCGTTCCACTCCTGAAACAAAAAACACAAAGAGCCAGGAGCTAGCCTACAACTGTGGCATGTTGGGAACATAAAGCCTGTATCTATTGGATGGCCATCTCCCAACCCTCTTGATTTCTTCTGGGCTGTATCCTAGATTAGCCACAGTTGATGCTGCCCCAATATGGAATGAATGGGTTCCAAAGTGCCATCCTTCCAAACCCACCTGTCCCAAGGTGTTACCTGTGACCTTCCAAAATTGATACTTTGTCCATGGTATGCCATTACTGTGGCAGAATAGATAACCCTTGATGCCTCAGGTACACTTCCAATGCCTTGATGTATCTCCTTGATGCCTCAGGTACACTTCCAATGCCTGAATAGGGCATATTTCCTTGATAGAACATACCCCTAATATGATGTTTATCCCTCTCCCTATCTGGTCTGTTTTGGATCTGTGTATATGCCACTGTATTCTATCTGCTACCACTGCCACATCTGATAGCTGCAACACCACCTGTGACGTATCACTTCTACCTGCCACAACCACCTCATAAAACTCTTAAAGCTCCAAAAAATGTCAGAAGTGTGGCCAACTGAAACAGCTTATTAGACTGGCGGGAATAAATGTGGACCTATCATCTGGTGTCCAAACCCTTTCTTTGCTCCATCCCTCAATCATCTTAAGTATTCTCAAATCAGCTGTTGTATCAGCAACCCCCAGCGCCTTGGCTTGGAATGCCAGTGCCAACATTTTTTCTTGAATAGAACTGGGTGCCAAACCCTTCCTAAACAAATAAATGCCAAACTGCTGTAGTTGTTCTACCAGTATAAGCCATGCCATCTCCAGGCTTTCATTAACTCTAAACACCCTAAATTCCTTGCAGACCGCCGAATAACTGCAGTGAGTACTTGGAGCGAGTGCCAACCCTATTGCTCGCAGGCTTCACTCTTCCAGTTAACCATACCTCTTGGGCCACCTGCAAGCTCCCAGAGCTAATGTCCTGAAACGCGCAATCTGTTGATGGGACAGGGCATCAGCTATACTGTTACTTAGACTGGGAATGTGTTCTGTATGGACAATAATATTAAATTGCAAGGTGCGTAAAACAAATGTCCGAACCAGCCTCATCACCCGTTGGGATCTTGAAGATAAAGTGTTGATGATGTGTACCACTGCCAGATTATCACACCAAAATCTAAAAACTGAGTTTGCTCACTCATTTGACCACAACCATAGGGCTCCTAAAATAGGAAAGAACTCAAGGAATGTCAGGTCTCTTGTCAAACTTGGGGTCTGCCATTCCTCGGGCCAAATTCCAGCACACCATCGTCCCCTGAAATAAATGCCAAAACCCAATAACCCTGCTGTGTCCATCTGTACTTGCAGTTCAGTCCTTAGCTGAATCTCTGATCTTCAGAGATCTTTCCAAAAATTGCTGCCACACTCTCAAGTCTTGTCTCATGCCCTCTGTAACTCTGGTTCTATGAAACAGTCTGCACAGACCACTCATGGTAGCACACAGTCTGCGTATAAATGCCCTATTTGGAGCTACCACCCTACAAGCAAAGTTCAGGTGCCCAACCACTTCTTGCAACTCCTGCAGGGTAACTTTTTTCAGGCCAGAGAGGTCCCTCAATCTTGCCTGTAGCTCTTCTAGCGTATTAGCCAGAAGCTGACAATATTACTGTTGGGTGTCCAGTTCTATTCCTAAGAATATCATTGTTGAAGCTGGTCTCTCAGCTTTTTCCTCCACCAGTGGAAGTCCAAGCTCCTGAGTCCAAGCTCCTGAGCTAAATTCTGGAAAGTCTACAATGCCCAGAAACCCTTTCACCATAGAAAAGAAAATCATCTAAATAATGGGCTGTACTTTTTTAGCCCCACCCTATGCTGGAGCTCCCACTCCAAAAAGGAGTTGAAATGCTCAAAGGCAGCGCAGGACACTGAGCATCCCATGGGTAATGCTCTATCCATATAAAAGGCTCCCTCTAATGAAAAACCCAATAATTCAAAATAATCTGGGTAGACTGGGAGAAGACGAAATGCCGATTTTCCATCACATTTCGCCATCTCTGACCCTAAACCACAGGAGCAAATCATGTGCACTGCATCATCAAATGATGTGTATCACACAGAGCAAAGCTCCTTCGGTATACCATCATTCACTGAATCACCCTCCAGATAGAAGAGGTGGTGAATAAGTCTACAACCCCCCCCCCAGGACCTTCTTGGGTCTAAATATAAAGGTGACACCCTAAGATCTAAAGGTGACACCAGGGGCCCGGAAAAAGGGCCTAATACCCTGCCATCTCTAACTTCCTTAACTATTTTTGCCCTATCAATGTCCTCCATTCCCTCAATAGACTTCAAATTCTTGGCAAAGGCAGTCTTATGCTCTCCCTGGAATATGAAAACCAAACTGAAAACCTTCTAACATGTATGCTGCATCATCCCTCTTTGGGTATCTTGTCAACAATTCTGCCAGCACCCTCAGTCTAATGGGGCTGGGCCCCTTTTGCCAAAGCTGCAGATCTGTCAGGCTTCTTGCCGCTATTCTGGTCCCTGCTGCCCCCTTTTGGAGGTCAGTCTTTGAAGCATCTGGTGCTAGCATGGTATCCCCCACAGATGGACCATTTGTGTTTATAGTGGCATGACTTCCTAGAGCAGAAACCTCATGAGTTGAACTCCCAGCAGAGCAGGCGGGGTTGAACCACTTGAACCACCACTGCATGGGGACTGTTAGCTTTCCCTGCCTTCCTAATGAGGTGACCACTGTTGAACCTATCACCCCGGGCGGGCTGGGCAGGTGTCATGGTTTGAAGTAGAGATGGCGGTATTCGTATAGGAATACGAATATCCCCCCACAGGTGCAGATAACAAGGGTCCGCCCCCCTGGGGCCAAACAGACCACTCACAATTTCACTGCTGCTGCGAGCTCCATGGAGCCTTCCTATCGCTCCATTGCTCGCGATAGATTAGCTAGTCCTGGCAGAAGGTGGGATGACGAGCCTCTCTGCCAGGTCACAGAGTGGCTAATCCATTGCGAGCAATGGAGAGATAGGAAGGCTCCATGGAGCTCGCAGCAGCAGCAGAATCGTGAGTGGTCAGTCTGTCCCCAGGGGGCCGGACCCTTGTTATCTGCACTTGTGGGGGGATATTCGTATATGAATACGAATACCCCCATCTCTAGTTTGAAGCCATAGCCCCGGTTGCGGTTCATTCCATTGCATGTTTCCGTGTATTGATGCTCTCATATGAAAATTTTCATTGTAGAGAAGCCATTTATGCCCAAGGAAGTCAACATACTCATTGTAAATAAGGTCCAAGTACTGGACCAAAGACTGAGCCTACCATGGTTGTGCCTTGACTATGCTAAAGTAGGGAGTCAAGAGATAAAAGGAACAACAGGCAAGTTTGGCCTTGGAGTTCAAAACGAAGCAGGGCAAAGGCTAATAGAGTTCTGTCAAGAGAACAAGCTGGTCATCACAAACACTCTTTTCCAACAACACAAGAGGCGACTCTACACATGGACATCACCAGATGGGCAATACCGAAATCAGATTGATTATGTTCTCTGCAGCCAAAGATGGCGATGCTCTATACAGTCAGCAAAAACAAGATCTGGAGCTGATTGTGGCTCTGATCATCGGCTTCTTATAGCAAAATTCAAGCTTAAACTGAAGAAAGTAGGAAAAACCACTCGGTTAGTCAGGTATAAAGGTAAAGGTAAAGGTTCCCCTTGACAATTTGTCCAGTCGTGTCCGACTCTAGGGGGCGGTGCTAATCCCCGTTTCCAAGCCATAGAGCCAGCGTTTGTCCAAAGACAATCTTCCGTGGTCACATGGCCAGTGCGACTTAGACACGGAACGCTGTTACCTTCCCACCGAGGTGGTCCCTATTTATCTACTCGCATTTGCATGCTTTCGAACCGCTAGGTTGGCAGGAGCTGGGACAAGCGACGGGAGCTCACTCCGTCACATGGATTCGATCTTACAGCTGCAGATTTATAGACCTTACAGCACAGAGGCTTCTGCGGTTTAACCCGCAGCGCCACCACGTATAATCTAAACCAAATCCCTTATGAATACACAGTGGAAGTGAAGAACAGATTTAAGGAACTAGATTTGGTGGACAGATTGCCTGAAGAACTATGGATGGAGGCTCGTAACATTGTACAGGAGGCAGCAACGAAAACCATCCCAAAGAAAAGGAAATGCAAGAAAGCAAAGTGGCTGTCCAACGAAGCCTTACAAATAGCAGAAAAGAAAAGGGAAACAAAATGCAAGGGAGATAGGGAAAGGTACAGAAAATTGAATGCAGACTTCCAAAGAATAGCAAGGAGAGACAAGAGGGCCTTCTTAAATGAACGGTGCAAAGATATAGAGGAAAATAATAGAAAGGGAAAAACCAGAGATCTGTTCAAGAAAATTGAAGATATTAAAGGAATATTTTGTGCAAAGATGGACATGATAAAGGACAAAAATGGTAGGGACCTAGCAGAAGCAGAAGACATCAAGAAGAGGTGGCAAGAATACACAGAGGAATTATACCAGAAAGATCTGGATGTCCTGGACAACCCAGATAGTGTGGTTGCTGACCTTGAGCCAGACATCCTGGAGAGCGAAGTCAAGTGGGCCTTAGAAAGCATGGCTAACAACAAGGCCAGTGGAGGTGATGGCATTCCAGTTGAACTATTTAAAATCTTAAAAGATGATGCTGTTAAGGTGCTACACTCAATATGCCAGCAAGTTTGGAAAACTCAGCAGTGGCCAGAGCATTGGAAAAGATCAGTCTACATCTCAATCCCAAAGAAGGGCAGTGCCAAAGAATGCTCCAACTACCGTACAATTGCACTAATTTCATACAGTAGCACGCTTATGCTCAAAATCCTACAAGGTAGGCTTCAGCAGTATTTGGACTGAAACTCCCAGAAGTACAAGCTGGATTTCGAAGGGGCAGAGGAACTAGAGACCAAATTGCTAACATGTGCTGGATTATGGAGAAAGCCAGAGAGTTCCAGAAAAACATCTACTTCTGCTTCATTGATTACGCAAAAGCCTTTGACAGTGTGGACCACAACAAACTATGGCAAGTTCTTAAAGAAATGGGAGTGCCTGACCACCTTATCTATCTCCTGAGAAATCTATATGTGGGACAGGAAGCAACAGTTACAACTGGATATGGAACAACCGATTGGTTCAAAATTGGGAAAGGGGTACAAGAAGGCTGCATATTGTCTCCCTGCTTATTTAACTTATATACAGAATACATCATGCGAAAAGCTGGACTGGAGGAATCCCAAGACGGAATTAAGATTGCCGGAAGAAATATCAACAACCTCAGATATGCAGATGATACCACTCTGATGGCAGAAAGTGAGGAGGAATTAAAGAACCTCTTAATGAGGGTGAAAGAGGAGAGTGCAAAAAATGGTCTGAAGCTCAACATCAAAAAAACTAAGATCATGGCCACTGGTCCCATCACCTCCTGGCAAATAGAAGGGGAAGGTATGGAGGCAGTGACAGATGTTACTTTCTTGGGCTCCATGATCACTGCAGATGGTGACAGCAGCCACGAAATTAAAAGACACCTGCTCCTTGGGAGGAAAGCGATGACAAACCTAGACAGCATCTTAAAAAGCAGAGACATCACCTTGCCGACAAAGGTCTGCATAGTCAAAGCTATGGTTTTTCCAGTAGCGATGTATGGAAGTGAGAGCTGGACCATAAAGAAGGCTGACCGCCGAAGAATTGATGCTTTTGAATTGTGGTGCTGGAGGAGACTCTTAAGAGTCCCCTGGACTGCAAAGAGATCAAACCTATCCATTCTGAAGGAAATCAACCCTGAGTGTTCACTGGAAGGACAGATCCTGAAGCTGAGGCTCCAATACTTTGGCCATCTCATGAGAAGAGAAGACTCCCTGGAAAAGACCCTGATATTGGGAAAGTGTGAAGGCAAGAGGAGAAGGGGACGACAGAGGACGAGATGGATGGACAGTGTCATTGAAGCTACCAACATGAATTTGACCCAACTCCGGGAGGCAGTGGAAGACAGGAGGGCCTGGCATGCTCTGGTCCATGGGGTCATGAAGAGTCAGACATGACTTAACGACTAAACAACAACAAGAACAACAGCAGCTCTCCCTGACTTGTGACTGTCTGTACCCCTGGCTGATCCTGCACATGTGTTCTGAATCCCCAAGGCCATACCACCGTTGCTCTACTAGTGTCCAGTGCGAGAGCAAGCTCACCTGGTACTTGAGCTGAAAATAAGTCACAACTCATTGAGGCCACCTTCCCATCTGGTCTGGCATCTGTTGTCACTTCCTGCCTCTGGGCTTCCCTCCTTGCTGGTGGTTCAAGTGGGTGTTCCGCAGTCGTATCTGCAGTTGGGTCATCTGAGGCTGATGCCGGCCTGTTCCGCGAGGTTCCAGTCACTCCCAATGCACCCTGGGTATTGTCCTCTAATGCTGGGAAATGAGATAACAGATTGTCAGCAAGAGCCTTGTGTTTAGCCCACTTGTGCACCTTGGACTCTCTCGCCGAACGCCTGGGCTGTTCCTCCCCCACAACCTTTCCTGTTTGTTCTGCCCTTTGCTTCTCCAAAGCAGTTATATTTGCCTGGAGCTCCTCCCAAACTGTACAGCTTTCTTCATCAGATGATGATGATACTGCTGGAGGGGAAGACCTATGTATCTTGTGCTTTGCCAGCTGCTTTCCTTTGCTCTTGCCTTAACCTTTCTTGGGACCCATGACTCTCACTAACCTCCAGAACCCACTTAAGTGGCTATGAGCTCCTGTTGGGCCAGACCTTAATGGAACACACCCTTATGTGTGTGCGTGTGTCTGTGTAGCACACTATGTGTAGCACACTATAGATTCTTTATTTACTATATTTATTTCAATTACTTTTATTTCTATTTCTTTCTTTTTTATATCTATATCTATATCTATACTACCTCTTCCTAATCAACCTATCTGTTTATCCCCACTGTATCAGTCTGTCTCTATTTAATATTAATCTTATCAAATTTATTCTTGTTTCATTTGTATTTATTAATTTATTTCTCTCTCTCTCTCTCTCTCTCTCTCTCTCTCTCTCTCTCTCTCTCTCTATATATATATATATATATATAAAACAATATATATATTGTTTTGTTTTTTTTATGAGAGGGGAGGACACCACCTGCAAACCCCAAACTTTGCCCCACCCATATTACTTCCACCCCAACATTCAATTCTATTTAATTTTTAAAAAATTGCCTTATGTACTGTGTTCTTTTATTATCTTTTCTCTCTTTCTTTCTCTCTTTCTTTTTGCTTAAGAGCAACAAGACGGGCTAGTGCACTTTCCACCTTGGGGAGCGTCGATGCACCCCCCATCTCCTTCCTTGCCACCCAAGAAAAAAAGGCTGCTATGCAGCAAGAAATTATTGCAGTGTGATGAGGCATCCGCTGCAGGGAATGAAAGCCTTGGAAAGAGGCCAAGCATGTGGGGGAGCATCCTTTTATGGACACTCCCAACCTCCCCCCCCCAGGTAACTAGACGTGATTCTTGCGTTTCACGTTATTGGGGGGGCAAGGGGAAAGGAGCCCCGCCTTGGCGATGCACTCTGGCAGATCCAACGGAAACAAAGTGGAGATGTTTTTTATTTGCCAGCCATCAAAATAGTAAACAAAATAAAATACAGCATGTGTAACCTTGGAGGTTAAAGAGTTCTCTCGCTTTAAACAATGGTGCACATCTCGTGACCTTCCAAGGTGAAACAAAGCACCCAGTATAAATATAAAACACCAGGAAGTGGAGATTAGCAAACCTCCTGCTTTATCTGCATTTGAAAAAAAGAGGAGACCCCAGGCTAGTCTAACCCTTATAATTATTTTAGCCCATCAGGTAAGGATTTCACTAGTAATTAGCAAAACTCTAGGCTGCTCAGTCTGGATGAGGACTAGTGCCTAAATGTTATTTTAAAAAATAATTTAAGAAAATAATCTTCCAGACCGTGACCTGTTCCCTCAGGCCACTGTCCCACTGGACCAACTCTGGGTTATTGATGGAAGCATAGCACTGTAGACTGGAAGAGACTCCAAGTGTCACTGAGTGCAATTCCCCTGCTGAAACAGGAAATCTACAGCTAAAACATCCTTAATAAGGGATCACGTATCCTCTGTTTAAAAACCTTAAGTGAAGGTGAGCCCACCAGCTTCTAAGACAGTCAAACAGCTCTTAATTGTCAAGAAGCTTAAGCAAAATCTCATTATTATTTACACACTTTTGGTAATGCTTTGTTCCGCAGTTACACAACTCACCAAGGGAACCTTGCACAAGTTGTGGAGGAGAAAGCCTAGAGGCAAGTGTCTTCCCTTTACGCACACTGTGTTTTGAACAAATGCAAGAGTCATTTCAGTAACTTGGCTATTGACTATACTCCCCACTTGGCTATTGCCCTGTTATACGACATGGGAAATAAACCTCTGGTAATGTGGGACTTGATGGGGAAATTTTTCCTGCTTCTTGTCTAGAAACTTAGCAGGTAGAGGAGAAGAAAATACATAGGTGTGTATGGAAAAAAAAGTACAAAGGCATTAGAAATCAGCAAATGGGTTGTGTCCATCTCCACCCATTTTCTCCTTTTGTCTCTTCAAGCTTTTACCATGCTAATTTCATGCCAACTTTTTTTAAGAAACATTGTCCAGAATCCTCTTATTCATGCTCAGTGGAATAATTGCTCCAGCATAAAACTCAGTGGCTCATTGCCTTAGGAAGTTGGCATAGACATTTGCTATCAAGCACCAGTTGCGTGATATAGTGTGCTGTAGCAAATGCTTCCACCAACTTCTTATTCTGAGGCAATTTACTGCTGAAGTTTACGCTGATGGAGTTACACCAGCATAAGCATGTAAAAGGAATCTGGCCAAACAGTTTTTAAAAACCTACTTTTTTCCCAAATAGACACATTAGTGGATGTATATGCCCATTGATGTAATCCATGTTGTGCTTTTTAAGAAATGTATGTTGTGTTTTGGGCACATGTGCATGAAATGTATTACAGACCTGGAAAAGTACATGTTTCCAAGCTCAGATTGCATGCATTGTTGTGTTTGATTCCAGGGGTGCAGCTTTGGTAAATCCATTTTATAAACGAGAGGATGAATTTTTCACACATGTCTAAAATGTATGCGTAACAAGCAAAGCAATGGTGATGATCCTCTTTGTTCAAGGGAAGTGACAAATGTACATGCGGCTGCTCTAATACTTGCTCAAGCACGATCACAGAACAAATGACAACCAGGCTCAGAAATTTGTGATCCAGCATTCAGTAGATTTCCATGCTTCTGTAGTTCATAACATGAATTTTCAGCATTCAGGTGAAAAGAATATGAGACGTCATTACTGGAGATGCACAGCAGGTGCTTTTTAAAGCTAAAGGCCTTGGCATTTTAGGGGGGAAAAGAGCTTAAAAATATCAGAGATATCAGCCTTCCATAAAGTACAAGTGATAAAGTCTGGGCAAAATGCAAAAGGTCATTTTTAAAACGCAAAACTTTTGTAGTTCAAGAAAAAAAAATCACCCTCAGAAAGGTTGCTACCTGGATAATAAACCGGTAGTTTTAATTACTGTTTTGTAGCTAGATCTTTATTGTTATCACTCTAATCCTATACCTAACAGTGTAAGCTGGGGATGAGCAGGGAAAGGTCAATCTAATTCTGCATTGTCTTTCAAACTTTATACTCCACCAAAAATTCACAGGTTTTGTAGACTTCCACTGTTTCTTCATAGTAACTTGCATCCAGTGGTATACTATCTCCAAAAATACAGAGTTTTCAAAGCTTGGAAAAGTTACTTCTGCAGGCCCTAGTGAGAGAGGAGGAACCTGGACTCTCTCTTTGCCAGCCTGAGGGCTTTCTTCAGCTCTAGATAACACTTTACAGCTAGTGTGATGTAGTGGCTTAAGTTCTGAACTAGGATCTACATAATAATAATCTTAGAACTGAAGAACTGGAAAGGGACCCTATGGACCATCAAGTCCAGCCCTTGTCAAGGAGGCACAGAAGAGAATTGAACTCCTAACCTCTGGCTTAGCAACCGGATATTGAAACCACAGAGCTATCCAACAGCTTGGAAGATGAGATTTCAGGTCCCAGGAGCCATGAAACTCAAATGGACCACTCATGTTTCAGCCTGACCAACGTTACAGTGTTGATGTAAGGATGTATGAGGAGGAAGAAGAGGAGAAAGAGGATTTGAGCTCACAGAAGGAAAGGAAGGATATAAATTCAGCCATTCAGCAAATAATAAATAAAGTGATCACTTTTTGATAGATTGCAGCCTCCATGAATTTGTTCTAGTTTTTAAAATCATCTAAGTCAGTAACCAAACCTAGACAGCATCTTAAAAAGCAGAGACATCACCTTGCCGACAAAGGTCCGCATAGTCAAAGCTATGGTTTTTCCAGTAGTGATGTATGGAAGTGAGAGCTGGACCATAAAGAGGGCTGACCACCGAAGAATTGATGCTTTTGAATTGTGGTGCTGGAGGAGACTCTTGAGAGTCTCCTGGACTGCAAGGAGAACAAACCTATCCGTTCTGAAGGAAATCAACCCTGAGTGCTCATTGGAAGGACAGATCCTGAAGCTGAGGCTTCAATACGTTGGCCATCTCATGAGAAGAGAAGACTCCCTGGAAAAGACCCTGATGTTGAGAAAGTGTGAAGGCAAGAGGAGAAGGGGACGACAGAGGACGAGATGGATGGACAGTGTCATTGAAGCTACCAACATGAATTTGACCAAACTCCAGGAGGCAGTGGAAGACAGGAGGGCCTGGCATGCTCTGGTCCATGGGGTCATGAAGAGTCGGACACGACTTAACGACTAAACAACAACAACAACAACAAAGTCAGTAACCATCTTGTGCTAAGGTCAAACTAGACATTAAAGGATTAACCCCCCTTTTCCTCCCATAACAGTATTGTCTCTGAGATATGTCCGCCTTATAAATTACCTTCCAGTGATGAACCACAAAACAGAACATGCTCACCTAAAAGTGTATGAAGTATATAATCTAGTCTGACTCTTAGTTAACATGGTGTAGCACAATACTGTACATGTTCTGTCGGAAGTAGTTCCCACTGACTTAGAGGATATCTGTTCTCTGATATGTTGACATGAGGTTGTACCCTTAATTATGTGTTGTTATGTAAAATAAGTAGTTTTCTGCCTGTCCTGAATTAACTAGTGATCAATTTTATTGGGTGACCTAACTCTATAGTTCAAGTATTATGTGAAGAGAAAAGGAAGCTGCTGAACAAATCTCTACGGAGTGCATAAATGTATAACCCTCTCTCTTATGGTCACCTTCCATCACCTTTTTTGCTTGAATGTGAAAACTAACAGGGAAAGTACTCCAACCCCCTGACCATTTTGGTTGCACCTTTCTAGGTCAATAAATTTCCTTGCAAGTAGAAAATTAAGCATTCTAGGCAGAAAGATTCCAGCCCATCCTTTTCTTTTCTATGTTAGGGATGCTTATTTCTACATTGTCCCCATCTGATTTGGTCAGCCACTTCCTAAATTACTTTGTCTTGTTTCTGACATTAATTGATAACACTGGAAACCTTTCATTCTTCTATTTCTATTTTTCAGTTTTGAAGAGAGTACTGTCCATGGGTAGTTTAATGTAGATTTCATTTCCTTCACTTCATCATATCTTCTCTCCTTACTTCTACATTTCCACTTTGGATGTGGGCATTGACAAAGCATCCTATAAAAACCATTCTGAAGTGACCATACAGTTATTTCAAGCTCTGTTCATAGTGCCAATGTGTATATTTATAAAACACTGTAATAGAATAATTGTCCTGCAGTTATAGGAACAATTCTATTAATAAAAAGCAATTCCATTTCACATGTTGTGTTGAGTTTTTGCCTGATCAGTGAAGCTCAGAAATGACAGGAAATTACACCAGCCAAAGACCATTCCCTTAACAGATGCACTGTAGCCATGTAGATGTGGCATGATACTAGATACTGTGGTTAGTTAGAGCTTCCCCACTACCTGGATGGTTGTGTCAGTGGCAAAGTGATGCTTTCTATTCAGCACTTTAAACTCACCCAATCTCTTCTGATTAGGGAAACTAATCAGAGTTGGGTGTGGTTAATATTTGAATAAGAGACTACCAGAGAATAGTAGGAATTTTCAAGTAGTGCTGGGAAAGAATCTTGACTGAAATACAAAAGACAATACTAAAATATTCTCACAATATACTATAACATTTCCCATTTCTTGGTATACACAATGGTGGGGTGGGAATGACAATATTGTTCTACACAATGATAAATTCAATGTGTAATATATACTTATTCATAACATATACATGTCCTCATAATATTCTGAATTGACTTCTTTTTTCACAGAGTTTTTGCTAATAACTTTTCTGTGCTCTTTATTAGATGTGATATCCAGAAAAGCCAGAGTTGATCATACTGGGCTAGATGAATCAATGGTCTGGTCTCAATATAAATCAGTTTCCTATGTTCCTATGTTTCCATATGAGGCTCATTTATCCTAATCTTTATCTACACAGTCATTTATTTATTTATTTAAAATATTTCTATGCCGCTTTTCTTCCCAAAAGGACCCAAGGCGGCTTACATTACCAAAACACTGTTTAAAAGCTAAAAGTGAGTATACAAATATTTTTAAAAGAATTAAACAAGTACGTATATTAAAATAGTAAGTAACATCAATATTAAAACACATTTTAATGTGTTTAATGTTCCTCTGTATGTGACAGCATACAGAAATGGTAGAGTGTGAACCAGGCCACTGACTTTTGGGAAAAACTCTTCACTTCTCCGTTGAGAAATTAAGTGTTGGACACTGTGGACCACTTTAGTGAGGTACTCTACCTTATTTTGCATTTTGGATTGTTGCTGAACTAGAGCCTCTGATGGAGTGTTCACCTCATTTCCTTCTTTCATCTAATTCACTTCGTTAATAAAAAGCTGCCAGTAGCTATCATTTAAGTTATTGCTCCAGTGAAGTCTTCTGGATATCTTATAAAATATGACCACCCCTGTTTGTGCAATTTTGTGAGCACGACTAAGTTGAAATTAATGGGTACCTTTGAAATGACTGTCTGTTTGCTGCAACATATGCTTCAGGGGATATTGACATTTGCCAGCTAACAATTAATCACCCTGAAATATCTCATTCTGGACATATGGGAAGGCAATCTGCTAGCTGCACAACCACCAAACAAACCTGTTGTTATCAATGCCACTCTGAATTATAGGTGATGTGGAACCAAGAGTTCATTTGGAAGCTTTTACAGTAAGGGACTACTAAATGAGCCATATTTGCTTTTATTGAAAGAGGAGGGACCTGCACACTCTTTGCCAGCTCGATTCTAGTTAATCAACAATATATCACATTATGTAGGATCCAGGCAACCATTTAAAAAAAATGCTTCCAGGAGTTTCTAGGAGAAACAATCCCATTTTGCTTGCTAGGAAAAACAAGGAGCAAGGGAAGGTTCAGGAGTGGTGGAAACAAACTTGTCAGGCAGCATTTTGCCAAACTTTATACCATAGCTTTCTACAGCTTCTTAGGGAGGTTTTGGACTGCTCACAGAAAGAGCAAATATGAAGAAGGGGAAAAAGAGAATGAGATGAAAGATATATGCATATAACCTTGAAGGACAGAATTGTTTGTGCACCTTGCTGTAGCAACTTTGTTGTTACTCCATTATTACTTTTTTTAAAGAAAAAATTATATTATTTTTTTGCTTTGGATGTCATGCTCAACTTTTTGGTCCCAGCTTTCTATCATAACTTTAATCTTTCTTTCATTCATACCCTTTCCTACTTACTACATCTATCTATAGAAAAGCATTTTCAGTGTTTCTAACACAAAAGCATTAACAACAAAAAGGCAAACCATTCAAATTCCCATCCTGGTGTGTGGTTAACATCCTATTCCTCCTGTGAAACTCCTGCTACTGTCAAGAAGGCAATCTTCCTTGGACTGAATATGAGTTTTTAAACCCAGTTGTGGAGGAAATTAGTTTTATGAGAAGCCCCAATACTTTTCCCCTTCCAAACAGAAGTGAACTTTGCAGTCTATTAGGGAACTAGATGACATCTTTTAGGTGCAGACGTACCATACTGCTTTTTCCAAAAGAACTTATTCAGAGATAACGGGAATTTCCCATTTCAGATTGCATTTAGAGACTGGATTTTGTGAAACAGTGCTGTTTTCTTTGTCTGTGACTTAAGAGATAACTATAGAAAGGGGCAAGGCTTACAATACAATCTAAACAAGGTTAGCTATATCTGGGACCTGGTTCTAAAGACTCTTCTGCTGAGTGAAAAATAACAACAGTTCTTATAAGTCCAAGTAACTCCCTCTCCTCCCTGACTATGGTAACATTTAACCATGACAATAGGGACAGATGAAATGTTTTACTAGGGGTTCATTTGAGGGGACAACTGTGATACCTAATAGCCTGCAGACATGTAGGAATCACACAATCTTTTCCTTCCACCAAAATCACATACCGTTTGTTTATGGTACAACCTGAGTCATTGGCTTCACTCCCATTGTTCTGGTGTTTTAAACATTAAAGCAACAAACCAGCCACTGAGAGGTGAGTCCCATCACTCTGCCATATCAATTAATACAGAGGTTGGCAAAATGTGTCCTTTCAGATGTTGCTAGACTGGAACTCCTAACATTGTATGCTGTTCTGACAAAAGCTGTTTTGAATTGCAGTCCCACAAATATCTGGAAGGCCACACTTTGGCTGTCTGTGTGGCACAGAAGATTATATTTATTTTATTTGAAGCCTGTCAATGTAGTACAGATGATTATAGTGTGTGATGGTCTTTTCTTAAGTTTAAGAAGAAATTTTTACCTACCTATCTATAGGTCGCCTTTCTTCCGATAGGAGGAGAAACTACATCATACTATCCCAGAAATTACATTCTATCCCAATGCATATAAGTTTAAACACATGTTATCTGGATAACTTCAGTTTTTATTTGTATATATGATAAGGAGTCTATTCCTTTCCATTTCTGCATCTGTTTGTGCATTTTGAAAATTGTACCAAAAACGGCTTTATTTTTATATGCAACTTTTCATAATATACTGTTGTTAGTTATGGTGGCCATTTTAATTATTCAGTTTTGGTTTTACTATACACAGATCAGTGGATACTCAGTGTGGCATAGTGGATAATGTAATGGACTAGGTCTCAGGAGACCTGGGTTTGAACCCCTGCTCAGCCACGGACAGACTGAATTTATAAAACCACTCCTTACTAACTCACCTTGAAAACCTTATTTGGGTTGCTGTAAGTTGTGAAGGCAAGAGGAGAAGGGGACGACAGAGGACGAGATGGTTGGACAGTGTCATTGAAGCTACCAACATGAATTTGACCAAACTCCGGGAGGCAGTGGAAGACAGGAGGGCCTGGCGTGCTCTGGTCCATGGGGTCACGAAGAGTCGGACACGACTTAACGACTAAACAACAACAAGTTGGTTCTGATTTAATAGCATGTAACACACACACACACACACATACACACGAGTCAAGATTCATCCTGTATGAAACACCTGTGCTTTAAGCATACCAACAGATGAGATTTCTGTCAGGAGCATACAACCATGCTCAGTCAATTAGAGTTGATATGTATAAATGTGGACATTGTTTCCTCTTAGTGTAGATAGTCTGTCTTTCAATTTCTATTTCAGGAGGTTTAGTTCTATTGGAGGAGTCCATTTCTGTCACCCACCTCCATATATGTTTTTCTTTATTTTTTTTTCGAGAACAAGAATAGGGAACCATCCAGAGATTGTTGGACCCAGCTCCCATCAACCCCAGTCAGCATGATTAATGGGAGACATAAAAGGAGATTCCCAGAAGGGTGCAAAAGCATTGTGAGTACACTTGAGGATGCCCTGGGCAATGGGCAGTGCAATGCTTCACTTTCAGAAGCATTGTGCTGTAAATTTGCTGATAAACAAAATGACCCATCAGTCCTTTTTAGGACCACAAATGACAATAATTTCTATTAATACAGAGGGCATCTCTCCATCTAACGCTGATTGCTTTGCTTCACTTTGCTGCAAAGATTTAGCAAATGGCTAAGATAACACTACTGAAGTAGCTTACTTCTGGTAAAAAATAGTCTAATATCTCAACATTTTAATTTGTTTTTAATTTTACGTATATTTCATATGCTTCCATAATTTAAAATTGTGCAGCATTCTGATATAAATAATAATAAAAAAAGAAATAAAGCGTGATTGATGGTCAAATATATTGGGAATGGTAGTCTACCAAGATAGTCTAGCCCAGTGGTTCTTAACCTTGGGTTTTTGGACTGCAACTCCCAGAAGCCTTCACCACCAGCTGTGCTGGCTGGGGTTTCTGGAAGTTGCAGTTCAAAAACACCTGAGTAACCCAAGGTTAAGAACCACTGGTCTAGCCAATGACTAAGCCGCTACTGAGCTGGGCTTTAGCAGTGTGGCTTACCTTTGCCATCTTCCCTGAAGGACGCGAGATCTCTCAGTCTTGCACGAGCAGATTCAAGAGGGGGGAATGATAGGTTATTTAAGGACTGTTCCCCCCTCTTCTCTTCATCTTTCTTGCTGGCATTTGCTAAAGAAGGAGACTGGCTGTTCGGAGCTCAAACAACTGCGTAGTTGGTTGCAAGGTCCTCACAGCTTATTGTGTGGATCGGGGGGTAGCATCGGCTCCCCCCCTCGGTTTGGCTGGCGTTTATACTGATCGATTTTGATTTAATTTTGTTTATCTCGTTAACACCTTTCTTACGTTTGACCTAATTGTTCTTTGTTTGCCTTATAATCAATTAATTCTTTCTGATTTGGTTGATTCCACTGTACTAAAGGGGGGTGCAATAGCGATGCTCACGCGCACCGCGCAACCGCGTGAGCAGCATTTTGGGGTATAAATAATAATACGATTCCTGTTAATCAACGATAAGCGGCCGTCGGGGCAATTAATTGACTGAAATAAATTTATTTATATAGTCCATTAGCACTCGTCTGCGGAGTAGGAGGCGGCGCGTTTCAGTCGTTAGGCTCCTCAGCAAGCAGCATGCCTTTTTTCCTCCCCCCTTTTTTCCAAGCGTCTCTTGGCTGCCTGTTTTTGAATTCAGTACGTTAGACGGTTGGTTGCAGACGATTTACAGGGGAGAGTTGTTAAGAAAATTTTAGTTGTTTGGTAAGTTTCTTTGTTTTGTGTTAGTCTCATTTGATGTGATTTTAGGATTCGTTATATAAATAAGGATACGTTAGAATTAGTTTTTATCCTTACAGGCATTAATTAAGCTGATAAAAATTTTTGGTAGAATAATCATTTATATCACTGGAGTAATTGTAAAAGGTAAAGGTAAAGGTTCCCCTTGACAATTTGTCCAGTCGTGTCTGACTCTAGGGCGCGGTGCTCATCCCCGTTTCCAAGCCGTAGAGCCAGCGTTTGTCCGAAGACAATCTTCCGTGGTCACGTGGCCAGCACGACTAGACACGGAATGCCGTTACCTTCCCACCGAGGTGGTACCTATTTATCTACTTGCATTTGCATGCTTTCGAACTGTTAGGTTGGCAGGAGCTGGGACAAGCGACGGGAGCTCACTCCATCGCGTGGATTCGATCTTACGACTGCAGGTCTTCTGACCTTGCAGCACAGAGGCTTCTGCGGTTTAACCCGCAGCGCCACCACGTCCCTGGTGGAGTAATTGTAGGTGGTAATTAATTAAAGTGCTGGAAGCATTAATAACATAGCATTAACTTAATAATTAATTGAGTAATTGAATTTGATTGAATATATAGGTAGTAGGCTAATTAATTAATTTGATCTTAGGGAAGTTGGGGTTCCTAGGGGGATACGCAAATAGTGAGTAATTAATTAATCAATTATAATTCATTGTTTGCATTGATTAATAATAAAATAAAATAAAATAAAAATAAATTAATAAATTAATAATAATAATAATAATAATAATAATAATAATAATAATAATAATAATAATATAAAATTAAGGACTTAATAATAAGATTAATCCCACTAGTATTGGAGTACGGAAGAGCTGCACGGTCATAAATTCCTGGTACCTAGCTCCCATTTCTCATTGCTGCCTGGGTAAGCCAGAAGTTGCTTGACGAATGAGGGGCCGGGATACTGAGGTTCGGGTTTTCAGTGGTTAGGAGTAAATTTAGAACGCAAAATGGCATCAAGGAAGGGTCAAGGCAATAAGAAGGGAAAACAGCCGGCCAAAAAACGGCCGGTACCTCAGGTTTCACCGCCCCAGTCTTCTTCAGATGAGAAGTCATGGCCCATCTGGCAACAACTCCAAGATAAGATCACTGCTCTTGAAGCCACCAGATCGGCTAGGGCAACCCTTCAATCTAGTGAGGCGCAGCTGCGACGGTCGGCTAGGGACTCCAAAGGTCACCGTAGAGCCAAGCTTAGGGCTCTGGCAGACAATCTGATGACTAGGTTTGCCATTTTAGAAGCAGAACAGCACATGGAAGGCACATCCGGAAAGTAAACTGAGGGGACGATGGTGCAGGCATCACACTGGGACACGGACGACGACAGATCTACTCCAATTACGGTAGTGTCCGGTACACCAGCCTCAGGCAGGCAGGAGACAACAGGGGAAGCTGGTCGGGATGACACAGATGGCAGGGACGAGCCTGTCACAATGCCTTTGTCAGGTGAGTCCCCTACTGCACACAACACTTCACCGCAGTTCCCTGCATGGCCTGGGCCGAGCATGGGGAAAGCACCTACACCTGACACGTCTATACCATTTCCGGCTTGGCCTTGGAAGGCAGCGGTTTAGCCACTATGCCCAGCTTGTCATTGACACTGCCGGCGTGGCCTTGGCCTGGTAGTGGCCAATTTACTTTGCAGCCCTATCCAACATATAATACACAGACATCTGGGGCTCCTAGTGCTTCATGGCCCTATACGAATGCCTATTTAGGCGGCTGGGCTGCACCATTCACACAACCTACAGTTCCAGCCCTGTTAACTCTGGCTGCTGGTGCGGGTGTTTGGCCGTACCCTTCAGTTCCGGACACGAGTTATAATACTGTGCCCTTACAAGCTTTACCATTTGGGGATTGTGTGATGCCGCTGGGTGACCACTTGACACCAGAGACTAAAGAGAAGATTTGAAAAGGAGAGTATGTGGATTTGTTCGAGTTACTGAATAGAAATGTAGAAAAGAAGGATCTGGATAAGGAAGATGAGAAGGACAAGGAGAGATGTAGGCGCAAGAGGCCAGATAGGACTTGGTCCAATTGGCTGCCAGGTTTCTTAATTTATGCGGGGGTGGTAGTATGGGCCCAGCCTTGGTGGGCATTGTCCCTATTCCAATATTTAGATCTCATTTATAGGGCATACGTGGATTTTGCAGGGCAGGCATGGCTTTCTTATGACGAGGTGTTCCGTATAAGAAGTGCCATTCACTCCAATTTACGTTTGGACGAGCCACTGGCCGGCCTTTGGTTACAGTCAATGACCCCGCCCAGGCCCAATTTAGGGGACAGGATGGATAGTGGGAATTTGATTAGGAAGGCAGCTTTGAATGTGACTCCCCATGTAAGCATGGGACAGGTGGTTCAACCCTGCCTGCTCTGCTGGGAGTACAACTCAAGGGGTGTGTGCTCCAAGAAACCATGTAGGTTTAGGCACGAATGCACAGTGTGCGGGGGACAGCACCCCAGTGCCACATGCTTCAGAGCTGGTGCTCCGAGGCAGGCAAAAGGCCCCAGAGGTGGGAAGAAACCCAATGGTGGAGGGGGTAACCCTGGTAAAGGGGCCCAGTCCAATTAAAATTTTAGTCTTAGAAACATGGCTGCGCGACTATCCCAGAAGGGATCATGCCAGTTATTTATTATTAGGTTTTAAAGAAGGCTTTAGGATACCAGCGGCCGGGGAACGTAAGGCATTTATTGCAAGAAACCTTAAATCCATACACGGTATGGAAGGAGTAGTTCAAGAAAAGATAGCTAAGGAGGTACGTGAGGGGAGGGTGTTGAAACCATTCACAACACCTCCTTTGGAGACATTGCGGGTCTCACCTTTAGGAATCGTACCAAAGAAAGTACCCGGTGAGTTTAGATTGATCCAGCACCTGTCTTATCCTGAAGGGGGCTCGGTTAACGATGCCATCCCTCAGGAGCTTTGTACTGTCCGCTATACTTCCTTTGATGAGGCAGTTAACATGGTTCGTAGGTGTGGTGTGGGGGCAGAATTGGCAAAATGTGACATAAAATCTGCATTTCGGATTTTTCCAGTCCACCCACAGGATTTTGACCTGTTAGGATTTTATTTTTAAGGTTTTTTCTATATAGATGGAGCACTGCCCATGGGCTGCTCTGTTTCATGTGCAGCTTTTGAATGTTTTAGTTCTTTTCTTGAATGGAAGCTTAGGATTAGAGTGGGATGTAAAAATACGGCCCATTACCTAGATGATTATCTTTTTTGTGGTGAATGGAACACAGGAAGGTGTAAATTTATCTTAGATACTTTCTGAGCAATGGCGGACGAACATGGTCTACCTCTAGCTGAGGAAAAAACGGAAGGGCCGACTTAGACCCTGACGTTTTTAGGTATTGAATTGGACATGGTTCAGCAAACGTCTAAGTTGCCACAAGAAAAATTAGCTGACCTTAAGATCAGGGTAGCCTCAATGCTACAAAAGCAAAAAGTGACCCTGAGGGAGTTACAGGAATTGGTTGGACATCTAAATTTTGCCTGCAGAGTGGTGGCACCGGGTCACACCTTTCTGCGTTGGCTTTGTAATGCAATGCAGGGGCTGCATCATCCATTCCATAGGACCAGGATTACGTATGATATAAGAGAGGATTTGGAGGTTTGGAGGCAGTTTTTAGATGATTTCAATGGCATTTCCTTTTGGAGAGGTCAGAGGATGCTTAGGGCTGAGTTTCAGGTCCAGTTGGATGCTGCAGGCTCCTCGGGTTTCGGAATTTATTTTAGAGGCAGGTGGTGTGCCGGCAAGTGGTCGGAGGAATGGCACCACACTGGTATCACCAGAGATCTGACATGTTTGGAGTTTTTTCCCATAGTCGGCGCTTTATGGCTATGGGCAAGCGAATGGGCCGACTCAGTGGTACGCTTCTGGTGTGATAACCAGGCGGTAGTCCATATTGTTAACAATCTCATGTCCCATTCAGAGAGGGTCATGGCTTTGGTTAGGGTATTCACATTACGTGCCCTGAAATTTAATATTTTGGTACAGGCCAGACATGTACCTGGCATTGACAATAGCTTAGCGGATGCATTATCACACCAACAGATCAAGTGGTTCAGAGAGTTAGATCCAGGAACCAACGAGTTCCCGGAGACTTTTCCACCAGAGGTCTGGCAAATTGGCGTGAAGATGCGGAAAGGGCAATAGGTCTGGCCCTGGCACCGAGGACGAGAAAAGGGTACTCTGCAGTGAGTATAGAGTTCCAGAAATTTAGAGAACTAGTGGGCTTGGATCCTTTGTGACCAGTCCCAGTTGACCATCTTCAGTAGTTTATAGTGTATTTAAATAGGCAAGGTTTGGCACCGGAAACTATACAGGGCAAGTTATCGGCGCTGGCTTTTTATGCAAAAATTAATGGTTACCGAGACTATTCATTGGACTACCGTATTCGAAAAATGATTGAAGGTTGGTCTAAGGAAAGAGGTAGGGTTAGAGACTCGAGAGCTCCCATATCACCTGAGCTGTTGGAAGGTATTTGTAGGCAATGGGAGGTTCTTTGTAGGGATGAGTTTGAAGTTGTTTTATTTAGGGCAGCGTCTTTGTTAACATGTTTTGGTGCCCTCAGGATTAGTGAAGTAGTTGCCTCAGGAAAGGGGGACAAAACTAAGGTAGCTCTACAATTACAAGATGTTAAGGTAGTGGATGGGACGGTGCAGCTCCACATACATCGATCCAAGGTCGATCAATGGGGCAAAGGATCGGGTATTACTCTGTCATGTTGTCACATTAAGATAATCTGCCCTGTCAAGGCTATGGAAGCTTATTTAAAACTTAGGGGACCGAACCCAGGATACCTCTTTATACATAGGGATGGTTCCCCTTTGACGAAGTACCAGTTCTGGAAGTTAACAGATTTGGCCCTTCAAAAGGAAGGAGTTCACGGTCTTAGATTTGGCACGCATACCTTCAGAACTGGTGCAGTGTCCACGGCGGTGGCCCTCGGTTACCGCCCAGGGGATATCAAACAGTTAGGATGATGGGCTTCGTCCTCTTATCGTAGGTACGTTAGGGCACTTCCTAACGTCTAGGCAGGGGCCTGTTTTGTTTATGTCTTGCAGGTAGCGCGGTGGTGGCCAGGAGAAGACACATCATGATCGTGGGCCACAGCTACATTTTTTGGGCAGCGTGGTATGCCGCTGCGTCCCCATGGTGGAGTTGTCTTGGTCTAGAAGTGTGGGCCCTTATTGAGTGGAGAGGGCGCCGAGGGATGCTTTGGAACCAGATTTGCCGTGCGGCTGCCTTTGGGCACCACCCACCAGAGGTGTTGGTGATACACCTGGGTGGCAATGATTTGATGCGACATTGTGGGAAGGCCCTGATCACTGATGTGATTCGTGACCTCACTTGGTTGAGGGCCACATATCCTGCCATGCGCATTGTTTGGTCGACCATCATCCCTCGGCTGTCATGGAGGGATGCAAGAAATTTTTTACCCGTAAACACTGCCCGTTGGAGTGTTAACAGGGAAGTCTGCAGAGCTGTTTGCAGCGGCCTTGGATCAGTGATTGGTCACCAGATGATCTGCTTGAATAGGCCAGAGTTTTTTCGGTCAGATGGTGTACATCTTTCCGAATGAGGTTTGGATGTCTTCCTTGAAGACATCAAGGGGGGGCCTCCTGCTTGAGCTGGATGGGCTCGATGGCGGGCATGGGACTTAGCAGGGCTAGTCCCTATGCAGTGGTGGTTAGTGTGGATTAAACAGGTATTTTGGTGAGTCCCAGAGCAATAGCAGGTAATTATAGCTCATCTGAACTCCCAGCACTGTGGATCGTGCAATTACAATGCTTGGGGGGGAAAGATGTGCTGGGGACACACCCGGACCAACAGTCAACAAGGAGAGAGTGGCTGGAGGTCTGGGGTGGTCAAATTTGGGCCGACCGAGTTTCTCGCTGTCTTCATGGCTGGGAGAACTTGGGCCAGGGACTCGCACATTGGTTTGTTAAAAGGGTCCGTTTAGACCTACGTTTTGAAAACTGAATCCACACTACGGCAGGACTCCCCTTTGCCAAAGGACTGGCAACAATGATTATATTCAATAAAGTGTGGCCCGTGTTTAATCCATAATTTCTGGTCTCGCATCTTTATTTTGGGGTAAGGGGGCAAAGGTTTTCCTAGCAGCTCTAGTGTATCAGGCATTGACACTGGATGTTAGGAAGTAAAGTTTGCAGTTTTGAAGTGAACATTTCCTTTGGAAAGACTGAACAGATGAGATGTGTCCATATTTAGAATCTGACTAGTCACTATATTTAGAATACATCAGGAATGCTTTTATTAGCAGAACTGACCTTTGTGGGTTTCTCACTACCCCCCCCCCCCCAATATAATGTGAAGCTTGGCTTGCTTGAGCGAATCAGAGTCATTATTCACCAGGTGCTTTAATTAAGGACACCTGTTCTCTACACAAAGGACAGGCCTCGCCAACTGTGGCCTAGATTGCATATGTTCCTTGGTGACTAATTCTAATCGGTAGACATTGTGCCTGAGCACTGAGAATAAAGGCTATGTTGCTTCTCCTATTATAGATCAGCCTCATCTCTGAATCCATAAGTCTCAGGCATGCTATGTACCAAAGCCTCAGTTGCAATGTGACTTCTTTAAAAAGTCATTCAGCAGAGCTAAAAGCATTGAAATGTGGCTTATCCATTCCCTTTAGGAGCATGTGCTTCCACAGATGACTTCCTCCAAGGCATTTATCTTGAAGATCCAAGGCCTCAATGAGTTTCCTCCCTTTTGTGCTCAGCCATAAAGTAGAAGATGAGCTAATTATGTGATGATTCACATGACAGCCCTCCCCCCCCCCCCCACTATGTGATCTTTCTTGCAGGCCACTGGTGGTAAAATTCATGTGGAGCAGACTCCTATAAAAGAGGTTCTACTTCCTGTGATGTTTCCTTGGCCATCCTGTGAACAGAAAGACCACTTCTGGAACAAGAATCAAGTGTCAAAAATGCTGGCTTTGCACTTTAAAATGAACTTTGTGTAACAGCCTCTATATGCCTGGAAGAATTTGTGAACAGAAACTAAAATTATGATATGAGAGATAAGGGTTTGTCAACAGAACTTATCACGTTATTCAAATTGTACAATGATGTTTAACTTTGTTCACCATTTTTGTTTCTGATGGCTTTGCATCTCCCAATTTTCATTTAATACTGGCCAAAATCATAGTGTCACTTTGCATCAGTGTAACATAAGAAGTGTAAATTTTGATGGCAAATTACTGGAACTTATGAGACCAGTCTAGACACTGTTTTCTGACACTGGCATGCAATTTGGCATGCAACAGATAAAGACTTGTGATACGGTGGTTAAACTGTAGTACTGCAGCCTAAACTCTGCTCATGACCCACGTTCAATTCCAGGTAGCTGGCTTGACGTTGACTCAGCCTTTCATCCTTATGAGGTTGGTAAAATGTGTTCCCAGCTTTCTGGGTGGCAGCAGCAATGCATAGCCTGCATAATTAAATTGTAAACCACCCAGGGAGTGCTTTAAGTACTATAGGGCAGTATATAAGCAGCACACTTTGCTTTTTGCTTTTTCATAGCTTCTAGCAGTTCAAAATTTTACGCTGTTTGCATTACATTTATGGGAGTAGCTAATAGGATTTGGGCTATTGTTTCAGATGCTCTGTTGGATTCACTTCTTAGTTATACCACTTTTACCTCATCAGTCCCAAACAACGAATGATATCTTGTCTTAGAAGTATTAACTATTGTCATTTCCTTGTGTTGAAAGCCATGCTGCTGCATAATTGCTATGTCATTTGCAGGTGTGGGTGTCTTAATTTCATAAGACAGAGACATACAAAAAATAATCATATATATAAAAGTGCATATATTTGGTAATTATTGTGTTAATAACAGAGTAATTGTGCAGTTGTTTCTTCCTTGAAAATTACATGGTAGTCATCCTTGGAATTACCATTAAAATGAAAAATGTCTTCACTTGATGCCAATGAGCGATTACCTTATAATTACAATATAATGGCACACTTATTGGTGTCTGGCAAGATAAAGCACTACACAAAATTTGTATACTGTAAGGTATTGTCACAGCTGACGAAAGTCCAAATATATTTGTCATGTTGAACAATGGCTGCATAGATGCTTAAATCCATGAATTTGTTCTTGGCAGGGACTGGACATCTGATGGCTCTGGGGAGGTCAGTGTGGTACTCCTCATTAAGCAGGCAGTTTACTTACTGGCAGGAAGAAGCTATTTTAGCAAAACTGGGCCAGCTGCTCCAGGTAGAAACACAGATTTGAAATAGACATCAGTCATGAATATACAAGGCAGCCTCAGGAGAGCTGCTGTCTTGAAGTTCTTTGCTTGTGCTGATGAGCCATAGGCAGTCTAAAGGGTTGACAGTGTGAGAAGTCTCCAGGACTAGGTTACAAGACAGCCACTGGACAAACAGGCAGGCAGGCAAATATATGTGTGAGCAAGAGCCAAGTCTAAGAGACACACGGACAAGACCAAGGCTTTCTCTTGCCTTGTCTAGGCAAGGTCCAAACATTACATTCTGTAGCAATATCCAATGATGGTTCACACCTTTATTTCCTGGATGCAATAGTCCTGATTAGAGATGGGGTTATTCGTATTATATGAATACGAATATCCCCGCGCAGCTGGACTTAACAAGGGTACAATTTATTATTCCAGCTGGGTATCTAATTACTGGAACTGTCTATGTGTTTATGGCTTTGATTGTATTTCCACCATTTAATTTTGATTTTAAGATTTTCCACAGTCTTCTGATATATTCCCTTTCTGTCAGTTCTTCACTAAATATTTGCACTGTGTTTAGCAGTGATTTTCTCTCCATGGATCTTTTTGCATATAGTTTTAGGTCATCCATGTATAACAGATGATTGATTTTTCCTGCTTGTTCTGAAAAATGGTAGCCCAATCCAGTTTAATTTTAAATTATTGATACGGGGATTAGTGAAATGTTAAACAGCAGTGATGACAAAGTATCTCCTTGAAATATTCCTCTTTTGATGCTAATTTCCCCAATTTCTTCACCATAGGCCATTAAGACAGTTTTCCAGTTTTCCATATTTTTCCTGAGGAACTTCTGAATATTTTTTCCCTCAGTGATGTCTGCCGTTCTGTCAACTCATAATTTCTGGGTTGTTCCATAAATTGTTCCTCTATTGATACCTTTACCTCCACTACTGTGTCTTTCTCTGCCCTCTATTTGTTTTCCTTCCTATGGTCATTGTTTTGTGTTGATTTTTCTTTTGCCACCTTTTCTAGTTCTTGCAGTTCCAGTTCTGAAAACACTTTACTCCATATGATTAACCTTCTTTGGTCCATTAATCTATTATTATACTATTACCATTACTATTAATATTTTAAATTTGAATGGAATCATTTCAATACAAATATTATTATAGGAGTGTGTGCATTAACAGATTAACTAATTTCTACCTTCTCTTCAAATCTGAAGATCCTTCATGAGAAATGTTAAATAAATATTTGATGCACTTTAGGGTTTTAAATCTTGAGTTAAGTCTTGATAGTCTGCAGCAAAAAAAGATATTTAAAGGGGGTCTGTGGTAAAGAAAATGTTAAGAACTGCCACCCTAAATGCTTTGGGACCTCAGTATCTGGCAGAATGCCTTCTTCCAGTGAGAACTGCCCATCTTACTTGCTTCCCCCAGGCTGGACATCTGAGGATGCTGATCCCAAGAGAGGCCCAGAGGGAGAATACTAGGAACTGGGCCTATTCGGTGGTTGCTCCTTCATTCCAGAATCAACTTCCTCCGGCTATCTGCCTGGTCACTTCCCAGGCAATCTTCAAGAAGCTTTTTAAAACCTGGCTGTTTCAACAGGCCTTTTACTCTGATGCACCAATGGAACTCAATGAAATAATCAGTCATTAAGATCATAATACTGTCATTTTAAATGCTTAACTGTTTAGATGCTGATGTATTTTATTATGTTATCATTTTGTATTTGATTTTATCAATGTTGATTTTTTTTAATTTTTGGTTAGGGTTAGATGTTTTGCTTATTGTTCTGTCTTTATTATAAACTGCCCAGAGTGGTCTCCAGTTAGATGGGGTGGTATACAAGCAAGCAAGCAAGCAAGCAAGCAAGCAAGCAAACAGAAAAGCACTATCTCCTGAGATAATTGGTTCCATTGTCATACTGGTGTAACTGTTTTTCCTGATATTTAGCCAAAATCTGATTTCATGTAATTTGAGCCCATTATTATGTGTCCTGAACTCTGGAATGACTGAGAGCAGATCCTCCTCCTCCTCTGGGTGAATAAATAATTCCATTCAATCATCAGGCTTTGTTATTGTCAGTTTTAAATAAATTGGTAGCCTTTCTTCCTAAGGAAGGGAAGTTGTGCTATAAAGTGTGCTCTGCTGTTCAGCAGTCTCCCAACAACTGCAACAACAATAATAACAATGTCAATAGCTGCTAATTTGCTTCTTGAAGTCCAAAAATCAGAAATTTTGCAAACACATCACCTCAGAGATTTTTAGGACTTGATACTTACTTTATAGGTGTGACCCTTTAGTCCAACTCAAACACCAGCAATCGTAGCAGTTTTTTACGTGTAGAGGAAGAAGAAGAAGAAAGCACATTGATAAATGCAAGCAACTGTTTTGACTTTCAAATATTTTTTAAAAAAAAGGGCAGGGGAAAAATTGTTTCCTAGGTTGGCATTTTCCCTAGCAGTTACCTTCAGACATCACTTATGCACATACATTGGCATTTCCAATAATACTCTGATAGGAGAATAATGAAAAAGCCTTATTCTCTTTTTCATTTCAAATTTCAACTTAAATTTGATCTTTAGTACATGATGAAATATGAGAGAGGCACAAATTTCAGCCAATCAAGACAACCAATGGAACGGGCTTTCTTATTAAGATTCCATTGCTGTTTTCTGAAGTACCTTCTTGCATCTACTTTGCTTACCATCTTTTCTCTGTCTCTATCTAGTGAATTCTAGTGGCCTAGTGAATTCTTATGCTCAATTTCAAAATGGTATGTTTGGATTAGAGATGAGCACTTACCATGGTTCGGCGGATTGGCAGATTGGGCCCACAGGTGTTGCATGGGTGCCTTGGATTTTGCACCCCACCTCCTCCTGTGGGTACCCCATCAAAAGCAGAGCCGCAGGCTTCCCTGCCTCACCTACTCCTCTGAGTGGGTGCCCGCAAGAGGAAATGGGGCACCTGTGCAACACCTGTGGGCCCAATCTGCCAATCCTCACTGAACTATTGAACCATGGTAAGTGCCCATCTCTAGTTTGGATTCCCATATCCAATGCAAATGTTTGTTGTTGATGTTGCTGCTGCTGCTGCTGCTGTTTAAAAAGAAACATGATTCAGGCATCTCTGTGCTCATAAAGATCTATAGGAACATGAAAGTGAACCAGTCCATTCTGCACAGGATTCCAACCTTGTAGCATCTATTATGGTTAAAGCTGAAGAGCTAACAGTAGACTCATAGGAATAAGAAATAGATTTACTCATTCTCTGTAAGACAGGCTGCTTCAGCATCTCCCCACCCCACCCCGAAAATGCCTTCTTGAGACTTACTTAACTTTGGAAAAATTTCTTACCTTCACCCGAGAACAAGACAAGAAGCTTTTTTTCCGCTCTGTGAAAATCTCCACAATTTGCACCACTTGATCTGTTAGATGCAAATAAGCCAGGTGATGCTTCTGTTTTTTGAAAGTCAATGCAGCAGGATGACAGGCAAAAAGAAAAAAGAAAAAAAAGAAGAAGCAGAAGCAGAAGCAGCTGTTGAGATTAAAACAAAGTATCCCATTATCTTGATTTGTAAATGACAAAAACACTAAAGTGACCTCATTCTTGCACATGAGAACAAAACTCTTCAGAGACCTTAAATGTGAGGATCTTGATTCCTATCTACACACTTTTTTCAACCAAAAAAGAAGAAGAAGAAGAAGAAGGAGGAGAAGGATGGAGAGACCCTTTTAACTTGAGCTGGCCAGAAGAGGCTGACTCTTTGATTCTGTTGACTCAGACATGAATGATTCTCATAGCTCCTTAGTAGCAAAGGATAGCCATTGTGCCATCTGTGGATCTTCCTTTTCTTCTCATATGCTCTGTAACGGTGAGTGATTAGTACCAAATTCAGAGTGCTGGCAAATCTCATCATAATGTAACTGATAATCCAATATGCATGTGGCCAGAACTTTCAAAGTTCTGGTCAGCACACCTAAGACAGAAAAATGTTCTGCTTTTCAAACACTTCTTTCTCAATATAAAACAGGGCACCTTGCTTTTCAATCACTCTTGTCACTATGAAGTAAAAGCTGTCCAACATGATTACCAATAATTTAAAGTGAGAGCCACAGAACAGGAATCATTTACTAATATTTTCTAGCCATCAATGAAAGAGGTACAGCTGCTATTTTGGTCTAGCTGTGGAATGGTTTTGCAAAAGAACAGAAATGTACACAAAGAAAAACAGAACATATAATGGTTGACAACATTATAATTATTTTAAATTACAGTGTTACTTGATTTTTGTGTAAGCCATCATTGCCTTGTGAAATTACTGTTAAGTTTGGCTGCTCTAAGTGGAAAGAGGACATGTGGGCCCAACGGAGAAACAACTGAAGGTTGGGTTATCTATAGTGCACTGTGATGATTAATACCGTATTTGCTGATCAAGTCACTTTGATGTAATCTGTCTCTCTTGCAACAGTTAAAGGGGGAAGCAATACATCAGACTGATGTTAGAAAACAGCAATTTATGATCATTTGAATATAGCACTATACATTCTTCAGAGGTACTAAAACAAAATAATATAAAGTATAGAATATATGTTAAAATGAATGCAAAATGTCAGAGGAAATCCATAAAAGTCTTTCTACAAGTAAAAAAGGTGCATGACAGCAGTATTATGTATATAACTCTGAATATAGGATAATCAGCCTTAAAACATATTACCATACACCTGGAACCATTGAAATTTTAGAAACATGCATTATTGTGTTATTTATTTACATATTATTACCACATGAGACTGCAGTAATGTTACTGTGCCTCAGAGCAAATGAGGCAATTCTAAAAATAGTGAAGTTAAAAAAAATTCTATAGCTTTGAAACTGGAATTTGGATCAGCACCAAATTTGACACCTTTGTAAAAAAACAATCTCCTCTTGCTCTATGCCAGCTTTGGAGAACTTTGGGCAAAGGGCTTTTGAGTTCTGAATTGTTTTAAAAGGTAAAACTGATTTACAATTTCCATGCAGAAACATACAGCCTTAAAGGTCCCCAGGTTTAAAACAGATCAAATAAATTGAAAGGACCAGTCTTGATTATCTTGAAAGAGAATGGTTGGCACCACCCTTTTTATTTTTTAATTTGGAAGGAATCCAGGGTACAGGGGCTGAAATATTTGATCCTCAAAAATGGCCTTTCAAAAGGGGAAAACTGTGACTTTGTTATAAGACTGAGCATGCATGGAACACGTGTACCAGCAAGAGTGTTCCAAAATAGATACATTGTTGCAGCTTCACACCAGGAAAGGAGATGTTTGGAGGGCAATGAAATATCACAGAAAGAGTCAAAAAACAGATTCTCTTTGAAGAGTCAAAAATACATGCTTGCTTTGAAAAAAGTAACGGAGTGACAGTCCTCCAGAAAGAGACATTTTGCCAGGGAATTAGTATACAATTTTGTAAGGTATATGAAAAGTATATCCGCATTTCAAAAGAACAGAGCAGTTGTGTTTGTCCCAGCCCTGAGTGCTCTCAGTGAACATTCTCTCAGGATTTTTGAGACCAGGCTCCTGACACAAGTCTTCAAAGAGGAAATGAGCTCCAAGTCTGGGACAATCTGAACTTTTGACCCTGTCAGTCAGAACCCAATTAGCCGGCTCTCAGGATAGCTTTATAACTCCTTCCTGGCCAAACAGGCATTGGTGCTAGGAAAAGTATTCTGTGTCCAGTTGAAAAAGTATTTTAAAATATATTTTAAAAAGTTGTGAAAGTTGTGAAATTACTGTTTTTTGCTTTGTGGCTTGAGGTGGTCTGACTTGATGTTTGCAGAGTTTTGGTGCCTATATTCTGTCATATTTCAACCATTCCACCTGTCTTATCACAATAAGACAGATTTTCTTAATCTGGTAATTAAGAAAAAACTCCAAAAAACCCACAATGCTCCAACATGCTCCATATTATGTCTTCCTTGCTTCCCACCTCCTCCAGTTTTCCCAGCAATATTGTCTTTTCTGGCCTGTTCCTCATTTTCACTATTTGTGCATAGTAGAATAGCCTCAGTTTAGTCATTTTTGCTCTAGTGAGAGTTCAAGCTTGACTTTATGGATCACCCACTTTTCTGTCTTGCTTTCTGTCTGTGGTATCTGTAAAGCTCTCCTTCAACACCACATTTCAAATGAGTTGATTTTTGTCCCTGCCTTTTTTTCACTGTTTTTCTTTCATATAGCATGAATAATTTTGGTCTTGGTTTCCAGTGACAATCTTTGTTAGCTCTCAGCTCTATCTTTTTTTGTTATTTCAAAAAGCAAGGAAACATCTTTTGGAAAACATTCACAACATGTTTATAGAGCTTTTGGGTCCATTGCCAGCAGGAAAAAGGATGCCAAGCTATACAAAGCAAAGGGCAGCCTGAATGTTAACAACACCAATGAAGGAGGCAAGATGGTCTATAGGATACCTTTTTGCACTCACTGTCATTCATACTTGTTAAAAATCAGTCATGACAATTGCTTTGTATTTGGGTGAGTAGTGGTTAAATGATGAAATGGGGCAGTTTCTGACATTTCCCCTTGCTTGGCATCACTTTGTGAATGATGTAAAGTATGAATGATAGTGAGCAGAAGAAGGTATCTTATAGACCATCTTGATTGCTGCCATTGATGCTGTCAACATTCAGGCTGCCCTTTACTATGTAAAGCTTGGTATATTTTTTCCTGCTGGCAACACAGGCATGATATTGCGCAGCATTTTAAATTCCTGCATTTTAAATCATGGGTAGAGAAGCATAGTGTCCCACATTCATAAACCGAAGTTTTATGAAGAATTGAATTTTGCTTCAGATTCTTCAGTGTTAAGATTCTGAGAGCAGCTTACAAGAATGTTTCACTCAGAAGAGAACAATAATAATCAATAAGCCATTTTAAGACTCAGCAACAGAAGGAACAGTGAAGCAGAATTAAAACAAGCTTAAACAATACTTTTAGAGAGTTGGACTAAATCCAGGTGCTGCTGGCTCTGCAGCACCAGCACAGTTCCAAACATCATCCTTTTCTGCTCTCCACCTGCAGCCCTTAGAGCTGCATGAAATTGGATCCAGTAGTTTTCAAGATTCCCAGGAGGTTTCTGGGGCCCATTGAGAACTGTTGTGGGAAGGAAGGTCAGCCTCCTTCTGTGCTCACTTGACTCTACTCTTCTGCCAGCAGATATCCACCACTGAATCTGCCCCTAGAACTAATTAAAATTAGGTATGTAGACTGCCTTTAAAGTTCAGATTCAAAATTCTGATTTAGCATTCCAACCGTTCAGGTTCAGGATTCAGAATCTTAAAAATTCTAAATTTCCACATATCCAGAATATTAAAGTTAATATGAACACGATATTTTCTCCTTTAAAAAACACAAGCAGGCAAACCATTTTAAATGATTTCCCTGTGTCCTCTGACGCTTTCCCAGTGATTGTGCCAAACAAAAGGAGTGCACACCAACAGCCAGCAGTGCCTAAGTATTAGAAAATGACTGTAACAGGCATAACTGATTGAACCCTGAACAGGGGAAATGCCACCAGAAAATGCCAGCAACATTGGGGAAGCACAGGACAGGTTGCACTGGAGAGTGGGTATATATCTTAGGCAATATTGGCTGGCAGATCGGAGCAGCAGATAGCCTGTGGGCGGTGGGAGCTGTGCCAACAGCATGGGGCAGAGCACAGTTAAGTGAGTGAGCATGATCTTGGAGTTGCAGTTGGAAGAATGAAAGAGGCAGAAGGATGGGAGCAGCAGATTGAAGCATGGCATACTACTACTGTGAGCAGAATGTGTCATTCTCTCTTACTTAAAAGTGATTTCAGGGAAGCCCAGCAATGGTAGGTTGACCTTAAGGAAAATACGTTTTTCTACCCATCCACATTCCAGGTGTAAGTGGTGTGGACTGACATTGTCCCCTGGCTAAGACAGCATCCTCTCACTGGGTACACTAGTTGGTGAGCAAGATAACAGTCCCAGCGACACCTTGGCCAGACCTCCCCAATCAGACTCCTTCTCAGTCCAGTAAGACAAGGTATCAGTCTCTTTTGGCTTGCAGGGCTCCTGAATGTACACCTCTACCATATCCTGCCTTTGGGGTGGTAGGAGTGAGGAATGGACTCTAGAACAAAACTGTGGGTAGTGCTGTTTAGAGTGTGATGAACATTGCTTATTACTTTCTGCTCTTCATTGCTAGTCAGTCTTTCACAAACTACTGCTGCATGTGATAGAAAGTTGACTGGCATTGCCCACACCATTGCTGCTTAATATTCATTGCCTGCTGTTTAATTTAGGGGTCCAAAAGGGATGCTAGAATATACTCCTTCTTCTTCCACAAAGAAACACTGCAAATTTGTAGTGTATCAGTTCTTTTAAGTTACTGGCCAGGGCCACCACTTCAGACTGAAAAAATTGCTGTTCTTCTTCTATGAAATCCCTCATCGACCTAGGCTGTCTCTTCATTATGCCCCCCCCCCCCCCATCATGTCAACCAAGCCCAGGAACATTGCGATCACCTGGCTTAGGATGGTTGTCTCCCTACTAAGGACTTGCGTTGTACTCTCAAATTTTCAGAGGACATAGACCATTTGACCCATAATACTCCACTCTTCTCTACCCAGAGAAGCAACCACACCAATGGAAGTCTTCAGTGCCAAATCATGGAGTGCCCTTTGCTGTTTCAGCACTCTTTCAAGCAGATAGAAAAAGCATGTTTCATTGAGTGGCCACATCCTGCTTTAGGTGGTACAACAGTTCACTGCCTTGGACATTGTGGTGAAAATGCCCTGCCACTTTTCTGGTCCATCTAGTTATGTTAGGTATGCATGTGTCTTCTACACACTGCAAAGCACCCTGTACTACTAGGTTGAGAGTGTGGGCCATACACCGCACCCCTCTAATCTTCGCAGCCTGCAGTGCTGTCACTATGTTTGCCCCAATAACTGTGAGAAACAGACCTTGCCTTTCTGTAGCTAGACTCCACAGCTGCAGCATCTCCCTCAGAGTCTCTTGAATGTTGTGAGCTATTCAGCTGCCCTCCATCACAGCCACATTCAACAAGGCCCACTTGTATCCTGTCCTTGTGTGTTGCCCTATGCCTGATGTATCTACCCTCTCCCTTCTATCAGGGAGAGAGAGGCATATTTTGCACCCTGGCTGCTCTAGATGTCAATTGTAAAATATACCCTCTGTGTCCTGGTCAATTTCTGCTGTACTAGTTGCCTGACACATCAATATAAATCTAGCACCACCCAGGGCTATTATGTCCCCTAGGCAATGAGGAACATTGGCATTGTTATATGTGCAGAAGGCTTTTTCCTGAACCCCTCCAAACTTCTCCAGGGTAGCCTGGAACATATTCTTGAGACTCAGAAGGGCACTAATGAATGAATTTAAAAAGATCACCATGTGTAAGGATGTGTCACTGGAGACAAAGACCAAGATCACTCTTGTATTACTTGTTGCCATTTATGGGTGTGAAAGCTCAGCCTTGAAGAAAGCTGACAGGAAAAAAAAATGGTTTGCTTGAAATATGGTGCTGGAAGAGAGCACTGCAGATACCTTTGATATCCAGAAAGATGAACAAGTGGGTTGTAGATCAAATCAAGCCTGAACTATCTCTGGAGGCAAAAATGATGAAACTGAGTCTGTCCTACTTTGGGCACATCATGAGAAAGGAACATTCTCTGTGAAAGAGAATAATGCTGGGAAAATTTGAAGGGAAGAGGAAAAGAGGAAAACCAAAGCAAAAGCAAAGTGAGCTGCTTATATACCACCCCACAGTGCTTAAAGCACTCTCTGGGCAGTTTACAATTTAACTATGCAGGCTACACATTGCCCCTCCCCCGTGAGCTGGGTATTCAGTTTACCAACCTGCGAAGGATGGAAGGCTGAGTGAACCTTGGAAGCACTGGAAGCACAGTTCTGGAATCTCACTACAAAACTGGTGGCTGACCCATAAGCTGTTAGTGCATATGAATGGAATAGCAGTTCATTTATTTTTCCCAGTTAAGGTAGCCAATTGCAAATCACCATAAATTGTTCATATGCTATTTTATATGTAGACATAAATTTAGAAGCAATTATTGCAATTTAGGAGATGTACAAGGTATTATGTAATTGAGATGACTGTGACCAGGAGATCTGAACGCCTGCCCAGTCTGTCCTTTGGATGCTGACTATAGGTGGGCAACACCAAAGAATGCCTGTTTTCTCCTCTTATGTTCTTTTGTCCTGAATCTAGATTTGGACTTGACTGCCTCTTCAAATGAGCAATGTCTTCAAACAGAGGACTCTCTCTGCTAACCTATCAAAGGATTTTAAAATAGTACACATGGCTGCTTTTAACCCCCGTTCTCTCCCCCTGGCCGATTGATGTAATTGTTGCTTTTAAACAATATCAAAACAATATGAAAGTGCTTTCATGGGTCATGGGGTACAGTGCTGCCATCTGTGTGCATGCACCATTGGTTTACAGTCCCTGCATTTTCCAGAATTACTTCACTGGTTCTGACTTGGATTCTTCAAAACTGTGGTGTTACAAGTACAAAAGCATGAATCCTTATGCTAAGACAAGGAATGGAATAGCCACAAACAGATGCTTCTAGCAATATCGGTGCAGGCCAGTAGCCAAGCAAAGATTATGCTTGCCATCTAGGGTCTAGTGATGCATTCCTCCTTCACCACGATGCTGAAGAGACCATTTTTGGTCAGGAGAGTGCAAACAGAGAGACAGGAAGAAACAACAAGTGGGAAGTAGATTTTGTTTCCTTTTTTGTTTTCTTTGTTTTTAAAACAAGAAATTTTATGGTTCCACACACTTTGGGCCCTTGATTCAATACCAAAACAGCCAATTCTGAGGTGGGGCTGGGAAGATAAAAGAGCTGAAATGATTGTTCTTTTGTGTTTAAGAGGATCCAGACTTGTGGTGAGTGCTCTCATTTAAGCATCTGGATGGCATTCTTAAGAGATGCCAAAAGTCTAAATGTAGTTGCCTGCTGTTTAATACACCATAGTAGTTATAAAGAAAAGGCAACTAAAACTCTCTTGTAAACACAGTGCTTTTCTTAGTTTTCTAGATGTGATTCTAATCTCCTTGGAGTTATAGACAAAATTCTTATTAACTTGAATTGTTTAGGATAGTCCTGAAGCTCATTTAAGGAACTTTGGAATTTTATTTGGTGACCAGTGTTAGTGACTTGAATGAAAGCTACCTACCTATTACATATTTTGTGCTTCATTGAATAGTTACCGAAGAAGAAGAAGAAGAAGAAGAAGAAGAAGAAAAAGAAGAAGAAGCTCTGAATGTGTCACAACATGTGTTTCTCTAGCAAGGAGGTGAACTTCCTTGTAGTGAAGAGTAAGACAAAATAATGACAGACCAGAGTGGTGTCTAGAGAAATAATGAAGCTTTTGTTCACTTTAAATGGGAAAAAGTAACAGCTTATTGCAAATTGCAGTGTAAATGAATATTATCTGTGGCAGTATTAGTCATTTAGGAATGTATGAAACGTTTATCCCTTTGCCAGCAGAATACATACCCTTTTAGCAGCAGGGAGTTAAGAGTGTGAAGTGCCGGAAAGAAAAGATTAACTGGGGAGGAAGAGAAGAACAAAAAGGAAGGTTGTGTCAGGCTTATGGCTTAGCTTCCATTGATATTTTCCTTGATATGACATCTGTGTGATGTTCACACAGTGTTACACAGTAAGCTGTGAACCCTAAAGAAACAGCCATTTGGCAGACACAGAAGAGCCACCAACTTTGCCTGAACATGATAGGCAAGACCGAGAGGGTGGCAATTCATGTTTAGGTTTCTGGGCAAGGCAGGAGGGTAGTCCAATGAGTCAGTGGACTTCTGCGAAGATCTGGCATTCAGAGTCAAACTCTTATCACTTATACTAAACCAGCCTGTTTGTCCATCTCATTTAGTATTGTCCAACTGGCATCAGTGAACCAACTGGGATCAGCAATTCAGTGTCTTAGGAGAGGTATTTCCCACCACCTGCTTCTTGACCCTTAGAAATCCCATCAGAGATTTTTTGTGTACAAAGCATGAAGACTGAGTTATGATCCTTCAGATGTAATTTGTGAGAGGTGGACATCTAACCAGAAAGTACAGAAGTCACAAATTAAAGATACAATGTACGAACTATGTGGTATGCAGAGTAGAACATCTTTAGAGGTATTCCTGTGTTCTACAGCCCCTTAACAGATGCACACATCTGTCCAACTTCATAGATGTCCTCATTTTCTGACCTCAGGTCACTGCTGAATTCTTATGATTATTTATTTATTATTATTATTATTAACAGGAAAATATTTACCTTCTCTGCTATTCTTTTTCCCTCCAAAATGTGGGTAAGTTTGCAAGCAAGTTTCAGACTGAGCACAACCTGAATACATTCCCACACTGAACATTCATAACTTCGGCAAGCATTTGAAAAGTATGCAATTTTCTATGTGCACTTTTTAAATAGGCGCTCTTTCCCCCCCCAGATACACCTATAACCATTAACCCATGGGCAAGCTAGGTTGTGCAAACTTACAAGCATATCAAACCTCACAATAAGTATCTGAGCATTCATCTCCCCCATCCCACAGCCCCTGATGGCTTCCCCACAATTAACCTGAACAGCATGGAAACTATAGCAGCCCAAGACAGCACAGCCCATAGTGAATGATTATGGGACTTGATTTGGAGGGCCATAATTTTCCACCCTTGCTGTAAAGAACGCAGGATATTAAATGAGATGAAACAGAGAACTAGGAAGGAGGTTTTTTTTTTAAAGAAATGCTGGGAATTAGAAATATTACATAAATTAATATTGTAATACAACACACTGGCAGATTGGTTGCGCAGAACTACATCTGTGTTGTTTTGGATTATCAAGGCAAAAGCTTCTCACTAAAATCTGAGCTTGGGGAAGGTGCATTTGTGATGTCACAGGAGGTTGGCCATTGCGTAACAGTTAGAAAATAATATGTGTGCATGACAGAATGAGATAAATATTATGGATTTCCTTCACTTCTTCTTAAACAAATAGCATGTGCAGAACACATATACCTTTGAGTTGAGCCAGTGAGCCCTGCTGCCACATGGAAATAGAGAAGTGAAGGGCAGTCAGGAATTAAAATCATTACAGTCAATAAAGACATAGTTTCTCTTCTTGTAACACCACGTGCCACTTCTTTTCACTTTATACTCTAACAACATATTTAGACAAGCATTTACTGATTCCAATGATGATATCATTACCAACAGCAACACTATCAATACATCCAGTGGCCAAAATCTTGTTGCTGAATTACACATACAGAAGGCAAATAGCATAACATTCAGACACCTATAGCTGGCAATTAGTGAGTCCCCACTGGGACTCTCAAGCATGCGCCAAACTACTGGGTGTATGAACCCCTGGCAATCCCAGTGGCAACTTGTTAACTGCCAGCTAAAAGTGACTCAGAGTGATGCCATTTGCCTTCAACATGCCTGATAAAGCAACAAAATTCCAGCCACTATGTTTGAAAACAAAATTATAAACATAGTAGCACTTTAAAGATTAGCAATTTTATTTCAATGTGAGTTTGTGAGGATTTTCTATGGAAATGGACTAAGTGAGGAACACATAAATAAATTTTAAAAACAAAAAAAATCATGGTAATTAGTCAAAGGTAAACAGACCACGGAATTTGCTAAAGATCCAGAATGAAAGTGTAGCACATGTTGACAAATATAAGGATCTTGGAATCTAGTTGAATGAACAGTGAGAATAACCATGGAATAAAAGCAGAACAGAGATAGCCCCGATCACAATGAACATAAAATTGCCATTGAGAATACACATGGTATGGTGCTGTGCTTGGTTTTACTGTTTGCCACAAGCTACTATTTAAAAAAAAAAGCTTTTGAAATGTGGATTTTTCATGCAATTCTAAGAATTTCTTAAGAGGTTGACCAATGAAGAAATACTATACAGAGTAATAAAGACTGAGAAATCATAAAACCCATAAAATGCAGAAAGGTAGAATACTTTTGTTCAAAATGAGAAATAAAAAGTATAAATTGTTCATGTAAAAGAAATGCATGAAGAAGAAGAAGCTACTGGCTGAAGAGTGCTGGAGACTGATCTGAATGCAACACAACATCATTGCATAGAGTTGCTACCTCCATCCTCAAGCGGAAGAGGAAGAAGAAGAAGAAGGTAGAGAGAAAGAGTTACGTTTGAATTTGACATGGCACTTGGGCTTTTTGTCCTCCTGGATTATATTTAAAATAAATCAATGCTAACTAAATAAAAGTTCCTCCTTTCTAGCACAAAAGCTAATTTGCAGCTTCCAAGTCTTGTTTTATCTTAAAATCTGGTAATTCCCTTTGTATGCTGTTTTATAACACATGATAACTCTCTTAAAAAAGATCTATTGCATTCAAGCTTTTCACAATAAATACAGTATTAGAAGCCACCTTTGACTTGTGTTACAAGTAAGCTGTGAATTGTACAGAGGGGAACATGGTGTCTGGAGACATCATTCTTATTTTACTTTAATTCACCGCTATAATGGGATAGAACATATTATATGAATAGTTAATATTTATTTTTCTGAATAGGTGGGCTTTGGTGAGGCAGATGAAAAGAACATCTACACTCAGCTAACAAATCACTTTTACATTAGGAAAATCCAAATCTTCTCAGTGAATGTATGTAAATCACTAACTTTCAGGCCACCCAAGGGAATGTGCTTCATGCTATAACTTAAATACTAATGAAATCAACTGAAAATGATAGTCATTAGTCAGCTATGCCTTGATAGGGTTCCCTGTAGACCGGTATAAATTCACCATTAGAAATGGTTTCCCTCCCAAGTCCACAGTGAACATTTAATCCTTCTGCAAAGCAGAATCAAATTTAATGTTTAATGTGTTCTCCCTCCTTCGCATTTCAAGTTCTTTATGCTTTTACATTTGTAGTGCTCCCCTCAGCCACCCCTGATCTTTTTAAAGCCACTATGTTCCCTCCTTGCTCCCTGTCTCATTCTTCCAGGTTCTGGTATACATTTTACTCATCAGTATGTAATACAGATTTCTAATATTAGCTATAATGGCACTAACTGGAATATAGCTCAAAGTAATGAGTTCCATTAAGAGCCAAGTGCCCTGCCACTCTGTAGAAAGAGAATGTGCCAGAGCATTCAAACGTCAAAAGGATGGCTTGGGTGGTTGCCCAGCTCAGAATCTGAAGGAACTCCTGCATCTTTTCCCATGTAAAGTTCCTCCTTGAATAGTAGTATTACAATAGTAAAAGCAACACCTAGCAGAGATGGAGAACATGGTATCCTCCAAATATTGGATTACATCTAGAGACGGGGGTATTCGTATATGAATATGAATATCCCCCCACAGGTGGAGCTAACGAGGGTCCGGCCTCACGATTACGCTGCTGCCGCAAGCTGCACAGAGCCTTCCTATCGCTCCATTGCTCGTGATGGATTAGCCACTCTGCAACCTGGCAGAGAGGCTCGTCATTCCACCTTCTGCCAGGACTGGTTAATCTATCATGAGCAATGGAGCGATAGGAAGGCTCCGTGCAGCTCGCAGCAGTGGCATAATCATGAGTGGACAGTCCAACCCCATGGGGCCAGACCCTCATTAGCTCCACCTGTGGGGGGAATATTCGTATTTGTATACAAATATGAATATCTCCATCTCTAATTACAACTTCTGTTATTTCTGACAGTTGGCCACTTTGATTAGGCTTATGGGAGATGGAGTCCAAGAAACATGTTTGGTGAGCTACAGCTCCCCCCTCTAACACTGTGAAAAAACAGGAAAGAAAGAAAACTACAGTGCCCTCCTTTTTTTGTTATAGTTATATAGAGGAGAGAGAGGAGAGGATGATACCAAGTAGTTTCCAGCAAACACTTTATCATCTACCCTTCATCCAGATGAAACTCGTAGTTGAGTCTAGGCCTTTTTATTTTTAAAATTAAATTAAATTAAATTAAACTCAATTTAAATTCGTTTGTTCATTCATTCATTCATTCATTCGTTTTGAGGGTGATTATTAAAGTGAAGAGTCAAGATTCATAGTATGTCTTGGAAATATTGAAGATATTAAACTGCAAAAAAGCATTTTGCAATGTGGATATATGAGGAAATAAAAAGACCCCCTAGAAAAGATTATATTTGATCAGTGATTGCCTACCACTGGAAACTTTTACCAACTAACAAGGAAGAAAGATCCACTGAATTGAGTCAAACTTACTACTTGGTAGAGAAGTAAAGCAGAGAGGTGTACACAGAATAGCTTGCTACAAGACTCATATATTTATTCAATACCAGTGTACAAATGATCACACAAAATAGACTTTAGGACAACAGATTATCTATGTCAAGAGCAATATCTGATATCAATGAAAGATCTAAGCGACTTCATTTGTACCTGATATCATTCATAAATGAATCCACCAGAATTTTAAGGTCAGTATCCTATTGCCTTATACAACTGTGGAAGGGTGATTAGGAAAGCATCTTCCCCATGCCCTTTGTGGTATGCTCCCCATTGCCTGCCCAGTCTTGCTGTGCTTGTGAAATTGGTTAGACAACTGGCTGCATAACAGGGCCCTGTCAGAGCAGGGAAACTCTTAGCACAACTGTCCTTATGCTCCGAATAGGATGTTGGCCTATGATTTTAGATTCATACCTAACAGATGGTAACTATTACAAATCAAAAACTGTTACAAATGTTTGAGCTGAATGTTAGGATTAGAAACAAAACAAAAACAAAAGTATTGTGGCACTTTTGTGACAGACACATTTGTTTCAGTGTGAACTGAGTATATGAACTGAATTATTTGCACTATTTTTGGCCCATGTAGGGGTGGAGCAAGAGATCCTCAACCACTCCAGAAGCTGGCTGGCTACCCCACCAGAACACACATATTTGCCCTGGCGGTACTGGGGAGCAAAATTATATCATAAGGAGAAAGGGCCTCAAGCAAAGGAAATAGACAGCTGAAAAACCAATGAAACACAAGATGTCTCCTGGGATATCCAACCACTGAGACCCTGGGGAGGGTTTGTATATCTGCATTTGTATATCTGCTACATATTAGTTGCTTGGGTTGGCATTTCACATTGATGCAGGATGGGAGGAAGATGCCTTTCCAGGCAGGCTTTCCATTTCAGAATTTTCCTCTTCTTCATCCTTCTCTTCTTCATGTTAATCAGCTAGCACTTCTGCAGTACACTATGAAGATTATGCCTGTGTGGAAATGTGGATTGATGAATACAGTTTTTCCTGTGGAGGTTCTGATTTTATGGGTCATAATTACAGATAAGCATGTATTGCCAATTTGGCGGTTTGTGCTGGTTCATTTATTGGCTGAACAGGTGTCTGGCGCTTCCCTGCCCCATCTCCTCTGGGTGCTGCCTCTGAGTGGGTGTCCACCAGAGGAGGTGGGGCTTTGAAGTGCGGAACACCTGTCTGGCCAATAAACAAACCAGCATGAACTGATGAACCAGTGGTTTGTGCTCATCTCTAGTCATAATAGTGCTGGGGATTATCTTCTCCCTTCCTTACTTTTCTTTTTACCTTCTTTGTTCCTCATTGTAAGTGCAGAGAAAAGAAATGCCAATGCTTGTTCCTCTTATAGTCTGTTGCCAGAAGAAAGAAGAATTAAGTATTGCTCAATTCAAATTAGCCTTTTTGTTCATGTTAGATTTGTGTGTGTTTTGTCATCACAGGGAACAAAATTCTTTAGGTGTCCTACCTGGAATAACTTTCAAAGTGAGGTTACTGTTTGGGGGGATGACCTATACAACAAGGCCATTTTTTGATTCTGTGCCAAACACTGCTGCCACTTTGCTATTAAGAGTTGTTCACTGCATTTACTCCTTTTCTAGTGCAAACTGTAACATTGGAGGTGAATATTTCCTGCACCTGAACAAGTACATGACTGCCTGAAGTGTAAGCACATTGAACCCTCTAGGTAATGGAACCCTCTACTTCATTACAAAAATGCTGCATAGTGCTCCTCATCATAGCCCTTTGTTTTCGTCATTTGAAAGTGTTTTAAAACAAACAAACAAACAAAAACCCAACAACACTGACCCAGAAATGTTCAAACACCCATAAGAACTTGAGAATGAATCAGGTCAGGCCACCCCGAAAAACAGCTTGGAGTGGGTTAGTCCCAGTAAGTACAAAATACAGTATATCTGGATGTAGATCAGGTTGAGACACATTTGCACATCCCTATAAGGGACTGTATTGGAAAATGGAGGAATGGGCACTGGTAAGATGCAAGAAGGAGAAAACCAAGCTATATTAAACACAAGATTTTTATTCCTGTAGTAAAAAATAAAAAATATAATAATACAGGGCAACTAAGGAGATAGATTGTGGGGGTGGAAGTTCCTGGTGCTCCAAAACACCACAGTCCAGATGTAAAGTCATCCCTCCTGGCTTTTTGTAAAATGAAACAAACAATCACACAGGTGGAACACAATTTAAATTGTTGTGACTAGAAAAACTTAGAAGCCCCCAGTGGGAGTGGGGGAAAGTCTTGATTAGAAGAAAAAAGAACAGGCTGATTCATGTGATCTTTGAAAAAAAATTCACAAATTGCAAAACATTTTCTACTCAAATTGCATGCTCAGTCTCACACATGTATGTACACACCCATCTCAGGTCATAGTCCTTTATTTCCTAATTTCTGTGTTACACAAATACAAATGTCTACAAATACTTCAATGTATTCAAATAGAAATTGAACACAATAAGCTACAAATTGGCTCAAGGCAGATCAGTTGATATTATAAGGCAAACAATTCAAACCAAATCAAAGATGGTACTTGCACACTGTACTAATTACACACACACAAACTATAAAGAAATAAACATACACATGATTGTATCAAAGACCATCCAACAGGTTAGATGTTTGTTGCTACAGTTCTTAGCAGTTTGTGGAACTGTGGCCTTTGTGTAAGTTTTCTTCTCACTATCATTAATGTCATCAATTGCAAGGAGAGTAAAACTAACCAGTTATGTCCAGGAGAATGTTAAACACACAATGTTCTTAACAAGCCTAGGTATGATACTATATGAGAAGACATTGGGCAGGTCGGGCAGAAAGTCTTGTTCTAAGGCAACAACCCATAGAGGCTTGTTAAACCTAGCTTTGATACACCAGAGGGGCCTAAAACTGAGTTGTTTCTGACTGAAATTACTTGCAAAAAGAGTTGAGGGTGATCAGCACTTTTTACAGTGCTTGACAAGCCCAGCTACTTTTGTTTGACAAGTTGAGGTACTTTTGCAGACTGTCAAAATGGGACTCACTTCTAAGCAAACATGTTAGTCAACAGTTTCTTGACATACAAAATAGATATGCTTTACTTATTATCTAGAAATATCTGTTTGGTCCTAAATGGAAAGGTCCCCCCCCCCCCCCACTGTAATACAAAAGTTTAATGTTGAGGTATCTTCACACAGAGAAGTTTGAGATGGATGCTCAGGCTTTTAACTTCAGTTTGCAAACAAAAACCAAACTTCCTCCTCCTTTGGCACTGCTCACCAGATTTGTCTTGGAGATCTAGATTTGCTTGAAGATCTAGAAAAGCATAGCAGTGCCCTGAAACCTGGTTAACCAGAGAAGGCTGGTGACACCAGTGTTGCAGGTGTCAATGAATCTGCTCCAAGTTTTATTCTGAACTTTCCAGCAGATGCCCTAGTTGCTGCTGAACCTGCTCCTGAAATAGATTCAGCACCTTGGCTAGCTCCCAAAAATTGGGACTAAAATAATGACCTTTCTGAAATGGCGCTGGTCGCCATTTCGGGGAGGCTTTGCCCGCCCGCACAGATAGAAGTGTCACGGTGTGACGAAGCCTTCAATGGGAGGAGGGACAAATCCTTCAAATAGGCTAGGTCCCTTTAAGGCAGCCTCTTTTGCTGCCTTTTCAGCAAGGAGTCCGGGTGGCAAGCAGTTTCGCTTTCGTCCGCATGGCTTTCATCTCCTGCAGCCAATCGGCAGCGCTTCACAGCTGATTCCTAAGTTTAAATTTTTATTTCTATATATTAAGTTTCCTTTTATCCGATTGTTTGCTGGGTGTTGTTGTTGTTTGGGGAGCGGGAGGGTTTTATTATTATTTTTTTCCCCTTGTCGATCCCACCCCCATCCACCTCCTTACTTCTTGGCTTTGAGTTATTCTGTTTTGAGGCTTATCATTACCTTATATTCAGTAGTTCGTGGGGTGTAGGGGAGAGGGTGCTTTAGATTATATTTTGAGTTTTAGGATTTAATTATTTGCACTCTTTAGTTAATTAGATAATTTATCAAGGGGAATTTAATTAGCGTAAAAGGTTAAAGTACCATTGTTGTTTCACCTCCCTCCCTACCCTCCCTCCTTGCCCTCCCACCCCCTTCTCCTTTTGTTCCTTGGTTTTTTTGGTTTTTTGGGGGCTCATTTTTATATATATTTTTTTAAAAAGAGGGAAAGATAGAAAAGGCTTATATTAATTGATAGGGAGCCAGTTCCTTTTAAATAGGGAGATTGAAGAGAAGAAAGGCAGCAAGGAGGAGGACAGAGAAAAGGAGTGTTTCAAGAAGAAGAAGGCAGATAGGTGTTGGGCTAACTGGTTGCCAGGTTTCTTAATTTACGCTGGCACTCTAATTAAAGCGTACCCAGACTGGGCCTTCACCCTTTTGCAATACCTTGACCTTTTTTACCGAGCTTATGTGGACTTTCCAGGCCCTGCTTGGTTGCTCTATGACCAGGGTTTCAGGATGAGGGCTGCTATTAACCCCCAGTTGTGATGGGATGTGCATCATCAGGGACTCTGGTTACAGCTCATGACCCCGTCTCGCCCCATGTCTGGCGAGCGTTTGGACAGTGGGCACTTGGTTCAAAGATCAGCTAACCTTAATGCTCCCCACAGTTCGGTGGGCCAGGGGGTTCAGCCCCACCTGGTTTGCTGGGAGTTCAACGCAAAGGGTATCTGCAACTGTAAGCCATGCAGATTCAGGCACGTGTGCTCTTTATGTGGGGGAAATCACAGTACCATATCCTGCTTCCGAGGTCGCCCTGGAGCAGGTGGAGGAAAAGATGGAGGCGGGCCAAAGAGGCCAACAGTGGGGCCAGCCCTGACTTCAAAAGGGCCCCAGTCCAATTAACGTGGCAGTACTGGAGGCCTGGCTGCAGCTTTACCCTGACCATGAAGCCGCTAGTTATTTGTTAAGTGGCTTTACATGGGGATTCAGAATTCCTGTGCAGGGTAGTAGATTTGCAACTTCAGCAAGTAATTTAAAGTCTGTCAGAGGTATGGAGGATGTAGTGAGGCAGAAGATTCAAAAAGAGGTAGGTGAAAGAAGGGTAGTCGGTCCCTTTGTGGAACCTCCAGTTCCAAATTTACGTATCTCCCCTTTGGGGGTCATCCCTAAAAAGACGCCAGGAGAGTTCCATTTAATCCACCATCTATCATACCCTGAAGGGGAATCTGTCAACGACATGATTCCGCAGGAGCTGTGTACGGTAAGGTACACATCTTTTGATGCTGCAATACGTATGGTTCGCGCCTGTGGCAGCGGGGCAGAGCTTGGGAAGGCTGACATTAAATCAGCTTTCTGTTTGCTGCCCGTGCATCCTGATGGCTTTGAGTTATTGGGTTTTCAATTTGAGGACCTTTTTTATATGGATAGGGCACTGCCCATGGGTTGTTCGGTTTCTTGCGCTGCCTTTGAGTGCTTTAGTTCGTTTCTGGAGTGGGCTCTGCGGTGAAGGGCAGGCTTGACCCAAGTCGTCCATTATTTAGATGACATTTTATTTTGTGGGAAACCCGGGTCAGGGCAATGTGATTTCCTCATGAGAAACTTTCAGATTCTCACAAGGAAGCTGGGCATTCCCTTGGCAGATGAGAAAACCAAGGGACCTTCTACTGTTATTACTTTTTTGGGGATCGAGCTGGATACAGTTCAGCAATCCAGCAGGTTGCCGGATTTGCGGATCCGAATCAGAAGCCTATTGCATCATAAAAAAGTCACTCTGAAAGACTTGCAGGAGGTGGTGGGCCACCTTAATTTTGCCTGTAAGGTCATTGCCCCTGGCAGGGCTTTTCTGAGGAGGCTCAGCGGAGCCATGAGTGGCTTAAAGAGGCCACATCATAAGAGGAAAATGTCAGCGGACATGAAGGATGACCTTCGCACATGGTTGCGTTTCTTGGAGGATTTCAATGGGATTTCATTTTTGGAGGTGACTTCCAAGTTCACTCTGACACTGCCGGATCTTTTGGTTCTTTTACTTTAGAGGCCGTTGGTGTACTGGTCTGTGGCCCAAGGCATGGAGTGACTCCGAAGTCATCTGTGACCTCACATTTCTAGAGTTCTTTCCCATTCTGGGGGCTCTATGGCTGTGGGCCGAAGTTTGGGCCAACTCCTCAGTCACTTTCTGGTGTGACAACATGGCAGTAGTTCATGTAGTGAACACCCTCTCGTCTAAATCACGGAGGGTTATGAGACTCGTGAGAGCCTTCACATTACGTTGCCTGGAGTACAATATATTGTTTCAGGCTTGTCACATACCGGGAGTAGAGAATGAGCTGGCTGACGCTCTGTCCCGTCAACAGATCGACCGGTTCAGGGCGTTGGCCCCGGAGGCTCAACTTCGACCAGAGATATTGCCCCAAGAGGTATGGAGCCTTGGAGAATTGAAGCCAACAGGGCCATAAGTTTAGCCATCGCTCCAAGTACCAGGCACAGCTATGCAGCGGCATGCAAAGAGATTTTTTTGCCTATTGTGAAAATGAAGGCATGGGCAGACCATGGCCTATAACAGTGGGCCACTTGCAACAATTTGCTGTTCACCTGCATTTTAAAGGTTTGGCCCCACGCACCATTCAGGGAAAGATGTCTGCCCTAGCATTTTATACTAAGGCTCACAGTTACCCAGATCTGGCCAATGACTTTAGAGTTAAAAAGATGATTGAAGGCTGGTCTAAGGAGAGGGGTAGGAGTGAAGACGTGCGCACGCCCATGTCCCCCAGGATACTTGTCCGGTTAAGCCAGGTTTGGAAAGCGGTCTGCGCCGACCAATTCGAGGAGATTTTATTCAAGGCAGCTACACTATGTGCATTCTTTGGGGCTTTCTGGATTAGCGAGTTGGTGAGGGCATCAAAATTAGATAGTTCATGTTTGGCATTGCAGATGGAGGACCTGCTAGTCTCTGAAGACGGGGTCTTGTTGCATCTCCGCCGATCAAAAACTGACCAGTTCGGAAAGAGTCGAATTATAAGGCTGGGGCCTTGTTCTGTAAAGGAGCTCTGCCCAGTTAAACCCCTCACTGAGTTTGTTCGGCTGAGAGGGGAATCCAGTGGTGATTTATTTCGTCACAGCGATGGTTCTCCCCTCAAGAGGTATCAATTTTGTGCAATCACTTCATGAGGCCTTCGTGAAGCAGGTATTGTGGGATGGAAATTTGGAACTCATTCATTCCGCATTGGCGCAGCGTCTACGGCTGCTGCCTTGGGCTACGGCGAGGAGCAAATTAAGAAGTTGGGGAGGTGGTCTTCACATAGGTTTAAAGCTTATGTGCTTTCCCTTCCAGTATAGATGTGACTCTGTTTCTCTTTTACAGGACTCATGGCAGCTTTTGCTTGGCTACGAGTGGTGGTGTATGGCCACAGCTATGTTCACTGGGCCATGAAGCATGCTGTGAGGACTGGTTGGGGACATAATTTAGGTTTGGGGGCCTTTGGGGGCCTTTGCCATGCTCGAATGGAAAGGAAAGCAGGGCATGTTATGGCCAGAGCTATTGGGATTAGCCCTATCGGATTTTGAGCGTGCACCTCCCAATTTAATGGTAGTTCATTTGGGTGGAAATGACCTCACAATTAGAAAAGGCAAGTCTTTGATTTTGCAAATTACAAATGATCTGCAGACTTCGAAGGACAGGTTTCCTTCAATGAGGATAATCTGGTCCAATATCATTCCTAGGCTTGTCTGGAGAGCCGATTGCACTCGTGGTCGGATAGATCGCTCCAGGAGGGGAGTGAATAGGGAGATTGGCCATGCAATAAGATCAGGCTTGGGTACAGTGATCCAGCATCCAGACATAACTGTTCATCAGCCTGAATTGTTCAGGGATGATGGCGTTCACATGTCAGAGTTAGGTACGGACATTTTTCTGAAAGACCTGCAAGGGGGCCTTCGAGCCAAAATTTTTGGCTTGGGTGGCGGGCGTGGGGCATATAAATAGCCCCATGCCGTGTCGGGTAATGCGATAAAAAAGCTTGGCGGAATTCAGGATGGACACGTGGTGACAACATTTTGGCCATCTCTTGGTCAGGTTCTGACAATTGGCTGTCAGATGAGAGGTGGGTTTACACGGTACGATCTCCAAACCAGCTGCCCGCTTAGGGTCATGAGGCTCGGCGGGAGAGTTGGTTGGGGGGGACAAAGTCACAGAGAACCTGAAGGTGTGCTGTACAGCAGACAGCATGAATCAGAAATAGGAGCTCGCCCTGCTATAGGAAATGTCTGGAAATCGATGATTATCTGGACATTAAAGTATATCGCACTACGGTAGGCCCCCTTGCATTTGGGGGGATGACTTTAAATAGTTAATAAAGTTGTGGCCCAATTTTTAAACCCAACACCTGTGTCTTGTCTCGTTATTTCTGGGCTGGGTGGGCAAAGAGCAGATTCATTGTTGCAGACTGACTTTCCATAAAGTTTTAGATCATCCGTATCCAACAAGTGTGAAAGTTTCCTTGATGATCTTGAAATCGGATAATCTTGCCTTGTTTTCTTTAGGATTAATGACAGCAGAATCATTGTTGTAAATAAAAAGTAATGGTGATAGTACTTCTACTTGAAATAAAAAGTAGTGGTGATTCTCCTTGAAATATTCCCCTATGGATGTCAACTTGGCCAACATTTTCACCCTTTATTACTAATTATGTTTCCACATCTGTACTGCCTTAACCAATCTCTGATATTGTCACCAATTCCAGTCATTTCCAAACTACTACTACTACTACTACTACTACTACTACTACTACTACTACTACTACTACTACTACTACTACTACTACACATCTTATTTATCAGAATTGCTGGTGCATGAGCTGGACAAAAGGGTCAAGCCTAAAAAACCAGAAGTCCAAAAAAATTGCAGGTGAACGACCTGTTTGCAAAATCACTGATTTTTAAATTTCTGGAAGCAAATTTCAGCTATTGGCAATTGTTTAGAAACCAAGGAATCTGGAACAACTCCAGTTACTGAAATTAGTATGTAAAGGAGGTTGACCTGATCTTGCTTCCATATTCTTTTAACTTCTTGCCTTAGAGTTCAGTACTCTGCAATCTTTTTTTAAAAAAACTTTTTAAAATTTATTTTTAACTTTTTGTACTTTTGAGGTTGCTTATTGACGAAACTCCAACTTCTATAAGGTATATTTTTCTTTGTTGCTTATCCAGAAATATCGAGCTTATTAAAATCAATGGTTTTATCCATGATAACTTGATTGTCCCAGTATAGTATTATGGTTTCATTTTATAATAGTGTTAGAATTCATAATGGAGGAAAAGGTGTGAGTAATCCATAAGATTTAACCAACTGCTGAGAAATGACTTTGTTATGCCTGCATATATGAATATTCAGGCTGAATTAATTCCTCATATGAATGTGTGTATGTCTTGTTTAATGGTATGATTTCTATTTTGGACACATAGTTGTGAAAATGGTACTATGAGACAAGTGAATTAAAGCAAAAAACAAAAACATTGGGGAAGGAAAAAAAGGAAATAAATTTCCCTGGATAGTGAGACCAAGTCTTCAAAGCATTAAAAAAAAAAACAAAAAAACCCAAAAAAACACCACCCTTCTGAGTTTTTACATTAAAATGCTTGGTAACTGCTACCGCAGACAAAGAATAGTACAACCAATGGATGTGTCCTGAAAAATCCAGTAATTGGAATCCCAGTCTTTCCAGGCCACTTGCTTTTATTGCCATATCTTCTGTTTACATGTTCTCCTTCAGGCTATGTTTTCCCTTACCTGGTGACAATAAAATTACTACACATCCATACAACTCCAATTACAGATGAACTGAGATAGAAGTGAAGCCTATAGGCACAACAGAGATATTCCATAATCCAGATAGCAGTTCTGAAACATAGTATCCTGACTGTACTTGAAAGTGTCCTATTAGTTTCTCTCATCTGGAAATTATTCTGGGAGAAATTATGAGGCTTCTTCATTTCTTTTAGGAAGATTTAATCAAATGGAGCCCCATTACTCCTTTCCATTGAATAATGACGACATAAAAATGAGTTCAACTTTCATCACCCTAAATACTCCCATTTGCCAAGCATCTCAGGGAGATGCTTGGCAATTGTCAAGCTTATTTTAACAGGCTGCCCTATTATTTTATCTCAATACTCTGAACAGTGGATTCTGGACAATTCCAGAAAAAGAAGGTAGTCACCACTATTTTTATTTTATTTTATTTGGTCATTGGCACTATTTCCTCTTCAAAACATGTGAGAACAATCCAGTTGGGGACATTCTTGGAAAATAAAGTGGTGGCCACTGAAGAACAGCTACTAAAATAGTGTTGTTGCATATGGTAAGCCAAAACAAAACAAATGAATGAGATTTCCTGAACCAACTACATTTTATTCAGAGAAGAATGAAACAAAGGTACTTTCTGAATGACTCAAGAAACAAAGAATGTGTCCAGGAGAACAGCATTGTCAACAAAAATTATAGTCCCCCTAAATAATAATATTTGCTTTGTAAGGTTATTTTAAGAATGACTGAGGTCATGTTTATGGAGTCAGGATACAATGCTTCTGAACTCCTATCTGCATTATGGAATATTTCTTTTGTGCCTATAGGCTTCACTTCAATTCTCCAAAGGTAGGATATCAAGTTCAAATATGTCAGAGGGCTAAATCCCAACACAGGAAGCCACAGCCTAAAGTGTTCACAGTTTTGACGGACGCAACAGTGTTGGGACCAACACTAATGTCCAGTCCTTTTAGTAGTCTACTTCTAAATCTTCTCAGCTCAGCTTCTCCAAGCTATCCCTTCCTGAATTTCATGTCCACACCCCCAACTCCCCATTATCCAAAGCTCTTCTTTGCTTGGTGCTATTTGCTCTTTAAACTCCATGCTCATTTTGGAACAGCTTTCCAAACCCCACCAGCCTGCCCAAACATTGTTAAGACCCAAGCCTTTTCTGACCAGTAGGCCACAGAGACCATCAATGTTCCATACTTTCTCTCATGGCTGCAAAGTAAGGCAAACATCTGCCTTTTTTGTCTTCCTTGAAGCCCATAGAGATAATTGAATGGAAATAGTAGAGAAGGGATAGTTGTATGGCATGCATTAACTGGTATCCTTACTACACTGTTTTCCGAGCTTTAAGATGGTTCATTAATTTGTGAAAGAAGTGCGGTGGACTTTATCTGAGATGTCTGGTAAAGCCTTGGATGTTATGCTTTTTGGCCTTGTTCTAAAGCACAAGATAAATACCAAGATCTAGTATTATGATGGCTGCTTGTCCAAGGCACTGGCTGAGAGAAGAGTCTAATTTTTCCAGTCCTACACTCAATCTATTTCCCAGGCAATCTGACTTTAACTTCCAGTAGAATTATCACTCATTATAGAAGACCCTCTCTTTATTTAAGTGTTAGTTCAATTCACTAGGACACTTCAGTTCCAGAATTCCATCTTCAGACTTTATATTAGTAAGGTTTCTTAAATATTAGGAAATACACCACTAAACCCCTGTGCTTAGATCAAGTGATCTTTAAATCTGTTTAATTGCATCTCTTTCTGTATTAGTTCTGCTTAAAAATTCCATTCAAATGTGCATGTCATCATTATGGCCCTTTCAGTGTGATAAAAGTGACAATAGTTATTTCCAACCTGTAATTAGGACTCACAAAAATCTTCACTATAAACAGAATTTTAATGCTTCTGACATCATCAGAAGAAATGTTTTATTTTATGAATTGCTTTCATCTTATTTCAAGCCACAAGCATGAGCTGGTGTTTTTATAAAAGAGCAGTAAAACAATGACAGGATCATGTTTTCCAGCGCCCTATGTATTTCACATTAAAATTTTCTACAGTTTAAATTAATGCTTTCATAGGATGGAATACAACTGGAAAATCCATTATAATATATCCAAGATCTGCTAAGCTAGTCAACGGTCTATTCATCTTCAATCAGCTTCAATAATTTGATTATCTCCATTTGTCTTGATTTATTTTTAGATCAACATTTAAAAAAATAATGAGAAACATTAATGTTGTTTTAAATAATGAAAATTTCGCATTTGATGCTCTGTGTATTCATTTTCCTTTGCAAATATGATAATAACACAGAAAAGGGAAAAGAATGTTGAGCTCATGCTCATTTTCTGTTCACACTTGACCAGAGGCATGTCAAATACTATCAGGTATTAAATTAAGCAAGGACATTTTCAGCAAAATTGATTTTTTGAGTCTTTGGAATCCTTGAAATCACTCAGAGTCCTTGTTGCTTGGCAGGTACCCCATTAATCTTTCTGGGCCCTATTGACATTACAGATTGCAACTTTCCTACTCTGCTTTCTGAGCAGATATGAACAGTCTACAGAGGAGTAGAGGATTTGTTTATAAGTCAGCAGAACAAAACTGAACGAAAATGATATAAAAAGTATTTGTGAAAGCAAAAAGCAAAGTGTGCTGCTTATATACCACCCCATAGCACTTAAAGCACTCTCTGGATGGTTTACAATTTAATTTTGCAGGCTACACATTGCCTCCCCACCAGCAAGCTGGGTACTCAATTTACTGAAGCTGGTAGGATGGAAGACTAAATCAATCTTGAGCTGGTTACCTGAGCCAATCAGGATGGAACTGCACCACGAGGCTCTTTTTGTAAAGATAGGGGTTTCAGTCTAAATTTCAACAAGAGATATCTGATGATAAAAGCCAGTACTGCTGCCAGGTTGAATCACCAAATTAAAGTTACTTATCCATACAAGAGCTTATAAACAAATAAAGATTGGTTTCAGAACTATATAAGTAGACTTAAGGAAACTACTGTTGTATCGTTCAAATTCAAGCGTGAGCAGGAAATTTTGGAAGATGAATTTATGTAAAAGCATGCCTACATTTCAAGAATGCCAACAGCTCTTGAAAAGCAGGCAGCAGAAGAAGACATGCATGCATCAATGTGGGAAATGCAACAAAAATGTGTATTTTTTTAAAAAAATAATACTTAGACATGCACACACTTGCACACATATGTTTGTAAGAATTAACATAAAAGCTTTGAACCAAGTAGAGGGCAAGAATGTAGATAGGATGAAGAGAAATGGGGAAAAATATATAAACAAAGAGGATTTTGCGTCCTTTTAGGCATCTTTTTTATATGAGATCATGTGGAGCTAAAATTGTCAGTGCCAGGTTGTGTGAGCAGCATTCTGAGGTGGTGGTGCCTGGAAATAATAACCAAGCTTGGGATGTAGTGGCTTATGACTGGCCACAATTCATTGGTTTCAGCTCACAGGGTGTGGCAGGACATGGAGTTCCAAGGATCCAGTTGTTGGACAATCTAGCTACTGGGTGATCTCACTATCACAACTTACTTGATTGGATGCTGCCAAGAATTGCCAACGTATTGACCCCTAATGAGTAGCATGCATGCTCCGGTGACTTCCCAAGCTTCTTCAATGAGAAACAGAATGAATGATCAATGCAAGATATCCAGACTAGTGCTTCAAGCAATCTATGAGGGAAATTACAGCAGAAACAAAGTTCTGCCAACAGACTAATTAAACTGCTATGAGAAAAGTTTACCTTCCCCACATCTAGGAGTAACAGCAATTAGTTTCAAAAGTAGATAAAATTCCTCATACATATCAACTAATAGCTAACTGCACTCCACTGCAAGGTAATGAGAAATAACATGGCTGGGGGCAATTGATGATACCAGTGCCAAATTTTAGGGCTTATTTTCTATATAAGGCTTAAGAGCAGGCCATAGGGTGGAAATTCATGCCCAGATCTGTTCCCAAGCATTCAAGTAGGGCCAGCCAGCATTGGTCCAAGGTAACTGTGCTTCTCCTAAAACACAATGAAGTGATGACCCAGGAAGCATGTCATCATTAGTCATGCACCAGATATAAAGTTGATGGTTCTTTGAGCTCATCTTCATGACCCCTCCCCTGCACAACAGACACAAAGCGGTGGGGGGTGGGAATGTGGGGGTCTATTCACCTGGAGTTGAATTCAGAATAGGGAAGCTACCTTACATCCCATATTGTAGGACACTTGAAGAAAAATATTAGTTGAATCAACTCATTTATTATCAGCCCCTCACTTGTACCTGTTTGTACATATCTATCTCTAGATCTGCAATTATATCTCTGTGTATATTCATGTCTGTGATGAATTGGCCTTCAACCCATGTAGGTTTATGACATTAAACATTTGCTAGTCTTTAAGGTGATGTAAGATTCTTTGTTGCTTTTCCTAGAACAAATTGTCATAGCTGGTTTACTTCACTCTGTAGATTTTCTGAGGCAAAGATATACCCTGTTTCCCCGAAAATAAGCCCTAACCTGAAAATAAGCCCTAGTATGATTTTTCAGGATGCTTGTAATATAAGCCCTATCACCAAAATAAGCCCCAGTTAAGTGAAACCCTGCCCTCCACCTTTTTGCAGCAACCAGAAGAAGATGACATGACTGTATTTGAATAAATGTAGATTGTTGTCCATGAAAAAAATAAAACATTCCCTGAAAATAAGCCCTAATGTGTTTTTTGGAGCAAAAATTAATATAAGACCCTGTCTTATTTTCAGGGAAACACGGTACATTAATATTTATTTCACCATACTGTTGGTTCCTTCATGGAGTCAAACAAATGAAACATGCTGCATATGGACTTTACAGAAATATACATGCGCATCCTTTTCTCCTGTGAACAGCATGTTGGATTCACACAGAAACACTTGTGGATGAAAAGCAGTGCACTGGAATCGTCACAATCAGCTATGGCAGCAGTAAGAAACATAAGATGAAGATGACAGAAAGTTAAATTGTGTGGTTAGAAATTTCACAGATCTTTGAGCTCCTAATCCCTCTTTTTTCTAGGCCTTATACCAGTCAGCTAAAGAACATCTGACAGCTGCACAAAATGGTGCTGGCCACATTTTCTCATATTGGTGCCAAATACTGACCCTGTTATGCGCAATTAGCAGGGTTGACAGAAAATCCAGACAGGTGCATTCATGAGTGCTGACATTTAGCGAGAACTAAGATCATTTGGAGGCCAAACATAAGAGCACTTTTCCTCTTGCAACTCCCACCCCCCTATTTTTCTCTTGAAAGAAGAATACAACCTTCATGTGAAATGTAAGAAATTGAAGCCAGCCCATCCAATTAAGGAAAGAAAGAGAAAAAGATTGTTCCCTTTTTGAGGGAACTTACAATCTGCACTATGGCATCTACACTTTTTATTTGAAATTCAGCCTTGCAAAAATGCTTGCTATTAAGCTGCTGATGTTTTAGACCCTGAAGTCCATAGGTCTGAAGACAGAGAGTACTGGCATGGGGATGGAGAGAAGCCCCACATAAAAGGAATGGGTGTGTGCACTAAATGGACTGAAACCAGGAGATATTTTTTTTAAAGGATCAACTGCCTGAGAGTGAATCAAAGACCTACCACCCAAATTAAACACCACATGAAAGCATCCGCAACTCGCACTTAGCCAGTGGGAGTGACATAAATAAAATGGATATTTAATTGGACTGAATTGGTTCATTTCTCTGTTTTGATCAAAACTGAGCCAGTAATGCTGCTTTAGTTAAATGTGAATTATAGAGTGATTTGTTAACACCTCGTGATAGTAAGAGCTTCCATTAAAAGCTCTAAATTGAACCTGTTTAAAGTTTTGAAAACCAAAAGCTTATCTCTATTCTTAGTATCAACCTATAAACATACTGGGGCTGAAATCTGTTGCTTAGTTCATCAAGTCACAATCAAGTAGGCCCATTGAATCAGTGGGGATTGGTAAATCCATTTCTGCATATGTTCCATTGAATTATGGGCCTACTCTAGGTGCGATTTGGCATAGAAAATGTAAAAAAACAAAAACAAAACCCACCTCCTGGGTACTTTCAAACCATTTACTACAACTATGTATGTATGTATGTATGTATGTATGTATGTATGTATGTATGTATGTATGTATGTATGTATGTATGTTTAAAAGCTAAAACAGTAAGTATACAAATATTTTAAAATAATTAAATAAGTATATTAAAAATGGGAAATAAAATCAATACTGAAACATATTTAAAACAACAGAGCACAACAATCCATTTAAAAACAAAATCTTCTCAGACCACCAGTCGCTGAGGAAAAACTTGCCTGAAGAGAAAGGTGTTTGCTTGCTTGTGGAAGGACAACAAAGATGGCGACAGCCTAGCTTCCCCTGGGAAGGAGTTCCAGAGTCTGGGAGCAGGAACAGAGAAGGCTCTCTCCTGTGTCCCCACCAAGTGCACCTGTTAGGGTTGTGGGACCAAGAAAAAGGCCTCCTGATGATCTTAAATCCTGGGCAGGCTCATAGAGGGAGATGCACTCTTTCAGATAACTTGGACCCAAGCCATTTAGGGCTTAATAAGTTAAAACCAACACTTTGAATTGTGCCCAGAAATGGATTGGCAGCCAGTGGAGCTGCTGTAACAGGGGAGTTATATGTTCCCTGTAATGAGCCCTAGTTAGCAATCTGGCTGCAGTATTTTGGACCCTCTGGAATTTCGGAACACTTTCCAAAAGCAGGCCCATGTATAGTGTGTTACAGTAATTCAGCCAAGATGTAAAGAGGCATGTGTCACCACCATGGCCAGATCAGCCCTCTCAAGAAACAGGTGCAGTTGGTGCACTAGTTTTAACTGTGCAAAGGCACTCCTGGCTACTGCTGAAACCTGAGCATTCAGGTTCAGAGATGAATCTAGGACCACTCCCAAGCTGCACACATGTGTTTTCAGAGGGAGTGTAACCTCATCCAGCACAGACTGCAACTCTATTCCTTGATCTGCTTTTCAACTGACCAGGAGCACCTCTGTCTTGTCTGGATTAAGTTTCGATTTATTCACCCTCATCCAGTCCATTACTGACACCAGACACTGATTTAGAACTGATACAGCTTCCTTTGAAAGAAGAGAGAGAGTTGGGTGTCATCAGTGTACTGGTGACACTGAACCCCAAAACACCTGACAACCTCTCCCAGCAGTTTCATGAAGATATTAAACAGCATAGGGGACAAAACAGAAACCTGAGGAATGCCAAAGGCCAATGGCCAGGGTGTCAAACAAAAGTCCCCCAGCACCACCCTCTGAGTTCTCCCTTCCAGGAAGGACCAGAGCCACTGTCAAACAATGCCTCCAAGGCTGATTCCAGAGAGATAGCCCATAAGGATACCATGGTCCATCAAAAGCTGCTGAGAGGTTCAGCAGAACCAACAAGGACTCACTGCCCCACATAGGTAGTCCACCAAGGCAACCAAAGCAGTCTCTGTCCCTTAACCAGATCTGAATCCAGTTTGAAATGAATCTAGATAATATGTCTCATCCAGGAACCCCTGGAATTTAAAATATTTTACCCCATTTAAAAAGGCAGCTTACAACAATTAAAAGACAACATTTAAAAGCTAAAAAGGTAAGTATAAAAGGTAAAGGTTAAAGGTTCCCCTTGACATTTAGTCCAGTCGTGTCTGACTCTTGTTCGAAACCTTTATTGGCATATGAACGGACAACAGCAAAACATGGATACAAGCCAAGCGATAATCAGAATAAACATAAATTAGGAGATACACTCAACAAGTAGTATCATAGGTAATGGGTTAAATTGGAAATTTCCAGAAGATATCTTGCAACGGCAGATGTAATCCGCGGGCAAGAATCGTTCAGGAAAAAGGATAAGGAATTGGGCAAGAGAGAAAGCCACGGTTCGAGAAACAGCTTTCTCAGAGATGAATGCGCCGGGCAATGAAATAAAATATGGTCCAGGGAATCTGGGAGGGTATGACAGAAAAAGCAGAGCCTATTTGCACGGGGGATCTTAGCGAATCGGCCTGCATGAACCGCCGAAGGGAAGATATTGAGGCGGGCTAACATAAATGCTCTTCTCTGACCAGGGTTGGACAGTGAAGAGAAATAGTTTAAGGGACGTCCTAGAGAAGGAGGAAGACTGAAAAAAAGGGGAGAGCAAGTGGGGTTTAAGTCAGCAGAGAGTGACTCAAACTCAAACTGCCAAAGTTTGTGTTTGATCAAGGAATGGGCCTGTTGTAATCCCAGGTCGAAAAGGGATTCTAATTCTAGTCCTAGGGAAAGAAGTTTGGAGTCAATCAGTTTAAACCAGTTCGAGGTGTAAGAGTCACTAAGAAGGTCAAAGAGGAGAGAATTGGAATTAGAGTGGAGATGGATGCGGAGCCAGTATTTGAAAGTGGAGACCCAGGCAAGAGTAGAAGGGAGGTGGGTTCCCAATTCAAGTACCATGGTGGAGAGGCGAATCATATTGGGCACACCTAAAATCTTTCTAAAGAAGACAGCGGCAATGGAGTCAATGTCGTGGTTTACAGCCTCTATCCAGATGGGGACCCCATAAAAGAGGTGGGATAGGAGTTTGCACTGGAAAATATGCAAAGCTGCTGGGACAAATTGGTTGCCCGAGAAGTAATGGAATTTTGAGATTGCATTGAGTTGGGATGTTGATGTGGAAATGACCAATTTTTTGTGTGGAGCCCAGTTTAGTTTGAAGTGGAAAATGAGCCCAAGGTATTTGAAAGTCGGCACTTGTTGGTAGGATTGTGTACCAACTGTCCAAGTGGATAGAGGGCTAGATTTAGAAAAAACAACTATTTTAGTTTTGGAAGAATTTATGCTAAGATCGTTGATGGAGCAGTAGTCTTGGAATTTGGCTAGAAGTAGACGCAGCCCGGCTTTGGAGAGGGAGAGCAGGACTGCATCGTCAGCATAGAGGAGAACTGAGAGAGGGGCACCGTTAAGAGAGGGGGAAGAGTTAGTAGCTTTACGTAGGAAAGGAGGGAGATCTGCAAGGAATAAGTTGAACAGTAAGGGGGCTAATATACACCCTTGACGGACACCCCTGTTAATTTGAAATCTATCAGTTAGTGTATTGGAGTTTGGGAGGCGAATCTGACATGTGTTTGAAGAGTGGAGACGCCTAAGCAGAAAGAGTAGTCGAGGATCAATGCCCCATTGAGATAGTTTGTCCCATAAGAGAGATCTGTTAACAGAGTCGTGTCTGACTCTAGGGGGCGGTGCTCATCCCCGTTTCCAAGCTGTAGAGCCAGCATTTGTCCGAAGACAGTTTCCGTGGTCACATGGCCAGCGCGACTAGACACGGAACGCCGTTACCTTCTCACCATGGTGGTACCTATTTATCTACTCACATTTGCATGCTTTCGAACTGCTAGGTTGGCAGGAGCTGGGACAAGTGACGGGAGCTCACTCCGTTGTGTGGATTCGATCTTACGACTGCTGGTCTTCCGACCTTGCAGAACAGAGGCAGTGGGGGCAGTGGGAAGGGGATGGGAGGGACATTCCCTTTGGCTGAAGAAAATGGAACACCAAAGAGAAAAAAGTTTGGTGTTTCCTTTTGTTTCGGTGAAACAAGATCCCCAAACTGGGTCACGAGCCAAACCACAAAGCAGCCTGGTTTGTTAGGTTTTCTGGTTTGTGCTTTGGCTCATGCCCACCACTAGTCACCATCCCTACACACATTGCATTGATTGCCAATATACATGTACAATTACTGCACTGAACTGTACGCTTTGAGACAATTTGCCACCTGCACCACTAGTTGTGAGACATATGGCATCAAATGCCCTTCCAATAAGCTTTATATAGGAAGAACATCTGGGGCAATTAAAGTGCATATAGGTGAGCATTTTGGCATTATCAGAAACAAAAGCTCCGAAACCCCTTTGGTCAGTCATTTTAGGGATATAATCATTCTTTGAAAGGTCTGTGCTTTTAAACTATAGCTGCTGTCCACACAGATAAGGTCAAGGTTCTGATGAAATGAGAAATAGACTGAATGTTGAGACAAGGGATACTGTCCCTTTCTTGAGGTTCAAATAAAGAATTAGAGTTTGCTTCTTTTTTCTAGCAGGGTAGCTATCTGAACACATTACCCAGATCCTTTAGGCAATCAGTGTTTGGATTGGCCACTATGGTCTTGAAAATACTTGCCGAGCTGGGAACCAGATTGGAAGAGGTCTTCATTGGTAAGTAAGCACACATCTGTGTGGTCCTTAGACAATACAAAGGCAAGGGCAGGTGGTACCATTATTGGACCACTAAAAAATTGAACAAACAGGTTTTGAGCTAAACCAGTTTTCCTCAGGCTGTACATGAATATTTTGTGGATAGTACAGAAAATATATATATAGGAGAGTCACAAATATTCCAATGGTGTTTTCAGGCTGCATTGTTAACTCACCTTTAAGAAGCAGACCTGGCGCAAGAATTTTTTATGACTCTTCTATATATTTTCTTTCTGCATTCATTATTGTGAGGAGGATGGGCCCACAGATGCCCCTGTTGGTGGTCTGTCAATCTCCAGTCTTGGACCTTCAGAACTTAATCCAGAGTCTCAAGGACAAGCCATGGAAGAAGATGCCACATTACCCATAAGTCCCATGAAAATGGGAGCCAAACTGAGGTATATGTCATTATGTCAATCTTGGGGTTATTTGCCTATCCCACACTGGTGTATAGTCAGGGCTTGGAATGGCTTCAGGTGGAATGTGGTAAATAGTTCACACTGGTGGGTAGTGAGGAAGGGATAGCTATAGGTGAGTTCCTATGGGGCACACGGGAAGTGCTAGCGGATACATCATATCAGCATCGCAGATCATTGAATTACAGTGCTGGGTGCAAATGTGCTGGGAGCCGCTCCAGGCCTCAGGCTGTTGAAGATCCTGAGGCTCGAGGGACTGGAGTGGTTATTGTACCATTGGCTGGCCAAGGCCAGGCTGTCTTAATGACAGGTTGGCCAAGGGTCCCAGGACTCATCTGTGTAAGGTTGGAGGGAAGATCAGGCTCCAAACCTGAATTCCTCACTACAGCAGGCCCCTTTAATGGTTGAAAAGATGAATTATTTGAGTTTAATTAAATAAAGTGTGGCCCTAGTTTTCACCCAACACTTGTGTCTCACTTCTTTATTTCTAGCTGAGGGGGGCAAAGGGGGAACTAGTGGACCACTGGAGAAAGAGGAGCTAAAGGAACCTATTGAGATCTCGTGAGTGGGGGAGAGCAACCTGAAGGAAGAGAATGGGGAAATGTACAAGGAGAATGACTAGGGACTAGAGATTGAGGTATTCGTATTCATATACGAATATGAATATCACCCCACAGGTGCAGATAACTCACGATTCTGCCACTCACGATTCTGCTGCTGCCACAAGCTCCGCAGAGCCTTCCTATTGCTCCGTTGCTTGTGATAGATTAGCAAGTCCTGGCAGAAGGCGGGGTGACGAGCCTCTCTGCCAGGTCGCAGAGTGGCCAATCCATCATGAGCAACGGAGAGATAGGAAGGCTCCGCGATGCTCGCAGGAGCAGCGGAATCATGAGTGGTCGGTCTGGCCCCAGGGAGCCAGACCCTCATTATCTGCACCTGTGGGGGGATATTTGTATTCGTATACGAATATGCATACCGCCATCTCTACTAGGGGCTTATTGGGCAGATTCCCCGAAGGAAGACCATGAACCTCCTAATAAGTGGGACTACAAGGAAGATCCCTAGAGAGGGATATTAGTCCAATTAAGAAGACCCCCAAGGTTGACTACCAACCTTCCTACTGGTAGGGGACCAGAACATGAAAGGATGGAGGCCAGGAAGACCAGGCAGCTTCCTAAATGAAGGGAACAACCAACAAAGACAGACCAGAGGAAGGGAGCAGAAGGAAAGAGGCCTGAGGAACTGTGTCATCTGGATGCCATGCCTGAGTGAGTCTTGTGGGTTTGTTTTCACTGTGGGCATATCAACCCACTTTGTTCAGAATTAGGAAGGGGCGGAATGGACTTGGACTTGAGACTGAACAGATTCCCTTGTGGCGGAATGCTAGGAATAGACTTGCCTCCTTTAAGTTGGAAACTCAGTGAAGGAAACTAGGGGAGTGGAGGTTGAAGTTCGTGACTCTGGCCCAGTGAAGGCAACTTGGGCTAGAGAGAGTCAGTTATGTTTCAAACCTGTTTCTGTTCCTACTTCTTCTGGTTTAATAGGTCTGTTTCTATTTCAACATAAAAAGTTTAGAGTCCATGGAGCTATGAAAGGAAGGCCCTTGCACAGAGGCAAGCGGGAATCACAACAATCCACAAAATATTGGTTCACAGCCTGAAGAAGACCGGTTTAGGTCAAAAGCTAGTTGTTTATTTAATTTTTTAGTGGTCTAACAAAGGTATCACCTTCCCTTACCTTCATAATGATAACCAAAACATTGTCCCTCCTTCGTTCTTTTGAATAGCCCCTAAATAAAGCCAGAAACTGATTTGACCAAAATATTTTGGGCAGTTTTCCAACTATAGTAAACCCATTTTTTCCCGAGATCTTGAGATTTAATCTGAAATATTAGTTTGCCTGTTCATTTGACTGATCTCAGGAGCCAGGGCCTTTTCAGCAAACTTGACCTTAGAACACATTCCTGGATCTGATGAGGCTCTTTGTCTATGTTATGGCCCTGAGTATGCTCCTAATTTCTAAATGTTGCCTTGTAATTCCCCCTTGGACCACAGACCCACTTCACATGGAATGAAGAATAGCCCTCTCTGGGACCCAAAACCTAACTGCCTAGAGTCTGACAGGAAGAATGAGGTATATAGATTGTGGCCTTTATTAAATAATGTATGTATCAGACAATTCTGTTCTCTCACTGTTGAAAGGAACTTTATACAAGGTACATTAGTCATCATGACTTTGGTATTTCTTACTGGAGTAAATGATACTAGAAGAATGAAACTTTATTCTGCTCAACTATTTGTGGCAATTTCCTGTGAATTCTATCACAGCCACATTTGACTGCTTTTCTTGGTGTGTTACATTTGTGCACAATATTGCTAAGGAACAGGCTGTGTAAGTTTGTCCAGTATGCTGGTTTTCAAACGGAGTTCAACATATTTCTATAAGTAAATATATTTTCTGGTTGGTATGCTATTGAGAATTGAAATCTTGCTGATACAGCTGGAGACAGTGCAATTAAGGCTAAAGGTTAGTAGAGACTACAGGAAGTCTTGTTGTCCCTAGTAGCTTTGAATGTGTCACACAAGAGGTCTGGTGGAAAATGTAATTGTGATTGCAAAGAGTCAATATTTGGCATCTGGTCATATTGATTCAGATTCTCCTCATTTCTAGGACTAGCCTCTGCCATTGTGAATTAGGATCCAGCTGGGCCAACTACATCCAGTGGCCTAACTCTAAAAAGCTTTTCCAATTTTGATTGTAATTTAGAGGTATGTGCATGTATGCTGCTAATAATGCCTTTCCTTTTACCTGTGTGGAGAGAGAGGCACACACAGAGATACATCTAAATAAATTGTTGATTACCCATCTAGAAAGCTAAATCCTCTTTTTGTCCATGACACATATACGTAATGCACTGTAGCATTACAAGTCAGTGCTCTGACCTTGTGGACTACCTCAAAGGGTAATGAGGAAGTTCAGTCTCTATGACTCATTTAAGCCACATCCTTTCAGCTCAGAAAATCAAAAGTGATGCTAATTGGTGCCAGAGGGAATGGAGCTATGAGTAAGTGTGTGTGTGTTCATGTGTGTGCCTATGCCTCTAAACAAGGCACTTCACTCTGAAAGATTTTACATAGACTGTATTTATACTACTGGAGCCAGTTCCGTGTCTGCCACTCAGATTTATTTTGTTTGTGTGTGTGGTTACTGTGTGCAATGATAAACTAATGGAAGAATGGCAAAATAAATGATTAATACAAGTCAGTAATGGTCATTTCAGAAAGACAAGTGCTGGGGAATATATATTCCAGTAGAACCCTATTCTAGATTGTTTTTTCTCTCCACACAAGTGAAACTGTATGGAGAGATACCAGGGTTTGACTAATCTCGCATCATTGTTTTGTCCTCTGCTGACCCTAGCTTGCATGTGTTGTGGGAAAATCTCATGTTAGGAAGTCTTATTAAGCACACTTAGGGTGCATAACTAGGACTGAAGCTTATGGACAAATTTTACAGGTATTCGACAGGCCTTTCTCCTTAAGAATTTCCTCAGTGTGTCAACAGCATGGAGTCAATACTAACATGGGATGTGACAGCAGGGAAGGTCAGCACGTGTGAGCTTGCAATATCTCTGGGCAATGTCACATGTTTTTAGAGGAAGAAAAACTGGATAGAGCATATATCTCCTATGAAATGGATGAGGGATATATTGTCCTCCAGAAATTGTTGGAGTGTAATTCCTATCACCCCCAACCATTGGTTAGGACTGCTGGGAAACACAGTCCAATAACATCAGGAGGGCTACATTTTGTGCATATGTTCTACAACAGAAATTTAGATCACTCTAGGGATGTTAACCTCACAGGCTCTCCCTCTTTTCTTCTTGCAGTGAGATTGCTCTAGGTGAAGACTCACCCCACCCCACCTCACCCCACCCAAAAATTCAGGAAACTTCATGCAATTCCTCCAGATTCCTTGGTCAATTATGACTTTGTCTTTAAAGATCATCATTTCATTTATGTCTCATTATTTCACCCATCTATCACTCTGAATGGCAAAAGGAAAGAGAATAACCAGAGAACAGGTATGTATTTGGTTGTCTGTATAGTCCTGGCACTTTGTCATGTCCTGTTAAACCTAGAAGGCTCCTTTCATTCATCAGTTTTAAACAGCACTGGCAGGTAAGGAGTTGTTTATATAATATGCCATGTATCAATATTTAATTTCTTCTTCCAGGTTGTTGCTCTCTCTTCCTTGCATCCTTCAAAACTAGAAAGCAGACCTTGGATTCTTTCAGTCTATAATCAAACGTCACATGCCCACAATCACTGTGTGCATCACATTTAGATAAACAAGAGTCCACCTGTTCCTACTAGATGGGCAAATAAAACAGATGCCTAGTCCCTGGTGGAAACAAATATTAGTCGTTGCATTTTTTAGAAAATGTTGTGGCCTGGGTGTGATCCGCAGTGCAATTACTTGCCCATAACAAAGTATACAATGAGATTCAGCAAACATGTTTTATTTTATTAGACAACAAACCCCAATGTGACTTGCATGGAACATTGTCCAGAGTTGCATTGAAGATGCCACGAATGATAAGCGCAAAAAAGCAACTGACTTGAAGCTCTTTTGTTTTGAAATCAAGGGAATCTTTTCTCCTGTTCATTTTATTAGCTTGCCAAGGACCCCTAAGAGGATCAACCCTAATCCCTTAGCACTGTCTAGAAGTTCTCTCTCTCAAGTTTCTGTTGCTCTATTTAGAGCAGAGGAACTCTCAAAGTCATTACAATTCCGAAGGATGAGTAGGAAGTTAGGAATAATGGTGTGAAGAAATCTATTGTAATAGAAGCATTATTCAGTTGTTACTTGCCTAGGTCTTGGGAGCACCAAGCCCTTATTCTCTTCCCAGTCATTTTCTCCAGCTGGAGTATGACATGTCTGCAGATGAGATGTTCCCATTCATGTGTAGTCTGACCACATAAGCAAGAATGGCAATTTTCCAGGGTTGCATAGGCAGCCAGAATCCTCTCCTCTGCAGACATGTTGTTCTCCCATGAAGAAAGCAATGGTAGAGAAGAGAGGAGCTGGGGTTCTTCTCTATATGTGTTGCAGAGAACCAGGTAAGTGACACTTAATAGTGGTAGAGTTACAAAGTGATTGTTTTAGGACCTTCCTGGTTATCCATCTCAGGATGGCTAGTTAGCAGTCTTTGTTCCTGTTTTTGAAGGTGAAGACAACGTTCATCCATCTCCAGTTTTCAGGAACATCCTTTGTTCTCCAGAAGTTATAAAAGATTATAGGTAGGGGCCCTAGCTGTAAGTTCCTTTAGTAACCTTGGCTTCACTTTATCTGGCTCTAAATTCATCTAATACATTCATCTAATGTAGTTAGGTGTTCCTGTACTACATCTTCACCTTGGGCAGCAACTTCCTCATTCCCTCCTTTATTCTATATACACTAAGTCGAGCACTGTTCTCCTTTTGGGAAAAGACAGTAAGTGTGGATCAGTTCTACATTCTTCATGTTACCAACTAGCATTTCTACATCCTTTTCCATACAGTGGGTACATACCCACTTCCTCCTCGCAAACACTGGCTAGGTCTACTTATTTGTTCTCTTCCTGCTGGTTTGTTCCTGCTTTCTTTTCCTCTGCATACTTGGCAATTGTATATGTGAAAAGGATCCAGGGATCTTAGTTGACCACAGGCTAAACATGAATAAAAAGTGTGAGACAACATTTGGCCCAGGTATTGTATTCTATGGGTGTGAGGAAATGGAGTATAAATGGAGTATATAAATAATCCATGAACGCTTACTGTACATTGAAATAAATTTGTTAGTCTTAAAGATGCAACATCACGTCTTTCTTTCTTTCTTTCTTTCTTTCTTTCTTTCTTTCTTTCTTTCTTTCTTTCTTTCTTTCTTTCTTTCTTTCTTTCTTTCTTTCTTTCTGCTGGTTGGCAGTAATGAATCTGGAAACCAAGTTCTACAAAGAAGACATGAGAATGTTGGCTTTATTTAGTCTGGAGAAAAGAATACTGAGAGGAGATCCTATAGACATCTTCAAATATTAGAAAGGCTATCAATGTGGAAAATGGAGCAAGCTTATTAGACATTAGCTCTCACAAGAAAGGCAATTTTGACTAAACATAAGGAAGAATTCATGGCAGTAAGAATCGTTCAACAGTGGAATGAACTGTCTTAGGAAATGGTGAGCCTTCATTAAGGGTTGTCAGGCAGAAGTTTCATAGCCATTGATTAGAAACACAGTGAGTTCAGTGACCCTTGAGGTACCTTCCAGGTCTACAATTGCATAAGATCTGGCTTTTGTTTTTGATTTTTTACATTTGCCATGAAATGTTTAACCTTATGAACACTGTTCTCACAATATGAACACTGACCTCAAAGGAATATAGGAAGCTGCTTTAACTTGAGTCAAACCATGGGTCCACTTAGCTTTGTACTGTCAATCCTGACTAGAAGCAGGCCTCCATGATATTGGGCAGGATCATTTTTTAAAAAACAATTCACTGATATTCCCTGATGGTCTCACATTCCAACCAAGATTATTCTGCTTGGCATCCAAAATAAAGTCAGGTAGGTTTAGGGTGCTAAAGTGGAACTGCAAGATAGCAATCACAGAACTGTCTTTTTAAACATTGTATCTTCCTGTTCTGTCTTCATTCAAGAGATTTTTTCATGTCTGATGCATATTTCAGTTCTATATGTCATATATTAGTAGTATTATCAAATTTACAATTGCTAGACTAATTGTTCTAATGGAGTGAGTAGGGATGCTTCCTTCCAATAGGATACTAATTTAACTTCTAATTTAGACACTTTTGATATTTTCTCTCACAATACTAAAGAACTGTGGAAACGTATTTGAGAAACGGAACATGAAAATATTAATGCACGCTGAAGCGAAATATTGGAAATCGAACTGTAGGTTCCAAAGGATAAGACAATATTTTTTCAGGTCAGTGCAAAGATTTCCCTTGTGAATAATGTATGTAGTTTGTGCAGGATCAGACACTGAAATAAGAGAGGTAGTAACAGAATTTATAGGCCCCAGACATCATCTGAAGGGTCAAGCAAACATCTTGAAATGCACACCAGTTGAGCCACAGCATGAAAACGAATTACATATTTGTAAATCAAAGTCAACCTGATTATGACATCGGCTGATGCTGGGATGGCAAATGTGCCATTTTTGGCCACTAAACATAGCAGCTTTAGCCTCTTGTTGCAACCAGGGAAAGTAAATGCTGCTTCAAGATGGGGTTTGATGTGTGGGTTGTCTGAAGCCTTTGAAATGTCATGCCCTGGAGGCATGCAAACTTCTCTTAACCCTTGTTTTGAAAATACCTGGAGCTTCCTCCAAATTGTAGTCTGAATGCCAATTAGGCTTCATAGGGGGCACCTCCCAAAGAACTATAACTCACAAGAAACACTGAGGCAGCTTTCTTTTTTACAAATCAACAACAGAAAGTAAAGGCCTGATGGTGAAAGTAAGGGCTGATGGTGAAGGCAAAGAATCCCAAAGCCCTTCTCTAGAGGGGTAAAGTTGAGGGTGTGTTGATCTGGGCTTTTGGGTGCAATTTGTAGAATTCTTGGAAGATTTCGGGAATTGCTCTTTAAAAACCCCCATATCACTGCACCTCTAGTGGTCATATATTTTGCCAGCTAGCTTGCTTTGTTTTGTGACTTTCTTAAGAATCTAAGCACAGCTTTTATTTGCAAGTCTGATTTCTCAGACATGAAACACTATGTCTCTGTGACACTAGTGATTGCAGTTGTAATGTATAATTTGCCTCTAGATTTTCCCCGTCTTTAGTTATTGCCTTCTAGTACCCGCCTGAAAAGCCTGCATGCAGTGTCCATGTCTGCCATTGACAGAAGCCGATTTAACTCAGCCTCCAAGGATCAAGCATAGGACATGAAGAGAAGAAAGAATCCAGTAGGATTGGCAGTAACTGCAGCAATTTAAAATAGCAATTTATGAAAATGCTAAAGCAGGTCTAGTTAGAATCTGTCTCAGCTTGTCCAGATCATTAGAAATGCAGTGCAGTTATAAACAAACACACAATTTTAAAAATTTGTCCTAAGGAATGGCTTGCATAACAATGAACACTTATGTTATGAAGAAAATGCATTTTCCCAGCACCAAAATGATGATGTGTGATTGCTAGGTAGAGGCAAGAGCAATCTACCCCAACAGACTCTGAGCATGCAGTGTGATTGGGAGTGAAATATGCTTGCATCAATAGCCCTATTCACTATTCAGGCATTCAAGACAGATTTAAACTGAATGTATAAGGAGAGAAAGCAGCCTAGCCCTGCCCCTCTGTCATCCCTCTCTTCACATGGATAGGGATAGTATATAAAGGACATAGTGGAGGCTCTCCACACGATCCAGAATCCTAAAGCATTAGGGCTTCTAACCAGATGTAGAGGACATTGTCCTCTTTCAACAATTTTTTTTTACATGAATACAATGATGGTGGAGAGGAAAGGACTAACCTACTTCCTTTTCTCACCTGTTAAGATTTAAGGGCTGATTTTTTAAAGTTTTTGCTTAGGACAGCAAGTCACAAGTAGAGTACACCCACTGAATCAATAGAATTTGTGGAGGAGTTCACTCATAAAATGCCCACTGATTCAGTGAGCCTGCTCTAGTTACAACTTGCTCTGCTAAGCATTGCCCTCCCACCCCGGAATAAAGAGGTGAGACACAGGTGATGGGGTAAACTAGGGCCACACTTTATTTAAAGCATCTTATGTAACTTCTTGCCCACATAAAATCAGGGGCCTGCGGTAGTGCAGGAAGAGGTCTGGAGCCAAAGGTCTCACGGGACCCCCTCCCCAACCATATATGGGCAAGTCCCATGCCCCGTTGTTGTGCAGTCCTAAAGACCGCATGACCCCAGTCGGTAAAATATCAAGCCCCCACCGGGCCTGTAAGCCCCCGCTCTTTGGCAGCCCCCAACCCGATGGGGTCCCCAGCCCATCCTTCCTCCCAGCACTGTAACCTCACGATCCTCAGCGCCTTGAGGTCGGACGTACTATAATTTCCATTGTATTCCATAGGGACTCACCGATCCTAGTTCTTTCTGCACTACCCGCCACGGAATGGCCTAGCCTAGCTATGCCCCATTCCCCCCACTAAGCCAAAAATCTCGGCACGCAGGCCCCTATACAAATCACTCAAGAAAATTTCTAAACCAACTTTTGATAAATGAACCCCATCACCTCTGTACAGCTCCAGCCGGTCCAATCGGATTTCAGGATGTCCGATTACCAACCCTAACTCATTGAAAACTGCCCTGCATATTTCTTTGTTGGCCTTCCAACGTGCTCTATTTAAACAACTTGGGTCACACTCCGCTCTCCATACATGCTGGGGAATAATCGTGGACCAAATCACTCTTGATTCTGGATACTTGTCCTTCCAGCTCTGAAGGTTCCTCAAAATATCGAGCACTAAAGACTTGCCACTCCTTTTGGCCAAGTCATTTCCACCCAAGTGGATCAACATGCTGTGACCTTCCAAAATTGGAATTTTGTTAGCGGGGTACCATCCCTGTGGCGGAATAAATAACCCTGTGTATCCCCTTGCCGTGTTAAGTACAGTTCCAATGCACTAACCGGGCATTTTTCTCTAATAGAACATGTGCCTAGTGTAATGTTTGTCATTCTCCCAGACTGGTCTGTCTTAGATCTACATATATTCATCTGTATTCTACCTGCTACTATGGCCACATCCGCTAGCTGTAATGCCATGCATGGTGTGTCATTTCTGCCTGTTGCAACCACCTCGTTAATCCGCAACGCTCCAAAGAATGTTAGCAATGTGACTGCCTGAAAAAGGGATGCTTCGTACGCATCAGTACATATGGTACTCCAGGTTAGACTAAATCTGATTAGGATGGCAGGGGTAAATGGGGACCTATCATCTGGTGTCTTACCCTTTTCTTTGCTCCAACCCTCAATCATTTTACGGATTCTAAAATCACCGAATGAATCAGCAACCCCCATTGATTTGGCCTGGAACGCCAACGCTGACATTTTTCCCTGAATAGAACTAGGTGCGAAACCTTTCTTGAATAAACAAACACAGAACTGCTGTAATTGCTCAACAGGTATTGGCCATATCAGTTCAAGACCCTCATTAATTCTGAACTCCTTAAATTCCTCACAGGCTGCAGCATAAGTCCGACGAGTACTCGGGGCAAGTGCTGAACCCATTGCTCTCAGGGCTTCCCTCTTCCAATCTGCCATACCTCTCAAGGAAGGACTTCGGGCCACCTGCAAGCTCCTGGAGCTAATGCCCTGAACCGCTCGATCTGTTGACGGGACAGGGCATCAGCTATACTGTTGTCAACACCAGGAATATGTCAAGCATGTACAACTATGTTAAACTGTAAAGTGTGCAATACAAATGCTCGAACCGGCCTCATCACCCTCTCAGATTTTGATGATAGGGTGCTGATAACATGAACCACAGCCAAGTTATTGCACCAAAATCTAACAACTGAGTTTTCCCACTCGTCAGCCCACAGCCATAGGGCTCCCAGCATGGGAAAAAACTCCAGAAATGTCAGATCTCTTGTTAGACCAGAGTTCTGCCATTCCTCTGGCCAACTTCCGGCACGCCAGCGACCCCTAAAATATATGCCAAATCCTGATGACCCGGCTGCATCCGTCTGTACTTGTAGATCCGCTTGTAGCTGAATCTCTGATCGCCAGAAGGAGATCCCATTAAAACTTTCCAAAAATTGCTGTCATACCACCAAATCCTGTGTCATGCCCTTCGTAACCCTGGTTCTATGAAACGGTCTGCACAGACCCTTCATAGCAACACACAGTCAGCATAGAAATGCCCTACCTGGAGCTACTACCCTGCAAGCGAAATTAAGGTGCCCTACAACCTCCTGCAATGGTTGACTTGCATGCAAGTCAACCAGCTTGTTAGCTGGAAGCCGGCAAAATTGCTGCTGGGTGTCTAGTTCTATCCTTAGGATAGCATCTCAAGCTATTCCCATGAGGGAAGGCAATGGAGCCCCGTCCAGCTACAAGAGCTGGCAGAGCCGACAAAAGAATTTCAGTCCCTGTATCCAGAACATCTGAACAGGGCTAGTGCCACAGATACTTACTATATAGTGCCCGTGACACACTTCATGCTCTCTTTTGCCAACTTTTCATGGAACATTTTTGCCACCATACCAGTGTTAAGCTGATGCTGGATCAAATATTAAATTATAATCATGTGGTCATCCCTTTCTCAAATAATATTCTCTAGAGAAGTTGTTAATGCCCAATTATGTTCCCCCCCCCTGAAGAATGTTAATACCAAGTTTTAACACGTTTAATTGTCAACCTATCTAGATTCTCCCATCTCCAGGTTAGGGTATGTTATCTTTCTTTCTTGAGCATTACAAAATTTAACTGTATTGAGTAATCTTCAGTTATAATGTACATTTCCCTCTTTTGACTAACTTAACATCTCTTTCCAAGAATCAGTAATGATGAAAAAAAGATATAGATAAAATCACTAGGAGTGTTAAGGACAGATCCTTAATTTAGATTGGGAAACATTTGTTTCAAAAAAAATTTCCTATAAGAGGCAAGTGAAATTCTCATTTATTGCTGCAATTTGAAAGAATGCTTCTTTTATATTTTTAAAGCCCTGTTTAAAGTAAAAGTTGTCCATAAAGAAGAAGAAGAAAATAATAATAATGACTCAAAAGCTTAGGTATATGTTTTCTTTGTAAGCACTTTTATACCCTGCAGGTTGGATAAACAAAATTGAAACTTCAGTTTTTAGTCATTTCAGATCTTGATCCCACTAAAGTAGAAATTGAATCCTGGGGCAAAAGAAATACATATACAATGTTCCTGTATGTGGTTTCATGTCACCACAAAAGCATTTTTTGTCTCATAAGAACAGTTGTCCTTAATGTGCTGGCTGTTTAAGCTGACAGAGAAAAAATGCTGCTTAATGTTTCCTGCAATTTAAACACCTGTCCATTTGTTGCAAAAGTTTAGTTGCTTTGAGAGAGAGGGATTTGGGAGTTTGAATCCTCCAGACTTATGGATAGTTAGTTTAGCTCATTATTCTAACTGTTTCTTAGCTTGGATTATGTTCAGTTAATAACAGCTTTATTCTTTGGGTGTTACTTCATATTTTGCTGACAATGAAGTGTTTTTGGTTGATAATACAATGAGGGGAAAATACTTTCATGATACAAAATGTCTGTCTCTCCATCTTGAGATACTTATAGATTTTGCTTTCTGTAAGAAAATTGCACTTTCCTTCATGAAAATGGCGCAGATGATTTTGCCATTTAATGTTCTTTTGAGTACCTCAACACAAATTGCTCAAAATGTGACTGCAAATCTGAGAATGGCCATTTAGCCGTTATAACTACATCATGGGAAGTTATCTTTGCATTAGTATATCTGAAAACATTCTCATTTGGAAGGCTGTTGCATAACAGCAAAACTGAGGATACTGTAAGTGTTACTCAGAGATGTTTAGTAGGATGAAAAGCTTGGAAGCTATGGCTCACATGCAACAAGTTCTGATGATACTTTTTACTTCTATTTGGATGCTCACACATAAAAGTGTACAGTTGTGAAGAGATCCTGCAAGGCTGTTGTTTTTGTTTTTACCTTTAAAATAAATAGAAAAATCTACCCTGAAGAAGTCTGGGAAAGAGAATCTCTACATTTTAAAAGGATAGTTGGCAGATGACATATTCTTTTCTTGGCTATAGGTTGTTACCTGCAAAAGTGCCTGAAAAGGCAGCTATCAGTGTTTGATATATATGTAGCAGTTTCTCATTATAATGACAAGGTGGCCTAGTGAATAGAAAATAAACTGTCATGTTCTTCACACGTATGGTGGCTGTATGCAGAAGCACAGTATTTAACTGATGGCTCTTAGTCAGCTGTTCAGATACAGTGCATTAAAATTAGACTTTGGTTTCAGAGTTATATGAGATTTTACTAGATCTGAGGCTAGAATAGGAATCAGTGCTTAGTCTAGCTGTGTGAAGCCAAACTAAACATGGTGTGAAAATGTCTGTGTTGTGTTCATTCATGTGATGCCTCCATTCCCATTTCATAGTTCTGCTAAAGGAAACATTTCCTGTGCTCATCCTATTCTTAGAGGAGAAGCAGGCCATCTCTCCACAAAGGAGGCTAGCACTGTTCATTGTCTTTCTCCATTAAAACAGACAAACATGGCCCCTGATGAATAGCCCACTCATGGTTCAATCATTTTGCATAGTGGTCTTTCGTTAGGCAACACATGCAACCATATTCAGCACTCACATCACCATGTGCAATCACTCTGTATTCAACAGTATCTTGACAACTTATTTAGGAACCACATTTTTGCAATATGGATGTCATTCAGTGGGCACATGCACTTGCTTTCATCTAGCTGCTCTGATGCAGCTCCAGGAGCTCCAGAGTTCACACAGGGTTGATTCAGCATGCAAAGAGAGAGCATATGCCCCTGGGATGCCATGGAAGCTGTTCTGTTCGGATGTGCAGAATGTTCTGTATGTTTGATGGATACTCTTAGTATAGATTTTTTTAAAAAAAAATCATTTAAGGCAAAGGTTTGGGTCTTTAACAACATGTGATGCACCATTTGGGGATTTCCAGACCAGGGAAGACCCTTGAGGTTCACTTACAGTGTTCAAAGCAAGAGAATCTAGTAAAGATTCAAATTCATTCCTCTTACAAGGTCAGAGGTTTTAAAAAATGTCTTTTGAAATATTGCTATGATTTTACACTAATATACATGGCTCTCAAACAGAACCAGCCCAAGACATTTTGCTGCCTGAAGTAGAGCAGCAAATGGCATCCTCTCATCAAAGTCAATGTACATCAGGTTCCAAACCAATACATTCATTTTGGTATATGAAGCAGCAAATGCCACAGACACCCTTCCCACTCCCTGAAAGCAAAAAAGAAAGTCACCATCCATTGAATAGCTATTGATCAGCTGCTATTTATGACATTTCCAAATATGCTACCTGAAGCAACTATCTCATTCTGCCTATATCAGAAGGCTAGCCCTGCACATGAGGGTGAAACAAGAGATTTTTTTTCTGACTTTAAAAGATAGAGGGACTAGTTTGTTTTCTCTAAAACCATAGCTCTGACAGTCTTGGTACTTTTGCCTTTGTCAAGGTAAACATCCTATTTATGGCTATACCTGATTGTAAAGACATACACTAGGTATTTGAACTTCAATGGCACAGAATTAATTCTCCACATATGTTTTGCCTATGTACATGAATGTGCCTAAAAATTACCCTCACATGTGCAAAAACATAATACCCAAGTCTGTCTCTTATTTCTCAAGATTGTGAAGCTGAATCTAAGGACATTTTCTCAAGTGACATCATGAATTCGTTGTGAATACCTTGTGCCTAGCTCTTGTAAATGCTGTTAGGGCCTGACAGAAAGTAGGAGACAGCTATTTTTAAACTGAAAGTACTTTCTAGTCATTGTAGTTTTCTCACTCGATTTATAGATATGGGAAATGCAAAACCTGAGTGAAGCACTGCTGGTGAAAATAGTCTGAGATATTCCATTTCATCGGCTTTCCCTTTATTGTATCAGAGAAAAGAAAGTCAATCAATCATTTTGCTCACTCAACAAAAATAAAAAAGGACTCTAATGGAGGCTATCTAAGCAATTTGCCCACACCCATTGTCCCATCAGCCTTTCACAAAACTGAGCAGATTGCAGGAACATTTGTCTTTAATGTAGAGGTGCTACCTGTGGAGACTACAGAGACCAGCATGTGGGTTTTTTCTTTATCTATGTGCCAGATCAGCAGAGAGGTGGCTGACATGCTGGGAGAAGCAGCTGTCCAGCAGTGATTAGAGGATGCAAAGCACAATAGCACTATTTTGAGATGCAGGCAGCCAACAGGGAGCATTGTAAGGGATGTAATATACTAAGGGTTTATTGAAATGCAGGGAGGTGGAGAACACTATTTGTACAAATTTTGTTGAGACATGTCCCTGAACCTAACTACCACAGCTCCTTGATGAACAGGCTGATCAATAGCTCAGTCTATCATGTGATGTTAGCTTTTACCTAAACAAGAATGTAAATAAATGGAGATGCACAGCTATATTGTGCTGTGTGTAGTAGTAGTGTAGTTGATACTGGCAGAACTGAGATGATACAGAATGTTGTCCTGTTCAGTTACTAAACGATCATTTATCCAGCTACTGTCAATTGTCAGTTTTCCTAAAATTAATTATTGTTATTGTTATTCACTGCATTTATATCCTGCTTTTTCTCCAGTGAGCTCAATGTGACATGTGAGACTCTCCTCCCTCCAATTTATCTTGACAACAACTCTGTGAGATAGGTTAGACTTAGAGACTGAGACTGGTCTACCATCACCCAGTAAGTTTCATGGTGAAGTTGGGATTTGAACTCTGATCTCCTGAATCATAGTTCAACATTCTAACCAATACCTTAAACTGGTTCTCTTCATTTTTACCTTTGTTAAAAACTAACACAGAATGGCTGAGGAATGTAGGGACTAATAAATAATAATCATGCCATCAAATCAACTCTGACTTATGGAGACCTTTAATTAGGGAAGCAAATAGAAAAGATGACAAAAATAGCAAACCTATAGAGAAAGACCCTAAAAAACAAAGCACCCCAAAGCCCTTTTGGACTCTTACCAGCAGGATAAAAGCTTGGTACAAGCATTCATGACCATCTCCTGCAGTGGCTTTAGTTTTGTTTTTGTTTTACTTTAGAAAGAAAATTCCCTTCCATTGAAGGCTATGGGGAACAATTCATTTAGACCAGTCCTGGCACTATCCTAAATGTTTCACCATGGTGGAAATATGGTTGGCAACACAAAGGGCTGCGAATCCTCTCTTTCCCAGCTCTTCTTGACATCCCCAACCTGCTTTTCTCCCCCAATCCCAATAACTCAGGGTTCTTATAGAATGAGTCACCAGTGAAAACTTCCATGGTAGCTCCATGTACCATGCCACATTTCACATTGGCAGGCATGAGTTTGAGGGTGTCCATTTGAAACTTATCTCATACAAATATAGTGCATTACAAAGTGATTCTCACTTTCTTTCTCTCAAGATTCTTAAGAAAGAAAAGAAAGAGAAATGGCATGCAGGATGATACTTTTAAAAGAGGAAGAGAGTACAGTGGCCATATGTGGTCATCAAAAAATTCCCTCTGAAGCCATGCAGTCTTGGTGTGTGTGTGTGTGTTTTGGGGTGGGGTGGTTTCCAAATCCTCATCAGTCAAAAAGAATTCATAGATCCATCTTCTCAGGAGAGGGGGCAGCTGAGACTACTGAGAATATGTGTGGGCAAAATTAGTTTATATGTTTTGCTTCCTATGTGGCTTTAGGGAAGCTGCATGATCCCATAGTACCACCAGAGTCAGGGACTGATAACCATTTCTGAGCATTTTATCCCTAGGAAAACTTGGGAGGGTCACCATAGATCAGAACTGACTTGACAGGACCCGACCATCAATTAAAAGATTTTGTGGAACAGCAAGAATTCAGATAGAAGACTGACAGCTATATGACTAATGTGTACACATATTTCAGCCCCTCGTGGCTGATTAGCACCAACACAAAGGTATGCTGAAATCCTTTGAAATGGAGAACACTCATAAGTCTAGAAACCTAGCAAGTGCTTCTTAAGTGTTTCCATTCTCATAATGATTGTAATTCTTTTGTTTTCATGCTTTTCAGAATTCAAGCACATGGGACCCTTAAATCAAGCCTTCTGAAACATAGTTTTGAACCCACAGAATTAGGAAGCAGGATGAAATGCACTGGTGCAACTAGCAATTTCTAATGGCTTTACTTTGACAGTTTGCCCTTATTCTACAAATAGGTATTTGATGCATTAAAAAGGTCATCCTTTGCTTGATCCCTTCAGCATTGTTGGCAATGCAATTATTTCTGCAGCACTGGAATGACGCGCCATAAATAGGAGGTTACGACTTCCCTCAGCAGAAAAGCAAGTGCAGTTTTGCAAAGAAGCAGCTCTTCAAAAAATGGCATCTTTAATAACAGCAGCTGGAATAAAGAACACTTCTAGCTAAGTAAATTGCTTTTAAATAAATGGGTTCCAGGTTGCTGTTTTCTTTTCTTTTAAAATCAGCTGTGCATGTAAAAGCCGATGCTTAAGAAAATGCTCAGGACCCAGAGCACAGACAGAGTTCTGACTCCTGTCCTCTGAAGATGCCGGTCACAGAGACTGGCGAAATGTTAGGAAGAACAACCTTCAGAACACGGCCAAAGAGCCCGAAACCCACAACAACCAACGCTCAGGAAATTCTTCGAGTTATTGGATTTTCTGTTTACTTCACAGAATGCCTACTGCTCAGGATGTATTTATTTCTGTCTATAGAAAAAATTGTCAAAGAAGTTATGGAGTAACTCGTGTGCCTAAGTTTTGATAAAGATTGACACATTTTTCTATATGTTTGTTATCTGGCCTTTAGCGTTCTGATTAGGGTTGGGGTGAAAAACCAGAATTGGCTTTGAACTGAATGTTTCTTGGCACCTAAAATGGAGAAGTAGGGTTCAGGATATATAAATGTACTGAAACACTTGGAGTGCCTGCAGTTTTTAATTTTTTTTTGTCTCTCAAATCTTATGCTTCTACATTTGGCAGTGGCAGCCAGAGAGCTACCACCATTTTGCCATAGGCTACACCTTGACAAACCTATGTTCTAGGAGTAAAAGCAAAGTAAAGCATGCTGCTTATATTTTGCCCCATAGTGCTTAAGTACTCTCCGGGTGGTTTACAGTGTAATTATGCAGGCTACACACTTGCTCCTCTCCCCAGGAAGCTGGTTGCTCAATTTATCAACCATGGAAGGCTGAGTGAACCTTGAGCCAGCTACCTGGGATTGTACTCCGGTCATGAGCAGAGTTTTGGCTTCAGCACTGCAGTTTAACCACTGTGCCACAAGGCTCCTCTGTAGAATGATTTTGGTGGACAAAAGCAGTGGCCATTTCTTCTGGTGTTGGAAGTTGGAAAAACAAGCTGTCCCCATGATGACCAGCTACTGGCCACCATGATTCTTCCCCTAGAACAGCCATTCTTAATCATTTATTGGCCACAGCCATAAGCACAATATGAAAGAAACTTAGGCTGAATTAGGATTGTATAAGCCTCATAACAAACCTTATAAGGTGATGTGTGAAGAATGGTTCCCAGTCTATGGCCCCCTTCAAATGTATCAGAGCCCCTCAGGGGATCATATGACCTCTGTTGAGAATGGCTGCCCTAGAATTTTTTTGCATCAAAACATGGCATCACCGGTGTTACATCTTATTTATTTATTTATTTATTTACAAGATTTTTAGCCGCACCATTACCAATGGTCTCTGAGCGATATTAAAACTTTAAAAACATTAAAAACATTAAAAATAGGCAATATTATAAAAATACCCTATATTAAAAAGTCATTAAAACATTAATATTAATAAATCCTGCTGCTCATATGGCCAGCTAAAGGATACTATTTAATTAAAATGCTGGCTAAACAGAAAGGTCTTTGCCTGGCACCGAAAAGCCAAAAGTGTTGGAGCCAGGTGGATCTCTATAGGTAAGGCGTTCCAAAGTTGGGGGGCAACAGCCGAAAAGGCCATATTTCGACATGCCATCCCCCTCACCTCTTTCAGGTATGGCACCTCCAGAAGGGCCTCTCTGGCCTGATCTTAGAGTATGGGCAGGCTCATATGGAATAAGGCGGTACTTTAGGTCAGGGGTCCCCAACCCCTGGTCCCCGGCCCAGTGCCAGTCCGTGGGCTTCCTGGAACTGGGTCGCGGAGACAGATCTCTGCCCCCCTGCCTGCCCACATGGTGGGCATGTCGTGCTTGCGGAGGGGCATGTCACGCTCGTGGGTGGGCGTGTCACACTCGCGTGCATGCATGCAAGTGCAACACACCGCTCAGTGAGCGCGACACGCCCACCCATGAGCATGACACGCCCACCCGTGAGTGCAGGGTGCTCCCACCCCCCCGCACATGGAGCCCCACCCACCCCCCGCACATGGAGCCCGCACCCCCCCAACCGGTCTGCAGTCCCAAAAAGGTTGGGGACCACTGCTTTAGGTAACCAGGTCCTAAGCCGTTTAGGGCTTTATATGTCAAAGTAAGCACTTTGAATTGGGCCCGAGCAACAACCGGCAACCAGTGTAAATTTTTCAGAACCGGCGTGGCGCAGTACAATTCCAGCATAGAATAATAGAAGCTGCCTACCATGAGGAACTCTCTAGCCATCACTACTGCTAATGACAAAAAGAAATTGAACAAGAAACTAAAAGGGAACACGATAACTTCAGTTCCTAAGGTTTGTTACATGTCTGTGCATGCCAAAAACTTAGAGGGAATGGTACCAATTCCATCACTCATGAATGGGTCATGAACATGAGTAGTAATTTTGACCAGAACATCAATTCAGATTATTACTTCCAGTATATCTGATTAATTACTCATATTTACCTCCTCAAAATAAGAATCACCCTTGCTCCTGCTCAGCAGAACTTATGAAAACCTGCAGTCTTTTTGCAGCAGTAATTGTTAATACCTTCTATTCCTTCCTAAAATGCTTGAAGTCTGCTGACTAATCATTTCCTTCCTCTGCATTCTTTTCTCTCCCCTCTGAAGAAGAGACCTGGCGAACTTGAAAGCTTGTTGAATTTTTAGTCACTGTTTCCCTTGTGCTAAAAACAGCAGCTGAGGCTACTGTAACTTTTGAATATGCAGCCAAATGCAATTGTGTAGGTCACAACAATTAACAAAATGTATGTCACTCACCTCAAAAACTAGTATTTTACTTCAAAACACACACCTGGTGGTGGAATTCTTCTCAGAAGAGCTAATTAACTTTAATTGTCTTGTTCTGAAAATCTTTATGTGTATCAGGGCACTGAAATATATGTAAAATTAAAAACAAATTAAAATGGTAAGATAATAAGGCTATTTTTGACCAGAAGTGGGCTACTTCAATAGCATTATCTCAGCTACTTGATTGATTCATGAAGTGGATAGGCTTGCTGCTGTATCACCTTATTTCATTCATTATTTGCTAGCACCTCTCGACATACGTCTGAAGAGGCAATGCTAGCCAAATGACAGACTTTTTAAATGGGGATAGATTTCAGGCAGCCAGTAATAATCCTGCATGATTAATTAAGAGCTACATTCACTTGTTTGGCATATTTTAAAGTTGTAAAGTAGCAAAAAAAGAACAAAAGAAGAAGTCTATTTCCTACTGGCAAATTTTGGCACAGTAATGCAGCTCCCTCCCCACATAGGTTCTTAGGGGTGGGGAGTTGCCTCAGCTATGTAAGTTGCCCACTCTTGCTCTGTAGATTTATGCAATACTGTTTATTTACCAGATCCAAATATCTTCTCTGAATGTCAGAAGGCTTTCTCTACAGCAGAAAGTAATGCCAAATTGCTTCATTTTCCCACTGGGGACGGTGGGACAGGCTCCAAATTCACGTTTCAGAGGGAACAGATGCTCTTCTGGAACTGGAGCTTCTTCTGTTACTTCCTCTGCCTTCCCTGCCATCTGAGGTAAAGAAGCTGAACCATCAGAGCCAGGAAAAGGAGTGGTAGAGCTAGCCACTCTCTGTTTTCAGGCTTTTTGTTGGCAAAATACTTTCAAAAAGCTCGAGCTTTTACAAATGGTCAGGAGTGGAACTAAAGAAGTGCAACCCTTTTTCAGGATGTTCTTATAGAACCAATACGGTGTCATGGCTACAATATGGTAATGATGTAGTCTATTCCTTTGTGGAATAATCTTTTTCAGAAAACTGTGTTCCTTCAATAATGTGAGACACATGGTAAGCAATAATTACCCAGATGCCAATGTCAGGTGTTTATAAGATTTTATATATCCTATGTGAACATAATTGAAAAGCCTAACTTTGTTCCAGGTAGTGTTGTGTCTCTCTGCCCCAATTCATCACTTGATTAAAAGGTTTTTATTGCAAACTAGTTTTCTTCATGGGAGCTGAATGAAAGATTTGATTGAGCTAATCTAGCTCTAATTTGAGAATGGATCGGTAATGTCTTTCTATTGAATCTGATCTGTCTCACAATCTACCCTACTGTGTTACTGATTGAGGAAATTATGTGTTTGAGGACATTTCTACCTCAGTCATACGGTATATATTTGAAACCAACCCCTGTAATGGAATCCAATAGAAGCTTCCTTTATGTTCTCTGATCACAGTTCCTTGCCACAGTGTAAGAGGAATACTGTAGCTTGTATGTTATTTCTAAACACTTAGAACCACTGAGGAGAATTAAACAAAGAAAAACAATCTTTGAAACAGATATTTCCCAGAACACCTTTGAAAATCAGTGAAGCATACCTATATGGCTTCCAAGCAGAGGAAATTGGAGCCATAAAGAGTCTACAGCAGCTTTCTGCTATCACAGTTACAAATCAGTTAGGATGTGAATAAACTACTTTTTAAAAATAAAATCTGTGAACATAAAGAGCTAAAACTTTATTGCTGGGATTTCCCTCCTCCTCTTTCAACTCAGAAATATTCAGAACATTAAGAAGAGGCTGCACTTTTTTCTTTTTCTTTTATCTTTTTTAGATAAGGTCATTTTTGTGGACATGTAGGCAGCCATCGCATAGTTACCATTTATGAAGACTAGAAAGATGGGAAACAGCCTGTCACAAGAATTTCAAAAGGGTCTTAGATTTGGACAGAGACAGAAATGGCTCATCTCTTTAATAACTGTGGAAAGTGTGGCTTGACAACCCCTGCACAGAGTTTGACACTTGCGAAGGAAGAGGAAAAGGTCAAGTCATAGTCATAGTACGTACCACAAGGCTTGCCAGAATGCTGCCTCTCCCAAGCATCACCCTTGTCCCAAAGCCTATTGTCTGTCACCTCAAATTTATTCCATAGGGTTGTGTGTAGGTGTGTATGAGAGAGAGAGAGAGAGAGAGAGAGAGAGAGAGAGAGAATGAGGCCAAAGCCATAAATGAATGCAAACTTAGATCATACATGAGACAGTAAAGTAAGCAACGAACAGGAAGACAGCTCTACACCGATAACATAACCTTATGCCTGTCTTCTCAGAAATAAGCCATGCTGGGATTAACTACATTTACTTCCAGTAAGGGATAGAATAGAAATTTGCATTAACACAGATTTGTTTTAAATGAATGTATTCCGTTTGTAGTCTGCAAAACAATTAAGGAACATGTGTGCCTATATTTTGGTTTTCCATTATTGGGGGTGGGGTAAGAGAGTAAAATTTCCCCTCCCCTGCCAGTTTATGTGCTTATAAATGCAAGTGATTAAAAGGCATAGTTTGAATCAAAAATGTGTGCAAACACTCTTTAGTCAATAAGGAAAAATTCAAACATTAAAAAAATGCATTAAACATTCATACATTAGAAAAAACGATATATACCAAATATGCACATAATTTTACATGAAAAGAAGAAAAACACAAATTCTCACCACATAGTTTGAAACTTGGATGGGATGAGAATGTTTGCTGGATTGTGAGAAATGCAACAAAAATAAAGCTGACAGACTTCCACATCCCTGCTTCTAGCAAAGTGTACATAGGACTGTAACATTATGCAGAAATACTGGTTTTTATATAGGACAATGCAAATTGATTTAGGAAGTAAGGAAACAACATGGAATTTGCAAAGAATCCTCCTCCCAATCACATAAAGACTTGTTCCAAAAGTATTTCTTCACAGAATATTCAACAACTCCCATTCTTAAATTCTAATCTCAGAAACTACAGCTATCAGGGCAATTATCCTGTATTCCTGTCTGACAGAGGAAGCACACAAAAGGCTATTAGCAAAATGACTTGGTTAGATACTTAGTGAAAGTTATATGCCGCTTTTCTCCTGGTTAGGGGAACCAAGGTGACTCACAATGTTAAAGTAATGCTACAAACCCAATAAATTGGAAGCAAAAGAGCAATTAAGCTATAACAAATAATTAAAATCCATTAAATATATTAATTAATTTAAATAAATTAAAGGTGGCAAGAATACACAGAGGAATTATACCAGAAAGATTTGGATGTACCGGACAACCCAGATAGTGTGGTTGGTGACCTTGAGCCAGACATCCTGGAGAGTAAAGTCAAGTGGGCCTTAGAAAGCATGGCTAACAACAAGGCCAGTGGAGGTGATGGCATTCCAGTTGAACTATTTAAAATCTTAAAAGATGACGCTGTTAAGGTGCTACACTCAATATGCCAGCAAGTTTGGAAAACTCTGCAGTGGCCAGAGGATTGGAAAAGATCAGTCTAGATCCCAATTCCAAAGAAGGGCAGTGCCAAAGAATGCTCCAACTACCGTACAATTGCACTCATTTCACACGCTAGCAAGGTTATGCTCAAAATCCTACAAGGTAGGCTTCAGCAGTATGTGGACCGAGAACTCCCAGAAGTACAAGCTGGATTTCGAAGGGGCAGAGGAACTAGAGACCAAATTGCTAACATGCGCTGGATTATGGAGAAAGCCAGAGACTTCCAGAAAAACATCTACTTCTGCTTCATTGACTACGCAAAAGACTTTGACTGTGTGGACCACAACAAACTATGGAAAGTTCTTAAAGAAATGGGAGTGCCTGACCACCTTATCTACCTCCTGAGAAATCTATATGTGGGACAGGAAGCAACAGTTAGAACTGGATCTGGAACAACTGATTGGTTCAAAATTGGGAAAGGAGTACGACAAGGCTGTATATTGTCTCCCTGCTTATTTAACTTATATGCAGAATACATCATGCGAAAGGCTGGACTGGAGGAATCCCAAGCCGGAATTAAGATTGCCGGAAGAAATATCAACAACCTCAGATATGCAGATGATACCACTCTGATGGCAGAAAGTGAGGAGGAACTAAAGAACCTCTTAATGAGGGTGAAAGAGGAGAGCACAAAAAATGGTCTGAAGCTCAACATCAAAAAAACTAAGATCATGGCCACTGGTCCCATCACCTCCTAGCAAATAGAAGGGGAAGATATGGAGGCAGTGACAGATTTTACTTTCTTGGGCTCCATGATCACTGCAGATGGTGACAGCAGCCATGAAATTCAAAGACACCTGCTTCTTGGGAGGAAAGCGATGACAAACCTAGACAGCATCTTAAAAAGCAGGGACATCACCTTGCCGACAAAGGTCCGCATAGTCAAAGCTATGGTTTTTCCAGTAGCGATGTATGGAAGTGAGAGCTGGACCATAAAGAAGGCTGACCGCTGAAGAATTGATGCTTTTGAATTGTGGTGCTGGAGGAGACTCTTGAGAGTCCCCTGGACTGCAAAGAGAACAAACCTATCCATTTTGAAAGAAATCAACCCTGAGTGCTCACTGGAAGGACAGATCCTGAAGCTGAGGCTCCAATACTTTGGCCATCTCATGAGAAGAGAAGACTCCCTGGAAAAGACCCTGATGTTGGGAAAATGTGAAGGCAAGAGGAGAAGGGGACGACAGAGGACTAGATGGTTGGACAGTGTCATCGAAGCTACCAACATGAATTTGACCAAACTCCGGGAGGCAGTGGAAGACAGGTGGGCCTGGCGTGCTCTGGTCCATGGGGTCACGAAGAGTTGGACACGACTTAACAACGAAACAACAAAATATATTAAACAACTAAACTTTAAAAGCAACTCACAAAACCAAAAACTAGCAACCAGGGACTCAGTCATAGTTATTAAAAGCCTGCCTGAAAAGGTGGCTCTTCAACTATTGGTGGAAGCATGAAAGGGAGTGAGCTAACCTAACTTCCCAAGGGAAAGCATTCCATAACTTGGGAGCAGCTATAGAGAAGGTCCTCTCTTGTGTCCCCATCAACTGTGCCTGTAATGGCAATGGAACCGAGAAAAGGATGTCTGCATGTCTTAAAGGTTGGTAAGACTCATATGAGAAGATACTGTCCTTCAGATAGTCTGGACACTAACCATATAGGACTTTATAGGTGATAACTAACACTTTGAATTGGAAGCAGACTGGTAGCCAGTGCAGTTGTTGTAGCAGGGGTGTTATATGCTCCCTATAACTGGCCCCAGTCAGCAGTCTGGCAGCCACACTTTGAAACAGCTGAAGTGTCTGAACCATCTTCAAAGGCAGCCCCATGTACAACATGTTACAGAAATCCAAACAGGATATAATGAAGGCATCAGTCACTGTAGCCAAATTAGACATTTCAAGAATTGGGTGCAGGTGCTGCACCAGTTTTAACTGTGCAAATGCACTCCTGGTCACTATTGGAACCTGGACATCCAGACTCAGGGATGAATCTAGAAATATACCTAAGCTGCAGGTCTGAGTTTTCAGGGGGAGGGTAACCCTATCTAGCACAGGTTGCATTCCTGTTCCTTCATCTGCTTTTTGATTGACCAGGAGCACTTCTGTCTTGTCTGGATTAAGTTTTAATTTGTTTGTTCTCATCCAGACCATTACTGGCATGAGTCATCGGTTTAAAACCAAGTCAGTTTCCTTAGAAGTAGATGGAAAGGAGATATAGAGTTGCGTGTCATCGGCATGCTGGTGAAACCAAACCCCTAAACTTTGAACAACATCTCCCAATGGTTTCATGCAGATATTAAAAAGGGTATGTTAAAAACTCTGAATAACATCACAGGCCAATGGTCAGGGCATCGAACAGGAGTACCCCAGCACCACACTGTGAGTTCTCCCCTTAAGGGAGGACCAGGGCCATCATAAAAGAGTGCTTCCAAATACCTAGAGAGATGGCCCAGGAGGATACCATGTCCAATGGTACTGAAAGCTGCTGGTGGATCCATAAGAACCAATGGGGATACACTCACCCTGTCCATTTCCCATTGTAGGTCATCCAACAAGACAACCAAAGCTACATTTGTCCCAAAGCTGTAGCTGAAATCAGATTAAAATGTGTCTGGATAATCCAATTCATCCAGCATTCCTTGGAGCTGAGAAACCACCACACACTCCCAATACTTTTCCAGAAACTGAGTATTTGAGACTGACTGATAGTTGTCCAGTAAAGTTAGGTTGAAGGAGGGTGTTTTCAATAATTGTTTTATTACTGCACCTCTTAAGCATACTGGGATCCTACACTGCTGCAAGGATGCATTCACAACTCCCCTTATTAACTCACCTAGGAAGGGCAAGAGTCCAGCACACATGTGGGAGTTTTTACCTCTCCACAAATCCTGTTCACATTCTCAGTTTGCACCAACTAAAACTTCTCCATTATAATGGGACAATCAGGGCCAAAGTTACATCTATAGGACCTGTATCAACTACTACAGCATCTAAGATGGAGTGAATCTTAGTGACTTTGCCTCCAATGTGGCATGCAAATTCCACTCAGGTTCTCTCCCACATGCTTCTTAAAAAGTCTTCTAAAACTACTGATATTTTAAAGAAGTCACTCCTAAAGATCTGGAATTTAGACAGGTCTTTAATGAAATAAGTGATCCTTCAGATAGCCAGGCCCCCAGACTTTTAGGGCTTTAAATTTTAAAACCAGCACTTTGAATTGGGTCCAGTAAGCAGCTGCAATGTGTCCAAGTCTTTCAGTATTGGAGTCAAATGATCAAGATACTGTGCAACACTTAACAGCTCAGCTGTTGCATGTTGCACCAATTGAAGATCTTGGATCTTTTCCAAGGGTAACTCCACGCAGATACATTGCAATAGTCAAGATGTGATGTAACTAAGGCATGGATGATTGTTGCTAAGTCAGGTTGTGCAAAGGCAGTCCTCATCACTGCTGCCATCTGGGAATACAATGGCAGTGCAGAGTCAAGGAACACTCCCAGACTCCTGACTTGTCAAAGGGAGTTGAATTCCCAATCTGACTTTCTGTTGACGAGCAGCACCTCCATCTTGGCAGGATTTAGTTTCAGCTTGTTCACCCTCATCCAGCCCATTAGTTGTTGTTGTTTAGTCGTTAAGTCGTGTCTGACTCTTCGTGACCCCATGGACCAGAGCACGCCAGGCCCTCCTGTCTTCCACTGCCTCATGGAGTTGGGTCAAATTCATGTTGGTAGCTTCAATGACACTGTCCAACCATCTCGTCCTCTGTCGTCCCCTTCTCCTCAGCCCATTAGTAGGCTCAGGCAACATTCAAGGCCCTGACTCCTTCTTCAGTGTTAGGAAACAAGGAGCAGTAGACCTGGGTGTCATCAGCATACTGGTGGCACCTCACTCCAAAGCTCTGAATGACCTTTCTTAGCAGATTTATAGACATTTTAAATAATATGGGGTATAAGGTAGAGCCCTGAGAGACCACAAAGGCCATAGTGTCAAATAGTGTTCCTCAAAACCACCTTTTGTGGGCATCCTGCCAGGCAAGATTGGAACCACTGCATTATAGTGACCCCAATAGCCAACCTAGCCAGGTGATTCAATAAGATATCATGGCCAATGGTATCAAAAGTCACTGGAGGTTCAAGGAGAACTAATAAGATTGTGCTCCCCTTATCCAGTCCCTGGCACAGATTATCTCCCAAGGTGACTAAAGCAGTCCCCAGTCCATATCTTAGTCAAAAACCTGATTTCCAAGCGAGACTTGCTTGTGCCAAGTCTTTTTTTTTAAATACAGCTGTTTAACCTAAACACTGAAGCAATATCTGGTGCTTCAGAGAACTCCAATTCAATTCAAGCACCACTTCAGGCTTCTTTTCTTCACTTTGGCTCTGTTCATAAACTAATAAATACACCCACTTCACTTCAGATCCCAAATAATTTCTGAACCCAAATCACAGTCCCAGTTATTGCCAATTTATTACTGTCCTGAATGTCATTTCAGCCCAGATATTGTTATTCCTATTAAAGCAACCTGTATATTTTTGCATCCACTTAGCCTTTCTTTTCTGTTCTTTTCTGATCTTCTCTTCTCTTTCTTTTGCTTGCATTTAAGTGGATAGCATAATTAACGACATGTTCTGACCCAAATACTACATTTTATTTAGGGGCAAAATACATTGTGGTACTTTGAAGGTGGTGGTACTAACTTTAGAATATCAGGATAGAATATTTGAATACTTTATCATTAAAAATACCTGTTAGGACACTTTATTTTCTTTTGTCGGATGTTGTGGCAAATCTTTGCTAATACTAGGCAGATTTATATGTCTTGGGAGCCACTTTAATCCTGATGACCTTTAGTCAAAAACAGTATTTATTGCAAATTTATCTTCACTTTTGTTCTTTTTTTGCACTCCTGAGTCCCTATGTTAATTTCTAGGCCAGGGCCCAGTAAATCAAGAGTGGTGCCAATTATGGAGAGAACATGTAAGACATTGATTCATATGCTGGGAGTCAAGGGAACATGTTTATATTCATTTTCTTTGGGAGAAAGAGGAAAAATCAAGAGGAATTTGACATTTTCCTTTTTTTTTGTCAGAGACGAACACATATTCACAACAGTACCTAGCTTTCATGTGAATCACAAAAATCATGTTCTAATCCACAGAGTTTTGCCTACTGTGACAGGAGCAGGACTATTTAGCAGAACTGCATGAAAAGTTCATTACCAAAAACCCAGAGAGCAGAATTTGTGACAGTTCTCTCTCTTTCTGGCAAAGCCTTCATGCATTCAAAAATGTACATTTAAAAGTCAGGCAGAGTTATGGGGATAGAACAATGGATCTTTCAAATTTTTCATAAGGGAAGCAATATTACAGAGCAGCTTGAGTATTGCAAATTTTGCTCAGAGTAGAGATAGCCAGAAAAAGAGACGCAAACATCAAACTCACAGGTAGTTGCTTGTGCAGGGCAATGAAACTATGGTCTCTTTCAGTTCGTATCAGTTCAGTAATTCAAAGTGGGACACACTGTTTGACCTTGTTGAGTGTATTGATGAGATCAGGGCCTTTTCACAGGTTAACATGAAATATGGCTCCCTATTTCTACAGTGGGCATGACCAATCTTTTCCTCAATGCTTAAATGGCATTCATATGTCTGCAAACACATGGTAAACATTGCACTTCAGTCCCTTGTCCACTCATCATTTCTTTGTAAAAAATGTCACATAAGTTCATCCATATTGGTAAAATGAACCTCAAGGTTTATACTGGTTGGCTGCTAAAAGGAAGTAAAAGTTCTTAAAAGATGACTCTTGAATGTCCAGGAACCGTAGACATGCTGAGAATTTGGTCAAGAAGAGTAATTTGTCAATGCTTAGAGAAACATTTATAAATACTCAACAAAGATGGGTTTCCTAAACATTATATATATCATGAAACAGCAACAGAGAGAACGTTCTATTTAGGGATTGGAGATGGTTGTTTGGGCTTCATAAGAAAGATGTGAAAAACATGACTCTGAAATGCTTATGTATTTTTGATAACAGAACATAAGGGAAACATGGTTTAGTTTGGTGTTATACCCATCAGGATGTCATTCTATCTTACATTGTGGGTGAGAAATCTGGCAATCTTGTTCTGTTCACTTTTTCAGTTACTCAGACACATTCTCATTCATTACTACTTCTGTATCAGATTCCAAGAGTTCTTTTTGAGCATATTTCCCTTCATTTTTTTAAGTGTAGGTTTTCTTCACATTTCTTTAATGAATGTGTTTTTGTATATATTTTTAGTTTGACTAAAGGGCATTTGTGTCTGTATGGATTTTTGAAATGTGCTTATTCTTAGGCACATTTCTGAAATGTAGGCAAGCCACACAAATTTAAAGATTTCTAAGGCAGGAGGCATTTCCATTAATAGTCTTGGAAGGTGCAGAATAAATATTCCATATAGAAATGCAAATCCAGCAAATTTCTTTTCCATCCTATTTATACCATGTATAAAAAGAACATTGGCCCGTGAGAATGAGTGATGAAAACTGATGTCAGTGAGGTTGCAGACATGAACCAAGGGCATTACCTATTATTCTTTAGAAGGAAAACGTTAAATTGTTTCCTTCCATTGACCTCACACACATTTCTGTGTTAGTATACATCACAGTACAACAGCAATATATCGAATGTGTTGTTTGAAAGAGAGCAAAGAAAGAGCTTCTGCATGCATCATTTTAATAGATGAATAAAATCAAATCTAAAGTATAGCCTAAGTCCTTCTGAATATTAGCAACTGATTCTATAAGAACATTTTGAAGGGAATCATCTGTATTAAACACTGTTCAGTTAGAATCGCATTTCTAAATTGGAGAACATGTCCACACATTACCAGAGCTCCAGCATTCAAAAACAAAGTGTCCATACATTAGCTGTTCCAATAATGTTAGAGACAATTTATATGCTCTGATTGGCACATTGACGGTGTATCGATATGGATATAAGATTTGGTAAAGCGATCAAGAAATTGATCCAACACACGTCTACTTTACATCCCAACCCATGGCTGATGCACCATTGTAAAAAACCTGTAGCAACATGCCATAGGATCCTATAACCATCTTCCTAGTTTTAAGAAGCTGCTGAAGCTGCTTCTCTTTCAAGAAGCCTTCAAAGGCAGCCTCTTTTGATTTTTTCCCTCCCTTGCTCCTCCACTCCAAGGTCTTGGGCCATCAGAGTTCTGCTGATTGTTCAGGCATGTTATTCAATGTTCTGTTCATGGAAACTGCCCAGAATAGTGCTGCACACTAATGGGGCAGTATACAAATCCTATAAATAAATAAATAAATAAATAAATAAATAAATAAATAAATAAATAAATAAATAAATTCAGAACAATCAAAACAGATCAAAAATGGCAAAAACTGCAATGCGTCATGAGTCACTGGAAGTTACATAGATTGTGGTTGCATTTTTGGTCTGGGTAAAGAGACATTTGGTACATCTCAGATGATAACTAGCAGAGTGATTTTGCCAGCAGGTCAGTCAGTTCTTGAGATCAGCCTCAAGAAGAGGGTTTTTCTGGCATAAAGACATTATTGCCAGTGGAATAGGCCTCTGTCTAATTCTCCTACAGCGAGTATATCTTTGAGTTTGGACTGCTGTTCAGGTCATGCCAAATGCTGTCAATACTTATTCTTATTTTAATAGGCAGCTGGTCATGTGATTCTGGCATAATAGGGAATATCTCATTCTAACAGCATTAGGAAGCTACTCAAAGCATAGTAAAGCACTATTTTAAATTTTAATGCATATTTTTACTGACCTAAGACTAATGTTTTTTAAAAAGAATGAACTTTGGTTTCATGACCATTTTTAAAAAAAGTTTCAAAGCTTATGTTATCTCTATGTTTCTTGATAATAGTATAAGCCTATTCAGTTGTTAGGAATGACAACAATCATTGCAGCATCAAGTAGCCCCAACCCAATACAACGTCAACACATAGCCTCATCCCCAGAGGCAGCCATACTTAGATAGATATGCTACGAATGGGGAGGCTTTAACTTGTATTACTTTACTTACAGAGGTTTCTAGGCAAGTTAGAAGTTGGCACAATGAAGCTTTCAAATCACATTCAAACTCTGTAAGAAAAGCAATGTATTCAAATAGTTCCCCCTTCAGATGTTCACTCTTTTAAACTCACATGTTTCTGGTGCTAGGGCTAGGAGATGATGTTACATTGGAAATGGGTCCATGAGTACAGGCCTGTCCTTGCTCACATGATGAGTGTTGCTACTTTTATTGAAACCAATTAAGGCTCTTTTCTTATCTGATTGATTCATAGAGCAAAGATATCAGATAGGCTGCTTATTATTAATTTGATTCTACAGATGAGAGTATAAGAGATAGAAATAGGAAGCAGGAGTCATTCAATGAGCCCAAGGCAAGCTGATATCGGAACTCAAGATCACCAAATGCAACTCAAACATGCTTTACTAAACTGCATCATATATGCAGCTACAATGTGTACTCTACTTAGCAGTGCAAACTTATGCCTGTCTGCTTGGAAACAATTATATGATCTATTCATCTAATTTCTCTTATGTTCCTCAGAATCTCATACTGGCATTCTAATCCAGTTCCAGTTCTGTTTCAGGCTGGTAGAGTTTGTTTCTTCCTCTACAAAAGTTTGCAAACCCTCCCCCTGCCAAAAAAACACATGTGGTTCTGTATAAAGTGTTCCTATTGCTTGCATTTTCAGGTATTTCTTCATTGGCCAAAATCCTGTTGTTTAGTCTTACAAACTGCACTAGAGTAGGCCACTGACTAAATGGAGATTTCATGAGTCAACTCCTCCAAAGGTTCAGTTGATTGAAATGGGTCTACTCTAGCTGCAACTTATTTTGACATAATAAGTTGGAGTAGTCCCATTTGAATCAATGGAACATACAGAAGAGTTGACTCCCCAATTCCTCATTGATTCATTGGGCCTACTCTAGTGGGATTTACTATGCTAAGTAACAGGATTTTGGCCGTTGACTAAAATGTATTTCTGGGATTTTAATAAATATATCATTGGTTATTAATATTTTTTAATCTGCACATGGTTTTGTCAGGTGTGTGTCCAAAGCCTTGAAAATGTATGGATTTCCAAAGCAAGATATATTTTTCCTTATTGACAGTCTTTGCAGGTGCAAAATAAATAATTTTGTAGAGAAATGTGAAACCAACAGATTTCTTTTCCATCAGTGTTCAAGGGGGAATCTTAGAAAGTTCAGCAAGGCTTACTTCCAGGTAAGGGCAGACTATGAATGTGTTAATCTTTAATCTTATGAATGTTTATTTAGAAGTGTTACAGTAGTCAATAGGGACTGCTCCCTAATAAGTACACTTAGGATTGCTTCCTTCATTATCTTTTGGGGTGAGGAAAATCTCTTATTTGATTACACTTCAGCTACTGTGGCTGTTAAAAGGGTTAGGGCTCGACTAGACAGGGAGGTTGTCCGAGGTTTATTTGGGTTGATTCAAAGCTTTCTATATCATGCCCCTGGTAGTTTCTGCAGCTGAACTGCTGTTCACACCTAAATTTTAATTATCTTGTTGCAATAGCCCACATAGTACCTTTCAGTCACTGAGATTTTCATCTGGATTTCAGCCTCCTACTCTATTAACACCACCCTCTTCCCAACCCTCCTCCTCAGCTGTCCTCCAGCTCAACTTCTTCTCTTAAAAAAAAATGACGTGATACAGTGCTGAATTGATATGACAAGTGTAAATGCTTGAGACCACAACTACGGCTAATTTAATTCTGTGTGCATATGTATGGTTAATTTACTTACTTCTAATTCATTAATGGATGCCTTAACTCTTCTATAGTAATTCACTGTACATGGGAAAAAATAGCAATAGACCAGATATTGGTTTCTGATTCTTGATTGTTTTCTGTGAATCTGAACTGAACTCTCTCCCAAGAACCACACTTGCTAGCATCCAGTAGGACGGAATGGGCAGAGCCCTTCATTTTGAGTGAGAACCTCTCTGGTGAATCACTAGAGTGTAACAGGCACCACCCTATTGCTATTCAGAGAGCCAGACACCTAGTAAGAGCTGCGTAGAGTGAATGCATTATTGTCTCAGTCTGTCTTTGGATTCAGGAACCCATGAGGGCTGAGCCAACAGGATCTGCACCCTATGTGATGGGTAAGGCAGTGCAGTGCCTTTCTTGTGGATTAATTCCTACAGTTGGAAGCCTGGGTGCAATTGCTAAGGGCTAGAAACTTAGTGGGTGATTCTATCAGGTGCACTTTGGGGGAAATGGAGAATGATGGAAGAGAGGATGGGGGCAGTAGGAAAGAGTTAGGGGAAAGGTTGGGAGCTTGATTATTTTCTTGCTTGTACTCTTGAGCAGCTTTTTGTTCTCCTTTGGAAAATTAGAGCAGGCTTCTATTTATGTTTAAGCTCCCAAACTTTGGGCTGGTGGAAAGATCTGTGGGATCTGGAAAAATAGGTGCTACTGGTTTGTGATCTTTTTTTTAAATCCAGTTAATACACCAGCTTTCCATAAATCATCAGTGAAGAACTACAAGTGTTTATATGGTGCAGCACTAAATCTGACAGTACCATTTTAAAAAGGTAGAAAAAAACTTCTTTGGAGGAAAGATTAGAGCTTGTCATTATCAATGTCACTTAAGGCACAATCAGCCATTGTGCCTTTAAATCATCATCTTGGAACTGCAGAGCTGAAAGACACCCTATGGATCACTGAGTCCAGCCCCTGTCAAGCAGAAATGGAAGCAAAGCAATGTGGGCATAATCACCACAAAATACTCTCCCAGAGGCTACTGATAATAATTTTTTATTATTTATTTTCTTGTCCTCTCTTTTCTTTTTTGTATGGTTTCTTTTTTGTTTTTAATCACCATATTGTTGTACGTATTGTTTTGTGGGGTCAATGGGATTTTAAAGTTTTAACTTGTAAACTAACCAGAGTAGTGCTTGCACTAATGAGGCAGGATATAAATCAATCAATCAATCAAACAAACAAACAGTAGTGCCCCCTAACAATCAATTAAAGTACATCGAATGGCCATGGAAAAAATCTGGTCTTTCATGAGCTTAGCTTCATGTCATGTAGTTGGAGAAAAATCCTTTGGGTTTAACCATGACAACTGCAAAACCAACAGTGCGGTATTTTGCAGAGTAGTCCAGCTGTTTGTTAAAGGTGTCATAGGGTAACAAACCCATATTTAGTGGTTTTGTGATTTTTCCTTCCAAATCTCAAAGCAACAATCAACCCTGCACTACGGAAAATACTTCCTGGTGATTCAGCTCTGCTGTAACCTTTACTAGTGCCTAAGGTTAATGCCCATAATTAGCAACCTTCTTTCCAGCTACACTGTCTGCTGCTGCAGCACACATTGATTATTACCGCATATTCATGCATCTCAGTATGGAATCAGTTGTCATCTGAACTGAAATTGAAAGATTTGTTTTTTTAAAAGTGCTAAGCAGTAGACAGAAATAATGTCTAACTAAAAGAACAGCAGTGGAAATGATAATGTATTGGAAATAAAAATGTCAATTTATGAAAACAGTTTATCCCATGTGAAATGTTTTAACTTGTATGTTTTTATTTGGCTGGCAAACACCAATTGGGACAAATGGAAAAGGTGGAATATATTTGGAAATGAATATTATAATGAAATATCCATCATGGAAGAAAATATGCAGAGAAATACAAGAAGGAGCAGAAGCTGCAACAACAACAGTATTATGAAATGGTACGTGTTGTAAAGAAAAAACTGGCAAGCATCACCAGAAAGACACTTGGTTCTTGTCTTGCAGAATAAGACTGGGTTGTCTTCTACAAGACTATGGAGTGTTTTGTTAGCTAGTTTCATTTATTTCCTTTCCATGTGATCCTGGAATATTGAGTTCGCTTAATCCTTGATCAAATGGGACAGATGACTGGGGACATTAAGTCAGCAGCATCCTACGCCCTGAGATGTGAGGGGCAAATCTGAGCCTAGGACGTTGATTCTTATAACGCTACAAGACGGACTGTCATAAAGTCACAGATGTGTGATAGGCTGAAAGAGTGACCAGAACTGCTTCTGGGCCATCTCATTGTCTTTAACTTTAGCACACATGTACAGTGTTCACTGCCAGCCCATTGGGAGTTTTTCCCCAGTTCCTGTATCACTCCTACCAGGACATCTGCAATAAGAAGGCTCAGAAGTTGCAATGCTGATACTCCACACTCTACTTTGTTCCAAATGATACAGTGGGTCCAAATGCATGCATCTCCTGCCTCACGGCTCAGCCCTTTCCCCTTGTACTTGGCTTTTTTATATATATATAGCAACACTGCCTAAGCAGAACACAAATGCTAACACTTCATAGTGAGACAGTGAGCCCTGATGTCACCTGGGAATAGGGAGAGATGGATGTCTAAGATTTAGAGCCAAGTTGCACACAGAGAAAATATCTTTTCCACTTCCATGCTGCTTCTCCTGAAATTTGTCTCAGGAGCTTAGCAATTCCATGAGACTTCAGTCATTCCTCTGGAATCTGGCAACCCTACAGGACTGATCCAAGTGTTTGAGATGCAGCATCTTTAAGCAATAATCTGCTGACATTAGACGTCAATTTTATTTTTCAAATAAGTTAAAAAACATTTTTAAAAAGGAAAAACAAGTTGATTTAGAAAGGACCTTCACTGCAACTTGATCATTTCCTTGATCTGTCTCATTGCTGCCAGGTCTACCTGTCACTCTTTCTGATCAATCTAGAGCAATCTTTCCTAAGGCAACACCCTGTGATTCTGGACAATCTGACATTTTGGATTTTCAGTTCCCATCAGCCCAGGCTAGCAGGGCAAATGGTCTATGATGATGGGAGGCACCATCCAAAACATCCGGAAGACACAAGGTTGGAGAAGACTGGTCTAAAAGGAGAATAGGAGTGTAATCCTAATCAGCCAAAATGATTGTCTGGAGAACAATAGCCTGCTACAGAGCCAGGTCAGAGTTGAGCTGAATTGTGGGAATTTTATCCTAAATCCAATCACTAGCGCTGTTTAGGGTAAATTCTATTGAATTAATTCTATTGAATTAATGAAATTTATATAACTGATAATGTACCATTCAGCAGTTGATTAAATAGTTCTACTCTAGTTGGGAGTAGATATTGGATTTTGCTCTAGACTCTCAACAACTCTTTTTTTATTCCTGCAGAGTGTTTTCAATTACATATGAATCATGTGAAGGCTGAAATTTAAGGGCTACCAGATGGTCACAAATTTCTCTGCATAATACTGGTAAAGAAATAAGACAGCAGTAACAACACAAAACCTCCTTCTGTTGAATTGCAGAAGAGAAATCTAAACAGGATTACTCTTTTCAGCTCCTAGCAACACTTAGAGTCCAAATTCAAAATCCCAAGACTTTCCCACTGCTTCAATAGACGTCATAATCACAGTATCCTGGTGGAAGTTATATCTCATCTGCAGGCCATAACAAGCCCCTCTAGAGCAGGAAGATATGCAACACAGCAGGGCAGAGAGAGCCTTCACATCAAAACAGCTGTTCCTTTGCAAGTTTAAACTTGGGAAGCATTATTACTGCAAATATCTTCTCCAGCCATCTTCTGTACCAACCTGGATGCAGAATGAGCATAATCAGACCTGACAAATGGCACACACACTGCCTCTCAAGGCAACACTTACTGCGAATGAAGCTTTTCATACTTTCAGAATATTGGAGGACCAGGAAATGAAATTGCATGGATTTTCCAAATTTAGACATTTGATTGCATAAGTAGCTCCTCTGGCCATTGGCAATCTTGGCAATGAATATCTTACATAGCAAGAAGGAATTTATTACAGTGGAAAGAACTGCAACGATCCTCCAGAAAGCCCTCTTACTTGCAGAGGCAAACATTTTGTGCTGCAAATGTATTCTGCTTTTTGGAGAAAGACAAAATTATGGGTCTAGAGGTAGATGTTTCAAGTCCAGTAAATGTATCAATATCACTGCAGAAGTACATAAAATGCCCATTTATTCAATGAAGGAACATTGTCTGGCTAAGCTACTAAATTGATGCTGATGGTAATTAGGTTATCTAATGGTTTGTCATTTTATAAACATTCCAGTCAATAGACCTAGAAGCCTTGGTTGAAATGGGATTGGGTGCCGTCAATATGTTGATGACACCTACAATAGCTCTACTTTTGATCATTAGGGTTGGCTGAGGCTGTAAATAATCTGCTGACCAATGTCTGGAGGCAGTAATGGGCTGGATGAGGGCCAATGAACTGAAGCTGAATTCTGACAAGACAAAGATTCTGTGGTTTGGTGGTTTCCAGGTCTGGGAGTTGAGAAGGAGACCTCCTTTATGTGAGTCACACTCTCTATGAAGGAGCAGGTGTGTAGTCTGGGGGTACTTGTAGATTCATTTTGTCATTGGAGGCTCCTCTGAGTTCAATGGCTTGGAGTTTTTGGAGTCAGCTTTGACCAGTCTACCAGCTAAAACCATTCCTGGGCAGGCATAATTTAGCAAAGGTAGTCCGTTCCCTAGTAACTTCCCAATCAGTCTACTGCAATGAATTCTAAATGGGGCTACTCATGAAGGTGATACTGACACTGCAGCAAATGCAGTATGCAGCTAGACTGCTAACAGGAACATCCTTCAAAACCTCCATAACATTGGTTCTTAAAGATTTATGCTAGCTGCCAGTATTCCTGTCTGAGTTCAAGGCATTGACAATGACTTAGGAAGCCTTAAATGGCTTGGGTCCTGGTTATTTCAAGAAGCACCTCTCCCTATGTAAGCCTATTTAATCACTAAGATCTGCTAAAGGGGCCCTTCTCTGTCTTCCACAACTGAGAACAATTCATTATAGGGAGATACGGGAGAGAGCTTTTTCTGCCTTGCACCTCAACTATGGAAAACTCTCCCCTTGGAAGCTCAACTTGTGTTAACATTGCCAACATTTTGGCACCAAATCAAGACATACTTATTTAGTAGAGCCTTTGGGGGTTGAGGATCATGGCCTGCAGAGGTTTTAGTACAGTGGTTTTAATGTTTTAATTTTGTGTTTTAAATTGCTCAATTTTAAATTATTTTATTTATATTATGTTTTAAGATTGTTTTATATGGCTGTTTAGTCTTCCCTGAGATAGAATGGGCTATAAATGTTTTAAATAAATAAATAAAATATCCATACACTGTTATTGAAAGGATCTTTAAGATAACATGCTAGATCATTTTAGCAGCTCATATGGACTTTCCATCATATATTTCTTGAGGTGGATGACATAGAAACCCAGTTCATTTTATCATGAATTACTGCAATTATTTTAACACTCACTCAGCATTAGCACAGGGAGGTGACACAAATTAACAACAAAGGGCTACATCCAGTGCTGGACATCTGCTTTTTTTGGTGGAGAATCTAGCATCAGTTGGAGGGATGCAATCTCTTTTCCCTATTGCACCCACCTCGCCCAGATCTATCCTCAATCTGAAAAACTCTCCAGAACATGTTTTTGGAAGCTGGAAAAGGCTGCACAGGATGGAGGGAAAAGTCCTATGGTATCTGGGAGCATTGGAATTTATTTACACCAGAGAACTAAAAACATCTACATTGTCAGTTGGGAAAGGATCTGGACCAAGTTTAGCAATTTTAATCAGGGTTGATATCTACAGAGTGGTCAGCCATGTTAAGAACATTAAATAAAAAGATTTACTGACTGCTGCTGGCTCATCCTTTTTGTTGGGTAAGTCTGAAATGAACTACAGGTCCAGTTTATGTATTATGGATCATCCCATGTGAAGGATGCTTCAGTTTTTTCAACGCAATAGCTTTTACACAATGAGACACTGCAAGCAACATCTCATAATATAGAACAGATGACTTTTGCCTCTGTAATGAACTGTAGAAAGCAGTTGTAGCAGCAGAATGGATTTTTTCCCTATCTACATAAAGTACCACTACACACAAATGGCTCACCTTGCAAGAACAGTCACTGTGGAAAATTATGTGAAGTGTCTTCTGTGCAACAGCTCAGAATGAATGAATGAATAAAGATAACATAAGTGTTCAAATATGGGGGGTGGGGTTTTGGCAGGACTGGATGAAGACAGGCTGAAGCTATAAGCAATGTCCAATTTAAGATACATCATACTATTACCATTTCAGCTGTTTATTGAAATATATTATACATATCTTAAAAGTCCATATTCTAGTCCATTCTAAAAAAACAGCAGTCTGAACCATCTTATCCATATATCCATATTGAGTAGGTATCTGTAAGTCTAAAACTGGGGATCTGACTGATTCATGATTAGGATAAAAAGATGAAGGTGAAGGTATGCTACTGACCTAATTTACATTCCTTACTTTAGTGTATTTAAGATTCTGAGATTGAAATCCTGTTGTGCAGCTCCACATGCACAGAGGGAATGAAATTAGCAGCAGCAAATGTGTTTGGTGATTTTGGGGTGCATGCAACTCATAAACAATGTGACAAAGTCATGTGCACGCCAAAATCATCAAAAGTAATCTTTAATTAGTGGTGCTGATGACATCATTCCCATTGTGTATGCAGAGCTGAGCAATTGCAGCCTGATTGTATTTCTTTTACCTTTTACTTTTGTTCTTCAAACATTGTTAACTATTTTAAGAGTTTCATCAATCATATACTGAAGCCTTTTTAAAAACTAAACAAATTGTGTTTTTTTCTTCCTAATTATATTTCAGATTTCAGTGTACAGTTCTTTTGGTTCATGATTGACTGAACTTAGTAATGAAGATCTGTTCTTGTGGTCTTCAAATTCTCCTGGAATATTTGTATCATTTTATGATTATTTTACCATTCTTCTTCAGCTTTACTCTAATTTTTGATATTAACAGTTCATGAACTGTACCACAGGGTGCCCTGATCCTTATGTACAGATAATTCAGCTTTTCTGTCTTCCAAGAAGATGAAAAACCTGCAACTGTAGAAACTGAAGTGAAAAATGCTGTCAAAGCACTTGGAAGACATAAATCAACAGGAACAGATGAAATATCAATTGACCAAGTTGAAGATACAGAGATGAAATTTACCAAAATCTTAACAGGAACATGCCAACAAATATCTTTGAAAATGAAGCACACTGGAAACAACCCAAATGAAGGCTGCAGTGAAAAAAATTAGAAGACAGGCTGTGAAGGAAGTAGAAAAGATCCTTAAGTGTAAGGATTTGTTTCCAGAGATCAAGACTAAGGTCTTCCATACTGTGGTATTCTGAGTTATTATGTATGATTGTGAATGGTGGACAATGAAGAAAGCTCATGGGAGGGAAAGAGACTCATTGGAACTGCAGTGCTGAAAGAGAGCTTTACTGATACTATGGACTATGAGAAAGACATAAATGGGTTATAGATCAAATCAAGCCTGAAATTCCTTTAAAACCAAAAATAACAAAACTGAGGCTATTGTATTTTGGACATACTGCAAGCAGACAAGGCACATTGGAACAGACAATAATGCTAGTAAAATTTCGAGGCAATAAGAAAAGAGGAATAACCAACATGAGATTTATTAACTGAATAATAAAGGCCATGACCTACAGTCATGGCCAAAAATATTGGCACCCTTGCAATTTTGTCAGAAAATGCAACCCTTCTCTCAGAAAATTGTTGCAGTTGCAAATGTTTTGGTACTCACATGTTCATTTCTTTGGTTTGTGTTGGAACAACACACAAAAAAACCAGAGAAGAAAAGTCAAATCTGATACAACCCCACACAGAAACCCCAAAATGCACTGGCCATTTTGGCACCCTGTCTAAATTGTAAGAAATAATTGCTTTTCAAGCATGTGATGCACCTTTAATTTGTATTTAGACACACCTGTCACAAGTAAGAGGTGTGGGCAATATAGTAATCACACTTGCAACCAGTTAAGATGGAGAAAAGTTGACTCAACCTTTGTGTTGTGTGTGACACTGAGCATGGAGAAAAGAATGAAGTGTAAAGAGTTGTCTGTGGATTTGAGAGAAACAATTGTGGAAAAACATTGACAATCTCAAGGCTACAAGTCCATCTCCAGAGATCTTAATGTTCCTGTGTCTACTGTGTGCAATATCATCAAGAGGTTTACAGCCCATGGCACTGTAGCTAGCCTCCCTGGATGTGGACGGAAGAGCAAAATTACTGACAAATTACAATGAAGGGTTGTTTGAATGGTGGATACAGAACCCAGATTAACTTCCCAACAAATTCAAGCTGATCTGCAGACACAGGGTACAACAATGTCAGCTTGCACTATCCGTTGCCATGTGAATGAAAAGGGACGCTATGGTAGGAGACCCAGGAGGACACCACTGCTGACACAAAGGCATAAAAAAGTAAGACTGGAGTATGCGAAAACTTATGTGACAAAACCACAATCCTTCTGGGAGAACAGACTTTGGACAGATGAGACAAAAGTAGAGCTTTTTGGTCAAGGACATCATGGCACTGTTTACAGAAAAAGAAATGAGGCATTCAAAGAAAAGAACACAGTCCCTACAGTCAAACATGGTGGAGGTTCAAGGATGTTTCGGGGTTGCTTTGCTGCTTCTGGCACTGGATGCCTTGACTGTGTGAACGGTATCATGAAATCTGATGATTACCAAAGAATTTTGGGGCACAACGTAGTGGCCAGTGTCAGAAATCTGTGTCTCCACCAGAGGTCATGGATCTTCCAGCAGGACAATGACCCGAAACACACTTCAAAAAGCACTCAGAAATGGTTACAAACAAAGCACTGGAGAGTTCTGAAATGGCCAGCAATGAGTCCAGATCTCAATCCCATAGAACACCTGTGGAGAGATCTCAAAACAGCAGTTGGGAGAAGGCATCCTTCAAATCGGAAGGCCCTGGAGCAGTTTGCAAAAGAAGAGTGGTCCAAAATTCCAGTAGAGAGGTGTAAGAAACTCATTCATGGTTACAGGAAGCGATTGATTTCAGTTATTTTTCCTACTCCTACTCCTCCAAAGGGGGTGCTACCAAATATGAAGTTAAGGGTGCCAATAATTTTGGCCAGTGCATTTTTGGGTTTCTGTGTGAGATTGTATCAGATTTACCTTTTCTTCTCTGTTTTTTTGTGTTGTTCCAAAGCAAACCAAAGAAATGATCATGTGAGTACCAAAACATTTGCAACTGCAACAGTTTTCTGAGAGAAGGTTTGCATTTTCTGATAGAATTGCAAGGGTGCCAATATTTTTTGCCATGACTGTATAGTTTGCAAGATCTGAGCAGGGCAGTTAATGACAGGACCCTTTGGTGGTCATAATTTGTGGTGTCTTGACAGCACACAAATGACTTGACAGCACACAAGAACAATGGATATATGAAAGAAGGAAGGGCTCAAGAAGAGGAGAGGAAGTCCATTTACAGAGCAGGAGGCCACTCCTGTTCCTACACTTCTATACTTCTCAGAGGTATCATAGGAATAGCAACAGAGATGAGCAGTTCAATCATATAGATGTCTACATAGAAACAAATGTCATAGGGTTCAGTGAAACTATTCATGGGTCTGTATATACAAGATTGCAACCCAAGGCATGGAAACGATATTGCCCCAAATAGAAAACCTCATGCCAGGGCTGCAGTCATTCCCTACTGAAATGTTAATAGAAGTCTCTGCAGCCTCTTCAGGGACACTAGCTAGCTGTTCTCTGGAGAAGCAATACTGGAAAAATTGTTCAGGCAGGTCATTCATCAAAACTTCCATAAAAGCTGGCATGACATCAGACAAGAATGAGGCAATATCAGAAAGGATTAAGGAATTATACTCAATCAGTGCACCACTCCACTGGGATATTATTCATCTGAACACTGCTATAATGCCACATCCATTTCTACTGTGAAGTGTCAATGGAATTGGAAAAGGAGAACAGTAAACGAAAGAAAAAGCAAATGAAGATATGCACCTGTTCATAAAAAGAAATATTCCTCACACTTTTATTCTGGACATAAGACACAGCTAGATATTTCTGATAAAATGAATGAATCAATATTAAATATAACTATGATATAAAATTCCTGAAACAATATATTGTATTGTGGAAGGGGACAAGTAAATATATATGTAATGAAGATGTAACATTGATTCTTCCTTGATGACCATTCCTTAGGGTAGAGGTGAGGAACTTTTGTTGGTTCAGAGGTATTGGACCACAACTCACACAAGTGCTTAGCATTGCCCATGTTGGTTGTGGCTTCTTAGAGCTGAAGTCCAAAACATCATCTTCAACATCCCTATTTTAGGGCTCAACCACCAACTACACATTACAGCTTCAGTTTGAGAAAGTTTCAATTGAAGGAGAGGGATTGTGCTTTTCACTCCCTTCTCTCATCCGAAATCTCCTTCCTGCTGCTCTTCTCTAAAAGGATAAACATCCTACATATTTCCCTCTATTGCTTGGAAATCATGAGGGGAAGGCATTTTGGCTGGTTTAATATTTTGCAAGGAGTAAACAGCCCCTCTTACTCTGTTCAACCTGAAGTTTCTTGCTTCTGCTTTGTGTTGCACAGATAAGGAACAAACAATCAGGAAAAGCCATTATTGAAATACATAATACTTGGCATAGTATTATATTATATGATCTTGTTTGTGTTATTTCTTGTGTTGTGAACTGCCCAGAGTGGCCACTGGCCAGATGGATGGTATATACATTGAAAGAAAGAAAGAAAGAAAGAAAGAAAGAAAGAAAGAAAGAAAGAAAGAAAGAAAGAAAGAAAGAAAGAAAGAAAGAAAGAAAGAAAGAAAGAAAGTAAGTAAGTTCAGGACAGCTTGATCCTTAATGGGAGCCTAAAGTGTTTTCAGGATTGGATTTTAAAAGTTGGAACCCACTTCAGAATGAACTAGCAGCTCACTGTGATGTGCTGCTGGGAACTGGCACCAGGGAAGGTGAGACCAAATAGCTTCATAGAGAACAAGGAACCAGAAACCACTGAGACAGAGGGACTTCTGTTTGTAGGACATGGTGTTTATGGTCCAATTGCCCAGGCTTGTATCTGCAGTGGTCAAGTCCATAATCTGCAAGAATTGGTGGTAATTATGTTTAGAGAATACAGCAAGCTAATAAGGTGAGTCCGTGGCTTTGAATTTGAAGTAATCACTCAGATTGCTTGTGAAAAAGTAAAAGGAAAAACTTAAATAGATTGTCCAAGAAATCCATTGAAGGTAAGACAGACTAAAACCTAGACATGAGTACAGAAGCCCCTAGAGCTGGCTTCCATGTGCTATTGAAGATCAACATACAGGCATTCTCATTGAGTAGCCTTCCATTGAAGATGAAGAAGAACCAAAAGAGAAAGTGATCGATTTCCTTATAGAAGTGTGAAATGACTTATGGAGGAAAGGAAGAAAGGGACAATATACTGAAGCTCACCTGGCAACCTATCAGTCCATCACACACACACATACAGCACACCCTCAGTGAACATATAAGACTGCTACATTTGACAAGATGCACAATTCTGGAAAGAAATCATGAAAAGCCGGTCCAGAAGCTAGATAGCCAACAGCAGAAGGTAAGTGAAATGCTGCCAAAATCCATTGTGACACTAACGGTTTGAAATAACTCCAGTATGTATAGAGCTGCCATTAATTGCACAGGTGACTATGCTAGAAGTGAGATGAAAGGTATTGATCTGAAGTCTGTTCAGTAAGTATATCAAGGTCCAAAATCTCTCTCTCTCTTTTACTATTATTTTGATTACAAATGCTGCTACGTTTATAGAGTAATTCATCTGTCTCTGGTATATCAGATAAGGTTCCCACTGGTCAGACTCAAGGGGCTAGAAGTATATCTTATATCTGTGGAAATAATAAATTTCATTTCAGACTAATGTTGTCAGTATTTCCCCTATTTTATTTGGTGCCATGAACCTTTTTAACAAATGCCATTTTTCATTTGATGCAACCATTTCTCCTGGTATATTTACCAATTTCCCAGCACAGAGAAAACACTGAATGGAACATTTATTTGTATTCTTTCTGATTTAATCTCTTTCTGCAGTTCTGTACTTTTCAGAATACAAAGCATCTATCACATTTAAAAGTTACAAAGAAACAGGTTTTGTAGGCATGATATTTATTCGGCTTATGGATAATTTTGAAAGTGGGTGTGCAGGATGCCCTGACCACATTTTGCTTTTCAACATCAGATAAAGACCCAACAGTCCTGAACAGGATTTGTTCTTTGATTTTATTTTTAAGACACCAATTGATGATATTTTATCTATGTAAAAGTCTCCCAAAAATATTAAAGAAGGCAGTGTTAATTTCTGGCAGAGGTTAAAGGATGCAATGTCTTAGTCAGTGTATCCTGTGGAGAGCAATAGCCATCAGAATGCTTTGTTGGGCAAAGGGAAATTCTGTTGCCTTAAGAGAGTAGCCAGCCATTAATGGGACGTTTATAAGTGTTGGAGAAATATGTGGGGAAAATATGTCTCTCAAAATGTGGTTGGATTGCAACTACCATTCTCTCTAGGTGGCATGACTAGTGGTGAGTGATAACTGGGACCTGACAACAACTGGAAGGCCACATGACCCCCATTCTTGGGAGAGTGGTAAAGGTAAAGGTGAAGGTTCCCCTTGACATTTAGTCCAGTCGTGTCCGACTCTAGGGGGCGGTGCTCATCCCCATCTCCAAGCCGTAGAGCCAGTGTTTGTCCGTAGACAGTTTCCGTGGTCACGTGGCCAGCGCGACTAGACACGGAACGCCGTTACCTTCCCACTGTGGTGGTACCTATTTTTCTACTCGCATTTACATGCTTTCGAACTGCTAGGTTGGCAGGAGCTGGGACAAGCAACGGGAGCTCACTCCGTTGTGTGGATTCAATCTTACGACTGCTGGTCTTCTGACCTTGCAGCACAGAGGCTTCTGCGGTTTAACCCGCAGCGCCACTACGTCCCTTACTTGGGAGAGTGAGACACAGTCAAATAATAGCACTTTTCTCCTCATGTCCTCCAGATGCTGGCTGGAGATGATAGAAGCTGTAGCTGAAAACATCTAGAGGAGACCAGGTTGGGCAAGGCTGTGTTACAGCTAAAAGTAGGTGACAATGAAGGGAATGGAGAACACTGAATATTGTATTCTAAGACCTAAGTGTTGAGTAGAAAAGTGTCTGGACCCATCGTATGTTTTCTTCCCAGCATGTTTTAATTAATTTATTTACAATATCAAAAGTCTTATATCCTGTCCTTCAGTTTTTCCACACCACTCAGGGAAATTCGTGACCATGAAAGCAGTGGTAAAATACAATAGCAATGCACAACAACAATGTAATAAAGGAGAGGACAATAAAGTTTTATTGAAGCCATGCAACAAACTGACAGATTTGCCCATCCTTAATTCAGATACATGCTGTGTTTATAATGTTGATTGTTTTAGTATTTAGAGCACTACTTGATCATGTTAAGCAATACATATATATGACTATGAATAGAATGTTTTTAACCTGAAAAATGATGAATCCAAAGGAGCTTACTTCTTCTCCTCAAAACATTGTTCCTGTCAAGTGACCAATATTCTTGCTTTGTCCTTTCCTTTTTTTTATCACGCTCCTTTTCAGTCAACACATTTGTAGAATACACCATTTGACACTTGCTTCACACTACACCAACATTTTTACAGATTACACCATTTGTTAGCCTGTGTCCTTTCTGTCCTTTACCAGGGGGCAACCAACTTTGATCTCACACAAGTTTACTGTGTCACTGTTAACTTCAAATTTCTACACACATACACACCACATGTGTGTGTTGCATTCAGTGTGTATTGTATGCTGAGGGCAATTCCCTTCTCAGGACCATTCTTTTCAAATGAAGAATCTGTAGAGAGTGAAGGAGGACATCACTGAAGCAATAATTTTAGCAGACATTTCTGAAATGAAGAACTTGAGAACTGTTCCACTAATCAAAGTGCCACAGCTGGAGATGAAGGCATGGATTTTTGCTAGCGACATCATATATTCAGTTTGGGCACCTGTTTCAGCCCAGCCACAGCATTTGGAGAGGGACACACATATATCTTGGAGGTGGGTTGACAAGAATACATGGACATCTATGGATCCTGTGGCAAGAAGTAGCATTATCAGCTTGTCTAGGGAGTTGTTGATTCTGGCAATGATTATACAGCTGCAGAAGCTGTAGAGAAGGGGGGTGAAATGTCTCTTGTACATGAATACACTGTTTTAACACTCAAGGTTTTTGAAAAATATGGAAAGAAGAAATGTGTGAGTTGGAAATGTGGTAGCCTAAGAGAATGTATGTTTTTGTTTTTGTTTTATATTTATGCTTTGGTCTGTGTATTTTGTATCAGAATCTGTCTTGTTTTGCCCTACTTGCCACCTGGTTTTCTCTTCCTATTCTCTTACTATAGGCTGGTCTGGGGATATATCAAGAATTGTGTAAGAAGGTAGTATTAGGGAGTGAAATTTTACTGGGCCCCCAAAACTGTAGAACCCATCCAGGAACATTCCAGCAAACTGGCACATATTAAGTTCGGTAGAACTCTGTAGGTGTCACAGCAGAAGTGAATGAATTGTTTAAAAAGAAGGAGCAGCAGCACGAGGAGGAGGAGGAGGAGCAGCTTTAGAGGACAGATAGCATGGATGCTCAGAATTATGTACAAGAATATGGATCCAAAGGCTTATAAATATTTCCATGATTTTTTCTGGCCTCCTCCTCCAGATGTCCAGTTAGGACCAGTTCACACAGTCATCAATACAGAAGTTCAGCATACATGATATGAGCCTTTTTTGGTGTCTACTCTCATACCTACCATGTAATATCTACGTAGAATACACAGATTAATGGATGCACATGTATGCTACCTGTTCCCACAAATTTTCCACCACAACTTTGAAGTAAATAATCCTTTAAACACTCTCTGAGCAGTTAACAACATAATTAAGCAAGGAATACTTTACCACCACCACCACCCCCAGCTATTTATTTATTATACTTATATCCCGCCCATCTAGTCGTTGACTACTCTGGGCGGCTTACAACAAGTAGAATAAAACAGTTAAAAATTAACAACAGTTTACAGCAATAAACAACCATTCAAGATGGAAGGAAAAAAGAAAAGATAGATCAAGTGATGCTCGGAGGGAAGGCCTGCCCAAATAGCCAGGTTTTCAGTTGGCTTTTAAAAATACCCAGCGAAGGGGCCATGCGGATCTCTAAGGGGAGGTTATTCCAAAGACGAGGAGCCACTGCTGAGAAGGCCCGGTTTCTTGTTTTTTCCTTCCGGGCCTCCCTCGGCGTTAGGCTCCTCAGCCGCACCTCTTGGCTAGATCGAGTGATACGGGCAGATCTAGGTGGGAGGAGGCGTTCCGCCAGATATCGAGGTCCTAAACCGTTTAGGGCTTTATATGTAATCATTAAGACTTTGAAATCAACGCGGAAACGAACGGGCAGCCAATGCAATGAGGCCAGGGTGGGAGATATATGATGATGTTTTCTCACCCCACTAAGAAGTCTGGCCGCCGTGTTCTGCACCATTTGAAGCTTCCGCATCAATCTCAAAGGTAGCCCCACGTAGAGCGCATTACAGTGGTCTAATCTCAAGATTACAAGCACATGTACCAAAGTGGTGAGCTAGATACTCATTTACTGATCTTGGAAGGATGGAAGGGTGAGTTAATGTTGAACTGGCTACTTGAATCCATCAGAACTGAACTCAGGTTGTAAGCACAGGCTTGACTGCAGTACTGCAGTTTAACCATTGTTCCTCAGGGCTCATATATCAACCCAATTTCTCCATATTTCTTGTTTCCAGGAGCACACCAAATGACTGCTTCGGTGGGGGACCTTCAGTCCACTTCTTCAGACACTTGTCCATGAAAGTTCATATTAAAATATAGCATAAGGACATAAGAAGAGCCCTGCTGGATCAGGCCAAGGGCCCATCTAGTCCAGCTCCCTGTATCTCACAGTAGCCCCAGCAGATGCCTCTGGGAGCACACGAGACAACTAGATACCTGTCTCCTGATACCACTCTGACTCTGGCATTTTGAGGTACCTTCCTTTGAAGCCTAGAGATTATACATCCCCATCATGGCTTGTAACCTGCAATGGACTTTTCCTCCAGGAATCTGTCCAATCCCCTTTTAAAGGCATCAAGGCCAGATGCCATCACCACATCCTGTGGCAAGGAGTTCCACAGACTAACAACACGCTGGGTAAAGAAATATTTTCTTTTGTCTGTTCGCACTCTCCCAACACTAAGTTTGAGTGGATGTCCCCTGGTTTTGATATTGTGTGAGAGGGAAAACAGTTTCTCTCTATCCACTTTATCCATCCCCTGCATAATTTTATATATCTCAATCATGTCCCCCCTCAGGTGCCTTTTCTCTAGACTAAAGAGCCCCAAACGCTGTAGCCTTTCCTCATAAGGGAGGTGCCCCAGCCCAGTCATCATTTTAGTTGCTCTCTTCTTCACCTTTTCCAGTTCCACTATGTCTTTTTTGAGGTGCGGTGACCAGAACTGTACGCAATACTCCAGGTGCAGCCTTACCAGCATTTTGTACAATTGCATTATAATGTTGGCTGTTTTATTTTCAATCCCCTTTTTAATGATACCTAGCATGGAATTGGCCTTCTTCACTACCGCCGCACAGTGGGTTGACACTTTCATTGAGTTGTCCACCAGCACACCAAGATCTCTTTCCTGATCCATCACGGACAGCTCAGAAGCCATTAATTGATAACTAAAGTTTTGATTTTTTTGCCCCAATGTGCATTACTTTACATTTTCCTATATTGAAACACATTTGCCATTTTGATGCCCATTGCCCCCCAACCCCGGAATAAAGACGCGAGACAAACAAATATGGATACATAATGGGCCACACTTTATTAAATTATAATCATTCATAAATATTTTGCCATTCAAATGGCAAAGGGGGGGCCTGCAGTAGTGCGGAACAGATAGATCCTTGATCATACGGGCGAGTCCCCGGCCCCAGGCTCCTGCGGTCTCAATGACCGCAGGAACCCGGCTGGCCGCTAATGAAACACCCCCAGACCTCGAGCCATCTTCCCTTGATGACTGTTGGTCCGGAAGTGGCCCAGCGCATCTTGCCCGCCCAGGTGCTGAATCGCACGATTCGCAGCCCTGGGAAGTCCGATGCGCTGTTAGCTTACCTGATGTTAAAATTGGGACTCACCAAGAAATACCTGTTTTTCCGCACTACCCGCCAGTGTGACCAAATTCCACCATCAAGTGCCAACAACCCGTACTAGTGTGGGATAGGCGAAAAATCCCCCCATCCAAAAGCCAATCAGGATGGAGGTCAAAAATTCCTATCCGGCCCCTTAAAGGCGACCAGCCAAGAACTCACACTAGAATTAGGGTGGGCGGGTGGGTGCCTGAGAAAGAAGATGCTGTTAACCCGGGAGGACGTCCTTTTATAACGTAAGACGTCCTCCCGCTCTTTTGCAACGTTCCAATAGGAAACAAGGAGCCTCGCGCCATCCATGGGGGGGGGCAAGTGTTCGTCACTTGAATGAAGCCTTGGCTCATTCGCGACTTTATCATTCTCCCAATTTGGAGAGATCCTTTGGGAGCTCTTAAAAATCCCTTCTGGTCTTCACCACCCAGAAAACTTTCGTGTCATCTGCAAACTTGACCACCTCACTGCTTATCCCTGTCTCCAGGTCATTTATGAAGAGGTAGAAAAGTACCGGTCCCAGGACAGATCCCTGGGGCACACCGCTGTTCACCTCTCTCTATTGAAAAATTGCCCATTGACCCCTACTCTCTGTTTCCTGGTTCTCAACCAATTCTCAGTCCAGAAGAGGACCTGCCCTCTTATTCCCTGACTGTAGAGTTTTCTCAGCAGCCTTTGGTGAGGGACTGTGTCAAATGCCTTCTGAAAATCCAGATAGACAATATCCACTGGTTCACCCGCATCCACCTGCCTGTTGACCTTTTCAAAGAATTCTAAAAGTTTTGTGAGGCAAGACTTACCCTTACAGATGACATGCTGATTTTCCCTCAGCAAAGCTTGTTCTTCTATGTGTTTTAAGATTTTATCTTGGATGAGGCTTTCCACCATCTTCCCTGGAACAGATGTTAGGCTAACTGGCCTGTAGTTTCCTGAGTCCCCCCTCCTTCCCTTTTTAAAGACTGGCATGACATGTGCTATCCTCCAGTCCTCTGGCACTGTGGACATTTTAAGGGACAAGTTGTATATTTTAGTTAGAAGAACAACAACTTCATTTCTCAGTTCCTTAATAACCCTTGGGTGGATGCCATCTGACCCTGGTGACTTATTGATCTTCAATTTATCAGTTAGGTCTAAAACATCCTCTCTTTTAACCTGTATCTGATTTAATTCATTAGTCAGGAGGGGCCGTTTGGGCAGCAGAATCTGCCCAAAGTCTTTTATTGTGAAGACAGATGCAAATAACTCATTTAATTTCTCTGCAACCTCCAAGTCCCCCTTTACCTTCCCTTTACCTCCCTCACCATCCAGAGGGCCAGCCACTTCTCTGGCAGGTTTCCTGCTTCTAACATATTTAAAGAAGCTTTTATTATTCCCCTTTATATTGCTGGCCATATGTTCCTCAAAGTCCTTCTTTGCCTTCTGTATAATCTTCTTACATTTCTTTTGCCAGAGTTTGTGTTCCTTTTTATTTTCCTCATTTGGGAAGGATTTCCATTTACGAAAGGACCCCTCCTTGCCCTTTAAAGCCTCTCTAACTCCACTTGTTAACCATGCCAGCACCCTCTTGGACTTAGTTGAGCCCTTCTTTCTCTGCGGTATATACTTCCGGTGGGCCTCTACTACTGTTGTTTTAAACAGGCTCCATGCACTCTGGAGAGATTGGATTCTTTTTACCTTCCCTTTCAACTTCTTTCTAACTAGTTTCCTCATCGGAGGGAAGTCTGCCCTTTGGAAATCAAGGGTTTTTGTGTCAGATTTGCTTGACACTCTCCCCCCAACATGCATGGCAAAAGAGATCGCAGCATGGTCACTATTCCCTAGTGGCTCAGTGACATTCATGTCCCTTTCCAGGTCCTGAATACCACACAATATTAAATCCAGAGTCACCTGTCCTCTGGTGGGTTCCATGACAAGTTGCTCCAAGGCACAGTCATTTAGCATGTCAAGAAACCCAGTCTCTCTTTCTTGACCCGAGCACACATTGGCCCAGTTGATGTGAGGATAATTGAAGTCCCCCATGATTACAATCCTGTCCCTCTTGGACACCTCCCTGATTTGTCTCCTCATTTCAAGGTCCCCCTCAAGATCTGGAGGATGATAGCATCCCCCCACTATCACATTACTCCTTGGGCCTGGTAGTTTAACCCACAGTGATTCTGTGATGGAGTCAGATCCGCCGTCCATCTCCATTCTTCTGGATTCTACCCCTTCTTTGACAAAGATGGCCACCCCACCTCTAACATGTCCCTCCCTATCCCTCCTATAGAGTTTATAGCCTGGGATTGCATTATCCCACTGGTTCTCCGAATTCTACCAGGTTTCCGTTAACACCATTCCGTGGCCACTATATCAATGTTATCCCTAGCCACCAAATGTTCCAGCTCTCCCATCTTTGTGTGGACACTTTGGGCATTTGCATAGAAGCACCTGCGTACGGGTCCCCAAGAAAGGCTGCTTGTTTGTTTCTTTTTTCCACAGCTTCTCATTCCAGTGGACCAACTATCATGTCCCATCACTCTCCCAAGTCCTAATTCCTACACTGTCATCACTTAGTCCTTAAGGTACCACAACATTTTTGTCTTCTTTATTTGTTCATTTTTGTTTTATTTTTGCCTGACATGCTAGCATAGACTAACATGGCTGACTCATCTAAAACTACACTCATACCCAAATGACACACAACAGTAAACACATAGCATACAGTGTTACCAGACTAGCAAGGTTTGAAAAACACCCCTCCAACATGCATGCCACATACTGTTTTAAACTGGAAAACTTGTCAAGGACAAGTATAGGTTAAAACAGTGGCAGAGAAGAAATGCCTTAAAGGTCTAAAGGTGAGCCATTGCCCCAAGAGGAAATATAGCTATATAGCTCAAAAACGACCCCATCAAAAGTACATAAGACATGAATACCCCAGCCAAAGAGTCATCACAAATTTAATCACCTTCTTTTATTTCTATGCTAAAAGGATTGTCTGGCAGTCTGGAAAAGCAAATATCCTAGAGTGGTCTGCCTATCCCCCTTTTCCTGTTTAGTTTATGGCCCATTCTAGGTTCATTGTCTTTGGGATTAGTCAGGTGAGAAGATTAAGATCAGGGCAGAACAAGACACATGACAACAAGAGGCTTCTTTTGAACTTGTATTTCCCCATATTTGTTATATGTTAATTCTTTTCTGTTTAATAAAATTCCCCTTATGCATAGCTCTGTGAGAGTGTGATATACTCAGCCCAATCTCTGTCAAGACACACTATTGCCAACGTTCAAAGATCCCTTATGGGTTTGTCTCTGAGCATGTGTGAGTGCACACATGGGCTCTGAAGAGCATACCTGGTAACAACAGCTGATGTTCACCTTATTTGTCTTAACCAAATAAGGGGACAAGGAAGGATTTCTTTCTTGTTTTAATAAGCAGGGGTGTATTCAAGGGAAAAATAATATTGGGGAGAAAGTTTGAATATTTCACATCAGCACGTGATGATCATGATTCCAAATGCACACTTGCTTGGAAGTAAAGAGTGAGTTTTAGCTGTGTAGCCTGCAGCTGGATTAGCCAAAGAGAGGCAATGTAAATGCCTATTCTACCACATACTGTCTATTATACCTTCCAGGAGCTATTTCTTTATACAATTAAAGTGCAGATTCATTTCCTCTTTTTAGTAGATTGGGAAGCTTTCCTTATCATGCACTAGCTATTGTTCTGCACACAACAGTGGTTTTACTCACCAGAGAGACTCAGTGGAAACCCATTTAACTATAATGGCTAATGATTCATACAAATTGGAGTTAGAAGACCAAGAGTGATGAAGAATGGTTCAAGCAAGTAAAAAACTGTATTGCAGGAGAAAGTCTTAATTATTCTCCAAAGGCAAGGTGGAAAAAGACTCTTTCCCTTCCTTCTCTCTAGATATATGCCAAAATCTGAGCTGAAATGTTAAACTATTGTTACAATTTGGAGAGCATAAAAATTGCAAAACTTTGCAAGCTGAAAAATGCTGAAGATCATCACAGTATAGTGGATTTTCACTCCTTCTACTAATAACTGACAAGGGATGCTTTGATCAAGCAGATTCTGTTGACAGAGATTTTCCACAGCAGACAGAAACTCTTATCTTCAAGCCATGAAACACAAAAACCATTCATAAAGATCACTTTGAATGTCATTTTCTCTGCATTATGTAAGGGTAGGGATTACTGAGCACAGAAAAGGATGTGATGAAAGATACAAAGCTTGGAAGGTGCCTCTGCATTACCATTGAATTGCACATTCTAATGATAAATGTTGTTCCATATTCAAGGAGATATGACAGTATTTCCCAAACCTCTAGTAGCTGAAGCCCCCCTTTTTTCTAAATTAAAACTTGAGACATATTTCACTTTGACATCTGAAAGGGATTTACTTCTTACAGTGTGTACATGATTAGCACCTCCTAGAGTTGAACTACATGATACACTATATTTGTAATGGCAGCTAATGAAATAAGTCATTTTTAAAAAGCAAGGATGGAGGTGCTGATCAAGATAATTTTTCATTGGGACTATGGTGCAAGGGAAAAGATTAGCCCCACCAACATTTCACCAACACCCATAGCCCCAATTGATACTGACTGCAGGATTCTGGGAGCTATAGTCAAAACACACACACACACACACACACAAAAAACACATATATTTCCCTTCTCTGGATGCCCTCCTATCACCCTGAAGAATGGTTAGTAAATTCATAGAGATTCCATCTTCTGATAGGTAATTTGACCTCATCTTCTCTCAACTTGGCTTGCATCCATTTCTTTCATGTCACTAGAATCATGCCACTAACTGGCAAGCAGCTGTGGTCTCTTCATACTGTTGTCTTAAGCATTCTACCCTTACATGACTTCTTTCCTACTGATGGGATTCTTCAGCATTACTTTAAGGGGGCATGCTTAGAACATGCATGAGAAGACATATCTGCAGCAATAATTTACCACACTGAGGATCTTTGAGGCTTTTATGCACTGTAGGGAGCAGTGTCCAATGGTTACTCTTTTGCACACCATTAAACTTCTGTACACCAAAGACATGGAACCACATTCTTCTATGCCATTGATACAGCTGGCATGGTCATGCAACTCTGATGGAAACCATCTTTTGTCTTCTTTTGTTGATGATAGATTTGCTCTTTTTGACACTATGTAAGCTGCCAGCCCAGATACAGTAGCACAATCTACTAACTTGCGCATTTGCTTGATCTAGGACTACATAGCAAATGATAGAACTGGACTATGACAATGATTGCTCTCTGTGTATCATTGTTCCTGTAATAACATGATGGTAGCATCTAAGAAATACAATATCCTTATACAAAATAGAAACCTGTGTTTGTTGATGATCTATGAGTAGCTCCTCTTTCTGCAGTTCTGCTGAACATTTGATTTCATTTTATCTCTGAGCAGAACAATAAAGAACGATACTGATCAGAAAGCCCTTTATTATTACTTTTCTATCTCTCTTTACTCCTTTTGGCTCCCAGGCATTTCAGTTTTGTCAATATTGTCATTCGATGGCCACTCTGAAAATGATTAACTGCTTCAAAGCTTTATTTGATCTGCAGCTAATGTAGTGCCAATAATGCAACTGGCAATTGCTCTGAGTATTCTTTTCTCTACCAATTCACAGAACTATCTGATTCATTCCCATCTTGAGACCCTGATATCAACATTAACCTGAACCTAGCAAAACAGTCAATCTACATAATGGAAAAATGTAAAAATCCTGGGGTCAGGTAGGAGCGCTTTCTTCTTTCAAGCTACAAGGCATATTCTATTAGCATAACTCACAGACTTCAGTGGTGTATGATTTCAGCAGGCCAAATAAATGTTTCCTTCCATTCTATTCCTCTTCTTATTTTAACCACTAGGATTCACCTTTTTTCTGTCATTTTAGAAAACTCTCCCCACTCTCTCTATCTATATTAGAGATAGATAGATAGATAGATAGATAGATAGATAGATAGATAGATAGATAGATAGATAGATAGATAGATAGATAGATAGATAGATAGATAGATAGATAGATAGATAGATAGATAGATATCCATGGCTGTCATTGCACTGAAAGAAGCAACTTCCAGAAGTACAATTAGGAAAGATGTAATCTCACTCTTTATTGCAGTTGCTCTATGCCATAAAAGCTTTGAAAACTGCCTGGAATGCTCTAAACACAATGGATTAAGCATCAGAGGAAGCTGGAGCCATAAATCCAAATGCTGCTACTGTAAATTGTGCTGAATATAGGCCATAATATATTAAATATTTATTTTAATTACCTATAGATCCAGGGCTGGTCCAAGACATTTTGCTGCCTGAGGCTAGATTCTCTTCAAGGAAAGCTTCTGCCAAAGTCATTCCCCAAGAGTCCCACCCTTTAATGGATCCTAGGGGTAAGGGTAGTTAAGTAGTCTTACTGGGCATGGCTTGGCCCTGAAGACAGCACTGTAGACAGCTCCCACCTTTCCATGGATTCTCTACCCTGTCAATGTCCTTCTGTTCCACTGGATCTGCTGCAAAGTGGATGCCAAGGCCATGTCTCTTTCCCTCCTCACTCAGACACGGGCACTCTTTGCCTTGTTAGCATCCATCTTGGCAGGAAAAGCTGTTGCCAAGACCCTGCTAAAAGTAAGGTCTTGGCACCCATCTCTCACCTGCCCCAAAGTGCCTAATGAGAAGGTGCCACAAATTAATTGCTTTGTGGGAACTGGGCACTTGTTAACTGGCACCTATACTTGCATGGATAAAGGAAGATCCACACCCTTCATTTCTAGCCAGCTGGTTTAGCAGAACAGCCAGCAGGTGAAGTACGCACCATGTTGGCTTATGTAGCACTCTATTGGTAGGTAAAGCAAAGTGGTTATAGCAGACAAAGAAAAAGGGTGACCTTCTGGGTAAAACTGGAAAGGCAGGCATCCTTTACTTCTAGCCAGTCAACCCAGAAAAGCAGCTGGCAGCTGTCTTAGTGAGTAGTGGCTTTTACTAATCTATGGATGAGGTAAAACAAGGAGGTGGCAGACAAGAAAGGGCGGCTTGCTTGGTAAAATCCCAGAAGCAATGAGATTTCACTTGTACCCACCATGGCTAGAAAGAGCAGCAGGCTGCTGAAGTAGAGTATTGATTTTTCATTGATGAGTAAAGCTGAGCAAGGATGGTGAGAAACAGTGGCTTTCCAAAGTGTGAGAAAGAGACATGGCAGGATTTAGATGAATCTGGTACAGGAAAGAAAGCAGCCAGGCAGTAGCAGAAAGCTGAATGGATTAAGGTGGCTGGTAGATACAGGAAGCCTGGGATCCTAGGAAACCCATGGTACAAAGGGCAACAGGGAGTGGTATTGTACCACTGCACCAGCAAGTGCAAAAGGGAAAGAAACAAAAATGGGAACAGACCCTAACACCCTAATCGTGAGTAATGCATCCAAAGTCTGTTCAAGAATGCAGGCATCCATCCTCCACTACATACACCCAATAGTTTAAATAAGTGAAGGTTAATAAACTGGTCTGGGAACAAAGAGAAAAAAAAGAACATTCTAGAACGTAAGATGTAAGTGTATAGTGACACAACTCCCTCATTTCAGGGAAGAGACTGGAAGGAATCAATTTAGACTTGCTTGGTATGTTTAAAAAGTTCAGACCGGTTGGAAATATGATCAAGGTCTGTAATGGCTTTGGATCCTACACATCTGGAACCTTCTCTGGTCCTCACAAACCATATTATGTTCCTGAAATTCCAACTGACCCCTTCTCGTGTCAGAACAGTGATGTCATAGAGATGATTGGCCTGGATTTTGCTGTACTGAGAAGGAAATCTCGGGGATCACACATCTTTCTCCAAAACTGGAGCACTCTCTCATACTTCAGAGGAGGATTTCTGGTCTCTCCTATGCTCAGTTTTACTTTCACCTGTTCACATATATTCTGCAAGACCTTTAAATTGCAACATCTGGAAGATAGCTATGTTCTCATTAGTACATTAGTCCAAAAGATGCAGATCAGGATAATTTCATATAAGAATTTTCAAACATAGAGTTCCTTAAGCATCTCTAATTAAAGTCATACCTAGCCTGTATCTCAGGGCAAAGTATAGTCCTAAAAATCATGTTTGTGATACTGTTCCTCAGGTGAAACCATGCCCTTCATCTCATTTAAGGAATAATTGGGTTAGGTGGATTTCTAGTAATAAGACTTGCTTTAGAAGAGGTAGTCATGTTAATCTGTGCTAGCATATCAGGCAAAAACAAAATAAAAATAAAAATTAAAGAAGACAAAAATGTTGTGCCATCTTAAAGACTTAAGTGCTATATTTTAATGTGAGCTTTTGTGGACAAGTCCACTTCCTCAGTCCTTCCTGAGGTCTTCCTAGATCTACTCGAGTCACTCGCCATAGCCAGGAAGGACGGCTGAGGGGCCTGACGCCGAGAGAGGCCCGAAAAGAAAGAACAAGAAACCGGGCCTTCTCGGCGGTGGCCCCTCGACTTTGGAACAGCTTGCCACCAGAGATCCACCTGGCACCCTCGCTGGGTGTTTTCAACAGCCAATTAAAAACTTGGCTCTTTAGGCAGGCCTTCCCTACTGCCAATACTTGATTTTACTTTTCTTGGTTTGAAGTTTATCTTTCCATCTTGATTATAGTATTATTGTAGATTTTAATTGTTGTTTTTATCTGTTTGTAATATTTTGTGAGCCGCCCTGAGTAGACTCTTGTCTAGAAGGGCGGGATAAAAATCCAATAATAAATAAATAAATAAATAAATAAATTAGTTAATTTGTTCAGCTCTTAACAGGTGCGAGATACTGTATACATGCAAGGGATTATTTACTGCAAGCTTGATATTCCTGATGCTTTTCAAAGCTCAACAGTAGACTATGTAATTAAAAGAATTTAATTTGCCATAACATAGCCCAGCATTGATCTATTTGAATCCATTTCAAAATATTTGCAAATTGAAGTATTTACAAATACATCAAATGGTTTCTCTGTGGATTCTTCACAGAATACTCTAGTTTGAGTGTTCATAAAGACAAGACATGTAACATTTTAACAGCAAGGAATAGCAGCCCTAGACTGCAAATCAAAGACTTGTATTCAACAAAATGAATAGAAGGAACAATCTTCTCCGTGTTACTGGCTGGACTTTCAATATCAGTGCTTGGACTCATAAAGTTAGATTAAGTGGGAATGGATTCCAGCAGCAGCCTGAAAATCCTAATGTGCCTCATTGGCTGATGCTCTTAAAGGGAGAAGTGATACTATTATGCAGTTGCATAGGTACATTTACCATAATTTCCACTGTTACAGCAACACTTTCTTGAGACACGATGATTGCCTGAAAGCCATAGCAGATGTGAGAATAGCCCCTATGCATAATAATTTGCACTTAACATGGGGTATCCATGTGAACACTACGTACTTGAAAGCCTAGCAGTAGCTTGTGCTCACTCCTGAGATGTGTGCAGGGGGCAAGGGTGGACAACCTGTGGCCTTACCAATTTTGTTGGATTCACCGTTGGCTATGCAGACTAATGCTTATGGGAGCTGAAGTCCAGCTACATCTGGAGGAGCACAAGTTGCTCACCTCCAGCATAGGATCTACTTGTAAATTCTACTGTTAAGTGTGAACTAACCCCAGCTGAAGGGAATGAAGTCTTTTGTCAGCTGCCAGTTAATTCAATCAATCAATCAATCAATCAATCAATCAATCAATCAATCAATCAATTCCCTCCACATATGCCCACATACACCTATGTGATTACAGGGTACTAATTCCCAGTTCCCCTTCTTGGATGCACACCTTAATGTGCTGACGGAATTTGAGTATGTCAGAGAAGCCAAGAGCAATGGCATTAGGAGGCTGAACTCCCATTACATCTCATTCATCAGGTATGTGATGGCACATAACAACAACAAAAATTCCCACTTTAGGAGTGTTTAACCTTTTCAATGACCAGAATCATGTAAGTGTTCACATGAGGTTTGTCTAGCTTGCTGTGGCTAATTGACAAGATGCTGAGGTATATCTCAATTCTGTAACTGGGCACATGACCAGATTCATAATTGAGACATGCCCAAACACCTCATCATTTAGCCACAATTCGTGCAGCAAGTTACACAGAACTTACCTGAGCACTGGTTTTCTGATCAATAAATCTGTTCAATAATTTCTCAGATGAATCTGCCTCTTTTTAGCCTTATAATGACTGCCCTGTGTTTGTTGATTTGACAAACACTATCCCTTATGTCTTATCATAACATTTATTAAAAGCCAAACCTTTAAAAAGTGACAAAGATTTGAATGACATATTGCTATCATTACAAAACCAGTTTAGTCAATGGTAGGTGCAAGACAATCTGTTCACTGGGGTTAGGTTTAGTTGAAGGCTTAGGCTTTGTGTGATTCAGTGTGAAATAAGAAATTCCTATGTTGACTTCTTAATTTGCAGCAATTTGCAGATGAAAACTAGGATGATTGTCTCATACCAGCAGGCATAATAAATAGAATTTTGACCTTTTATCCACTGCTTCAGAACTGCCTTCTTTCTGTTGTCATCTTCATAATGGTTGCCTTTCAAATTCTGCTTTCTTGGTGTGAAGAAGCAAAAGTTGCAAGGTGCAGGATTAGGGATGTGAGGATGAAGGATTAGAATCAGAGTTAGAGTTAGGGCTAGACAGCAGTGTATGCTTGGGTTATGCGATGATCACTTTGAATCATGCCATTCACACGTTATTGGTTCTTTTCATCCAATGCCATTATTGATGTTCCAAGTTGATAGTCCACATTGACTGTGCTGGGTTCACTTTGCCCACCTATGCACCCTGGTTGTTGCATAACTCAAGTATGCATTGCTGCCCAGCTCTAACCCCCAACCTTTTCCTCCCCACTTACAGCTTTGTTCTCATATGTCACACCTTCTCCTTTGTCCCACAGAGGAAGAAGATCCTGAAAGGCAACCCTTGCGAAGAGGATGATACAGTGAAGACAGCAGTAAAGCAATGGATAAAAAACAGAGACTCAGAATTCCTAGTTGCCAGAATGAAGAAACTGGTTTTGCATTGGGGAAAACATGTTCTAGGGAGTGGGGGTTATATTAAGAAATAAAATATCTGTGTGGGATTGTATCAGATTTGACTTTTCTTCTCTGTGTTTTTGTGTTGTTCCAACACAAACCAAAGAAATGAACATGTGAGTACCAAAACATTTGCAAACTGCAACAATTTTCTGAGAGAAGGGCTGCATTTTCTGACAGAATTGCAAGGGTGCCAATATTTTTGGCCATGACTGTATGCATTTTCGTCATGCATGGTTTTTCAAATGTCTGCATTATTTTATGAAGACTTCTTGCTGAAACACATTGCTGATGAACAGATTTTTAACTCAAGATGCACATCATCCCAATACTATTCTTGAAGAGTGCACAGTTCCTGTTTTCAGAAGAAATGCAGCCCTACCAAATCCCTCTTCCATACCTCATCTGATCTAGCCAGTCTCTCCTTAGATATTATATCCTTCGGGTTAATCTGAAATCAATTTTAAAAATGGAGTACTTTGGCTAAGACATTATAAGGCTGACTCTTTTAAGTTTTGGAGTATGATACTTGGTGTTAGGATGTATTTCAGCACACAGCTTAGAAAGCAAAGTGCGATTTGCTTATTAAAAATATAGAGAGTGGCATGTATTGGGAGTGAAAATTCATCTTTAGTTGGTGCTTCTCAGCAGGTAGTGAATAAAATTTAATAGAGTGTCTGATTTACAGCCTCAAGATAGACTAAAGTGAGCACATTTATTTAAAAAGCACCTTTCACATTCTGAAGAAACCTTTGACAGCATTGCTTAATAAAAAAAAATCCAGTGCCATTGCAAATTCATTTATGAGTGGAAGAGCAGTTAGCAGTTGACACCACTAATGTGTGCAGAGCATCCTTCCTTACCCATGTTTGTCCATCTCATCTATCATCTGTGTTTCAACAAATGAACTGTTTTCATAGCCTGATAATTACACTGTCTTGTCTCTTGTAAAGTACTGTGATCTCACACTAGCAAGAGAAATAAAAAAAAGAGAGATGAACTATGAGAGTGAAAGGCTGGCAAATACAATGCAGGTCAGCCATCTTTTATAATCAGGGCAGTATTGGAAGTATTAAAACACAGTGCAGTTTTCCTTCTTATGACAAAAGCCATATAAATATGTGGTGACAGCTGCTGCTACTTCATTTGTCAGAAGACGCCGTCTTCTGCGCCCATCTCTTGAAAGGCCAGTTTAAAATATAAGTGAAGCTTGAAAGCTTGCAAAACAGGCCATGGCTGAAATTTTATTCTGTTTGTCTTTATTGCTTTGCCAGCTTAAATAGGTTTTTTGCTGCATCAGCCGGAAAGAGGTCAAACAGTGACAGTGCTCTGTATCTTGCAGGTGGAAATGAAGTTCAGTGCAAGGCAAAATAAAACAAAAGCTGTCATTCTAAAATGCATAGTTAGAATTAGGTGCATACCTTGAGATCTACAAAACTTGAACATGATGGAGAAAAATCAATATACTTTGATATGATCAAAGTAGTAAATTGTGACTAAAACAGACCCATTGAATCCATGGAACTTACATAGGTGTTGATTTACAAAATCCCCAATGATTTAATGGGTCTATATTTCAGCCATCAAATGTTTCTTGTCATTCTCCAATATACAATATGTTTGAACCAATTTACTGGGAACACTTTAGGAATACTATGCTCAATGTCATAAGGCTCACCAAATCTACAGTATGTCAACTCCAACAGCTCTTTCATAGTATCCAGTGGCCTCTGCAAGTGATGGGCCTGCAACTGGACTACACTCATACAGATGTCCTATTTGCATGGATTGCCAATCGTATGTTGTGTTTTCCTATTGCTCCAGAACTCTAGTGGTGATTGTGTTTTTTTTGAAAACTTTCCCAAAACCTTGAGGTGATTATTGTAATTTGGGGTGATGTGAACTGGCATTCCTTCAAGATTTGAAGGGCTAATATTTCTCCACCCTTTCTCTGTATCCTTTCAGGAAACACTGGAAAACCAGAGGACAGTTTTCCTATGCTCCCAAATGGTGTGTAGAGATGGGCCATGTCACAAGCTATTTCATCCTCTACCTAATGCATACCTTTCAGTGGGATTAACATCTGCAAGAACTCATGGAGAAGAGGGGCTCTTCCAAGCTGGGAACAAAGCAGCAAGATCTGCAGTTAAAGAGAAAACACACTGATTCTCAGACCTGCAAAAGAGAAAACACACAGATTCTCAGACCTTCATAAATGTTTCATTATGTGTTTCAAAATGTAGCAGAATAGCAGTGGGTATTTAACTGGTCAGGTCAGGGAAGGGTTTGTCTGTTCATTGTACACTAAACAGATTGCTGCTTTCCATTTCCATTTGTTTTTGTTTTTTTCTCGTTGGGAGGGAAGCCCCACCTTGTTTGGCACTCAATTGCCAGATGATAGATCAGGAACCGTGGTATCCTGAAAAGGACTAACAATGGACTACAACACATTAAGAAGCACTGTCTGGGTTCCCCCACTGTGACACCTCGGGTTGACCTGAAGTTCCATCAGTGTTTGAGATGGAAGCTGAGCACCACACCTAGATAACAATGTTGCATCCATAACACTTGCATATGCATTCATTAATGGTGCACAGACCTGGCAACAGTAGTGGCACCTCTCTGCCCTCCCCACCGTTGGATATGGAGGAAGAAGGGGAGAGGGGAAAGGAGAAGACTGCTACTGCAGCAGTGCCAGTGATTGTGAAGGTTGCAGTGACCCACCCACCACCAGAAAATAGGAAGGAGGAGACTACCTATGTGAATGCTTTGCTCTGGAGGGATGCTCCATCGTACCTCCATTGTGATGACCCCTTTCACTGAAGCATACCTTCAAATAGGCAGTTCTAGAGAGCTGTTATCATTCAGCAACCAGAAACTTCTCCAGAGCAACAAAGGTCTTGTGAGAACAGCAAATTTGTCACCCTGATTTCCACTGCCTGCGGCCATGACTTCACTAAGTTTAATACATGTGTGTGTACATACATCAAAGGGGAATCATGGTGGCTAGATGGCCAAATATTGGAGGTATTTCCTTTGGCACATTACATGCCGACAAGCAAAAGCTCATTGGGATTCAGACCTAAAGTACTGCAAAAGTGTGTTGGAATGACTTTCCGTGCTACCCAAAAACAGGCCTTAGTATTTAAGGAGTCATTTTTATTTTTAGACATTGAGTATTGCAGCCACAGTTTTCCATGCCATCTGAATGGCACAATGTCTCTGGAGTGTCACTGCTGGAATTCAATCACATCTTGAGATCACCATCCAACAAAGCTCTCTGATATCAATTCGTTTGCTAGTACAGCTAGACTTTGGAACTGGGTAAGCTGTCAGTCTTTGTCCATGTTTCCAAGTCTGCCTTCGCAGCATTTTCATAAAGGAAACCGAGAATGAAGGAGGCTCAAATACCCTTCTTTCTTCCCTTGTGTAAATTTCATAGAACATTTGTCTCTGATAAAATGCTGAAGATCCAACAAATCTGATTAGGACAATGATTGATGAATATGAATGATGTGGGAGGCAGCCGGGAGTATTTTCTAGCATTCATTTTAAAACAAACTTGTGCCCTAAAATGTACAATAATTTGCAAGCGAAAAGGACATCTTCATTTTCTAAATGGGGTCTTTTTAAACGATAGGCAATAATGGGAGGATAAGTCCATTATTCATTTATAAGGGAATTAGCATAACAAAGCTGCTTAATGCGAGAGTTCAGAAAGCTCTGATTAATAAATTAATCCTTACATTTTACAATAGATCTCATTTTTGAATAATTCTTATAAGAAAATCTTTTAATAACTTCAGTGTTTTTCTGCTCAGGCTGTTAACTGTTTGTACGCTGTTGCATAGCAAAAGGAAGTGCCCAACTGCAGACACCAGTAATGTATTGGTACCTGGAACACAGTGTCATCATGCTGCATTGTGCTTGAAGCTGTGAAACCTCTTGTGCGTCATCTTAGAGAAGGAAGTGCTCAGAGAGGGAAAGAGAGGGAGCAAGGGGAAGAGACAGAGGGAAAGAAGGGCACGCAGCCTGATCTTTTACAGAAGTAGGTCCTGTTGAGTTTAGTAGGCCTTTTTTCCTGTGATAAATACATTTTTCCACATCTCATGTTATTTATTTTATTTATTTCTTACATTTACATAACCCCCCCCCCCCATTAGTGCACAGCACTATTCTGGGTAGTTAACAGCATAATAATAAAACCTTTAGAGTAGAAATTAAAATCAACTCATGAGTCAATTAAAAATAAATATCACTAATAATAGAAGAGGCATATTCTCTAAATGCAAGAATGTTTTCTCCGGGGAATGTTTATTTCTTCTGATTTCTCTGGGGAAAGCATACTCTTCTCTACAATGGGATTTCCTCAGTGTTTTTCAACAGTCAGACCTGCAAATCAAGCCCACTTTTGCCTTCCAATGACTAGTCATGAACCAAAGCACAGACGTTAAATACAAGATGCACAGATCAAGAAAATTATTCATCACCTGGGGAAGGATTGCTTCTAAAAACATGCTAAGAGTATCATCTAGTTTAATCTGTTAGAAGGGAAATGGAGAATGGATGCCTTCTGGAACAATACAATAATATATTGATAAGCAGCTAGTCTGCGATTCTAAGCATTTGGGAGAAAGCCCCACCACGCTCTGTAGAATCTTTATAAGTAAACGTGCATGGAATGGGTCCGTAAAGCTTGATGTAATTGCTTCTTTTAGAGCTATCATCATTATGCTAGAAAGTTTTCAAAACCCAAAGAATGGATTGGTCTAAAATAGTGGAAGTATATGTGTAAATGAAGGTGATGGCACTTCCTGGTAGTGAAGCTTGCACTTAAAAAGAGAAGCACTGATCTATTTCTTTTCCTCCTCCATGAAGCAATAACTCCTCTGGAAATGACAGGGGCATTCCTCCCACCTCAAACTTCATGTAACACCAGCATGAGAAATGTAGCCCTCCCATGTAGATTCCTGGCTAGGGTTGCTAGGTCAGCAACATCCCATTCCTTCAGATTTCAGGGTCAAAACCTGGGATAAGGTGGTAGATGCTTGTGACATTTCAGAGGAAACTCTCATGATGTCATAGGCCAGTAGTTCCCAACTTTGGGTAACCCAGGTGTTCTTGGACTGCAGCTCCCAGAAACCCTGCCCAGCACAGATGGTGGTGAAAGTTTATGGGAGTTGCAGTCCAAGAACACCTGAGTTATCCAAGGTTGGGAACCACTTTCATGGAGGTAGAACAAGCAAAACATGGAAGGAGGACTGGAAATGTTTCTTTGTCAGCCAAATGTGGAAACCGGCATGAAGGAAAACTTGATAAATGAGTCCAGAATCCAAGTAAAATCCAGCTAACTGGGTAATATGGCAACTTCAAAAAGGAGGCAAAATGCATGTTTGGTATTAATTTAGGCAGCAAAAAGCACCCACACGCAAAATATATATTGCAGTGTTTTCTGCTATTCCTGTTAGTGCTAATTTTCTGCATAGCCTTACCTATCATACACATGACATATGAGCCATTTTTCCTAGTCTTACACTACTAGGAAGACTCACTGCCAGCCCACAGGGATTTCTTTTTCAGGCCCTGCATAACTGCTCTCAGGGTTTGTGCAACCAGCAAGCTGATGAATGGTGCATTATGTCAAATGGTCCAGTGGGCTCAACACACCAACCCACCCTCACATTGATCCTGGCTTGTTGGTGTGACTATTCATAAAGAAATACCTATCTGATGAGCTAAACTGGGTGGAAATGGGTGCCAGGTTTTTAACGCTACCTTGCAAACAAAAATCAGATTTTCTGCTCCTCCTCCTGAGATGTATTCAGTTCTTAACAAAGAAAGAAAGAAAGAAAGAAAACAAACAAACAAACAAACAAACAAACAAACAAACAAACCTAAACTGAAATCACCCCTGCCCCTCCAGCTGCACTTGCCCCACAGTTGCTGGAACTAGTAGTGAGGACAAGTTAGCCTATCCCTGTTAGGAACATGCAGTCAAAAACTGGAGCTCCTGAGAAGACAATACCCTGGAAGCATTTTCAACAGTGTGCAACAGATACAGTGCATACCTGAGTTCTCAAGTGTGGGCAGGACTTGAACCACTTCACTGATAGGAGCATACTCAGCCAACTGAAGACCCAGCATTGGGCATTGCTGCTGGCAAATGAAGTGGGTACTCTGGAGGCAAGTGGCTTCCATATTGTGAAGGATAAGAGTCACCAGAGGGCAGAGGTTGAGCCATCAATCCAGGGAAGCAAGGAAGTAGATGGGCAAATAGCAAGAATGTGTTCCAGGCTACCCTGGAGGAGCTTGGAAACCTGCAGGAAAAGGCTTTCTGCAAAAGTAAAAGGTGCCAGTGTTACTGGTTGCCTAGGGGAGATGATAGCCCGGGATAGTCATTCCATCTGGTGGAGCAGACTGATTTCCATAGATTTGTGGCACCCTACTACCAACTGCCACCTTGAACAACCTTTAGCTGTAGGGTGGTTCCAGATTTATATTGGGGTGTCAGACAACTGTTCGGTCCACTGGCAAGCCCAACTTCGTCAGCACAGGCCACCATTGCCTCATTCCCAGGATATCACGAGACACTTGGAGTCTCGCGAGAGTGACCTGGGAAGGGTGGGGGAAGGAGTTAGCTATTTAAGAAATGGTCCCCCCTCCCTTTGGCCTCTTCCTTTCTGGCAACAGAGGAGGACGGAGCTCCGCTGCTTGAGATAATTTTGAGCTGCGTCACTCCAATTGAGCTGCTTGGGCGAGTTCGCTGCTTGGAAGGGGTTTGATTATTGATTATTGATTTTCAGCTCCTGAATTTCGGAGCTGCCTTGACAGAAGAAATTAATTTTATCATTTAATTTTATTGTTTTCCTTAAAAGAAAAAGGTTGAGAGTGCATTAGAGCAAAGGGGCGTGGCCACTCGGGCCTGGCCGGGCGGGGGCCTGGGCGCCCGCTAAGCTTATTGAAAGCCGCTGGCAGTATTTTTAATCAAGCTGGCAATTAATTCTTTTATATTCTGATACAGATTTAACTTAAAAATTAATTTTACAGGCAATAATAATATAAAACAAACAAACATGCGACTCTGCTCAGTGAGCAGGCATGCAGCCCTCCCAGCCAGCAGGATCAGGCTACAAGGAATTGCATTTTTGAATTAAAAGTATTAGGAACAAATAAATAAATAAATAAAATTAATTAATCAGAAGGAGGTAGCTAAATTTCAGGTATTTATAAATAATTCATTCACTTTCACAGTGGGAGTGGGAGTGAATTTGTAGTTGTTTACAGCCATTGGAGGTGGGACGAAGTGATACAGTGGGTCTTGTCCTGGGTATATTATAATCATCATCATCATCATCATCATCATCATCATCATCACCACTTAGATTAGATTAGGCATCCTTCAGTTTCGAGAGACTATGGTAACGTGCTCTGAATAGGGGTCGGTTGAGACCCCTGTGCAAAACCTGATTCTGCACTATGGCAGGACCCCCCTTTTTATGGTGGGCAATAATTATTATTCAATAAAGTGTGTCCCATGTTTATCCCATAATACTTGTCTCATGTCATTATTCCGGGGTAAGGGGGCAATGGTACAGCATCAGTTGACCATAGCACAGGTGGTACATTTTACAAGTGACATCTGGAGCAGCCAAAATGCCTATCTCTCTCTGACAGGACACTGGTGGGAAGTGGAGGTAAAGGACCTCCTCCACTGCACATTTTCTTCCTCTTGGATTCTTGAATAGAGTTGGCAATGGATATTAAGAAGCTGGGGGGGGGGGGGAGATGCCAGGCAACTTTCTATCACATGCAGCCTCAACTTGTGAGGAAAGTCCAGCTAGCACTGAGGGGGAAGAATCTAACAATGTTCATACAGAGCAGGAAGAATTTAACAATGTTCATAGCACCCCAAATGGTAGTACCAACAGTTATATTCTATAGTCAATGTCTCTCATTCCTACAACAACAAGGCAAGCTTTCTGGGACACTATCTTGATAAGCATGGTAGGGGCCTGTCCTCCAGAGACACCACCCCAAAGGAAGGACATGGCAGAGGCAGAGGTAGAGTTATGTTTGCAGCAGCCCTGCAAGCCAAAAGAGACTGGCTCTGCCCTATGCTGTTGTCACCTTTTCCACCCATTACAGCCTATCTACTATTCCAATCTTTCTGCCAGTGCTGCCCAGGGTATCTGTGCATTGCCCAGTGTGACCTGTCCTCTGATTCCTAAATGCTGCTGGCATTTTCTGCTGGCATTCCCATTCTTCAGGATTCAGTCACTATGCCCATTATAGTCATTTCCTAATACCTAGGCACTGTTGGCAGTAGGTGTGCACCCTTTTTGTTTGGCACAATAACTGGGAAAGTATCACAGGGAAATCCTTTAAAACTGTTTTGCCTGTTTGTTTGTTTGTTTGTTTGTTTGTTTTTAATGGGAAAATAATGACTACATAGTATTCATATTGACTGTAAGAGAGTTCTGGATATGCAGAAATTCCAAATTTTTAAAATTCCAAATTCCAAATCCTAAGGACTGTAATTCTGAATCCAAATTCCAAATCCAGGTTTTGATGCTAGTGCACATCACTACTTGAAATACACTTATGCCTGTGGTAAGACTGAAGTATCAAACTACCATTTTGCTCATAAGTAAGCCCCAACGTGGTGGTGCTGTGGGTTAAACCGCTGAAGCCTCTGTGCTGCAAGGTCAGAAGACCTGCAGTCGTAAGATCGAATCCACGCGACGGAATGAGCCCCCATCGCTTGTCCCAGCTCCCGCCAACCTAGCGGTTCGAAAGCATGCAAAATGCAAAAATGCGAGTAGATAAATAGGTACCACCTCGGTGGGAAGGTAAATGGCGTTCCGTGTCTAGTTATGCTAGCCATGTGACCACGGAGGATTGTCTGCGGACAAACGCTAGCTCTATGGGTTGGAAACGGAGATGAGCACTGCCACCTAGAGTCGGACACGACTGGACAAATTGTCAAGGGGAACCTTTACCTTTAAGCCCCATTCATTTCAGGGAGACTCATTTATTTTCTGAAATGCTGTCAAGAGTTTTGGACAATGACTACTGAATAGTTCAGTAAGCAGAATATTTTTGAATTACTTTCACAGTAACATACCATGCATCCAGAATCTATGGAATTTTTTGTATGTAAAAGAGGCCTTTTAAAGTCCTGCATCTTATAAATATCAGGATGGATCAACTTCAAATTAAGAAAAGCTTGTAGTAGGAATTATTTGTATTTGAGGAAGCAGAGGTAGGGATCTTAAAAATAACTACCAAGTATTCAACAAGCTGCACAAAAAAGACAGCAAAACACAATTATGGGGGAGGGGCAGAGTAGGAAGGGTTTTTAAAAAGAGAAGAAATTAGAACTTTAAAAATACCTGTCCACTCTTCCCCAATTTTGGCACTAACCAAGTCCGCACTATCTGTAATTACTCAGCCCAATATGGTCCTGATTCAAAAACCCATTCAAAATTTGCATATTTTTGTTTGGGCTGCCCCTCCTTTCGGAAATGGCATACAGAATGCTGCTTGGTCTGGTCATGCAATATCAGAGGTGCTCTACTGTGCTTCTCTAATTTTCCTAGCTGCATACCCAGAGAAGCACAGCAATTCGTTGAAACTTTCTTTGGTGACCTGGGACCAGACAAGGCTACTGGCAATAGCCAAAAATGGACACCTGTCAATGCATGGGAGGCATAACAAAGTAAAGGCTGACTAGATTCATATTATTCACTATGTAAAGCAAATTCCCTTCTTCATGAAGAGTATATGTCATGTGAGAAGAATCTTCTGGAGTGGTCTTCAAATGACTGTAGGAAGGAGGCTTGTTAGATAATTGTTAAGAGTAACACACAAGTTGTATACAATCTGGCAGGGCCACGAGAAAGCAAACAGGTTGCCATCAGTCCAAATTGATTTTCAGGAGTTCAGGCTGACACAGTGCAAAGAGGACTCAATCAGAATGCAATGCAATTATATATATATTGCTTCCAGCACTTTGAGCTTGTGTAGGGTGGTCACATTTATTGCCCTTGGCCTGGGGGACCCCTTCCTTCTCTAGCTGGCTCCACTTGCTTATTTTGCAGGTAGTTGGCTTCAACTCCCACACAGCCTTTGCTGCTTTCTCTGTTCTGACACCCTGACTCACCATCACTCTCTAGGTCTGAGAAGTTCTTCATTAGACATTGGGGATTCATCTTCGTCAACTAAGATTAATCCCCCATGTCTATCATTGACATCTCATTTTCTCCTGCGGGTATGGCTTCCTGTCTAGCGGGGCCATGTATTGCCTTAATCTCTTGTGTCTCTGAAAGAAGGCATTCAGGTGGGTCTCAGGTTCCTCTTTTGGTTCCCTTCTGCTGAGCTGGGTCCTCTTCATTTCCAAAGAGGACTCTGCTTGGTAGGCATGATCCCTGCTTAAAGCCTTATGAATAGGAAACCCAGGAAGAAATTCAAGGGAGCCAGAATTTGCCAGGATTTCTTACTAAGATCTCAGAATACCCTAGTATGTTACAATTTCCTGGGATATTTGTTTTGAAAGCTTCATATTTATATAGTTTTCATCTTTTTTTGCCCTCAGTTCATAACTAGTGCTGCAAGTCACGTCTGAGGTCAAACAGAGAACTTTTAGGCCTCAAGAGATCCTGGACTGTAACTCCCATAAACTCTTGCCATTGACCATGCTGGCCTGCCTTCTGGGAGCTGAAGTCCAAAACATCTGGAGGGTCTGTGGTTCCTTTCCCATCTCTTAGGGAAAGAAAGTGAGGCAGGGGATCCTTAAAATGCTCTATGCATAATTAGGATCAGAGCTGAAATGTAAAGTGATTTTGACTTGTATTATAAAAAGCTATTTCTGAACTGCTGTTTTTCATTTTAAAGAAAAGGCTTTCAAATTTGGCAGCCTAAGTCCCAATAAGGTAAAAAAAAATCTTTAAAGAACTGTTAAATCAGGCAATTGACATAATATTAAAATGTATGTAATGATAAATATTCTAAGCATCTTCTATTAGCCAGATGTCCCATGTCCAGCTTTGCCAGCAGTCCCACAGAGATGCTTAAGCAGCCACACTGATGCACAGCAACTAGCACCATGTTTCTGTTTTTCTAATTTCACATCTTCACTCTCTTTTTGCTTGGCAGACTTCCAGTATTTGCTGTTTATCCACACCTAGTATCCCCTTCCCCAACATATGCCAGGAGGACAACATCATATTTGAAGCTGCAAAGAATATTTCAATGCAACATGGCACAAGGAGAAAGATGACTACATAATCAGTGTTATACAGATAAGCTGCCCTAGTTGATCATTACCTTCTGTTTTAATGATGTACAGGCAAAGGTTTGTGATCTTTAGATATTATATGGAAAGAACAGTAAAGATTGAATATGCATGAAGCTATGTCCATGTGGAATATGTCATTCTGACAATCTTCTGGTCCTTCTTTCTCTTTGAATTCTTTTGTTGAGTGTTTTTAAGATGGTAGATATGAAAAATTTCAAACTTTTAGGAATGTGGTATGCAGAAATTGAATACTTGTTTTCAGTTACTGTTACTCCTTTTGATCAATGAAGAGCTCAGACTACTTGGAGAACATAGAAGAGCAGGGATATGAAAATCTGCTGGTGTTGGTCCCTTCGGCCTTGCCTCAGCAGTCACTAGCGATGGGAATTAATACACCCATGGGAGTAGGTTTAGGCATTCAGTGGCACGGTGTGCCCTCCCTGAAGGTGACCAATCTTTGCCATTGGGAGACCATCTCCTACCGGCAACGGTTGAGAAGATCTGAAGGGAGAATATGTAGACGTGTTTGAATTATTAAATAGAGAAATTGAGGAAAAAAAGAAGGACAAGGATGAGGAAAGAGAGAGGGAGAAATTACGAAGGCATAAGCCGGATCTTTGTTGGGCAAATTGGTTGCCGAGGTTTTTTATTTATGCAGAAACGGTAGTTCGTGCTCATCCAGAAAGGGCCTTGGCATTGATTCAGTACATGGACCTGATCTACAGGGCCTATGTGGATTTCCTGGAGCATGTGTGGTTTTTTTATGATGAGGGGTTCCGTATGCGAGCTGCGCTGTGCCCTAGTATGCGCTGGGACATCCCGCATGACACTCTGTGGCTCAGGTTGATGACTCCATCCCGTCCTGTGCTGGGCAACAGATTTGATAGCGGCCATTTAGTACAAAGAGCACAAGCCAGCAATTCCCGCATGGTGGTGGAACAGGTGGTTCAACCCCACAATAGGAGACCTTGCATGTTTAGGCACCAATGCTCTATCTGCAATGGTCCACATATGTCAGCAGCATGCCCTAAGGGCCGGCCAGGTGGGAACACAGGTAGGAACTCCAGGGGTGGTTGCAAGCCCCCCACCCCCATACCTAATATGCAAAAAGTGACCCAGTTCAATTAAGGTTCATGTTCTGGAGCGGTGGCTTAATATATACCCTGATAAGTTTGCAGGTAAGTTTTTGTTAGATGGGTTCAGATCTGGTTTCCATATACCAGTAGTTGGGAAAAAAGTTGCTGCATAGTCTGATAATTTGAAATTGGTGAGGGGACAAGAAGAGGTAGTGAGGAAGAAAATAAGCAAAGAGGTCAAGGAAAGATGGGTGTTGGGTTCTTTCCTGGCTCCTCCGGTGGAACATCTAAGGGTGTCGCCATTGGGGGTTGTTCCTAAAAAGGCGCCTGGTGAATTTAGGTTGATTCACCATTTATCATTTCTCAAAGGTGATTTGGTTAATGATAAAATCCTGCAACAGCTGTGTAGTGTTCGCTACACGTCCTTTGATGAAGCGATGCATATGGTACGGAGTTTCAGGATTGGGGCGGAGTTAGGTAAATGTGATATTCAATCGGCCTTTAGACTCCTCCCAGTTCACCCAGAAGATTTTGATCTTCTGGGTTTTGCCTTCGAAGGCAGTTATTATATGGATAGGGCGTTACCTATGGGCTGTTCCATATCCTGTTCAGTTTTTGAGCAATTTAGCTCATTTTTCAAATGGGCGCTTAGGCGTAAGGTGAAAGGCGCCCGAGTTATCCATTATTTGGATGATTTTTTATTTTGTGGGAGGTGGGGTACCTCTCAATGCCAGGAACTCATGGATGCCTTTCAGGAGCTAGCCAAGGAGTTAAGGGTACCTCTGGTGGAAGAAAAAATGGAGGGACCTAGCCAGAAGTTGATATTTCTGGGGATTGAACTGGATACAGTTCACCAGTTCAGTCGTTTGCCGGAGGCGAAGTTGGCAGACTTCTGTACACAACTGTGGGACATGGTTGAATGACACAAAGTCACCTTAAGGGAACTTCAAGAAATTGTGGGACACCTTAACTTTGCTTGCAAAGTGGTCACCCCAGGGAGAGCATTTCTCAGATGTTTGTGTGAAGCGATGAAAGGCCTTAAGAGACCACACCATAAGAGAAGTCTGACTAGGGGTGTGAAAGATGACCTGAGGGTGTGGATACAATTTCTTCAAGACTTTAATGGTGTTTCCTTTTGGAGGGATGAAATAAGGCTAGGAGTAGATTTCCAGGTACAAACTGATGCAGCAGGATCGCTAGGCTTTGGTATCTTTTTCAAGGGGTGCTGGTGTGTGGAGACTTGGCCCCCTGAATGGCACACATTAGGTATCACCTGACTTTTCTTGAACTCTTTCCGATAATTTGGGCGTTATGGTTATGGGGCGACCAGTGGGTTAACTCAGTAGTTACCTTCTGGTGTGACAATCAGGTGGTGGTGCACATAGTTAATTCCCTGACATCCAGGTCACAGAGGGTAATGATACTTGTTAGAGCCATGGTTTTGCACTGCTTGCAATTTAACATAGTTTTTTAGGCCCGTCATGTTCCGGGAATTGACAATGCCATAGCTGATGCCCTGTCCCATCAACAGATGGATCGGTTCAGGGCGCTGGCACTGGGGGCACAGGGTCAACTGGATGTGTTGCTGACTGAGGTATGGAATCTTGGTGGGCTGAAGCTAACAGAGCCATGAGTTTAGCTGTGGCTCCTAGTATTCATCGAAGTTACGCAGCAGCTTGTTCTGAATTTTTTGCCTTTAGGGAGAGGGAGAAGGTTTAAGTAGGATTGGCCACCTCTAGACGACCATATGATGAAATTTGTGGTGCACCTGCACCAGACGGGCCCAGCACCCCAGTCAATTCAAGGGTGAATGTCTGCATTGGCATTTTACGCCAAGGTGTGGGGATGTAAAGGCTATTCCATAGATTTCCGCATACGAAAAATGATTGAAGGTTGGGGTCGTGAGCAAGGTAAGTTTAAGGATTCTCATTCACCTTTTCCCCCCAGCTATTTTAGCGAAATTGGCAAACACATGGCAGCTAGTGTGTAGGGATCACTTCGAGACTTGCCTTTTAAAGCGGCAACATTGATAGCTTTTTTTGGGGCCCTACGTATAAGTGAACTGGTAGGAACAGCAAAAAAGGATACGTCACTATCCTCTTTGTAGAGGAAGGACGTCGTGGTATCGGAGGGTCAGGTAGTCATTCATTTATGTAGGTCCAAACCTGACCAACAAGGAAAAGGAAAGTTTATTTTATTAGGGCAATGTTCCCTAACCAAAATTTGCCCTTGGAAGGCCAAGCAGGACTATTTGCAGCTTAGAGGGAATGAAGATGGTGGTTTTCTGTGTCATGCAGATAAGTCGCTCCTGACATGGTATCAGTTTTGGAAAGTCACTTCCCAACCTTATGCAAGGCTGGGATACAAGGATGGCATTTTGGGACTAATTCCTTCAGAATCAGAGCTGCGTCCACGGTGGCAGCCCTTGGGTTCGGAAAGGAAGACATTGAGAAGGTGGGTAGATGGGCTTCACATAGATACCGCGATTATGTGCACCCTCTGCCACAGTTTTAGGTGCTTCTGTTGTTCGAATTTTTCTCGTTGCAGGTTCAAAGAGACCATTGGCCCGGGTATGTGTTCTGTTCGTCAGGCACAGCTATATGTTTTGGGCAGCAAAGTATGCCAGTCAGACCAGTTGGGGTCAAAATTTGGGACTTGGTGCTTTGGCTGCATTGGAATGGAGGGGACGGAGAAGCCTGCTATGGCGGGGTCCCCAATCCCCAGTCCGCAGCCTGGTGCCAGTCCATGGGCTTCCTGGAACTAGGCCACGGAGACGGCTCTCCGACCCCCCCCCCGCATGCATGGTGGGTGTGTCGTGTTTGTGGAGGGGCGTGTTGCGCTCCCGTGCATGCGCATGAACATGACACGTCCACCCGTTAGCGTGACACGCCCACCCGTGAGCACGACATGCCCACCCATGAGCGCGGGGGTGTCCCACCCCCGCACACTGAGCCCGCACCCCCCAACTGGCCCGCGGTCCCAAAAAGGTTGGAGACCACTGTGCTATGGGACAGGTTCCTCGACTTGGTGCCCCTGGATACTCCGCAGGTGGTTCCAGACATTTTGGTGATCCACCTGGGAGGCAACGACTTGGCTCGGAAGTCGGGCAAGTCTTTGATACTTCAGATATTAGCTGACCTGAAGGTCTTTGCAGCCTGCTGTCCATCCACATGCATCATATGGTCAGCTATTATTCCAAGGTTGCTATGGAGAGCTAGTTGTGACCCTAGGCTTATAGATAGGGCAAGGAAAGGAGTTAATCGGGAAGTCAGCAGATTAACCCCCGTTAGGCAGGGCTTAGGGTCAGTTATATCACATATGAATATTAGAGTTGGCCAGATGGAGTTCATTTATCTGTCACGGGGTTAGACATTTTCTTGAGTGATTTACAAGGGGGCCTTAGGGCCGAGAACTTCGGCTTGGTGGGGGACATGGGGCATACATTGTATCCCCATTGCCATGGCAGGTAGTGAAAAAGGAATAGGTCCAAGTGAGTTCAAAAGGGGGCAATCAGGGGGTGCCAAGCACCCCTCCTCTCACGTTGGTATTAGCAGAAGTTAGCTGAGGGGAAGGGGAAGCAGGGTGTTCCGGTAACATTATGCCCGGGGGCGTGCTGTTTGGTAGAACAGCATGCTTGTGGAATAGGAATTCACTGAAACAAGGTCTGGACTGGAACATCAATATGGACTCTGGGGACAGACCAGAACTGCACTACAGTAGGCCTCCTTGTGAAAGTGGAATTAAAGTTGGGAAAAGTTAATAAAATTGTGGCCCAGTTACCCCATGTCTTGTGTCTCGTCTCTTTATTCCAGGCTGGGCAGGCAAAGGGATTTTCACATGAACACAAATGGTGGGGGCACAAAAGAGGCTCTTGTTTTGGATACCTTAGTTCAATCATCAATCCAAATGGAGACTGTAGCCAAGAAATCAGAAGACGACTGAGACTAGGAAGGGCAGCAATAAAGGAACTAGAAAAGATCATCAAATGTAAGGATGTGTCATCGGAGATCAAGAACAAGATCATCCACACTCTTGTATTTCCATGTATGGGTGTGAAAGACGAACAATGAAGAAAGCTGACAGGAACAAATGTGATTTGTTTTAAATGTGGTGCTGGAGGAGACCTTTGCAGATACCCTGGACTGCTAGAAAGGCAAACAAGTTGATTCTACGTCATATCAAGTGTGAACTATCTCTGTTGGCAACAGTATTGAGACTGAGGCTGTCCTACTTCGGACACATCTAAATGGAAAATACAACAATGCTGGGAAAGGTGGAAGGCAGCACAAAAAAAGAGACGCTGGAGTTTGGTTGCTTATGTGGATGGGTAGAAACCAGCTAAGACAGCCAGGATTGTCATGGATGCTTGGAACTCATTGTTCATTTATTAAGAGGAATAAGCATTTAATAATTTAATTAAATATCAATTGTATTTAGAAGTGTGAGTTGGTGGAATATTTTCCAAAATTGATCCAAGCTGGAGACAGAACTCTGTTGGGAGACAGAATGCAGGTCATTTGGAGACCTTTGCTTTCTTTCAGGCATGTATTTAATGGGTTAAATTAATAATTGTGTAAAAATGAGTGTATGTAAAATGTGTTTAAGGTGTGTAGTACAACTCTTTCAACAGAAGAATCTTGAAAGAGAGGAAGAGACCAAGCTAGTGCAAATTCAGTTTTACTCACTTTAGTTCAAGAAACAGCAGTCAATGTGTGATTTTTTTTTGAAGAGATTTGTTACTCTCAAATCATCAAAGGCTTATTTTCAAAGATTTAACAACCATTTAGTACACGATGAACAGCCATCTTCTCCTCTGCTGAGAACAATGCCTGAATAAATGAAAGCAGCTTGGGCAAGAATAAGCTTTCATTCTTTCTAATACAATTCGTATTAAAGTACAACTTTAGCAAGAAAAAAAAAAAACGCAGTTGCTGTCCATCTTGAGACTCATAGCCTTTTAAACAGGGAAAATGTCCTCAGCTGTACAGAAATTTGGATGTCAAAATGGCAATTTTGGAGGGAATTTGTTGAGTTTAAAAATTCCTTGAATGTACCCACCTTAAACTCTATTTGGCAGGGGGATACCTTGGATCACAAATAGTTGGCCAGATTATTAAGTATTTTGTCTGATGTGCATTCTGTTTGCATTCAATTCTACATCACGGTTTTGAGTAAAGTTGTGACAAATATTTCACACATAGTTTTGGAACCATCCATCCCCTGTAAAAACTGAGAGGTGATTTTGGCTGTTTTTGGAATGGAATAAATGGCACAGAATTATTTCTGTATATTGTAATAATTATTTCTTTAAAATATTTATATCACTTACCTGCCTGCTATTCTTAAAACCTAAGAAAAACTATTGGTGATCACATCCAAATAACCAAAACAATTGGTTCAGTGGACCTCTCTCTGTGTTTTCTTTGTGCCCCTGCTAAGAATAGCTGAGAGGTCCTGGGCTGAATCTTTTGGCCTAGCTCTAGGTTTGACAAAATAGGGCCTGTATGCCTGAACAAGTGCTTGCTCCAGAAAGAGACCACCTTATCCTGAGTTATTCTTCAGAGAGTTTCATTCAATTTCTCCTCAGTGTTTGAGAAAATGGTGCTAGCAATTTCCCCCTATGAAATAAATTTCCCCAGATATATTTGGACTGTAGCTATTTTACTAGTGTTCAGGGACTTGGCTTTATTCTCCATCAATTTATATTGTGTTTTGACTTTCCCTTTGCTGTTCTTCTAGTATGTTCTGCCTCTGACAGAGGACTTCAGAATGATGTTGAGTGAATGCATGAGCTAAGCTTGAGGCTACCAGGAGGAGTACCTCACTTTAGGAGAAATCTCCATGGGAATAGGGTGCTTGCTGGAAGTAAGGTGTCATGCCAAGTGAAGAGGTCTCCTCCCAGGGAGATGTAATGCTGGAGTGCCTGTGCTTGAGCTCTGTGTGGGGCTTGGGCAACAAATACCCTGGAGTACTCAGTGAGAGCTGGACCATAAAGAAAGCTGACCACCGAAGAATTGATGCTTTTGAATTGTGGTGCTGGAGGAGGCTCTTGAGAGTCCCCTGGACTGCAAGGAGAACAAACCTATCCATTCTAAAGGAAATCAACCCTGAGTGCTCACTGGAAGGACAGATCCTGAAGCTGAGGCTCCAATACTTTGGCCATCTCATGAGAAGAGAAGACTCCCTGGAAAAGACCCTGATGTTAGGAAAGTGTGAAGGCAAGAGAAGAAGGGGACGACAGAGGATGAGATGGTTGGATAGTGTCATCGAAGCTACCAAGATGAATTTGACCCAACTCCGGGAGGCAGTGGAAGACAGGAGGGCCTGGCGTGCTCTGGTCCATGGGGTCACGAAGAGTCGGACACGACTAAACGACTAAACAACAACAACACTCAGTCAGCTCATGCTGTTCTTTCCTTGGTGCTACCCTTTCCTCCATGAACAAAGATTGCATCCTGAAAAAGAACTCTGTTTTAAGAACACAATATGCAGTATCCTCTGGCATCTAGAGATCTGGGGAACATAATTAAACAAATAGGTTTCCCAAGATCTGCCTTCACACATTCAAATCCCTGATGAGAGGTAGAAAGATCTTTGACATGCACATTGTTACTGACATTTCTGCAAAGGACTGCCTTGTTTCTGTTTGGCTATATGCATTTAGGCATTGTCTGAACATCAGAACTGCCAGCTTTGCAGTGGTCTACATACAGCTCTATATAAATAGACATTGTTTTGCAGACATTTATACTCGACACATGCACATCAAGGTGGTATGCAACAGTCCAGTGCTTGCAAATGGAGGGATATCCAGTGTTCTGTGTAGATGTGGTTGGAAGAGGATTTCTCTTTCTATTGAGGTTATCCATTGCATTGATCAGACAATCAATGATGAGCTGAGTATATTTCAAACTTTTCTACCATTTTTATTTTCTCATGGAACAACCCATGGTTAACATTCAACGAACTCCACAGTTCTTGAGACCACAGTATGAAAGCCATACCATTACTAGATATTTGTAATTAATTCATACTTGAGCACAATGCAAGGATGTATTTGAGTTATGTATATAAGGATCCAAAGACAAACTGCTCACAGCAGCTCTGTCATAGAAAGAGCAAGCTTAGCATACAAAGAGTATTCTGTTCACCTGAAAGCTTCTTTCTCAAATCTGTATTCTCAATCTTGCCTGTTATGTCAACAGAGCTGTTTCTTAAACCCATCCATTCATTCTTAGAATCTGCATTGAATTGATAAAGCTTTATTATACTTTCCTTTGGAATTCCAGATGAAACACAGTGCCAAATCATTTTTCCCCATCTTGCGGAATCACCCAGCAGCCTTCTTAATCCTCCTGCTCTAAAAGGCTTTAACATTTTTCGTCTTCAACCTTTTAAACCTTGGCAAATCTATGCCTTTCATCCAGACAACCCATTTAAAAGGCTTTATCTGGAGGATGTCATTTAGACATCTAGGGCAAATGTGCTCTGTATCTGTGGAGTAAACCCCTGGAAAGCCTTGCTGCCATCCAAATCTGAAAGAAGGATGAAATCATTGCACTAATTTAAATCATCTGGACATAATCTGAACCTTGGAGTATCTCATCATAGCAGAATAATGAACATGTTGACAAAAGCAATATAGCTGTGCTGAAGTCCTATTGAATTAATAAGATGTTATTAATCACCATAAACAGGTACTGCAGGTTTCAGTGAAACTCAAATGCACCTAATGGACTTATTAACTACACCAATGATTGAATTAAATATTTGAAATAGAGATACGAAATATAATATGCGTAGATATATACGGATATAGTATGATTTAGCATGGGAGTAGGGCATAAGATCTGTTGTAGTCAGAATTATATAATGGGTAAGTTTGAATGGGAAATACCTCCCCGCCTATATGTTTTGTTTGTTTTATATGTTTTTGATTGTCTTATATGTTTTTGTTTGTTTTGTATGTATGTATGTGTTATAAAAATAAAATTAATTAAAAAAATTAACTACACCAATGCACAAAATGTTATATAATAGGGGTCCTTGAAAAATTAGATCTTTGCTGTTTGTAAGTTCCTCTGATGCTTCTTGGACTAAGGTAGAGGTTGGAGCTCAGGTATCCACAAGATTTCAGATTTTTCAGAATGTTATGATACCCCGCATTTTAGATTACAGTTCCCACAGTCTTTGTATTTGTGGCAGAGTCTTTCTGGGAGTTGTAGCCCATAAAGATTCTTTTTTTCAAGCTCTAGCTTAAATATTCCAAAATATTCATCATAAAATACATATTTTGAGGGGAAAGACATCTAAATCCCAATGGTCAGAATCCTATTGTTTATGTATTTGCAGCAGAAGTGCACAGTGTATATCAGAGTGTGCATCATAGTGCATCTCGCAGTGAATTGCCACTAGTTAAAGAAGTGCAGCAGCTTTCATTCCTCTCCATACACCAGTTAGCATGATTTTGTGCACAACAAAATAGTGACTCTTTACGTTCACCACTGTGATTTATGCCATTACACTTAATACTTATTTATGTATCCAATAGGCCATTGGATATGCACTTAAATATTTTTTTTAGATGTTTAAAAAATAATGTCTGCAAATTAAAGTGGAAATGGGAAAAAAATGGAAACAAGGGTTAAAATACAAATGTGTCACAGTTCCAAATCAGAGATATGCAGTTGTTAGCCACTAACTTTTCAGCACAGGTCGTCATGACTAAACTCAACTGAAAACAATGCAGTCAGATGGTTAAGAATAAGATCCACTGAGCTGTATCCATGAAAACAATAGATTGGAGTCAGATTTGCTTCAACCTTCCTGAACATATTAGACATTCTCCAAACTTATTAATTTTATCATTTTAAATATTTTTACCCCACCTTTCTCTTTAGAAGGACACAAGGTGGCTTCACTGAACAGATCCAGCCTTGTCTGATTTTATAAGCTAAGAAGGGTTGGGGTTGATTAGTACTTGGATGGGAGATCATGAGGGAATACCAGTGCTATCCAAGTTGAGCTGGAAGAATCCTTCCTGACAGAAGTACCTCCAGTCAGATTTAACATTCCTAGGCTACATGGGCTAATGCAACAGTGACTGTGTGTTAGTATGAGGTAGCTTCCTATGACTTTGTCATACTTATAGTAGGCCCATTGTGAATAATAGGAGTGATATTAATCATGATTAACTTAAATCCTATGAATTTTGATCAGTCTACTTCATTTGATGTGTGACTTGGTCTAGAGCCAACTGTTTGGTCCTATGATGATGGTAGTTCGGAAAGTATTACAGAAGCAACCTACATAGCACAGCTATTCGCTTCTCTACTATATCAGAGACTACGTTCTCTATAGCTCAGGTAAAACTGTATGGTACAGTCAAACTTTAATACTGCCTATTATGAATTTAATCACTCTGCAGAACCGTAGTTGTGCCTTTCGTCTAATTATTTCTCTCCCAACTTACAAACTATGGACAGCTGAGTTCAATACGTTACTAATGGCACAGTCAATTATTCTTCAGAAGGAATAATCAAACAACCACTCTTTTCTATGTTTAAGGGATTTCTTGAAAACAATATGTGGGAATGTCTGTGAAAAGTAGGTGATTGTTTTGTATCTTTGCTAACACTTCAACTTCTGCTTTCTTCAGGGGAATAATTGTACCATACAAGTCCGACTTAGTAGGACTACTATGCTGGGTGATCATTACAATATAGGTTTGGCAAATACAATTTTTTTCTGCTTGTGCTACTCCTGCAAACGAGGTTCCTTCTTCACGAAGTGCTGGTCAGTATAGTACCACCAATCAAAGTACGTGAATGAGCAAAAAGTACAAAACAGGACAACAGCCCATGTTTTCCCTGTGAATGTTTCAGATAAAAATGAGACCAGGTCTTTCCTGCATGACTTCAAGAAACCTACCCTTGAATTTCTAGGCATGGAACAGAAAGCTAACATTTATTGAAAAAAGGGAAGTCCATATAAAATCACATGCATGGAGTGATTGGGACAAATTATCCTGTCATTCTCATTATCCTACTGCACTATGAAAACCTGCATAATAACGTTTAAGTCCTCATTAAGATGCGTCACCCAGGAAATTGCACAAGATTTGTTGATATAATACATGTATTAGTGAAGCTAGAGTGATCAGCATGGGCAGGTCTACCTGGTCTTCTTGTATTGATAGGGAGAGATTATTTATCAGCAATCAAACTCAAGAGAAAGGCAATATATCTGAAAATAAATGAAAAGAATACCAACTACTTGGAGCCAAACTACATTAATGCTGGTAGTTTGATGCCATATCATTTTGTTTTCATTTTCACCTATAAGATGGCTTTTAAAAGCCATTTAAATAAAATACATTTTTAACTGCAAATTACATGGAGTTAGGCTTGGGTCCAGTTTGGGCAGGGCAGGCAAGGCAGGAAAGTTTAATCCTTTACCTCCATATTCTTGCTGTAAATTGCTCCTCAATTCTGCTGTTTTCACTGAGTGTGAAAATTCTATTTATGCCAGTGAGAACACCCATGCAAAAACAAGGGAAACACCTGAGAGCTTGTGCACCTCATATAAACAGCACACAAAACAATATGAATGCATTCATTTCAAGGTATGCATTGACAATGACGATAAATGCTTATCTCTGTAAAAGCAGAAGCAAAGTGTGCTGCTTATACACCGCCCCGCAGTGCTTAAAGCACTCTATGGGAGGTTTATAATTTTGAATTATGCAGGCTACACATTGCCCCTGGGTACTCATTTTACCAGCCTTGGAAAGATTTTCACCCAGCCAGTGGCAACGCTGCTGCTGCTGCTCTTCTGGATGGCTCCAGCTCCTTCTTGCCTCTGCCTTTAAGCTCCTCACTTATCGACCAATTTGCTTAATGACTGAGTTGTAAGAACAGAACTCGGTCATTAAGTGAGGAGTGCCTATATTTGAATACTGTTCTAGACAAAACTTAGATCTGCTGGAATAAACCCAGTGGTAGAAGTGTTTTTAAAAAAAACATTTTTAATGGTGCTTTTACTATTGATAGATTTTAATTGCTTTTATAGTATAGTTCTTACGGCTTTTTTCACTGTGATTACTGAGTAATTTTAATTGTTTGTGAGCTACCTTGGGCCCCCTATGGTGAGAAAGCTGCATCTAAACAAAGAAACAAACAAACTTCAGTGGTGAATTGCCACGAGTTAAGCAGTTGATACTTATATTTCTCTTTGTACAACAGTCATTTGACTTGGCGTGCAACAAGAAATACAAGCTACAACTTTTGAATTAGAGGCAATTTGCTGCTGAGATTTACATTGTTGGATTTTAGGCTAATCGGTGTAAGTAATATGATGCTGACCATTATCATAAATAACTCCCACCAAGAAGTGAGACTGTAGGGAGATATAGGGGGAGGCCTTATTGGTATGCCAGTAATAACCAGCTGTATTTCTATTTTTCCTTCAATTTTAAGTGCCACAATATTGAATTTAATGGCTGGGGTTGGTATTGAATTGGATGAACATGAATCTTAAATTTGGTCCAGATAAGCCAACGAAGGCATGGGACAGCAGGAGAAGGGCCTCTTCCGAAAAGATATATAGTCTTCCTAATTTATAGATCATCTCTCACCTAAACTATGTTAAAGAGCTACACAATACCCTATTGTTTATATAAGGACTATCTCAGACAGTGGAGATTCTTATAGGCAACCAAACTTTGCCAGCTGGTGTAGCTGATCCTTCAACAGTTTCAGGTATAACATGATAATCCTTCTGAATCATTACTTTTGTGATTCTTGTTTATTCCAGTCAACTAGTATTTCAGTTGTCATAACCCTCAAAGGAGGGCAGACAGACAGAAAGACAGAAACACACACTTTTCTAGTTCAGCTCAAATGACGTCAGCAATTTGATAGACACAATTCTCCTGTGAACACAGCAGCCTTCTCTGTGTTTAGATTAATATCTAGAAACTCCATGTAGTTACCCCAGCTTTCACTGTGTAGATCATGGGTAAGACAGTCAAGAAAATTCAGGTGCTTAGGAGGGACTCATCCCTACCTAATGACTCCCTGTAGATGTTTTCCCGTGAAGGATAAAGGGAGTTTCTTATTAGGTTTCCATTCTTATTTCCTTCATTCAATATTGTATTGTATTGTATTGTATTGTATTGTTCTTATATTCTATATCCTATATGTTCTCTGTATGAGTATAAGACTTACCTGGAACCCTTTTCTCATTTTTGTGCCATGTAAAAAAAAAAACACCACGAGCATGGTGCTTATATACCACCCCATAGCACTTAAAGCATTCTCTGGGCAGTTTATAGTTTAATTATGCAAGCTGCACATTGCCAGCCCTCCCAATAAACTGGGTACTCAGTTTAATGACCTCAGAAGGCTGGAAGGCTGAGTGAACCTCAAACCAGCTACTTGGAATTCAACCTGGGTTGTGAGCAGAGTTTTGGCTGCAGTACAGCAGCTTAACCATGGCACCACGAGGCTCCCCTTGTATTCCTTCATCCCCAGAGATATAATTGGGTTTATTTGTTAACTAATTTTTTTGATATGGAACTACTCTGACCAGGTATCACCCTCATAAAACCAAAAAAGTGGGGCTTAATAGGATAGCATTGATTTGGTGCCCCAGCAAAAGATGGGATACAAATTAAAAGCAATAAAGTACCCATTGCTGTTCATGACGTTTCATTTCTGGCAAGCTAGTGAGAGTAATACATTAGCTGCAGGCGGGTACATTGATCTCACTAACCAACCCCATATGAAATCATTTAGATAGCAGTGTCCTCTTCTTTATCATATTTTTATTAGGACCTTTTCTGTAAAATTCTATGTAAAACTACAGTATAAGGAGAAAAAAATGCATGAAAATGAAGTGCTGGTAGTTTGAAGCAACCTCACTGAACTATGGATTCCAGGATTCCATAGAATGGAGCCATGTCAGTGGAAGTGGTATCAAACAGCAATACATAGTGTAGATACACTCATGGTATTGGTACCTCACCACAAAGTTACTGTTACCAGGTTTTCTTGGAAAGAAGGAATGGTTGTTAAACTAGATTAATCCTGCAGTACAGACATTCTCCAAATATTACAGATTTATTGGTGAGAACAGAGGGAGAAAGGAGCAGAATTCTGGAGTGACAAGGATAACAATAGAAAATGAAACATTTATTTCTTTATTCCTTTGTATTCCTATTCAGTGAGTAGATTTATTTAAAGAAGTCTCCCCAAAGGCTGGCTTTAAATTTCTTGTCTTGATTGATTGTGGTTTTTTTTGTTTTATGAGCATGATCATGTTACATGTCTTGTACACAAGCTAATTCACAGTCCTTAAAGTCATATTTAGTACTTAGGATTTTTTCTCTATTAAATTGCTCAGAAAGTGTTTGCAACACCATTATGAGGGCTGCTGTCAGCAACCAATCAGAACATCCAAGAGAGGAGGAGGGAGAATTTTGAGTTTTAGAAAGAACTGGATTGATTGTGGAACTCAGTGAAGAATGTTGTTTTGCTTCAGTCCTTCCTTGTGAGTGGAATCTGTGTGCTGCTGAGTACTGTAGTGCATTCCATCTTGATCATGCTCTCCAGCTTTGTCTTCTTTTTCCTATTATTTTCTAGAGGTTTCCCTTCTTTTTCTCCTTTTTCTTTCCTGAATTATTTCTGCTTCCTGCTGCAGTGTTCTTGTGGTTGACTCAGATAAGACAACAGAAGACATTGAGTGGTAGGACAGAGAGAAATCTCCCCATATTACAGTTGGATTGGTTTGGGTTCCTTGCTTTCCTTGTGTTTTGGGAGAGGGAGTGGCACGTGCATTTTTTATTTTGCCTTTTTCCTCCTCTGTGTGTGGGTGTGGGTGGTAGCCAGAATCTGGCTAGCAGTGAAGGCTTATGGGGTTTTAGTCCAAGAACATCTGAGTATTAGAGATGGGCATAAAACTAACCCACAAAGCAAATCCCCACACACAAATAGGACTGTATTGTTGTTCATTTTGGGGTGCCTCGGAGAAACACACCAGCCTGGAATGAAACAAAGTGTTGAACTATTATCAGCATTGGAGATTCATAGGCTTCTGGGAGTTGTAATCCAAGAACATGTGGGGCCTAACCACTGCTCTGGAGGGTCACTGCATAAAGCAGAACTTATGTTTTCCAGAGTTCTGACACAGGAGGAAAATGTTCACAACTAGAAGAGAGTATTCTCATCAGAAGCAAACTAACAAGAGAGAAGGCAAGGTTTGTGCACTTCCCTCCTCCTGTATTTGATCAAAATGGCTACAGAGGCCTGAACAGGGCTTCTTCTGTTACTGTGACTCTCATTTTTACAAAGTTTGTAGTCACATTATCACATTTCCACCCCCTTAACTAGACTGAATCAGATCATGCAACCACACAAAGATGTGTGTTTTGTACTTCCGCTGTACACACTACAGGTGCATACCTTCTTTTCCTGTATTTTACAAATACTTATATTATACCTCCTTTTTAAATTAGGGAAAAGAGAAGGAAGAGCTTTGTCACACAAGTGTAGTATTAAGGCATCACCTTCTCTCCAGCTATAACTGTCACTTTCTAGCCAAAGTGTGTCAACAAAATACACTACACAGCTGTCTTGAGAAATCTCCTGCCACCTAAATGGCTAAATTTGACAAAAGCCTTTAAGAAAAATCAATGATGATGAAAGCCATATTCTCTATTTTACCAGTGCCTCTCCCCAAAACATACTGAAGGTTAACCTTGTGATGTTTCAAACTCCCCTCTGCTTCTTCCTCCCAATTCCTCCCTTCTTAAACTACATCATCTTGTCCTTGACTCTTTGGAGTGACTTTGGGGAGTTCTCAAATTAAACATAAAAATGCAGGGGTGCCTTTCCTGGCTCAAATGCCACAGTTAATCAAAGTATTTTTGGTCTACACATGGCAACTTTTTAAATCTGTAAAAGAAATAGTTACTCAACAGCTTTTAAATTATAGTATGTGTAGGTGGTTGATAAGAGTCTGCTGCTTTTTTGTCTTTTCTAAAATAGAAACTCTATTTCTGCTACCCTTATCAAGCCTTCTGTTCTATTTATCATCCCCACAGTTTCTAGGGGCTATTAACATTTTCCCCCTTGTGTGCTGGGAAAATTGTTTCCTTTACAGAGCATCATCTATATGTTTCAAGTGGATTTCACCTTCACCTGTGAGTTACAAAACAAGCTTAAGGTATACTTTTCCTGTCCCACCAACATTCTCATTGGGAAAAAAAAGGAAGAAAATGTCAACTGATCCTGAACCACCAATGGAGCTAGGCAAGTGAAACAAATATTTGCTGTGCACAACTGCTTTCTGTGCAATTAGCACCAGATATTCTGGTGACTCTTATCTAGAGGGTGCTGTCAGCCCATGTGGTGCTTTACTGAATTTCATAACAACAGATCTTCGTATCAAGGCACTTACAATGTGAATTTTAATGTTGGGGCAGATAAGTATTGCAACCATAAGGACTAGCAAGGGGGAGTAGTTGGTGGTTGATTAAGAGAGCAAAACAAACAGCAACTCAAGAAGGTACGGAAAAGGAATTTGTTGGATCTGCATTTCCAAATACCTGCTGAAACTGGCAATGGAACATAATTGGAAAGCTGTATGTTTGCAAAGCATGCAATATGTTTCAGAGGAAACAATGCACATGAAAAAGGGTAGTTTTTTAAACTATGTGCACCACTGAACTTTGTACATTTAGAAGAGGTGCATAAACATCTTAATCAGTGCAAAAAACCAAACAGCATTAGAAAAATACATGTAAAATGTGTAAATTAGATACCCATTTTTGTGTGCCAAGAGGATAATTTTGCAATCAAACACAACAGTGATTCCCAGACCTGACAACCTGATAGGCTCTTTTTTGTTTTTTGAGAAAATCTCATACATCCCAGCTTTTCCTTCACAATCATCCAAGTCACTTTTCACAAAGGAAGAATACCCGAACCGCTGCTGAGCCATGCTTCAGCAGCATGGCTTGTCTTTGCTTCCCTCCCTGGAGGATCGCGAGACTCTAAGTCTCATGAGAATATCCCGGGAGGAGAGGAGGGAATGATAGGCTATTTAAGGGCCGTTCCCCCCTCTCTCCTCCCTCTTCATTGGCTGGCAACCTACACGGATGGAGTTTCTGCTCGGCTGGTTTTTTCACTGCATAGTTCCTATGAGGCCTGCACAGCTCGGAGTTCGGGATGGGGGGGTAGCATCGGCTCCCCCCTGTGGTTCGATTGATCCTTATTCGATCCTTATTTGATTGCATTGATTAGCTTTAATTTATTCTTTGTATTTAATTAATTGATTCATTGTATTAATCAGTAGTTTGGTAAGGAAAAGGGGGAGCATGGCTGCGCGGTCGCACGGCCCGCACATAGTGTGATTGATCTTTAGTATTGAGGGACGTTTGCCAGGGCTTTCCTTGACTAGCCTTTGGAGGTTTAAAAAAAAAAAAGGAAAGAGAGAAAGGACGTCAATCATTTCTAATAACAAGGCAAAAACATACCGAAGTATAAGGAGCACCGGGAAAGGGATCTCGTTGTCGCAACAGTAGATGGAGCGCCTTATTGTTGTGGGGTTTGAGTGGATAGCAGGCGGTTGCAGTGCAGCAAGGCCGTTCGGACCCTCAGCTGTTCGGCGCTCCACTTTACACCCCCCTTGCTCCTCCCTCCTTTGTAGGGAGAGGGCTGAGGCTCTTGCGCAGCACAAATTCAACTTGCACCACATGCGTGGCAGTTGGGAGCAGGCGCGCTTGCTTGGTGGTTCAAATTTAAAATAAATAAATAAACAAATAAATAAATATATAGGGGAATAGCATTACTTCTAAATATATAGATATAGTTATATACATTGATAAATATTTCTGAGGTGAACCACACAGGATTTTATTAACTTGCTTTCAATTGAGAGAGATATCATATTAGTTACAGTAGCTATAATAGTAATAGCTAATTGATTATAATTCATTGATAAGACCATCGATATATTTTAAATTTATTATAATTACATAAATAGATAATTAATTAATTCATTGAATAATTTTTTAAAAAATAATTGATTTAATTGATTGATAATAAAGTTGGATACTTAAGTTTTAATTTCAGATATACATGGGTAATTAAAGCCCCTGGTAATATTTCAAAAATATTGTCTATTAATTGATAGCTGATGGTTATAATTAAGTATTTTTTGTATGAGCCAATATAATTATTTTCATTAAATTAGTGACTCTATTATAGCTTACATAGTTATAGCAGGAAAGTACATCCTTGTACATCTGTGTTTCATAGGGGTAACTAGCTGGTGCCCCCTTTTAATAAAAGAAAGAAAGAAACAACAATAATAATAAATAATTAAATAGGATTAAATAGGATTATGTGAAGCGTGGCCCGGTGTTATTGGGCTTGATACAGGATCGGATGGTACTTGAGCTAGACTTACAATGGCCGCACGTAAAGGTCAAGGTAATTGGAAAGGGAAACAACCGGCCAAAAAGCAGCGGGTTCCTCAGGTGTCGCCACCTCAGTCTTCATCAGATGAGGAATCTTGGCCAGTATGGCAACAACTGGAGGAAAAAAATTCTGCTCTTGAAGCCAACAGGGAGGCAAGAAGAGCCCTGCAGTCTAGCGAGGCACAGCCGCACCGCTCAGCAGGGAGGCCAAGAGTCATTGGAGAGCTAAACTTAAGGCTATAGCCGATGTTCTAATGTCTAGGTTTGCCACCCTAGAAGCAGAGCAACAGGAGGAAGGGATGTCGAGAAGGGAAGCCGATGGGGCAACAGTGACACCACGGCGGAAAGGTCCTGGTAAAGGTAGAGGAACACCGATTTCGGCGGCAGCCAGTTCAGCGGATACTGACAGGCAGGAACTGACAGAGGAGGCTGCTACAGAGTATTTGTCCAGTGGGGGGGGGAACCAATTGTGGTGCCACCTTCATCAGGTGAGTTCATCGCTGCACCGGGCACTCCTTCATATACACCTGCATGGCCTTGGCCAAGCAGTGGGCAGTTCACTGCTCCTGTTGGTACACCCTATGACACTCAGGGTTTTAGGGCGCCAAGTACACCATGGCCTGGCACAAGTGCGCAGTTTGGTGGCTGGGCTGTGCCATATCCTGCAGTGACATTTCCAGCACCATTAAATCTGACAGCGGGTATAGGGGTTTGGCCATATCCATCTGTTCCAGATACGGGTTACAATACCATTCCCTTGCAAGCCTTGCCATTCAGTGACCACCTCACCCAGCAACCAAAGAAAAAAATATGGAAAAGGAAAATATGTCGATTTATTCGAACTGTTAAACAGAAATGTTGAAAAGAAGGATTTGGACAAGGAAGACGATAAAGATAAAGAGAGGCACAGGAGGAAGAAGCCTGATAGGACATGGGCTAATTGGCTACCCGGGTTTGTAATATACGCTGGAGTACTAGTGAAGGCCCAGCCCTGGCGGGCTCAATCCCTTTTTCAGTACTTAGATTTGATTTACCGAGCTTATGTAGACTTTGCGGGGCAAGCATGGCTTAACTATGATGAATCGTTCCATATGCGGAGCGCGATTCATCCAAACCTTCTCTGGGAAGAGCCCCTGCCGGGCCTCTGGCTACAGTCCATGATGCCTGCCTGGCGTAACTTAGGCGACCGATTTGATAGCAGACATCTTATCAGAAAAACTGCCCTTAATCAGAATCCCAATCTAGGAGCGGGGCAGGTGGTTCAACCCCGCCTGCTCTGCTGGTACTACAATGCCAAGGGCATCTGTGCTAGGAAACCATGTTGCTTTAGACATGAGTGCTCAATGTGTCACGGGCAGCAGCCCAGTTCCTCATGTTTCAGGGCCGGGGCTCAGCGTCAGAATAAAGGGCCAGGAAGCGGCAAAAAACCCAGTAGTGGAGGGATTAACCCTGGAAAAGGGCCCCAGTCCAATTAAGATTCTAGTTTTGAAAGCCTGGTTGCACGATTATCCCAATAGAGATACCGGCAGAGGGTGAGCGAAGGTGTTTTTTGCTCAGAACCTGAAATCAGTCTGCGGAATGGAGGAGTTTGTACAGGAGAAAATTGATAAAGCGGTAAAGGAAGGGAGAGTTTTGGGACCCTTTGCAACTGCTCCGTTAGGGACTCTACGAGTCTCACCTTTAGAAATAGTTCCAAAAAAGGCCCAAAGGGAGTTTAGATTAATACACCACTTATCCTACCCAGAGGGGACTTCGGTTAAAGGTGCCATCCCTCAGGAACTTTGTTCTGTGAGTTACACCTCCTTTGATGAGGCAGTACACATGGTACGAAAGTGTGGTGTGGGAGCTGAGCTGGTGAAATGCGATATAAAATCCGTGTTCCAGATTTTGCCAGTTCATCCGATGGATTTTGATCTGCTAGGCTTTTATTTTCAGGGATTATTTTATATTGATAGAGCTTTGCCTATGGGTTGCTCTATATCATGTGCAGCATTTGAGCGTTTCAGCTCCTTTCTAGAGTGGAAGCTCAGATGCAGAGTGGGCGGTAAATCTACCACCCATTATTTCGATGATTATCTTTTTGTGGTGAAAGGAATACAGGAAGGTGTAGATTTATACTGGATACCTTTCAAGCAATGGCGGATGAGCTGGGGCTACCGCTGGCCATAGAGAAAACTGAGGGACTGGCTACGTCCCTGATGTTCTTGGGCATCGAACTAGATAGTGTACAACAAATGTCTAGGTTACCAGACAGCAAATTAGCTGACTTTAGGATTAGGTTGACCTCGATGCTGCAGAAGAAAAAAGTGTCACTGCAGGACCTTCAGGAAATAGTTGGCCATTTGAACTTTGCCTGCAGAGTAGTGGCACCTTGACGTGCCTTTTTGCGTCAGCTCTGCGAAGCAATGAAAGGCCTGCACTGCCCTAGGCACAGGACCAGAGTTATGCGGGGTATGAGAGAGAATTTGCAGGTCTGGAATCAATTTTTAGCTGAATTTAATGGAGTATCTTTTTGGAGAGATGATTTGGGACTTAAAGCTGACTTTCAGGTCCACACAGATGCTGCAGGTTCATTAGGTTTTGGAATCTATTTCTGAGGCAGATGGTGTGCCAAAAAGTGGCCAGAAGATTGGCATCAGTCTGGAATTACCAGGGATTTAACATTCCTGGAATTTTTTCCAATAGTTGAAGCATTGTGGCTCTGGGCAGGTAAATGGGTGAACTATGTCATGCGGTTCTGGTGTGACAATCAGGCGGTTGTTTATATCATAAACAACCTCACGTCGCGTTCAGATCGGGTCATGATGCTAGTTAGGGCTTTCACATTGCGGGCTTTGAAATTTAATATTCTGGTTCAGGCCCGACATGTCCCAGGCCTAGACAATAGCTTAGCTGATGCACTGTCGCGCCAACAGATCAAGCGGTTCAGGGAGCTAGATCCAGGTGCAAGCGAGTTCCCAGAGATCCTGCCCCCAGAGGTTTGGCAAATTGGTGCGAAGATGCGGACAGAGCAATAGGTTTGGCCCTGGCACCAAGGACATGACAAGGTTATTTGGCTGTGAGTATAGAGTTTCAGGAGTTTAGGAAATTAGTCAATCTGGAGCCGGCTTGGCCTGCTCCGGTGAAACACCTTCAGCAATTTATTGTGTACTTGAATAGGAAGGGACTGGCGCCTGGAACTATACAAGGTAGATTGTGGGTGCTTGCCTACTATGCCAGGGTTCATGGTTATCGGGATTACTCATCTGACTATCGCATCAAGAAAATGATTGAAGGGTGGTCTAAAGAGAGGGGAAGAGTTAGAGATACTAGGGACCCTATATCACCTGCATTGTTGGAACGCATCTGTACACAGTGGAAACTTCTATGTAGAGATGCCTATGAAACAGCTTTATTTAAAGCGGCGTCCCTATTAACATTTTTGGTGCCCTTCGGATTAGTGAGGTAGTCGCTTCTGGAAGGGGGGACACGTCCAAGGCAGTGCTGCAATGGCAGGACATTAGGGTAGTGGACAGATCGGTTCAGATTCATATTAGGCGATCCAAGGCTGATCAGCAAGGTAGGGGAGCTAGAATTACATTGGCTCATTGTCACATGGAGGATATTTGCCCAGTCAGAGTCACAGATGCATATGTGAAGTTTAGGGGGCAGGAGCAAGGATATTTCTTTCAGCATAGGGACGGTTCTCCATTGACAAGATACCAGTTTTGGAAATTGACTGATGTTGCATTAAACAAGGTGGGTGTACAGGGATTGAGATTCTGTACACATTCCTTTAGAATTGGCATGCCATCCAGTGCAGTGACCCTAGGCTACAACACAGATGAAATTAAGCGGATAGGATGGTGGTCTTCCTCCACCTACCGTAGGTATATTAGGACACTTCCTAATATCTAGGCAGGGGCCTGGTTCTTTTTTATCTTCGCAGGTCTCATGGTGGAGGCAAGGAGATGGCACGTCTTGATCGTGGGTCACAGTTATGTTTTTTGGGCAGCTCGCTATGCGGCTGCATCCCCATGGGGAAGCAATTTGGGCCTGGGAGCCAGAGCCCATATTGAATGGAAAGGACTGCGTGGAATGCTGTGGTGCCAGTTGTGCAGAGCCATTGGTTTTGGACAGTTTTGCCCAGATGTGTTGGTGATACATCTGGGGGGCAATGAGCTGTCCAAGCGTCGTGGAAAGGCCTTGATTCTGGATGTGCTGCGTGATCTCACATGGTTGAAGGCCACTTACCCGGCCGTGAGCATTGTCTGGTCAATGATCATTCCACGGTTGGCATGGAGAGATGCCAGGAATTTTTTACCCATTAACTCTGCTCGCAGGAGTGTTAATAGGGAAGTCTGCAGAACGGTCTGCAGTGGCCTTGGATCAGTGATTGGTCACCAGAGGATCCGTTTCGATAGGCCAGAATTTTTTTGGTCAGACAGTGTACATCTGTCCGATGGTGGTTTGGATGTCTTCCTGGAAGACATCAAGGGGGGCCTGTGTGCTGAGCTGGATCGGCTCGATGGCGGGCATGGGACTTAGCAAGGCTAGTCCCTAAGCTGTGGTGGGTAGTGCAGATAAAACAGGTTTTTGGTGAGTCCCATTGCAATCTCAGGTAAAGTATAGCTCATCTGACTTCCCAGCGCTGTGGATCGTGCGATTACAGTGCTTGGGGGGAAAGATGCGCTGGGGCCACACCCGGACCAAAGGTCAACTAGGAGAAGGTGGCTTGAGGTCCGGTGGTGGTCACATTGGGGCCGGCCGGGTTCTCGCTGTCTTTACGACCACAAGAACTTGGGGCCAGGGACTCACCCATTTGTTGGTTAAGGGGTCTGTTGAGACCTCTGTGCTTAAACCTGATTCCACACTACGGCAGGACCCCCCTTTGCCAAAGGATGGCAACAATTATTATTTCAATAAAGTGTGCCCCATGTTTTATCCATAATTCTGGTCTCGCGTCTTTATTCTGGGGTAGGGTGGGCAAAGAAAAGCAAAAATCCAATTCATAATGTAAAATTAAAAATAAATACAAAAACCAGGAAAGCTATTTTAAATTAATTTCATGGTGTGAAATGTGCAAATAAAGCCTTGTTTAAGCAGATTTTAAAATTTCCATTAAGAAAATCTCACCATCTCATATTCCTGTTGAAATTTCTCCATGTCTCCCACTCCTTTGGGAACAAATGCAGTGCAGACATGAGAACAGAGAGAATAATATTGGGTGTAAATTAGTAAGTCTTTGTTGTTTAAAGAGTCTGTGGAGAGACTGGATGTCCAACTGCTTAGTGAGTCGATATGAGTTTAAGATATTAGGTTTGATACTCCTCAGTTTGTAGACATGATTATGTTGTTGTTGTTATGTGCTGTCAAGTTGCCTCCAGCTTAGGATGATCCTATTAATGAGCAATCTCCAAAATGCTCTGTCCTCAAGAGCTCTACCCAGCACTTATAAATCAAGATAGATAGATAGATAGATAGATAGATAGATAGATAGATAGATAGATAGATAGATAGATAGATAGATAGATAGATAGATAGATAGATAGATAGATAGATAGATAGATAGAAATTTTGGTTTGATGTTTCCATGCCTTTGAAGGTAAGCTGCTTGTGATTTCATACGTTGTACAACCTGGTGTTGCTTCATTGTTGAACATTTTATTTTATATAGGATAGACATTCCAGATGGGCTGGACTGATTTTTTGCTTTTTGTTTTGGTTGCTTTACATTTCTCCCTTCAACAATGCTGGGGTTAGGGGCACCAGACCCCTGTGTAGTTCAAAATCCATGTATAACGCTTATGCCCCAAACCAATCTCTCCTTCCCTCTCCCACTGGAACAGCACACTGCAGTGACCTCCCGGACTCACGTCAGTTTCCTGATATGTTCCAGCACCCTCCCCAGCTGCCACATGGAGCCACCATGCCAGGAGATGGGGCTTGCCGGGCTGCTGCAATCAGATCAGGGCACAGCCTTGGTAAGTCCAAGACCCACCTTTCTCTGGCTACTTCCTTGAGACAAATAGCAGTACAGTATTTATTGAAATATTTATTTATTTTAAAAAATCTGCATATAACCAAAAGAGCACCACTCAGCCCCATACAGTTCAAGGGAGAAGTGTAATTTTATTGCTTGCTCTTGTTTATTCTTCAGTGCCTTGCTGCCCTGGAGTTTGTTTATGGTTTCTGACATATTGAGCTTGGTGGTGGTTAGTCATTCCAGGCATCAAATGAGAGATGGGAAAAGAGACACTGCACAAACTATGACCAAGGAAGGGGGAAATGTGGCATTAGAAGAATAGCAAGATGCATTGCAGGAAGAAGAATTTGACATCTTTGGACTTTCACTCCTTCCAGCAGTCAACTTTCAACTCTCTCCACTTGGGGAGTTTAATAAGCCTCCCACTGCTCTCCAATCTGCTCCTTTTAAAAAATGCCAGCTGGATCAACTCAGAATAAAACATCTGACATCTATGACTTGAACAAGGTTGAAGGTGGTAGCCTGGTGTGCATCATGGGGACTTGGCTGGATGACAAGTGTGTGCAAGACAGGGAAAAAGTTTAGATTCTGTTATTTTTCAGCCAGATATTTCACACAATAGCTATGGAACTGATAGGTAGAAGTTGGGTTGCTGTAGTCTGCAGCAATTTCATGTCCTCTTGAACATGAGCTTAAAGGTGTTTATAGTTTCGGGTTTCTGTCTTGTGTGTGCTTTCCTGGGAGTAAAAGCTATTAAACAAAGGCATACTTATGAATAAGCATGCACAGGATTCATTAATAGGGTAAATTTAGGTGTGATAACAAAAGAAGTATTGAATGCATTTCATTTTTCCCCTCAAACATTCTCTTGGAATTTTAAGAATTCTATGGGTGTTAAAATATAATAATTCCTACATGCTCACTCCCTCTTGGAACAATCTAGGAGCCTTTCTGGGCTGAGGAGCAGAGCTGCCAGCTAGAACATAGGTTCTTAACCTGTGGTCCTTGGACCCCTGGGGGCTGTGATGTCCTCACAGGGGGTCTGCAAAGGCTTGAAGAAATGTTATGATATTTTGCAGTTAAAATAGGAAGGAAGGAAGGAAGGAAGGAAGGAAGGAAGGAAGGAAGGAAGGAAGGAAATGTAGAACACAATCTTAACTTCCCTTGCCTGTTTGTGTAAAACTTGCTTTTCTAACCTAACATCTCTATTAAAAACAAATACAGTAACTGTTTGATATTTCTGCATGTGGTGAGAACATAGAATCATAGAAAAGTGAAGTTGGAAGGGTCCTACAAGGCCATCAAGTCCAACCCCCTGCTCAATGTTGGAATATAATCAAAGTATGTCTGCCAGGTGATTATCTAAGTTTTTCTTGAATGCCTCCAGTGTTGGAGCACTCACCAACTCCTGAGGTAACTGGTTCCACTGTCGTACTGCTCTAACAGTTAGGAAGTTTTTCCTGATATTCAATTAAAATCTGGCTTCCTTTAACTTGAGCCCATTGTTGTGTGTCCTGCACTCTGGGATGATCGAGAACAGATCTTGCCCTTCCTCTGTATGACAGCCTTTCAAATATTTGAAAAGTGCTATCATATCACCCCTCAGTCTTCTTTTCTCAAGGCTAAACATGCCCAATTCTTTCAGCCTTTCCTCATAAGGCTTGGTTTCCAGCCCCCTGATCATCCTCTAAACTTGTTCCAATTTGTTAGCATCCTTCTTGAAGTGTGGTGTCCAGAACTGGACACAATACTCAAGGTGAGACCTAACCAGTGCTGAATAGAAGGGGACTAACACCTCATGGGATTTGGAAATTATACTTCAATTAATGCAGCCTAAAATAGCATTTGCCTTTTTTGTAGCCACATCACACTGTTGGCTCATATTTAGCTTGTGATCTACGACAATTCCAAGATGCTTCACGCTTGTAGTTTTGCTGAGCCAGGTGTCCCCCATCTTGTAACTGTGCAATTGGTTTCTTTTTCCGAGGTGTAGTACTTTGCACTTACTGTATCCCTGTTGAATTTCATTCTGTTGCTTTCGACCCAGTGCTCCATCCTATCAAGGTCATTTTGAATTTTGTTTCTGTCTTCTAGGGTATAAGCTATTCCACCCAGTTTGGTATTCAAGTGAATGGTGCTGAGTGGCTGAGAGAGAGCACATGACATTTCTTGCTACTGCACAGACAGTCAGAAGCTGCAGGAAATGAGAGTCGGAGTCAGTCAGTGTCAGTGTGAGTGAGTGTTTTGACGGACTTCATGATTATGTTTCTTCTTCAATTTCTGCTAATAAAACCATTTGTATATTGTCAGGTAAAGTGACTTCTCAATATTATTGCAATAAATTTCATAATGATACATTTTGGCTGAGCCTCAGAATGGATCGCTGGCTGAATCTGAAATGTAAAAGAACTGATGCTGTTGATGAGGGTGCATCCTGTTTAAAGCAAAACAAAGCTTCTTCCAGCCATCTTTAAAAGTGTCGCTGTTATAGCAAGGAATATCTGTCAATGAGACCCTTCATGAGAAATTTTAAATAAATATTTGATGCACTTGAAGATTTTAAATCTTGAATTAAGTCTTGGTAGTCCATAGAAACAAAAGGTATTTAAAGGGGTTCCGTGATAAAGAAAAGATTCAGAATCACTTCAGCTGGTCTTGTAACAGCTCAGCTAGCACTCAGTCTTCTTGGGTAGGTAGGATTGGGTTCTTAAAAAGTAAGTCTTCATCCTCGTTATGCAAGGTCTGATATATCCAATGTATTCTCAGCTGAGATGGTTGGAGTGCATTTAACTAGAAAATATAAAATTAAAGATATCCTAATTTACCTGGATATACCAGAATGTCCCCAGTGCACCCTCTGAAACATCACACATAATGCACATGATGACACTATGGAGCCTCTTCTCAATCAGCCCTGATAGCATAATCAGCAATGATCTTGTCATTACCACTCTTCCGGGTAGGTTCTCCTTCTACATAGCACTGCTTTATGAGCATAACATACATATGGGGGAAGAAAGGAGTATGCAGTACATACCATTCTGTGTAGGATACAGAATGTATTCCACTTCTTCGCTGCCTATGACTCCGTGATTCCACTCTGGTTTCAACAGTTCCATCTTCACTAGGGAAACAATCAGGGTGTTCCATCAGCATATGGAAGATGCTTCACTCTAATGTCTTAATGATGACAGTGTATCTGACATACCACAAGCCCAGCTGGGCTTCTCTTGAATCCTTTTGTGTCCTGCTGACGGATCTTTAATAAAAGACTGTATTCTGATTTTTTCTCTAGGTCTGTCTTCCACAACCTCCCAGATATAACTCCCAGCATTCCAGATCATTGGACTTACTGACTGGGATAATGGGAGATGATCCACAACATCGGGAGGGCACCAAGTGGGAAAAGGCTGATCTCAGTTGATTTGGCTTATTTGTGGAAGGTTAAGTCACAATTTTCTTCAATATGTCATTGTTGTTATATGACATCAAGTTGTAAACAACTTACAGTGACCCTAGAAGGGTTTTCAATATATCTATGATATTTAAGGAGTGGTTTACCAGTGCCACCCAACAGTGAGTTTCCAAGGCCAAGCGGGGATTCAAACCCTGGTCTCTTGAGTCACAGTCCATCATTGTATCTACTACACCACACTGGGCATCTCTTCTCCATATAGATACTTCTATAAAATATGTTTATCAAACAAGTGCTCACTTTTTACTCTGCTTCTCTCTCCCATATTGAAATCTCAAAACTCTCTTCCTAGTCATTCAACAGCTAAATATTTAGCATCAGTTCATGCAAAAGTTGCTTTGATCTTTGTGTAAGTAAATTGGCTCTTTCTCTCATAAGATTCTTTTTCATGTAGAAAACAGGATTTCTTTCATCAAAGTAGTTTGTTGCATCCCTGTGATGTGTACTTATTTGAAACTTCAAGCAAATTATTTCTTATAAATTTACAACAAATATCAGTACCATTGTAAATGGCAGGATGACTTATTCAAATGGGAAACCAGGGTAACCAAATAACACAGTCTTTTTGCAATATGGTGCTAAGTAGGCCTGTGATGCTTCACATCTGTTTGGAAGAAATAGCAGCAAAATAACACACCAAGTACTCAAGTTCAATAAAAGTCTCTGTCTTTGTTTATGTGGTAGCATTTTTGGGGTATCTCGGCATGTTAACAATGGGTTCTGTTTTTCCCTTCTTCTCACCAGCCTATTATTTGAACATTGCTGTTTTGAAAACCATCTCCTGCATAGACAGATAGATATTTTATATGATCAACAGCATGACTGTAAAACTAACTATTTCAATGAGGCTGCAATTAAATAAGTCTCAATCTTAAGGACATCTAAATGTTGTTAATCTACAGTCAGAACCAGAGCTTGGAAGTAACTACTTACTCTAAGTATAATTGGGCCCTATTCTGTGTACATCTGGGTACATCTGGGTACCTTGGACTGAGTTCCTGATGGGATGTCTTGGTTGCCAAGGGAAGTGGGTGCAAAGAAGGAACATCCAATTTTACCTCCCTGGTGTTGCCTTATCATCCAGCTGGTCCTTGGAGGCCCTGGCGTCTGGCAGGGCACATGGGCCCCAACCCTAACCAAAGCAGGCATTGGACATACAAGCAGCAAAAGGAGTGACAATAGTGTCTCAAAGAGAAGCCAGGAAAACATAGATAGTAGCAAACAGCCAACTCTACAGGCCATCCTTGAAGACAGTCAGGTGGCTAGGGTTGGTGCTAAAACCCCAACATCATGGATGGACTGCAGACATCCCAATCCCAGTGATAGCATTGTGGGGTCAGGCAGAGAGTGAACTGCTGGGGAGCCATTGACAGCAACTTAGCCTCCAAAGCACTATTGGGCCTGGAGGAGATTTGAGTCCCTTCTTTCCTTGTGACATGTTCCTTGACCCTAATAAAATCAAATTCAATCAGTTCTGGCAGTCTTGTGTTTATGAAAACCATGAGTGAAGATGTTTTGCCTGCCACTCCTGCTCTAGGTGAAGGAAGTGGTTGCAATGACTTGAGAAAATTCACTGCTTTAGTTGAGAAACATGGTTTTGATGTGGAGATGCCCTGTTTTCAGGAGCATTGAAAACAATATTACTCTTCCCAAACCAGCTACTGGCAACTCATTCTTAGTATTGTGTTCTTCAGTTGTACCATCCGTGCACCAAACACATCCAGGCACAGTGGCAGCCTCATTTATTTTGTATTTCTCCCCCTAATGATTTACTACTTCATGCTGAACCAGCCAGTTGTGAAGCTAATTTTCATAGCTTCAGTGCTTCTGAACGCTCTAAATTGTACTTGTGAAGCTATGAAATATTTTTAATTGATTCAGGTTCATGAATTAAAATGTCTGCAAAAGGGTGAGGATAATGTGGTTGTTTTGCTTTATATAATTTGCATATAAGTTAGTCACCTTCATTAGGTGTTGTTTTTATGAGATCTGTTTGGCAGTATTATTTGTATGTGGTTAGGTTGTTTTTTAATATTATGAGGGGGGTGATGCATAACGTCTCATAAGTGAGGCACCAGAAGCTTAAATCTACTTGGGGGCAAGCTCTTTCCTAGAAACCACATCTTTAATTCTATGGATGTAATCCAAGGTCTTTATTTCTGGCTGGGGGGGGGGGGCAAAGAATGAATGATCATGATTCCTCTGTACTTTTTTTAAGAGATGCACACATGGAAAGAGAGGGAAGGGGACAATGGAATTCTTTGGTGCCACTTTCTATGCAATTTAGGGCATGATTACATGAGGAAATAGATCACATTTTGGATTGCTTGTGGAGTAGTCTGGTGCAATTTATTTCCTGGTGATCACATGATGTATGGGGAATTACGCTGAAGCCTGATCCCAATCTGTGGCCACGTTAGACCTTTTTGGGCCAGCTGTAGGCCAACTACATTTTAGGACCAGGCTGGAGCAATTGTCCAACAGACAGAAGGTTCACTTTAAGGGAGATTGCTCCATGCAAAGTGACCCTTTCTGGTGTGATTGGATTCACATATTTTGCACTGCCTGATGACACCCTAAGACAGGTATTGGAAGGCCTGAGGAAATACCAAGGCCCACAGATCAAAAATGGAAGGGAGTATGTCCTTAGAGGGGAATGTGGAGGGACAAAAAATAATAGTCCAGTGAGAACTGAACATGCTCTGTGCTACAGAATTCTACTTCTGTGTGTATATGTATGCGTGTGAGTGTATGTGTGTGTGGGAGAGAGAGAGAGAGAGAGAGAGAGAGAGATGGCCAGGGAAGGGAAGGAGCATGGAATGGAACACCTTGGAACAAACTTAGCTAGAGCTGTGAGAGAACCTCCTGGACTGTAATATTTTCTGACAGACCCATTGTGTTTCATATGTTCCACAACCTGACCATGCTGTTTCAAATTGACTCTGTGGCTGAGGCCTCATACAGTAGTCTACATGCATTTCATAATTCTGACTTCTGAATAAAATATTATCCATCATAACCTCCTAAGTCTCTCTTAAGAATCCAGGTGAGCAAGCAGCTTCGAAGAAGTGAAATTGATCCGTAGTTAATCATTCACCCAAAAGATTAGAAAAAGTCAAGCCTGCTTGACCCAGAATGCTCTTTTCAGTTTATGAACTCTTTAAATAGAAGTGCTGCTTACTCCAGCCAAGAACTGATTTCATACAGCATTTCTCCACCTTGAACTAATAACCACAGAAGCAGTGTATGTAAAATAAGTGGGAATATTTTTGGTACATCACAAAACCTACATAACTATCATTTATGTATTTATCTGATTGATTTATATCCCACTTTTCTCCCCAGATTGGCACCAAGATGGTGCAGAATGAGTTTAAAAACAGTTAAAGATCAAAACACAGTATTAAAACATAATTAAATAAATCATACTATTAAAACACAATCAAAATCAAATCAACCTGAAAACAATGGCCATCATCCTCTTGTGGAGCTCCCCCAGTGTAGTGGGGTAGCTCCAACAGTTTGCTCCTAATTGAATATGTTATTTTTTTTTTCTGTTTTGGGCTGCATGTGACTCATGCACAAGGAGACAAAATTGTGTGCACTATTAAACCATGCAAGGAACTCCTGGTGATGTCATTCCTGCTGTACTGGTGGAGTTCTGAAGAGGATACTGCCCACCTAATGATTAAACACCCCTCCTCCTCCTCAGCAAGCAGTCAGTCAACAAGAACTGAGCAGAATGAACAGAAGAGGCAGGGCACCTTGGAAGAAGTCAGCCTATCTTCACTTGTAAGGAAGGTCCACAATCTATAGACAAGTGGTGCCAAAGTTATGTACTGGTATCAGTATATCTTGATTCAATATACATCTTGATACACTTTGTTCTTCAGTTGGTCCCTCTTGGAAGATAAATTCTGGACTCAATTCCAGAATTGATTTCAACTTCATAAATTCATCATAAACTCTATTTTAAACTTTTTAAACTGTATTTTCACATGGGGAACTTTTGCTCTGAGGTTGTCCCCTTGCCACTGTTGTGAGGTCACGATTTACTTAAGGAGAGGTAACTTTTTAGGTGTTTCGTCTCACAGTTTCCTTTCATTGATCACATTGGATGCCCCTGATGGGACATAGGCCCAAAGATGTGGGATGTATAGGAAAAACAGATTTTTAGATAATTTCTTATATGAAGTTTTAAGGCCTCTCTTGTGTTATGTTGATACCTCTCTCTCTCTCTCTGTGTATGTGTTTGTGTGCGTGTGCACACACACACACACACACACACGTATGTGTGTTTGAAGCAGAAAAGAGAAATGTATCATACAGAGGAACATTCTGGACAATGAACATCACACACTCATATTATCAACTGACTAAATCCAGGAGTTATTTCAACTTCAGGGATCCAGAATGTCTTTATGAATCTTGAAAACTTTGAGTTTTCTGTATGTTGCCATAGACTAAATCTCAGATCAGAAGTTTCTTTCCAGGGATGTGACAAATACAAAATGCTTCACCAGGCTGAGATTTTCCATCAGTGAGATTTCCTGGCTTTCCGTGAAAACAAGGCCTCTGCCTTATTTTTTCCATTTTATATTTCTTTTCTTTTTTCACTCATTCAACTTTCACTCATCATTCTACAAAAATTATCTGCAACTTGATGCCTTTCTAGTGAAACCTGCATACGAGATGCACTGTTCTGTGGAGGACTTCTGATAATCCTGCACAGTTTGGTGCTTCTTGTGCTCTTTCCAGGTGAATCCAGTGGAAGAAAGATGCCCTTCAGCACAAGAAATCCTGTGCAGCTTGGCACTGCTCCTAAACAAAAAATGACCACGGCAATTCTTAGAAATCCTCTGAGGTTTCCTGTGAGATTTCTCAAGAGAAAAATCTTGTGCATAGAAATTGTGTTGTGAGAAGAGCAGATTGCTTTCCCTCCTCAGTTTCTTTCCCAGAGAGACTGTGAGAGTCACATCCCTATAATTCTTTCTTTAGAAAAAAAGAGTTATTAAATGAAAATGACATAAACATAACTGGATGAAATCTGAAAGAGGGAATTAGGTATTGTTTAGGGTTGACATTTACAAATTGCAATGCTACTGAAGTTCACTGGGGCCGTTTTTACTGAATACAAAACCATGAACTGAGGCTTTAAAGTATACTTGGAAAGTTCAGCAGAAATATTTGTTATCCTTTATCAAAGTTGTGCAGAATTTTGAAGAGTTACTTGTTTGGATTACCAAAGAAATATAACCCCAGGTTTCTTAGGCGATTCTCAAACATAAAATATTGTGTTGTATGTGCTGAAATTCCCAGCAATATTTCCTTACTATCTACCAGTGTCACTTCACAAGCCCCATTGGTGGTTAGAGATATTTAGTACCATGTTCTTCCTGCCTATAATCTATAGTCTGGGATTTATTTAGCCACAATCCTTGCCATTGTTTACAGAACAATCCTTCCTGGGAGGGGAACTGAATATCAACAGGGGTCTTAAAGGCCATTGCCAGGTGTGAAATGCCACACTATCAACAACTTGTGCCCAGAAAGAAACAGTCTCTTTCTTAAAAATACAATCTCTTCCAGCAATGGTCCCATGTATAAATGTATAAATATTTGCCATGTAGTCCCAGTCTTATGTCTGAAGAAGTGGACTGAAGAAGTGCTCACTAAAATATAGCAGTTAGTCTTTAAGGTGCCACAACGTTTTTGTCTTCTTTATTTTTTTATTTTTCTTTTGGTTTTGCCTTGTTTTTTGCTTACAACTCCCAGAATCCCCCAATCAGCATGAAGCCTCTTAAAAGTGAAAGATGTTCCATGCTGCTTGGGCGTATTGATCAGCAGATTGATCTGTTGGTGTGGAAAAGGGTCATTTGTACCGACACAGACCTCAGCTTTTTCAGCATCTGAATTCACAGTGCAAAGAACATCTTAGGCAGTCAGTCAGATAAAGATTTCCTATGTTCCTTCCTTGGCCAGCCAGAATACATACATGGATGAAAAAGAACTGATTTCATTTTAGTTATACTGTGGAGTCCTAAAAATGTTTACATGGATGTAATCCCACTGTATCTTGTGAAATTTATTGCCTAGTAACTGCACTCCAAATACCAGGGGCCTACAGTTGCAGTCATGCCCCAAAATTGCAAGTAGGACTTGGGAAAACTTTATTTTGCCTCACTCTTCCTTACCCAACCTGGATTCCTCTAGATCAGTGGTTCTCAACCTTGGGTCTCCAGATGTTATTGACTACAACTCCCAGAAACCCCAGGCACAGCTAGTGGTGAAGGCTTCTGGGAGCTGCAGTCCAAGAATACTTGGGTTACCCAAGATTGGGAACCAATGCTCTAGACCAGTGCATCCCAACCTAGGGTCCCCTGATGTTCTTGGACTACAACTCCCAAAAATCCTGCCAGTACAAATAGTGCGGAAAACTTCTGGAACTTTTAGTCCAAGAACAGGTGGGGGCCCAAGGTTGGGAACTGCTGCTCTAGATCATTCAACCTACAATTCCCATCATCCTTGACTGCTAGTTGTGCTGCCTGGGATTTCTGGAAATTATAATCTACAACACCTGGAGAGACCTGGACTTGGGAAAGCTGATGTAATTTATATATCTTGACCCTTTTATTGGGACTGCTCCATAGAAAACACACTCTTCTATAGAACGGTTCTGATAATGCCACTCTATGCCATCTGATTGTAAATGAATCTGGGACAACGGTCTCTCCAGCTCTGCAATGATTAAAAAACACAGGAAAAAACATGGCAGCACCTAGTACTTCAGCAACGGTCTCACATATGTATGGAATCTATGAGATGATCACCTCCTTACCTTCTTAATATCCTCTGTTCCATAACCTAGAGCAGCTGCTGTGGATGCAGCGCCAATTCGAAATGAATGTGACCCAAATTGCCACCCTTGTATCCCAGCCTTGCACAAGACTTGGGATGTAATTTTCCAGAATTGGTATTTGGTAAGGGGTGACTCATCCCTGTGTCACAGAAAACCTTCTTCACCATCTTCCCTAATCCGCACATATTCTTGTGTGGTCTTTACTGGGCAAATTTCTGCCATTGAACAGTGACCTAACACAAACACCTGACCTTTCCCCCATTGTTCCATGTTTTACTTTCTAAGGTGAATGACCAACTGGTTCTCACACAAGACCACATCCTTCCTCTACAAAGAGGATAGGGATGTGTCTGATTTGGCAGCTGCCACCAACTCACTTATATGCAGGGCCCCAAAAAATTCTATGAGAGTCGCGGATTTGAAAAGACAGGCTTCAAATTGATCTCTACAAACCATTTCCCACGTATGTCCTAACTTCACTAGAATGGCTGGTGATATGGGTGTGCAAGTGTCCCCTGTGGTCCCTCGCTCCTTACTCCACCCTTCAATCATCTTCCAAATGCGGAAGTCGATTGTGAATCCCTTACAACCCTGTGCCTTACCATAAAATGCCAGCCAGTGTGGACATTCTATCCTGAATCGATTTCGGAGACAACCCCTTCCTATAGCAGTATACAGCAAATTGCATTAACTGCTCATCTGGGGCAGGCCAACTATGGTCCAGACCTTCCTGGTCACAAAAGGCGAAATATTAATTACATGTCATAGCATAGCTGCGGCAAGTGCTAGGGGCTACTGCTGAACTCATGGCTCTATTAGCCTCAGCCCTCCAAGATACCATACCTTGGGTGGTAGAACGTCTGGATGAGCCCGTGCCCCAGGTGACAAAACCCTGAACTGGTCCATCTGTTGACGGGACAGGGCATCAGCTATTGAATGATCAACACCTGGCACATGACGTGCCTGAAAAACTATGTTGAACTGCAAACAGTGCAATGTGAATTCTCTAACTAGCACCATGACCCTTTGGGACCTAACCATGTGCACCACCGCTTGATTGTTGCACCAAAACGGGACTGCTGAGTTAGCCCATTCATCTGCCCACAGACATAAAGCCCCAACTATTGGAAACAACTCCAAAAACGTGAGTTCCCTTGTAACTCCGCAAGTTTGCCATTCATCTGGCCACTTTCCTGTGTACCATTTCCCCCTGTAATACATGCCATAACCGATTGATCCAGCTGCATCAGTTTGCACCTGTAATTCTGAGCCCAGCCTTCTTTCCTTCCTCCAGAATGAAATTCCATTCAGTTCCTCGAGGAAGCGTATCCATACTCTAAGGTCCTCCTTCATCCCTATTGAAAGCCTTCTCCTCTGATGCTGTTTTGTGAGGCCCTTCATGGCATCGCAAAAACGCCGCAAAAAAGGCCTGCCTGGTGCCACCACTCTGCAAGCAAAGTTCAGGTGCTCCACCAACTCCTGCAATTGCTTTAAGGTAACTTTTTTCTGTCTCAACATGTTGTGCAATCTAATTCTTAGGTCTTCCAATTTCGTTTCTGGGAGGCGACTGGATTGCTTGATAGTATCCAGTTCGATCCTCAGAAAAGTTAATATCTGACAAGGTCCTTCTGTCTTTTCTTCTGCTAACAGGACCCTGAGCATCCATTCCAAAAAAGTACTAAACTGCTCAAAAGCTGAACAAGACACTGAACACCCCATAGATAATGACTTGTACATATAAAAACTATCCTCAAATGCAAAACCCAATAGGTCAAAATCCTCAGGATGAATGGGGAGAAGCCTGAAGGCCGACTTGATGTCACACTTCCCCAGCAACGCCCCCATCCCGCAACTCCGCACCATGCGCACTGCGGCATCAAAATATCTATATCACACAGTGCACAGTTCCTGAGGGATCCTATCATTAACTGAATCCCCTGCTGGGAATGACAGATGGTGAATCAAATGGAATTCACCTGGCGTCTTCTTTGGTACGACCCCCAAAGGAGATACCCTAAGATGTGCCACTGGTGGGGCCTGGAAGGGCCCTAACACCCTTCCCTCTGCCACCTCTTTCTGTATCTTTTCTTTAACTAATTTTTCCCATCCTTTAACCGACTTCAAATTCTCCAACCACATGGCTACTCTGTCTCTTTTTGCTGGGATACGAAAACCATCACGAAAACCATCTAACAAAAATTTTGCTGCCACTTTATCAGGGTACTCTTTTAACCATCTCTCCAATATTAACACCATAATTGGACTGGGTCCCTTTCTGAACATTACCAGAGCCAGGAGGAGGCTTGCACCCTCCCCCAGCCCCCTCCCTCCTGCTCCACCTAGTCTACCTCTGGAACACGTTGCTGATGTGTGTGGCCCCATAGAAATGCAGCATTGATGCCTGAACCTACATGGCTTTCTACTACATGACCCCCGAGCATTGAATTCCCAGCAGACCTGGCAGGGTTGAACCACCTGGCCCGCTACTATGCAGGACACATTTGCTTGTGCTGTCTGAACCAAATGACCACTATCAAACCTATCTCCCAATATTGGGTGGGATGGCGTCATTAAGCGCAGCCAAAGTGCATCATGCGGCACATCCCAGCGCAAGCTGGGGAGCAGCACCACGTGCATATGGAACCCCTCATCATAAAGCAGCCACACATGCCCAGGGAAATCTACATAAACCCTATATATGAGGTCCATGTATTGAATTAAGGAGAGGGCTCTCTCAGGGTGGGCCCGGATAACCGTTCCCGCATAAATAAAAAACCTTGGTAACCAATTTGCGCAGCATCTATCTGGCTTGTGACGCCACACTTTCTCTCTATCCCTCTCCTCCTCTTTGTCCTTCTTCTTTTCTTCCACTTCCCTCTTTGTCCTTCTTCTTTTCTTCCACCTTTCTGTTCAACAGCTCAAATATGTCAACATATTCTCCTTATCAAATTTTTTTCACCGTGGCCAGCAAAAGGTGGTCCCCCAGTGGTAGAGACTGGTTGCCTTCTGGCAGGGCACACCTAGCTACTGAGTTATACCCAGTGTCCATAACTGTTGTCTGCGCAGGCACTGTTGCCACACCCATGCTCATATTGGCCTGATCTACCGCTAAATTCACTGAGGTCCCTGGTGCTGTTTGCACCCCAACTTGTGTCACCTGCTTATGCGAGGCTGTAAGGACCGGCACTGACTGGCTCTCGGTGCCCCACGGCCAAGTACTCGCAGTTTGTGTAGTGCCCAGCATGGTGATCGCCTCACCTGGCATTGACCCACCTGGCGCTGCTACTGGTAAGCTGTCCTGGCAAGCCCCCCTCTGCTCTGTCTGGCCAACGCTGGTTCCTTCACCCACATCTCGCTGCTCCATCAGTGACTCCTCTGTGGTAGGTATCTCTCCCACTTCCATGCTTGACTGGGACTGCGTGCTAGCCGATGCCAGCAGAGGCTGTCCCGAACGCCGAGTAGCTACCAGGGATTGTCTTCGCTGCATCATTGGAGTGGTTGCCACAGTAGATGCCCCAGAAGGGCTGGTCCTTTCTCCTTCTAGAACTGTAATATGAGACAACACCCATTCTCTTGAGTTTGGCCAACTTTTGGGCTTTGAACCCCCTACACAACTTCCTAACTGCTGGAGAACCTTCAGTCCTTCTCACTTGCACCCTTTCCCGGATGCTAAGCTTTTCCCACATGGACCTATAATCCAGCCATTCCTCTTCATCAGATGAAGAAATCACTGGAGGGGAGCATGGGGTAGCCTTGTGCTTAACTGGTTGCTTCCCCTTTTTTTCCTCCTTGCCCTTTTTTAGGGGCCATATTGCTTATCCTAATCAGGCACTGGGCTGTCCCCCAATCTCCAGTAAAAAATGCTCCCCATGGGTCTTAATACCCAAATAGGGAAAGGGAGCCTGTACTCAGCACCCTAAGTGGGTAGCAGGCTATGGCCAAGGTCTAATAATATTATCATGAATATACCCCAAATACTAATTAGCTGTAACAATTTATTTATTTGTGGGTTTTTTATTTATTTATTTACCTAGATTCATCATCATCATCATCATCATCATCATCATCATCATCATTATTATAGTAACCAAATTCCTTGGCCTCTCTCTTCCCTTTTTTTAAAAAATTATGTGTCTCACCCCTTGCTTTTCAAAATTTCCCTCCTTTTTAATCTAAAACACTACTAAAGGAGTAGACCTCCCTCTCCCCCCCCCCTTGGGGGGGTCTGCCCCTTTTTCCCTTTCCTTTTCTTTTCTTTCCTTTCTTTTTTAAAATTTATTTGCTTATTTATCTATTTTTTTTCATTTATTTATTTGTTTTTAAAATCAACAAGACGGAGCCTGCAAAGGCTCTCTACCACCCCAATGCCTTTTCACCCCAACCAGAGAAAATCTGTTCTTTTCTTCTTCTTTTTTAGAGCCGGGGCTTGGGCTTGTTTTCCAAAGTTTGCCCCCCCACAGCTGAACTTGATTGAAAAAACAGAGCCTGCAAAGGCTCTCCATCACCCTAGGGCCTTTCCCCCTAACCAGAGGGGCTGTGCTGCTGCACAGCCCCAAGATCCAAGCACTTCAAGCACTGTGCGATCCACGGCTGCAAAAGCGAAACTGCTTGGATCCGCAGTGCTGTCTTCCCTCCTTGATGCCGACCCAGACAGGAAGGGCGATGCAGGGCTGGGCAGCCTTCTTAAAGGCTTTTGCGCACCCAGCCTGCTTGCCTGAAATGATGCAGGCACCCTGCGTCTTCTCTCTCTGAACAGGCAGGCAAAGGAGCCCCGCCCAGGCAGCTCTGCGCCTAGTGGAGCGGTCCATGTCCAAAGTCAAGATAGTCATGGCAATGCCCAATTAGTCAATAGGAGAGGAAAATATTCATAACTTAATTATTTATCCTTGTAACCCTACTGCAAAATGTTTGTTCTGATTCGTTTTACATCAGCCAGTATCCTGTTCGTGTCAGTGCAACATAAAACGACACTGGTGTACCTTTGCTGGGCATTACAAATTGTACTATACAATTGTGCAATTGGTTGTATGTCCCTGACATGACCTATTGAGCAATGCACCAGAGGAAATGCTTCAGTCTAGGACTTCTACCTGGGTGCTAGTGCAACTACCACAGACACAATCTCAATTTGCATTCCCATAGTTGCAGAATAAGCTTTTGGCCATTGATGTACCGCAGTCTACATTTTGCCCAAGTTATTTGCTTGTCTTTCTTTTGTATTTACTCTCTCCTTTGTCTTCCCTTTACCTTCCCATAAAATAATCAAGCTCCATGGGGTGATCTTTTCAAAATATGGATGTTGTAATAGAGGTTATTTTGTAAAATCTTCTGAAATACATTTTAGGTTTGTAATTTCTTTCTGCTTTCTTTGTTTTGTGTTACAAGAAGTAAAGTATTTTTTTTATTGGAGCAGGGTAAAGAAGCAGGTTCTCCCTTTTGTTTGTTCAGTTTAGATTTCACTTTAGCACCAAAAATTGATAGGTCAAGAGTACACCTGTACTGAGCTCTCTGTAACAAATAAATGGCTTCCAGCAGGAATGCAGGTCTCCCTGATGAGTTTATGACCTCTGTAGTACTTCTTAGGAGGAGGTCACAAAGTGTGTCTTTAAGTCATCAGAGGCTGTATATGCATGAATGTTTTTCAAGAACAAGAGCAAAATCTTCACATTTTGATTGACAGACTATCTCTGATTAGCCTTGGATAGCTCGTAATTGAGTATATGGCAATTATTTAACACTCACTTCTTAATGGGAATGTATGTGATTCAATCTGACAGAGGATTACAAAATTATCCATCATTTTCTCAAGTTTATTTATTAGACTGTCTGTCATCGTGGTATAAAATACACAATATTAGAGTTTTAAGACATTGTTGATAATCTCTCAGCCTAGGTGTTATCAGTACATTCATTATCACACTGTATAACATAAAGTTGAGTTACTTTTCAAAACATAATAATCTGAAGAAATATTGAAACATTAACTTAAAATAATCTTGAAGAACCATTAAAGCCTCTTCTGAAACCAATGCTCTCTTCTGGAACATATAATGCTACGATATGTCAGAACATGTTATTTGTGTGCATGGTGCATGACCTTTGGGAAAAAATATGGTCAACTGAGCTGTGTATATTTAATTTTTTGCTGTCCACTGAAATGTATACTGACTGTGTTGATTCCTTCCTTCCTTATCAAGCATTTGGTTGTTGTTGTTTAGTCGTTAAGTCGTGTCCGACTCTTCATGACCCCATGGACCATGGCACGCCAGGCCCTCCTGTCTTCCACTGTCTCCCAGAGATTGGTCAAGTTCATGTTGGTAGCTTCGGTGACACTGTCCCACCATCTCGTCCTCTGTCGTCCCCTTCTCCTCTTGCCCTCACATTTTCCCAACATCAGGGTCTTTTCCAGGGAGTCTTCTCTTCTCATGAGATGGCCATAATACTGGAGCCTCAACTTCAGGATCTGTCCTTCCAGTGAGCACTCAGGGTTGATTGCATTTGGTAGGATGGGGAAAATAATAGAATCTAATCTTTACTTTTCTACCTGTAGTGTTTTTATACTCTTATTCAGGGCATGTAAAATGTGTGTTGCTTTCTTGTGCTCATGCCTGATGGATCTGGATCTACATTGATCTCTCTTTGATGCTCAAGTGATAAAATATTATATAAGGGTGCTTTAACATATGAGTTTTTTTCTAGAGGGATCAAAACACCCTTTTGCCTGGTTAACAACCAAACACTTATTATCACTTAAAGGTCACACTCCTTTGTGCAGTCCTCCATAACAGGGCTACATTTGAATAGTTTTGAAGGCTGCTGTGTTAGTTGTATCCAAAAGTAAAAACATACAAGCAAGTGTTAGTACAATACTGGAGACTATCGTGGATTTCCTGCTACAGGGAGGGAGTTGGACTTGGTGGCCCTTGGAGTAACTTCCAATTTACAATTCTATGATTCTACAGTGGTGTCAACATACAAATATGTTTATTCGTCATTGCTCTGAATGCCAGTTTCTGAAGAGAAAGACTTAAAAGAACCCTTTGTTGGAAGCTGTCTTTCCTTGAATGTAACAAGCCATCTGATCATCATTCCACAAGCTTTTTTGATCTCCTGTAGGTTGCATGTTAGCTAAATAACATTCTCACAGCCTAGCAGTGAAGAGAATTCTTTGTTGTGCTTTCTTGTTTATTATGTGAGTGTGCATCAAGTCAGGATTGACATCCTTAATCAGAGTTTTTACATGCTATGTTTCAGACTATAGCTCCCAGCTGGCAGATGTCATCCCTGAGTAGAGAATGAGAAGCCAGTTCTACAGATGGCTAAATGCAACATGGTTAAATAATATATTTGCCAATTAATGAGTCATCTTTCTTATATAAACGCTGGACATCTTACTTCTTCACAGAGAATATAGCACAGAAAATGCTTTGTCACAACTTCTAGTTAATCGTCTATCTCACTAAATAAAGTGTGTGTGTGTGTGTGTGCATGTATTTGTCTCTTAGAGGTCATTCTACTGCAGGCAGCTTGTTGATAAGACCCAAACCGATTGCTATTGAAACAAATGATCCTGATAATGCAAGGTAAAGTCTGCCCATTTATTTGATGTATTTCAGTCGGTTTAACTTCACCTCTGGATTTCTTTCCTTGATATATTTTTGACATCTCTCCCCATAAAAAAGAAGAGTGTTGAAAAAACAACCCTCATGATTCTATTTAGAGTCTATTCCTCAGGGAAACACATAGTAGCACAAGTAGGGAAAGCAGGAATGCCAATCAATCAATCAATCAATCAATCAATCAATCAATCAATCGCACTCAATTTCCCCCCATGTTCCTCTCACCCCCATAAACAGAATTAATACTTGAATGACAACTCATGTAACATATTGGCTGAGTTAATCAGTCCACATCTCCTCTGCAGCTGGTCAGTTTTACTTCAGCAGTAAAGTGGCATGATTCTCTGCTGTAACTCTAAATTACCTGAATAGGTTTTTCACCTACCTTCATGGAACAGGACAATCAGCGTGAGCCTCTTTCATGGAATGAATGATTTTGCCCAAATAACGTTCAGACTGGGTCAGTGTGGAACCATTTCATTCCTAGGGCAATATATTCCGGAGATCAGGCATGGAAAATAATGCCTATTTGGTGCTATTATTAGTCTTGCTTTAAAGAGGTATGAAGCATCATAAGGCAGAAGTAATTCTAAAGGTATACAGCAGAGTTAGAGAGCTCCTTCCCAAAGGCTGATTTCAGTTACAGAGAACCAGGGAGGAGGAAGAAGGCTGCTCCATAAGAAGAGTTATGGTAGAGCTAACCATCTAGTCCAGCTGTCAAATCAGATGCCTCTGTGAAGCTCACAGGCAAGGCATGGACACAACAGCAGCATTCTGCTCCATTTTCCTAGTAGCTGGCATAGAAAGGCACATTGCATCTGATACTACTTGTAATATATAGCTGTTCCATCTCAAGATAGTGCTGGTTTGATACCACCCCATTGTTCCTGCATCATGACTCTCACTTTTTCGGCTGGGATCTGTGTTTAAATCTGATGGAAAGAAGGGATTGTTTGGGAGATCATACCAATGTCAGGGGACAGGGGTATGATAAGTGATGCAGCAAAGGCATTTGGGAAAGTAATGTGGCTTGTGATCTACACATTTTATACAGTCACCATGTTGTTATGTTTGGTTCCTTGTGGTTTCAACCACAGAGATTGGCACTGCAGCACAGAGAGAATGCATATAAACATCCCTTGGTATATTCCTTATGACCTAAAGTCTGAGACACCTTAATGAACATCTGCAGATTTGAGACTGTTGCAGGTTGAATATGTATTACACGAACAACATTGTACACAATGTCTTTATATTTATGATGGAAATCTGAGATTAAAAATTTTCAGAAGTGGAAGATACTGAAGCCAAAACATTCATTCAACAGTCTTTGAATCTCTGTTTGTGTTCCTCATTTTTAACAACTACAAGTACAATCTGCTCCTCTCCATGTCAGGAAGAACTATACATAATGTAATTGTTTACTAACAACCTGGTTTTCCGCAAAAAGATAGCACTCAAGGTGATTTACAAACTTCTAAAAAGAAATAGACAAAACCAACATTTAGCTAAAATCTTAATAAAGTAATGTAAACCTGCCCCACCATAAAACTGTTGAATTTGCTTGGTAGAAATGGATGACAATTCTCTTTCTTTCTTTCTTTCTTTCTTTCTTTCTTTCTTTCTTTCTTTCTTTCTTTCTTTCTAGGAGGCGGGATTTACCAAAATACATAAATTTATATTCAGAAAAGAAAGAAACTTTTAAAAATTCAAATGTGTGGGATGGTGGAACTAGCAGATTTTTTTTTTCTTCAGTAAAATTATTCATAGTGCAGCCCTACCTTCAAATTACTTTAGTCAGAAGAGAATAAGACTGCTTCTACCTTTCTTATACTAAGGGCTGAATCCCATTGTCCCTGGGAGGACATTCCAAGGGGTGATAGGACATTTTAGGTTACCTGCTCTGTGTTATGTGATCTGTGTATTTTATACAGATGTTTCCTCAAAGAGGGGAATACAACCTCCCTCTAGCTGCAGAAAGGTTCGTAGCCAATGCTTCTGTGCTATCAGAAAATCCAATCAAATTCTTCAAAGTACCTCAGTTTATGTATGTGAAATATTGCTTCTATGTTCAGGATTCAAAATGCTGAGAAACAGCCCAACTGTACTTTGCAATATCACACCCATATTGACAGCAGGGGAAAAATGCCAAGGTTTACTATATAAAGGCCATCCTGAATGTTGATGACACTAATATCAGCAGTCAACATGGTCTATAAGATCCCCTCTTAAACTCACTTCAGTTCACAAGCAGACATCAAGCAATGAGAAATCCAAGAATCTGAAATGTTCTTTTCATCACAGTTCTCACACGAAGCAATTGTCATGGCATGAGATTTCTCTGTCCATTACAAGCCATGCATGTTCACGCAGCCTGGTGATGATGTAGTGATAGAGGAGTAGTCAACTTAATGTTCCCTGGGGCAGAAATATTCCTTCATTTAGGAAATTAAGTTAAGAGAGCAAGTAAGTAGTAAGTAAATATGGAGTCTGAGACCCACTTGTCTTTGCCTGTCACTAGCCTGGTTAGAGGATAAAATGCTATGGATCAAAGTACTTGTATTAAGCACACACTTTAAAGCATGAGCTTACATGCTCCTGAGGTCAGTGAAAGCAAGCTGGAATCCTGTTTGTAGAAGTTCTGCAATTTAAGATAGTCAGCCAAGGTAGTTTTTAAAAATGAAACATTTCTCTCATCATTGTCCCACATAATCCCCTTCATAGTCAAGAACCTGTGGAGGCTGAAGGATGAGAGGGGGGAGTCTTTAATTACCAAAATCATTGCTGCTAGAAAAGTCATCCCAACAGTAGTAATTTTGGATAATTCACCTGTCCCTCAGCCCCTACGGTTCCTGATGATGAAAATGATTACTCAGGACCTGTTGGGGCTCAGAACAGGAAGATGAAATATTTAATTTTCAAAAAATTGGCCAGGTTGATGGAATCATCAGCCTTACACTGTGGAATTTATATGAACAGGATTTCAGCCACTGTGTAGACTAATGTTGCTTGTGAAATTCAACCTTCTTCTATAATTTTTAACTTTTGATGCGTTCTGAAAATTTACCTATTTCTGCAAGCCTTCCTGTTTCATCCAAGTTAGCATCTAGCTCATGGATTAATGTGAATACTCTTTTCTAATTTGGGTTACTATGTATGTTTTATTGTTGTTGTACACTGCCTTGAAAATGTCAGAGCTAAGCAGCTTATAATTATTCATCAATAAATAACTGTTCACTTCTTTTCTTTCACACACACACACACACACACACACACACACACACACACACACACAGAGTGAGAGAGAGTGAGAGAGAGTGTGTGAGAGAGAGAGTTGTGGGTTTCCAGCCCAAATATTTTATGAGAAAAGGAGGTTGATACTTCTCTCTGTTATTCTGCCAGAGATGTTTCCAATCTGATAACTCTATAGTGACCTCCAGATTTACTGTTGCTTGGAGAACATGGATACCAACTAATGGCAAGAGTTTAAAATCTGGCCATGCAATGGTTGTTTTAGCTTGATTGTGGGACTACCATTCCTCTGTAGTTGTGGATGGTGGTGGTAGCTATGTGAAGGTTATTGGAATGCCATTTGGAATTTAATTAATGGATAACTAAGTTAATTAAAACTTAATTCCAGGCAAACTGCTGGGATTTTGTTCTTTAGCAATAGGTTTGCAATTTTACCAGAAACAGAACAAGGCCATTTGGATGGCTTGTGATATGTTCGATTTGTTTCCTTTCCTGTTGTTATCTTGAGAAATCTGCACTTTTGTTCAGTGAAAGCAAGATAATAGCTGTTGAAGTTACCAACCAAAGGTTTCATGCTGTGAACCAGACATTAAGCGTTGTGCAGCTGCAATGGAATTTTTAGCAGGAACATGCAAAGAAGACTGTGCCTTTATGCCACCTGTCATGCGTGACCTACAGTTAGGCAGCCAGTGATCAGAGGATGTTAGAATAGCCCATTTGGGACTGGATGAGAATGCTGCAAATGAACAATAAACCCAAATTGTTTTCAGCTACAGCAAACAAGGGTCAATTACTGGTGAGTCAGAAGTCCTGTGAATAAGCTCATCACAGCCCTTGTGACCCAAACAGCTGAGCAGGCTGCCGCCTCCTAACAGTTTAGTAGGGCTTTAAAGATGGAAATATATCTTTTGCATCAGGAGCTATTGGGTTGTAGCCTTTAGAGATGCCGTGCAGCAAATATGGTGTGTCAGATGCAGCCTAAAATAAAACAATGGACTGGAAAACATCTTCTATGGTTGAGAATGGTGTGCGTGTGGAAGATTGTGTTAACTTACCAATACCACCCAAAGCTCTCTGATGGGTTCTGGATTATGCAGCCAAAAAATAAATTATTAATTTCTGCTATAAATCTTGTTCCCTATTATTAAATTGCCATCTGTGTGTGTACATGTACATATATAGCTCCTTTCCCTGCTTTATGTAGGAAACAACCCCGTAAAGGAGACTTGGCTGAAAGGCTGGCCCAAGGACACCAAGTAAGTACTGTGATTAAGCTAGGATTTGAACTTGACTCTCCCTATTCTGAGTCCAATGTGAATCATTACACTATACTGACTCTATCAGATCAGGGATTACTACTGAATGATACCAAGTCTGAAACATAATGATAACAAACAGTGCAACAATTGATCTGTGTAATGTGTGTAAAAAATAATTTGCATAATATGTACACTGTTTTGTATATTTGCATATTATGCAAAATGTGTTGCTTAATTATATTTTGCATAAGATGCAAATTAAGCTGCCCAGATTTGGAGAACTGAAATATTTGGAGAATTGATGGCAGACCATCAATGGATGTATTTTGAACTAACCTGGGAAACTGGTTTTAATACCTAAGCTGCATGGAGAGTAAGTTAGGAGAGAGTGACAGAAAATCTGAGTTTGCTGAATTCATCTTTTTTTTCTGTCCCCTCCCTCCCTTTTTTACACTTTTATCTACATAGTTTAAAGGACAAATAGGTAAAGGAGCGTCACTATATTGTAGAGGCTCAAAGGAATTAGACATTTTACAATTTATTTTCTCTTCATCTTGATAGATTTTGGTATTTACAGCCACTAATAAAATTTTACCTGACTAAGACTAGCTGGTTCAAAACCCCTCTTAGCCATGGAAACTGACTCAGGAGTGGAACTGGGAAAGCCATCCCTTAAATACCTTGAAACCCTGTTAGGGTCACTGTAAGTTAGTTCTGACTTGATGGCACATAACAAAATAAAATTCTACATATAAGCTATTCACAAGGAAGCATACCCACATAACCATATAGTTTGAGCATAAATCATCCTTATCTAGAAGTCTTCATTTGCAGTATTTTACAATTATATGCACCTTATAGATATAAGTGTGGTTTTAAAACATGGTTTACTTGAATATATTTGTATTCTTACAAAGTAAGCCAGACAGGATTCATTTCATGTCTAATGTAATAATTTGTTGGCTGGAAGTGGCTCAGCATTACGTAGCATTTGAGGACTATTTTCTTCTCCCTTTCCTTTTCTTGGGGTATTATTTGGCTATAGATACACATAGGGGCAAAAACCCCTACAGCTAATGCACTCGCCTTACTGCGAATACAAACTAAGAGTCTGTCTGAATCTAATTAATTTAGACATACAATATCCCTTTGAGGTAGAAAAACATTATTAAACTCATTTTTCTGATAGCCAGAAAGGTTAATAATTTGCCCTGAAAAACTTTCTAAAATATAACCCAGAGGTTTAATATAATAAAGTGAGGAGCCCACATTTGCATGCTTATCTCACTTTTCTTCAGCTCTTCCATCCACTCCTCTTTCCACATTTTGTTTGGGGCATTTTTTTATGGAGAGGTAGTCCATTAGAAGTGTGCAGGTCTATATTTTTGTACTACATCTCCCAGAATTCCTCAGGCAGCTGTGGCTCTAGCATATATCAATAGAGAAGAGATAGCCCCCTGCAAAGTTTCAAAAAAGCCCCCCCCCCCAAACTCTCAAACCATCAGATGGAGCTATGATACTTGACAAGTAGTTTAAAGGGTGTTTGGGTTTTTTGGGTTTTTTTTAATAGCAGTGTTGTAGTTGTTAGAGGAAGAATCATTTCATGGTTCCATCTTTGCCCAGCAATCCTGCCTAACTGTCATGCTCTACCTTTAGGTCCACACAAATGCAGGATAGAATTCAGAGCAGGCTCTAATAGCTGACCAGTTTTAATTTTTATTAAGGTCCAGGTGAGTCCTGCACTTGATTGACTACTGATTTACCTGAGCCAGGAGCTATGCAAAACACAATGCATTTAGAAGGTTTCCTTACTTTCTTTAGCCAGAAGCTGGGCAAAAGCAACTCTCAAACTGTATATGAACTTTTAAAATAGGTAGGAAGGGACAGAAAAGTTGTCTTACAAGTTCTGCACAAAGTCAGCCAAAATAGATTAACATATGAACAAGAAACTACAAGGAATTAAATCCAAATAAAAATTGAAGGAGTGGAAAAGAAATATAAGTAACATTTCCATTAAGAAGAATAGGAATGATTTAGGGGAAATAAACCTACAGGGTATTATTATGAAGATTATTATTAATATGGGAACACAGCACACATACTAAAGAACCAAAGAACAAGAGCTGAATTCAAATTAAAATATTTTCCAAGAACATTTTATAGGATGTGGGGAGGGAGTAGCTTTCTTATAATAGATTCAGGAAGAAACAAGAAGCCAATAGCAAGGTATTACTCAGATTTGCATACCACAGGAGAAAGAGAGAAAGAGACTGACTGAGAGTGAAAAAGAAAAATGGAAAAACACCAGCTGGCCAATATAAAAGGGGGAAAGACACATAGCAGGAAGAATCAACCAAATGATTGTAAACAATGGGAAAAGGCTTGGCACAGAGACTCTTTTCAGGTAGGACAGGAGAAGGAAGGGAATTCAGTCAGGAACTAGGAAGGAAGAATGAATGATTAGATTAAAGATTAAAGCAAACCACAAGCATTCAACAACTTCAATTTCCAACTTGTCAATCTGTGTATGGTCTCTCTTTCTCTCTCTGAATTAAAAAAAAATCCTTTAAATGCACAGTGATTGGAACAGAGTTGTAACTAGCAATTTTGGTGCCCAAAGCAAGCAGCACCATGTCTCACCTACTTTGCCCTGAGACATGGACTTGCACCCCACCAAAAAGGGGGGCAAGGAGCAGCATGTCGTGTTCCCCTTAAAAGAAAGATAAAGTTTATGTTTTTTTTAAAAAAGAGGCTGACTACATGGGCATTTACCCTGCGGTTTGTTCTGTCACAGGAACAGGCTGATGTGCTCTAAAAGATGGCAATCAGATGGCATCTTTGCTGATTGAACCAGCCTGCCCCTAGAACAGACATACTTACACCTTTCTAGCCCCAGTCCGGGACTTATACTTTTTTGGCACCAGTACGACCTCTCTGTTTTGACTCATTCTGAACCAAAATAACCTTTCCTGTTTTAATTTGCCAATACAGTGGTGCCTCGACTTACGAACGTCCCTACATACGAACAATTCGACTTACGAACAGCTCCGTTCACATAATTTTGCTTCGACTTGCGAACGGAGCTTCGACTTACGAACAAAAAAACCCGCGGGAAATGCACTTTGGACTGCCTGGTACTGCCTGGTACTGTAATTTTAAAATGCAAACATTGGTTTAAAAGGTGCTTGGTTTGGTTTAAAGCTGCTTGGTTTTAAAGGTGTTTTGTTTAAAAGCTGTTCGTTCCCTCCCTTCCTCCTTTCCTGCCCTTTTTTTAACCTTAGGTCATCTTAGGTTAAAAAAAAATTCTCCCCCTAGTGGTAGAGGACGGATTAAATGCTTTTGCATTAGTTCCTATGGGAACGAATGCTTCGACTTACAAACCGTGCCTCGACATAAGAACAAAAAACAGCCGGAACAGATTAATCGGTTTTCAATGCATTCCTATGGGAAATGCTGATTCGACTTATGAACGTTTCGACTTAAGAACATCATTCCAATACGGATTAAGTTCGTAAGTCGAGGCACCACTGTATTGTGAAGAGAGCCACTTCAGGGTACTGTCAATTAAACATATCCTCTGTTCCTCAGTGGAGAGGCCAAGAAAGTGAAAAAAGTTAGGTATGTGTATTCGGTACATTTACCTAATACAGATGTTTAATAGACATACCTAAAACTGTTTTTAAAGTGATGCAGTGCATATTCACTGCTCTATTACACACTTTAATTTTTTTTTCACTCCCTCAGCCCCTCCACGGAGCTGAGAAAGTGTTTAATTTGCCAATGTCCTCAGTGGTTCTCTTCTGAAACCACTTCACAATATTGGCAAATTGGTAGTAGGCTGCTGTAGACCAAATAGGATTGGAAGGTACTGCTGTTCATTTTCCTATCAGTCCCCAGTACATTCACCTTTATATTTTAGTACCCTCTAAATTTTGATGCTCTTTGGGAAAGGCCCCATGTGACTGACCCTAGTTATGGCCCTATGCTGGAAAGTGAACTTTCTGTCACCAGGTCCCACGCTCTGCCTCACCCTTAAACTTTTCACAGAATGAACACCTGAAAACTGGATATAGCTCAGTGGTTTAGGAATCTGATTGCAAAGCCAGAGGTTGAGAGTTTGATTTCCCACTGTGCCTCCTTGACAGGGGCTGGACTCAAGATCCATAGGGTCCTTTTCACCTCTGCAGTTCTAAGATGATGATATGTTGATGATTAAAGACACAGGTTTTGAAAGCTGGCTTTTGAAGTCTGAATTGTCAGTGAGGTCCAGTATCTCTTCCAGTTGCTTCATAGGAAAGCCCATTTTGCCTTGGAAAAAGTCAGAATCAGTCTGAAGGGACCAGGTGCATCTTAGGATTCAGGATTCTGCTAAACAGATACAATAAATGATGTTATTTTTTAAATTCTTCTGGTCAACATGGGGCTTGAACATGGTGGTTCTGATCTTTTCTAGAGGACCCGTATTCAGTGCTGAAGTATTTCTGTTTTGCCTTTGGTCTTTCAAGTAGCCTTGATCTCTTTCTTGCTGCCTGTGGTTTTCATGTCTACATGAAACTGTTGTGACAAGTGGTCTAGAATGACCAATGGTCTTTTTGGCACCTTCACAACCAATGTGAAGATGATCTCCACCTGTCCCTCAGGTTTCCAATTTTCTAAGATATCTGTGGAAATTCTAAACAAGTGGAGATGGTTTTGGGGTGGATAAATCAAACAAACTGAAGCCTGATTAAGCTCAAATGAAGTGACTGTCAGTTAGCATATACACCAGCATGTAAGAAGAATTTTACCTGTATTCACACTAGAAGACCAAGTCTTTGCCTTAGGGATTTTGTGGACTTTGTGCTATTTATGGAGGTTTTGTGACTAAGAAATGATTTCTGGAAGCTTAGATTAGTTCACCTGCTGTGAAGTTGCCTAGAGAAAGTAGAGTATATCTTAGGGACACACAAAGTTTAAAAACCAATGAATGTTGTACTTTCTTAAGATGTTACTGTTTAAATTGTTATGGTTATAGTTAGGATGTTTTCTATGTTCTTTGGCCAGTATCCCATTTCTAATTTCATCTGGAAAGTGGACCAGTTGAATCAATTGCTAAATGGTGATTCAGTACTTATGTAAATCCTGTTGAATCAATGGCCGAAATCCAGTCGGCAGAATATTGCCAGGTAAATATTAATAACATCATCACCCAGTGTCAGAAAGTTTTATTTTAATTAAATGTGAAACTTCCTATCCCCCCTTTTTTTTTCTGGTTCTAAGGATCCCTAGGAATTCCTTTTGCCCTGGGGAAAGCCTATGGGAGCCTCAGGGTGGGGTGGGAAAACATTTAATATCAGAAAAATCAGCCCTGTCTGTCCTGCCACTGAATTAGGATGACCACAGGTGATCTAGCTGCAATTTTACTGGTATTTAAAGGTTTAATCATTCCATCCTGTGGCTTCCCCAGGGCAAAAGAGATCTCTAAGAAGCCTCAGAACCTGAAGGAGCGGATAGAAAGTTTTAAATTTAATTAAATTAAAGATTTCTGTCATCAGGTGATGACATCATCACCACTTATGTGGGGATGTTGTGGCAACTGGATTTCAGCCAGTCTGTCTATTCTACTTGGGACTACCCTGTTTCCCCGAAAATAAGACCTAACCTGAAAATAAGCCCTAGTATGATTTTTCAGGATGCTCGTAATATAATCCCTACCCCAAAAATAAGCCCTAGTTAAGTGAAATCCCACCCTCCACCATTGTGCAGCAACCAGAAGATGATGACATGACTGTCTTTGAATAGATTGTTGTACATGAAAAAAATAAAACATCCCCTGAAAATAAGCCCCAATGCGTTTTTTGGAGCAAAAATTAATATAAGACCCTGTCTTATTTTCGGGGAAACACGGTAGCAATAGGATACTAGTCAAAATGTTTTAATTCTTCCTGTAAGCCAACTTGGGAAGACTTTGCGCTGAAATAAAACATGAATGAATGAATGAATGAATGAATGAATGAATGAATCAATCAATCAATCAATCAATCAATCAATCAATCAATCAATCAATCAATGTGCACTAGCTGATTCTTCTCCTTTTTCTCTTGAAGTTTTTCTATAATCTATATCTCTAATATGTGGTTGATTTGTGAATGCTCATACACTCCTGTGTATCTCCCATTGGCTGAGTGCAAGTTCCAGATGCTCTTTTTTGTTAAGATATGGAAAAGGTCCTCCAGAGCTTAGAAAAGTTACTTTGGGATAAAAAGCTCCCAGAATCCTCCAACCAACAGGATCAGTGAGCATCATGGCCAGAGGGATTCTAGGAGCCATTTTTGCAAGTTCTAAGGCATTCTGTTAGAAAATGATGTTGGGATCCCCACTATGTCTTCCAAAAATAACTACACAAAAGTGATGTAGCAAATTAGTACTGCAATGGTTCTCAAAGGTTCATAAATACTAAATACCAAAAAGCATCATGGTGCATGCATATGTACCCCAAGAACAGAAACATTTAAATAAATGACTCTTGCTTAATACTTCTGACATTGTAAAATAAATCACCATTCAGTTATGTTCTGAGCCAACAGGATGGCAGGGTATTGTTAGCAGGGTGAGGTAGGGGACTTTATAGGAATGTTTCACAAATTCCACTTGTTTATCATGTCTTATAAAATCTTTATGGAAAATTATCTTGACATACAGAAAGTAGTTAAACATAAACCAAGCTCTAATTACTCAGGCTTCTTTCACAAATTTCAAAGCAAAGTATGTGAAAAATCTGTTTCATAGTAGGATGTGTATTGTAAGGCAGATAAGTAGAGCCCTATAATTACAACATTTTAAATGTTTCTTCCTATTTAAAAATAACTACTTTATTTATGTAAAACCTAGACTTCAAGATGGAAAAAAACCTGTTCCCTTACTGAACCAAAGCTTTCCTATATTATGTTTTATTATTTCATATGTTTTTCATCTGCTTTGATGTTATTAGCTGCTTTGAACACTTTTTAAAATGACAAGGTGGAATATAAATGTAATAAATATGTAAAACAACAATATTTCAGAGCTGAAAGGTTTTATTCTTTTTCAACTACAACTTCCAGAGTTCAGCAACTAACATGGTCAATGTTTTCCCCAGAAATATGCCTCTCCTTCATTGCAGTCCAAAAAAGTAACTTTTCCAGCTGCTGATCTTGCTGAATCTGTATGTGAAGATTCATCCTATCTAGGTTCTCAAAGAGTGCAGTCCTCTTATTTGTGAATTTTAATTTGTTACCTGTTTAATGATTTTTAAAAAATATTGTAATAATTTATTATTCAGCTTTTAACTTTGTTTTTTTAATAAAGAAAAAATAATAATGGCTCCACCTTGGATCCATTAGGAGAAAGGTGGCCTATAAATATTTTAAATAAATAAATAAATAAATAATCCTAACAATCCAAGATGGCGGAGTGCTAGCCAAACTGGCATTATAAACCAGCTGAGCCAAGTGGTGTTGGAAGCTGCTTAGGACAATCCCTGCATGGGCCTAACTTTGTGCCAGCATAGTGGCTGTGAGTCTGAGGAGTCTGAGCTGAAAGAGATTTGGATCAGCACAACCCTTGTCCTGCTCACCTTGTCTTCTTCACCCTCCCCCTTCATTGAACTTCTGCTAGTTGATCTCAGCCAACACAGTAGATGCAGTATTATAGCTGCCCGGTAATGCAGCTATGTTATTGTGCAGCACAGCAAATCAACATTCTACAAGGCAAATCTAAAAATAGGGGCAACCCAAACAAAAACCTGTAACTTTGAAATTGAACTTTGGATCAGCACCAACTTTGGCACATACATAACAGACAGTCTGCTCTTGCTCTGTGTCAAATGTAGGGAAGTGTGGGCAAAGGGCTTTTGAGTATGACTTAAAAGGTGAGCAGATGTCTTTGGAAAACATACACATTTTCATAGGGCTTTTGAGTATGACTTAAAAGGTGAGCAGATGTCTTTGGAAAATATACACATTTTCATAGAGCTTTTGGTCCAATATAATTTTTCTTCCTCAGGTTGCATGCCCCAAAGAAAAGATTTAGAAATTGGAACATAGCTTTCTAGTCTGCATTCTGCAGAGTGGGCATGGCAAAATTTGTTTATGTGAGAGGTTAAAAGTTGCATATGTTTCTCCATTGAATGTGTTGTACTTACTCACATATGCTTCACCATTTCAAAAAACAGCACTTCAAAATATTTTGGCACAGAGGGATTACAGATCTATCCTAGTTGTTCTTGTTCTGTTCTCCCCAGCAACCAAAGTACAGATCATGTGCTCATCATCTGGATTCCTCTAGTACTGGGTAATTCTACATGAGGGAAATTTATGCTGGAATTTGTGTGCAGCGTATGTATACTTAAACTTCCATTTTAAAAAGCCAGTAAATTCAGTTATTCAGAAATCGTCCGGTTCATATGTGGGGTATTGTGCTTCTGTATTCACAATTTGTACCCACATTGACAGCAAGAAAAAGGACGTGAAGCTTTACATAGCAAAGGGCAGCCAGAATGGTGACAACACCATTGGCAGGAGTCAAATTGGTCTACATGATACCCTCTTGGGCTCACTACCATTCACAAAGATATATGAAGCAGGGGAAAATCCCAGACACTGACTCCTTTTTTCATCAGTTAACCACTTCTCACCCAAAGCAACTGTCAGGGCTGGTTTTTTGATAAGTGTGAATGGCAGTGAGCACAAAAGAGTATATTGTAGATCATCTTGACTGCTGCTAGTGATGTTGTCAACTTTCAGGCTGCCCTTTGCTATGTAAAGCTTGGCATCCTTTTTTCTGCTGGCAATGCAGACAGGATATTGTGCAGCAATATCAGGCCATTTCCTGGTGTTTTGAATCATGAGTACAGAAGCACAATGGCTGACATTCATGAACTGGAGCTTTTTTGAAGAATGGAATCAATGTCCATTTGTACTGGCAGGTGTGAGATCAGCCCACACAAGGAGGTGTTCTGCCAGCACAAAAGGCTCTGTCCATTACAAACCCATTGCTTCATTCTTATCTTTTGCATTTGGATTGCACTTCCTGAATGCTTACTGAAACCTTAGGTCACTGTGGTGTCATTATCATTTTTCATTTACATGTTTAGAACAATAAATGCTTCATTTTCATTCTGTTTTTAAAATCAGCATCACTGGCCTTCTATTCATGCTTTGTATACCAATAGCATTTTGGTGGATGTGAATGCCAAAAGAAAGCCCTTTTCAGTTTCAGAACAATACCTATTTTATAAATCCTCTGACATTTTTTTAAATTATGCTGGGTTTGTTCAAAATGTAACCATGATTAATTTTGCTTGTCTTGACTCATTCATAATAAAGATTAAGAGTGGAGTTACTGTGCTATGAATGAGCATGGAATGACATTGCAGAATCAGCACCTCCTTTTTCCCTGTTTGTTCCATCTCATGGCAATTGTATCAATTTGTTCAGCTCAGAAGAACTTGATTTGGGCAGCTGGGTAAATGCAGACTAGGAACCAAAGAACTATGAAGCATATGAAAAAGTTTCATGATGTTGCAATACACTTACTGATCTCTTCTCATTATAACTGTTCATGAAGCCATGCTGATACCTTTTCAAAATCTGTGTCTGGATTATGAAACCCACCTTGACATTCCATAAGGGTAAATCTTGTTGTTCCTTTCAGAAGTGTTGTGCCTTCATAGCCAGGAAAATATGAGACAAAGGAAAGAGATACAGGCTGAAAGGATTTTCCCTGCACCTTGCCGGGGTGGGGTGGGGAGCAAAGAATTGTACTGTTTTGAGAGATGATTGATTAACTTCTTAAATGATCCAGCTTGTGGATCAATCCACTTTGTCTATATCAGCTGGTTAAGTTTGGAGCCTTTCCTAATGAATGAAGTCTGCACCAATACTTCATCCCTTGTCTTTCATTGATTTCCAGTCTAGGTTACCACCTCATATTATTCATTCGCAAATATTTTCTTTTTATGTATGCAGATAGACCAGGCGTTAAGTGCCTGAGCAATATAATTACAGAGAACATTTCCTGCAGTTCCTGAGCAGGAAACTCCAACCTTTAAAGTTTTCTATTCATTAATTTTAGGCATGTTTTAGGCATGTGTTACAAAGAAATGAGATAGATGCAATAGCTGAAATCCTGTTTCTTAGTGTAGTAGATCACAGTAGAATAGGTCCAGTGAATCAGTGGTGATTTGAAGAATCAACTCCTCCAAAAGTTCCAATAATTCAAACAGGCATACTCTGGTTGTGGCTTACTTTAATGCAGTAAGTCATAACTAGAGAAGGTGTATTTGAATCAGTGGAACATATGGAGGAGTTGACTCACTAAATCACCAATGGGCCTACTCTAGTGTGACTTACCACACTAAGCAACAGGATTTCAACCAATGTGTATATCATTTCAGAGCAAATTACTGTGCCCCATTCAAGTACGGCACACAAGTGTTACTGTTCCCTCCAATGGCACCTGTTCACTGTGTCTAGTACATAGTGGTTCTGTTGGAATGAATTTGGAGAATCCCGGTTTATCTTTTATAAGCAGCATGCTCATGTACATTGCCCAGTTGTTCCTGCTTGGTTTCTTCTTCAAGTACTTCTTCAATCGGCACCTGTCCTCCCTCCTTGGTCACCAAGCCACCCCTCCTGCTGACTCTGGCTTGTTTGCGGGTGGGGAACAAGCCAGAGATCCTGATTCAAATGTCAACACTAACACACCCTAACCCAAACACTAACAAAAGAAAGCTGGTAAATTGTTTAGTCCCTCACACTTGCTGGATGAACTAAGCAGAAATAATCAGTTATTGTTCACTAGCATAATGATTCATCCTGATACAGCATGGTTTCTGGATAGCTCCGTGATTTAGGTATTTGGCTGTGGAGCCAGACGTTGGGAGTTGGATTCCCCACTGTACCTCCTTGACAAGGGTTAGTCTTGATGATCCACAGAGTCCCTTCCAGTCTGCAGTTCCAAGATGGTTAACAGTATCAAAAGAAGGATTTTAATGTTCTCTCTGTAGTATATTTGCCAGCCTTCCTGGGGGAGTTTGGCTTGGACTCCCTCGGCCTTGCAGGACTGGGCCCTCGTTGCCTCTGGCTGCCCCACCCCCTCCTCAACATCAGCCACCTGGCTCGGGGGGAGGAGAAGGGGCTTTAGAAGGGATTTTTATTGTGATTATCAGTTGCCATCAGGTTATGTACATAGAGACCCACAGTGGATCTGAGGGAACAGGAAGGGGGGAGGGCGTTGGAGGGGGCAGCCATTGAGGTGGTGCTGGGTAGGGGAAGGAATAGTGGTGGGGGAAGAACATGCCCACGTAGGAGAAGAGAGGTTAGATATCTTACATCTATCCCCTCTTCTAGTCCTACCCCCAACCAGATGGTATCAGGTGACCATATCAGCAAACCCTCGAGCCATACGGTGCTGCTGATGAATGTCAGGTCAGTACAAAATAAGACTGTCCTCATCCATGATGTAATTCTGAATGAGGGTGCTGACCTGGCATGCATTACTGAGACCTGGGTGGGAGAGGAGGGTGGTGCTCCCCTCTCCCAGCTGTGTCTGCCTAGGTACTCGGTCCGGCACCAATGTCACTCAGAGGGTCGGGGAGGTGGAGTTGCTATAGTCTATAGGAGTTTTATCTCCTTGGCCAGGCTTCCCATCCCTTTGAGAGGAGGTCTTGAGGGCCTGTATTGTGTGTTGGGCTTACGAGACAGATTGGGGATTCTGTTGGTGTACCGCCCACCCTGCTGCATACCAACAGTCTCCCTGCCTGAGCTGACGGAGGTAGTCTCGGACCTGGTGTTGAGGACTCCCAGGCTGTTGGTGCTGGGGGACCTCAACATCCATGCCGAGGCTGCCTTGACTGGGGCAGCTCAGGACTTCATGGCCGCCATGACAACCATGGGGCTGTCTCAATGTGTCATCAGCCTGACACATGAGAAGGGCCATACCTTGAACCTGGTCTTCTCAACGGGACTAGAAGATGGTGGTCTGGATGTGGAGGGGCTGGTTGTGACCCCATTGTCATGGTCAGACCACTTCCTGGTCAAGTTTAGTCTATTAGCTTCTTCTCCCCTCTGCAAGGGTGGGGGATCTATTAAGATGATTCGCCCTCGGAGACTAATGGATCCGGATAGTTTCCTGAATGCTCTGGGGGATTATCCATCTGATATGGTCGGCACTCCTGTCGAAGCTCAGGTCACCCTATGGAATAGGGAGATGACCCGGGCGGTTGACACGATTGCGCCTAAGCGCCCTCTCCCTGCACGCAGAGCCCAGACAGCTCCTTGGTATACATCTGAACTGCAGGTGATAAAGCGAGAGGGGAGATGGCTGGAGCGCAGGTGGAGGAAATCCCGCTGGGAGTCCAATCGAACACGACTTAGAGCCTATTATCGGGCCTATTTCGTGGCAATACGGCTGGTGAAACGGCAATATTTCTTCAGCCATATTGCTTCCTCAGAATGTCGTCCAGCACAGCTGTTTCGGGTGGTCTGGGATCTTCTTCAACCAGGAAATCCGGTGGAGGTCCCGGACTGCTCATCAGCTCTCTGTGATGAGTTTGCCATTCATTTTGAGGGAAAAATCGCTCAGATTCACAATGGGTTAGACTCCACCATTACTGCAGAATCAGAGGATGTGTCCAGTGTGCCATGCTTAGGTCAAGTATTAATGGATGAGTTTCAATTGTTGAGACCTGAGGATGTGGACAGGGTGCTTGGATCTGTCCGTTCTACCACCACTCCGCTCGACCCTTGCCCATCTTGGCTAATTGGAAGATCTGCCAGGGGGGTTCACACCTGGGTCCAGGAGGCCATGAATGCCTCTTTGAGAGAGGGAGTGGTCCCTACCACCTTGAAAGAGGCGGTAATTCGGCCACTCCTAAAAAAGCCTAACCTGGACCCAAGGCTGGTGGTTAACTACTGACCAGTGGTTAACCTCCCTTATTTGGGCAAGGTGTTGGAGCGGGTTGTGGCCGGGCAACTCCAGGCGCTGCTGGATGAAACGGATTTTCTGGATCCATTTCAATCGGGTTTCAGGCTGGGTTTTGGTACGGAGACTGCCTTGGTCTCCTTTGCCGGGAGAGAGATTGGGGGAGTGTGACCCTGTTGATACTCCTGGACCTCTCAGTGGCTTTCGACACCATTGACCATAGTGTCCTTCTGGATAGGCTGGCTGGGTTGGGAGTTGGGGGCACTGCTCTACGGTGGTTCCACTCCTTCCTGGCTGACTGTGTCCAGAGGGTGGTGCTGGGGGACAGTTGCTCTGTCCCATGGAGTTTATGTCATGGAGTTCCTCAGGGCTCGATACTGTCCCCCATGCTGTTTAACATCTACATGGAACCACTGGGAGAGGTCATCAGGAGGTTTGGGCTGAGGAGTCAGCAATATGCTGATGACACTCAGCTCTACCTCTCGTTTTCCACCAATCCAGGTGAGGCGGTTTCTGTGCTGAAATCGTGTCTGGACCTGATAATGGACTGGATGAGGGTTAATAAATTGAAACTCAATCCAGACAAGATGGAAGTGCTGTTAGTGGGTGCTTCGCCGGACAGGTTGGAAGGCCATTTCCCTGCCTTGAATGGGGTTGCACTCCCCCTAAGGGACAGGGTCCTCAGCCTGGGGGTGCTCCTGGACCCCAGTCTAACTCTGGAAGCCCAGGTGGACTAGGTGGTCAGGGGCACCTTCCTTCAGCTACGGAAATTATACCAGCTATGGCCCTACCTGGACGAGCGGAGTCTCATGACAGTTACACATGCACTGGTATCATCTCGTATAGATTACTGCAATGCACTCTATGTGGGGCTGCCTTTGAAGACGGTCCGGCAACTGCAACTGGTCCAGAATTGAGCTGCGTGGCTGGTGAGTGGTGGGGCTGCTAGGGGACACATCAAGCCGATTCTGTTTAAATTACATTGGCTACCAGTTGCTGCCCGGGCCCAATTCAAAGTGCTTGTTTTGACATATAAAGCCCTAAACGGCTTGGGCCCTGGATACCTGAAGGACCGCCTCCTTCCATATGAACCTACCCGGCAGTTAAGATCTAGCCAGGGGGTCCTTTTGAAAGAGCCATCCCTCGAGGAGGTAAGAGGGATGGCTTGTAGACAAAGGGCCTTTTCGGCAGCTGCCCCCAGACTATGGAACGTCATCCCAACTGAGATTCATCTGGCGCCGACGCGGTGACATTTCAGTGCCAGGTCAAAACCTTCCTGTTCCAGAAGGCTTTTAATTGAAATAATATCAACTGTGGGTCCTGATGGCAACTTTTAGAGTATATATTTTAATTGTATTTTGTTTTATCTTTTTTACTGTAGTGAAATTGCTGTAAGCCGCCCAGAGACCTTTGGGTAGTGTGGGCGGCATATAAGTTAAATAAATAAATAAATATTTGGTTTTCCTTCCCATCTCCTGAGATGGAATCCCTGTGAGGTGGTTTTTCCCCTTTCTTTCTCTTTGCTTCTACTGAATTTACATAATATATTAATAACATAATGCTGGCTCATTTGCTTCTATTGATGTCAAAAGGAAGCAAGCTAAAATAAAACAGAAGTGCCATGTTGTTTCTGTCCTTTCCCCTCAGGTAACACATATAAGCCCCAGTTCACACCCTAATATTATCATACCAATTCTTCCTGTAAGATGACTGCTTTGTTTTTCTTCAAACACTAAATGTTTTCCCTTTTTTCTTTTCTTTTCAGTGTCAGCCAGATTTTTACGCCCTCTCTGGATGCCTGGTCCTTGTTTTGTTTTCATGGTTCTTAAAGCCAAATCCCCCATTCTAAATGGCATGTCAATACGAGTGTCCTTGTGTCCATTTCCCCTAGTGTCTCTTGATTGATATTTTTAGGGCAGATTGCCTCCACCCATCACCTCAGCATGAATTTACTGCAGCAGAGCATAAAGCTGTCACTCAGCTGATTTCTTAGTCTTTGTTCTTCAGGAATCGATGACTACTTAGGGAGAGTGACAATGCCTGAGGAAGAAAAAAATGTGACCAAAGGTTTTGTACACTTTGGGTAGACTTTTAAATGTAGCTTATTCTCATTGGACTCCATGGCTGGGATGTTGTCCATTTTGCAATTTTTTTTCTTCTACTGAGAGGTTAAATGATTTCACCAATTACTGATTACTCCCTTTTTCCCATCAACATCTGTGGCACTCTTCAGGGGATTGTAACATTCTGTTATTTACATCCTTCTGCTTCAAACTACTATCAGAATTTAGAATCCTATCCTGTGAAGAGGTGCTGGTAACATAAATCAGACATGACAGTTTTGGAATGCCACAATGGCTCTAAATTTAAGACTCTAAAGCAAAGCTATTGGTGAGCAAAGAATTTCAATACAGTATTATACTTAACCATTTCTATTCAACAATTTTAACTTATAGTTCAGTGGGCTGGCATGCCTAGCTATGGACTCAGGGACTAGTAGGTTAAATCCCACTGTGCCTCTAAAGAGAGGAGCCAGCTGAGATCACCTGGAAAGTACTTGGCTGATGGGATTACATGCTCTGCCACTTGTGTACCCTGGGTGACCTATGTGACCTCAGGAGCTACTAAAATTGTCATTGATGTGATGGGATGCATGCTCACTTGGAAGCATATACCTTAAGCACATACTTTAAGTTTAGTGGACGGATTCCCAAGTAAAGGTGTATACCACTATTATGGGAGCCATTGATGGCAGATAATGTTTCATAACAATGTAGGGTCTGAGACTAGAGCTCCTTTCTCCACTGTTTTTAAAGGCAGAAGCCTTATTCAGTTGTAAGGTAAGTATATATATTCCATATGTGAATACTGGAAAATACTATCCCTGTTCCTTGTGTCATTATTGACTGTTTAAAGAGGAGAACATATTTTAACACTGAAGGCTCTACATATGAACTAGATTCTCTTCCCATCTTTCTTTTCCTGTATTCTGGCTTACATGTAGAGCCGCCATGATATCAACTGGGCATTAGCATTCTACCATAATCAAATGTGGAGTATAGTAATTTTTAAGATACTGAAAATGGGCTTGTTGGACCAAATAATTAACAAAATTTAAGTGATCTAGAGGGAAGTAATTCCATTTGTTATTGTGAAGGAGTGGAACTTTCACCCATTTTGCACTTGACTCTTAGGTATATGAAATGGATGCCTCTTCATTTGTTACAGATGCTGTTCAGAGTGGGAGTGAAGAAGAAGTGTATTGGATGCTCAGTTCCAAAAAATAAAATAAAATAGAAATTTTCAGTTTCAAAATCTCCTGGGGCTAAAAGCAGAATGGAATGCAGTTTGCCTTAGAAATCCATATATTTGTGAGGCTTGTAATATGTTTTCAGTAAGGAAATGTGCACACAACCCTTCCCTATGTTTCAAAAATGTGCATGACTAAAACTATATAATCTGAAGCATTATTCAGTCCATATGAAAAATGTGTAAATTACAAAAAAATGTGTACCAAGGGCATACTTGAAAAATCCACACCAAAATAACATACTCATTCTGTGTGAGAAAAATAGAAGTGTCTCAGTCTGATATCTGAATGGAATGGAATAAAAATGTCAGTTGGAAATGAAGAAACCCAAAGAGATTTCATAATGCTAGTTCAGAACAGGAGAGTTAAAAGTTTATCAAAAAATTTGTTCATTTGAAGGAGGAAATGAGGTGCTCATGGGAGGAGCAAAGATTTAGCCTAGAAAGCTGGCAATTAAGGAGAAATTGAAACTTAACGAAGGGTTAAATCCAACATTGTGCTACCATAATATTGGTAGTCCAACAGGACTTGGTCCAGTTCTTTGTACCTAAGTAATCCCAGTTTGTCAGTCCTTTGGAGCAGATTTGGAAGGCTTGTCAACACAACAATTGGAAGGAAAATTGTTGCTCTTCTGATTTTTGGGAAATTGAATGTGAAGGATGTGGATATGAATGAGAGGGATGTGTTTTATGTGTAATGTGCTATGTTTTTATGTCATGGATGCTATGTTCTTGTGTGTTTTATCATTATTTGTACTGGAAATGGCATTTAATTTCGTTGTAAAGTACAATGACAATAAAGTAAATTCTATTCTCTTCTATGTTTCTGACATAACTGTTTCCAACAATAGTAGGGCACTACTGCATGCTGCACAAGACTCTACTGTCCTTCTAATTGACTAAAATGGAGGGAAGAATGTGAAATTTGGAGGGAGAAACAGAAGATGGGGAAGTAGTCAGGAGGATAAAGTTAGTCAAGCTTCAAAGATAATACAAGTTTACTAATATGAAGAATCTACAGTTCATTACTTTTACTTGGGTAAAATTTGGTGATAGGTACAAGGTCTTTGCAGAGGAGTTGGTCCCTGGATTAACTTTGATGGATAGTGCTACCATATATTTTGGCCACTTCAGACATTGGGTGTTGGTTAATTAACTCAATGCATGAAAAAAAAAAAAAAAAACCCTAATGGCTTCATGCAAAGGAGCTTGATGAGGAGGCCTGTGAAGACTTAAGGGACTAAATCATGTCTAATCTCCACCTAAACCTGGGCATCAGCCAACTAAATCAACTAGGGGCCAAAGGCAAAAGATGATGATTGCACTTCTGTATGGAAAACTACAGGTGTGATGGTAGCTTTTATAATCTACTATAATATTGAGATGTGGAAGGCAATGGAAAATTACCACATTATATCTTCCTAATATCCTTGAAGATGTAAAGTGGTGCTTTTCCGGTGTGGTGTAGTGGATAGACTGATGGACTTGGACTCTGGAAAATCCCTGCTCAGCCATGGAAACTCAATGGGGGAGTGAAATTGGTAAACAACTCCTTAAATATCTCACTTACTTTGGAAGCCCTATGAGTCTCTATAAGTTAGTTCTGACTTGACAGTGCAGAGTACTCTTGAACACTTCTGCCAAATCTGGGACAGTAGGTTGGTCTACTAAGCCTCAGAACCTACCTGTAATGAGAGAGGTCTGGTCTACCCACAGCCCACTTAAGTCACTCATCTGTGCTTGTCACCTTCACTGAGGTAGACCTCACATCTCTTCTTCACTGAGGTAGACCCCACATTTGCTGCCTCAGGAAGGCTTAGTATGCTAACCAGTTTACTCTGTACTCCCCCAAGATCTGGTCCACTATCATTTTTTTTCCTATAGTGGTAGACCAAGATGCTGGGTCAGTCCTAGAACTTGGGTTGAGGATGCTTTCGATGGGGTAGCAGAGAAATTTAGTCTTCATTATGTGTTCTGAAACCTCAGTTGCCTCATCCTGGTTATAGCCCTGGGATGATCATTGGAGTGTGTGAAATTAATCAGCCAGGATCCACCTACATGGATACTGGGCATGTCATGTTTTATTTGGGCAGTAATAATGCACAGCACCATTATAGTTTTGAAGTCACAATAACAAATGATTTAAGTGCAGCCATTACAAGCTTAGTTTCATACTTAAACCATGTAATGCTTATGCAATGAAACAGAAATCCCTATGACATCAGTATCATGCAAGTATGTGCCCTCACTGCTAATAAAAATAAAGCATAGAAATATCCTGTGAAGAGCTCAGAATGACTATAAAACATATGGAAACACAAGGACTGAATTTCATAACGGGGGATTTTAATTAGGGAAAGACAGGGAAAGTACCTTGTGGAGATTTTGTTGGAAAATACAAACTAGGAACAGAAAATTAGTGTGGAGAATGAATAATAAATACAGTTTCTTGGAGAAGAAGAAAAATTTTCAGTCTCCCAGATCACATTCAAATACTATCAATAAGACATAGAATTCTGTTGTTTAGCTGAGTAAGTCAGACTTGAGTAGGCCCATTGAATCAGTGGAATTTGGTGAGTCAACTCTTTAGTAAGTTCCACTGATTCAAATGGGTCTACTCTAGTTGTGACTTTCTATAGTAAAGTATGTCCAACTAGAATAGGTCCTTTTGAATCGATTGAACCTATGGAGGAGTTGACTTACCAAATCCCATTAATTTGGTGGGCCTACTCTAGTGTGATTTACTACACTAAGGAACAAGATTTTAGCCACTATTTGTTAAGAAAGGCATTCATGATGGGATCAGTAAGAATGCTTGATCATTTAGCTCATATGTAAATGTTATATGCCCTAAACTGACAAAGATCTCAGTAGATATGACTAACAACCTGAAAGTAGAAGAGGGGAAAAAAGATGAAGACATTAGTGTTAAAAAAGAAAGACAAAAATATAGCATTTAAACCAAAGTAGGGAAGCCAAAGTAAAATGTTGGTGTGCAGAATGGAAAAGAATGCAGTGCCGAAGAACCTTTGAAACTGCTTTGGATGCAATGCAACATCATTATTTAGAGCCATCCAAAGGCATAGCTGTGATGATGTCCTACCTTTGGTGGGGCAGGAATGAGGAGGAGGAGGCAGTGGAAGAAAATGAAAGATGGGTTTATAAAAATAAGTTTCTGAAAGGAAGAGGGACAGTATAAGGCCAGCATCCTGAAAACTCTGTGACAGATTGCTGGATATTTTGTTGCTTCTTCACACAATATATCAGTATGAATATCAGTGCCACTTCGTAAAAAAACCTTCTTGCTTGGATGCACACTTGCAAAGTGGCAGTGATCCTATTTGAACACATATAATGTGACCTAGTGCACTGAGGTGGGGAATTCTGCAATTGAGTTAAGCATGTCTTTACAGTTTAGTTCCGGCCCTTCTTTATATATTACTTTTCACCCACAGAAGTTTGACAAATGGTTATGGTTCTTTAACAGCACATATTTACCAACATTCACAAAACAATTGCCTTTTTGTGCTTAGTATGAATGCAGAGAAACAAAAATGCAGGTGAAGAGATGAGAACAGATGGTGCTTGGGGAAAAAAAAGTTTCCCTAGATCTTGAGCCAGTATTCCTGGATGTTTTATATTGCCGCTGAGTATAGTAACTGCAGACCTTCACGCTGCACAGATGGAAGTGTGAGTTTTGAGGGCTATTGAGCATGTGGATTTTCCCAGAGTGTCACAATTACAGAAACATCTGTGCTAAATAACTTCAATCTGATCCACTGTAGAAATTGGCAATGTTCAATAACCCTCAATATCCCTTTCCCCCTGAGGTGAGATGACTTGGTGGTTGCACATTGGGCTGCTTCATAAGCCATGTTAACAGCATTAATTCAGGCCTTACACAAAGGGTTCTCTTGTGGTCTGTTACCTGCAAAACCCATATGCCTTTTTCCTTCATTGATTTACACACTGATTTTATTTCAAATGTGCATCACACCTGCATCTTCCATGGCCTTGCCATCTGAGAGATTTTACAAGGATAAGAACTGGAATGAAGCTTCTCTTGATCTTCTTTGTGTTTTTTATCTGTATGTGTGCATGCAACCCAAATCCACACCCATTCATTCAAGTGCAGAGCTGGAAGGGACCTTATGGATCCTTGAGTCCAGCCCCTGTCAAGGAGGTACAGTGGGGAATCAAACTCCCAGCCTCTGGCTGTACAGAGGTGGAGGTGTGCTACTTTGAGTTCTCTGCGTAAGTGCCCTGCTGAAAATACCTTCCACATACTTCGGCAGCATCCCAGTTCAATTAATTAGGGGGAAAGATGAAGTTTTTAAAAGACATATATTTTTTCCCCCAAGGGTAGAAACTCTTGTGGGGTAGGCAGTTGATTTCTTATGTGTGCCTTAGTTATGAAGTAGCTGAAATGTGTGTGTTGTTGTCAGCTGAAGAACGAACACATATAACAAGTGATCAGAACCAGTTCAGGGGGAGTGGACAGCTAGTCAGACGGGCCTGAGTGTGTTTTTGCCATCTTCTCCAAACCTATTTTAAAATTGCTACTCTTAGAATCATTTCTTTAGGCTCACTTTGTACAAGGCCAAACAAATAAAAACAAAAGGTTATTTATTTATTTATTTATTTATTATTGAATTTATACCCCGCACCATCTGGCAACCAGGCCACTCTGGGCAGCTAACAACAATATGTGCAACAATATTGAAACACGATAAAAAATAAATTAAAACATAACCAAATAGGGTAAATTAAAACAGATGGCAATCAAGGTAGTAAAAAGGGTGATGGAGAGGATGGCAATAAGGATGGCAAAAGGAAGGCTGAGATCTTAATGCTCCAGGAAAGCCTGGCGGAAGAGCCAGGTCTTCAATGCTCGTTTGAACCCATCCAGTGAGGGTGCCAGGCAGATCTCAATGGGAACGTTGTTTTATAGGTGGGAGGTGACTGCTGAGAAGGCCCAGTTTCTTGTTCTTTCCCTCCGGGCCTCCTTCGGGGTCAAGGCCCTCAACCACCCTGCCAGTGAAGAACGGGTATTATGGACAGATCTGGCTGGGAGCAGGCATTCTGATAGGTACCGAGGTCCTAAACTGTTTAGGGCTTTTAATGTTATCATCCTAACCTTGAAGGTGATGCAGAAACGAACCGATAGCCAATGAAGGGCGGGCAAAGTGGGGAAAATGTGCTAGAATTTCTTCACCCCAGTTATTAATCTGGCTGCCGAATTTTGGACCAGTTGAAGTCTCCGCATCAGCCTCAAGGGCAGCCCCATGTAGAGAGCACTGCAGTAGTCTATTCTTGAGATTACGAAGGCATGAATCAGCATCGTGAGTGCCCCCACATCTAGATAGGGATGCAGCTGGGCAATCCACTGAAGATGGAAATGGGTTTCCATGGTGAGATCCGGGTCCAGGCAGATGCCCAAGCTGCAAATCTCACTCTTCGTGGGAAGAGTCACTCCCCCAAAGGAGAGGGAGTTTCCCAACCCACTGACGCCAGTGCCTCCCACGTGCAAGATTTCCATCTTTTCCAGATTCAATCTCAGTCCATTTGCCCTCATCCACTCCAGAACGGTCTGCAAGCAGCATTCAAGGGTTGGAACAGCATCCAGTGCAGTTGGAAAAAAGGAGAGGTAGAGCTGGGTGTCATCAGCGTACTGATGACACCGGGCCCCACAACTCTGGATGACTCACCCAGCAGCCTCATATAGATATTAAATAGCATTGGCAAGAGGATCGACCCCTGCGGAACCCCACAATTGAGGATCCATGGGGTGGAAGTCATCTCACCAAGCTGCACTCTCTGGGGATGGTCCTCCAAGAAGGAACGGAGCCATGCCAAAGCGAGGCTATCAATTCCCAACTTGGAGAGCTGCCCCAGGAGGATACTGTGGTTGACGGTATCAAAGGCTGCTGAGATATCGAGGAGGACCAACAAGGACATATTGCCCTTGTCGGCCTCCCTCAGTAGGTCATCCTGCAGGGCGACCAATGCTGTTTCCATACCATGCCACGGCCTGAAGCCCGACTGGAACAGATCAAGGGCATCAGTTTCCTCCAGGAGGGTCTGGAGCTGATCGGCCACCACCCTCTCAACCACTTTACTCAAGAAAGAAATATTGGTGACGGGCCTATAATTCCCAATTTCATCCACCACCAAATTAGGTTTCTTTCTAATGGGCCTAATGAGTGTCTCCTTGAGGGCAGGGGGAACCATGCCCTCCTGGAGAGACCCATTAATTATTGTGGTGGCCCATTCTGTTGTTACCGGCTTGGCTGCTTTGATGAGCCAGGCCGGACAGGGGTCTGAAGAGGAGGTGGTGGCACAACAGCCCGCAAGCACCCTGTCCACCTCATTGGACATCACAGGTTGAAAGCAAGTTAACCTCACCGGGCAAGATGATGCACTGGACATCTTACTCGATCTACTGTCTGTAGAAAGGGATCAAGGTCCCGACGAATGGCCTCCACTTTAGATTTTGAAAATGCCGCAAATTGGTCACAGGAAATACTAGAGGGAGGCCTATCACTGTGGCCAACTCTGGATAGATACTATACTGAAAAGTTCCGCCTGCTGGTTGTGAGCTTCGCTTATTCGGTCAGTGAAGAATGCTCTTCTAGCAACAATTACCCGTATATTTGAAGCACCCTCACTGGAGTAACAGGCATCCCGCTCCATTGTAGGAAGAGGAGGGAGGGAGGAAAAACCTTGCACCTGGCCAGAGAAGGAAACATTAGAGCCCGGGATCGGAACCAAGTGCTGAACCTGGGATCTCCTAAAACGGCCAACGCTCCCTCCAGCACCATATCTCCCCCCTCCCTGTCACCACTGATATTCCATTATGCCCCCACATAATCAACTCTCCAGGCTGATCATCAATCACCAGGCCTTAATTCTACCTAGGGGGGAAGCAAAAGAGAGTGAGAGAGAGAAGAAAAGAGGGAATTCTCACCACACTTAATCCCTAAACTAAAGAAAAAGGTAATCAACAGCTAAAGCATCAGATGGACATCCAACTTCTGCTTGAAAACCTCCAGTGAAGGAGAGTCAACCACCTTCTGTGTTTAGTTGATTCTGTTATCAAATAGCTGTCAGAAATTCTTTGAAACATTTAGTTGATCTCTTTTCTCCTTGAATTTGAATTTAAATTGGGTCTTACCATTTCGATCTGCAGAAAATAAGCCAGATCCATCTTCCACAAGACAGTCCAACTTTTCTAGAAGTTAACCATAACCCCCTCCATCATTTCTCATAGGGCTTGGTTTCCAGACCTTTTACGATCTTGGTTGCCTTCCTTTAGACATATTCCAGATTTGTTGACACACTTTTTAAAGGTGAGGAGCAGAACTGGAAACGGTGTCAGAGCTGAGGTCTGACCAACGCAGAAAAAAGTGGGCACTTTTTCTTTTTTTTGTTCTGAGGCTGCCTCCAGTTTCTTCTCCCTACATCTCCTCTATAACAAAGTGTTTAGAAAACCTGAAAACAAGGCAGTAAGTTCTAGGGGCTTCTGTAATTTGCAAATCTCTTTCCTCTTGTACTGTTCATGAATTGACTTATTTACAAGAAAAAAAGTAAATTTTATTTTTTGCATAATAAGGATGTAATGAATGCTCACATATTTTCTCATGCTAAATAAAAAGATTAATATTGGCAGCAAGATTCAAGACCAGTTTTTTTCCCTGTCATCATTAGTATTACCCTCAAATACTTTTTCATCTGCAAAAACACTCATATTTTGGATGAAAAAATATTTTCAATATCATGCATAAAACCTTGTTGTATACAAAAATAACCCCTCAATTTCCATGATTTTTAAAACAAAGTTCTATAAGGATGAAGGAGCATAGTAAATCTCATAATCTCATCTATTGGGTTTTTTTTTTTTTTAAATCATTCTTACCTGTACAAAAAAAATAAACAAAGGTTTTGTGGCTGTTGGCTAATAACGGTTTCCAAAGACCAAATATGAGATGGACTGACTCTCTAGAGGAAGTCACTAGCTTGGGTTACAAGAACTGAGCAGGGCAGTTGAGGACAGGACATTTTGAAGATCACTCATTTACGGGGTCACATAAGCAACAACAACACAACCACAACAAAGTGCTTCTTACTTTGTAAGAGGTCAGTATGAGGCTGTTGCACTCTGCCAGTATGCAAACCAAATATTTATATTTATTTTATTTATTGCATTTCTATGCCACCTTTCTCTCTAATCCTAACACATGCAAGTGTCTCATTTTTCATTGTACAATCACTCCTCTGGAGGTATGAAACCTTCCAAGTTTCCCTCCTTCAATGGAATGCCATCCAGCTGTTGATATTTGACCCTCATCAGCCCCGAGCAGCATACCCAATTCCCAAGGATGCCTGAGATCACAGTTCAACAACATTTAACAGAACACAGGTTTCTGCCAATAGTCTCCCTGAGACCAGGTCATCCTTTATATGAAGCAGTCTAGAAATTTCCATAGTTTAGTTTTATTTTCAACTGAATGAAGCTTTCACAATTCATCTCTTCAGCAATATCATTTCATGCAAACTCAGAAACTACAGTGGCTCACACCATGGACCAGAATATGAGTGAAAGGCAAAACATGATTCTGCTAGATATCTTTTGAACACACAAATGTGCACCCATACAAGAGACCTCTTGTATTACATTTTAGTCTGCTTTGTACATAACAATTCTAATATGCAGTCCTGAGAAGAGAAATGAGTACTGTATGTGAAATTTCTTACAAAGTTAAGGAAGTACTCGTCAAAAGTTGATAAGCAAGGAAAAGGCTGCAAGATAACAAGGAAAGAAATTTCCTTTTCTTCCCCCCCACAGCTAGTTAGCACCTTCCTGAAGGCACCCAACACACTGAATTTCCTGAGTTTATTTGCCAAATGTAACAGCACTGAGTGAGGCCATGTTTATTTCCCCATAGCAACAAACTCCTCAGTCTAAGTGAAATTATTCCCATATTGTCAACTGGAGAACATCCCACATAACTCTAAACAGCACACAATGTTTCATTCAATGTAATCATCTTCATTTTTTAAAAAATGTTTTGTACTGAAGGCAAGTATTTATACCAAGTGCAAAGGATGGCATGATGACAGCTGGGTGTTTGAAATTCTTTGCAAAATTCCACAAATCTGTCCTCTCAACTGACTGTATGTTCCACTTGAAACAGCTGTGAATTTTAATGGCATACTTAAATTAAAAACATACTGATAAGTAACACATAGAAATTTGATAACTAAGAAGAGAAAATATGTTGCATGCTATGTGACACATTCTGGGTGCCTTTGATGTTCATCTGAAAGTGCTAAATAAGTGCTGGAAAACAAGTGAATATAGCTAGAGTAATCTTGTGAGGAAACATATTTCAAACCCATAAAGAACTAGGTATTTTGTATTTGAGAAAAAATATTTGGTAAAATAATTTACTTTAGGAAGATGGTATAAGTAAATTAAAGCACTGTATCCTACCAGCTGCAAGATGAAATCAGGCCACAAATCTGAATATGTTATTTTTGTTTATGTTGACTACCATTATGAATGTACCATAACAAGCCTTTGACCAGCAGAGCTCTTGCTGATTAGTTATTAAGGAGCACAGTGCTTCTTAGAGCATGATTCTGCTTCAAAAACCCATCACACAGCCCCCACATGCATTGTTTCCATATAAAAGGCACTTATTTTGCCATTAGTTCCCCAGCAGTGGTAGATTCAATGGAAGGGATGGGATATGCATCCAAACCCCTAGAATCAGCCCACCCTGAAAACAAGACATAATATGAAATTAGTTAGGTGGCACCAAGTCAGAACCCAACTTATAGTGACTCTAATAGAGCTTTGAAGGTAAGAGAGATATTTAAGGAATGGTTTTACTAGTTCTACTCCCTCAGGGAGTGTCCATGGCCAAAGGGGTATTTGAATGCTGGTCTCCTCCTACTCTGTCACTCTATCGACCACACCTCACAAGGCACCTTAATATGAAATATAGTCCGTCCATATGCATAGATGCCCACATGAATAGAATATTTTGTAAGATTATAAAGCTAATGAAAATCCAATGCACAGTTTAATCACCGTATACAGAGGGATAAATCAGACTATTTCTGAACTATATCACTTTGTTCACTCATGAATCTATTCCATCCCATTCAAGTGTTAATTTGTTAATGCAAAATTTGTTAATATTAATTTGAATATGTGAATTTAAATGAAAGGTCCCTCTGGAACAGTGCATCTGGAGAGACGCTGCAGGGAATCCTGGGAGGACGGTAGACAGGGCTAAGGGTGAGCCTTTAAGAAGGCTGCCCTTGCCTTCGCAGTCCTGTTTCCCTGCCTTCGACTGCTTGGAAGAGGCTTGCTGAGGTTTCACTTTTTCCGCTTGACCCAACCAGTGTTTTTTGCAAGCCTTCGCGGGATTAGGGTTTTTGGGGCAAACTTTATTAGGAGCCTTGACAGTATTGCCAAGGCTGTTGTATTAAAAAATATTAATTAAATAATAGAAATAAATTAATGAAAATAAGTAAATAAATACTGATTAGGGTAGGGGGATAAGGGTGCTTTTTTGGGGGGAAGGGTCTTGGAGCCCACCCCCCACCCCCACGCCATCTCTAAGGTGCTTTGGGGGAGAAAAGAGCCCAACCCCCCCTTTTTTCTTTAAAAATAAATAAATAAATAAATAATAGAGTGCTAATAGAAATATAGTGAACTGCTTGGGGGGGGGAGGGAAGGAAAGGTCCAAGAGCACCTGGCCCAGCCCCACACCTTCCTATATTTTTTTTAAAATTAATTAAATAAATAAAAATAAAATTAACTCACAGTAGTTAGTTAAGATTGATTGGGAGTAACACAGTGTGGGTAGAACAGGTGGCGCTCTATAGCTGATAGCTTTTGGGCAGTTTGCATAGGCACTATGTCGCCCAAGAAAGGTCGGGGAGGCAGCAAGGGCAAGCAGCCTGCAAAACGCAAGGCATCAGCTCAACCCCCACCTGTAATTTCATCATCAGATGATGAGGAGTGGGCAGACTACACTGCCATATGGGAGAAGATGAGTGCTTTGGAGAGGGAAAGAGCACAGGCCAGGGCAGTCATGAGTCCAACTGAGCAGCGTAGGTCACATAGAGAGTCCAAGGCACACAGATTGGCTGAGCTTAAGAGAATGGGGTACATTATGCTCTCTCACATTGCTGTTCTACAAACCGAACGCCCTGGGCCATTGAATGCATCTACACCAGTTAGACAGTGAAGGGAACCCACAGCTTCAGTGCAACGAGCTGAGGAGGCACCAGCTGAGACAGCACGTGAGCAAGCACAACAGGAAGGTGGCAGTGCGCCAGGTGGGGTAGTCCCAGTCATGCCACAAGCTGAGGTGGCGGTTCCAGGTGAGTTAACTGTCACACTGGGCACAACACATGTAGGCTATTGGCCATGGGGTGTCTGGGGTCAGGCAATGTCATTCTCTCTACAAGCGCCTTTGAGTCAATCAGGTGCAAGGACCCCAGTGGCAAAAACACAACAACATTGTTAGGGGTGGCCCCTCAGTCAAGCATGAGACTCAGCTCAGATGGATCAGCCAGCAGACATATTCCAAACACTAGTTACAATTCGGTGCCTCAGGAGGCGCTCCCCAAAGGTGATCAGTCATTGCCGCTTGGTGACCACCTCCTTCCTGCAACTATTGAAAAAATTTGGAAAGGAGAGTATGTCAATATTTTTGAGTTACTGAATAGAAAGTTGGAAGAAAAGAAGAAAGGTAAAGAGGATGAGAGGGAAAAGGAGAAGGTGTGCAGGCTCAAGCCTGAAAGGTGCTGGGCCAGTTGGTTGCCAGGATTCTTTATTTATGCTGGAACTATAGTTAGAGCCCAGCCCAAAAGGGCCTTCTCTCTAATCCAATACATGGACTTGATATATAGGGTGTATGTGGATTTCCCAGTGCATGCGTGGCTTTCTTATGATAAAGGCTTCCACATGAGAGTGGCGCTGCGCCCTAACATGCACTGGGACATGCCACATTATGGGCTTTGGCTCCAACCCGTGACCCCTGCATGGCCGATCCTGGGGGGAATGTTTGATAGTGGACACCTAGTGCAGAAAGGGACTCAGCCTGGCTCTTCCTGCTCTTGGGCGGGACAGTCGGTTCAACCCCGCTTGGTATGTTGGGAATTCAATGCCCGTGGATCTTGTAACAGACAGCCCTGCAGGTTTTGCCACCAATGCGCCACAAGTGGAGGACGCCACATGGCAGCCATGTGTTTCAAAGGTAGAGCAGGGGGAGCAGGGGCAAGGGACAGCAGAAGCACGAGGAAGCCGCCTCCAGGTTCCGGTAATCCTCCAAAAGGACCCCAGCCCAATTAAGGTTCAAGTTGTACAAAGGTGGCTGCAAGGCTACCCAGATAGGGCGGCAGCCAAGTATTTGCTGGAAGGGGTTAAGTGGGGATTTCAGATTCCAGCCATGGGGGATAGGGTGGCCACCTTGACCAAAAACTTGAGATCAGTAGTGGGTCAGGAAGCTATTGTTAAGGAAAAATCGGTAAAGAAGTGGTGGAAGGCAGAGTGTTGGGTCCGTTTCCTACCCCACCGGTGCCACATCTAAGGGCATCCCTACTTGGAGTAGTGCCAAAGAAGGTTCCAGGTGAATTTAGACTGGTCCACCACCTGTCCTTCCTGGCAGGGGATTCAGTTAACGATAGGATACATCAGGAGCTATGCAGTGTCCATTATACATCGTTTGACACTGCAGTTCGTATGGTACATGCCTGCGGGATGGGAGTGAAGTTAGGGAAATCTGACATTAAGTCAACTTTTAGGCTTTTACCCGTACATCCAGAAGACTCCATTACTGGGTTTTGCTTTTGAAGGAAAGTTTTCTATGGATAGGGCGCTCCCAACGGGATGCTCTGTAATGTTCAGTGTTTGAGACATTTAGCTCCTTTTTGGAGTGGGCCCTCAAGTGTAGGGCAGGGTTAGCACAGGTAGTCCATTATTTGGATGATTTTTTATTTTGTGGGAGACAGGGCACCTCCCAGTGCCAGTGCCTTATGAATGCCTTTTGGGAGCTCAGGAGCTTGGTGTTCCTTTGGCAGAAGAAAAAACAGAAGGTCCATGCCCAGTTCTGACTTTTTTTGGGATAGAGTTAGATACTGTTAGGCAGTCCAGCCAACTGCCAGAGAGCAAGATAACGGATTTGACTCAGCACCTTAAGGCCATACTAGCACAACACAAGGTTACTTTAAGGGAGCTGCAGGTTCTGGTTGGACATTTGAACTTTGCATGTAAAGTCGTGGCTCCGGGCAGAGCCTTTTTGCAAAGGCTTTGTGACACTATGAAAGGCCTCAATAAACCTAATCACAGACGTCGGATTTCGGCAGGCATGAGGCAGGATTTATTAGTTTGATTGAGGTTTTTAGAGGGGTTCAACGGTGTCTCAGTTTGGAGAATAGAACTGAGATTGGGAGCCGATTTTCAAGTACAAACAGATGTGTCAGGATCCCTGGGGTTTGGCATATATTTCTGAGGTTGGTGGTGTGCAGGGAGTTTGCCATTGAGTTGGCAAGCAGCAGGCATTACAAAGGACCTTACATTTTTACAGCTTTTCCCAATAGTGGGTGCAGTATGGTTATGGGCTGAGTCTTGGGCTAACTCGGTGGTGACCTTCTGGTGTGACAACTAAGCAGTAGTGCACATAGGTAATTCACTCACATCTAGATCACAGAGGGTAATAGCCCTTGTTAGAGCTCTCACATTACACTGCTTACAACTCAATATAGTTTTTCATGCCAGACATGTCCCTGGGGTTGACAGTGCTCTGGCTGATACCCTGTCCCGTCAACAGATTGACCGGTTCAGGGCGTTGGCTCTAGGGGCATGACCATACCCAGAGGTCCTACCAGACGAGGTATGGAGTCTTGGAGCGTAGAAGCGAATAGAGCTATGAGCTTGGCTGTGGCCCCCAGCACTCGTCATCATTACAAGGCAGCATGCAAGGAATTTTTCTCATTCTGTCAGGTAGAAGAGCTGGGGCAAGTTTGGCCCGCCCCAGTTGATCATTTGGTGCAATTTTGTGTTCATTTGCTTGGCTTGGCTCCCAGATCTATACAAGAGCGAATGTCTGCCTTAGCTTTCTATGCCAAAGATAAGGTTACCAGGAGACCACCAGAGCATTTCGCATTAGAAAAATGTTGGAAGGTTGGAGTCGAGAAAGAGCGGGTGTCAGAGACGTGCACATGCCTATATCGCCAGAAATCTTAGCCCAGCTAGGGACAGTTTGGGAGGCGGTGTGCTCTGATCAATTTGAGGTGAGCCTTTTTAAGGCAGCAACACTTATCGCCTTTTTGGGGGCTCTTAGGATAAGTGAGCTGGTGGCAGCAGGAAAGAGTGATACATCTCTATCCTCTTTGCAGAGGAAGGATGTGGTAATTTTGGAGGGGCAAATTGTGATTCATCTTAGAGATCCAAGACTGATCAGATACAGGCTTAAGAAAGGCTGGGATACAAGGTTGGCACCCATTTGGCACCCATTACAGCATCTACAGCAGCTGCTATGGGGTACGGCATTGAGGACGTTAAGAAGGTTAGACAATGGTCCTCCATCAGATACCAAGGTTACGTTCGACAGTTGCCACAGTTGTAGGTGCTGGCGTTTGGTTGTTGTGTTCTTATTGTTTCAGGTTTAAGGAATTTGTTGACTCGAGTTCGAGTGTATTTATACGGCCAAAGCTATGTGTTCTGGGCAGCGAAGTATGCAGAACGATCCAGTTGGGGTCACAAACTGGGCCTTGGCATGTGGGCCACGTTGGAGTGGAGGGGCTGGAGAGGCATGCTCTGGGACAAGTTAGTAGAATCGGTGTCCCAGGGTATTCCGGATGTGCCCCCGGACACTGCATTAATCCACCTCAGTGGCAACAATTTACACTGATATTGCAGGTTATTGCAGACCTGCACGTGTTGCCATTGCACTTTCCTGGAACACGCATAGTGTGGTCGACAATCATACCTAGGATGGTATGGAGGGCCAGATGTGACCCTAGGTTGACATTGACAAGGCCCAGAAGGGAGTTAAAAGGGAAGTTAGTAGGGCCATTAGGGCTCAAAGGGGTTCAGTTATTTGGCATCCCGATATTAGAGTTAGTTGCCCTGAGTTATATAGGGAAGACGGGGTGCACTTATCTGATCTAGGGCTAGATTTGTTTCTTTGTGACTTGCAAGGGGGCCTTAGGGCTGAAACTTTTGGCTTGGTGGGGGGCTTGGGGCATACCGTGTAGCCCCATGCCATAGCAGGTAGTGCAAAGCAGGATAGGAGCAGGGGATTTACAGGGGATACATCCAGAGGGGGCAAGACACCCCTCCTCTCAGAATTGCAGGAAGAGAGGTTCTGCTGAGGGGAGGTGAAAATAGGGGACCCCAAGGAACACAGTTCTATTGGGGTCCTGAGGCTAGGCGTTAGGCCGGCCTATGGTGCATATGGCCAAGAGGGTGCTGGGATGGAGAACAGCGCCCCTTTTGGCACAGGATTCCGCTGGGAAAAGGTCGGGACCAGTCAAGTAAGATTGACAATGGTCTCAGACCTGTTTTGCACTATGGCAGGCCCCCCTTAAAATTTAGGAAAATTAAAGCGTTAATAAGTTAATAAAGTTGTGGCCCTAGTTAACCCAATTTATTGTGTCTTGTCTCGTTATTCCAGGCTGGGCAGGTAATGTTCATACAAACGTTTTTCTTAATATTGGGTAATGTTTTGATCTTTTCTTAAACTGGAGGTAATATGATTAAAAAGGTATTTAAAAGTATATACTAAAGGCTTTTTCTCAAAATAAGCATTTCTGAACATAATTTTTATTTTCACTTAAAGTATACATTTTAAGAGGCATATGAACTTTCTAAGCTAAGAATTGCATCAGAACAATTGGGACTTAAACAATCCAATCCATACATCACTCCAAGTTGTACAGATCAGGTTAGTTTGCTTCGGTACCTACAAAGCACAAGTTTCTGAAGCACCTCTTCTTCACAAAGTGTGCATGTGAAGAATGTGTGCATCCATTGTTATACCGTGTGTACAAGGTTATTGATTATCTCAGCTAGCCAAAGGACTCTACTGAACATTTAAAACCTTTAGACACAGGTTTGTTCCTGCTTTATCCAGGTTCCATTCTTTTTCTAGACAACAATAAAGATAGGTAGGTAAGTTGGTCGGTCAGTCACTAAGTAGGAAGGCAGGTAGGCAAACATCACTATATCTGCCTTCTGTTCCATTTTAGGAGAATTCCATCCTTATTGATACTGATGAAGCTTATAAAAAAATATAGGCATGCTCCTTTCCAAGTGAGATGCAAAACCCCCACAAACCATTCCACATTAAAACCCAAATTCTACAAGCAGTTGTGAGACTCAGGATGTTAATCTTTGTATCCTGGACCCATTCCAAACCCAGCAATTACATTCTATTTACCCAATGTTCCCCAACAGCTTCTGCTGGAAATAGAATTCATCTCAACAATTGTGCAGCATTGGTGTGTGCTTCAAAACAGCTGTCATGCTCCACTCTCCTCCAGAGAGGCTTTCATTTCAATGGTGAGTGACATGATGACTATATATTCCTCATTTGTGAGGCTTAGGGGTCTTTTGAAGCTTAATTAGTAAACGTTCATAAAGTGCTGTAATTAAACATGATGTAAATGTTCAAATTATCTTGATCTGAATAACATGAGGGACGTGCAGCATGCATTGAAAACCTTCTTTACTATAATAGGTCTATTGTTTTTAGTAAGGATATTTCAAACAAGACTGTCAAAGTGTTACACCCTGAGTCTATGTGCATTTCGGTTGCAACCTATAGCTCATATGGTTTCAATTCTGACAAAGAAGCAGCAGCTCAGATATACAGTATGTCAGCAATCTCTAAATAGTCAAGCACAAATAATAATTCAATAAATAAAAAATAATCATTTAATATATTACATGATCTGCATAAATTGCAGGACTGCTCAAGTTATGACTTCCCAAGCCTGAGACAACTAACTGATTAGGTATCTCAGAGAGATCTGAGAGGTATGTGACAGTCAGAGCAGCCCCTAGGAGTAGGTGAGTGAGGCAGGTGCCTCTTGTGTCAGTTGGTAGGTGCATACATGCTTCTGTGTATACGAAAACTCCCCATCAGTTTTGGGGCCAAGGTTCTTTGAAAGAGGTTGTGCCACCAAAATTAGGAAAATAATTGCAGTGATGAAAATTAAGACTTGTCAGAAACAAGAGAATCAGCAGTCACATTTCCACAATGACATCCATTTTGAATTCAAAGATGTCTGCTACAGATATTTTAATAAATTTTGTCTGTAATTCACACCTGTCTTTCCTCCCTCTGGTGAGGACAATGCTGTGGGCAGCCAGGATTAAATATCTCACCAGTGCTACATCCCTAATCAAATTAATAGCCCACATACATAATCTGGTCAGTTAGATACATAATTTAAATTAGTAACTTCAAGTGAAAGAAAACAATAGCAAACCAGGAGTTCCTAATTGTATATCTGCTTTATCTCATCCTCTTAAATTGACTCTTAAATTCCGCTGAGTTCTGAGCAAACAATATCCCCCAACATTTCTTCAGTGAAAATAAGGACACATTTTTGAGTTTGGAGCAGCTTGCTCCATGCATGAACTGGCAGCCTTATGCTGGCCACACAAATAAGAATATAAGAAGATGTGTTTTTCTTTAAACAAAGCAAAATTGTGTCATGTGTTCTTGTATTAACAAAATTAACTAGATCAGATGAGTGAATGAAATGGCAGACTGTATAATTGATGGTGTCTTAGCATGCATGTGTGCACATTTATATTTATTCATTAATTTATCAAAAGATTTTTATCATGGACTTTCAGAAGTACTCAGGGTAGCTAATTATGAGTTAAATACACAGATACACCCACTAACACACACAAGTTAGCAATCTGTAAAAAGAAGCAGATAAAGCAATCAAGTACGAAGCAGTAATCATTCTGTTTTCTGCAAGAGACAGATCAAAAGCTTCCCTCAGAAATAAGATATTCAGATATTGATATGGGGAGTCAAATGGACCTCCCAGGAATCAGACTGGATGTTCCACTTCCAAGGTAGTACCAAATAAGAGGCTCTTTGAAGCCTACCACCCTACTATTCATGACCCAGAAGGCTATGCCTAAAAGCCTTTGTTTAATTTAATGAATTGGCAAATATATGAGTGTAGGCTAGCTGCAGAATGTGCGATAATGGCAGTATCTGCTCCCTACATTGCAATCTGATTTCCATTTACCTGGGGAGGTGGCTGAAACAGGGACAAGGTGTGATGTACATGTATGAATATTAACAGAGAACAGGCCTTCTTAATGGTGGTATCCCAGATGTAGAACACTCTTGAAAGGCCACATTGAAAAAATCAAGAAGCTCCACTCTATATGCATATCCAGCCTGCAGTTTCCAACCAGGCTCTCCAGCACCAGCAGGTAAATGGAGCTCTTATCTCTTATCAGTCCTTAGATGTTGTCCAGGTAAATCCCCTTCTAAATTGTGATCAGAAATCAAGGCTCAGAGTGCCACTTAAACAACTGGAACCTTTCTTCCTCTTTTCCTTTTTTATGGCTGCTTGGTGCAGTGATATCAGAATGTCCTGTTCAGCATGTGGTGTTTTTCTATGGCTGCTTATTAAAGAGCAATGCAAAACTTTTTAATAAACAAATAATGAATAAATTAAGAAAGCTGCAAATATGAAGGTTCACTGCAAATATGAAGGTTCACTGCATGGTTAATGCTGCAGATAACTTGATGGCTGCCACCATATAAGAAAGGCTCATTTCTAAGTAGACATCTGAATAGACAGGATACTGTATGGGAGGACTGTGAGCTTATTTTTGCAAAAATGGGTTAAAATGACATTTATTGGTCCAACCGGGTCAGAATATAGTACCCTCTGACACCTTTCCAACATTAGCATCTGGACTGAGTAGGTTCCTACCCCTGCTTTATTACTTTTTTAATGTCAGGCAAAAACCTGTTTATTTTCCTAAGCATTTTAGACACCGTTTTAATCCTACTGCTTTACACTGTTTTATACTGCTTTTATGATTTTCCTGCCTTTTTGTTTATTGTTTCTTTTCATATTTGCATTTTAATGGTATTGTTCTTCTTTGTAAACCACATTGGGAATTGTGGTTTGAAGGACAGTATTAAAAGACCTATTATAAATAAACATGGAAAATTTCCCCCACAGAATAATTCAAGAAAGAGGGGGAGGGAGATTAGCATGCACTTCTGTGCTCTAGCAACCTCACAGAGACTTAGGGCATAAGAGGAACGGTATTTGACAGAGGTGCAGGCTTTAATGGCTTAAGAAAGTGTTTCCTCCTCATGGATCCCAATAAATGATACCATTTTTAGAGCTGGTATAGTTTATCCCTCAATAGGAAGCAATTGGAGGGAACTGGAGAACTTCATGGTTCTAAAGCCCACCTTGCCTCCTTTTTGCCCTCTTCACAGAGTTATGATGGTAATGAAGGCACAGCAGTGACAGGCCTAACTGCTGCTTCACAGGACAGACTTCTGAAGGTCAGCCTTCAACTTTGCCTAGAGGCCTCCCTCTCTGTATCTGAAGTTTTTAAGGCTGACATATCTCAAGGCACCAGCTGACATGTCAGGGAATTGTTGAGCTTCTCTGGGACTCCAGATGGAGAACCATATATCTGGGCAAGAAACACTCAATGAGGGAGTCTGTGTTTTATTCCCTCAAGTGTCTCTAAATCCTATGCATCCACCATCACCCATTCCCAACTGGCAACAGGGCTCACTAACTCAGGGTATTTATATATATATATTGTGCTTTCCACCCAGCCTTTGTTTGTTTCACTCCTGGGACATCATAAAATCCCCTTCTCCCAACACATGTCTCAGATGTTGAGAATGGGATGCTATTGACCAGGCAAGCACGGGCATATACTGTGAATCGCCAGATGACACGCTAAGGACATTGTATAACTGCTTTGGAGAGTATGCTGGGTAATTTCCCCAAACAGAAAAGGATTTACAAAAAACTGTTATCAGAACACCAAGATCATCATTAGAACAGAAAGACATAAGAAGAGCCATGGTCTGGAGCAGGCCAAATACTTACCTTCTCCATCATTCTGTACAGCTGTCCATGGGAATGACATGACTGCAAAACCTTCCCCCCATAGCACTTCCCAAAAGCTGATATACAGAGGTATGCTGCTTCTAATAACAGAGTGAATAAATATGATGATTTAAAGCCTCTGGTAAAGCCACTTTCTATCAATTTGCCCATTCCTCTTTTAAAGCCATCCAAGCTAATGGCCACTGCTACATCTTGCAGAAGTTAATTCCATAGTTTAGCTATACACAATGATGTTGCTCAGTTTAATAGTCCTGAATCTTTCACCATTCAGCTTCAGTGGAAGACCCCATATTATGGGAGAAATGAGAAAGTCTTCTCCTTGTTCAGTTTTTCCTTAGTAAACTTTCCACATTGAAGTATATGAATAAAGAGGTTTAGGAGTAGTTCTTTACTTAAGAGAAGATAAGAAGTAAGGAAGGACAGATGGATGGACAGCCACCTGAAAGGGTGTAGATTTCATTAACACTATGTGCTAAAATGAAAATGCCCACACTGGTAATGTAGCCCTTGACCAGGTGGGGGTGAAGCGCGGTCCATCATATATTTTTGGATTGCAACTCTCATCTACCCTAGCCAGAATACCCTGTGGTCAGCAATGGCAGGAGCTGGAGGGCCACATTTTGCCCATTCCAGCCCTGGGCTAATGTTATTGACCTTCTTACCATATGTGTATCTCTGGTTTATTTATCAGAACAATATCTCATGGGAAAAATAGTCAGCTGGCATTTCACAACAAGATAATACAAGCTGTATGATTTCTTCCACCCCGCTCATTTATTGCAAAAGTCAGGAGATTGTTTAACACATTTAAGAGTTGTTAATTTTCATAGCAGTAGCTAGCTGAAAACCTAAATTAAAGCAGACTTCTGCTGTGCTGCTAATGGTTAATTTCTCCATTAGGTGTTTTGCACTTCCAGACAAGTTCGTTGAACACAAAGCATGACAGTCTTTTCAAGTGCAAAACTATCGCTTGCCAAATAGATGTCATGACTTCCTGTGCTGTGCTTTGCTAATGCTGTATTATTTTTCTAATGATGTGTAGCCTCCTTCTGTTTGGGATCATGCTAACATTCAGCTGTTTAATGGCATACACGATCATGTTGTTTTACATTATGTCAGCTGTCAGCATCTGACACAGTGTTCGAGTGGTACACATATTATTACAAATATTTTTCTCATAAGTCCCTGCCTTTAAAAAAAAAATCATGAGCTTCTGGTAGAACCTGGAAATACCCTGTGATAGTCAACAGTTGAATTTTTTTTTGAAAAGCTATGCCCCTTTCTCTTTTCATGGAAGACTGTACTATAATTCCACTTGTGTGTGGGCTCACCAGATTATTCAGAGAAGAATAAAAGCCACTGAACATAAGAAATGTAATTTAATTTTGTATGCTTTGTAGAGATAAGGAAGGGTTTGGTCTGGTCTGCATTCTAAGTGAATCACCCAGATTAATATGCAGATTGAAATACAGTTGTATTTCAGATTGCTTATTTTAAATTTTATCATGCCATTTTCAACTAAAACAAATGTGTAGAAAAAGGCATGTAGTAGGGAAGGTGCCATACAAACAGTTATATATTAGGGAAAGTGGTGAAAAATGTGTCTTCTGCAGCTAGCAGAACTTGAAAATATGCAGGCAGTGTGGACATATATGATCAGATTTCCTTTATGGCAGCTATATTCTTTGACCAGGCATTGTTGTAAAACCAAACAGTGATATCCATATAGAAAGGGGCGGCAACCTGTGGCATCCCATATGGGACTAGGACTCTTATGAGTATAATTAGTACATCCAATGGTGAGGAGGTAACGGCAGGTACCATCTAGCAGAATTTGAAAGGGCACAGTTGCCTACCCATAACATGGACATTGATTCACACAAAAAGGCTCTCTATGCAAATATGAAGCCCAGTGGTGGCTCTGTACACAGGGAGAGTACCATATTTGAGTGGGGGGGGGGAAGTTGTCATGAGTCCAAGTGCTCCTCAGTGATGGAAAGTCCCTCCATTCATTAGTTTCACCATACATGGGAGTGAAAAGGGGGGGGGGGGCTTGTATGTGTAGGTTGGAAGATGGCAACATTAACTGTGGTTCTCTTTTGATGCATGCTGGTAGGCACCCGGTGTTGTAACTGCCCTGATTTCCCACAGTAATGGCTGTGGGACATTGTGAACCTGAACTAGGCATGAGAAGCTCACATCCCTTTGCTATTCGAAAGAAACTGAAGAGAGAGGGGGAAAAAACCCTCTTTTCTCCTTGCTGCAAGAACTCTCTATGGAAGATCCACCTCACCTGGAGAAATCTCCAAGTATATCTCATGGGTTTTTCTCAGAAGTTTCATGATCATTTTTTTAAAGGCAAAATGGTACACTACACCGGATTGTTCTAATTTTCCTACACAGGATTTACCTGGAAAGGACAGATGAAAATCCAAGGTGTATAAGATTGTGTTACTATTCCTCTGCAGAATGGTTTATTTCCTGTGATCTTAAGCTGCACAGATTGGGGTAATTTGCTGCACAGTGCAATGGGTAAAAATGGTTCAGGAGGGACTAGACTGAGTCTTCAAGGGAAGCCAGGAAGTCTTGCTGATGCAGAACATGGTCAATTCCCAAGAACAAGACATTTTGTGAGTACCTTGCCTGTAGAAAGATCATTATCCAGCATTCATCAAAATTAAAGAAAAGGGTCTCATGGCTGTGGCATCACCAATGGTGGACCCTTAGGAAATACCCAAGGACATTTCCTGCCAATGTGAGACATATCTACATGCTTCCAAGATGACTGATTGTGGGCTGATGGGGAAAATTCTGTCAGGTGAGAAGGAAGTTCAGAATGTTACTTTTTTTAATGTATAGATATCATGGCATGCTCAAGGTATCCATAACTGAGTAGTGAATGATGCTCTTTTAAAATACGTAGACAATTTAATGTATTTTAATACTCAAACAGAGCTTGAGAAGATTCTCTTTTTTTGGTTCTGTGACTTGCTACAAGCCTATCTTCCTTATACAGAAGGCCTCCAAGCACCTACAGACACCAAATTTGCAGAAAAACTTCCTTGACTCTCCTCTACAAGCCCTGCAAGTTTTGTGAAGTTTCGGTTTCAGACATCCAAGATATACACCCACAAAGTGGTTCCCCCCAAGAAAGTGCCCTTTCACAGCTGGCTTGGGGATACCCAATCTTCACCAAACTGGGAGATATTGTAGGGGAAGGTCATGGAAAGTTTTTCTGTGATTTTGGTGTCTCTAGGTGCCTGGGACATGGTGGTGCTGCGGGTTAAACTGCAGAAGCCTCTGTGCTGCAAGGTCAGAAGACCAGCAGTCGTAAGATCGAATCCACGTGACAGAGTGAGCTCCCGTTGCTTGTCCCAGCTCCTGCCAACCTAGCAGTTCGAAAGCATGTAAATCCGAGTAGATAAATAGGTACCACCATGGTGGGAAGGTAACGGCGTTCCGTGTCTAGTCGCTCTGGCCACGTAACCACGGAAACGGTCTACGGACAAACGCTGGCTGTACGGCTTGGAGACGGGGATGAGCACTGCGCCCTAGAGTCAGACACAACTGGACTAAATGTCAAGGGGAACCTTTACCTAGGTGCCTGGGAGACCATTTTATAGCCCAATGAATCAATGAACCAAAAATTACTAAAAATTCATTGAGTCGTATTTATGCACGCGCGCGCGCACGCACACACACACACACACCACAGGCTTGCTTGCTTGCTTGCTTACTTGCTTATTTATTTATTCATTCATTCATTCATTCATTCATTCATTCATTCATTCAATTTGTATACCAATCCCGTTAATGCTGAGGCACTACTCTGGGCAGTTACAATATGTATAATAGAGAACAAAAATAAAAACATTAAAACAACAATAACCCTAAAAACACATGGCACAGACTAATCATATAATACCAGAGCTGACGGAGGAAATGGGGGGGGGGGGATGGCCAGCTACGGTCAGCCCTGAAAAGCAACATCTTTAATTGCTTCCTAAATGTCAACAGGGAGGGGGCTAGATGGAGCTGTTCCAGAAATTGGTTCCATAAAGTTGAAGCCACTGCGAAGAAGGCCCTATCTCTTGTAGAGGATTCACGGGCCTCCCTCAGGGTGGCCACCTGGAGGAGCCTTGACTGGGATGATCTCGTGGGTTGGGTGGATGATATTAAGGAAAGACACTCTGACAAGTAACATGGGCCCAAACTGTGGAGGGCTTTGTAAGTGAGTGTCAAAACACTCAGTGGAACCTGATTCCACTGAGCAACCAGTGGAAGCTAGCCAGAACTGGAACTATGCAGTCAAATTTACTCGCACCCACCACTAGTCTGGCTGCCACATTCTGGACCCACTTTATTGATTTTTTGAAGGGATTTCCCCCATTTCCTTAATTGTTGTTTGGAGTGTCTGTCTGTACAACTGGACTGAAACTATCAATATGGTAGGAGGGAGAGCTAACACCCCAATCTCTGATATTGTGCATTTGTGTGTTTTTATTTTGCTTTTAGTGAGTATGTGTTTATTTTGAATTTGATCATAAAAACGATATATCTTTCTCATTTCTACTATTTCTTTCTGATGAACTGATGAGGATGATGAGGATGGTGATAAATGTGAACTTTAAAATAATGTTAATGCTTGCATAGGCCTGTAGATGATTGATTTTTCTTTCTTGTGTACTGTTGTTGATACCCACCTTTGGAGTGTATGACTGTCCATTCCTTTGTCCCTGCTTTTTTTGTGGGGAGGGGATGTGGAGAACTGGTTTTGAGAGTTTTGTAGGGCTTAATTCACTATAAAACAAGAGTCCTGAACGGGGAAGCCAAACCAAAAGAATCCTATAAATTTGGATATTTTCCCATTTACTTGAAAGAACCTAAGAGGAGCCCCCAAAACAAAAGCAACATGAAAGTTTTCTGTCTCCATATCTCTAGTTGTTACACATTAATTATTTTTAAAATGATATATATTACAGCTAACACCATTTTTGTTGTTTTACATCCACACTCTACATTCCAATGATGATATCCAACTAACAACTAGAGCAACAAAAGAAATGTGCAATGATAATTGTTCATTTGTGTATCTACACAGTAGGTATGCATATTATTGAAGTTTTGTGAGGAACAAATTCAAAATACATTGAAGCAGCTTCTCAGCTTTTTTGAAGGAAAATGGCCTTCAAAATGAGTGTTTGCTCTGAAATGATGAGAAAGGGTTGTGAAAGGAGGGGAAAAGCAAATAAAAAGATGCTACAAGATTGAAAGAGAGATATATATAATGATAACCCTTTTCCATAGTTCAAGGTAAAAAGAAGTTAAAGGATTGGTGCTTGTTTGCCTTGATTAGAACAGAAAAATGTATGAATTCTCACACTTGGAGAGTCTGTAAATATACTGTTCAGAAGCTTATCTGCTTCGTTCTATTCCAGAGATATTTTTATTGGACATTTTATGTTTTGCTTACCCTTTCTCTAGATACCATAGAGTACTGTGACAGCATACATTTGCACAGGAAATGATTTCCTGAGAAAGAATTTTTGCTCTTATTCTATAAGCGTCATTGTCTATATCAACACTGATATACAGCAGGGAGCAGAGTGTGGAGCAAGGAAGAGATGAGAAATATTTTCTAAGATAATAGGGTGATGTCAATGTGTGTAATTCCTTGCATGAATTAGTTACAAGTATCATAAGAGTTTTGAATGAACAGCATTCAAGTCTTGACAAACATGAGCAGAGAGATTCAAATAGCACAACATACTGTTGCCTTATGGCTGTGCTGAGAATGCTGTCTGGCCACCCTTTGCTAGGTTGATTGCTTTCTAATAGTCAGAAATGATTGGCTGATATTTCCTCCATGGGAAGTCCAGAATTTAACAAAGGAGCCTTAATGTTCCTTTAATAGCTATGGAGGTTCGTCTGAATGGACAATCTATCAGCAGGGAAATGTGAAAGAAAGAAAGGCATGTGGGAAGGAAGGAAGGAAGGAAGGAAGGAAGGAAGGAAGGAAGGAAGGAAGGAAGGAAGGAAGGAAGGAAGGAAGGAAAGTAAGTTTGGATTTCGAAAGAAACAGCTGAGAGGTTTTAACTATTGTTACATCAAGCTGGGATACAGCTTTATGGAATTGCTCCAGTGGTGCTTTGGGTATTTAATGCATTGCTCAGAGGTGTGCTGTGGGATCACAGAATCAGAAGATTGAAATGCTGGAGCAGATGCAAAAGGTTATCTAGTCTAATTCCTTGCCAATGCAGGAAATCCATGGCTACAGCTTTGGTAACAGATGGCCAGCTAACTTCTCTTTGAAAACCACCAATAAAGGAGAGCCCATCACTTTTGAAGGTACAGTGGACCCTCGACTTACAGACGGCTCGACCTGCAGACTTTTCGAGTTACAGACTTCTCTGGCCGCAAAATTTAGGTTCGACTTGCGGCCGGAGAATCGACCTACAGACCGGAAAATCAAACAAAATGGACCAAAAACGGCCAGTTACGGATTAATCGGTTTTCAATGCATTGTAGGTCAATGGAGCCTCGACCTACAGACTTTTCGACCTGCAGCCACCGTTCCAATACGGATTAATTCCGTAAGTCGAGGGTCCACTGTATCTGGTTTACTCCTCCACTGCCATGTATGTTGCCATTTGGGAGTTCTTCCTAAAGATTTAGTCAAAATCTCCAGTAAAGAAGATTCCTATACATGGTGTTCTTGTTTCTAGTATGCTGTCATTGGCTGAAATCCTGTTGCTTAGTGTAGTAAGTCACACTAAATCCCAATTGAATCAATGGGGATTTGGAGAGTCATCTCCTCTGTAAATTAACTGATTTAAATGGGCTCACTCTAGTTGTGACTTACTATGTCAAAGTAAGTTGCAATAGAGTCAACCCATTTGAATCAATGGAACTTATGCAGAAGTTGACTCACCGAATTGCCACAAATTTAGTGGGTGTACTCTAGTACAACTTATTACACTAAGTAGAATATCTTCCCCATGGCCCCAGGACATTACAATACTTGTGAAGAGTGTGGGGTGTGTCAGAGCATCATCAGAAAAGGTGGATATTCCACACACACCCCTGGATTATTTTCTGGCTCACCAAATGGACTTAGCAGACAATAATAATTCTTGCAAATGCTGTTGCTCAGTGAGGACTATCAGCATAGACATCTTTATTATATAATGGGAGAATTTGGGATATTTGGCTCTCTCAGTGTACAAGGCAGTCTGCAGAGTTTTGAAAGTACACATATTGACCCAAATCATGTTGCATAGTTGTTGTTGTTCCAACTTATATATTGCTCCATAGTGCTAGAGCACTCTCTGGGTGGTTTACAACATAATTTTGAAGGAAACTGTCATAATAACTCACAGTGGCAAATTAGTAAGGCCCTACTTGGATTCTTCGTTGTGTGCAGAGCTATCCAACTGGAATACAATGAGGAATCCATGTGGGGACTTGTTAATTACTGGTAATTTGCCACTGTGAGTTACATAATTTCTCTTCCATCAACATAACCAGGCAACAGGACTTTGGCCATTATCACCTTGGGCTACCAAAGGAGGGGAGTTAACAATTTTGCAACAAAGACAGTGTCTGAAAAAAGTTGTGTGATAATGCATGAAGCCACCAAAAGTGAGTGCTTGCATCTGTTGCATATAAAGATGATCAAAGAATTTAATCTTTGATCATTTCTGTATGACATAACTTGGTCAGCACCTTGTATAAAATGCATATATCATATAGATAGAAAGAAATGGAAATGTGTAAGCTGCTGAGGGGTGTGGCAGAAACTTTTGGACAAGTCTACACACAGCCATGGCAAGGCTAGGATTCTGGCAGTTCTAGTTGAAAAAGATAACTTCCCCCATCTCTGTAGGAGAACATTCATCTCTAAATCCCTTTCTGAAGAGAAATGGGCATTTAAATACTCATGCTAAGAGCATTTTTATAAAATTGCAGAGCAAAATGGAAAAGGCAGAGAACAGAATTACAGTTAAAAGTATGTGAAAGTAATCTTGATCAGACAGATTTGCCCACCTGACCTGTAAATTTCTTTCAGCATGTATGGTGGTAATGTGAAATGAGAATGATTCTATGAAAATTGGGCAAGTGTGCTTCTTTCCAGAGAACTGGGGAAAAACTGTATGTATATTTATGCACTTTTCAGTGTTTTGGCAATAATATCATATAATAATCATCATTTTAAAATAGCAGAGCTGGAAGGGACCCCATGGTTCATCGTCCAGCCCCTGTCAAGGAGACACAGTGGGGAGCTGAACTCCCAACCTCTGGCTCCACAGCCAAATACCTATCTAGTAGTACATATTCTAATATGATGGGGACATGGGAAGGTGTTTGGGGGAAAAAAGAACCATCACTTTTGTGTTTATGAGATTGAAAAGCCTGACTAGAGGCTTTTAAATGCAATACAGTAGAATAAAATGCTACTTTGACAATAAAAAGGCTGTAGTTGTAATCTATCAGGAATCTCTCTTGCGCACACTGCATTTAAATTGATAGGAAGCTATGCCAGTTTCCCTTTCAGTGGGATTTAGGGAGAGAAATTGTTTGGTATATATTGTACCCAAAGTCAGTTGAAAAGTAGGGGGAAAGGGTAGCCTGATTGTCTGCTGATGTTCCAGAGAAGCAGGGCCACCTGAGCAAACAAAAACATATGGCCAGAGGTAAGCAAGAGCAGTCTTAACAAATAAGTCTATAAACAACATTTTGTGTTGTATGTTTTTACTGCAGTGATGCTGATTTTAAACTGAGCATCTGTTTAAAGCCTTTAAAATAACATTTAAAAAATAAACAAACTTTCTACAAGAATGCTCCCTTGCTGATGCCTCTTTCAGTACTTCTGTTGGAACTGTATCAGATGAGGGCTTTTCTAATAAAAAATTATCTTCTGCTTTATCTTTGGAGTATTTAGCAGCCTTTTGATCCTCCTGGACACAGTAGTTTATAGATTTTTGCTTTATGAAAAGAAATTGCAGCAATAATAATAATAATAATATTTCATAATAATTGATGAAATTAACAGTACCAGGTAGTATTCAAAATGTTGCAAAAAAAAAAGTATGAAGCTATTTGATCTATGGTGACATAAACTAGTTTTAAACTAGTTTAAAACCTTATGTCACCAGAGTTCAGTAATTCCTGTATGTATTACTTAAAACTAAGGGAAAAGAGTAACAGGTGGGTGATGAGATGTAGAGATCCCATATGGAACCATTCTATTTTGCAAAATTACTGTTCAGACCTTTGATGTTCTGTATTCTGAGACTGTGAAGTACGTTTCTGCATTACTTTTCAATTGAAAGTTTTTTCAGAAATGTAGTAGTCTGAAGCTTTAAAAGAGAAAGCAGCTTCACAGCAAACCATACTCACATTTTTTTTGCTTTTTCAAGTCCCCATCTCAGTCCTAAATATCACACCCCAACTGCCTATGTCACCAAAACACCATCTACAATCATGTTCCCTGTCTTTACAAGAACATATCACAACTAACCGTACAGGAAAAAGTCCATTTGATTCTTTCCAGCTTAAAAAAGCAGATAGAAAAAAAATGCTTTGGGAGCAAAAAGGGGTGGATCAATTCAACCCAGCCTTTGTATCATACAGTCAGTAAAAAAAAAATTTCAAATTCACCTGTTTCATAAGCAGAACAAGTCTCACTGTATTTGACCATATAGTCACACTCTGCGTCTCTTTACTTACCCTTGTTTTAAGATTTAATAGGGATTTGCAGAGGCCTCTCTCAACACACTTTGTACCCATAGAAAGGGTATTTAGATCAGGATCGACCCACCTGTTTATCTTTTAGATGGCATTTCAAAATGATCCATCTTCAGGTCTGTGAAATTTTCGGAACTCCAGTTAAAACTACAAGGAAAAAAACCCAGTCCTGCAAAAGGGGGAAAAATGCAAACACTTATGACCTGGGGGTGGGGCTAGACAGTGCCTTGATTCTGTGACCTATCTAGTTAAAGCCCGTACAACCACCACCCTTCTGCACCTGCACACAAAATGCTATCTAAACAGTGACACAGATCTTTCTCTTCATTTTACAGCTCTGTGAAATAACAGATGGTATACCTATAAGGGGATGTATATATACCACATGGGGACGTCAGCTAGAGTCCTATGTACCACCCCAGTGATTCGAGTATGCAAGGGAGACCTTGGGCTTTATTGAGAAGTTCAGCTGTCACTCACCTTCTCCTTTGGTGCCAGCAATATCTACCATGTTACTTTTGCCTTTCCTCCTCCCTAATTCAAATTGCTGACCATCTCTTTAAACTGCTTCAATGTTGAATGGGATACCAAGGATCAATTGTGTTATTTCTCCATTCCAAACATAAGCAATAGTTCCCTGCTCTGCCCTGCAGTTGCCCTGGAATTGCACAGATACACCGGATTCAGTCTGTTTTTGCACATGTATCTGTGGACAGTGCACATATCTAGATTTAATGTAAACAGTGTAATGTGGTGTCCTTGTAAGATGTCTCTCACCGCTCCTGCATTGCAGCTGGCAGGAGAGGAAAAAGATACAGCAGGAGAATGTGGCATTATATACTTTTAGTGTTTGATGTTAGATGGAAAAAGGGGTGAAGAGACACTAAATACAAAGAGTTTCCCTTAACAATACTGAGCCAGACACTTGTGAAAACTGGTGGAGCTTTGATTCCAAAATTAGCCTGGAAGTGCCATAGAGGCAATGGGACTATGTGTTCCAATATCAGCTGTCATTTTGGCTGTTATATCAGGACACTTCTTGAAACTGATTTCTTAGGTGCTGATCAACAAAGGCTAATTATAATTGCCGTGTTCCTGTATCTATACAGGCACAGTAATTCCTCAAACCAAATGCTAAAAATACAAATGTGCTATGTCACATTTTGATGCACTATGAATTTTGAATGAAAAGGGGGAATTGCTAGAAATGTGGGACATCTCTTTTTTTTGATGATGTCCTTGCAAAATTGGGCTTGGGAGAGAGTGATGTCCAAAACAGAAAATTGTAAGGACGGAATTAGTATTCCTTTGAAAACTGGTGTTATGAACTTGATTTCCCCAGCTCCAAGAACTGCTGCACACTGCAATTTTAACAGAGCTTTTTACTGTCTTTAAAAATATTGTTCAGTGCGCTCTGTGAATTGGTTATAATTCACCTAATATTCTTTATCCCATACCCACAATCTGCTCATGCATAGTGGAAATGAACACTGGAAATTCCAGGTTGGTCTCCACAGCAGGCAGCAGTGATGTTTCATTCTTCTTCTTCTTCTTCTTCTTTAGGGCTAGTTGGTGACCATAGACAAAGACGTTTCCCATTACAGTATGACCAGTAACAAACTGTGATTGTGCAGAATCCAGATTATAAAATGTTTTACTGTAGAATTGTGCAAAAACACAAGAAAGCAAAGAAAATATTTATGCATGTTCCTGAGGAAAAGAGACAGTAAAAATCAGAGATAGATGTTGTAAGAAGGTAAAAGTTATTCAGATCTTTTAAAAAGTGTTATTTGTATGTCAAAGTCTAAAAAGTTGGTTAATCTTCTAGTACTATGATTTTCATGAATATTTTCATTCACTCACTTCTTTAAAAAAACCAGGAACAACTGACCAGAGAAGGGAGGAGAAATGAACACTGACTTACTATTTTCTATACCATTTTTGACCTGGAAATGTCTGAGAAGGGTGCAACCTGAACATGTAGGAAACAAAATGTCTTGAAAATGAGTCTAAATGGGTCCAGATGTCAAGTAAAAATTGGCTAATAAAGCAATCCAGTGTCAGGAGGGAAGTTATTTTGGGACAGCTAATGAAGCAGAAAAAAACACATATATTCTGATCATCTCTCATCTCTTCTGCCCCCTTACCCACAGCTCACATGAGACAGGTCCCTTCCCCAGCCCTCTAAGCTGTGAGACACATGGAGCTCTCACCATCAGTCCACTAGGAGTTTCAACATTGCTTGATACAGGGTCTGGAGTAACGATGCTGGTGGTATACCCTTTTCACTGTCCTTTACTTTGAGATTCATCTGCCAACCTAAAAACCCTTGGGGAAAAAATAGCAATTCTGTGGGATTTCCACCACCACCTTGGGCTTGAGGGCTTTAAATAACTTTATGTTGGCAACTCCAATATCAAGATGAAGCAGAGTTGGGTCATGGCGGGGCATTGGCCCATTTCTTCTTCTTCTTCTTCTTCTGCTTCTGCTTCTTCTTCTTCTTCTTCTTCTTCTTCTCTCCCTGTCTCTGTCTCTGTCACACACACACACACACACACACACAATTGTGCTCTCTTCAAGACAATTACATCCTCTTAGATTGTTAATGCTGTGGCCAGACCAAGACAGCTAGTTAATGTGGGAATAGGATTGTTCTAAGGTCATAAATGTGTCCTTTTTCCTTGAAGAAAAAATAGGTGTCATTAAAAGAAAAAAAAACTCTTTAAAAACTTACAGGTGCCATCTTTGAATTCAAAGTGTCTGCCACAGTAGAAATGTCCGAGTTGATCATCCTGTTTCCTACAATGTAGATCTTCATTGCTACAATTATTTTCCTGATCTTGGTAGCATGAATGTTTTCAAAGCATTTTGTCACCCTATAAGAGGTATAATTTTCACACAGACAAAGACACACCATGTTTCCCTGAATCTGCACAGTTCTGGTGGCTGCAGCTGCCTATCCTCCACCTCCTTCTCCCTCACCTTCTTCCTTTCCTTCTTGCTTTCCTCCTCTTCCTCTTCTCCTTCCACAGGACCCTTCTTCCTATGGTAGTGTGTGAGTGATCACGGAACAAAGGAAGGCTAATTGCCTTAGAGAGAGAACAAAGGAGTCGACAGCGGATGTCCGAGCCAGCAGAGCCTACAGGCAACGCCCTGAGAGCTCTTTTATTTACTTAGCATGATTTACATAGTATGTTGTGAGAGAGGCAGATAGGATACTAGTTACCTAATCGTAACCAGGATTGGCTAAAATAACCCTTTGATCTTATGCTCTACCTCTAAGCGAAAGGGCAGAATGAGGGGTTACCCCGCCTGCTGGCAGCTGCCGCTTCCTGCCAGGAGTGTATGCACGTCACTGGAACAGAATGCAGCTACAACCTTTAAGCAGAAGTTTCCCACAGCAGTGCTTGCTTTTGCTTTTTCTTTTTGAAAAGAATTACCCTCCATTCATCATTTCTTGTCCTTCCTGAGCCTCTTGTTGTGGCTGTGGCTGCACCTCAAGCTGAGATGCCTCTTTCCTTGATTTCCTCTGGCCATCATAGCCTGTCTAGGGAATCCTCCCCCATTCTTCTCTCCCTCTCAGCTTTCAAACTGTTTTTGCCAGGAGTCATCCTGGTGGAACATGGGAAAAAGCTGAGATCAAGGTAAGAGAGAAGCAAATGTTTGTACAGTCAGTGTGTGTAGCAGCAGCAGCTTCGAGCATAAGAACAGTAGTATGTGTTCTCACTGCCCCCATCTACAGCTGCAGAAGTAGCCAGCTGTCTTTTGTTTTGGAGTGGAGGTGAGCAGCATGTCAGTATGGGTGACAAAAAGAGAGAAACAAAGACTGGGAGACTGGAGAGGCTTATTTTTTTTAATGTAGTGAATGCAGGCAGAGGCAGGAGATGCCTCAAAGAAAACCAAGTAGACGGTTGGTTGAAGAGTAGCTCTTTCTCTCTTTCTTTCTTTTCCCTTTCCTAAGTCTGCAGCTTCACAAAACAGCTAAAGAAACAGAGTACACAGTTAAGCATTCTTCTTAGGTAACAACAACAATGACAACAACAATGTGCTGTGAAATCAGTTCTGATTTATGGTGACCCTTTTCAGATTTTCCAGCTAAATAACATTCAGAAGTGCTTTACCATTCTCTTCTTGGTCTGGCCACTGCCGCCGCCTCTTCCTCCACTGCCACCATATTCAGCAACAGCAGCCTGGCTTCCCTTCCAGGAGCTGGGCCTACTGTCTTTGTGCATGCACCCTCCTATCAGCTGATCATCCTGGTTGGGCACCTGTGCACAGGCAGTGCACAGGCTCCTGGAAGGGAAGTCATTTGCTGCCTTCTGCTCATGGACCTTTAATTTGCTGATTAGGTAGAGAAATGATTTTTTTTAAAAAGCCAGGGCAATGCTTGCTTCCAGGAGAGTAGGAGCTATATGTCTTGAAGGCTACAAAAGAAACACACTTGAATGGGACAGGTGAAATTGAAAGAAAGGTAGACATCATAGGCAGAGAGACAGAGAAAGAGGAACATATGCTGCTTATTTTATTTTAGAGCAGGTGTCTATATGTTTGCTTTCTTTTCCTTCTGTCTGACCATAAAAGTTGAGGGGTGATTGTACTGCGGGGATGACGAGAAGGAAACCACTCTACAGTATGTATTTCTGGCAAATACATGTTAAATGCTGAGAAAACCAACAGAACAAATAATGCTGTGGAACCTTGCTGGCATTCATGGGGGCACCAGGTCCTACACTAAGGAACCATAATCCTTTCTGTTACATGGCACTTGAGACCCTCAGAAATAATTCTGGGGAAAGCAACTTACATCTTCTGTCAACCTGCTTCTGCCCACCTGGGTAGCAGATGGAACACTGCATTCCCCCTGTTCACAAATATATGTCTAGGTATGAGAAAGATATGGTTTTCCATTAATCCTCTCGGTTCCCTGTGTCTCCACCACCTATTCCGGAAAGAAACTTAAACAACATTTTCAAATATTGTGAGATTTTATTTTGTTTTGTTTTTGGAAAAAAATGTTGCTCTGGAGGACCTGTATTTTAGTTGATTGAAGCCCAGAATTCTAGTGGGTACTGTTCTTATCTCCCAATGCTAGTGTAAACTCCTTCTGGTGTGTGTATATCAGCCATGACAGAAGCTGCTTCCAACTGTCTCCAGAATTAAAGACAAAACCAAGGAGAGTCACTGTTCACTCTTCCTCTCTGCTCAATTCTCTCTTGTGCTTGTCTACACACTTATTTTGGATCAACCTGGATTGGGATAAATAGGGTTGCTAGGAGGTCTGGTATGCCGTTTGGTAGAGATTAAACCAAATGTAATATTAATCATGTGGTCTTTGCTTTCATTATCCCATTACTTTGCAGTCCTCGTTGCCAGAAATAAGAAAAGCAAATGCTGTCATAAAGGAATCTATTAAAGTTTTCCCAGTTTCTGGAAGAATAGAGTCAACAGAGTCAGTGGCTCTATAGGTTTCAATATTCTGGGAGATGCAGTGTGTAACTTTCCCATCTCTGAGCAGCACTGATCAGCAGAACAACGTCAGCCAATAAGAGTGCATTGTAACTGTTCCATTTTGAGTTAAATGCTTCATATAGGACCAAAACCAATTCACAAAGCCAGTTAACAGTGAGATTGTTAGTATTTACTTAATATTAGTAAAGTGGTATATGGTATAGGATTTACTTTGTAATTAGTGATGTTCTACTACACCTTTCTTCATCTCCTTGATATGTTTGGGTGAAATTTTGCACAGTGGTGAAATTTTGCAGGATGACATGCCTGCTGTATCAAACTCTTCCAGAAACGTCACTTTTCATGCCCTTTCCACACTCTGTATGTCTAAATTAATTTCTTGTGTATGTTGTGTATTTTAGATATATGTGGGATAAGTGTGATATCACTTTCAATGTCTAAAGCTGTACTATTAACACCCATACACACAGCACCCATTTCCACCCTACAAAGGTCAGTTTCTTTTCATTCATCCACTCTCACAAGCCATATGCCCCTAAACGGAGCTAATCAGCTTAGCAAAATGTGAGATTTCCATGAGCCTTGGCGCAACATTATAAGAATAAAAACACAACCAGGAAACAGGCAGAGGATACATGATACAATTCAGCGGTTTAAAAAAACACTAACAAAAACATTATTTTAAAAGCTCTATCATAATGAAATGTTATTTTAGAATCATAGTATCATCATTTTAATATTATTTTGCAAATATAATTGCAATTTATTCACACACAATTAACAATATCTATTAACTAGTGGTTTTCCTACCTGGACCACATAAATATCTTTCTGAAAGTTTATGCAATGAAAACAAAAAACAAGTCAGATTTACGTCAGTTGTGTTTAAGTCAGATGTATTTTAGTATGGGATTTTAGTCTTAAAGGTGCCACAATATGTTTTCTCTGGATTCCCTGCCCCAAAGCAGATTAACATAGCTATCTCTTGAAAACTTGTGATAGTCTTCTTAATGAAAAGGTGTGGTTTGAATTGGTGTTGCTGTGATGTGGAGATACAATAGATTGGGCCTTGCAGTTCAAGGATGTTATGTTGGCAGGGGACTGCAACAGGCTCCAGCTGTGGTGGTCCAAGATGGATCAGAAGGGCAAGGGTGCCCTTGGGAAGTGATGGACCCTGGGTTGCTTCCAGTTGAAGCAGTAGAGCTGTACCTGGCAGTTCCGGGTGTGAGGACTGGTGGCTGTTTAGGCATTAAACCAGGGCTCACTTGAGTAGATATCAATTCTAGATGGTGACCAGTTGGGCCTTGGATTGCTTGGCCTGTGAGGTATGTATGTTGGGATGCATTCATTCTGTATTGGGGCTGCTTTGACAATGGCAGCAATGGGAATAGAAGGTGAGTCTATTGCCAAGATCAGTCAGTAGAGATCTTGCAGTTATAAGTGCTATATGTGCCTGATAGTTAATTAGTTAGGTGCCATTTTAATATTTCCCCTTTGTTTTTTGCAGGAGCCAGAATTTGCAGAAAGAGGCATGTATTCCTCTGCAGGAACAGCATCCTGTTCCGGTCAGTGTGAAGAGCAAAGGCAACAGCAGTGGGACCCAATTGAGATTAGAGGAGATGGCAAGCCTGGGTTGGAAAGGTAGAAGGGGAATGTGATAGGGTGGTCTTTTCCTGACCTAGTTAGGAGAGCATCCACTGTTGGCCCTCCAAGTTCTAGTTGTCCAACTAGGAGCTAATAATATAGGCTTATTGAAGGGGAAGGACCTGGTTTTGAGGGTGGTAAGAGACCTCCACAAAATTTGCTGTTATTGGCCAGGTGTTGGTCATCTTGGCCAGGCAGGTTTGAAGAGGGGATTGTGACCCTTGTTGTTTGGACTGGACAAGTGGGAGGATAAATAGTGGTTTTTACCTGGAACACACAGGCATCCAGTTTGATCACCATGAGTTGTTCCTGAGAGATAGGGTGCACTTGTCAGATGCTGAGGCTAGCATCTTTTTAGAAGACCTGTGGTGGGGCTTGTTAGCTGCGTTTGACAGCTTGATGGAAGTAGGGAGATAAGCAAGAAGTGTGGAGAGAGGGTGATGGATGGGCCCTACAGGGCACCATTTGGTGACTGGGTCTCCTGAATTGGTACCCTGAATGGTAAGATTCAGATACACAAGCAGGGATGGCCTTCTAAGACAGCCTCAGGAGATGACTATCTTTGATTCATAGCAACTAGGATTGAGATGGACCTGAGGATGCCTCCTCAATTGAGCTGGCTGAGGTAAGTCTGGTGATGTACAGAATGACCTTGGGACAAAGGACTTGCCTGGTCCAGGCTAGAGAGGGGCCAAGATGGTCCATCTGTTCCTGTTCCCAATGTTTTATGCACTACCTTAGGCCCCACTGCTAGTTAGGGGATAAATAGCTAATGAAGTTGTGGCCCAAGTTTGAAAACCATTTCTTGTGTCTTGCCTCTTTATTTACTGTTTGGGGAGAGCAATTCAAATTCAAATAGTGAGCTATCCTTTTGCTACCAACCTTAGTACATGTAGCACATCAGTCTTGGCAAACTCATCTTTGATACTACCCACATCAAGACAAACAGTCAGAACAAGGACTTTGAGTTTTTGTTTAAACATCCAGTTCCAGACTCTGTTATAGCAGATGTAGGCTAAGGCAGATCTAAAAGCAAACCTCATTCTGTGCCTACATACAAAGAGGAGAGAAAGCTAGACAAAATGGGAAGAAGCTTAGATTCTTCAACTGTGCTTTATCTCTGCATTTTGAGCAGTAAAGCCTACAAGAGTACATAGCAGCAGTACTTATGGGGAAAGCTTATTCCACTTTTAAACAGCATTTCAGCTTTTCAAAGGAATGTAGTTTTAACTCTTCAAGCAAAATCACACAGGCTAGCAGCACAACAAATCTCCACAACCTGACACTGAAGATTGTGCAGCCATAACTGTGATGAGAGCCATAGCTCTCTGAAGACCCACATGGATGCATTTCTCTGCATTGACCTCTAATGCCCACTATACAGTGGAGAACTTAGCTTTTGATTAATAGGACTTGTTAGTGAGAAGACTGATGATAAACTAGGGCCAAGATTCAGAGTGTGAGCAAAGAAACAGCATTTTTTAAAATGTTTTCCATCACAGCAACATCACCCTAGACAAAGATTCTCCCAAACTTCTCAACAGCAGAAGGGATTTAAATCAGCAATGTACAAATCTTCTAGATGATCTTTCCAGGTACCTCACTCCTCAAGAAGAACCTCCTCTCACAGTGAATATAAACCAGTTTAAAATAAGGAGCTGCCCAACATTACAAAGCCTAATCTTTGGCTTAAATTAGCACACATTGTTGTTGTTGTTGTTTAGTCGTTAAGTCGTGTCCGACTCTTCGTGACCCCATGGACCAGAGCACGCCAGGCCCTCCTGTCTTCCACTGCCTCCCGGAGTTTGGTCAAATTCATGTTGGTAGCTTTGATGACACTGTCCAACCATCTTGTCCTCTGTCGTCTCCTTCTCCTCTTGCCTTCACACTTTCCCAGCATCAGGGTTTTCTCTTCTCATGAGATGGCCAAAGTATACAGCCTTGTCGTACTCCTTTCCCAATTTTGAACCAATCCGTTGTTCCATATCCAGTTCTAACTGTTGCTTCCTGTCCCACATATAGATTTCTCAGGAGATAGATAAGGTGGTCAGGCACTCCCATTTCATTAAGAACTTGCCATAGTTTGTTGTGGTCGACACAGTCAAAGGCTTTTGCGTAGTCAATGAAGCAGAAGTAGATGTTTTTCTGGAACTCTCTGGCTTTCTCCATAATCCAGTGCATGTTAGCAATTTGGTCTCTAGTTCCTCTGCCCCTTCAAAATCCAGCTTGTACTTCTGGGAGTTCTCGGTCCACATACTGCTGAAGCCTACCTTGTAGGATTTTGAGCATAACCTTGTTAGCATGTGAAATGAGCGCAATTGTACGGTAGTTGGAGCATTCTTTGGCACTGCCCTTCTTTGAGATTGGGATGTAGACTGATCTTTTCCAATCCTCTGGCCACTGCTGAGTTTTCCAAACTTGCTGGCATATTGAGTGTAGCACCTTAACAGCGTCATCTTTTAAGATTTTAAATAGTTTGACTGGAATGCCATCACCTCCACAGGCCTTGTTGTTAGCCATGCTTTCTAAGGCCCACTTGACTTCACTCTCCAGGATGTCTGGCTCAAGGTCAGCAACCACACTATCTGGGTTGTCTGGGACATCCAGATCTTTCTGGTATAATTCCTCTGTGTATTCTTGCCACCTCTTCTTGATGTCTTCTGCTTCTGTAAGGTCCCTACCATTTTTGTCCTTTATCATGTCCATCTTTGGACAAAATGTTCCTTTAATATCTCCAATTTTCTTGATCTCTGCTTTTTCCCTTTCTATTATTTTCCTCTATTTCTTTGCACTGTTCGTTTAAGAAGGCCTGTGGTGGAATGCCATCACATTACGTCACTCCTGTCCATCATGTGGAGCTCAAGTGCAGGAGCCTATGATAGGACAGGAGGGGCGGAACCAAAAGAACAGTTGGAATCAGTTAGAGACAGTTAGAAGGAGAAACAGGGGAGAGATAGGGAATTGAGAAGGTTAATACATAGATTGAACAGTTGGAGTGATAGAGAGAATAGTAGGGGAAGAGTTATAAGAAATAGAGAATAGTATATAAGTGTTGTGAATAAAAAATACGTTTAAACCAATGCATAACCAAATCCTATTTAATGAGTGATCCTGAACATCTGTGATTTTCCCTTTGTGATTTACATAACAATAAAAGAACATCTATAATTTACCCCTGTGATTCTCAAACTTAAAAGTTCAATAAACCTGTTATAGTTGGCAGCACACGTGTCTGAAATACGTATTTGATATTGTGTGAAAAATACATGGTGGCAGCGTGCAAAGAGGAAACGCATCCAGGGGGTGAACCTATGTTTAAGAGAAAATAAACAAGGGACACTGGGTGGACGCGACAAGGCCCTTTTGTCTCTCCTTGCTATTCTTTGGAAATCTGAATTCAATTTTCTGTAACTTTCCCTATCTCCCTTGCATTTTGTTTCCCTTCTCTTCTCTGCTATTTGTAAGGCCTCGTTGGACAGCCACTTTGCTTTCTTGCATTTCCTTTTCTTTGGGATGGTTTTCGTTGCTGCCTCCTGTACAATGTAATGAGCCTCCATCCATAGTTCTTCAGGTACTCTGTCCACCAGATCTAGTTCCTTAAATCTGTTCTTCACTTCCACTGTGTATTCATAAGGGATTTGGTTTAGATTATACCTGACTAGCCCAGTGGTTTTTCCTACTTTCTTCAGTTTAAGCTTGAGTTTTGCTATAAGAAGCTGATGATCCGAGCCACAATCAGCTCCAGGTCTTGTTTTTGCTGACTGTATAGAGCTTCTCCATCTTTGGCTGCAGAGAATATAATCAATCTGATTTCGGTATTGCCCATCTGGTGATGTCCATGTGTAGAGTTGCCTCCTGTGTTGTTGGAAAAGAGTGTTTGTGATGACCAGCTTGTTCTCTTGACAAAACTCTATTAGCCTTTGCCCTACTTCGTTTTGAACTCCAAGGCCAAACCTACCTGTTGTTCCTCTTATCTCTTGACTCCCTACTTTAGCATTCCAGTCCCCTATAATGAGAAGAACATCTTTCTTTGGTGTCAGTTCTAGAAGGTGTTGTAAGTCTTCATAGAATTGGTCAATTTCAGCCTCTTCTGCATGGGTGGTTGGTGTATAAACTTGGATTACTGTGATGTTGAAAGGTCTGCCTTGGATTCATATTGAAATCATTCTATCATTTTTGAGATTGTATCCCAGTACAGCTTTTCCCACTCTTTTGTTGACTATGAGGGCTACTCCATTTCTTCTATGGGATTCTTGCCCACAATAGTAGATATGAGAATCGTCTGAATTGAATTCACCCATTCCTGTCCATTTTAGTTCACTGATGCCCAGGATGTCAATGTTTATTCTTGCCATCTCCTGTTTGACCACATCCAGCTTACCAAGGTTCATAGATCTTACATTCCAGGTTCCTATGCAGTATTTTTCTTTGCAGCATCAGACTTTCCTTTCACTTCCACGCACGTCCGCAGCTGAGCATCCTTTCAGCTTTGGCCCAACCACTTCATTAGCTTTGGAGCTACTTGTACTTGTCCTCCGCTCTTCCTCAGTAGCATGTTGGACGCCTTCCGACCTGAGGGGCTCATCTTCCAGTGTCATATCTTTTAGCCTTTTGTTTCTGTCCATGGAGTTTTCTTGGCAAAGATACTGGAGTGGCTTGCCAGTTCCTGCTCCAGGTGGATCGCGTTTAGTCAGAACTCTCCACTATGACCTGTCCATCTTGGGTGTCCCTGCACGGCATAGCCCATAGCTTCTCTGAATTACTCAAGCCCCTTCGCCACGACAAAGCAGCAATCCATGAAGGGGTAGCACATATTAGTTTTCACAATTGGCTCCAGCTCTGGGATCCCCACTGGCAAGTAGTCACATCACACTATTGGGCTCTTACCAAGAAACAAACAAACAGATATTTGATCATCTACTTCCCCTGAAGGCTGTCCAGATGACCCCACCTCCTCCAGAACAGATGGGAATAATTTCAACGTTGCTTGCCAAAGGGGCATAAAACTAGTATCATTCAAACACAGACACAAGATTTTACATTCCAGATACTTCACTGTCCCCAAGAAGGACGGCAAATTATACTCAATTTTAGACTTCTAAGTAATCATCTCCTTTATTTCCACAAGAAATTTCTTCATAACCAATCTTCAACCCATCAAACCACTGCTTCAAAGAGGAGATTGATTCACTACCAGAGACATTCAACATGCCTATTTTCACATAAGAATCCACCATGCTTCCAGAAAATTTCTTCACATCACCATAAAAGACAACACTTAACAGTTCAAAATTCTTCCTTCTGAGCTGCCTACAGCCCCAACAGATTTTAGAAAAATACAGAATGGTCATGTTAGCTCATTGAAAGACAAAGGGCATCATAATTTATTCTTACATAGATGATTGGCTGCTTGTCAATTCCAGAGAACCCTTTACGGAATGCCCTTCAGACAACTCTTGCCGATTAGGACTCCTCATGAACACTAAAAAGACCTGTTTGACACCACAGTACGTTGATTTTATAGGGGCTCATATAATCTCTCAGAAGGCCCATGTCATTTTATCATGAGTAAGGCCATTGACATGCAATCTGCTGTGCTTTGTCTCACTTTAATCCCAAACATGACAGTAAAGCATGGCTTCTATAATGGCAATGCACCCTGTTGTAAGATTGCAGATGAGACCACTTCAGCACTGATTCCTCAGTGTCTTCGTGTGCACATTCCTTCAAGCATTCATATGTCTCTTCAGTGGGGTGTGTTTCAAACCACCCAGGCCATCAGTGATACTCAGAATGGATGCCTCCACCATTGGAAAGGGAGCACACTGTTTCAATTGTGCAATATAAGGCCAATGGTCAGACAAAGAATCCACACTATGCATAAATACATTGGAGTTGGTGGCTGTCTTCAAAGCATTTTGAATGTCTTTTGCACCACCATATTGTCTCATTCACAAGGCGACAACAGGACAACGTACAATATTTTACATCACCAAGCAAGGCAGCACAAAGATGTACTTGCAGCTGATATTAACAGCCCATCTATGCCATATGTGTTGCCCCAGGAAATTTTACCTTTGTGGGGAAGACAATGTTTGGGCTCATAGCCTTAGTCAGAGACTGAGCTCCACTCATGAACAGATGGTTCATTCCTAGATGGTATATCACCTTTTTCTAAAGTGGGGCACATTTCAGCTTGATCTGTTTTCTGTCAGTTTTGTTCTGGGAAAGACCTCAACGGAGATTTCTGGTTGGAGCTTTCCTCCATTAGTTATCAGAGTAACTCATCTATGTCTTCCCAATGTAACCTCTAATAGTGAAAAAACTTAAAAAGATAAGTCAGGACTATGCCAGCATCATTTCAGTAGCACCTTGGTGGCTGAGAGAAACACGGCTCATCTCTGGAAGGTTCTGGAAACTTCTCAACAGGCAAGAAAACCTTTTAGTGGGATATCAGGCAAAAATGAAATAAAAATAAAAAATAAAAAAGTAAAAAGTGTTGTGCCACCCTAAAGACTAACTGCTATATTTTAATGCGAGCTTTTGTGGACAAGTCCACTTTTTAGTGGGAGTTCAGAGATGACTACTCCAAGAACCACAGTAGCAGGTTAGCAAACAGTTGTTTTCAATTCTCTGTGTGGGTGCTGTTTTCCCCAAATCCCCATATCATGAAGATATTCACATTAGTATAATCCACTAAGCAAAACAGATTTAATGTCTTTGTTCTTCACTCCAAAACAAAGTATCTTGAATGATGTAGGAATAGTAAATTATTTATTCAAATAGTCCAATAACTCACCATAATGAGGAGGGTAACATTTCAAATTATTTCTTTACAGCTGGCACCTGAATTCATCATCTTACAAAACTCTACGATATGAATACTAATATACAATATTTGGCATGAGTCATAAACTGGTCAATCACTATTATTGGCATTCCAAATGAAAAGAAAATCTTGAATTCAACTTCTGTCTTTAAGAATTAACTTTATATTGCAATGACAGCCCTAGGGACAGCCCTGAATCACAACACATTAACCTGACAATATAATCTCAAAGGTTCTTTTACATAGTATTAGAAAAAAAATAAGCTCTGACTTTATTCATTGTGAATTACAGGGATATAGATTTTTTTAAAAAAATCAGCTAGATTGGCACTGGAATGTACATTTTTGCTTGTGACATTCTTACACATGAACATACAGAATGACAAAATTATTATCCCTGCCCTGCATGAGGAAGAAGTATTTTTGCTGTTCTTGACAAGAAAATAAGAAAAAAGAGCCTTTTTGAAGAAATTAAACAAAATTGTGCAAATAATAAAAATAATGCAACAATACTAGTTGGGCAAAACAATAACATCCATTGCTTTGTTGCAGAACTTTTAAAGGATTTGAACTTGAGGGTTGTTCACATCCTTTGTAGCAATCAACCTCTTATTCTCGGCTTACTAGGTATATGCTTTGTTTCTCAAAGGAAAAGGGTATTAATTTTGCAGAGACAATGTGCACAAATTATGAAGACCTAAGTGAACAGAAAATAGTGCTCCTTGTCTCAGTCTCATTTAAAGGCCAGAAATGTCATGGAACCTGAAATTTTCTCAGTGAGTGACCTCCTTTACTTGAGACAACCTAATTCAATGACTACAAAGAATCCATCAAGAACTTGTTGTTCCAGAATATTCTTTCTAGTACCATCAGGAATATGCTAAAAAGGTGTGTAGGATAAAAAGAGTTTTTCCATCACCCCCAAGTAAGTGCTGCAGAGCCTCATCACATACAGAATTAAGGAAAAGTCTTTGTAGGACAGTGCATGGTTGTTGCTCAGCGGTCACTCCTTCCATTCTTTTTTCTAGAAAGCAAAGACTTTTTAAGGCTGATTTATTTCATCCACAAAAACAAACAAACAACCCAGTTCAAACAAAAGTCTGGAACTGAGAGTCTGGTGAAAAAAAGCAAAATTAACACAGTCCTTATCTTGACAGCAAACTGCCTTCCAAACACAGATGTTTTCCTTCAGAAGTGTGCTATCATTTTCTGTTCATTCTGTCCATTAGCAGACTGCAGGTGTATGGAATGTTATTTAAGAAAAAGGACTTATTCTTAACTCTGTGGTAGTCTGATGACAATTATCATTACTGTTGCTCTACTCACAAAAGTAAAGTGTTGCATCCTATACATGCTCAGCATGCTAAAAAGCAAAACAAAACAAAAAGCCGAAGGAAATATTCTCTGTTTCCCTCTAGTGGCCAATTCTGAGACTGCAACTTGAAAATACTTTCAAAAACACAGAATATAAAACATAACAACACTACTTTCACCACTTAGGATTGATAAAAGAATGGCATAAAGCTTGAAAATTCCTCTCAAGATGCTTTTGAAAATGCCTAAGCAGGCATTTAGGTGCTAGTCCTGTTCATCAACGGTTACCACAGAACAGACACAGTATGGTCTAATAGCTTGCCCAAAAGGTTGGGCAAAGACTGAGGAGACCCAGATTTGAATCACCACTTAGTCCTCACACTCAAGATAAGTCTGAGTAGCCCTGAGACTGGTGTTAAGTGAAGCTGAGAACTTTTTATGACAGAAGTGGAAAATGTCCTTCTAGAAGACTAAAATTTGCATTCATTAATTTTATTTTACAATTTGAATTTTTCCATTGGTTGTTGTAGGTTTTCCAGGCTGTTTGGCCATGTTCTGGAGGTTTTTCTTCCTAATGTTTCACCAGTCTCTGTGGCTGGCATCTTCAGAGGACAGGAGTTAGAACTCAGTCTGTGTCCTGGTGTAGTGTGTGCCATAGTCAAGTATTTGTAGCTGTGGGATGAGCTTTTTGTCCTTTTCAGGAGATTGGATGATTTTGGTGTTCAGGGTGTTTTTTGTTATGGGTGTATTGTTGTGGTAAGGGGGGGAGATGATCTGTCACTGTGATTAATTAAGTGTCGTTAGCTAGTTTTTTGTGTGCAGTGATCACCGGTCCTTTTGGCTGGGTAGAGTTCGTTGACCTTTTTGCAAGCTGTATTTTTCAGTGCTGGGAGCCAGGCTTTGTTGAGTTTTAGACTTTCTTCTTTTTTGTTGAAGCTGTGCTGATGTTTGTGGATTTCAATGGCTTTGCTGTGTAGTCTAACGTAATGATTGCTGGTGTTATCCAGTACATCTGTGTTTTGAAATAGAATTTCATGTCCAGCTTGTTTAAGGGCATGTTCAGCTACTGCCAATTTTTCTGGTTGTTTTAATTTGCAGTGCCTTTCATGTTCTTTGATTCTGGTGTGGATTCTGCATTTTGTGGTCCCAATATATACCTGGCCACAACTGCAAGGTATCCGGTATACTGCTGCAGAGGTGAGTCCCTTTTGTCCTTTGCTGACCATAACATTTGTTGTATTTCTTTGGTGGGCATGAATACTGTTTGTAGATTGTGTTTTTTCAAAAGTTTCCCCATGCAGTCCGTGACCCCTTTGATGTATGGCAGAAATACTTTATTTGTGGGTGGCTGTTTTTCTTCTTCAGTTTGGTATTGTTTTCTCAGTTTGAAATTTTTCAGCTTACATTTTATGGGAAGCCTTCTGTTCTGTCTTGAAATGCAGACATCATCTTCCCCAAGGCCATATTTATGATGGTGACTGGAAAGAATGAAAGAAGTAAACTCCTCCTTTACTCGCTTACCCTCTGTGGACACCCAAGCTGTGTGAGCTTCTCTAGTTACTTCCATATATATATAAAGTCAGCATGTTCAATTGTGTTCTTGAAATGAAATACCATGCCTATTTGGCTCTCAGACCAGCCAAATGCTAAGGAGAAAAGGGTCAAACTCCACCAGTCAATTGTGTTACTAGAGAAAGAGAGAATTAGCTGAAAAGAATGTGGAAGAAAATAAAACTCATCCAGACTTCGAAGGCTTAGTTATTCAAATCTCATCCAGACTTCAAAGGCTTAGTTATTAAAATCTGTAATATTTGAATCATTGTGGTTTCGACCCTGTTTGTGATTCTGAACTAGGTTTGCCAGCTCTTTTTTTTTCCTGAAAGGATCATCATCTTTAACAGCTATGTGGTGTGGCTTTAACAACACCCTCCACACTGAGAGCAGCAGTGCCTATTGAATTTGGCAAAAGTAAATGACTGGGAACTTCATTTGCTTTCTTTATTAAAACTTTCTCAAATTTGCAAATGTTTATATGAAAGATGGAAAGAACTTGGTATTTTTATTTTTTAGGGTGGCAGGAAACAAAACTGAAATGATTTCTTCATCTTTATGCATCACTTCTCAAATAAAATTAGCACTTGCCTTGGGGGTGCTTTCAGCTGAACAATATTGGAAAGTCAGTCCCTGATTGATTTGGCCTGCAGGAGAGAAAATGAGGTTTTAACCAGATTTCAGTTTTCTAAACATTAATATTAATATTTTTGTAATGTTTTATTTATTGTATTCCAAGGTAGAGATGGATGTGAATTTAGTTCAGTTCCATTTTGATAAGAACTTACCAAATTATTATGTATTTCAAGTTTATTTCATGCATAGGATGGAAAGAACTTGAGATTCAAAAAACTCTCAGATGTAGGGAGAAGTAAGAATGTCAGATTCACTCATACCTGCTTTGAGGATGTGTGTACAAGTGCACGCGCGCGCACACACACACACACACAGAGAGAGTAAATAAATTGTGTATATTTTATACATATGCAACTGTGTATATATGTAAGTATTTATACATAATATATATATATGTATTCTTGTAACTGGAAAGCAAGAAATTGAATATATAAATATTGCAGTGCTTGGTGTCTGGGAGTGGCCCCAATTACCCCCTCCCTGACAGGACCATGAGCTGCTCACAGATGCCAAGCCCTTTCAACCTCAAATCTCAGAATTTCTTTTGATACCCCTTCTCCAAGAAGTTGAGTGAGATCAATATTGCCTGGTACACTTTATCATAATCATCAGTATCTGTGGGTTCTAGGGCATTGACGACTTCCTGTGCCAAGCCTGTGAGGTAGGAGTCAAAATCAATGGCCACTGGTCCTTTGGCCAAATGGCAGCAGTAGCTATGCACTCAAAATGTTCCGGAAGGCCTCAAGGTCATCCTTAGGGGACCCATATGGGGGGGGGGAGAGGTCCTTGTATCCATGACAGTCTAGGATAGGCCATGAGGTTCACTTGGAGGAGTCTGGCCGCTTGTTCCCCTGCCAGCACTTGCTCAACCAGCACATGCTATTGCTCAGCCATTTTGGTTCCTGCCTCTCCATAGCCCATGTGAACCATTGCTTTGTCTTCCCAGCCCTATGTGGAGAGGCCCCACATTGGGCACCAGTGTGAGAGGTCCCAGTTTTCCCCTCCATTACAGGACCATGCGGTGCTATTTGAAAATGAAAAACTTTTATTACAGCAAACTAAAAAGGGGTGTGATTTATAGGCCAACTGTGCCTGTTGTTTCACTGATGTCGTCTGTTCTGCCAAAGTCCCAAATTAGTCTCCAAGAAAGCAATTGGAGGTCCCCAAAAGAGCCTAACTGAGTCCCATAGTGTCCATATGAGTCCCTCAGATGCCCTAGGGCTGCTTTCCTGTAGCAGGAAAATAGCCCTTCTTTTCAGCCACCCCTAGCACCCCATGTAAGTGCACCAAGCAGGGGGTATTGCAGCATGGGTTGCTCTATGGAGACACTGATTTGCCTTTGTAGGTGGGCATCATGGTTCAAAGCTCTGGTAAAGCTTTGGGAGCTTGGCTGGATGCCTCTAGTCTTGAATGCCTGGAAGGTGGCAGCTTCCTCAGTAACGAATACCAGATTGATGCAGTTCCTATCTCGGTCTGGATGAGGATAGTGGGTGAGCCTGTCCATGTGACGGCTCTGCAGCCTGTTCTGCTGGTCTGCCGGTTAGTTCCTTGGGCTGGCCCTGGCTTCAGTCTTGCTGGTGTGAGGTGTGTCTTTTGTTCTCCAGGTGCCTGGCCTCTCATTGCTTGGCCTCTTCCCTCTAACCCCAAGTGGCCTCTTCTGTAAGAACCAGTAGGCTGACCTACTCACCCATCCAAGAGTCTCACAGTCTCCCAGCCTTCCATCAAGAGAGTCGGGGCTGGTATCACCATCTCCACCTGGCAGGCATCCCAGGCAACAGCATTGGCCCAGACTTTCTTGCCCTTGCTTGCCAAGTCTTTTAATTCAGTCTCCCCTCCATTGCCACACCCAAGCCACCCCATGTGCTACACGCAACTGAGTCACCCTCACCCAATCAATAGATGAGCTGCTGAGTATTAAGAAGATCAAAATGATGACTACAGAAGAAAACTACACAACTTCATTGTTTAATGTTAACATTAAACAATGAAGAAATTGAAATAGTGAAAGATTATGTATACCCTGGCTCAGTTATCAAGCCAAATGGACATTGCAGCCAAGAAATCAGAAGATGTTTGAGGCTTGGAAGGGCAACAATGAAGGAACTAGAAATGATAATCAAGTGTAAGGATATGCCACTGGAGACCAAGACCAAGATTCTTCACACTTTTGTATTCCTGATCACAATGTATGGGTGTGAAAACTGGACAGTAAAGAAATCTGAGAGGAAAAACATGGTTTCATTTCAAATATGCTGCTGAAGGAAAGCTTTGTGGTAGCCTGGACTGCCAGAAAGATGAACAAGTGGGTCCTAGATCAAATCCAGCTAGAACTATCTCTGGAGGCAAAAATGATGAAACTGAGGCTATCCTACTTTGGGCACATAATGAGAACACAGGATTCTCTGGAAAAGAAAATAATGCTGGGAAACATTGAAAGCAGAAAGGAAAAGAGGAAGATGAAATACTGGGTGAAGTTTACAAGAGCTGAACAGGGCTGTTGAGGACAGGACATATTGGAGATCTCTCAGTCATAAGGTCGCCTTAAGTTGCAGGCAACTTGATGACATGTAACAACAGCAACAAAATCTTGTATGCACTGTTGTATTATGTACACATACTTATATAAACATGCAAGAGGGTATTTTCCTTTGTTTTCATTTTCCTCCCTTCTTTCTTCTCTTTTATGTTGGTATGTTTTATTCTTTGACATTATTGTTTATTGTTGCCCAGAAATTCCCTTAATTTGGTAATTTTCCCGGTCAAGGAGTGGGTAGATGAGCTTATGTAGAGGGAAGGGAGGGAGGGAATAGGGTTTTAAAAAGGAAATATGGGGGTATACTGCAAATGAAGGAGTAATTTCTAGATACTCTAGTGTGTTTTGAAACTTTATGCAAATTCAGCTTCTGTGTGTGCTCTATCAATAGAAGTGCTAACATGGCAAACAATGCACCAACAATTTTGAGGATTTCTATGGGCCTCACTTCTAAATAACCACTCCTAGGGCTGCTTAGCTGGCAGTAGAATGTAGGCTTACTGTAGGGCTCGTGGCCATCTGATGACTTTTATTCAGCTTCACCATACTCTGAGGAATCATTTAAGCAAACTGCATATTCTATGAAACCTGCATTATATCTTTAAGAATTCAGGAAGGCTGTTCTCCCCACCCCTTCCTTTTCTCCATTGAAGACCTGTTCCCATATATCATGCTTTGGCTGAAGGTTAGCAACATAAATCTTTCAAATAAAGAACAAAGGTTTACCAACCTTCCCTTAGTTCTTTGTGAGAACACAGCTATTTTCAAAACAGCAATTACCCAACACCATAAAAATACATCTTCCTATTCCCTTCTCAAATCAGATGAAGGAAAACCTTTTTTCATGGGAACAAATGGATACAAATCTTCTCCCCCCCCCAACACATAGAAGCTGAGTTTCATTTACATTGTCAAAGTATTCTTTGTGTCATGGCGTTTTGATCAATAGCTTTTCATTTTGCATTCACTGTTCCAGTAGAGATTATGGGAAATTGAAGACTACGAATTTGACATTTTCTGCAAAGAAAAGCTGCTGCCATTTTTATCGAAGGCTTAATTGCTCAGAGCTTGGATAACCTTATAAAGATCAAAGGGAGCATGGGAATAATAATACACAGCAATTATACACCACTTTTAACCTCTGAAGTGCTTTACAAACATTAACATTTAACAGATGACTAAAATGAATGAAGAAGTTAAGCCATGGTGCCATAGAGAATGTTGTCTGTCAGCTATAGTGTGGACTTCCTTTTTTTAGTGGTTTGCATAGAATAAATCTGTGACAGCATGTTCATCTGGTCTGCAACAAAGAACATAAAGAGTTCTTCCCTATGTGTTTTTCCCCTACTCATTGATTTAGTTTCCCTAAGAGACAGCAAGACACATCAGTGAGGAATTTTTAACCCCACAAGGTTCCTGATGTCTAGGAAAGAGTGAAACAAGGACAGTTGTTTTGTTCTGGAGGCTTTTTTACATGAAGGTCTTTGTAATTTGTTCAAAACATATCTGTGCAAAAGTAGTATCCTTTCCTTCTCAGAAGGAAGGCACACGACTAGCTGGCTGTTTAAAAAAGGTTCCAGACAGCACCTCAGACATTTCTAATCCTTAAATGTCCATGCAGCAAAGCAGAAGACATAGTCATTCTGTGTTATTTGTGCTAGAATTATTTGCCTCATCTCTGCAATTTTGCTTAATTTGGGAAAAAATATAACTTTTGTTCTCATTTTCTTGAAAGCACCACAAAGTGCATCGTCCTTTGTTAACATAATTTTGTGGTTTTCTGTCATTGAATGCCACAATGAAACAAGAATGTACATTCCTTATCTACAATGTTATAGACAGAATTTGGTTAAATCACCTGTTTAAATCGGTGATTTGGTTAAATCACCTACGTTTCCCAGAATCCCCAAGCCAGCATACAGTGATGGTTCTACTAGCTAGTGGATTCTGGGATATTAGTCCAAAAGGGCTTCTTGTACTCTAAGACTAAATTGGAATATGGTAGCTATCATTGCAGTCTGAAGGGAACATGATCATCTTTATAGTACCATATTGTTTCTCTATATTTCATATGAAAACAGGCATATGTTTATGAATAATAGGAGAACACTTAAATTAATGTTATATTGGACATTTCTCCCATGACACTTTTGACCACTCACAACCAATTTGATAGAGAAGGAATTCCATTCAACAAGAAGAAATTTTAGGGAAATTATATCAATAAGGTTTGGGGATTCTTGTGCTTAGTTACAAGGTGGCTGAGACATCTATGTGCATCTCTTGTCTTTCACTGTATCATCTCTGTGGCAGCTAACCCCCCACCCCTTCCATGACAAAGTAAAACTCAGTGAAAAATGTCATACAGAGAGCACAAAAGGGTATCCTGTAGACCATCTTGACTGCTGATGTTGGTGCCATCAGCATTCAGCCTGCCCAATGTAAAGTTTGGAATCCATTTTCCTCCTGATAACAAGGGCACAGTATTGTGCAGCAATGTAGGGCCATTTCCTGACTTTTTGAATCATGGGTACAGAAGCTCAATATCCCACCTTCATAAACCAGAGGTGTTTTTTCCTTCTTCTTTTTTTAAGAATTGAATCTACTCCAGCATTCTATACAGCTGCCTATGGGAATGAAATGAGTGCAAAACCTTCATCCCATAGCACTTCCCAGCGGCTGACATACAGAGGTATACTGCTTCTAATAATGAAGTTAATAAATATTGTGATTAGAAGCCTCTGATAATGCCACTTTATATCAATTTGTCCAGTTCTCTTTTAAAACCATCCAAGTTAGTGGCGACTTTTAGATCTTACAGAAGTTAACTCCATAGTTTAGCTATATGAATTTGCTCATTTTAATGGTCCTGAATTTTTCACCATTCAACTTCAGTGGAAGACCCCATATTATGAGAGGAATGAGAGAAATACCTGCTAGCAACATGGGCACAAATTGTGGATACAGAAGCACAATATCCCACATTCATAAACCAGTGGTTTTTAAAAAGAATTTAATTTTCAAATGAAAGTTTAAGTATACATACACTACACACAAATTATAACAGCAACTTGCCTGATGTAGAATTACCCAGTGCTAGAGTATCCCAGAAGATGATCACATGATCTATATTATGGTTGATCGGGGGGAAAGGCAAGAACTAAGAACAGCTGGGATGTGCCTGCAGTCCATCTGTGCCAAAATATTTTGAACAGCTGTTTTGAACTTAATGAAATCATGAAGCAAAGGTGTGAGTTAGTGCAGCACATACAACAGAGAAACATAGAACACCATTTAACCTCTCAGGTAAGCTATGTTGCCATGACTGCCATAATACAGACTAGAAACCTATCTTCCAGTTTCCAAACCCTTGCTCTACAAACATGTTGCCTACATGTTTTCCAAAAGATGTCGCCTTTTATTTTGAAATAATAAAAAAAAGATGGGGCTGGGATTTAGCAAAGATTTTCACTGGTAACCAATATCAAAATCATCCATACTGTATAAAAGATGGACGGTGAAGAAAGATAGGGAAAAATCAACTCATTTTTGAACTGTGGTGTTGGAGGAGGGCCTTACAGACACCGTGGACCACTAGAAAGGCAAGTGGTACTCAATCAAGTCAAGCCTCAGTATACTTGTGTTTGTTCACTAAACACAAGTATACTGAGACAGTCCTACCATGTACATATAATGAGAATAGAAAACTAACCAGAAAAGACAATATTATTGGGAAAAGTGGTGGTGGGAGTAGGAAAAGACAAAGACCTAGCTTGAGATGTTGTTGGTTTGCAAGATCTGAACAAAGCACTTCACAATATGATATGTTGGAAGTCATTAACTCATTTAGTCATGACACATCAGAAGTTATGTGATGCTACATAACATCCTTGAGATTGTTTTTAATTATCAAGCAAAAATATGGGTAGAACGGTTGAGGTACCCAACTACGAACTAGACATTATGACAGATTATAGGCACCAAAGCACCGCTAACATTGGCTAAAACCATCCCCAGCTACAAAGTAAAAAACAGTAATCTCATATCGTAAGAGTATTCAGAAGCTTAGAAGTGAGTTTCTGAATATATTTTTTTCTGTTCTTTTTTGTATATTGAGTGTCTGCATTTTTACAACCAGACACAGAATCCCCTTGCAAGCATAAATCCGAAACAGTCTATTTGACCAGAAAGGAGTTAAAATAATTCTCCTCCTGAGAGTCAGTTAATTGTGTCCTGATTGACAGATTCAAAAGTTCAGTTTGCCCCAGACATGGAGCTTATTTCTTCTTTGAAAACTTACGTCAGGAGACTGTCTGGTCTCAGAAATCTTGAATGTCTGGCCCCAGTTTTAGATATTGACCTTACACTGGTTACCCATTCATTTCCACATTGATTTCAAGGTACTAATGCTTTCATATAAAGATCTAAATGGTTTAGGGCCTCGATACCTGGCAGAGCGCCTGTCCCCACCTAGTTCTACTTGTATCACTCAATCAAGCCAGAACAAGCGGCTGAGGGGCTTAACCCCGAGAGAGGCCCAGAAGGAGAGAACAAGAAACTGGGCCTTCTCAGCGGTGGCCCCTCATCTTCAGAACACCTTGCCCCTAGCGATCCGACTGGCACCCTTGCTGGGAATTTTTAAAAACAAGTTGAAGACTTCGTTCTTCCAGCAGGCCTTCCCCCCTCCCATTACATAGCTTCCTTATCCCATCTTGGATCCTGTTTTCTTTATTGATCTTTATTGCTTTTATGAACAAAGTTATTTGAATGCTGTTTTTATCTTTATATTCTGTAAACCGCCCAGAGTAGATTCCCGAATCTAGATGGGCGGGGTAAAAATGGAGCAAATAAATAAATAAATATGCAGCTGTTGTTGCCCACTCTGCTGAAGACCTCCAACAACTCATGAATCATTTTAGTAAGGCCTGCCAAGACTTTGGATTAACAATCAGCCTGAAGAAAACACAAGTCATGGGTCAGGGCGTGGACTCATCTCCCTCTATTACCATCTCCACACAAGAATTGGAGGTTGTTCATGACTTTATGTACCTTGGCTCAACGATCTCCGACACTCTCTCCCTAGATGTCGAGCTGGATAAACGCATTGGCAAAGCAGCTACCATGTTCTCTAGACTCACAAAGAGAGTATGGCTTAATAAGAAGCTGACGGCATATACCAAGATCCAGGTCTATAGAACCTGTGTCCTGAGCACACTCCTGTACTGCAGTGAGTCCTGGACGCTTTGTGTATGGCAGGAGAAGAAGCTGAACACATTCCATATGCGTTGTCTCTGACACATTTTTAGTATAACCTGGCAGGACAAAGTTCCAAATAGAGTAGTCCGAGAATGAGCTGGAATTTTTAGCATGTATACATTACTGAAACAGCGACATCTATGTTGGCTTGGGCATGTTGTGAGAATGGCTGATGGTCGGATTCCAAAAGATCTCCTGTATGGAGAATTAGTGCAGGGAAATCGCCCCAGAGGGAGACCACAGATGCGATACAAGGATATCTGCAAGCGGGATCTGAAGGCCTTAGGAATGGACCTCAACAGATGGGAAACCTTGACATCTGAGCATTCAGCCTGGAGGCAGGCGGTGCAGCATGGCCTCTCCCACTTTGAAGAGACACTTGTCCAACAGGCCGAGGCAAAGAGGCAGTCCCGAAAGCAGCAAAATCAGGGAGCTAGACGGGACGGATTGTATTTGTTTTCAGTGTGGAAGGGATTGTCACTCTCAAATTGGCCTTCTTAGCCACACTAGATGCTGTTCAAAGTCCTCCATACAGAGCATGTTACCATAGTCTCTCGAGACTGAAGGATGCCTAATTTAATCTAATTGATTTGCTGTGCTGCACATCATAGTTGCACTGTTTTCAGCTATAATACCTTCACCCCTTTTACAGTGTAAGTGTACAGCTTTGAGTTTTAATTGCTTTTCTCATAGAAACAGTGGTGGTGGAGTATCAAAATAGTGGAGAAGTGTACCATGTGGTACAAATGTTGGCTTGTGCTCTACTTCATGCTGTTGTCTGTTGCTTTCTTTTAAATGGGCTAAATAGAAGACAAGTATGTTTTGTACCTCAGGACAACAGTTTATAACATTGAAATTTCTTTTTAAAGTAATTTGAATATGACTATATTAATTATATATTAATTATCCCCTTCATGGATTGCTGCCTTGTCGTGGCGAAGGGGCTTGAGTAATTCAGAGAAGCTATGGGCTATGCCGTGCAGGGACAACCAAGACAGACAGGTCAGGGAAGAGCGGAGGACAAGTACAAGTAGCTCCAGAGCTAATGAAGTGGTTGGGCCAAAGCCCAAGAAGAATCCCGGCAAGAATCCCGTAGAAGAAATGGAGTAGCCCTCATAGTCAACAAAAGAGTGGGAAAAGCTGTACTGGGATACAATCTCAAAAATGATAGAATGATTTCAATACGAATCCAAGGCAGACCTTTCAACATCACAGTCATCCACAGTTATGCACCAACCACCCATGCTGAAGAGGCTGAAATTGACCAATTCTATGAAGACTTACAACTCCTTCTAGAACTGACACCAAAGAAAGATGTTCTTCTCATTATAGGGGACTGGAATGCTAAAGTAGGGAGTCAAGAGATAAAAGGAACAACAGGGAAGTTTGGCCTTGGAGTTCAAAACGAAGCAGGGCAAAGGCTAATAGAGTTTTGTCAAGAGAACAAGCTGGTCATCACAAACACTCTTTTCCAACAACACAAGAAGCGACTCTACACATGGACATCACCAGATGGGCAATACCGAAATCAGATTGATTATGTTCTCTGCAGCCAAAGATGGAGAAGCTCTATACAGTCAGCAAAAACAAGACCTGGAGCTGATTGTGGCTCTGATCATCAGCTTCTAATAGCAAAACTCAAGCTTAAACTGAAGAAAGTAGGAAACGCCACTGGGCTAGTCAGGTATAATCTAAACCAAATCGCTTATGAATACACAGTGGAAGTGAAGAACAGATTTAAGGAACTAGATTTGGTGGACAGAGTGCCTGAAGAACTATGGACGGAGGCTCGTAACATTGTACAGGAGGCAGCAACAAAAATCATCCCAAAGGAAAGGAAATGCAAGAAAGCAAAGTGGCTGTCCAACGAGGCCTTACAAATAGCAGAGAAGGGAAGGGAAACAAAATGCAAGGGAGATAGGGAAAGTTACAGAAAATGGAATGCGGACTTCCAAAGACTAGCAAGGAGAGACAAGAGGGTCTTCTTAAATGAACAGTGCAAAGAAATAGAGGAGAATAATAGAAAGGGAAAAACCAGAGATCTGTTCAAGAAAACTGGAGATATTAAAGGAACATTTTGTGCAAAGATGGACATGATAAAGGACAAAAATGGTAGGGACCTTACAGAAGCAGAAGACATCAAGAAGAGGTGGCAAGAATACACAGAGCAATTATACCAGAAAGATCTGGATGTCCCGGACAACCCAGATAGTGTGGTTGCTGACCTTGAGCCAGACATCCTGGAGAGTGAAGTCAAGTAGGCCTTAGAAAGCATGGCTAACAACAAGGCCAGTGGAGGTGATGGCATTCCAATTGAACTATTTAAAATCTTAAAAGATGACGCTGTTAAGGTGCTACACTCAATATGCCAGCAAGTTTGGAAAACTCAGCAGTGGCCAGAGGATTGGAAAATATCAGTCTACATCCCAATCCCAAAGAGGGGCAGTGCCAAAGAATGCCCCAACTACCGTACAATTGCACTCATTTCACACGCTAGCAAGGTTATGCTCAAAATCCTACAAGGTAGGCTTCAGCAGTATATGGACCAAGAACTCCCAGAAGTACCAGCTGGATTTCGAAGGGGCAGAGGAACTAGAGACCAAATTGCTAACATGCGCTGGATTATGGAGAAAGCCAGAGAGTTCCAGAAAAACATCTACTTCTGCTTCATTGACTATGCAAAAGCCTTTGACTGTGTGGACCACAGCAAACTATGGCAAGTTCTTAAAGAAATGGGAGTGCCTGACCACCTTATCTATCTCCTGAGAAATCTATATGTGGGACAGAATTGGGAAAGGAGTACGACAAGGCTGTATATTGTCTCCCTGCTTATTTAACTTATATGCAGAATACATCATGCGAAAGGCTGGACTGGATGAATCCCAAACCAGAATTAAGATTGCCGGAAGAAATATCAACAACCTCCGATATGCAGATGATACCACTCTGATGGCAGAAAGTGAGGAGGAATGAAAGAACCTCTTAATGAGGGTGAAAGAGGAGAGAGCGCAAAAATGGTCTGAAGCTCAACATCAAAAAAACTAGGATCATGGCCACTCGTCCCATCACCTCCTGGCAAATAGAAGGGGAAGATATGGAGGCAGTGACAGATTTTACTTTCTTGGGCTCCATGATCACTGCAGATGTTAACAGCAGCCACGAAATTAAAAGACGCCTGCTTCTTGGGAGGAAAGCAATGACAAACCTAGACAGCATCTTAAAAAGCATAGTCAAAGCTATGGTTTTTCCAGTAGCAATGTATGGAAGTGAGAGCTGGACCATAAAGAAGGCTGACCACCGAAGAATTGATGCTTTTGAATTGTGGTGCTGGAGGCAACTCTTGAGAGTCCCCTGGACTGCAAAGAGAAGAAACCTATTCATTTTGAAGGAAATCAACCCTGAGTGCTCACTGGAAGGACAGATCCTGAAGCTGAGGCTCCAATACTTTGGCCATCTCATGAGAAGATAAGACTCCCTGGAAAAGACCCTGATGTTGGGAAAGTGTGAAGGCAAGAGGAGAAGGGGACGACAGAGGACGAGATGGTTGGATAGTGTCATCGAAGCTACCAACATGAATTTGACCAAACTCTGGGAGGCAGTGGAAGATAGGAGGGTCTGGCGTGCTCTGGTCCATGGGGTCATGAAGAGTCAGACACAACCTAACGACTAAACAACAACAATATTAATTATCTCTGAGAAATATGCAAGTAAATTTATTTCCAGAAACTAGCTGTTAGGATAATTAGAAGCGATTTGGTTTATGTATTTTGCTGGATCCGCTGTTGAGCTTACCTTCAGCAGCGTGGGTCCCCTTTGACTCCTTCCCGGAATAACGCGAGACACTTGGAGTCTCGCAAGAGTGTCCCTGGAGGGGAGGGGGGAATGAGCGAGCTATTTAATTGGTGTTCCTTCCTCCCTCCGTCCTCTTCCTTGCTGGCATCAGAAGGAGGACGGAGCTCCATGCTTTTGTTGAATTTTAACCTCGTAACTCCATTTTTGGCAGCCTGGGCGATCTTGCTTATTGGAAGGGGGTTGCATCGCCCCCCCCCCCCGTACAGTTTGTTTCACTGGGTTTCAGCTCTTGAATCAAGGAGCTGTTTTTTCTACAGAAAAACTTATTTGAATTTATTGTTTTTACAGAGAGTGGAGATCGTGTTAGGCAGGGAGGCGCCGCTGCTTGCGCCTGGCCAGGCAATGGGCCTGAGCGCGTTTTAGGCCTCTGGAAGCTGCTGGTAGTAATTTTAACTAAGCCAGCAATTAATTCTTTTGTTCAGAAATATATTAATCAAAATTAAAATTAATTATAGGATTTAGGATATAAACATGTATATACATATATAAATTAGTAATAGTATTATTAGCATTAGAAGCCAGAGTGGGTGCGCAGCCCTCCCAGCCAGTGGGATCAGGCGGAAAGTGACCATGCCTGGATTAAATAATTTAATAAGTACATAAATAGATACATAAATTAATTTGCATTGATTAATTAGCCAAATATTGTGTAAGTATTAGGACTTATAGAGCATTGTTAACTTTGTTTTAGGAGTGGGGGTGAATTGGAGTAGAGTTCCACCCATTAGGGGCGGGATGAATTAACCCTGTGGGCCTTGATATAAAATATACATAATAATAATAATAATAATAATAATAATAATAATAATAATAATAATAATAATAATAATAATAAAGGAAATAAAATAAAGTAATATAAATACAAATAAGGAATATAAATAATAACATTAATACTAATAAATAAACAATTGAAAATAATAATAATATTAATAATAATATTTAAAAATAACCCTGACAGATAATAAGGAAATAATACTTATATTACTGAAAGTAAGTACATTACATGAAATTATAAACGTTGAATTGGTAGGCACAAGTTCTGAAAGGAAAGGATTGGTGTATGAGCCTTATTGAGCCCGGGTAGCAGCTAGAGGGGCTTGGAAAAGGATTTTTTAGCTGAATTTTCTACTTTAAATTTCTGCATTATTTACTAATATATTGGCTGACACTTATTGGGGTAGTATAAAATAGTTAATTGGCAGTTTAAATTTGAGGCGTGTGTAGGTAGTTGGGACAAAGCTACTTGAGGTGGTTGGGCGCACAAAATCTTGAGTTTGAGTGGTCAAGATGGCTTACAGGAAGGGCCAAGGTAATAAGAAGGGCAACCAGTCTGCAAAAAAGCGTGCAGCTCCTCAAGTTTCACCTCCTCAGTCATCATCTGACGAGGAGACCTGGCCTATTTGGCAACAGTTACAGGACAAGATTTCAGCTTTAGAAGCTGAAAGAGCGGCACAAAGGGCGACACAGCATAGCGAGCCTCAACCACACTGCTCTGCCAGGGGGTCAAAAGCCATAAGAGGGCTAAATGTAAGGCCATGGCAGAGAATTTAATGTCTCGTTTTGCTGCTCTTGAGGCAGATCAGCAAGTCACTGGGTCGTCCAGGAGGGAACCAGAGACAACCGCGGTAACACCACAGCTGCAGAGCGAGGATGAGGAAAGAGAGTCGCAGATCCCAGAGGCAGCTGGACCGTGGGTAGCAGCTAGGAGTCGGCAGGAGGCAATGGAAGAGGTGGCAGTAGGTTACCAGCAGAGCAGGGAAGAACAGGAGGCATTGTGGCCAATGACATCAGGTGAGCTGGCGGTTGCACCGGACACCCTCCCGATATTGCCTGGCTGGCCATGGCCTGGCACTAGCCAAGGTAGTTCACCATTTCTCACACCATACAACACATAGGGATTTAGAGCACCAAACACTCCTTGGCCCAGTACAAGTACTCAGTTCGGGAACTGGGCTATTCCAAATCCGCAGGTTACATTTCCAGCTCTGATGAATTCAACAGCTAATGGGGGAGTTTGGCCCTACCCATCAGTACCTGACACCAGGTACAACTCCGTCCCTTTAAAGGCTTTGCTGTTCGGGGACCATGCTATGCCGCTAGGTGATCACCTCACCCCAGCGACCAAAGAAAAAATATGGAGGAGAATATGTTGAACTTTTCGAGCTCTTGAATAGAAATGTAGAGAAGAAGGATCTGGACAAGGAGGATGAGAGAGATAAAGAGAAGCGTAGGAGACGTAGGCCGGACCAGACATGGGCTAACTGGCTTCCCGGTTTCCTAATCTACGCTGGGGTGGTAGTGAAGGCACAGCCATGGAGGTCTCAGTCATTGTTCCAATACCTCGATTTGATATATAGGGCATATGTAGACTTTGCTGGGCAAGCATGGTTGATCTATGATGAATCATTTCATAGGAGAAGTGCGATTCATCCAAATTTGAGATGGGACGAGCCGCTGCCTGGGCTTTGGTTACAGTCTATGATGCCAGCCAGGCCAAATTTAGGTGATAGGTTCAATAGTGGGCATCTCATACATAAAGGGGGACAGAACCAGAACCCCTGTGTAGGCACGGGGCAGGTGGTACAACCCCGCCTGCTCTGCTGGTACTACAACACAAGAGGTATATGCATGAGAAAAGCATGCCTTTTTAGACACAAATGCTCTTTGTGTGGAGGTCAACATCCCAGCTCATCCTGTTTTAGGGCCAGAACTCAAAGAGGTAGCAAAGACCCTGGTGGTAGCAAGAAGTCCAACGGTGGAGGGGGTAATCCTGGCAAAGGGCCCCAGTCCAATTAAGGTTTCTGTGCTGGAGACATGGCTGTGGGAATACTCTAAACGGGAAGATGCCGAATACCTTTTAGAGGGTTTTCAGTGTGGTTTTAGGATACCAGCAGTGGGAGAGCATAAGGCGTTTGCGCACAACTGGAAATCAGTAAAAGGGTTGGAAAATATAGTTCGGGAAAAGTTTGAGAAGGAGGTGAAGGAAGGCAGAGTGTTGGGACCTTTTTCAAATACCCCCCCCCCCGAAGAATCTGAGGGTTTCGCCACTGGGTGTGGTGCCCAAAAAGAACCAAAGGGAGTTTTGGCTCATCTGTCACTTGTCATACCCACAGGGAGAGTCGGTGAATGATGCCATCCCTCAGGAGTTGTGCACTGTGTGTTACAACTTCTTTGATGAGGCAGTATGTATGGTCTGGAAGGAGCGGAGCTTGCGAAATGTGATGTAAAACAAGGGAGTTGCGTCTCCCCTTAGCTGAAGATAAGACGAAGGGACCGGCTACGTCCCTTACGCTCTTGGCAATAGAGTTAGACACTAAGCAGCAGACGTCCAGATTGCCTGATGGTAAACTAAGCGACCTTAAGGCTAGGATTGCCTTGACATCCAAAAAGCATAGTTGTCACTGAAAGAATTGCAGGAAATAGTCGGGCAGCTGAACTTGGCATGCAGGGTGGTGGCGCCAGGTCGTGCGTTCCGGCGCAGGTTATGTGATGCAATGAAAGGTCTTCATCGTCCTTTTCATAGGAAGAGAGTCAAACGGGGTATGAGACAGGATCTACAAGTTTGGAGTCAGTTTCTAGCTGAGTTTAACAGAATTTCCTTTTGGAGGTTTGAGATTATTCTTAAGGTTGAGTTCCAGGTCCAGACGGATGCAGCTGGTTCCCTAGGTTTGGGATCGATTTTAAGGGCAAAGGGAGTACCGAGCATTGGCTCGAGGAATGGCGCCAGTGGGGAATTACTAAGGATTGGACATTTCTGGAATTTTTCCCATAGTTGGGGCCCTATGGCTGTCGGCTCATGAATGGGCTAATTCAGTGGTATGTTCTGGTGCAATAATCAGTCAGTGGTATGCATAATAAACAGCCTCACCTTGCACTCGGAATGTGTTATGGCATTGGTGCGTGCATTTACATTGCGCACCCTGAAATACAATATTTTAGTTCAGGCAAAACACATTCCAGGCTTTGATCACACTTTAGCTGAAGCACTCTCATGCCACCAGATCAATCAGTTCAGGGAGTTAGATCCAGGAGCCAATAAATTCCCAGAGACTCTTTCCCCAGAGGTCTGGCAAATTGGCGTGACAATGTGGTAAGAGCATTGAGTTTGGCCTTGGCTCCGAGGACACGGAAAGGGTAATTGGCAGTGAGTGTATAGTTTCAGGAATTTAGAAACTCAGTGGGTTTAGAGCTGTTGTAGCCTGCCCTGGTGGAGCACCTACAGCAGTTCATCATATACTTCCATAGGAAGGGACTCGCGCCATGTTCCATACAAGGCCGGATGTCAGCATTAGCTTTTCACGCTAGGGTTCAGGGGTATCAGGACTATACCTCTGATTTCTGTATACGGAAAAGGATTGAAGGTTGGGGTGAAGAAAGAGGTCGGGTTAAATACACAAGGGTGCCCATATCCCCAGTATTATTGGGGAAAATTTGCAAACAGTGGGCTGTCATCTGCAGGGATGATTACGAGGTGGCGCTGTTTAGGGTGGCGTCATTGTTGACAATTTTGGCACATTGAGAATTAGTGAAGTAGTAGCCACAGGAAAGGGCAATGCGACTAAAGTTGCATTGCAATGGCAGGATGTGAGGATAGTGGACAAGACGGTTCTGATTCATATTCGTCAATCCAAGGCTTATCACAGATATATCAAGACACTCCCTCACATCTAGGCAGGTGCCTGGCTCTGTTTTGTCATTGCAGGTCCAGCGGTAATGGTGAAGAGGCGACACATCATGATTATTGGCCACAGTTATGTGTTATGGGCAGCTCGATATGTGGCCAGGTCAGCCTGGGGCTGTAATCTGGTTCTTGGAGCGCAAGCCCAGATAACCTGGAAGGGGATTCGAGGAATGCAATGGGGCCAATTTTGCAGAGCTGCTGCATTCGGACTGCATCCCCCATATGTGTTGCTAATACATTTGGGTGGTAACGATCTAGCCAGACATGGCGGAAAGGCTTTGATCTTGGACGTAATACACGACCTAAGATGGCTGAGGGCAGTGTGCCCTGCTATGAGCATTTTATGGTCTACAATCATCCCGCGGCATGCGTGGATGGCAGCGAAATGTGTCCAGCAGGTTAACACTGTGCGGGGGGGGGGGGTGTTAACAAGGAAGTATGCAGAGCTGTTTGCAATGGCCTTGGATCAGTGATTGGTCACAAGGAGATCCGCGTGGATAGGCCTGAGCTCTTTCAGAGTGATGGTGTGTGCACCTCTCGGATAGAGGCTTGAATGTCTTTCTTAAAGACATCAAGGGGGGCCTGCTTTTGGAGCTTATGAAGCTGGATGGCGGGCATGGGACTTAGCATCGCTAGTCCCTATGCTGTGGCGGGTAGTGTGGATAGAACAGGTTTCGGTGAGTCCCATCACAATCACAGGTAATGTATAGCCCATCTGACCTCCCAGCGCTGTGGATTGTGCGATTACAGTGCTTGGGGGAAAATATGCACTAGGGCCACACCCGGACCAACAGTCAACAAGCAGAAGGTGGCTTGAGGTCTGGGGGTTGTCAAATTTGGAGAAGCTGGGTTCTCACTGTTTTCACGACCGCGAGAACTTGGGGCTAGGGACTCGCCCATTTGTTTTGTAAGGGGTCCGTTGAGACCTCTGTGCTTAAACCTGATTCCGCACTACAGCAGGACCCCCCTTTTACAGAGGACAAGAATGATTATTTAATAAAGTATGGCCCATGTTTATCCCATAATATTTGTCTCGCATCATTATTTTGGGGTAAGGGGGCAATAGAACTCTAGCTCTAACAAATTACTTTTTAAAGGAGTAACTTTCTAGGCTGACTCCGGAACCAGGCTTGGAAGAACCCTCTGTAAAGTTCATTTCTCTCCCTCTGTCCTAACACAGATATGGAAAGAGTAAGGAATTAAGGCAGTGGAAGAAGCTAAAATAGTTTGTGTGTTCTCCTGATAGGTAGGTACTTCCAGTTCACTTGAGTGATTCTTTTCTTTTTTGGCCTACTGTCAAAGCAGGTTTTTCATGTATGCACCCCTCCAATGAAAATGGATGGAGATGGCACCTCACTAACCCATGAGAATCTGGCAACATAATTTCAGTTTCCCAGTGGACCAAAGATGTAGTGGCTTGTCTAAGGAATGGCACCAAAAGTGCCCTTAAATAGTTCTATCAGGATTTTTTTTTAAAAAAAGAGAGAGAGAAGAACCTCAAAGAAAAAAACAAGTTGATTAGTTAATTCTAGCTCTGCTTAAAGTTTATTTATAAAATCAGAAATGATGTAATAAATGTTTTACAGTAATATGCAACTGCCATTGCTACCGCATGTGGAATCGTAAAGCATGCCCTTTTCCTGAGGTGGCAAAATATGCCTTGAGTGTCTAGAATAAAAATATACTTTCAGAAACATGAAGATGTAATGAGAGACATCGGAGGAACCAGCAGCTCAAGCTGGTGCCTTCTTTCCACACACCCTTTTTGCCTTTTCCTGGCTGTTTTTAATTCTTTACCCATTTGCTTGGTTTTGAAAGTGCAGTTGTTGTGATTATTCCCCAATCCTCACATCTGCTTTTGAATATGAAAGCTTACCATTTCATCTGATTGGCTCTCACAACATTGGTTCTTTTATACAGGACCACTTCTTAATAATGGCCCACCCTGACCAAAACCTCCATTACATTCACTGTGGAAAGAAACCTACACACCTGAACCCCACACTGTTTCCTAATCATTGTCTAGGTTTTTCAAAATCAGCAGGCGGCAGCTGAGTCGATCATGCTTAAGTTCTTGGCTTTCTCAGCAGTTTTGTGCATCTGGCATTGCTGGCTCTGTTCCCAGGCAGGTGTAATTTCAAACTCAGGGACTAGTGACAGCTTTTCTATGGATACAAATGTCACCGCTTACAGTTCAATATTTCATGCAGGCCTACAAATAGGGATTTATTCTATTAGGAAGAGGACCTTCCCCTTGCTCCCGGTACAAACCAACTGTTACATATGCCTTCCAGAGGTAGATCTAAGTTCAGAGAGGGACTTGCATTCTGAACAGGACGAAGTTTAAAAGTTTTGATGGCTTTCTCTGCTTATCTTGCAAGGTTGGGCTCATCGCTAGGCATGTAAGGCAGCAAAGATTTGTCAGCACATTTGCTTCTCCTATTTTTTCAATGCAACAGCTTCCATCCAAACCAGCAAATTGTGAGACTCTACAAAACCTAAAAACTGCTGCAGGAAACTCTCTCTCTCTCTCTCAAAAAAAAAATCCACATTGCAAGTAGAATGGGCAGACTATAAAGTCTGTTCCCAAAGATCCAGTGCTTCAGAAACTTGCTTCTTTTGGGCTGCTCCCCTCAGAATTACCTAGACAGCCTGCTGATTGACCATGCTCATTGGGAAATTCTAGTAGCTGTAGCCCCTTCAAAAGTTACATTTCCAAGCTCTGATGTACTTTCCTGCCTGTTCTCTAATGAGATGAAGGTATGGTTTCCACCACCACCATTTGAGCCTCACAACACTCCTATGAGGTAGGTTAGGCAGAGAGAAGTTAGCTGCTCAAGAATCATCCAATGAGCTTCACAGCTGAAGGGGATTTGAACTTGGGCCTCTGGCCCTTGTCTGATGCATTAAGTACTGCATCACATTGTCCCACACTACTTCTGTTGAAGGCTGCTCATGACCAGGGCAGGGGGGCACCTCCTCTCACTCCATGAGCTGCTCTGATTTCTGTCATTAGTTTTACAGTATGGACATTCTATTTAAAAGAATTGGTTTGTCTTTTTTATATATAAGAAAACTATTTTTCTTTTCTTTGACTTCAGTAATTCATGATATCCATTGCTTTCGAAAGCTATGAATGATGCACACTGTTTTATGAACATATTCCTCTGTGTCACTTCTATTAATTGTTTGTGTAACATTCAAAAAATTCAAATACATTGGTGAATAGGCTATATCTCTTGTAAACTGAGTGATATGTCTATCCATATTCATATTTTTGTGGTGTGTGTCTCTGTCTGTTTCAAGGTAACTGAATTGTCTACAGTAAGTTGGTCTTGACCATGCCAGTTGAATCTGAATCAGTCCTTGGGGGTGGGCTGTAGGTGGAGAAATGTTATTGTACCTTGTAAGCAAACATCTTGCTTCTTCCCTCTTCTCTTTTGCACACTTCTCATTCTGAAACATCATCAGTGACTTACAAAGACAGGAGCTGTATACAATAGTATACATTGGGGCTGAAATCACATGCACCATTCTTGCATCCCTAAAACCATTCTTGAAGTCCCCGGGAGCTCCCCCCATCCCTCCTTTAAAATAGAGGGAATCACATTTCCAGATGCCACTAGGAAGCATAATTCTCCTCTAAAAGCCCTCCAGGAGAGGCAGTCTTTCTGTGTTTGTTTTAACAAAATACCCTCCAGTTTATTTGTTTTATAATAGAGTGGCCAGAAGTACACCTATTTTTATCAGAAGTGGTTGGTGCACCCCATGTTGTCTTCAGGTTACGTGTGTGGAAAACAGCCCGGGCCCTTCAAAGCTTCCCACCCTTGTGATAAACAGATGATTTAACTGTCACATTTCATATAAAAGAGAGCAGCTTCTTGGAAGCAAATCATCGCTACAACGCATTAGAATGCATTTCCAATGAAATGGGTGGTGGTGGTGATGATAGAAACTGTGTTTATCTAACTACTTTGGGTGAAAGATTTGCAAAAAGCTTTTTTGACGTGCATGAAAGTGTAATCACACACCCTAGCCCCCTTTTACATGAATGTACCTGCAATTCTCAGAGTCTTTTTCCATCCTGATAAAAAGCAACTCAGGTTTTCTCTGCTTATCTGTCAGTATAAAACTCCTGTTATTGTGTAGCAGTGAGGAGAAAAGATAATACCCAATTTCTAGAACATTCAAGAACAGCTTTATCTTGCATCTTCTGAAGAAAATAAGATACATGTCCACAATTTACTCGACATACATAATTCTAAATACTTGTTCTTTTGAAAGAAAGAAAGAAAAAACAGATATATGTATAATAAGGAAAGGTATGTAGGACAGAAAACCAGGAGCTAATTCTGAGTTATGTCAAGCCAAGACATCAATAAGATATTCGCTTCTTGTATGCTGAGTAGGGGATAGTCTGACACACCTCTATTGGCAATGCATTCCATAAGGAGGCTGTCACCACTGAGAAGGCCCGTTTTCTGGTCACAGACTTCTGAGCTTCCTTTGGTTGACCATCTGTAGCATCAAAGCTTGGGAGGTGTATGTGTTAGATTCAATAAGTAACAAGATCTCAAACCATTAAGGGCTTTATATGTGAACATTAACACCTTGAATATTTGGTTAATTTTGTTCCATATAAAACAACTAGCCTTTATTAATGAAAAATATCATTTATTTACCCAGAAATAATGGATGAAATGCCAGTCTTATGCAGGATTATTATAATTCCCATGCAGAATAGAATTTTCCATGCACAAAATTAAAAGGAATAAAGCTGTTTCCTGCACAACCAAATTCTGCTTCCTACAGAGAACAACAGGAAAAAAATAGGGAGAGGAAATGAAATCAACATCACATTTTTATGGGACACTTAGACATCTCTTGGTTTGCTTGGATTCTTCAAGTAGTGTTGTCAATGAGTTTAGGCATGTCAAGATTAAAAGAATCACAGCAAATGAGAAAAAAAATTGAGTATTCCTCACATCCCTAGTTTCCAGTAAGTTGAGCTAACTCACAGCACGAGCCCCAAAATGTTATAGAGGTCAGCTGGGTGGGTTTGCTTGTTTTTGCTTTTTCCTTTCTTTCTTCAATTGATTGTGAATTCAGGCAAGTATAACTTCTGAAACATCAGTTTGCTTTTGGGGGAGAGTGGGGAATTCTGTCTTCACTGCAGAAATATTTTCATTGACAAAGGTAGATGTTGAAAGAGAATGATAGGAACTCAGCGTCTGCTGCATGTGGATTTCACCTACCCCAGATTGAATGCAGGCTCCCTGAGTTAGCTCATCCTTCAATTTGTAGGAAGTTACAGCTTCTAGTGGAATTGGTAAAGGCACAAGACTAGGAGTGAAAAGCTAAGCAGCTAAAAACAATGCATTGCCTCTTCAAAGCCCTGTAAGAGTGTTCTGTTGGATTTGGGGAAGAAATAGTTAGAGGGCTCCTATCATTTATCGCTACAGGGATGACTGTCATATTTCATGTGGTGGTATGAATACAATGAATTTGACTATATTTGCTGCCAAAATATATAGACCAAAATCCTATTCAGAGTTTACAACATGCGTAAAGGAAATGACACAGTGTCCCCTTGCCCAGTCTGCTCCCCTTTACATGATTGGTTGTACAACTGGTTACACAACCAGTTTTGCAATCAGCACTTGCCATCTCATGTGAAGGAGAACCTGCCAGAGGGAAAGGATTACATATGCCATTGCCTTTATGCAATCATGTAAGGCAGGCAGGATACTAGCTGTGAGGGTTTGAGAGAAGCCATGCATCTCCAGACATTCAATGGAAACACGCCAGCCAGGGTCACAAGTATTTGAGAAACAAATATCCTTGAAGCTTCAGATACTCATCACAACAAACTCTGATGTACCTGTTGTGCTAAGTAAAGGATTAGCCAAACTGTAATTACTTCATAGCAAAACTCAACTAGTAACACTACAGGTAAGCCTCTAGTCTTACTTCCAATCTTGAAGAGCTATTTCAAAGATGCCATTTCAAGACTGCAGCCTACAAAGTCCTTGTTTCATTGACTTCATTGATAACAGAAATTGGCACAGAGTAAGGCAGTTAAGTTAACGTGCTTCATGCTCATTTTTTACTCCAGTGACAAATGAAGGCTTTTACAGTGTGTGAGTGTTAAATCTATGTAGAAATCAAGGAAAAACTGGAAACAATTGTGGAGAAATGGGCAACTGTATTAGCAATGTGGGCCTTACTGTTAAGCCCACTGAAGCAATTGCTTTAGGTGAAAGAATGCAATTAGTTATGAATACCATTGCCTGGAACCACCCCACCCCACAGACATTGCACCTTGCCCATCTCAAATATACTGAATAAATCCCACCACCCACTTATGTGTTTCCCTAAGAGAAACAAATGGAGGCAGTGGTACTTACAGAGGCAAAGGCCTAGGTCTCTGCGGAAGTAGTTCCTCTCCTTGAATGCCAGTTCCTTGCTAGAGCTTGGAAACAAAACACTCCGGGAGGATTGTCTCTAAGACAGCCTGCTTTGGAGCACAGGTGATCTAAGAGGCCACCTATCCATCATGCTTCAGGTTCCTCCCCACAGATCTGGTATTCAAGGAAAGGAGCTGACTCTCTCTATAGAGAGCTATCCCGTTGCTTCTGTAAGCACCATCATATGCGCTTGTTTCTTTTGTGGTGGCCTGTGTTACTATGGAGACAGAAACAATGACATATGATCCATGTGGGAGAACTCAATGAAGGGGCAGTGCTTCTGCCACCCTTGTGTTTTAGGGAGGCAGGATTTGTGTACAAAGTTTTGTGCAGGTGTTCAGGGGACGTAGGATGTATGTCTAGTTGAAGAAAACACAGTGGCTCTATTTCTTACAGAGACTGTTATGTCTGTTTGAGCAAGGTCATATTCACCTAAGTATGGTAAGATTAGGGTTACAACTAGAGATTGGCATGAACTGCCAATTTGGTGGTTCATTCTAGTTCATTTATCAGTTAAACTGGTGTTTGGTGTTTCAAAGCCCTGCCTCCTCTGGCAGATGCACACCTGGAAGCAGTGGCTTGGCTTCACTGCTCCGCCTTCTCCAGGCACTGCCTTTGAGTGGGTGTCCGCCAGAGGAATTGGGGCTTTGAAGCTCTGAATGCCTGTTCAGTGATAACTGGAAAGGACAAAACCTCAGAAGACTCTGCTGTTCTCATCAGGTACTAGCTGTCAGTCCCAAAGGATCAACAGCTGTTTCAGTAGTGTCATACCTCTGCATGGCTGAGGTACAGAAGAAGCCATGGGAATCATATTCAGTATCTCAGGCTGAAAGATGTTTATGTTCTCAGGCTGTGAAATATAGACAGGGTGCTAAGGATTCTTCCTGAATTGGGCAGCCAGGAGCTTATCAGATTCAAAGTCCTCTATAGCAGAGGTCCCCAACCCCCGGTCCGTGGCCTAGTGCTGGTCCGTGGCCTGAGCCAGACCGGGCCGCAGAGACAGACCTCCCCCCCACCCCCGGATGCACTCCTCCCTGCACAGCTCCTTTGCGCATGTGCGTGCATGCCTGCACCCACACAAGCACTCCCCCACCCCTTCGTGCATGTGCACGAGTGCCCCCCAAGCGCCGCACCGCCCTTTGCGCATGCGCATGAGCGTGCACACCCACACAAGCGTCCTCCCGCTTCTTCGCGCATGTGCACGAGCGCGGGGCGTTCCCTGCCTTCCCCAGCCAGTCTGCGGGTTTAAAAAGGTTGGGGACCACTGCTCTATAGGGTGTTTCTGAACCTCAGGAGAAGGTCTCTCTCTCTCTCTCTGTGTGTGTGTGAGAGAGAGAGAGAGAGACAGAGAGAGAGAGTAAGCAAGTGTATTTTGTGAAAACCATGAGTTCTCAGTCACCTGAACATGGCATGTTTTCCTGAACAGGTGGTTCAGGTCCTCAATAATGGGTGTCAGTAGGTTTCTAAGCAAAACTTCATAAGCTTTGCAGTATAATTCAAATGAAACATTTATTTTGGCAAGTCTGTACATACCTCTCTAAATGAACAATGAAACCAACATGATTGATAGGTTACATCTGCATCTCACTCTTCTTTAAAGGAGTTCAAAGCAGTCTCCATCAGTATATGGATCCCCCTCTAATTTTATCCATACCAGAAAAATATGAGGTAGGTTTGGACGAGATATGAATGATTCCATCCCTCCCAAGATCACTTTTTGGGCTTTGTAGAAGAGAGATATTGTGCACATATGTCTTTTCAGCCCAACTTCAGTTCTTGAGTCAAATGTAAGCAAAACATGTGCTTAACTCTCCCCTTGAAATCAATTGAACTAAAAGTGTCCTAACATTCTTTCTAGCAAACAGTAAAACCATTCTGCAGAGAATTAATTTTGAAAAAAAAAAGGCACACAATTCAGAGAAATACTGAGGCAATCAATATAGGCTATAGTGTTGCTAAGGCGGCTGCCTTGTAATGATTTACTGCCACATAAAGTCCATTTTGGTTTTCTTTGAATTTCTAAACATTTGCCTGGTTCATGTTTTAGTACTGCAAGCATAATATCTTAGTTTGTGACACTGCATTAGTACACCTGAACCTAAACATTAATTGTCTGTACAGCAAACTTTAGGGCCGGGCAATGGGTTTTACTTATGAGGCTACAACAAGATTAACTTGATCCCCATGCCCTCTCCAAAAGTCTTTGTACACAATTTTCCTAGCTGGATTAATTAAAATCACAACTAGCTTTGTCTTCATTTTGTTAGGTCAGTCACAGGGTAATTGGCAGCCTTTTGATGTTAAGAGCCAGGGTGTAAATATTCCAAAGCTTGCTACAGAGACAGTAAGAGACACAGCCTCTCAAGAAAAACCGGCCATCTCTGCCAGATATGTGACATCAGTTTCTGGCCTTTTTTTTTTTTTTTTTTTTTGCACCGTTCATGAAGGAGGTGGGCTTAGAGCCTGAGGAAGTGGATTTCATCCACAAAATCTTGCTATTTGTTTTATTTTTAGTGGTCCAATAAAAGGTACAACCTACTCTTGCATTTGTTAGGTATAGTTTTCCACTAAGCATTTAGCTGAATTCATAAGAAAGACTGAACAATTGCAAACAACTAATTGCTATTTAACGCATAAACTGGAAGTTGTCAAAATTGGCAACCATATGTTGGTGTCCCCCCACCCTTAATTCAGGCAAAAATTAAAATTGCAAACAAAAATGCCTAACAGTGAACCCATCCAGTGGTGCAACTTGCTGTATGTTTGGTGCAGCTAAGGATGGCTCTCCAAAATCACAGGATCCTTCCCACTTTTTAAACTCAAGTGCTTGTTCCTGGCACCATCTTAGGTTTGGACCTTCAATCTCCAGTTAAATAATTCTGCATCACCATTCCTTATTAAAGCTGGTATTTAGAAATGGCTGAAGCAGAACAATTTAATTTTTTCAACAAATGACTGACTCTTTTTAATACAAATATTTGTGGTGTCTGATGAACAGCAGCATTGTCACTAAGTAACCTAGACCCAGGACAACTGTAATGTTTTCCATACCAATGCTAATTGCATCAAGTAGTTACCAATACAATAAATCTCTGTACTGGCCTTGTATTGACTGAATAATTTTTAGAGACTAAAATTTTGATACCAGGGTAGCTGAGTTCTGGACATTTTACCATACAAGTTTGCATTAATGCTTGTGATTAGAGAAGGGCATGAACCATGGGTTCAGCAGTTCATGCCAGTTCATTTGTTGGCCAAACAGGTATTTGGCACTTGAAAGCCCTGCATCCTCCATTCAAAGGCAACGTCTGGAGGAGGCAGGGCAGGGCACCTGGGCTGATGCCTCCGAGGTCATTTATCATCTGAACTGGTGTTCACCACTTCAAAGCTTAAGAAGAAAACCCTGAATGATGCAAAGCAACTGAAATTGTATATAAACAGTGCAACCCTCCACCGGGACCGCTGGAGGCGTGTTAAATCCTTATCTAGGAAGCCCCACTCCCTTTCCAAAACTGCAATGAATCTTGTGAAGGGACAAAACCTTTCTCTTTTATTAATCAATAAAGGATCTCCAAATATCACTGAAGTTATTCCTATATATAAAACCCCTTTTACCTTAATATCACACTTCAACTTGTCATTAATAGCTATATTCCAAACTTCTTTATACCGTTTGCATAATTGAAATTCGTATTTTACTTTCCAGTCCCCTGAGCTTTGTAAGAAAGAGAAAGTCTTCTTTCAGGTTTCCTTAAGTTTTTGTTTTGTTTTGTTTTGTTTTTAGAGAAAGAAATTAGTCAAAACTTTTGCAAATGGTTTAGCCTATAATTGTATTCCATTATATTCCACTGTGGGGGTGGGGATTCAAGGTAAGTGTACTTCAGTATGGAAAAGGATGAGTTCATTATTCTTCTGTTTGTTTGTTTAATAATAAAAACACATTTTAAGTCTTCCTTTAATCATGGGGAACTGGTCTAGTAATTAGCCCATGATATGGGATAATCTAATCACCCTGGGAGCATTGATGGAAAAAATGTATTTATGTTCCATGGATTAATGATTTAATAATTCTGCATTTCTCATCCATGACAGGTTTGCAAGAGGCAATTCCATTTGTTATTATATGTGATTTCTTCATTGATTTTTTTTCCGTTAAGGATGGCAGTGAAATTACTAAGAAAAAAAATGTATGTGCTAAATTTTTCTCCCCTCCCAAATGAATCGACTTTGAAAATATCTACTAATTCTTAGTATAGGATAGTATAGGATATTTTATATAATCATTTTTATATTCTAACCTTTAGGTTTTTCTGCATATGTATGTGTATATGTGTGCACAATGCACATAACCAAACATGTAAGCTAAGCACATATGGGTTGATACACACATCTGACTCTTGATGAGTACAGTATTCTAAATGAACACTTTCAATAGACCAAATTCAACAGATTTCTGTGTTTAAACTGCATCAGTTGCACTTAATCCTGCAGAAAATAAATGGCAGGCAAAAGACACAAGAATAAATAATGTAGAATCCTCTTCAATACCCATAGTCTAGAAATATGAAGAAACTTCATTAAATTTCCTTTTTTCCCCATTCAGAACCATAAGCACAACACAATATGTTGAGATTTCTCTTCTCCAGTGTAAGAGCAAGACAAGGAGGACTGCTTTTTCCGCCCATTGATGTTTCTGTAATTTGCACTAAATATCTCAGCACAAAATTAGTTTATTTTCCATTTGCTGAGCTAAATATGCACAGAAAGACTGAGTGATTGATCAAAAAGGTACTAGCACATCCTCAGATGTTTCTTATTTTTAAAAATCCACACAAAAGGGCAGAAGTTAGTCTGTTCCCTATGTGGACTTTAAATTTATCAGGAATGTTGTTTAAATTATATATTAGCACTAGGATTCGTTTAGTGTGTTTTTTTGAGCTTTACTCTAATGTTGGATATTGACAGTTCATGATCAGTGTCACAATTCACTCCTGGTCTGGTTCTGACTTCATAGAACTCTATGAGTCATTCTCCTGCTTCACTTCTTTCCCCTAGACTAAATTTGCCAACATTTGGTTCTGCTTTGTTCCCTACTTTTGTGCTCCGGTCATCTATGATTATAAGCATGTCTTGTTTTGGTCCATGATCAATTTCCTCCTGGATGCTTGAATAAAAGCTTTCAATTTCATCTTCTTCAGCTTTGACAGTTGGAGAGTAGACCTGAATGGGGTTTGCAATGTCATATTAGTTTATGTTTAGGATGCATGATTTGTTATTCTGTTATTGTTATTTTTATCTTTAAGCATTATTTTGTGTCAATGTTATTTGATATGTTCCTCTGTAAGCTGCCAGAGCAGTGGTTCACCACTAGATGGGTGGGATATAAGTCCAGTGAATAATAATATTATTAATAATAATTGAATAATGGTTATGTTGATAGGTTTTCCACAGAGTCTAATTGATATTATCTGGTCAGATTTTACATTAGAGCCTCTAATTGCACATGCTGCATCTTGCCTCAGTATTAGAACCACTCCATTTCTTCTGGCTTTGTCATTTCTAGCACAGAACAATTTTTAGTTGTCTGACAGAAAATAGCTCATCCTGGTACTCTTTAATTCACTGACACAGAATACAGTGGAAAATTTAGAATATTTATAGTAAGTGGCCATATGAGGAAAAATCGAGGGATGGGGGAGAAATTGCAGAAATGCTCTAGAAAAAAAGTATTCTGATAAATTTGGGCTCAGAACAAATTCTTCACAGATTTCAAAGCAGATCAACACACAAATGAAAAGGCTACAGCAATGGGTGTGTGAGGTTGCTTCTGGATTGAGTTGGAGATGACAAAGTCACAAGTTTTGTGTAAAATGAAATAATAATTCCCCCCTCATTCACTTTTATCATCCTTGAAAGTTTCTATGATGAAATAAGTGGCAAATTCTTATTATATTCCTGTGGTTTATTAGCATCCATATGGGGTCAATTTCTATGTTTGTAGGCTGGAAGACAGTTAGAGGAGCAAACATTCACATCTGTGCTATAATCCAGAAAGCATCTGTGGCCATAAGCTTCACACAAAGTTCAGCAGAAAGCTATGGGCTTGCAGCCCTCATTTCAAGCTGGGTGAAATGGCCCATGAGTCTCCAGCATTGGTCTCCCAGCACCCCTGGTGAAAAGGCAACTTGCAAAGCCCTGACATATGCAACCACTTAATAAGGAAGCAACTGTGAGACTGGAAATCACACGCTGGCTTCTCAGGCAATCATATTAATGATACATATTAATATTCATGTATTTCTGTTGAGATCAGTTACTGTGATATTGACACTTATATTTGGAGTAACAACATAGTGGCTTTCAGCCTCAGTGCATTTGGATTTAGTGTCCCCTCAGATAATTTTAGTTGAACTTTTCTAATGTCTTAGATCTTATTTTCATTCTTAAACATATTACAACCATCTCCAAGGAACATACCACTAATTGTTGAGATAATGATAAAACAAATGTTGTACTAAAAGAACTCCAAAAAATGCATGTAAACGGCTGCATTAGCATTGAACCAAAGTGCACTTCAAAACCCATTTGGCTTACCTAAGATTATTCAAAACAGATAACATGCAAGTATCAAAATGGTTTTGAATTAGAATATCGACTGTAGCTTGTGGTTCAGGGAACAAAACAGTGAGCAGCGGTGTGCGCTTCTAATGGATCACACTGATTTTTGTTGCTACCACAGTGCAAGTTGCATTTCCTCATGAAATAGGTGCTGTTATCAATGGTTACAGAGAACATGTTGATTTTCCCACTAGAATTAGCAGCTTGCTCCTGTATATTATCTTGCCTAGAACAGCTGCATGCAATCAATATTGTGTCATGTTTTTGAGCACATCCACCATGCTGCACATGACAGCATCAGTTCCTTCCTCATGTCTGACTACCAGCAGAAACGGCAATGAAATCAGGAAAGTAATCTATTTCTTTACAGGAACTAATCTTTTGGCAGTAGAATAACAATACTTATCCTAATACCACTTTCTCGAAAGTAGAATCTTTCACAGCACTTCTGGGGATGGCAAAATTTAGATTTGTATTCATTTTTCCTTATCTCTCTTTACCTTTCAGCCCCTTAAATGTACGGTTCCTGGAGAATTCACTGTGCTGCTTACTATTTTAATCAAAGGTGTGCTGAAGAGTTAATTGGAATCTGCAAGCTGTGAGACAGATAAGGGACTCTAAATAACCAGAAAGAGGACTAGTTCTCCAGAATCACACTTTGGCGGGGCTTTCCAATAAAAGGAGCACAGTGGGTTTGCTCCATGTGCATTTTTTCTCTACTTTATCACTGGTACAGATGTTCCAAAGAATTACTGTAAATTGAATGGTACATAGGGTTTAGGGTTTAATCTCATGTGCATAATCTCTAGGACTGCATAGTAATCACCACCATAATCATCACCATCAGAATTTGATTCTTAAACAAGAGTGTGAAGTTGCCAACACACATACACAAATTCTCCAGTACTTCAAAGGATTTGAAAGTGTAAAAAAAAACAAATTAGCAAGAAGAATCTAGTGTGGTACCTTTGCATGATGAAGAGATAGTCGGTAACATTTTCCACTCGGTAATAAGTTTGTTTTGACATAGAACATCTGAACTGTTATACTGCCCTAAACCAGCTGCAACATGTCTTTTTACTTTGTCCAACTTTGTTTGCATTGTTTTCTCTGAAAGAAGAAGGGGCTGTAACACAGCACAAGCTTTGTATGCAGAAATTCCAGAGTGTCATCTCTGACATCTCCAGTGATGCTGAGAAAGCCAACTGCCTGAAGCCACTGAGAGTTACTGATGGTGATACTACATGGACTCATGGTGACTTGATGTAAAACAATTCATCTTATGAAATGGGAAGAAACTGCTAGTAGGCAGGAGTGAATGAAATTAGAAATTGGTCATTGAGAAGCATGGGAAATGAGCTCATCACATAGTATAGGGAAAAGATTACCAGCTGTGAAGATCTGCATGCCAAGACACAGCTAAAGGCATCACTACAGTCGTCAGATATAAGGTAGTCTACCTAGCATTAAACCTATAGCTATCTCATAGAAACAACAGATAGCACAGAGGAAATCTGTAGCCTCTAGATGTTACTGGGCTAGTTTTCATCAGCCCTGATCATTACTCATATTGGCAAGGACAGATGGAATTTGCAGTCCAACAGCATCTGGAGGATCAGGTCCCATGTCTCACTAGTATGGTTCTCCCATTTATTTGAATTTTGCTTTGCTTGTGTTCACATGGATAGAGGTTTTCCCCCCAATGCCTATTGCTTATCCTCAGTCCTTGTTCCCAGCCTTCCCTATTTGTCACTGTGTTGAAAGTACATGTCATGGACACATCTTTTTTTACTACGAGTTGTCCATATGTTGTAACTCATCTTGCTTATTTTTCTTGCATTTGATAATTTTGATAATTTTCTCTTTCCCTTATTCCCACATCCTGTAATCTCCTTGCTGGACCAGAACCTTTCTTGTACTTGAGCAAACCTATTCAAAGCAAGAGAAGTGATGACCAGCTTTACGGTATACAATAACAGATCACAGCTACAGTATAGTATCTGATACATATCAATATAGTTGGCAAATCCCTATATAACAGAAGAAGGAAGGAGAACACTTAAAAACCTTTTTTTCTCAGCTGATCCCTTGAGCTGCTAGGCAACGACCCAACTGAGTAAGTCACTCTCTCAGTTGCCCAGTTCTTCATGGCGGCTTCCTTAGGTTAAGTCTGCTTTCCAAATGTCCAGGTTTAATGCCCAGCCAAATGTCATAAGACACTGAAATTGCATCCTGAGAGATTTTACCCTTCCCAAGACTTCGCAGTGCAGTGAAATATGAATATCTCCCAATTTCCAGCCAATTGCCAGGGCTGTAAAGGCACTGCTATGGCACTGGGCTGAAGTTATCACTCCTCTTTATGCAATCTTCTCCTGCAAGGGAAGCTTCTAGATGGTGTCCTGATTTCTATATTGCCTTTCGACGGAACAAGGCATCAGGCTGACTTACCTGGGTAAATTGTTGTTTGCAATGATCATCTAAAGCAAAAGAAATTCACTGTGGACTAGTGTCCTGTTTTCTCATCTTGTACATAACTTTTGCAAACAATGTAAGTACACCAATTTATGGTATCATAGATCCCTATGAACATTTCATGCTGTACAACAATACTGGCAGACACTGACGTCCTTCCAAGGGAGCTCATAAAGGGAAAGCAGAGACCTCAGAACATACCAATCTAAGCCAAATATTTCTGCTGAAAGCAACTGAGGAATTGAAACTCATTTAAAATATAGAGAGGAAACCACAATGTTGTGTTATAGGATTAACTGCATCAGCTTTTAATATTATATTCACCACAGCCTGTCTAGTTTAATACTTGTTGGGAGAGATTGTTCACATGGAGGTGGAGGGAGAGGAAAGCAAATGCTCAACTTAGATATATGTTTATTGTTTGCTCTTTAAGGCTACAGTGCTATTAGAGATGTAGCTCTTTTCTTGTTGAGTTCCCACAGGCAAGGAGAAGTCCATGCAATGGTTTGGTCCTTGCCTGAACCTTGACTGAGATATTTCCTTGGTGGTTTTATGCAAATTATACAAGTTGCAAAGAACTCTGATAGCTGCTGGTCTGCTTCAAGGTCTTCTAAAAATCTCAAATGTCAGGTGACTCCTTTGCATATTTTAACACAATCAGCTAGATCTTCTGTGTTGTTGTGTGGCATCCAGTGCTGCTAGGTGGGATCTGAGGGACTCTTTGGCTTTGACCAGTGTCAGACATTGCATTCTGAGGAGTGAAAAATCATGACCAACTGGTTCCAGTTGCAACCAAATGGCCAATAGTTCCCTTCTAGCCAGTGGAACGGGGTAGGGTAAGAACACCAGAAAAAGTACGTTGGATGAGACCAAAGTCCTAGCAAGCCCTGCATGCTGTTTCCAAAAATGACCAGTCAGGTGTCAATGGAAAGCCCACAAGAAAGAAACATAAGCTGTACTGTACTGTAGTACTTCTCTTATATTTCCCAGCAACTGGCATTCAGATGTTACTGTTACCCCAAATGGGTTATTATTCTTTATATCCTGGGGAGAGGGACCATGAGAGGAGAGAAAGAGAGAAAGCCCAGGCAGACTACTGACAAGAAGACCATACACCAATAATTTTGGGTTAAGCACTATTCATATAACATTTATTGATAAGACATAGGATATAAGACAAAAGGTACCAAGAGGCCTCTCTTTCATACTTCCCATTCACACGTTACTCACTCATCCAGAAGGCCCTCCTCTGATGGGGGATCAGTCCTCAGAGAGGGTGATGGAAGCAATCGTTGTAGCACTGTCGAAGCCCACCTGTCTCTTCCTGGGTCATCCTTCTTATAGGCATAGAACTCCCTTGTGGACAAGCAGGGGTCAGACTCTGGTTTCCTGGGCAGATACAATCTGTTGCCATGCAGGAATGCTTCCTTTCACATGTACAGTTTGTTCCATCTGTCACAGACTTGGCTTCAGCTAGCCTGTTTCTTCTTTCTTAAGCCTGCTTTCTCCAGTTTTAGTTATATTTGGACTTCTTGCTCCAGTTCACTTCCCTCTTGTCTGGGCAAAACAAGTGCAAAAGTCCAAACCTTTGCCCACGCAGCAGTCTCTTATTAATAACGAAACTGTCTCTGTCTGTGACTTGCATCTTCTTTTGCAGCTCTGTATTAGGTACACCATCCCATCTTCCCTTGCAATTTCTCCATCTTATTCTCAAGTCTGGGGTGCTGGTCTTTCTGGAACCCACACACACTCTGTCACACTCTGTCACTCATAACAATACAGGTTATGAACAGTTATCATGACCAGTAGCCATTGACAGTCTTACTATCCATGAAGGATGGTGACCGCAGGTGGCTGAGCAACCAAAATATTAGTTCTAGTAGTCCCAACATTTCTTTGACCACCCTGCATCCTGATACAAAGCCTGCACACTGGCTTGATATTTTTCACTCCTCGTTTGCAAGCAGTGGCAAGTTTCAAAAACATTCTTTTTACAGAAAACAACCAGAGCTGTCTAGTATCTTGGAAATAATCTGTTTCTTTATTAATGTACACCTGCAGGATGGTAATATAGAAACTAGCACACAGAATTACTGATCTGAAATAGAGTTGGGGATTCTGTCAGCTCTGCTTCTCCCACATTCTTTCTTTGTTTAAATCTCAAGTACTTTTCACTGGACATATGACAAAATCTGTGAATTCTGGTAAGCCATTATCACTGATCCAAATTCTCACCAATCTGCACTTTCCAGTTATAAGTACAGCTATTCCCAAAATGAGAAAATCATGTCACCGCCCTGGCACCAAGTAGATGTTAAAGAGAAGGAGCCTGTCAAATTAAGAAAGAGATGGCAATTCAGCACCACAAATGTGGCTGAACACACAATGACTCAGAGTGAAGCTTTTAAAAGATAAGAACTCAAAACCCTCTGTCTGAATGGGCGAATCTGTCCATGTTGTTTCTCCCACGTCTTTGAAACAAACGGAAGGCTGCCTCTCCACCCCTACCCCCACCCTGTACTTTTAAATGTATGAAGGCATTTACACATTTTGGAAACCTGTTATCAGAAAATGAAGCCGACACATTTCTCACCCACCCCCAGTGTGAAGTCTACGTGACATTTCCTCTGGTTCCTTTTAGCAACTCCTGTCAGATAAGGCAGAACTTGTAGGAAACTGTGATTCAAGGAACATTTTGGACACCTGGAAAGGAGGGTGTCTTGCTGAAGCTGACTGCCTACTAAAAGCAGAGAAATATATGCACACAAACTCAGACACAAGTCCCATTGACCTCCATGGGACTTATTCCCACCTAAGTGTAGGAATTCAGCTTTAATGTTTTTCATACCCTGGCATCAACACAACCAGAGAAAAGCTGGGGTGGTGAACATCTTTGCATAAGAGGACAGCCATCCATTTCTTTAGTTTCTTTAGCCTTCCCTCCAGCCACTACTTGATTTACTTTTTTCGTCCATCTTGAGTACTGTCTATTGATGTGTTACTTTGTTCTTATATTTTAAATTGTTTATTTTATATGTTGTTAGCCGCCCAGAGTAGTCAGTTGACTAGATGGGCGGGGTATAAATTTAATAAATAAATAAATAAAATAAATAGTTTAATTTTTAAAAAGAAGGAAGACATTTTTGAAGAAGAGACTCAGTTTTGATACCTCTCAGAGCATCTCTTTCCAAGAACAGCTACCTGTTTCACCTGGTCCTCACAGGCCTGGCAACTGAGGATGGCCACACTGTGCCATACATATGCATACACTGAAAATGGTAACATTCTTGAGATGTCTCTATTTCTGGAGAACTTTGTGATCAATTGTAATATCCATTGTTTACGTCTCTGCCATACCATTATAGCTGCACAGTAGAACAGCTGTGCTATTGTGCAACAGAAGAAATCAACATTCTACAAGGCTCTCCTCCAACACCACATTTCAAATAAGTTGATTTTTGTCCCTGCCTTTCTTTTACGTATTATGGATGATTTTGAGCCTGGTTTCTGGTGACAAACTTTGCTGACTCCCAGCATTCCCTTTCGCTACCATTCACAATGTGTCAGCAAGCAAGGAAGAATCCCAGAAGCTGGTTCATTTTTCCATCAGTTAAGCATTTCTCACCCAAACACAAAGCAATTGTAAAGGCTTTTTTGTGACAAGTGCAAATGGTAGTGAGCACAAGGGAATATCCTACAGACCAGTGGTTCCCAACCTTAGGTAACTCAGGTGTTCTTTGACTGCAACTCCCAGAAGCCTTCACCATTAGCTGTCCTGGCCAGGGTTTCTGGGAGTTACAGTCCAAGAACACCTGGGTTACCCATGGTTGGGATCCACTGCTCTAGACCATCTTGACTGCTGCCATAGGTGTTGTCAACAGTCAGGTTGTCCTTTGCTATATAAAACTTGGCATCCTTTTCCCTGCTGGCAATGCGGGCACAATATTGTGCAGCAATATTGGGTCATTTCGTGGCATTTTGAATAATGGATATGGAAGCCCAATATCCCACCGTCATAAACCAGATGGTTGGTTTTGTGGTTTTTAGGTTTTTTTAAGAATTGAATTATTTTCTTGTTCATACTGACTTTGCAGAAAAATGGAATGTGTCAGCATATAAAATGGGACAAGCTGCATCTGAGATTAAAGTGGTTTTTTTTTCTTCAATTAAGTGAGCTTGTCTTTTAAACCATATACAGCAGCCATGGATGGAATGGACAAGGGCAGGTTAACCTTTTGTGTTGGTGTTCTTGATGGAGCTTTTCTCCTCTGCCACTGCTATTGAGTTGTGAGGAAATCTCCCTTTGGCACCAGAGGGAATTTTCTTCCAGTAAAAATATTGCAAAGAAGGGGAAGGCAGAACTTGTAGGCTAAGAAAGGAGGTAATTCTTGTCCCCCACTTTTTTAAAGTCTTGGACCCCATTCCCTCCTACCACCTCTCGTGTGCATTTAGCAAGCTCAGTCAGGTATGTCAAATAATCATATGTGTCAGCATAATTAACACATTGTGTCACATTTATTTCAGCACTACTACCAAATTTTTATTAGCCAGCCAGAATCAGAACTTGTCAGTACTTTATCTCAGTCACGTTTGGTAAGCTCTTTTGTTCAGTAACTTCCACTGTGCAATTTGATTGTGAAGGTCTCAAAATGGGACAATTTTGTAATTGTGCACAATAGATAGTAACTTCCCTGCAAATATTGAGTTCAGTACTGAGATTCTATTAAAAGAAAATAGGCTTGGAATTATATTCAGCACACAAGGAATAAAACAAAAAAATTGAAGTCAATACTACAGAGGTTTTGAAAAAAAAATCTATACTCTAGCAAAATGTACACAAAGCCTGATCTTTATGAGATGTTTCACTGTGGCCTCTGTTTGCTTTAATTGCTGCATCTTTGGCAATGATCTATTTCTTCCCCCTTGAAATTATGAAGTTTTCCCCAGTAAAGCCCCAAACCTAAAGATATTCACCAGAAAGGAAGCTTGAGGGAACAGTGTGGATCATAGAGTTACTTCCCAATCCATAGGACTGCACTGTCAGATTTGAAAACTCAACATTTTCTTATAGAAGCACACAAACTTGCTTTATATTGCATGAGAGCCCTGAGCTATCTCATCCTTACTGTCTGCTGATTGTGACAGGCCCTAGCTGTTTCCCACTTTGAAACTCAGCCCTCCTATCCTTTCTAGTCAGGTTCGTTAAGGTTTTTGAAATGATACCTCCTGTAACAGATTGTTAGGATAAGACATGAAGTAGCTGAGCTTTCCAAATCACAGCTAAGTCATTTATGTGGTGGGTCAGCTGGTAAGCAAGCTAATTAGAGTAGAAATACATCAAATAGTGGGAGAGACTGAGGGGTAAAATCAAAGAGTAGCTCCCATCATGACATAATAATAATCGTGTGCTATCAAGTCAATTATGACCTATGGCAACCCTTTTCAGGTTTTTCTAGGTAGACAGTGCTCAGAACTGGTTTACCATTCCCTTCTTTTGGGGTTGCCCTGGGACTGTGCAGCTTGCCCAAGGCCACACAGGCTGGATCTTCTAGGATGCACGGTGGGGAAATGAACTCTCAACCTCTGGCTCCACAGCCAGATACCTAAACCACTGAGCTATCATGACCTTGGCTAGTCAAAAGCTTAAGGTAGCAATCCTGTGCATGTTTACCTGGAGGTAAGCTACATGGGACATACTTCTGAGTAGATATATTGACTGAAATCCTTTTGCTTAGCATAGTAAGTTGCACTAGAGGAGGTCCACTGAATCAGTGGAGATTTGGTGAGCCACTTTCTCTGTAAGTTCCATTAATTCAAATGGGCTTACTTTAATTGTGACTTACTCTGGCATAGTACATTGCAACTAGAATATTGGATTTCTATTAGATTACTCCATTTGACTCATGTAGATAAAATTGCCTCACACTGATATTCCAACAAATAACCTGCCTGCCTCACTTTCCCCTCCCTGTCCTTGCTTCGCCACCCACTCCATATATTGAGCAGGCCTATCCTACTTTTGCCCCCCTCTCCTTGCCTTGCCACCAGAACCATGTGCCTCCTGGCCCTGCCAGCCCTGTTCTTTCTCCTCCTTTTCCCTTTACCTCCCTGCTGCCACAACTGTGCCCCTTGTTAATAGGCCTGCCCACCTTGCTTTCCTCTCTTTTTCCTTGCCTCACCCCCATGGCCACACACATCTTTAGTTTGGCCATCTGATCCTGCCTCCCCGGCACTGTAGGCTGCCATGAATTTTTGGTCCCACCAGCCCCCTTCTTTCTCCTCCTTTTCCTCACCATGCCAGAGAAATGGATGGGAAATAAAGGAAGAAAATGAACCAAAAGATACACCCTTTTCATGATAAACCAGCAGTTCTTAAACTTCTCTTTTCCATGGACCCCTTTTAGATATATTTTGTTGCCATGGACCACCAACACTTAACTTAAGATTTAAATCCTAAAGTGCATCAAAATTTATTTAAAGTTTCTCATGAAGGGTCTCATCGACAGATGTTCCTTGCTATAACAGTGACATTTTTAAGATGACTGGAAGAAACTTCATTTTGCTTTGAACAGGATGCACCCTCATTAACAGAATCCATTCTTTTACGTTTCAGATCCAGTCAGTGATCCATTCTGAGGCTCAGCCAAAATGTATTGTTATGAAATGCACTGCGATAATATTGAAAGTCACTTTACCCAATAATAACGCAATGGTTTTATTAGCAGAAGTTGAAGAAGAAACACGATCATGAAGTCCATCTGAATACTCACTGACACTGACTAACTCTGACTCTCTCCTTGCGGCTTCTGACTGTCTGCACAGTAGCAAGAAATGTCACATGCTGTCTCTCAGCCACTCAGCATCATTCAGTTGAATGTTCTCACTCTGTGCAGAAACATCAAACAGTTATTTGTTATCAAACAGTTATTTTCATAACCAATTTTTCTTTTGCTTGTTTTAATGGAGGTGGTAGGTTAGAAAAGCCAAGTTTTACACAAACAAGGAAGGGAAATTAAGATTTTGTTCTACATTTCCTTTTCTTTCTTGCCTTCTTTCATTCATTCATTCTTTCTTTCTATTTTAACTGCAAAAGATCATAACATTTCTTCAAGCCTTCGCGGACCACAGGCTAAGAACCTATGTGATAAACTAAAGGAAGAATGCCTGGAAAAAAACAACCTACAACTATAATTCCAGCCTCTGTCAGGAATCTCTGCTAGCCCTGCAAGTCCGCTGCGGTGCCTACTAGAAGGTGAACCGGGAGCTCGATGGGGAAGCCTGCAGGATCCAGCCTGGAGAGTTTGGGAGAACGCCGGGAGTCTTGGAGGCTCGGAGGAGTTTCCCAACTTGCTGGACTGGGGGGGCTGGCGCCGGGGTCTCATCTGTTACATCTGTTGCAGAACCCAGCTAGCCGCCCCCTTGCTTGCTGCCATGCATCTGATTCCTTTAGGAACTATCCCCTCCGTCCCCTCTCTTGGCGATGCCAGATACAGTGTGGACTTGTCGGCTGCCCTCTCAGTTCGGAGAACAGCAACAGTAGCGCCATTTTACCTACCAACTCCTTGCTACTGTTGCCTCTCCCTGCTCAGCACCGAAATTTACCCCAATCTCAAATTGAAAAACTGCCTCTTAAGAGTTCCAATAACAGCTGGAACTATAGAAACTACAGACGGAACACATTGGAATAGGACTGTGAGTGGAGGGAGGAAATTTTGAGTTTATTTTATTTATTTGCTCTAAGGGTATTGGTTGAGGGGGGGGGAATTTAAAGTTTAGTTTGGTTTCTTTTACATATTGTTTATTTGTATTGTTTATTTTGTTCTATTTCTATTTTTATTTTATTCTATAATTATTTAATTTGATTACTGTTAACTATTTAGTTTGATATTTTTGTTAGATTTATTACACTGCATCTGGTTTATGTATTTATTGTGTTCCTCTTTTTTATCTTTTCTTTTGTCTTTTGATCTTTTCTTATGTTAATAATTTTATTATTATTATTTAATTTGTTTGTATTAATTTAGGCTTTTCTGCTTTTTCTTCTTTTTCTTTTCTTTTCTTTTCTTTTGATATGGAATGGAAGGCCTGCCCTCCCAGCGAGGGGCCATTAAACATCTCTGTGATTACGGGTAGAGGGAGATATGGCGTTGGCACAGCCCCTACTCGTGTTAGAAGAATGATGAACAGATGTTTGAAGGCTGTTCACTGTTCTGGGACTGTGATCAACCATCAGTATCGAGGTAGCCAGATCAGCCTACCCTCCACTCTAAAACTGGTGCTGTTGAATGCCAGGTCTGTATCCAATAAATTCCAGATTATTTACGATCTTATTCTGGAGGAGGATGCAGACATGGCATGCATAACCGAAACATGGATAGGGGAGAGGGGGGGTCCTCCCCTAACACTCGCCTGTCCGACTGGCTATGCTGTCCAGCACCAGGGTAGACTGGAGGGGTGGGTGGGGAGTAGCCATTGTATATAAAAACACCTTGGAGGTTACTAGGCGCTCCTCAGTGGTAAAGCCAGGTCTGGAGGCCCTCCATGTGTCGATAGGGGCCAGGGATGGTATTGGGATCTTGCTGGGTTACCGTGCTCCCCGCAACCCAGCCATTTCCCTACCGGAGCTGGCGGACTTTGTCTCCGCGGCACTGTTGAGGTCCCCGAAGCTATTGGTTTTGGGTGATTTCAACATTCACGCGGAGGCAGAGACTTCTGGGCCGGCTCTTGAGTTCTTGGAAACCATGGCTTCCTTGAACATGTCCCAACATGTCAACGGCCCCACCCACGTGGGTGGTCATATGTTAGACCTGGTTTTTTCCACCAATTGGAGTGAGCATGGTCTGACGGTGACTGACCTTATGTCGGTCCCCTTGTCATGGTCAGATCACCACCTAATAAAATGTAACCTCTCAGTGGCTCTCCCCCCTCGCAGGGAGCAGGGACCTATTTCTATGGTCCGCCCTCGAAGACTACTGGATCCTATAGGATTCCAGGATGCCATGAGAGGTGTTTCGGCTGACCTGGCTGGTGCTCCTGTCGAGGCTCTGGTTGATTGCTGGTTCACTGCCGCCACTAGGGCTGTAGACACGATTGCTCCTAAACGCCCTCTCCAATGCAGAGCTCGGCCTGCGCCCTGGTTTAACCAGGACTTACGAGCGATGAAGCAATTTAGGAGAAGGCTAGAGTGCAAGTGGAGAAAGAACCCGACAGATTATAATTGGATAACTGTCAGGGTCGCGACTAACCTTTACCTGGCCAAGGTAAAGGCTGCTAGTCGAGTACATCTCGCTAACCGGATAAGCGAAGCTTCAAATCAGCAGGCGGAGCTATTCCGTATAGTGCGCGACCTATCCAGAACTGGTCTAAGTGACGGGCCTCCCCCTAGTATTTCACTGGACCAATTTGCAGCATTTTAAAAATCTAAAGTGGAGGCCATCCGCCGGGAGCTATCTCCTTTTCTAGATACAGTGAGTCGAGCATAGATGTCCAGCACTCCGCCTTGCCCGGTGACTCTTGATTTCTTTCAGCCTGTGACGCCAGATATTGTGGACAAAGTCCTTGATCGCTGTCGGGCCACCACCTCATCCCTTCACCCTTGCCCGGCCTGGCTAATCAAAGCAGCCAGGCCTATAACAACAGAATGGGCCACAGCAACAATTAATGGGTCTCTCATTGAGGGCAGGGTACCTCCTGCCCTCAAGGAGACACTCATTAGGCCCATAAGGAAGAAACCTAGTTTGGCGGCGGACAAAATTGGCAACTATAGGCCCGTCGCCAATGTTTCTTTCATCAGCAAAGTGGTGGAGAGGGTGGTGGCCGATCAGCTTCAGGCTCATTTGGATGAAACAGATGCCCTGGATCCATTCTAGTCGGGTTTCAGGCCGCGCCATGGTACAGAAATGGCATTGGTCGCCCTGTTTGATGACCTATTGAGGGAGGCTGACAGGGGTAAAACATCTCTGTTGGTCCTCCTCGACATCTCGGTGGCCTTTGATACCGTCGACCACGGTATCCTCCTAAGGAGGCTCTCCGAGTTGGGAATACGTGGCCAGGTGTTTGCCTGGCTCCGATCCTTCCTTGGGGACCGTCCTCAGAGAGTACAGCTTGGGGAGAGGGTATCGGCCCCGTGGAGCCTCAATTGTGGGGTTCCGCAGGGTTCGATCATCTCCCCAATGCTGTTTAATATCTACATGAGGCCGCTAGGTGGGGTCATCAGGGGGTGTGGGGCATCGTGCCATCAGTACGCTGATGACACTCAGCTCTACATCTCCTTTTCTCCAACTGCAGTGGATGCCGTTCTGTCCCTTCAGCACTGCTTGGAGTCTGTGCTGCAATGGATGCAGGAAAATGGGCTGAGGCTGAACCCGGACAAGACGGAGGTCCTGAGGGTGGGTGCCCCCATCATCAGTGGTCTGGGAAACTCTCATTTGGGGGGGGGTGACTCTCACCGCAAAGAGTGAGGTTCTCAGCTTGGGGATCCATCTGGACCTGGCGCTCACTATGGAAACTCAGGTGGCATCGGCGGATAGCCCAGCTGCGTTCCTATCATGATGTTGGGGCACTCACCACCTTGGTACATGCGCTTGTAATCTCGAGATTAGACCACTGTAATGCGCTCTACGTGGGGCTACCTTTGAGGCTGATGCAGAAACTCCAAATGGTGCAGAATGCGGCGGCCAGACTCCTTAGTGGAGTGAGAAAATATCATCATATCTCTCCCACTCTGCCTGCTTTGCACTGGCTGCCATTCGGTTCCGCGTTGACTTCAAAGTTTTAATGCTTACGTATAAAGCCCTAAACAGTTTAGGGCCTCGATACTTGGCGGAACGCCTACTCCCACCAAAATCTACCCGTATCACCAGATCGAGTCAGGAGGTGAGGTTGAGGAGCCTGACGCCGAGGGAGGCCCGGAAGGAAAAAACAAGAAACTGGGCCTTCTCGGCGGTAGCTCCTCGCCTCTGGAATAACCTTCCTCCGGAGATTCGTGCGGCCCCTTCGCAGGGCATCTTTAAAAACCAACTGAAAACTTGGATGTTTAGCCAGGCCTTCCCTCCAGTCAACACTTGATTTTTTTTTCTTCCTCTTTTTTCCTTATTTTTCCATCTTGAACAACTTGTTTATTGATGTTTTAAATCTTATTATATTTTAAATTGCTTTGATATATGTTGGAAGCCGCCCAGAGTAATCGATTGACTAGATGGGCGGGGTATAAATGTAATAAATAAATAAATAAATAAATAAATGAGAGAAAACAAACCAAAACAGAAATTAAAGTTCCCGTCAGGCACATCCCTACTCATTATATCATATTGGTTGTGCAAAGCAGTCAAAGTGAGGCACTGATCACACTGCAACCTGCATGCAATGTCAGTAAATCATTCTGCAGTCTTTCATCCTTCTTGCTCTTTGCAGCATCTAAAGGGAAGGATCAGGCTGCTCTGCCAGTCATAGAGCTATTGTTTCTCAACAGTAGATGAATGTTTCAATCATTATCTGAGTCCTGATATGTATACAATATGTCTAGCTTGTGGAATTTCCTATCAAACTCCAATCTGTTTCAGTTTTAAATCATATCCTTTTACATTATACCATCTGCCAAAGAACAGTAATTAGATTTATGGTTTCTCTGGCAAGAGATGGAGATCTGTTCATTAATAGCTCTGGTATTTAGTTTACAATGCTGTTGTTTTAAACTTTGTTCTAATTAATAGAGTGAAAGTTGATGGGAATTTGTGGTCCTTTTAACATAACTTTCACTTATTTATCTTCCACGGGTTCAAAGGAATAGTGTGAAATGTTGAAGCTAAGAAATAACGTCAATGTTACCAGTTTGGAGTGGGGAAAACCTGATCATTGCATTCCCCCTGCTACATTATATATTCTCTTGTTATTTTCACCAGAATAAAACAGCATCAAGTGAAAGAGAGAAAACAAATAGAGCTCATCTGGGCCAGGTGCTGCATACTGGCCCCTGTCTTACACTGATGGCCTCATCAGGACTACATGGTAGGGTGGCTGTATATCCTTTCTTTAGAGAGAAGAGTCCTCCATTTCTTGAGTGACCAGAGGACAATCCTCCTTCTGAAGGTAGTTTCCCTGTGAAGGGCTGTCAAGTCCAAATCCAATTTTAAGAAGCTGAATCAATAAGAGAGTACTCAGGAAACTTCATGTTGCCCATCCACAATTAGGAAAATCTGGGCAGCTGACTGAGCAGACATGCAAGTTACTATCTTTTCCACTTGAGTGAGATGCACTGCCATATTGTTTAAATTATTAAAAAAAATGTTTCTGACTTTGCATTTGTACATACAAATTATAGTTCAAAGAAAATGAGTGCCCTTTCTTTCTTTCTTTCTTTCTTTCTTATGCCTGGCCTCCTTTTGGTAATGTGTAAATTGGTCCTCTACCTGGCAGAAGCAGCTGCACTCAAAGGGTGATCTGCTGACTTAGCCTTCAAATTTTCCCCAGCAATCTAGGCTCCAGAGAGCTCGATATCGTGTCATGCCAGGACACCAGGGAAATATAAAATGTAGCTCACAGAGCCAGCTGGCTGATGAAGATGGCCCAGGGCAGCTATCACCATTGGTAGGCTCTTCTGGGGCATGAGATATCCAGCAGCTGCCCTAAGATGACAGGTGTTGATGGTAGCCTGGCATTTTGACTGATTTCATTTATCTGATCTGACTGGTTTCAGCCTTTTGATTTTATGAATAAAAGAACTGAAGACAAGTATGAGGTAACCATTACAGTACTTCTGTGGCCTATATTTCATCTTTCTTTTCTTACCCACTTGCTTCCAAGCCCTACCTGCCTGCTACCCACCTAGCAGGCTCCTCACTCCAAATTGGAGGGGGACAGCCCCTCTTCCCCTGCCACGAGACATTACTGCCTAGAAGTGTTATCTCAACCATTCCAGCTTGCTTCTTGCTTATCTTGCTTCTTCAGTAAGAAATCCCTTCTTCTCCATTCAAAACAACCATTCTTTCTCCCCCAGCCCCAGTCTTATTGCCATAGTAGTGCCAGTCACAAGGTGCCTAGATGGAAAGGAGAAAGGCCTCCTCAGTGTGTGCTTTTAAGATGAGTGATATTCTGCCTGATAGTTGGCTGGATAGCTCAATGGTTTAGGGATCTGGTTGCAGAGCCAGAGGTTGGGACTTTGGTTCCCCACTGTGCCTCCTATTAGTAGAGCCAGCCTACGTGGCCTTGGGCAAGTTGCATGGTCCCAGGACATCCCTAGAAGAATGGAATGGTAAACTGCTTCTGAGTATCCTCTACCTAGAAACCCTGAAAAGTGTCTCTTTAAGTCAGAATTGACTTGTTGGCACATTATTGTTGTTGTTGTTGTTCAAAAATAATTCGGGCACAGTCAGTCAAAATTGTAAAAACATTGACTGGTATTACATAACAGATACAAGTTTTAACCAAAAACCTAAGTATCTGTTAAATATCTGTTCCTAATATTGCCATTTTTTGTAGTTCTGATGGTGTGATTTCTGAGATCTGCAACTGCTTATACAGTGGTACCTTGCTTTACGAAAGCCTCGGTTTACATGATTTTCGGTTTACGAACCAAAATCCATAGAAAATAATGCCAAGGTTTACGTTCTTTTTCTCCCCCCCCCCCCACTGTATGAAAGGGTTTCCCCCAGGATGCATTGCGCCTGGAGGTTTCTAGAGCCGCCCCCATTCCTAGCTCAATCTGCGTATCGGTTTATGAAATTTCCACATGACGTAACATCCCAGAGGACACATTAATTTCGTAAACCGAAGCACACCTGTAGTACTATGTGAAATTTCTTGATATTGTTCCCAAAGCCCCAATGACTACAGGGACCAAAGTGTGTTTCTTCCACAGGTGAGATGTTTCGATTGCCAGGTCTCTGTATTTTGTTAGTTTTTCCAATTCTTTATTTTCAACTCTGGCATCCCCTGGAATTGCAATGTCAATGATCCGGACATTTCTTCGTTCTATTACTACCATGTCTGGTGTGTTATGTTCAAGGTGTTTGTCCGTTTGGATCTGGAAATCCCACAAGATCTTGACTTCCTCATTTTCTGACACCTTCTCTACCTGATGTTCCCATGGGTTTTTGGAGGCTGGCTAGTTATATTTTTTGCATAATGACAAGTGCACTAACTTTGCCGCTCTATCATGTCTAACTTTGTAATCTGTTTGTGCAATCTTTGGGCATTCACAGATGAGGTGTGACACAGTTTCATCTTTTTCTTGGCAGAATCAACATTTGCTGTTAGCACTAACTCCTTGGATCTTAGCTTTCATCACATTGGTTTGGAGTGCTTGTTCTTGTGCAGCAAAAATCAAGCCTTCGGTTTCTTTCTTAAGGGTCCCCAGTTTTAGCCATGCCCATGTTGAATTATGATCATGCTTTCCATCAATATTTTTCAGGTGTTGTCCATGTAGTGGTTTATTTTTCCAACTGTTTATTTTCAAATTGCTGTTTCTCATACTGAGCCTTTGTTTCTGTTGTTTTCAAAATATTCTCCATTTTCACTGCTTTCAGTATCTTTTCTCTGCTTGTACTGATATAATCATTTAGGCTTCTTTTTTCTTCCTCTACTACCTCCTGTATTTGCAGTAATCAATGGCCTCTGATTTTTCATGGTAAATATAATCTGTCCACATCACTTTTTGGATATAGTGTGTGATACATGTTCATTAGTTTCCATGTTTTTTGATCCAATTCTTCTAGTTCGTTTCGAGTCCAATCTATTATTCCAGCTGAGTATCTAATTACTGGAATGGCCCATGTGTTTATGGCTTTGATTGTATTTCCCCCATTTAATTTTAATTTTAAGAATTTCCACAATCTTTTGATATATTCTCTATCTGTCAGTTCTTTAACTTTTGTGTGCACGATGTTGTCTTCTTCTAGTATTCCAAGGTATTTATAATTATCATCACTTGAAAGAGATTTTATATTATCATTTTTAAACTCTATTCCATCTAGTTTTTGGCTCTTGACATGGTGTATAGACAGAGCTGCATGTTTGTCAATTCCAAATATCATTTGGATATCTTCACTAAATATTTGCACTGTGTTTAGCAATGATTCTATCTCTGTGGAACTTTTTGCATATAGTTTTAGGTCATCCATGTATAACAGATGATTGATTTTTCCTGCTTGTTGTGAAATATGGTAGCCTAATTCAGATTTATTTAAAATTATTGACATGGGGATTAGTGAGATGTTAAACAGCAGTGGTGACAAAGAATCCCCCTTGAAACATTCCTCTTTTGATGTTAACTTCCCCAGTTTCTTCACCATGGGTAATTAAGATGGTTTTCCATTTTTCCATGTTTATCTTGAGGAACTTCAGGATGTTTTTACTAATCCCAAACATTTTAAGGCAGGTGTTAATCCAGCTGTGTGGCAATGAGTCAAATGTCTTTTTATAGTCTATCCAGGCCATGTTAAGGTTTGTTTTTTGTCTTTTTGCATTCTTCAGGATCATTTTATCAATAAGCAGCTGATCTTTTGTGCCTTTTGACTTTTTAAAGCTCCCTTTCTCTTAAGTTGGATATAGGGAATTTTAAGTTAAGTATTTATATATACGTAGATCTTGCAAGTACTCCTGTGAGAAGCTTGAACATTGTTGGAAGGTATGTAATTGGTCAATAATTTCTGGGTTCATTGCTCTTTTAATGATCTTTTATTATCAGAAATGTGTGGCCTGTTGTCATCCAGTCTTCAGTTGTAGAATTTTGAAGTAAGTGGTTAAATTGCACTGCTATACGTTGATGGAGACTTGTTAGATGCTTTAACCAAAATCCGTGCAACTCATCTGGACCAGGTGCACTCCAATTTTTCACAGCCTTTACTTGCCTCTTAATCATTTCAGTTGTTATTACAATATCATCCATTTGTTTTCCTTGAGATTCTTTACAAATGTCTCTAATCCACAAGGCATTTTTGTTATGCCCGGTTGGGCTTTCCCACATTTCTTTCCAAAATTTTAGAGCATCTTCTTGACATGGGCCTAATTTCTTTTGCTCTGCATTTTCTCCTAGTGACGTATAGAATAATCGTGGGTTATTTCAAAAATTCCATGCTTTCTCTATATTGTTTCAAGCGTCCATCATATCTTTCAATTTTCTTAGCTGCAGCTGTTACCCGCTGTTTTAATTCTTCCATAGTTTCAACAATCATTTTCCTTTCTAAGTCATATGTTTTGCATAGTATGGCTTTTGCTTTTTCATTTTTAAGTTTTGAATCTTTCAAGTTTTTAAAGTTGCTAATATCTGCACGTAATTTGTTTATTTTTCTTTCCAGCCGAATTTTCCATTTTGGTGTGCCATACGTTTTCTGGGCGTTTTGCAGCTTGTAACCAAGTTCCATAGTTACTATGGTAGCTGTGCTATACATGAGCTGGTTTGTTTCCTTTAGCATGTTGGTTGGGATTGTTCCGATGACAACATTTGCATCATTCAGTAGATCTTTTACTGGTTTACTTTGTAATTGGCACAAATTGGGGAGCCTTTGTCTCTCTGTGTTCTGGCTAATATGGGTTCCCATTTTTTCCCTCAGTGATGTTTGCCATTCTGCCAACTTGTAATTTCTGGGTTGTTCCATAAGTTGTTCCTCTATTGATATGATTTCTTCCACTATTGTGTCTACCTCTACCCTCCATTTGTCTTCCATATTATTATCATTGTCATGTGTTGATTTTGCCACCTTTTCTAGTTCTTGCAATTCCAGTTCTGAAAACACTTTACTCCAGATGATAAACCTTCTCTGGTCCATTAATCGTTGTTTAGTTATGTCACCACTTGGGTATTTCCTCCTCCTCCTCCTCCTCCTCCTCCTCCTCCTCCTTCTTCTAAGGGAGAAGGGGAACTTTGGAAATCGAATATCTGAAAAACATGAGTTCGATAGTGCAGACCGTTTTGGTCAAAACAGCCAAATGCTGGCTGAGCCAAAATTGCATCAGTTGATGCTATGCCAAATCCAAACCCTACCTTGAGGTGTTGGCCTCACTTTGCACCAGCACTGGGGTCATGTCCATCGATTGAAGGTGGTTTGGATCTGGAGTAGATCAGTTCCTCCCTTGTTCTGTTCCTTTCTCAGCTTCTCTGCCAGCAGATCATAAGCAGCAGAACACTTTCTGCCAACATTGAAATCAACTGGCAGAAGAGGGTCCTGTTGGCAGAATTGGCTATTTTGCCAGGAGAAGAGGCTTGTGCCTAAGCCAAATCCTGTACAGCCATCACACCTTTGAGTTAGGTTTGCATCACTAGAATCTATTTGAAAAGTCTTTTACTGACAAGAGTGAAGGAGAGAATAGAAAGCACCACACAGAATTATATACTGTGTTAAAAAAATAATACATATCCTTTATGCAGAAAAAGTTAACAAATGATCGCACTCAAAACCAGGTATTGGTCAGTTATTTTCATCGCTCATTTACAAAGTCTTAGATTGTATAAGTATAAATTTGCACTTGATTTGAAATTCAGGTTCATACTTCTCAGATGTGCCATTTTTGGACTGTTGCCAGAGAAGCTCAAGTATTAATAGTTTAGTATTTTTGGCAACTATTTTGTATTAGAAATTTAATGATCAGTGGGAACTGCATGCATATTTTCATTATTTTAAAAGAAGAACATCATTGTTCATAATAACTTCTGGGGAGCTGATTATATGTAACATTTGCTGGCTTAGCTCAGTTTATCAGAAGAACCAGTTTCTATAGCTTTTTCATTATCCCCTGAACCTTCCCGAAGCTATTTTCTTTCCACTTCCTTCAGTTGTTAGAATTCCACAGTAATGTACTGGAACACATAAGCATGAAATATGGTTTTTGATTTTTATACATTCCTGATCGTATTTTTTAAAGTACAGATACTGAAAAGTACTTTAGGGCAAAACCGAAGAGCTCTTTTAAAACGTCCCTACAGGTGAGATTCTGCTGATGAGACTGATAGTGAAACTGGCCTTTCTGATAGAATACTATCAGTGTTGGGTTGTAAATGATGACTTTAATCAAGTTGCTGAACAGAATCCCAAGAAAATATTCTTCTAGGGGTTGTTGTGACTGTATAAACCACAGTAATTTAGCTTTTGTGCTTGTTCTCTTGTACTCTTGTTCTCTAAAAAGAGCATGCTTATAATAATAATAATAACCCAAATGTCATGATCAGCTGTTCTAATGGGTTTGTAACCCCACAAGCTGTTTAATACCTTGACTAGGGCTGTAAGCATTCAGTTCAGGCAAAGTATGAGGGAGACAGGAAAACATTCAGTGAAAGCAAGTTATATCAGTAGCCAACATGCATTTTATTTCTTTCTTTTCATTTCTATCCTACCTTTCTCTCCATGCAGGCCTCCCAAGGCAGGTTACAAACTGATTAAACAACAGCATGGTTTAAAAAATAAAACCAGAGCCAAAATGACTGAAATCCTATGCTATATGTGCATAACATGATATTGTAGAAGTCTTAGAAAAATCTGCAGTAGGGCAGAAGTAATACCCACAAGACACTTCTGTGAAAGTCCCAATGTGACCTATGTGATCATGATCCACGAAATCCATTGCAGAACTGTGACATAGAACAGGCAATCAACTGCATAATGCTGGATGCCTGGGTGTAAAGGCCAGCACAGGTCTGCAGGCATAGATTTATGAAAAGCCATCTTGAACAGGATTTCAGCCAATAAATTATAATATTAAAATGCACATATTAATCTTAAGAAACCACTAGTTTAAAACAATGTAAAGCATTTTTAAATATGTATCACAAAAGAAAAAAAGTGCAGCAATCCCCCATTTGAAGCTTCTCTCTCCAGAGCCCATTCAATTGCCAAAGCCCTTCCTGAAGAGAAAGTCTTTAGTTGTTGGTGGTAGGACTAGCCTAACCTGCCTTGGGAAGGAGTTCCATAGTCTGAGAGCAACCCCCCAAAACACCTTCCTGTGTCTCACCAGAGAAGAGTCTCATCTGAAAGTCTCAAAACCTTCAGGGTGAGGTCATGGGGTGGGGAATAACATCCTTCTGATTTTCTTTAATGGCAATTGCCTTTCATAATTTGAGAAGCTGGTATTATCTCTTTTTTTTCCCAAAAAGGAAAATGCAGGAAGAGGAAACACTATAGGCAGGTAGGTTGTGATAATCACAAGGAAAGAGAGTATAATGAAAATGATACTGGTGAGGTACCGGAAGCTGTACAAGGCTCTTCTTTTCCTTAAGATTTAACTTTTTAAAGGTTTGGCCTTCTTATGGTTTCTATTTTTTCCATAAACAGCTGCCAACACATGCAGTTTATTCTTCACATCTGTATTTGAAAAATACAGATCAAAGAAAAGAGTCTGGAAGCATTAGTGCCTGGGGTGAGAACATCCAAAATAATCCTGCCAACAGGGCCATTGGGCAGGATATTGGGGGATTTTGAGTGTTGTAGTTCTAAGAAGTAACTATTTCGAGTTCTCATGTAAGACCTTCATTAACAGTATTTGTCTTTGATAAAGGAACCTGTCTTGCATGAGGCCAGACCACTAATATCCATTGTCAGCTCTGACTAGAACCAGCAGTCTGGAGACACGGGAGGTGGTGTTTCATATTGTCTGCTACCTGATCCTCTAAAGATTTGGAATGATGAGACCTGAACTAGCACTATTTTGATGCAAAGCTTTTTTCCACCACTCAATATGCCTTCCTCCATAAACTGATTGCATATTGTCACTTCCAGAGGGTGGGCTTGCACTGGATCCTGCCAGTTAAGTGCCATATACACACTCACATTCATATGGGGAACCTGTATCTCTGGATCATATGGCCACCGTTGCATATACAATACAACGGGTGAAACCCCATTGCACAGTTATGTGTGTGCAACAGTGATGATGTCAGCAGCAGCAGCAAATTGCCACTTCTTAAAAGCTTCCTTTTGGCGTTTTAGAATGCACATGACATTAAATTGTGTACAAGAGACATGCACCCCCACATCACTTTTTAGTGGTGATTCTCCTTTAATCAGATTTGATTTGCTATTGCTGATGACATCATTCTCATTGGGCATGCTTAGCTGCACGATAGGATTCCTGCCAATGTCACCAAGGCATGCATATGTTCCCTGCCTGTGTAATCCCACATTAATGAAGTTTTATGACCTATGGATTGTGAGAACATCTTAGATTTCCTAACACTCCTCCAGCTCAAGAAGTCTGATGCTGCAGCACAGTCCCCTGTTTCACAGAATGGAGCTCAAGGCGCTAAATGTTGAAGCCAGGGAACAGAACCCAACAGTTAGGGGTAAATTCTATGGTGAATGCCTGCACAAAAATGATTTGTTTATTCAATGAGGTGCACAGCTAAAAATGTCCAGAAGGAGAACAACCTCATCATCAGCTCCACCAGCAACTGGTGCAAAAGCAGAATAACTACTAAGGCCATTTTTTTCCCTGATCCTTCTCAAATCCCTTAGATATACGGACAAAAGGCAAAATCCTGTTGCACAACGTTGTGCTCAGCACAATACAGACCAGAGTGCCACCACCAACAGGATCGGGATTGCCACCATTGATCTGGTAGCAAATTATGACTTTTAAAAGCTCCCCTACATCCCTAGACTCTCAAAAGCTTCCCCAGGGCAAAAGAGAGCCCAAGGGAACCTTGGAGCCTAAAATGGAGCTTTTAATTAGTATGAATTAAATGTTTCTAGTACCCAATCTACGTTGCACTGGGTACAAAATTACACAAGACTGTGTCCTGTATTTAGTGAGGTGAATGGACCAGGCAAACACAGGACTCTTTTCTGTGCCCAAGGAATGACCATAACCAAACAGTGAAAATGATATAAATTTTAGGTCAGAGAACATTCAATAATGCTGAAATAAAAAGGTGTTCAAGGGATCTCTAAAAAGCAGAGAAGAGGAGCCAAATTTGTTGTTGTTGTTGTTTAGTCATTAAGTCGTGTCTGACTCTTTGTGACCCCATGGACCAGAGCATGCCAGGCCCTCCTGTCTTCCACTGCCTCCCGGAGTTGGGTCAAATTCATCTTGGTAGCTTCGATGACACTGTCCAACCATCTCGTCCTCTGTCGTCCCCTTCTCCTCTTGCCTTCACACTTTCCCAACATTAGGGGCTTTTCCAGGGAGATTTCTCTTCTCATGAGATGGCCAAAGTATTGAAGCCTCAGCTTCAGGATCTGTCCTTACAGTGAGCACTCAGGGTTGATTTCCTTCAGAATGGATAGGTTTGTTCTCCTTGCAGTCCAGGGGACTCTCAAGAGTCTCCTCCAGCACCACAATTCAAAAGCATCAATTCTTTGGCTGTCAGCCTTCTTTATGGTCCAGCTCTCACTTCCATACAGCACTACTGGAAAAACCATAGCTTTGACTATGCGGACCTTTGTCGGCAAGGTGATGTCTCTGCTTTTTAGAGTAGAAGCAACAGATCCTTCTAAATGATGACACCAAATGCCTCTTTGGGCAGGTCTATTTGGCTCCTTTTAGCCTTTTGTTTCTGTCCATGGAGTTTTCTTGGCAGGGATACTGGAGTGGCTTGCCAGTTCCTGCTCCAGGTGGATCGCGTTTAGTCAGAACTCTCCACTATGACCTGCCCATCTTGGGTGGCCCTGCACGGCATAGCCCATAGCTTCTCTGAATTACTCAAGCCCCTTCGCCACGACAAGGCAGTTATCCATGAAGGGGAAGGCTAAAAGGCCTTCCCCTTCATCTTGCTTCTACTCACCTAATATGATCTCTCACAGCAGATAGAGAAGAAAACCATCTTAGAAGCTTGATCCATTTGTTCAAACTGTTACTTAGTCTTTATTACCATTTGCTTAGCACTAGTAAAATTTTGATCTTACCATTTCAAAGAAATTTAATGTTCAAGTTATAGAAAGAATAGCTAGTGCTGTACTCAGCTAGGAAAATGTGTGATAAATCCCCTTCAATGCCTTATTATATCTGACTCACAAAAGACTATTTGTAGGTATATGAAATGTTATATAACGGAATATTTTGCAGGCTCCTTTCCTCTTTCTCAGAACAGAAAATGTATGCATATTGAGTGTCTAAGAACATGAACTCCTATTTTTAGACCATAGCTTACTGATTCCCATATGAAACTTATGCAGGCCGATGTGCCTAAAGAGAACACATTCCCTTTACCCCTTGCTCCCAGTCATTGTTACTCTGTGAATGTCTATTGCTGAGCTAACAAAAGAAGAACATTTCATTGTCATCATGGCAAGATAATGCATTGCATTTTGCAATATATACTGTATGTTGAGTATAATCTTCGTCTTCTTTCTTCTTCTTCTTCTTCTCCTAGCCCCATATAATGTAAAATGGTGCACACAATTACACAATTATGCTTTTCAGTACATCAATTAAGAGATGATACAATATCAAGCTACAGCAGACTGGATACTGTGATAAGAATCTTTCCTAGAATAGGTTGCAGGGAATGCGGAAATTGTGAGTGTAAATTGTGTTATGAGCCTTGAAGTCTGAAGCAGCCTTTCTCCAGATCTGCAAGACTCTATAATTAGGATGACACCCCAAACAGAACTCTGTCCTTATTCTCTGTCATATCAAAAGCATGCTGTGGATCTAAAATGACTGGCACCAGAACTATCATTTATTGGATGATAGTTACAATAATGAGACATCTTTTGTGTAATCGTATTTTCCTCCGAGTGTCAGAATTACAAACCACAAAAATAATTAGAATTGCAGTACAGTCGAACACTAGAAATGGGGACAAATCAGAAAAAAATGATGCTTCATTGCAATTTGTCATTTGTCAAAGTTAGACAAATGGACGAATCAATGAAGCACCAAATTTTAGCGACGAATCAATGAATATCAGTTGATTCATCATTAAAACACAATATCATGCTGAACAGCTGATTGTTGGAACATTTCCAAGCAGGCTGGCTGCGCGAATGGAAACCATGGTTTACCTTCTCACAACCAGCCTGCTAGTCAATATCATGACCATCTGTCCCGACCAATGTCCTGATCAGCTGATCGGCGAGACATTGACAAACAAGTTGGCTGCGGGAAAGCAGACTCCGTTTCTGATCCCACAGCCAGCCTGCACAAAGGAGAAAATAAAAATGGGTAAATATACTTCCCTTCGTATTTGTTGGGATCTCTGGACCTGACGAATACAAAGGGACAATATTTCACAAACATCGTGATTCATTTTTTTATTCGTCCCCATATCTATCCAACACATGCTTGCTCAAGTTTACATCACTTAATGTATGCAACCATGACCAGGAGGCACTATCCTGTCTTTATTTCTTCAGAAAGAAGTTCCATTGTGTTCAACTGGGTTTATCACACCCTTCAGGTATGTTTAAGATTGTAGCTGTAGTTATATATGGACTGTAGTTTGAAGCCATTATCTCATCAGCGGTTTGGGAAGTTAATAAATAGGTAGAATGGGGAACAACAGAAAACAGAATGGGACAAAAAAACCCACCACATGGGTTTCTAGATCATTTCTATAAAATTACATGAAAAAGTTGAAAGGTCCTAGCTCTCTTTTCTTATATCTTACAAGACAGGTATGATCACAAAGCAATGTACTTGGCTATCAGTTGATATGAAAGGCCATGTGCATGTTCCATAGGAAGAAGTTGCTTTCAGACTTTTCCTTGTGAAGCCTATACTAAACATTATGCCTGTTTGGAATACAAGTAAGCTAGACTGCTAGCCCCCTAGAGGTCCAGGATCATTAGATTTGCATGAATTAGCTTTAAAAACAAAAAAAACCCCAAAGAAACAAAACAAAGAAAAACCTTAAGTTACATTAAGGGTTTTCAATGTTCACCCAAGCCCCCAAAGGCTAAGAAACAGAAGCTGTTAAGAACCATGCCCTTGACAGACATGCTATTTAGGCAGTAGGCATGTAGTGGGGAATCTGGGGTGACTTCCAGCTTCCTCTCTATCTTGGAACAAGATGGCTGTCGGTGGCAGAGACAATGAAGTCACAGATTCCTGTATTAACTGAAGTAGACACTCAGAGTCTACGCAACTGAAATTCTTAGGCAACTGAAGCTACCATTCCACATTACAAGTGCCCAACTGCATCCAATACTGTCCACATTCAGTGATAAGAGTGCTTCTTTTTTAAAAAAAGTGTTAGGTTCATGAACAGGTTACACTTATTTTCTTCACATCAGGTTGCTTTCTTGAAAACTGATGTTTGGCAATTGGCTATAGCCACCATCACGGCCATTGTGTGAGAATGGCCAAGACAGTCAAATGTACCTTCTGGTTTAAAAAGGCTAGGAATGCTTTACCTACTGATTGACACTGAAAGAAAAAGCAAGGTTATAAAGGCTTTCCAGGGTTGACATTCAGTAACCTTGACATGTTGCTTTCTGGATGATAGTTATGAAGCTGGCTGACAATTCTGGCATTGTAACTTTCTAAGCTCTTCCTTTTTCTTATTGCTTAAAATAATTTTTTTAAAAATAAAACAGATTACTTTTAACAATGGTGCCTAGCAGCAGAACATGGAAAGTTACCTACAAGAAGAATGTACATAATGACATTCTTAAACTATCCATAACTGAACACTGGTAAGCTGATCCTCTGTGTCCCAGAGCAACATCCGACCACTGCATAGTTATGGATGGCTGAAGCAGATCATTATGAAGAAGACTGATGAATCCAACTTGGTGTGAGCAGTCAATCCCACACAAGTTTTAATTCAAAGTTTTAATTCAAAGTTGAAAGTAACTATTCAAAGTGCCAAATCTTGGTGTTCTGGCACTGATGCCTCATCAGCACTGCTTTTGCCCCCTGGGTTCTAAAAGTTAACTGTTTCTAAAGAAAAAAAATGAAAGAGGTAATTCACATAACCTTGGGCTAGATTACATATTATATGGGTTGTTGAATCTGTGCATCTACCAAAGGGTTATGGTATACTCCCTATAAGAAGTATTCCTGGTATTTATATTATGATTTTTCTGGTCCCAGGTTAAAGTGTTGTTAATGTTATGGTTTTATTGAAGGTTTGAGGAGTTTTTGTGTTTGTAACGTAATTTACTTATGTGAACTGCCCCTCTGACTTGGTCTATGGCCAAAAAGGGGTGCATTGATTGGTATGTAGCTCACTCTATATCCTTTTACACACACTCCAACTCAATCCTTGCCTAGGTCCATGTTGGCATTTGTCCCTTTCCAGTCCTGATGGTGGTGGTGATGGTGATCCATAATCATAACGAGAGGAAGCTGAAGGGCAGGTAGAGGTCATAGAAATGGTGAAATGGAATTTTAGACCCTGGAAGTTTGCAAAGCCCCGAGGGGCAGGAAGTACAGAAGTGTTTTCTGGCTAGTGCAGCAGGAGTCTGTGGAGGTAGACCTTTTCCCATTTTTCTCTTTCTTGTTGTTTACTTGCCTGAAAGCTATTGTATGAAAGAGAGCTTGAAGATGAATTTAGCAAATAACAAGAATATCTGGCAAGCTTTGTATTTGTCTCCCCTGGTGTGAGAAATGCTCACACCCTTGTTACTTAATGCAGTAACCAGACAACCACGAATACAAGCAGCTCTCCTTTATTAAAAAGCACTTTTGCAAAAGCGGGTGTCCTAACTGGGTAGGCACACCCATCAATACAGGTAGCATGATATTTATCCCCTATTCCCAGCCACATGGTCCCTCCCTTGTTTCCCCATTGGTAGGTACTCCAAGGTGTACAGCCTATCCGGTGCACCTAAATTGATCACGGGAAGTCCCGTCTCTGTTTACATATCCCACTCCTCTCTTTACCTAGATCCCAGACTCTTATTTATTTTTATCCTTATTTGATATATGTTCTCTTTTCCTAACCTCCCTGCAGTCATTCTAACTGACCCATTAAGTTCCTTCATTATTACCCAGGCCTACTCGCTCAATCTTCTTGTCAGTTCAATAGGGTACCTCCCTTATTTGTACTTTCCTCTTATAATTTCTCATGACTTCTCTAAATTCCTTGTGTTGGCTAAATAATTAACAAAGAGTATATACTGATTATTTTACCATGACCATTTACTCAATCATCCTGTCCTTGCATGGACTTGCAAAAGCAGCATTTACCTTCATCCTTTTCTCTCACTGGGAGACGAATATGAAGCTCCCATCTCTAAAAAGCACCTATAAATAAAAAAATAAAAATAAAAATGCACAAAAGGTCTAATAATCTTGCCCAGTGGGTAGTGGTAGGGAACTTCTGCATATTCCCTTCTTTAAGTACAAGAATGGAATTAAGTGAATATCTCCATCCTTCCTCTTCTGCCCCAGATAGTTTATTGCAGCAGTGTGGGTGGGTGGTGGAGAATAATTAGGATTTCTTTATGCATAGGGGAGGAGATATCTGCCCGTTATAACACAGTTCCAACCCTACTTGCAGGCCAGCCCTAGCTTTAGGTAAGGTAAGAAAGCTGTCTTAGGCTGCAGATATCAGGGTGCAGAGAGCACAGTCAATGTTGGTAGCCTGAAATATATATGCCACAGGTGCCACTTCTACAGGGAGTTAAAGTGAAGAAAGATGCTGTAGATGCCATCCACACAGATATAAACCCTTTGGCTTCTGAACATGGAATGGAAGCACTATCTCTGCATTTCTCAGTAATCAGCAAAACGTCTTTGGGTAGCTCTGCTAATCTAAATCCTTTTGCAGTTGCTTTTAATCCTATTTTAAAAGTCAGGGGATCCTAGCAGAGAACTCTTGTTTAATGTAGTTAGTTAGTTAGTTAGTTAGTTAGTTAGTTAGTTAGTTAGTTAGTTAGTTAGTTAGTTAGTTAGTTAGTTAGTACGTACACCACCCTATTAGTGTGGAGCACTACACTGGGTGGTTTACAGTTAAATATAAAACAATACGTAAAAGTAAAGCACAAAATAACAGTTAATCAACATATCAAGAGGCAGAAATATTAGGAAAAAAATGCAGCACTACCTTGTGTAAAATTTCAGTAAAATTTTGACAATGATGATGACTACATTTGCATCCTTTTGTTTGCCCAGGGAGTTCAATATGCATACATGAAATTATGCTGTGTTATGATTAGATACAAATATCCCCGCACAGCTGGACTTAATGAGGGGCCGGCCCCTGCGGTCGGCTTGTCCACCCATGCATCTGGCGATGGTGGCAGCCTTGCTCATCCTTCCAATCGCTCCTGCAGCTCTGCTCTCTTTCTGCTTGCCTGGCCACTCCAGGCAGTGGGAGGGAGGATGAGTCTCCCTGCATGGCTGCTGAGTCGCTAGCCGAGCAGGAAGAGAGTGGAGGCTGCTGCCACCACTGGACGCATAAGTGGACGGGCCAGCCACAGGGGCCGGCCCCTTGTTAAGTCCAGCTGCACGGGGATATTTGTATTCATATATTAATACCTCCATCTCTAATTAGAACATTCTTGGGAGATTGGGTTAGGTTGAGAGACTGTGGCTGAAATCCTATTCTGCAGCTACTTATGCACAGTGGGAATGATGTCATCAGCAGTGGCAAGTTGCCACTGATAAAAGTCTTTCTTAGGTGATTTCAGGGTTCACATGACCCATATACAAAGGATGGGTCATATGCACTCCAAATTATGAAGAGAAGCTTTTAATGAGCAGCAATTTGCTGCTGCTTCTGTCATTCCTGTTGTGCAGCAACATGTGCCAGTGACTTTCTGCCAGTGACTGGCCCAAACTCACCAAAGTCAAACAAGGCTTGAATCCTGCCTCCCTGGGAAGGTTCCGTCTAAGCTGGGCATGCACACATCTACACGTGCCTCTCCCTGGCTCCACACAACTGTCTTCCCCCTCCGTGCAGCGATCTCATTAGGTTCCAGTCACGAGGGAACCCTGTGCATGGGGGGGGGGCAGAGCCCCGCCCAGTGGAGCTGAAAGTTAGAGGGTACGTTGCTCCCTGGCTTTTAAAAATGTTTCTCATCAGTAACACACAAGATTAAGTAGCAGTTTCTTTTTTTGATGAGTCATTCCCAGATCTTAAACTCTGCAGTTACTCTAATTTTTATGCTGAAAACAGCACCATTCTCCTTAGAAAGTTCATTTGAAAAAGAAGGGAAAGTGCTGGTAAATTTCTTTTAATTAATGAAACCTATGCAGCCACTTTTGCTGGGTATTAAATTATATTCAGGATATATGATATACATTTCAGTGCTGAGTTAAACGTAAATTTCTTTTAACAACTTTTTAAAAAGTGGTATCTGTGGTATTCATGGCACTTGTAAGTGGAGCTGATCTTAATCAGCTCAGTTTTATGTCATAATTCTTTGAGTAGTAAAATATCAGTAGTCCCTTATGGATTACTGTTCCCTCCTTTTAGAAAATAATACAACTCCCTTGGGTTAGGAAAGCGCCAAAGGTTTGTCACAGAGACATTTTTATGTCTTGTTAATAATTGTGACCTAGCCCTGACTCCCTGGCTTTAATTACATATAAAAAATTAAAAGGCTTGAGATAACTAAATTATTGCTAATTGTAGGGTGTAGTCGTGCCTATATAGAAATCAATAGCAACACTCCAGTTGATTTTAAGGGACAAAGACTGCAGCCGCTAAAGAGAATTATATTAAGCTAAACATTGGCCTGGTTGGGTAAGTGATTGAGTGGCTTCCTAGCAGCCAAGAAGTGGAAAGAAAATAAAAGAAAAAGAACCAGAACTCCTCATTTGAAATCAAAACTTGTCTTCATTAAATAAAATCTGTTACAGGTGCCTGTAATGCAGACAGGAGTTACTGGCCTGTTAACTGCTGATGAAAGGTTGCCAAGAAAGAAAGGGGGGGGGAAAGAGAGAGAGAGAGGCATAGCATGAATATTTTATTATTATTTATATATTTCTTTGTTACATTGACAGCCATCTTGTCTCCAAGAAACTCAGGATAGTACCTATGGCCCTCTTCCCCATTTGCATCTACATAAAAACTCTGTGAGACAGGTTACACCCATGGCAAAGTGTACTTTATGGCTGAGAGAGGAGCCAGTCCTGCTAGGACTCAGGATACCTGGGTTCATATCACCCCCTCAGGCATGGAAATTCTCTGGGGGTATGGAACTGGTAAAGCCACATCTTAAATGTCTTACACATTTCAGAAAATCTGCTAGGGTCACCAAAAATCGAAATTGGTTTGATGGCAAATAATGTAATGGGGAATTAAATCATGGTCTCCTCAGTCCTGGTCCTAGTTGCAATCTTAGTCTTAGTTCTAGTCCAACACTCTAATCATTACACTATGCCATAATGGCATGTGCGTGAAAGACCTTTCTTGTTGCTATTGCTCTCAGTGCTAAAATTCTATCAACTGCAGAATGTGGGCTGATGTCAAAACAGCAGAGAGGAAGACTAAAGTAAGAGTGAGTGGTAGAAGGTGGGACAGAGCTTGAGTTTTGTGGCTGACATAACACAATTGGCATAAATCCCATTGCTGAATTGCTGTTAATTAATTATATTTTTACCCCGTATTTCTCCTTAAAAAGGATCCAAGGTGGCTTACATCATGGAAAGACAATATTTAAAGCTAAAAACAATGAGTATGAAAAGGTGGCTTACATCTTAAAGGACAATATTTAAAGCTAAGAACAATGAGTATATAAGGGCGTCTTAAATCATTAAAAGACATATTTAAAACTAAAAACAGTAAGTATACAAATATTAAAAAGGAACAAACAGATAACGCTCTGAGAAATGATAAACACAAGCCAGAAGGTAGTGTGGACATTTACTGTAGCGTGCCGAGTCATGCAATTTAGCGCACAATAACAAATGCCTACATTATTGCTTTAACTTGTAGCAACTGGCTAAAAGATTTATGTCGACTAATAGGATTTTCACCAACAATAACAGTTTGATTCCTGTTTATGTCAGCCAAACTCACCTGCTTGAGGTGGCTGATTCAGTCTACCTAATGGTAGATCTGGCCCTACTTCTTGAACATTTATAAATACAACATCTCTTATGACAAATACAAATATTCTGCATCCTTTCATCACAGGCTGAAAGAGGTCAGTCCTTGGAACTTGACACTGCTAGGGAAGTGGGATGCGTGTATTTTTGTCCATGGTTTAGCTTTCCAAAAATGGTGGAACTTTATTTCCTGTGTTTCATATTATTATGCATGAGCTCAGGATGGGCAGTTTAAAAGACAACAGTGAATGGCTGGCAGTGAACAAAAGCTAATTCCTGTGCCAAGACTTTTTACAACTTTTGTTGGAGAACCAATAGAATCCATTGCAGTTTAGATACAGTTAACAAATATGTAAAGCTCCCGTCCAGCACAGCAATTGATTGCAGTCACTGATGATGAAATAATAGCCTTTTTTCACACTTACACCTGGTGGGTGTTGTCTGTTCTTGTTATACCTTTGAAGATGGAATGTCTCGATTTTTCTTACATGAGATGCACAAGAAACCTCTGCATGTAGCTCCCACCACAGAAACTCATAAAGCTACTGTAGCGGACACCCTGCCTTCCCATATATGTAATGGTATTAGTTTGCACCAATGGGAGTTGTTGGGAGGCGGAGCCAGCTATATAGAAGGGGGGGCTGTAGCAGAGTGTAAGCAGATAAGGAAGAGAGAGAGAAGAGAGAGGTTTGAAGAGAAGGTTTGGGTTTTGAGGCAGAGAGAGAGTTTAGGGAGTGAACAGTCAGAGTGTTATCTGCATTAGTTTAGTATAGAAAAGGTTAAAGGAAAATACTGAACGCTTTGTGTAACTTTAAGAATGTGCTTAAGAACTATTCCTGAAACATCTTGTAACCAATAAACCTGTTCTTATTTCAAAGTTAAGTACTGAATGGACCTCAGTCTTTCACAGGAAACATAGTTGGTAAAGAAATCAACTGGTGGCAGCGTGGTAAAGGACGTGGTTGGATACGTAACGTGAGCTCCTTGTTTGGTGAAACAAGCAGGGGCCATGTGGTAAAGGTCACAGCTACTTTGATGGCATCAACTAATTTCTATATTTTTGTTGAATATTAAACCTTATATCAAAAAATAATCTGATGCAGTGCAACAATGGGAATCTTTCTGACAGTGCATGTGACTATTTCTTCACAGATGTACTTGGACTCGGCCAATATGTCACTTGCTGGTGCCTCAGCAATGGCCCTTTAAATCTCACCAGGTAGGAGGACGTTTGAAAGGCATATTTTCCAAAGTCCAGATGCTCTCAAAAAGAATATATGGAAGAAAGATGTGTCCTTTCTTTTAAAATGAGACCAAATCTGGTTCTCATGTAGTCCTAATCCACCCATCTGGGGTTCTCTAGATCAGGGGTCCCTAACCCCCGGTCCGCGGCCCGGTGCCGGTCCGTTGCCTGGGCCGGACTGGGCCACGGAGACAGATCTCCCACCCACCCCGCACGCACGCACTCCCGCCCCCGCACAGCCCCTTTGCGCATGCGCGCGAGTGTGCACGCGCAGGAGCGAGCACACCCACCCCTTCGCAAGTGCCTCTGAGAGCCCCTGCCCTTTGCACATGTGCGTGGTGCGCGCACACCTGCGTGAGCACCCCCCACTCCTTCATGCATGCGCACAAGCACAGGGGGGTGCCCCGCCTTCCCCAACCAGTCCATGGAGTTAAAAAGGTTCGGGACCACTGCTCTAGATAACTATGTCCTTTACTCCATTAAAGCAACAATGTAATGTAATGTAACGTTGTTGTTGTTGTTGTGTAGTTAGCTGTTTAGCATCTGAAGATCTTATGTAGAGGAGGCATTTGCAAGAATACATGACAGATAACAATAAAAGTTATGTTCCTCAGCTTTAGAAACACAGGTAGAAGGATAGTTTTTGGAGTTTATAATTTCCTTCTGGAGTAGATGTTTGGAATTACATGTAATGTTTAGCATTTGGACTCAAAGCTAAGCAGCTATAAGTAAATTATTATTTTTTCAATTGTCGTTTCCCTGAATATTCTATATAGTGGCAGTAATGGTATACTAATTCATTGGTATAAAACTAATGTGTGGCATAAAGCAAATTTTGCATACCAGTAACTTGATCTGCATCCTAACTAATCTGTGGAACTTGGTTTTAATCCAGTATCAAAGTGTCCTGAAACAGTTATTAACCGAATCTGAATTAATACCATAATAATAATAATCTAAAACTAAACTGACTCAAATCAGTTTGATTCTTGACTAAAGAATCACTATTACTAGTCAACAGCTACTGGTGGCATTTACCAGCGACAAGTGAATTTCAGATGATTTGTGTAAAAGCAAGGCTGTGACTCGTGAAATTGACCACTTTTCCTTTTCCTGGGGGAAAAACACCCTAAAAAAATGTTCCATGATTTATTTGTAACATTTCTCTTGTTGAGCACAGGAGTTTAACTGTCTGAATTTGGAAGAAGCTTCACAGCAGACGTGCAGTTATCAGAGACACCCTTTTAGCCATTTTTCCTCTGATCCAACTGGATCTAAATCAACATGCCCAGGATCTTCAAGGTTATCATGCAATATAGATATGGGCTGAATAATATATCCATTGCAAGTCTAGTGAATGAAGTAAGATCAAAAGAGCATTAGCTAGGTTTTTTAAAAAAATATATAATTCAAAACAGTTTCAGTTACTGAAGTTCACCCTGAAGGTTAGGAAATCCTCCAGAGTATTTTTGAATGTTTACATTCGGAGAATGTACCTTCTGGGTTAAAAAATGATTTTCCTCTCTATTCTTGGGTGGTGAAAACAAAAAAGTAAAATTAAATGTCATCTGGATCAGAACCCAGGAATTTATAACTTGAAGAAAATGCAGGCCAGATGTTCTACACAAAATCTGTTTGGATATTTTGAGTCAACATGTGAACCTCTGTCCGTGTATAGTTTTCAATCAACAATCAATACCCAGTTTTTCCAATCCCTAAAACCCAGGTTTGATTTTTCCCCAGCACTTTCCTTTCCAATCCATCATCTGCTCATTCTTTCACGGATTCTGAACAACACTGTCTCTGTATGCTAGGTATGTGCTCTTAAGCAACATTGTCCCAGTGCTATGTATAGAAACGGTAATGCATGTTTGTGTCCTAGATGTCTCCGGAAGAAACTCATTTTGGCACTATAAAGAGCAGATTTACCAGATGGGAAGATTTCTCAGTGTACTGTGATTGGCATATCCATGACAATGTGAATAAGATATCCTTCAGTAAATCACAGCAACTTTGCTCATCCGTCCACAGCATCTTATTTTTGTACTTTCTAATAAACTCCTCGGTTTGCCCTCACTCTCCATGTTTGTCCTTTCATCGAAGAGACAATCAGAGTTTTCAAGTGGAAATATTAAAGCTGCTTGGGGCTAAAGGATACAAACTTTTCTTGTTAGATGTTGTTATTGTCAGTGAGTAAGCCTTCAGAAATGCCTTTCTGCACATATATTAGCTGATGGTCTAAAGAAAGAGATTTTCCATAGAGGTAGTTTTAGGAGAGGTAGTTGTGTTAGTCTGTGTGAGCATATCAGGCTAAATAAATAAATAAATAAATAAATAAATAAATAAATAAATATGTGGCACTTTAAAGACTAACCGCTATATTTTAATGTGGACCTTTGCTCACATGAAAGCTTACATTAAACTATAACAGTCTCAAGAATCATGTGTCATTGTTTTTGATGGGATGAGATTGGTCCCTTTGTTCGCTTATTTGTTTTCAAGTGTACATGTTTGTACACATACTTTACTGTAAATTGTACACACACTGCCTGAACACATTCCTCCCACTGACTGAAGTGTGTTTAAAGAGCATTTTGTAACCATTATGAGTGTACTGCTAGTGCTTAATTTTCAAATGTGCTGATCTTTTCTAGATACATCCACAGCCATCTGCCAATGTGAGGATTCCAGAGTGTACATCACACCTGCTTGCAAACATTTCAGAAAATACACATAGGGAGAAACCTGCTGCATCTCATACTGAAGTCAGATTCCCATCTCTCACCCTTTCCCTTTTTCTAAATCTTTCACTCCATCCAAAATTCCTTGGATATCATGGTTTCTGAAGCTCTGCTTAGGCATTCAGAAAAGCGTTCATCTGAATTCGGATGGAAGGAGAATTCTAGCCCTCCATCTTTCTCTCAGTGTCTTTACATGGAGAGGACCAGATTACAGTGGAAAGCTTCACTCATGGAGCCTCTCCATCAGATCTGGAACCCTTTCCCCCACCAGGATTTCCACTTACATGAAGGAGCTCTATATGTAGTGGAGGCTTTCTTCTTGAGATTAACACCCTCCACACATGGAGAGCTAAAATTGAAAAGATGAGGATTTCACTCTCCCTTTTCTTGCTCATTCCCCTTAAACCTTTTCCGAATGCCTGAATAGGGCTTAGTTGTCATGCACTCAGCCACTTGATGGGTGTATGACACATGCATGTGTAAACACATATGTGTCCATGTTGCTTACTTGTGTCCTATAGTCTGTTAAGGTAATCAGATTTAGCACTTCCCAGGAAAGCAATTCCAATATAAACATTTAGTGCAGAAGCAGCTTTAGAGATAAACACACACAAGACTGACATCTTCTCTCATCTTCAAGATTGGGAAGTAACTATTTTGTGCAAGGTCAGGATCATTGCAATGTATTGTCAGGATGTGATTTGATAAGCAACTGAGGAGGCATGATGTTGCAATTTGTGAACTTATAGATGGTTATTGATGCCATTCATTGATGCCAATTTTAAGACAAATCTTGAACACAGTAGTTCAATCAAACATGCCCGTTTCATACCTCAGGTCCACCAGGAATTGACATGTTCTGAGTCAGGCATTTTAAACATGTGCATTCAGAAAAACAGTATGACTAGCTGTTTTAAGGAATGTCTATTTCAGGGTGGTTTTTTTTTTGAAATTTGCCTCAATCTTAAGTTTTATCATTATTTCAACATGTTCATACATTATTAAACTGGTACTATTTTCAGGGCAGTTTATGAATTAAGATCTGACTATGTTTCATCAAGACAATATTCAGAGGGGAAAAAACAAGAGATGACTTGTTCAGGAACATTATGGTGATGGATAACACCATTAATTCTATTTTTGCTTGAACATGTCTGCATTTTCCAGAGAATTATCCATTGTACTAGTAGCTACAGTAGCAGCAGCAGGAGCTTCTGAAAGCCCTTTCTGCATTCCTTGCAAAGCTCTTTTATTGTAGATTTGTACAAGTAGGCTTTGTTTCCCACCTCTCATATTCTTAGAAAACTATCTGACATTAATTAAAGTCATAGAAATATATAAAAGAGTGAAAGCACGCTGATATGTAAACTTGCATTTAATTGCAGGCAAACAGAATTCCCATTATGATGAACCTACTTATTTCATACTTCAATTTCTTTACAAGCAAGTTGAGAAGAAGGATGAGATGAAATGAGAGGTACTGGGCCTCTGTTTTTCTCTTGTGTTTTCTGTTTATACATAGTTAAATCTGACTATCATAGTTCTTTATATAATGGAGAGAGAGGATATGTATGTAGTGGTTATGAACACAGTGAACAGAATGGAAACCCGCTTGCAAAAAGTGCTATTATCTCCTCTTTATTTATCACATGGTCTTCACAATTCCTTTTTTCACTGTGTAGAGCTGTGGTTTCAGTGGTAAGCACATGGAATGACTTCACTGCAGTCTAAGTACAACCCATCTACCTTAAGGGTCTGCAACTGGCAACCTTGGGCCAACCCCAAATTCCTAATGGAAGCTGCCTACTCCTCCTCCTAAACTGGCAGCACAGAGAACAGACAAGTGGAAAAAGTTGTGTATGTGGCAGATTGTGTCAGAGGATGGACGTTGTGAAACAGGATAATCACCACTTAGCTCCTTGTTACCTTGTCCCCCTAAGAAACCTAATTGTGATTCAGAATTCTGAATCTTTAAGGAAAATATAAATTTATATTTACTAATTTTTTATCCTATATTTCCATTAACATTCACTGATGTATGGCCATCTGTTGGGGATGCCATATTTTCGATCTCCTGTATCAAGCAAGGGGATGCACTAGAGATCCTCCTGGATCCTCCTGGTTCTCTGTGTCTAGCTGGCATAAACTTCACATATCTGGAAGTAAGACCCATTGAAAATAACAGGACATGCTTCTGAGAAGGCATGCACAGGATTGTATGAACGAGTTAAATCTTTGGCTGTACATTTCTTGTATGCAGTGCCTGTTCATTGGCAGATAATACAGACCATTCTTTTGACTTAAAAGGGCATTACAGTCTAAAGGTTCCACTCTGGTATCAGTGTGGCTTCTAATGTCCTTTGCTTGCTGCTTCCCATCCAGTCAGTTGCACAATGACTGCAAAGGGCTGCACAAATATTTTAGACAGGAGGTGAAGAAGAGGACTCTTTCATTTGTGATTTCCATGCACTTCTAGTCAAGTTAGAAGAGTGAAAATACTGCTTGTGGTGGCTGCATTACCTTTTTCAGTGATTTTAAAAAAAGTGGACTATCAATGAAACAACACTTCCTCTTTTGATTGGCACATGAATAGATTGTTGTTGTTTTCCTTTCCAGGAGCAACCACCATCACCACCACCACCACATATATAGAGGATGGATAAAAATGACAGAAAAACATGGCAATTGCTAGCACCATCTATTGGTACAAACCTGCCTCTTTGCGAGGTACGCAGCTGCCAAAGCGGGGCTGTTTTGCCCGCTCAGCAGGGAAAAGGCGAGGCATCGCGGGAGCTAAGCGAGGGCAAGAGCAGAAGCCTTGAAAGGGTCTGCTCGATCAGGCCTTGCCCTCTTCGTCATGCTGAAGTTGAAGAGGATGGAGGGCTGCTCAGTGGGCCACAGCGGTTTCGCTTTTGACCGCGTGGCCGCTGGAGCCGAAGAGGACCTGTTTGCGGTTGGATTGGATCCAACTGCGGTTGGATTTTCAATTATTTTCTTGGGGGGAGAGCCTTTGCAGGCTTCTCTCCGTTTGTTTTTTTACAAAAAAAGAAAAAAGGGGAAATTATTAATTAAATGTTTAGTTTTAGATAAGTGGTTCTTGGGCTTTGGGGGTAAGGATTGTAAGTGGGGTTGTGGGATTTAGGATCCCCTCCCCTTCCCTCCCTCCCCCCTTTTTCTTCTGTTGGAGTTACCCTCTCCCTTCCCCCCCACCCCCACCCCCTGCCATTCTCATATGTTATAGTACATGGGTGTTTAGTTATTAAAAAAAGGGGGGGAGCTAAGGTTGGCTATAGTAATCTTTTTAATTGATATTCAGCTTAGCTAGACGTAAGTCACTGTTAATTGTAGGTGTTATTGTTGGATTATTTGAACTTAGATAAGACTGCTTTGCTCTGTGGTTAGTGCTATTAATAGTGGATAGGATTGTTAACTGGTGAGAGGGGTTATTTTGATAAAGGTAATAATGAGTCCTAAAGGTGATAGAAGTGGGAAAAGGGGGAAACAGCCTGCTAAGCGCAGAGCTCCTCCCCCCCCCCACATTCACCTCCAGTCATTTCATCAGCAGACAAAGATGATTGGCCTGATTATAGAACAATCTGGGAGAAGCTTAGTGAGTTAGAAAGGGAGCGAGTGCAGAAGGGTGTTGCTGATAGTGGGACAGCAGTGAGGAGGTCCAGAAGGAAGTCTAAAGCTCAGAAAATGGCGGAGCTTAAGAGAATGGGTGATCTCATGCTTTCACGCATCGCTATTTTAGGAGAGCGGTACCCCGACGACGCAGCAAGAAGTGCAGGTTGCTGAGCAGTGGCGTAGCAGATCACGGATGGTGTCAACCAGTACCCAGACCCAGAGGACAGAGGACGAAGAGCAGGCCGAGGCGGCTGCAGTCGGGATGGTTCTCCGGGAGCCGAGTGGAGATGGTGGAGCGGCCATGGCTGTGCTGCAGGAACCTGCATCCACAAGTGCCCTTGCTGTGGTGCCAGGAGTGACATCATCAGGTGGGGGTACCGTTACACCGGGCACTACACAGTCTTCGAGTGTTTGGCCGTGGGTTACTGGGATCCATGCAGTGCTGGTTCCCCCGGTTTTGCTTCTGCAGGCAGTAGGGTGTGGACATTGTACACACACGGGTTCCAATTTAGGGGTCGTTCCGAGCCAGCCTTCTGTACATCAGGCGAATCTAGCAACAGGAACAGGAGGGACAGTGGTGCCGGCTGTAGTAGACATGAGTTATAATTCGGTGGCAAGGTGCACCCTCCCTGAGGGTGATCAGTCCTTACCTTTAGGAGATCATCTATTGCTGGCCACGGTTGAAAACATTTGGAAGGGAGAGTATGTAGATGTTTTCAATTTATTGAATAGAGAAATTGAGGAAAAGAAGAAGGACAAGGAGGAAGATAGGGAACGTGAGAAACTGCGCAGGCGTAAGCTGGACAGGTGCTGGGCTAAATGGCTCCCGGGCTTTTTATTTATGTGGGAACTATGGTTCGTGCTTATCCACAAAGAGCATTGGCGTTAATCCAGTATATGGACCTGATCTACAGGGCGTATGTGGATTTCCCTGGGCATGCATGGCTCCTTTATGATGAAGGGTTCCGTATGCGGGCGGCGCTGCACCCGAGCATGCGCTGGGACGTCCCACATGACACCCTGTGGCTACGGCTCATGACTCCATCCCACCTGGTTTTGGGAGATAAGTTTGATAGTGGACATTTGGTGCAAAGGGCACAAGCCGGCAATTCCCGCATGACAGCGGGTCAGGTGGTTCAACCCTGCGTGTTTTGCTGGGAATTCAACGCCTGAGGTTCATGTAATAGAAGACCGTGCAGATTTAAGCACCTGTGTTCCATATGTAGTGGCCCACACACGTCGTCAGCATGCCCGAAAGGGCGACCAGGAGGTGCGGGAAGGGACTTGGGAGGAGGGGGTTGCAAGCCACCCCCAACCTCACCCACTGTTCCAAAGGGGCCCTAGCCCAATTAAGGTTTCAATTTCGGAGCAGTGGCTCAGTGGTTATCCAGACAAAGTTGCAGGTACGTTTTTATTGGAAGGTTTCAAGTTTGGTTTTCATATTCCTGTAAAGGGTGACAGAACAGCCACCTGGTCTAACAACCTAAAATCTGTTAGGGGTCAGGAGGATATTGTGCGACAAAAAATTAGTAAGGAAGTTAGGGAAGGATGTGTTTTGGGTCCTTTCCCCGCACCTCCAGTGGAACATTTGAGAGTGTCGCCCCTAGGAGTAGTTCCTAAAAAGATGCCTGGGGAGTATAGATTGATTCATCATTTATCCTTTCCAGAGGGGGATTCAGTTAATGACAAAATTCCACATGAAGTCTCCAGCATCCAATATACATCATTTGATGAGGTACGCATGGTGCGGAGTTGTGGGATTGGCGCTCTGCTGGGGAAATGTGATATCAAATCAGCATTTAGACATTTGCCTGTCCACCCGGAGGATTTTAATCTTCTTGAGTTTGCGTTTGAAGGAAGCTACTATATGGATAGGGCGCTCCCAATGGGATGTTCCATATCCTGTTCGGGTTTTGAGCAATTTAGCACATTTTTGGAATGGGCACTTAAGCGTAAAGTTAGGGGAGCCAAAGTTGTTCATTACCCTGATGACTTTTTATTTGGTGGACTTCAAGGGACCCCTCAATGTCAGGAGTTGATGGGTGCATTTCAGGAGCTGGCCAGGGATCTAGGTGTCCCTTTGGAAAAGACGGAAGGTCCTAGCCAGAGACTGGTATTTTTAGATATTGAATTAGACACTACCATTCAAGCCAGCTGTTTACCAGAGGAAAAGCTGACAGATCTGCAGACACGGCTGCAAGGAATGCTGGCACACCGAAAGGTTACCCCGAGAGAGCTACAGCAAGTAGTAGGACACCTAAACTTTGCTTGCAAAGTGGTTGCCCCAGGGAGAGCCTTCCTCAGGAGATTATGCGAGGCGATGAGGGGCCTTAAAAAGCCACATCACAAGAGATGACTAACTCAGGGCATGAGGGAGGATGTGGAAGTGTGGCTGCATTTCCTCCAGGGTTTCAATGGTACTTCCTTTTGGAGAGACCACTTGCAGCTCGGGGTGGATTTTCAAGTACAGACGGACGCAGCAGGATCCCTGGGTTACGGTATCTTTTTTAGAGGTCAATGGTGTGCAGGAACGTGGCCAGAGGAATGGCACAAGTCAGGTATTACGAGGGATCTTACATTTCTTGAGTTATTTCCGATAGTTGGGGCCCTATGGTTGTGGGGAGAGCAGTGGGCTAACTTGGTGGTTACCTTCTGGTGCGATAACCGCAAGGGATTAGCACCCTGGTCCATCCAAGGGAGAATGTCTGCGCTAGCATTTTATGTTAAGGTGCAGGGGTGTAAAGGTTATGTTATAGACTTCAGGATAAAGAAGATGATTGAAGGTTGGAGTAAGAAGAGAGGTTGTGTTAAGGATTCTCGTTCCCCCTTTTCTCCAGCGATACTGGTAAGGTTAGTAAACACATGGCATTCGGTCTGTAGGGATCACTTTGAGACCTGCCTTTTTAAAGCAGCAACGCTTATAGCATTTTTTGGTGCCTTCAGGGTGAGCGAACTGGTGGCGTTAACAAAAACCGACCAGTCCCTATCCTCTTTACAGAGGACAGATGTAATCGTGGGGGAGAATCAGTTAGTTATACATCTACGTAAGTCAAAAATGGACCAAAGTGGCAATGGAAAGCTGATTATTCTGGGGGCGGGGGTGTTCCATAAATGAGATTTGCCCATTTACAGCCACACGGGAATATTTACAGCTCAGAGGAAATGATGATGGAGGATTTTTGTGGCATCAGGATAAGTCGCCCCTGACGAAATATCAATTCTGGAAAATAACTTCTCAGGCCTTACGCAAGGCCGGGATACAGGTCTGGCACTTTGGTACTCATTCCTTTCGAATTGGAGCCACTTCTACTGCGGCGGCCCTGGGTTATGGAAAGGAGGAGATCAAGAAAGTAGGGAGATGGGCATCAAGGCATTTTCGTGATTACGTGCGCCCCTTGCCACAGTTCTAGGTGCTGCTGCTGTTTGTTTGGTTCTTCTTGTTTCAGGTGTGCAGAGACCGTTGGCCCGGGTCCATATTCTGTTGGTCAGGCACAGTTACCTGTTTTGGGCTGCGAAGTACGCCAGTCGGACCAGTTGGGGTCGAAACCTCGGACTGGGTGCTTTCGCTACATTGGAATGGAGGGGACGGAGAGGCCTGCTGTGGGACAGGTTCCTCGAGTTGGTGCCCCTGGATTCCCCCGCAGGTGGACCCAGACGTTTTGGTGGTTCACCTGGGGGGCAATGACTTGGCTCGGAAGTCGGGCAAATCTTTGATTCTTCAGATACTTTCGGACCTGAAGGTCTTTACGGAACACTGTCCATCAACACACATTGTGTGGTCGGCCATTGTCCCTAGATTGTTATGGAGGGCTAGCTGCGACCCTAAGCATATAGATAAGGCAAGGAAAGGAGTTAACAGGGAGGTTGGCAGAGTTGTTAGGCAAGGTTTAGGTTCAGTCATATCACATTTGAACATTAGAGTATCTAGGCCTGAGTTATATCAGCCTGATGGAGTTCCTTTGTCTGACATGGGGTTGGAAGTTTTCTTAGAGGACCTGCAAGGGGGCCTTAGGGCCGAGATCTTTGGCTTGGTGGGGGGCAAGGGGTATACGTTGTAACCCATTGCCGTGGCAGGTAGTGCAAAGGAAATAGGTTCAAGTGAGTTTAAAAAGGGTCATTTAGGGGGTGCCGAGCACCCCTCCTCTCAGGCTAGAATTAGCAGAAGTTAGCTGAGGGAAGGGGAAGCAGGGTACTCCGGTTACTTTATGCCCGGGGGCATGCTGTATAGTAGAACAGCACGCTTGCGGATTAGGAATTCACGTAAGAGAGGTCTGGAACGGAAAGTCAATTTTGAATATGTTCACAGACCAGTAATGTACTACGGTAGGCCCCCTTGTGAAAGGGGAATTCAAGTTTTAAAAGTTAATAAAATTGTGGCCCAGTTACCCCATGTTACGTGTCTCATCTCTTTATTCCGGGCTGAGCGGGCAAAGAAAATTTACATTAATCCTGAGAATATATGTATAATTTCAGCATAGAGTTTGATGGAATTTATCGCTGCTTTAATTGAGATTTTTAATATGCATAGAAGAAAACTGGTAATTTGTGAAAGCTTCCATTTAAGAATTTCTCTCTTAATTTCTGCATTGTTTGGGAATATATTTACAGATTTTGTGTTTTTAAATGAGTAAAGGATGGGATTTGGTGGAGAGAGTAACAACTACTTTCCAAACCTAGCTCAAGTACAGAGCAGATTAAACATAAATTGAAAGCAATCAGTTCTCTCTGGATTACTTACTTACTTATTTGATATATATATTTGATATATATATATACACACACACACATATCATCTCATTAGTGCACACACTGCTCTGGGTGGTTTACAAGTTTAAACTTAAAAACACTATAGATTCCAAGTAATGAATTATCCTAATAAAAAGAAGAGATGACAACATAAAATTGTTTTTAGATGGTTTTCAAAGCCATGTACAGACAAAAGTGGTAACTCTTGCTTCTCAAGCCAGAAACCAGTCAGAAATACAGACAGTAGAAATCTGGGCATGGTGGAGGTGGGTTGTCTGTGGAAGAGAAAAGAAGCAATCTTGTGGTACCTTAAAGTCAAGCAGGTTTCATTTGGCATATGTTCTCGCAGACTCCAGATCTGATGAAGCAGGCTGTGGGCCAAGGACGTTTATGCCAAATAAAATAGCTGATTTGTAAAGATTGTATGCAGATGAAATTTATGATTAATTGAGGGATAACTCCTGGGTAATCTGCATGAATATTTTGGGGCTGACTCTCCATCTTTGGTGCCTTTTTTTTTAAAAAAAAAAAAATCAAGCTTAGATTTTACTATTAATACAACAAAGGCATGTCTGGGCATCCTGTAGTAACATGATCTGCACCCTATGTATGTCATGCTCTTTTGCAAATGTTTCTGTTGAAGTGTTCTGGTGGACTGCTAAATGACTGCACCTGTTGGTTTGTATAAACCATTATTCCATTGCACAAACCACTGGGTCCCACGACCAATTGGGGACAGCACAGAAGGCATTGAAGTTCAGCCCCAGAACATCTCCCTCCATGTGGCTCAGCATTGTCTTCTTTTCTGGAAGGGAAGAAAAGAAGTGGCAGAGAAGAGGGCTTTGTTTCATGTGTCCCAATGGCAGTGCATTTTGGTGGCATGTTTCTTTTGGTCATGCCAAATGGAGGTAGCAGGTGCTGGACAAATGGAAAGGGTCAGGTAACCTGTGTGCAGTTCATGAGTTGCAATTTTGCCCAAGGCTGGTTTAGGTAATTATTAATTACTCTGACAGATAACACCACCTCATGGTTTTAGGCAGATAGTCCTAAGTGATTCTTTCTGATATTTTGAAGGAGAACATGCCCTGGAATGCAGACATTCTACCCTTTGGCTGTGACTCTTTTCTGGAGTCTTCTCAGTCTTCTGGACTTCCTACCTCCTTAGTGCTTAGCCCATTCAGACTAAGAATAGACACATCTATCCATTTCCAGCCCATGTTTATTTTTCATATACTTACTCATTCATATACCTGTTCCATCCTGATTTTTGTTTTTTGCTTTGCATTAAGCTGTGATTTTTAAATATATATATATATACATACTGATTTTAGGTTTATTTTCTCCCAACATACCCAATTTTAAATGCATTTTTGCAACATTTTGGTATGATTATTTTTTGCATGAAGATATGTGCTGTAACATTTAGAGAAATGCAAAATCTAAAAACAAACAAACAAAAAAACAAAAACTACCCACCACTGTTCCAATCAATCCAGGTGGTGTAGATCAGTTTGGTTCAGTTTGAAATCCTCAGGCATCTTCGGCTGAAATGCAAAAAGCTAATGAGAATGAAAATATAATAAGTTCTCTCCACATTCATTCCATAAATTGTTTAGTTTTAGACAGAGAAAACCTAGATTCATGTTCTTGCTCAGTTATGAAGCTCATTTCACATTTTTTTGCAGCTTACTTTGTTTTTATTACGTGCCATCCAATCACCTCCAACTTATGGTGACTGTATGGATGAACGATCTCCAAAATGTCCTGTCCTCAACAGCCTTGCTCAGCTCTTGCAAAGTCAAGCCTGTGGGTTCAGGGAATTAACCCATCTTGCATTTGGTCTTCCTCATTTCCTGCTGCCTTCAACCTTCCTCAGCATTATTGTCTTTTCCAGAGAATCCAGCCTTCTTGTGATGTGCCCAAAGTAGGACAACCTCAGTTTCAACATTTTTGCCTCCCAGGGGGATAATCACATTTTTGCAACTTATCTACCTCACAGAGTTGTTGTGAGCTTGCAAGCTGTGTTGAATATTTGGGAGGAAGGGCAGGGATGAGGGGGGGGGGGAATCCCCCGCAGAAGTGGTTACCTGTTGGCCTACAGCTCAGGGATTGTGAAATAGTTTTGCTGATTTCTTTTTAAATCATGTCTCTGCTTTCAAGCTAAGATAAGTATTAATTCCCACATTTTGCAGATGAGCAGTAAGAATGTGGAACATGCTTAAAGTTACTTACTGATCTTCAGAATGAAGCAATATTGGTAACTAGGGACATCTAGGTTCATGCATCATTTCCTGGCCATTACTCCAGTAGTCACAGAGAAAAATAATGAAAGATAGATGTTTTAGGAAGTGAGGATGGATATTTCTATTTCTGACCTTTGTCACTTTCCTGTGCCTGGCATGGGTCTTCTGATTAGGTTTGGGACTTTGGAATGAATCCCTGTTTGACCCAGAGCAATTGGTGACCCATCAAATTTGATATGTGCTCTGTAAAGTTGATTCATTGATTTGCATTGGAAAACCAAAGCAACTATACTAGTTTTGGTGTTGTACACATATACATGAACTTTGGAAACATGAGAGACCCTAAAAAGGGTAGTAAGCCTAACACATTTCAGAGAGTTAGTTCCAGGCATTTGTCCATGAGGCACCTTTACATTTTGCTTTAAATACTCAACAAATAGGTTGAAGTGATCTGTGTCCTATCCATTTCAGTTTGTGTCCCAGATCCAAACTGGTATGCAAATGCTTCATCCTGGAACCAAACCTGGCCATTCCACTTCTTACCAGACCTCCTAAAAACTGGTGTGACTAGTGTCTGTTTCTCTGACCCTTTTGATTATGCAGTCAGAGAATGCAGTCTCTCCTGCATGTGGAGAATGCAACCTTCTTTTTATTCTTCTGTTTGTAACTGCTAATTGTAACCGTAAGTAAACATACATTTTCTTTTTCTACTTAAAATGCTTTCAGAGTGATTTTTAACTTATAAAGTGCTAGTTAATGTGAAGGGGTGATGGCTCTGAGTCTCTTAGGCTTTCTCTGTGAACTTGCTGTTTGTATTTTAAACTCTGCAAAAAAAGAGAGAGAGAATTACCAATTTCCCACAACATATTAAGCATACCTTTTTTCAAAATACACTTTTGAAAAGACAATGCCCTATATCCTCTTGTGCAGCTCCATTGGCACAGTGGGAATGACATTACTGGCAATGGCAGACTGCTGCTAATTGAAGAGTTCTTTCTTTTATTTTAGGATATGTGCAACTTCTTCATTTGTGTGTAAGTTGTGTGCACAATGAAATAAATAATAAAAATAAAGGAACTCTTATTGGCAATCTGCTGCTGATGGTGATGTTACTCCTATTGTGCCAGAGAATCTTTCGAACAAGATGTTTGCCATTGTACCATTTTCTGAGCTGAAACTTCTGTCTAAACATGCAGAAAGTAAAAAAGCTGTGGGTAGCTAGGTTCCAATACATGTACCAGTCTGGGAAGTGTGAATCAGATCACTTTATATCAGACTTCAGCCAGATTAGAGTCTGAAAATATCCCTAGAAAGGACTAGCTTTGTTTTGCAATCTAGTCTGTTATCATGATCTTGCTTAATCCTGTCATCTCCTTGAAGAAACCTGTGACAAAACAGTGAGCAGTGGGAAATATTTTTCTAAAGAAGACATTCCATTTGGAAAAAGATGGAGAATCTAGTATCTCATGCCATTCTAATGCACTGACTCCAAACTCTGTGGGAATGTGAGGCCCTTGACCGCCTTGACAGTCAAGTCTCTTGTTTATCTTAATGTGGGGATGTGTTGACTGCCATGTGTGATCTTTGAGACAGATACTAAGAAAACCACGTGGCTTTGTTTTGTTTTGTTTTTCCAAACGTAATTGTAAAGGTGTTCTGACAGATAGTAAGGAAGATACATGGTGAGATGTTGTTGTCATATAAGCTCCATTGTCATTTGAGCTTTTCTTCACACACCCCTTCAAATTTATATGCACAAAACAATGATTTTGGGGTCAACCAACTAACATGAAAGTTGAAAGATTTAGGAGAGGTGCAAGGACACCTCTCTTGACACATGAAAGATAAATTGATTGAGTCTTGGTAACATGATATTAATTCTAATATTGGAGAAGGTTTAGTCCTCATGTCCTATTGTGGGTTTCCAATGAGCAGCTGATTGTCCACTAAAGTATATGGAGGAAGATAAACCATTGGTCTGATCCAAAGGTCTGACTCCTGATACATTTTTAAGCCCCATTTGGTGTTCTAATACAGAAGAGGGATGGGGAGTGGATTCAGGAATATTCTGGTACTTCACTGGATGAATATTATGGTATCAAAACACAAGAAATTAGCACATTTTCTACATATCTACATATGATGCTGAAGTGTTGTATATTCAGCTTCATACAGAACAAGCCTTCTCAGAAGTAAGTCCCACTGTTTCAGTGGAGCTTACTTTCAAGTCAGTGTGCATAGGATCACATTAAGCATCTTTTTAAAAATTATGTTACCATTCTGCGCTACAGGTAGCTAGCACTGTGAGTAATCTATTAAAATGAGACAGACACCAATTTTTGTGGTGATGATTGGAGCTGACATGCAAATAGCAACCATGGGTGTGGGGAATAATGTGGATTAGGACCACGGCCAATGGTAAATCTCCCCTCCCTACACATCAGTGGTCCCAAATGGGATCAAGATAATCACAGACACTTTAAAAAGGTACAGTTACTAATTGCTATAATAACATCACATCTGTTTTGGTCCTATCAGTGTTTTGGTGGGGGAGGGGGAATTAAAAGATTATGCTATGTGGATGGAGTTTAAATCTGCCATGAAAGAAACGGAAAAGTTTGAAGAGGCCTAGGCAGCAGCTATGCAATTTTCAGCTGGCATTAGAATCATAGCTGTTGTGTGAAATAGTGCAATAAAAGCCTCATCCTGGCTCCTGTGGGCATCTTTAGACCAGCTGCCATGAAGATTTGCCCTTAGGGTCACAAAAAGAAGCCTGGATAAAATAAAAGCCTTGAATACAACAGTGTACATTCATTACAAAAAAATATTTTCATTATGTTTCCTGTGTGTAGAGAATTATTTTCTTTTATTACGTTAAGCTGGCTTTAAACATCAAGGGAGCCTGTAGCTGCTGGGGGCTGCCTTTAAAAGCCATTTCACAAAAACCAAAATGAAAACAACGATGGAATGTAATGAGATTTTGATCCAGGGTATCCATGAAATGTTATGAGGAAAAGCTCTTCATTGTAACCTAATGAAAATATTGGATCCTCCCTCCACCATGTCCACCTTGTTTTAATTTTCATTTGAGAACCAGCATTGCCTGGCTGGATTTTAGTTTTCATGCACTATATAAGAAAACAAGGATTGCTGTTCCTTCCCATAAATATATACTAGGACTATTTCTCTCATATAGGCGAGAAATCCTTGTTTAGACTGGAGCTCTGGAATGTGAAAAGATTTAGTTGAGCAATAGAGTGGCAATGTTTCTTCTAGCCATACATTTCCCCAGTACTACTCCAAGAGTAGGGACCATGAAGTTCTTCAGATGCTCTTGCATCACACTTTCCACCAGACCTACTGTAGCTAACATAGCCAGTAGAGATGGGCATGAACCATCAGTTTGGCAGTTCGTGCCAGTTTGTTTAGTGGCCTCCAGTGGGCACCCACTGAGAAGTAGCAGTCTGGGTCCACTGCTCTGCCTCCTCCGGGCACTGCCTCCAAGTGGACACTCACTGGAGGAGGCAGGACTTTGAAGTGCTGAACACCTGTTCAGCTGCTAAACAAACTGGCATGAACTGCTGAACCAGTGGTTTGTGCCCACCCCTAATAGCCAGTGGTGAAGGATCAAGGGACCTGTAGTCCAGTGATATGTGGGGCATCATGCATTTGCCAGTTCTGGACTACATAAAATGGTTGCAGTGTTAGCTCCATCACAAGACTGTCAATGAAGGATAAAGCTATTAATGGTTATTGGTAATAATGGCTATATATTACCCCCAGTATTTGAAGCCTCTGAAGAGCAGTATGTGAATGGAAGGAACTATTGCATTCAAGTCATGCTTGTGGTTGCCCATGGAATCTCGCTGGCCACTGTGGAAATCTAGAATACTGCACCAGCTAGACTTTCGGTTTGCTCTAGCATAGCTTCCATTATTACTGGGCAGAGAATGATAATGAAAGAGTTGTAGTTGAAACACATGTTGAGAGGAGCTTTCTCCAGAAGGTTCTCTTGGCTTGACCCTGCTTGCCAAAATTCAGAACTGTGGACCTGAACAGAATGAGTGAAACTCTTCTTATGCAATAGTATTTCTTTGTTCTTCCTTCGTACTGTAGCCCTTGGAACCCTCACAGGGTTCTTGAGTGTTTGAAAATCCTCTTATACAGCATTGGCTATCATAGAGGGGATTACAATGGGGTGGGTAGAAGGAAATTGGTTAGAACTGGTAAGTTCTTGCTTGAATAGATGTCGCTGATCCTGAGGACACTGCATCTAACCTTAGGACTCCACATAAAGAACCTTTTAGAAAAATATTTCTAAAAGCCTGTAATAATTTCTTGTTAAAAAGCCATCATGAATTGCTTCATATACTGGACCTGAGCCAACAAACTCTGGGATCATGATGGTTATTATGACAAATAATGGGGTATAGAAGTACTGACATATTTGCATATGAGCATGAGATATTTTAGAAGTATCCTTCAAAGCTGAACTTCAAATGTAATGTTTGAAAATATTCAAATTACCAAGCCCCCTCAAATTTGCAAATGCTGATGCATTCCCTGGAGAAGGACTAGAAAATGAAGCAGGATTTCTTAAATAGCATGACTAGGAACAATTCATGATGGCTTTTTAGCAAGACATGATTGCAGACCTTTAGAACTGTATTTCTGAAAAACACTTTTTCTAGAGTCCCAGGTTTAGGAGCAGGCAAACAACAAGGTGGTGCTCTAATCCATTTGCAGAAATCAACTGGACTGATAGTTGAACCCTCCTTACATACTGGTGACATGGTGGCCTCCTTTACCAGGCCTCTAAGTAGTGAACTCACTTTGGGAGCATTTGGCAGACCTTGTGGCACGCACAGCTCTGGACTGCTGCACAAAGCAGTGACAAGGGGACTTACAAAGAATAGCCAGGTGTGATGGCATTCAGACCCATAGCTGGTCTATAAGGGGTCTGCCCTGGATTCTCTTTTGTTTCAGACTTTGTTGTGGTATAGGTGAAAATCAAGTCTCCCGAAACATTATGGTCAGGAAGTGACAAGCACTGTAGAATTCCAAGCAGCGTTTGCATTGCATTTTCCACACAATTTCCATAGCTTGCTAATACTTTAGATCCCCCCCCTTTTTTTTTGGCTCTCTTTCCATTTTAACTTCTTTGCAAATATCCACATTTGATTGACAGCATTACGGCTCAAGAGACACTTAGAGTTGGAGTCTCTTACTTAAGAATTTCCTTTCCCATCATTGCAAATGTCACTTCTGAAACATTTATCACAAGGCATTGTCATTGGACAAATAATAGGTCTGTGTGATCGTAGCTCAGATACCTATTGCCTCCCCCTGCTTTAGCAATAGGTCCTACTGTTGGCTGTTGGAGAGAACAGGAGCATTCTGATGTATCAAGAGATACAACAAGGAAGACCTAGGTCCCTATCCAAATGCTTCATAGAGGCTGGATAACCATCAGTGTTCAGGAATTGCAGATGGACAGATGGTTTTCTTTGAAAATTGATAATATAGATTGAAAGATGAGGAAAGACACAGTGAGTTATCAATGTTTCTGTGTGGTAGACTGTCAGATAAATACACTTATTTTCTGAAGAAAGCTATTCAAGTTCTTACAGAGAAAGTTTAAGGTGACTCACTCTCTTTTGCAAATCTATCTACATGTCTTGATAAATGGTTTCTTTCTGTTGATTTTTCCCCCTTCTTGTGTGGAGTTGGACTGCTGGATAACTCAGTGGTTTAGATCTCTGGCTGTGGAGACAGAGTTGGGAGTTCAATTCTCCACTGTGCCTCCTTGTCAGAAGCTGGACTTGATGGTCATAGGGTCCTGTCCAGCTTTGCAGTTCTATGATGATGATGGGGACGAATAAAAAACCAAATTGCAATATTTGTTTAAAATCACTGATTTATTAAATATTTGTATTCGTCAGTTCCAGAGACCCTGACGAATATGAAGGGATGAATGTTTGTCCATTTTTATTTGTCCCCCATATGAAGAGAGGGAAGGCTAGCCTTCCCTCTCTGCATATGGACTTCCCACTCTGCCTATGGGTCTGCCAAACAACTGATCAGCAGGCCCATAGGCAGCCAGCCCGCCCCATGGCCTGTCCTCCTTCCCCTTCCTACCTTAGCTGCCGCCACCATCTGCTGCTGCCCGGCACTGGCACCATCCATCGTCACCCACTACGGTGGACCCTGCAGCCATGACCTGCCATAAGGGACACTGACTGCTCTTTGCAAAGATGGTGGCTGTGGCTTCTCTTAGGTAGGGAAGCTGCAGCTGCCATCTTTGCAAAGGGCAGTCCAGATTCCCTTAAGGCAAGCCATGGCACAGGCTGCAGCGAATGATAGCAGTGATAGTGATGGCAGTGGCGGCATGGACTGCAGGCACAGATGACAGCAGCCAAGGTAGGGAGGCAACAGGGTAGTGGGAACGGGGCAGGCTGTGGGGGAGCTTCTTTTTTTTTTAAAGACAGCCTTGGGCTGTCTAAAAAAAAAACCCCACGAACCAACAAAATGATTCATGGTTCATCAGTTCACGGGAAGGATGGACCACAAATCAGGATGAACTGCCATTTTGGCAGTTTGTCCCCATATCTAATGATGATATGTTAGAATTTGGGAGCAGGGACATAGTCCATTTTTCTAAAGTTTTCTTCTCTTCCAACATGCAGCACTCCCAAAGAGTTGATTGCACCATCTGTAAATACACTGCCATTTTTGGTCCGTTCTTTTAAAAACATCCAAAAATATTGAACAAATTTAAAGAACAGACATGAAAGCACAGTTCTTCCAGTCCTGACTAACTGCTTTACAGGAAGGCCTGATGAATTATAGTTAACAAGGAACAGGGAGGGAGTAAGATAAGGAAAGAGAAGGGGGAGCAACAAGATAACACAATTACTTGATTTAAGCACTCACCCGTTGTAATCGCTCAATTACAATGTTCCCGTGTTTTGCTGCTAAATTTACACTCGATTTTATCAGAAGAATGCAGACACAATCACAAAACTAGGAGTGCCCAAGACACTCAGCTCTAAAATATGCAAGACACAGATGCCCTTATTGGGCGTGAATGGCTGCTCAAAAAGAATGTTCAAGGCAGTTGGCATCAGATGATCCTGGCATTGAGGTAGGCATAGAAAACAACACATAGAACAGTTTAAACTGAAAACAGTTGTTTTGTGTGAGCTTTTTAGGGAGGAAGGGAAAGACACAGGACACCCACAGCTCAATAACACATTCAAAAGGATTTGTGGCTCAAAATGAAGTGAGTGTCTGCCAGACTCAGCATGATAGTTCAAATAACACCATAACACTGATCTATGCTTGTCACATGCATTTTTATTATTCAGTGCATTCTTCTAAAATGGAACATTGCAATCCCCACAGAAAATGGCATGGATTTTCAATAGGGAGATGACTTCGGAGTGAAAACTGAAAAGACTGTGACAAAAGTTAAACTTCAGTGTTATGAACGCACCCCCCTTGCCTATCCAAGTTTTTAGAAACTTATTATTCAAAGTAGAGTCAAAAACAGGACCTGTGGTTCACATAAATAAAGGACTCAAATACTCAGCAGGTGAATCAATAGACAACTTCTCAGAGAAGACCCAGCAGTAACTCAGTCCAGAGACAGACATGGTCAAAAGCAGAAAGTAAACAAGATGGAGCAAGGGAGTGCCAAGCAGCTGATCCTGCACAAGTAAGCATTTTCTTCTAAATTTGAGTGGAAGATGAATGGCTGACTTAATCAGCTGCTGCAGAGGCCTTGACTTCTGAGTAGAGATGGGGACAAATATAAAAACGGATCGGCTTTTTTGACGAAAATAGCCGATTTGTTAAATATTTGTCCCTTCATATTCGTGGGTTCCAGAGACCCCCACGAATATGAAGGGATGAATATTTACCCATTTTTATTAGTCCTTCGTATTATATATATATTAAAAAAACCACCATTCTGCCTACCGGCCACCCATCAGCTGATCGGCGGCAGTTAGGCAGCTACCTCCCCCAACAGCCTACCCCCACCCCCTTCCTTTCCCTACCTTAGCCCTCACACACCCACACCGACACCCCCTTCCTATTAAAAGAAAAAAGAAAAACATTGGTGGCTGTGGGAGGGGCGGCTGCCTATTGCCACTTATCAGCTGATGGGCGGCCGGTAGGCAGAATTGTGATGTTTTTTTTAATAGGAAGGGGGTGTCAGAGGGGGTGGAGGAGGGCTAAGGTAGGGAAAGGAAGGGGATGGGGTAGACTGTGGGGTTGAGTGGCTGTGGGGGTGGTGGCTGCCTATCCCCACCGATCAGCTGATCAGTGGCCGATAGGCAGAATGGTGTTTTGTTTTGTTTTGTAATAGGAAGGGGCGCGGTGGGGTGTTTTTTAAAAAATAATCCCCCATGAATTGATGAATAACTTCGTTATTCGTCGCTTCATGGCGGCAACTTCGTGCTTCGTGAGTTGTCAACTTTTGATGACTCACAAAGCGGGACGACTCGCCAAAATGGTGAGTCGTCCCCATCTCTACTTCTGAGTCTTTATGGGAGATAAGCAAGATCTAACCAGGCTAAACAAAGATCCACCAGAGAGTACAAGCTAGGTACCACTAGGGGTGTACTGAACATTTATATATTTATTTCGTTTTGTTTCATTTCAGTAAGAAAAGTCTCTGGTCAATTTACAAAGTAGTAATTATAAAATTATAAATGGTAAAAAAAGTAAAAATATAAGAGCATGAGAACACATTGCAAAAGCTTTCTAAACTAACGCTTAAACAGCTACTGTGTAAAACTAGAAGCAGTAAGAAAATTTAAAAATCACAAACACTTTATCACAAGCACCTAAAAAAGATAACACAGTCACTAGGTAAACCTTTCTGAAGAAGGCATTATCTAGTGAAGATACCAAAAGTGGAAGGATTATCGTTTAGTTTTCCTCTTGTTTTACCACATCTAGTATGGGAATCAAGATGAGGGACTGAGGAAAAGTTGGAATGGAAAGGGCACTTGTTAATAACAATGGGTGCCAAGGCTAGTGGGATACTATGGACACATAACAGACCAGAATGTTAGAAATAAAATCTATCAGATGTTACTTTTTCATTAACCCTTTAATACCACAAACCAAGTGGAACAGAACAGAATGGCCTGGAGATCTATTTCAGATAATTCTGAGAGAACTATGCTGATAGGAGGAGACAACAGCACAGCACAGCAAAGCAAAGCAAAACAAACAAACAAACAAAAAACAACTGAGGGTATAAAAGTACTTTGTAATTAAGGTTTGGACAAGCATATTAACCTTTTAAAATGGAGAACACCTGTGCAAAAACTGGGAGGTATTGTCCTCTGAGGAAATCCCAGACTACCAGACAAGGACATAAGGAAGGTTGGATTTGGCCCAGCAGGGGTTACCCACCCCTGCCTTAAAATCTCTGATAGGTATATTTGAGACAAGATGATCTTTCAGGTAATGGAATCCCATGAAAAGAGGATTACATCAGGACCCCTTCCGTTATTAAAAATCTTCCTGATGTATTTTGGACCAGCGGAAGGGGCCCTCTGCAATGGCGTGGAACTGCCGGGGCAGGGCTTCTTTGCCTGCCCATCTGGCTGAGGCGAGAGCAGGGAGCCAAACGAGAGGACGGGCAGGCACGGCTAAAGGAAAGCCCTTGAGAAGGCTGCCTGTGCCTGCGTCATCCTCTTCTCTGCTTTGCAAGAGACCCACTCGCCCACCCAATGTGGTAAGAATGAGAGTAGCTGGTCACTGCAGGGCCAGATGGGAATTTTTGACCTGCACCTGCATTAGCCTTGAGGTGCAGGGGTTTTTTCCCCATCCCTTTCTTGCTTGCAAGGGCGTTCTGGGTTTTTACAAAAGTTAGATGCTCACTGTTAATAAGGTCACAGCTGTGGGTAGTGCAAAGCAGGGGATTTCCAGGAGAGACACCAAGCTGGTGCAAGACACCCCTCCTCTCAGAATTGCATTAAAAGAGTTTTAGTGTAGGGGAGGGTAAAACGGGGGCCCAGAGGATGCTGTGCACTTAGGGTCTTGAGGCTCGGGTGGAGGGTGGCCTCTGGGTACTCCGGCACAGATGGACGAGAGGGTGCTGTGCTGTATGACAGCGCACTTTTGGTGCAGGAACTTGATGGGGAGAGGTCTGGACTGGTCAGTCAGGACTCACACTGGTTCCAGACCTGTTTTGCACTACCCCTTGTGAAAGGGGAAGTTCAAGTTTTAATAAGTTAATAAGTTAATAACCCCTTCACGGATTGCTGCCTTGTCGTGGCGAAGGGGCTTGAGTAATTCAGAGAAGCTATGGGCTATGCCGTGCAGGGACACCCAAGACGGACAGGTCATAGTGGAGAGTTCTGACTAAACGCGATCCACCTGGAGCAGGAACTGGCAAGCCACTCCAGTATCTTTGCCAAGAAAACCCCATGAACAGAAACAAAAGGCTAAAATATATGACGCTGGAAGATGGGCCCCTCAGGTCGAAAGGCGTCCAACATGCTACTGAGGAAGAGCGGAGGACAAGTACAAGTAGCTCCAGAGCTAATGAAGTGGTTGACCGAAAGGACACTCAGCTGCGGACGTGCGTGGAAGTGAAAGGAAAGTTCGATGCTGCAAAGAAAAATACTGCATAGCAACCTGGAATGTAAGATCTATGAACCTTGGTAAGTTGGATGTGGTCAAACAGGAGATGGCAAGAATAAACATTGACATCCTGGGCGTCAGTGAACTAAAATGGACGGGAATGGGCGAATTCAATTCAGATGATTATCATAGCTACTATTGTGGGCAAGAATCCCGTAGAAGAAATGGAGTAGCCCTCATAGTCAACAAAAGAGTGGGGAAAAGCTGTACTGGGATATAATCTCAAAAATGATAGAATGATTTCAATACGAATCCAAGGCAGACCTCTAAACATCACAGTAATCCAAGTTTATGCACCAACCACCGATGCTGAAGAGGCTGAAATTGACCAATTCTATGAAGACTTACAACACCTTCTAGAACTGACACCAATGAAAGATGTTCTTCTCATTCTAGGGGACTGGAATGCTAAAGTAGGGAGTCAAGAGATAAAAGGAACAACAGGTAAGTTTGGCCTTGGAGTTCAGAACGAAGCAGGGCAAAGGCTAATAGAGTTCTGTCAAGAGAACAAGCTGGTCATCACAAACACTCTTTTCCAACAACACAAGAGGCGACTCTACACATGGACATCACCAGATGGGCAATACCAAAATCAGATTGATTATGTTCTCTGCAGCCAAAGATGGAGAAGCTCTATACAGTCAGCAAAAACAAGACCTGGAGCTGATTGTGGCTCTGACCATCAGCTTCTTATAGCAAAATTCAAGCTTAAACTGAAGAAAGTAGGAAAAACCACTGGGCTAGCCAGGTATAATCTAAACCAAATCCCTTATGAGTACACAGTGGAAGTGAAGAACAGATTTAAGGAACTCGATTTGGTGGACAGAGTGCCTGAAGAACTATGGATGGAGGCTTGTAACATTGTACAGGAGGCAGCAACAAAAACCATCCCAAAGAAAAGGAAATGCAAGAAAGCAAAGTGGCTGTCCAACGAGGCCTTACAAATAGCAGAGAAGAGAAGGGAAACAAAATGCAAGGGAGATAGGGAAAGTTACAGAAAATTGAATGCGGACTTCCAAAGAATAGCAAGGAGAGACAAGAGGGGCTTCTTAAATGAACAATGCAAAGATATAGAGGAAAACAATAGAAAGGGAAAAACCAGAGATCTGTTCAAGAAAATTGGAGCCATTGAAGGAACCTTTTGTGCAAAGATGGACATGATAAAGGACAAAAATGGTAGGGACCTCACAGAAGCAGAAGACATCAAGAAGAGGTGGCAAGAATACACAGAGGAATTATACCAGAAAGATCTGGATGTCCCCGACAACCCAGATAGTGTGGTTGCTGACCTTGAGCCAGACATCCTGGAGAGCGAAGTCAAGTGGGCCTTAGAAAGCATGGCTAACAACAAGGCCAGTGGAGGAGATGGCATTCCAGTGGAACTATTTAAAATCTTAAAAGATGATGCTGTTAAGGTGCTACACTCAATATGCCAGCAAGTTTGGAAAACTCAGCAGTGGCCAGAGGATTGGAAAAGATCAGTCTACATCCCAATCCCAAAGAAGGGAAGTGCTAAAGAATGCTCCAACTACCGTACAATTGCACTAATTTCACACGCTAGCAAGGTTATGCTCAAAATCCTCCAAGGCAGGCTTCAGCAGTATGTGGACCGAGAACTCCCAGAAGTACAAGCTGGATTTCGAAGGGGCAGAGGAACTCGAGACCAAATTGCTAACATGCACTGGATTATGGAGAAAGCCAGAGAGTTCCAGAAAAACATCTACTTCTGCTTCATTGACTATCCAAAAGCCTTTGACTGTGTGGACCACAGCAAACTATGGCAAGTTCTTAAAGAAATGGGAGTGCCTGACCACCTTATCCATCTCCTGAGAAATCTATATGTGGGACAGGAAGCAACAGTTAGAACTGGATATGGAACAACTGATTGGTTCAAAATTGGGAAAGGAGTACAACAAGGCTGTATATTGTCTCCCTGCTTATTTAACTTATATGCAGAATACATAATGCGGAAGGCTGGACTGGAGGAATCCCAAGCCGGAATTAAGATTGCCGGAAGAAATATCAACAGCCTCAGATCTGCAGATGATACCACTCTGATGGCAGAAAGTGAGGAGGAATTAAAGAACCTCTTAATGAGAGTGAAAGAGGAGAGCGCAAAACATGGTCTGAAGCTCAACATCAAAAAAACTAAGATCATGGCCACGGGCCCCATCACCTCCTGGCAAATAGAAGGGGAAGATATGGAGGCAGTGACAGAGTTTACCTTCCTGGGCTCCACGATCACTGCAGATGGTGACAGCAGCCACGATATTAAAAGACGCCTGCTTCTTGGGAGGAAAGCGATGACAAACCTAGACAGCATCTTAAAAAGCAGAGACATCACCTTGCCAACAAAGGTCCGCATAGTCAAAGCGATGGTTTTTCCAGTAGTGATGTATGGAAGTGAGAGCTGGACCATAAAGAAGGCTGACCGCCGAAGAATTGATGCTTTTGAATTGTGGTGCTGGAGGAGACTCTTGAGAGTCCCCTGGACTGCAAGGAGAACAAACCTATCCATTTTGAAGAAAATCAACCCTGAGTGTTCACTGGAAGGACAGATCCTGAAGCTGAGGCTCCAATACTTTGGCCATCTCATGAGAAGAGAAGACTCCCTGGAAAAGACCCTGATGTTGGGAAAGTGTGAAGGCAAGAGGAGAAGGGGACGACAGAGGATGAGATGGTTGGACAGTGTCATTGAAGCAACCAACATGAATTTGACCCAACTTCGGGAGGCAGTGGAAGACAGGAGGGCCTGGCGTGCTCTGGTCCATGGGGTCACGAAGAGTCGGACACGACTAAACGACTAAACAACAAGTTAATAAAGTTGTGGCCCTAGTTTAACCCATATATGGTGTTTCATCTTGTTATTCCGGGCTGGGCAGGCAATGTTTACACTCATTCCAAATACAGTCCCACAGTAATTCAAATGAGAGGCTACCAGAATGTGCCTAATTGTAGCTAGGCTATCTCTGTCCAAGTGAGCTAGATAGCTCAGTTGTTTAGGCATCTGGCTGCAGAGTGAGAAGTTAGGAATTTAATTCCCCTCTGTGCCTCTTGCAAAGCAGAGCCAGCCTGTGTGGCCTTGGGTAAGATGCACAGTCCGAGGGCACCTTCTGAGTATTCTCTACCTGGAAAGGGTTGCCATAAGTCAGGATAGACTTGACGGCACATGATGATGATTATGATCTCTGTCCGGGTACAGCAGGAATTACTGGGTCAAGTCAAGGAGGTAAAAAGTGTGCCATTGCACTAAGGTATAGGATTGTCATGTCTCAGAGGCATTGACTGAAGTCTCACAACTGCTATACTTCTCTGTGTCTCCAGGCAGGGAGGCAAATCCCAGAGCAACCAACAATAGCAGAGGAGAAAATCCAGGGCTTTTGTTTGTGATATGATTTTAAAACCCAAGCATCCATCTCTTCTCTACCCATTCCCAACTAGTGCCAGGGCCTGTTGGCTTAACATATTTTGCATGTGTGTAGTGCTTGCTCCCCTCATATCCTTGTTTGCTCCACTTCTTGTTGGAGTTGTTTCAACCTCATATGCTGCCTTCAGTAGAATTGGCTGGGTGGCACCTTTCTGGGTTAGGTGACTGTCGATCAATCCAGCAGTAACCAATTGTTCCTTTCCTGTCTCTGATTTTAAAGAGAGCCATGCCTCTCTGCTTAAGTGTCCTTTCCCCTCTCTTCTAGTTTACTGGCAGTTAGAGTGCAGTTAGGAATTCATGCAGATAGAGTATAGTCTGCAGGAGTCTGTAGAAGGCCTTCTACTGTAAGCAGTCATTTTTGTACAGTATGCTGTTTTTGATCTGTTCAGAACTGAGTAAATTAAACGTTTTATTCTTTCTCTTACCAATCTCTTAGAGTGAGTTATTGAGATTATAAGTGCCAGTTGATGAAACAATAAGAGGTGGTCTACTCTGGGGAGACTTCAAGCTAAATCTGCTCTATAAGTCTCTGCACTTCTGCTGTGCAGCTAAAGGAGTTTAGCCAAAATTCAAAACTCTGCAATATCCCTGTGTTATCACCCATCCCTTGACATCACACTCCCTAGTCTTAGACTGTGGCCCTGAAATCTCAAAGAATGGGAGACTGTTGGCCTGGCCAACCTACCAAGGTCATCTGTGCCTCCTTCATAGTGCCAGATCTGAGAGCTTTGGTAAACAAAAAACCTGGCTCTGAGAGCTGCTGTAAACAACAGACCTGGACAGGGATGTGTGAAACATGCCCGCATGGCTGTTGGTGCCTCCCTTCTGACTATTTCTGTAGTCTCACTATTATCAAATTCATATGCTTGTTTTCGCCTGGAAAAATCGGTTGGTCTTTACTTTCTGTGATTGCATTTCAGTGAGTTACCGTGGCAGCAGGAGAAGAATCATGTGGCTTATTCTGGGGTGAGTGGAATTGGTTTACATTTGCTCATCCCAACTTTGTTCAGGGGGGCGGCAGGTTAAAACGCTTGAGATCTCCTCTAAGCTGGACATGCAAACCATTTACTTGCTAGAATTTCTGTTATTTTTCCTGTTGGAAACCAAAGATCATATGGTCACAACTGCAGAAAAGTGCCCAATATGTAGCAATAATTGTATGGATTTATTGTTGTTGTTTTTAAAGTGGTGTCTTGCCTTGGATAGCCTGTTAGCTACAATCCAGTAAGCCAGGCAGCAGTTTGAGTAGAACGCTATGATGATCAATAGCCTGACACTCCAGGCCAGTAAAAATAAAAAAGAGTACAAGGTTGCCTGCCCATTTCCAAAGCAGAAATAATAAACAATTAAGCCAATTAGGACTCTGCTTTTAAATGAGAGACAGAATGAAATAACACTGAAATACAATATTGCAGAGCCTCTCACACATGACTTACTTATTGGTCATGTTTTAATGTCTTATTGGATGAGGTTCCCCCCCCCCCCCGCTCCAATTTTACTTTTGTCTAGGAATGCAAAGAATATTTGCTAAATCGTAATTCTAACTGTTTAGACTGTCTCGGTGTAATGAGTTAAAGAATTTTAAGCCCTGTTGCCTTCCCTCCAGGTGACAAGAGAAGGAGTGCTGGATTTTTTCCTCATCAAGATCTCTGTAATTTGTGCAAACTGCCTCTATGCAAAATGATCATTCTGTTTCCTTTGATAAACAAAGCATGCACATAATTTAGAAAAGACTGAAACATTGGACAATCAATTTTTTAAAAGAAGCAAACAATCTCTCTGTTCTGACTCCTGTCCTCTGAAGATGCTGGCCACAGAGACTGGCAAAACGTTAGGAAGAAAAACCTCAAGAACACGGCCAGACAGCCTGAAAAACTTACAAGAACCATCGGATCCCAGCCGTGAAAGCCTTCAAGAATACAACCTCTCTGTTGTTTCTATTTTTTAAAAGTCCATGTAACAAAGCAGTAAACACCATCATTTTGTCCAGTTTGTTTTATAGCATTATTTGTGTTAATTGAGCAGTTTTGTTCAATTTGTGCAAAATGTTTTCTTAGGTATTGAGAACAGTAGAAAATAACTTGCATTGTTCTTGGGTGAAGAGAATAATATTGTGGTTTCTTGTCCTCATATGTGAAAACAATACAAGGAAGAATTTATGTCCTTATTTTCCATGCTGGAATAATTGACATCACTATGTAATATAGTGCTTGCAAGTTCCCTCCATAGGTGGAGGTTTTTGCCAAACAACGAAACATTATGGGACAGATTAACAATGAAGAAGGAAAGTGGTTCTTTTACTTGCTTGTTTTAAGTAGAGCTGTCCATGGGTCCCTTGTTGCGGATTCATGTCTGATTCCGTTTGGACCAATTTGGTTCTGATCCAATCTGATAATGACCCAAATCTCAACTGAGGTTGGTGTTCTAAATCTTCATATCTCCCATTGACTTGAAATGGTTGTAGCACTTTCAGTTTTCATGGACATGCATGGAATTTGGAGAAATTGTAGTGTGAGGAGACATCTGTCTTTCTCTGGCAGGCTACCTGCCTCAGACCTTCACCACCTAGTGGACCGTACAGAGACCCCAGTGGCAGGGTGGCCTGAAGGTGCAAAAGGCAAGATTGTGCCCCAGGTGGGAGTGAGAAGGCAGAGGCAGATGAGTACACCTGGAGGAAGAGACAGGGACAGATTGGTGAGACCAGGCTTAAAGGAGGAGGAGAAGGAACAGGAGGTACTTTGAGGGAGAAGAGTGGGCAGAAGTATCAGAAGATGCCTCTCCAATATTTTCTGCCTTTAGAGAAGAGTGTCCACTGGTGACGCAGGAACCTTAGACTGGGGAAGGGGTCCAGTTCCACCTGGCTTGAGGAAGAGAATGGATGGGAATGTGTGCTACTGTTCAGCCCTCTGAGGAGACAGAAATGCCCTGCCAAACCTTGGGTTGCCCTTCCAAGCCTTAGGTTTGGCACTGGTGGTCCCTCCACCAGTGTCAAAAGAGGCACTGGTGGAGGGAGCAGCAGAAGGAGTGCCTAGGGCAGACCCTGGGGAACTCAGGAACCTGCATTGGCCTAGCATTAGTGGCATTCCCTAAAAGTGTGACAGCTGGAGCTGGCTGGGATTGGTGTGGAGACTAAACAACAGCCACAAACTGAAGACTGTGCAAGGCCAGTGACTAGAATTTAGGCCCAGCTGGAACTGAAGGCAGAGAAAGACTAGTGAGATTAACTAAGCCCCCCTGTGGATTGTTGGGGTGGGGAGAACTAGATGATGGTGATGATGATGATTCAAAACATCAGGCACAGTCAAAATTATAAAAACATTGACTGGTATTACATAACAGATAAAAGTTTTAACCAAAAACCTAAGTATCTGTTAAATATTGGCGCAGTATGTATGCTGTTCCTAACATTACTGTTTTTTGTAGCTCTGATGGTGTGATTTCTGATATCTACAACTGTTTATAGTACTGTGTGAAATTTCTTGATATTGTTCCCAATGTCCCAATGACTATGGGGACTACTGAAGTGTGTTTCTACCAGAGGCGAAATGTTTTGATTGCCGGGTCTCTGTACTTTGTTAGTTTTTCCAATTCTTTATTTTCAACTCTGGCATCCCCTGGAATTGTAATGTCCATGATCCAGACATTTCTTCATTCTATTACTGGTGTGTTCTGTCTGGTGTGTTATGTTCAAGGTGTCTGTCCGTTTGGATCCGGAAATCCCACAAGATATTGACTTCCTCATTTTCTGACGCCTTCTCTACCTGATGTTCCCACGGTTTCTTGGAGGTGGCAAGTTATATGTTTTGCATAATGACCAGTGCACTAACTTTGCCACTCTATTATGTCTAACTTTGTAATCTATTTGTGCAATCTTTGGACATTCACAGATGAGGTGTGACACAGTTTCATATTTTTCTTGACAGAGTTTTTATTCTTATTATTCTTATTATTCTTATTATTCTTATTAATAATAATAATAATAATAGAGAATTATTATTATTATTATTATTATTAGAAAAACTTGAATAACCTCATTATTACCATTAGAAATTTCAGTGTTGTTTCTTCTATCAGGGAATCTTGGGATCTTTAAGTAGAAATATAATACCTCTTTTTAATCCCTAAGAAAATACTTTACACTAAGGGTATAATCAGATAGCTCGCATTTTGAACTACATGTGACCAGAACAGCTGGATTGGTGGGCATGTCCATCACATATGAAAGTACATACAGATATGTATGCTAGCTAGCTGCCCAATGAAACTTTGTATGCTATTCTCCTACCCTAATAAATAGTGAACATCTGGCCTATAGTCAAAGAGACCCTTCCAGCTATACTCACCCTGGGCAGAATTAGTGAGCACAGGTAGTCTCTTCACAGAAGATCATTCATGTCAAAAATCAAATAAACAGTTGAGGGTTTTGTGCTAGCTCTTTTAACATTTTTCTTAGAAAAAATTGTAACTTTAATTTTTCCACATCAACACCTTGAAATTTTCAGACATTGCAGCTTTTTCTAAGCTGATGAGTACATGCAAATTCTATAGAGATAGGCTCAGGATTCTCTCTATGTGTGATATTTACCTTTGAAATCAACTTTAATATGATTAAAGCTTGCTAATATGTGTGCTGCTTTAATGTCTGTGATTGATGTGTAATGTTTTTTGTGTTGAGACATATACTGTGAAGGCAGGACAAACATACTAAACACCGCAAATTGTGATTAGAACAAAAATACCTTTAAAAAAACCCTGGGCCCAGCATATGTGAGTGAAAAGTGATCGAAATGCTATTGCCTAATAAGCATTGTTCAGATAAACTGAGACTAACAAATGAACAAACTCACCCACATAATCAGTTAATATAAAAAGGAAGGAAGGAGAGGACTGGATTGGGAATGAACAAGGAAAGGAGTATTGAAAGCTGGCTATGTTCTCTCAAAAACTTTGATCAGAATGTGTTGAAATTCTTGCCCAGTGCATATTGGAAGCAGAAGAGGCAGGGGAGGGATGATAAACTTTGTTGTTGGCCAAAGTATAGAAGCTTCAGCTTCAGGATCCCCGGGAAAGCCTGCGTCGGCGGCGCGGAAACCCTGGCCCGGCAGCGGATGGCGGCAGAGAAAGGCGGTGCTTGCGGCGAGCCCCGGGAAAGCCTCCCATAGCGGCGGACAACCCGCGCTGTGGCGGAGAAAGGCGCTGCTTGCGGCGAACCCCAGGAAAGCCTCCGATGGCGGCAGAGAAGCCCTGGCCTGGCAGTGGCAGCTGGAGCCCGGGAGGCCTCCTCGCAGCAGCGGTCGTGGCGATGGAGGTAAGGTGCTGCTTTTTGCTTTTTTAAAACTTTTTTTTTTGTATTTTGCAGGGTGGGATTGGGCTGGTGGGGTTATATTTCTGTTTATTTTTTGATTTGTTTTGTTTTTTGCAGCCCCAGGGGCTTGCAGTGTTTTATTTTTATTTTTGGGGGTATTTTTTTCTTCGGCCGGAACGGATTAATCGGTTTTCAATGCATTCCTATGGGAAATGGTGCCTCTACTTACGAACATTTCAACTTACGAACATCGTCTGGGACGGATTAAGTTCGTAAGTAGAGGTTCCACTGTATCTGGGTTGTCCGGGACATTCAGATCTTTCTGGTATAATTCCTCTGTGTATTCTTGCCACCTCTTCTTGATGTCTTCTGCTTCTGTGAGGTCCCTACCATTTTTGTCCTTTATCATGTCCATCTTTGCACAAAAGGTTCCTTTAATATCTCCAATTTTCTTGAACAGATCTCTGGTTTTTCCCTTTCTATTATTTTCCTCTATATCTTTGCACTGTTCATTTAAGAAGGCCCTCTTGTCTCTCCTTGCTATTCTTTAGAAGTCAGCATTCAATTTTCTGTAACTTTCCCTATCTCCCTTGCATTTTGTTTCCCTTCTTTTCTCTGCTATTTGTAAGGCCTCGTTGGACAGCCACTGTGCTTTCTTGCATTTCCTTTCCTTTGGGATGGTTTTTGTTGCTGCCTCCTGTACAATGTTACAAGCCTCCATCCATAGTTCTTCAGGCACTCTGTCCACCAAATCGAGTTCCTTAAATCTGTTCTTCACTTCCACTGTGTATTCATAAGGGATTTGGTTTAGATTATACCTGACTAGCCCAGTGGTTTTTCCTACTTTCTTCAGTTTAAGCTTGAATTTTGCTATAAGAAGCTGATGTTCAGAGCCACAATCAGCTCCAGGTCTTGTTTTTGATGACTGTAGAGAGCTTCTCCATCTTTGGCTGCAGAGAACATAATCAATCTGATTTTGGTATTGCCCATCTGGTGATGTCCATGTGTAGAGTCACCTCTTGTGTTGTTGGAAAAGAGTGTTTGTGATGACCAGCTTGTTCTCTTGACAAAACTCTATTAGCCTTTGCCCTGCTTCGTTTTGAACTCCAAGGCCAAACTTACCTGTTGTTCCTTTTATCTCTTGACTCCCTACTTTAGCATTCCAGTCCCCTATAATGAGAAGGACATCTTTCTTTGGTGTCAGTTCTTGAAGGTGTTGTAAGTCTTCATAGAACTGGTCAATTTCAGCCTCTTCAGCATCGGTGGTTGGTGCATAAACTTGGATTACTGTGATGTTTAGAGGTCTGCCTTGGATTCGTATTGAAATCATTCTATCATTTTTGAGATTGTATCCCAGTACAGTTTTCCCCACTCTTTTGTTGACTATGAGGGCTACTCCATTTCTTCTACGGGATTCTTGCCCACAATAGTAAATATGGTAATTGTTTGAATTGAATTCGCCCATTCCCGTCCATTTTAGTTCACTGACACCCAGGATGTCAATGTTTATTCTTGCCATCTCCTGTTTGACCACATCCAACTTACCAAGGTTCATAGATCTTACATTCCAGGTTGCTATGCAGTATTTTTCTTTGCAGCATCGAACTTTCCTTTCACTTCCACGCACGTCCGCAGCTGAGTGTCCTTTCGGTCAACCACTTCATTAGCTCTGGAGCTACTTGTACTTGTCCTCCGCTCTTCCTCAGTAGCATGTTGGACGCCTTCTGACCTGAGGGGCTCATCTTCCAGCATCATATCTTTTAGCCTTTTGTTTCTGTCCATGGAGTTTTCTTGGCAAAGATACTGGAGTGGCTTGCCAGTTCCTGCTCCAGGTGGATCGCGTTTAGTCAGAACTCTCCACTATGACCTGTCCGTCTTGGGTGTCCCTGCACGGCATAGCCCATAGCTTCTCTGAATTCCTCAAGCCCCTTCGCCACGACAAGGCAGCAATCTGTGAAGGGGATAAACTTTGCTACTTAATATATTAAGATTCATATACAATAAGCATATTACTGCTCAAATAAACAAATTAACAAGGAATGCCAAAAAATAAGATTAACTGGGCTATTGAAATTATCAAAAGGTTTGTAAGTGAAATGAGTAAAGCCCTATTCAAACATTCCTAAAATGTGAGCTCTTTCTATATAACGAAGAGAACAAATTAGTCTTATCTGATATCATTACATTGAATATGAGAACAGAATAAGAGTAGATAGGTCGGATAGAAATGTAATGAATGAATGAATGAACGAATGAATGAATGAATGAGTCTGAAAAGGGAAAGGATGCTGTATCTGTACAGGCTTTCCAAATGATGCAGAACATGAAGGTATTGCATTTCTGGCTCATGAAGAGACCTTGCAAAGACAGGACAGCTTCCTCCTCTTGATATCGTCATTTTCACAGGTTGAAAATGAAAACTTACTAAGACAATGAAAATGTATCAAGACAAACTTACCAAAACACTTACTACAGCATTACCAACTAATTGCTGTGATGCACCGGACCCCCTAAAGGGCCGCTGGCATTCGGTCAGAGAGTTCATCAGGCCACTTATCTACCACCTTTGCACTGGGGCAAGTCCCAGGACCTCAGCAGTGCGTAGCATAAGCCCTTTCAACAAGTCTGACCTTAAAAGAACACTCTACTCTTAACCAGTACTTTGCATGTACAGACACATGGGCTTTGTGATTCCTTAGAACTCACAACAGCTCAGTTAGGTAGGACTCTTAAAGGATAGCTAGTTTGTGGCCCTCTCCACTTCCTGGATTTAACCAGACCCTGCTGTTCAAGAGACCAGTCCTTTTGTAGAATTTTTATAATTAATTTTTATTAGAAAAATAGTTTCATTAGAAATCAGTTTATATTGCATAAGCATTAGCATCAAGAACATATTCAAAGATCATTGCAGTTAAATAAAATAACTATTTCCCATTAAAATAATAAACACTAATAAGCTAACTAAGGTGGGCATAAAGTGGGCTAGCCCCACCTCCTTCTGTCTCTTTACTTATATCCTCTCTTCTTCCTGGAATCAAGTCCAGATCAGAACAACACTCGAATCTCCATTCAGCTACATTGAATTGAATTCCGTTAATTGAATTATATTATTTTCCACATAACCCATCGTCCATTTTCTACTTTCCCAAACTCCTCCCTTCTTCTTGGCCTTTCTGGCTGTCAACCAATTAACCTTAAGAGGCTGTACCACCTCTTTCCTTCCCTTATTCCCGTGAGAGTCCAGGTGTTGTTTATATCTTCTCCAACAAGCTTGGAATGTTGAGTCTTCCATGGGCTCTCAATTTGGCCTTCATCGTTATCTCGAACCAGGCTGTACGGTCTTCAGGAAAACACTCTCATGGTGCTTAGAAAAACACATTCCAATGTCTCTCAAATCATCTCCACACAGAACCAATCTGACTCCATTTTACATTTCTCTGACTACATATCCCATCATCATGACAATTGCTATTAACAAATGAAGAAAAATAATAATTGCATGAAGGAATTGAACTTAGGCGGCATTGCACACTCCCTCCATTTCAGCACTGTGACTGGAAAGTACTGGTCAGCTTCTTGACTGACACCGCAAGATCGAGTTGTCCATGACCCAGGTCCAGTTCTCTTCCTCCCTCTTCCTTCTCACACCACCTTGCATTTTTCTTGTACTGAGACATACTACCCAGGTTTCTTTGGTGTCTGGTTCTCTGAATGCAGGTCTGATTTGGATCAATCTGATCTGTTTCAGGCTTAGAATGACAGAATCAAAAACTCATAGAGTTGTAGAACTGGAAGGAAGATTAAATGTCATCAAGTCCAACCCATTACTGAAACAGGAATACACAGGTAAAGCATCTCAGACAGATCACCATTCAACCATTATTTAAAAACCTTCACTGCAAATGAGTTCAGCACCTACTCCATTTCTAAACAGCTTTTAATCCTCAAACGTTTAATCAAAATCTGTCTTGTAATTCTATTTGTTTGGGTCCTACCCTCTGGAGCTTCAGAAAACAAGCTTGCTCCATCACCCATGCTTGATTTGAATCATTTTTGGATTTGACTGACTCTGTTGCAAAGCTCTTTTAAAAACAAATATACTTTCTATCATTGCTAGTTCACTTTTTTGTAAGGCATTTGTCTGGAATATCCTCTTGGCTACAAATAGTACAGCCACTACTCACAAAGCCTAATGTAATTAGAGTCATCCTAGTTCTCCCTTTTCTGTCAGTGTGCTTCATCCCTATGGTAACAATGATTTCACCTTGTCACTTTGCCTGTTTTTGAGGTTGTGTTTACTGAAGCAAAGGCCAGTGGATTCAGAATCTGATTAGTGCTGATGTAACAGAACTGTGTTTCTGAAAGCAGAAGTGGAGTTAGCAGAAACTGACTGACACACATGGGAAGGCTAGGTTTGTTATGGAGGTGGCTGCACTATTCATTACGATGCTGCTGCTTCCTGATTACCCCAAGTATCATCCCAGTGCTCTCTTCCAGTGGGGTTGCTCCTTAGTTGGGTTCATGATGTAATGTCATGATACCTAGTCAATCTGAGCATATCTTCTGCTGTTCTCTCCAAAAGGAAGAGTGCACAGAAAGTAATGGCTTCCCTGAAGTTTCCATGATGTGATTTGCAATCCCTTAAAGATGAAATTACACCCTTGCTTCACCGTCTTATTAAGTCCAAAACACCTCTTCTCAGTATTTTGACACAGAGGGACTGCAGCCACATCACAGCTGTTCATGCTTCTGCCTCCCTCCCAGCAACCACAGTGGAGATCATGTCTCCATCTTCTGGTTTGGTTTATGAACATGCCATATTGTGCTTCTGTATCCACAATTCAAAATGGAAGGAAATAGCCTGATACTGCTGGACAATATTGTGACTGTGATGCCAGCAAGAAAAAGAATCTCAAACTTTACCTAGCAAAGGACAGCTGCATGTTGACAACACCAATGTCAGCAGTCAGGATGGTCTACGGCAGCGATCCCCAACCCCCGGTCCCTGGCCTGGGCCAGACCGGGCCGACGAGAGAGACCTCGCACCGCCCCCCCCACGCGCACTCACCCCCGCGCCGCCCGTTTGCGCCTGCGCGTGCCCTCCGGCTTGCCCGCACGAGCGCCGCGCTGCCATTTGCGCATGCGCACGGGTGCATGCGGGCCCGCACAAGTGCTCGCTGCCGTTTGCGCATGCGCACGAGCAGTCGTGCGCATGCACAAAATGGTGGTGTGCACACGCGGGTGCGCGCGCCCGTGTAAGGGCACGGGCGCTTGTTCGTGCATGCGCGCGCACGGGGGGGGCCGCCTTCCCCAGCCGGTCCGCAGACCGGAAAAGGTTGGGGAACACTGGTCTACGGGATACCTCTTATGCTCAATACCATTCACAATGAGATATCAAACAAGGGAAAGTCCCATAATATGACTCCTTTTAAAATTATGATTATCAATTAACCACTTATGTAAGCACAAAGCAATCATCAGGACTGTTTTTCAACAAGTCCTAGAAGTAAGCTCCTTTTACCTCTGTGGAATCATGCGACTGAACTAGAAATCCCATGATTCCTGCAGGGGACTCACTGGCTACAGAGGACACAGAATTCTTATTTTATACTGTGAGTTATTGAGCTTGTAAATCAAGCCTCCTGATTCCATGACATGCCAAGGACATTATTTGCCACTGGAAATAGACAAAAAATGTCTTTCTGAAGTTCACTGAAGTCAAAGGCTCACCTGCTATACCTTCCTCTTTGCTCTGCTTGGGAAAGAAGGGAACAGGCAAGGAGATCTGGCAAGCAATTATGCCTGTCCATTGTCTGAACACTTGATAGACCCTCAAAAATGATGGACAGAAGAGGGGGCCTTCTAAATGTTGCTGGATTGCAATTCCCAGCATTCCTCACCATCAGCCTGAGGTGGGTTCAAAACTTTTGGACTGCTGCACTTTGCTCCCCCCCCCCCCCATATTGACATTTTTCTGAGCATTTATAACAGCAAAACTCACAATTTTTGAAGTAACTCTTATTAAAGTCATCCACCTCTATGGAGAATTCAGTGGAACATCTCAATGAACATGCTGACTAGGATCACCCTCTAAGATCTATGCTTTCCAAATAGCTTCTACACAGAGTTTCAAAAATGTATTTCTTTGGACAACAACTCACAGTATTTTTTGCTGGCTTGTGATTATGTAGTTATCTCTGAACAATGCAACAGTGAAAAATTACTTTTTAAAAAGTATATTTATGCTGGTAATTTACAGGAACTATACCTGTAACTAACTATGGTGCAGTGGCAGTCCTTGGAATTATAACTAATTACTTTTAAAAAAATCAGATTCATCCCTCCCCCATTGGAGTAAAAAAAGATGTCCCTACTATTGTGGGATGATTGTGGCCTTGATTAGACCCTCTCCAATGCACATTCACTTGGAAGACAAAAAGAAAATAAGACTTATCTCCAGGCAGCATGTTTCATTTACTTAGTAGCAGCATGTAGTTTCACTTCGCCCTAAGGTAACATGTATGCTACTACTATTTTTTGAACTGGTATCCTCTTTTTTTACAAGAATCATCCTTCTGTTGTCAGTGACAAGCCACGTAAGTGTTGTGGAAACAAGCACATCTAACATACTCATCATTTCATTTTGGCAAAAGAAGAACTCAGATTATCAGGCAAGCTCAAAAAGAAATGGAGGGTGCAAAAGTATACACGACCTGAAAAATAGATACTGATTTACTGGAGTTCAGTTTTATCTACCAGCTTTTTATTGACATTTCTCATTCCAGGTTATATATTTCATAGTTATAAAATATAATTACTTCTAAAATGAGCATCTGTTAGTGCGTTTGGGAGAAGCATGTAATTTAAGAGTGATCGTCAGTTATTAAAATCCTACCTTCTTACAGGTTTGACAATACAATTCTGAAATTCTGGCTGGAATCCTGTTGATGTAATTTTATGTTGTGTAAGCTGGGTGATGTCATCATCAATTTAATTTAATTTAATTTAAGTTTCCTGGGAGTACGACAAGGCTGTATATTGTCCCCCTGTTTATTTAACTTATATGCAGAATACATCATGCGAAAGGCTGGACTGGATGAATCCCAAACCGGAATTAAGATTGCCAGAAGAAATATCAACAACCTCAGATATGCAGATGATACCACTCTGATGGCAGAAAGTGAGGAGGAATTAAAGAACCTCTTAAATAGGGTGAAAGAGGAGAGCGCCAAAAATGGTCTGAAGCTCAACATCAAAAAAACTAAGATCATGGCCACTGGTCCCATCACCTCCTGGCAAATAGAAGGGGAAGATATGGGGGCAGTGACAGATTTTACCTTCTTGGGCTCCATGATCATTGCAGATGGTGACAGCAGCCACGAAATTAAAAGACGCCTGCTTTTTGGGAGGAAATCGACGAGAAACCTCGACAGCATCTTAAAAAGCAGAGACATCACCTTGCCGACAAAGGTCCGCATAGTCAAAGCTATGGTTTTTCCAGTAGCGATGTATGGAAGTGAGAGCTGGACCATAAAGAAGGCTGACAGCCGAAGAATTGATGCTTTTGAATTGTGGTGCTGGAGGAGACTCTTGAGAGTCCCCTGGACTGCAAGGAGAACAAACCTATCCGTTCTGAAGGAAATCAACCCTGAGTGCTCACTGGAAGGACAGATCCTGAAGCTGAGGCTCCAATACTTTGGCCATCTCATGAGAAGAGAAGACTCCCTGGAAAAGCCCCTGATGTTGGGAAAGTGTGAAGGCAAGAGGAGAAGGGGACGACAGAGGATGAGATGGTTGGACAGTGTCATCGAAGCCACCAACATGAATTTGACCCAACTCCGGGAGGCAGTGGAAGACAGGAGGGCCTGGCGTGCTCTGGTCCATGGGGTCACGAAGAGTCGGACATGACTTAACGACTAAACAACAACAAAAGTTTCCTGTTCCTCCCCTGCTTCAATTTATGAAGCTCCCTTAGGATCCCTTTTGCCCTTAGGAAGCCTTTGGGATCCTTGGTGTGCTTAGGAGCCTATAATGTTGGGAAATCATCGCCTGCTGCACCCTATGCACACTATACACTACAATGCCACCCTATGCACACATATAATGCTAACATACCACAGTGCACCTTCTTCAACCCTGGCCCTGGGAAATTTCCTGCAGATGTCCTTGCAAGGTTTAGCCGATTAGCATAACCTCACTAGTGTAAATGATTCACTAAAGCCTGATCAGAAAAATGATATTGACTAGAGTTTCATCTAGATCTGTTTTTGTTTCCACTTTGAAATTTGTCCCACCAACTATCTGCTTTACAGCTATGGTCAATACCTGCCGTAAATTTAAATGGGGAAGTACTGCTGAGTCGTTGCTCATCAGATGGTTGAAGGGGGAAAGTGTGGAAGGAACTCTGTCTAGCAGTGCCAGGTTCTTAGTGCCTTGGACGAAACCAATCTCTCTGTGTGGTCCGATGATAATATTGTTTGGTCTCAGGCTTTGATCTGGAGCTGTACATTTTTAGTCTTCTTCTCAGGATTTCCAGGGAAAGAGCTAAAATCTCAGGATCAGGGAAGTGGGCTAATGGAGGTGTGGGTGGGTTTTGTTTTTCTTTTCTATTCACTTCAACATCTGTGACTAGCTCATGTCATTCTGCTGAATCATTCTGTTCTAATTCTGTTCTAGGTAGTGTCCACATTTTTTTTGCAATAATATTTTTTAAAAATAATATTCCCTAATAACAGACATGTTTATATGTGTCTTTGTATGTATGCATTTCTGTGCAAAAGCTTTTGTAACCATTTTTGTATATATAGTTTTTGAACTGAAAACTGCAATGCAAAAGTTGGACAAGTAAGGAATCTAAAATGAAGCTGGAGCGCAATGTGTACATTAGTCAAGGCAGTGCAAAAATGTTAGTTTGTTTAATAATTCTTCCACATTCACTTGAAGCCATAGCAATTGGGATTGACTACCAAAGTCCAAACAGGTTTTTTCTCTGATTTTCCTGGGTACCCACAATATGCCCCTTGGCCCAGTATTTTCCCTTCTTCACACCTGACTGTTGGACAACATCCTTTAGCTTCCACATTTTGCCCTATCAGTTTGAGGATATAGGTTTTGCCAAAGGACTGTTTGCCATGGACAGTCATGAATATGCCCCATGATAACTAGCCCTGCTTATCTAGGTTGTAGTCCATCTGTGCAGGCAAGTGCCCCTATTTCATTATCTGAAATGATGGTTGAATTATCTTCATCCTATGTAGCAAAGTCAACCTCTCTCTTTACTTTTAATCAGTTGTAGCAATCAAAAGCAGCCAGCCATTGTTATGAAGTTGACAGAATGTCAGATAAGGATTCAGGGGTTCTAAATCCAAATCCTTGTTGGGCCATAGAAATTCACTGGGAGGTGGCACTCTTTGTACATCTCACATAACCTCAAAAACTATTAGGTTCTCTATAAGATGGAAATGGCTTCATGACATGTAACAACAACAAACCGAAAGCAAGGGGAACATGGCCACTAGCTAGACTAGATAATCTTGCAGTAGGAAAACCACAGGAGTTGCAAAATGCTATGGAGCAATTTATTTATTAGGAAAATAAAACTAGAATATCAGTCCATCTCCTATTGAACTGCTGCTAGGTGGAATGTCCTAGCAATTTTATAATACGAGATCATGCCAGTTGTGTAAGCATGCCATTGTACAAGCAGTAGGTGGTTTTTTTTCCAGGGACATCCCTTTTTATGCAAGGACAATGATTGCACAAATAGTGAGATCTATCTTTACCTGAGGCCTTTCCACTCAACAGAAGCTCTACAAGATACTGCCCACACTTTTCCTTTTGACTTGTTGTGTGGGTCTCAATAAAAGGAAACATTGTATTTTCAAAAGACAGAGGAAATTTGGGAAATGAATGCATGAAATGCCTCGTGACAAAATCCAAGTAGATTCATTAATATGTCCTGCCACAATATAACCTCTGTTCAGGCAGTTAGTCTATACAGATATACTTTGCATGCAAGTTGAGTGTGAGACCTTGCATATTGGTCCAGCTCTCAAAGTTTGAATACGTAAATGCTTACTCTGCCTTCCTCAGATCAAACTCTGGCCTTAAAAATGGCAAAATTTGAAAGGCAGTTCTCTTTACCTTTGTCTGAGCACAAACAGAACACAAACATGATCAGTGAGCCTGGTAAAGTGGAAGGAAGGAAGGAAGGAAGGAAGGAAGGAAGGAAGGAAGGAAGGAAGGAAGGAAGGAAGGAAGGAAGGAAGAGACAGACACACATAGCTGCTAATTACATCTCTAAAGTAATGTGTGTTTTTGGTCTATGTTCTCATGTCCAGTTCTGAAAGTTTATGATTACACCTCATTTTGAAATAGACATAAAACCTCAGCATAAAACATAATGCTTTACTGTGAGCAAAGAAGTCATCATGATTTCTTTAACCTCCTTCAGACATAATCAAAAATATAAACTTCAAATTCTTTTCCAAATTCCCAGGCAACACACATATTCATGTTTCTTGTGTTTGATCTAAAATATTTCACAATAGAATCAGGGCTGAACTGTTTACAGTGCTCTGTAGATGCCTCCTTTGCCTGTGGGACACAAGTGGGTACTCTTCTCTGAAGCTTCACTTTGCTTCTATTCTACTCTGTGGTGGGATATATCGAATTTTTCTACAGCATTGAGAATGAGCAGCTTGGTGTCTCTCTTCTGTGTGCTCAGCCAGCATGCTGCTGTTCCTTTCCCCATTTCCTTTTGCTACAAACATTATCAGAGCAATGCTGTTCAGCAGTCCTATGGGAACCAAATGTCAGTTTTCCAGATGGCAAGCTGCCAGTCCAGCGATCGTGTTGAAAGTCACTGAGGGAATTTACTTTATTGCAAAACCAAAGAACATCACTTCATAATACACCTTGTGTACATGATTGGGGCACAACAATGGAATGAAGTAGCCAGGAGAGAAGTGAGCCTCGTCTAAAGTCTTTTTATGGGTCATGTTTCCAAAAGGCTCCTGCAGCTGCATAACATTATTGCTGGTGCACTGGGGAAAGAAATACCTTTTTCTTAATAAGCCAGAGGTAAAAAATCTGCAGAAATGAAACAAACAGTCAATATGGTTTCATTTCTGCATGGACAAACTCAGCAGCTTCTTCATTTCCATGAAATAAACCAGCAGGAAGAAAAGGAAGAGGTTCTCCAGAAGGAAACATTTATTAAAGAACATTTCTACTTTCATTGTGTTCTTCCAGATCTCACTGGTTCCAGCCTCTATTCATATCAGCTTATGAGACTTTAGCCCTATTCAGCCACTACCTAATTGGTTGTCATCAACACACTTACAGAAGAGGGACTAGCTGCTCCCTTTCTGCCATCAGTTTCTCCACATGGATTGTGGTGCAGCTAAAAAGGAGAAACTGATGCTTGCATGTAGATTCTGTTCATGAACAAGAACCCTGGAAAACCAGAGTTGTGTACAGGAATTTCTTCTTAGACATATCACTCTCCATGGAGAGGGAGACACTAGCCACTTCTCTTAAAGTATGTTGATAACAACCATAACTCAGGGCTTTTTAAATAATAATAATAATAATAATAATAATAATAATAATAATAATAATAATAATAATAATAATCCTGCACTGAAACTGATGCACATTTTCTTGACAAATTTTCAAAAACATTAGCATTTATTTACACACTTTTCTTAATGTATGCAAGTCTTCCCCACTGACTAAGGCATGGTTGTATGTATTTTTTTCATTGTATGAATTTTTAGACATCTGTATTGCCAAAATGCAAGATTTTGTGTGCACAAAACATTTCACAAGCCTCTCAAATACACAGACCTCTGAAGCAAAGTACACCCTGCCTCCCATAAAATCTGAAATGTTGAGAAATGGGTGATTTCAGTGAGTATCTTGAAGATACAAAATTTCCTTCCCATCTTCGCCATGAAATACCAATGAACAGCCCTTTGCCTGTAGAGAAGAAACTTGACTGCATAAACATGGGGCCTGTGTTGAAGTATTGCATTTTCCATCATTAATACCACAGGCTATTATCTTTATTAAGACTGTGAGTTATTATCATTATATGCCATCGGGGAGAAATTAACCATGGGGGAAAATTATACTTTATACTTTAGAAAGAAATGGGGAAAAAAGCTCTGGGGATTTAGCTGATCAGCGTTGCTATTTTGGGAGCTTAACACAATTATCTGAAAGTATGGGCTGGAAGGACTGTATATGCATGTTATGGAAAGTTCTAGCTGTGAAAAGAGTTTTGTTGCTGACACTGAAGCTGTTTCTCCTCAGTGCCCTGATTTCTACAGTGAAGTTATTATAAATTATTGGTAAAACAAAATCTATGTCACCTATGCAATGAATATTCATATTTCTTGATCTGAATGGATTTCAGCATTTCATTTAATACCAATATAATGAACTTTTTCTATTGAATTTATAGGTCAGCAGTGGCAGATGGTTTGGAAGAAAAGGGCCAAGATCCACTTGCATAGTTATGCCAGTGGATGAGAGCAGCTGGGACTTGCAGTGGCAAATTGATGCTAATTAGCAGTCCAGGCATGGATTCTTAATCATGCACCAAGCCACCAGACTGGTCCAAAGTGAGGAATCCAATCAATGTCTCATTAATTAGTGACAATGTGGGGTTGTGAGTTACACAATTTCATTTCACCACCGTAACAACAGAAAAGGATTATGGCCAATAATCTTCAATATGTGGACTTATGCACTAGTCTCAAATTTATCTTATTTGCATCACACCCATCCTCAAGTCATTGTATGTAAGATTAACCTAGTTTTGCATTTCAGCCTTTCTGTCAGGGAAATTAATCTGTGATTGTGACTTTGCCTAAGCCAGTTTCTTTATGTCTTGAGCAAGTACTCCAGCTTTCCAGTCTGTCCGTAACTCTACAGTGGGCAAACAAGTCCTGTTTTCATCCATTCACTGATTGAATATGGAAGGAATAAAAATATGAAAGGAATAAAAAATATATTTGCTCATTCTGGCCCAGATATCTAGTGTACTTAGGTGATGCCCATCCATCAGGCATATTTAGAAAAGCTGCAATTAAAACGAAAACAGAAGATTGAATTCCAAATCAGTCCTAACTAGAGCAGGCCCACTGAAATGAATGTGGGTGATGTTGCAACATACAGTATGTTTCATTGATTTTAATGGGTTTCCTCTGGATGGGATTTAGATTTAGCCCAAGAGATGCAGAGGGCAAACAATTCATTTTTAAAATCAATAGCACTTCCAGGGTGCTTACCAGAATATTAATGACCTTGAAACAAAAGGCAGTGCATTTTGGTATCTTGTTTTCAGGTGGGTGGTGGGATCAAGTTATGTTTGGGTTTATTTTTTGCTTTTGCATATCAAAGTTCAGTGGCACAACAGGAAATTTGGCAGGAGGGGTAGCAAGAGTGTCTGGGGTCGCCAAAAGTGGCATTGGGCTTCACATGACCTGCTAGTTATACTATGCCTGTACAGCAACTGATGCACCCCTAGCTGCAGAATTACCAGCTCTTCTCCCTTTAAGACATTGGACTTCATCAGGTTTGGTTTGATTTTTTTCTTTTTAACATGGATGTCTCCTGTTAATCTCAGTGTAAGGGCTAAGTGATGTCTTCTTTCAGGTTCTCTCTGAAGTGACTTCTTTGCAGCAGGTCATTTGTGCACTGATACAGCTTGTGAATCAAGTCATTTCTCTCCCCCCCCCCCCCATTACCTACAGATGTTCTTTACTTGGTCCACAACTTGGATAGATGGATGGGCAGCCTATTTCTGGTCAATGTCAGTTTCACATGTGTCTGGATTAGTCAATTTGATACCCTTTCCAGATTATTCTGGAAAAAAGGAAAGGAATGTACAGAAACATTTGGGTAGTGTGGGCGGTATATAAGTTAAATAAATAAATAAATAAATAAATAAATAAATAAATAAATAATTTTTCGGCCATTTTTAAAAAATAATTTTGTACGCATTTTACCAATAAAACATGTATTTTCTTTTTCTAAATTATATGTCCTTTCCCATTGTAGCCCAATATATGCATTGTTATATTCAATTTGTAATACAACAAATAAATCTGGAAAAATATAGAATATGAAGGACATTTTCATTTGTCTGTTAGACTGGATAGTGTGAAACAGGTCAGTCTACTCAAAAATGTGGACTGAATAAAATCCTGTAACATTTTTGTGCACAATGTTGGTACCAATTTATTCTGTGAGCCAGGGCACATGAATGATCCACCATGTTGGAATGTCTATCTACAAAAGAAGATGTAACATTACCATTGTGTCACACCTCATACAAAGCAGCTACTGAGGGTTGATCCAGATGTATGTGAATTGGCAACTGAACATGTGAACTACCTCTTCTGAAAGCTGTTACAAATGCTACCAGTGTTTGATTCTCAAATGATATCCATGTTTTGTGGATTTCCATGGCTGTTATCCATGCAACTGATAAACATACATGTGCAAACTTACCCAATAAGATGGAATGATACAAAATACAGAAGAGTCATAGAATGGATTGAGTATCTGAAACAATAACAGTAGAAACACCTCTTGAAACAGTTTTCACTTTCTGCTTCTTTTTAATAAGAGTGGCTTCTCAGAAAGCTAATTTGGTAAGAATTCTATTACTGTTCATCTGGCTTTCTCTTGGTCTTGCTCCTGCTTAGAAACACAAAATGTGAAAGTGCTGCTTCAAAGCCTGTTTAAAGTTCTCTTTGAACAAGTGGAAACAGATAGTCTTGTGAAATTTCTAATCTCTTCTGCCAGACACACTATAATTGGGCAGTTCAAATGGAAACACATATTTATGGAAAGAACTGGTTTGCCAATATTTAGACAGTTTTTACTTTTTAGTTCATATGTTAGAATAGTAAGATCACAAAGAATAGAATATGCTCTTTTACTGACTGAATAGAACCAAGCAGAAAGTACCCCCATCTACAGCCCCTCCCACTTCCTGTGCATCCTCAACATCTGTTCCCGAAAGCTTCAACACCCTACTTGGGGAACTACAAGTGGTTTCATGGGGAGAAGGAGGACCAGAAACATCACATGAATGTACTTTGCACATTGTTGGATTCCACCCAGTTTTTATATTAGCCAGCATAAAACAACTGCCAGTTATCGGTTCCATATTCTCAACTTGTAAACTGGGTAGGAATGCAGCCTATAAATTCAACTCCATATCCGTAAATTATCTCGTTTTGCACTCCAACAGATGAAAGGGCCCAAAGAATGTTAAGGAGTCCATATAAACGATTTTGTCTATCAAGAAAAGGCAAGGAAGGAAATAATGTTGAAAAGGCAACCTATTTCAAAACATGGCTTTTAAAAAGGAAAAAGTTTAAATCACCTCCATTATATATATTTATTTTATCTTGCTTTGCTTTGTTCTGCATGCTCAAGGGATTCTGAATGTCCTTCAACAGTTCAGTCCACTGCAGATCTAGCACTGGAAACTATCACACACACACACACACACACACACACATTTGTGTGACTTCTAACCCTCTTAAAATTAATTTATCTGATTTTCACATTCTTAAAGCTAAACCAACAGTCTTGTGTTCTTTCTTCAGTGCAACAAACTTCACCACCCAGTTCTGTCTAGCATCATCTCTGGAATCTCTTTAGCCTATGCTGAGGACAGAAAGAGCCACAATGAGAAGAGCAGGAGGTTCCTAAATGTGTGTGTTTCTATTAGCATAAATTAAGGGCCTAGGGCAGTGGTAGCGAACCTTTTTGGGCCCGAGTGCCCAAACTGGGGAAAACACACACACACACACACAAAAACAGCTGGCGGCGTGCCATGGCAGAACTGGAAGTGGGGGTGGCGGAACTGGAAGCGGCAGCAGAAGGGAGAATCCCGGGCACAGAGGTGCCTCGAGACCCCAGTCTGGATCCACTGCCAGCGCCAGCTGCTCCAGATCCTGGCCCGCCACCCATTGAAGTGCCAGCATCGCAGCTGCAGCCGCCTCCTGACGTTTGGCTGCGGGGGGGGGGGGGGGTTAGCAATCCAGCAACATATGGCTCGTGTGACTGCAGAAAGGGCTCTGCATGCCACCTGTGGGATGCATGCCATAGGTTCGCCATTGCTGGCCTAGGGCATAGTCACAACTCAGAAGTGGAATGTGTGGGTGTCTAGCTCTTCCTCTGTTCATCAATTCATTCTTGCAAATATTTACCTTCCTAAATATTTATAATTATTTCATTTCATTTTCCCCAGCTCAGCTGGATATGAACTTCATTGGGAAGAAACAGCGCACATGCTCTCTCTCTTGCTCTCCCTCTCCAGTATTGAGTCACAGGAAAGGCTGGACACATTTTCCATCTTCTCATCCCCAATCCAGCCCTGCAAGTACCACCCACCTTCACCTTCCTTTTATTTTAGCTAGCACTGAGTTTACATGCCACATTTCCCAAAAGAACTGTGGTTTCCACATTAACACAAGCACCTTCTATACTGTTACGGTATTATTTTACTACAATTAGGTGAAAACATAAGTTGTCATGGTGCAGCAACTGGAACCTCTTGCCACCAAAACAGAAACACCACATTGATATTGTAATTGAAATGTGGATAAGATACTTTTTGTTCTGTGACCTAGTGAGATTTCTCTTTTACTGATCATGTATTTCCTCTCTCATCCAGAATTTCCTGGTCCACATCTGGATTGTTTCAGACAGAAAAGAAGGGGTGCCAACAAATATTTCAGCTTTGAGAGTTAAATAACATGTCAGTATACATGCGAGTTTATAGAAGTCTTTATGACTTAGAGTCTTTTACAATATTTTATTTCTATAGTTAAGTTATTGTTGCTATCCTTGTTGTCATAGCCATCTGTTGTTCTGGAAAGGTAGAAGCCCCATTGCCACCCTTTTCCAGGTGAGTTATGTCCCAGATGTTGAGTATCTGTTGACAGTAAACTTGTATCTCTGAGACAATCAATTCATTAGTATTAAAATTCATGACAAAATTCCAAGCCTTCTAGCTAAAGTTCCTCATAATTTCAGGTGAAAAACCTTGGAAAATGACTTTATTATTGAAAGGTAAGCTTTAAATGTCAAAGGCAACTTTCCAAATTACTGCCTGATACCCTGGTTTTAATGTATTCAAGAAGCTCAGGTTTTTAGTAGTTTCCAGTTTAAATAATAAAAGGGGCAGGGAAGAGGCAAGACCCAACAGAACCTAAAATTCCATGCCCAGCTTTCTGTCATACTATTTCTGGCTAAAGTGCAAAACAAGTGCTCTCAGCTTAATATTCTGCATTCTTTGAGAGCCTTGATGGATCAGGACCTTGTGGCACCTTTCAGTTCCAAGACCAGAACAATATCTTACACTTATGTACATCAGTCCACAGGACAAATTAAATGGGCAGTTATTGTGAGAAAGTGAAAGTAGAGGTAATAGGAGTCATAACAGAATCATACAAAGATCAGTTAGCTAATGCACCAAGGCTTTGATCAAGGTCCTAAACAACATATTCCCTTTGCCACCAAGGTGATGTTGAGATAAAGGAAATTTCTCAGCCTAATCTCTACTGTGCTGCAACACCACCCATACAATGGGCAGAGTACAGGTGGTGCTGGTTCTCTTGAATCCAGGTGGACCTATGACCCCCAAAGAACCTGTACAACTTGTCTGGTTCTATATAGCACCTGCTTCCCACTGAATTCTAACTCTGAACAATTTGTTACTTGCTTTATTCTTGCTGCTTTCCAGAATCAAACTTGTAGCCTAACCCTGGACTATGTTTGTTTCCACTAGCCTTTTAGTTATTTATATTTGGTCTTGACCGTGGCTGCCCTGTTATGCACCACACTGTTGAACTGGCAGACCACATTGGGCCCTGATAGAGAGGGCTCAGATATGTAGAAGTAAAGCAACCACTGTGATTCCTGATGAAAGCTCATCTCTTCCTCCCTCTTAGATCAGTTGGAGCACAGTTACTGCAATTTCCTAAGCACAAAGGAAAGGAATTTGAGGCACTGCTGTGCCTGAAACATGTGGTAAGATCTGAGTTGAAGTATCCACTCAATTACAGACTGATGGAGTAATTACAAAATCAGGCCAAACCTCTGAGAATGCAGAAACAAGCTCTTTCCTGGTCTATTGCAACTCTTGAGTCTGAATTCCTGAAACAAAGAAAAGATAAAAGCCTCTTTAATTATTCTAAGTAATAATAGTGTGTGGAATGGGAGAGGTGATCCTTAGGAGAGTTGGAGGTGATCCTTAGGAATCATTCCATATAGCCTGGGAAGTCGGGAAATTTACTCTCCCCTCCACTATCCCAAATTGCAAGCTTGCTTTTCCCTATTTATGCTTTGAATCGTTGAGGCTATGGCCACCCTTGTCCAAGTTAACTGTCCCTTAACAGTTTCAAGGACACAGAAGCTTTTGGGTATGAGGACTGAACTGATCAGTGTGCACCTGTTGTCCAAAGTTAGACCAGCATCACATACCTTCACCTGAATGTTTTTCTGCACTTGGTTTCTGCACTCTGTAACTTTGTGTTGGAGCACCTGCTTTGCATATAAAAATATTCAATCTTCAGATAGGGCAAGTAGTCAATCCTGTTCAGAACTCTGGCAAGTGGCTGCCGGTCAGTGTTGCCAAGCTAGCTGGACCAATGGTCTGGCCCAGTATAAGGGCCTCTCTGTGAGGCGCAGAGCTGCTGGGGCAGGGCTTCTTTGCCCACCTGGCTGGATAGAGATGACGCAGCGTGTGCTGTGTCATATGGGGCAAGGGGGCTGGGCTCAAGCAAGCCTTGAAGAAGGCTGCCCGGCTCCTCCTCGCCCTCCCTTTCTTCTAATTCGTTGGCCCACCCGCCCACCCTTTAAAGTGAGAGTGAGATTAGCTGGTCACTTCAGGGGCAGATGGGAATTTTTGACTCATACTCAAATTGGCTTGGAGTACGAGTGGTTTTTTGCCCATGCCATTTTTACCTGTGAGAGTGGTCCGTGGCAATACTTAATAATACCCAGAAAATAGGTCACAATGGCGGGTAGTGCTAAAGGTAAGGGTTAGCTGAGTTCCAAATAAGGCACCCCCTCCTCTCAGAATGGCAGTAGCAGAAATTTTAGCTGAGGAGAGGGAAGCTGGGGACTCCAGGGGATGCCGAGCATTTATGGTTTGGAGGCCAGGATGGGCTGGACCTGGAGTACCACAGCTAGTGGAAGCACGGAGGTGTGCTGTATGATGGGACAGCACGCCTTCGGTATAGGAACTCAATTGGCGGTCTGGACCGGAAGGTCAAGGTTGATTCCGGTTACAGACCAGTTTGGTGCACTACGGTAGGCCCCCTTGTAAAAGGGAAGGTCTAAGTTATAAATAAGTTAATAAAGTTGTGGCCCTAGTTATCCCATATACCTGTGTCTGTCTCGTTATTCCGGTCTGGGCAGGCAAAGCAACTTTCTTCATGCAACTACCTTCACATGTTCCTTCATGCACATTGAACACTGAAATGCATGACCATCAGCTGCTCTTACTTCATCAACTGGACTAGTTAATAAGACTGGTATCTAACTGGCATTCCTTTTCATAGAGGAGACATCTGCAAACACAGGAGGATTTTCCTCTTTTAAGGAGCTTGTTATGCTACTTGTTACTTTAAAATCATCAGATGATTGTAGTATTGCTTCATTCTGAAAAAGCAATCTATTGCATTCTGTGTTATTAGCTATTGTGTGTTCTGTGCCATCAAGTTGGAACCAACTTATAGTGACCCTAATAGGGCTATCAAGGTAAGTGAGATATTTAAGAAGTGGTTTTACCAGTTCTACTTCCCCAGTCAGTTTCTATGGTCATGTGGTGATTCAAACCCTGTTCTCCAGAGCCCTAGTCTGTCACTCTATCCACTACACCACACTAGGAATCCTATTAATTATTTAATAACTGCAAATACTCTCTGTTTCCTTCAAGTGGCCAGTTCTGATACTGTTCCTCGAAAATGCTTTAAAAATACAAAAGATGAAGTTTAAAAAAAACACCTTTCATTGCCATTTACGACTCATAAAAGAATGAATGGCATAAAACTTAAAAATCAATGTTAAAAATGATTCTACAAAAGCCTTGGGAAGACAGTTAGAAGTAACTTTTGAGAGTAACTATGAAATGTTACCTTTTCACCAAAAAAGACAACTAGTTAACTATTTGTTATGTCACTTTTGATATGTAATTTAGTCACACTTCTATCACTCCCAAAGTAACTAGTTACACATAGCCCCATTGCACTAATTGCTTCCAAACTCTGGATTTTCAACTATCTAGCCTCTTCCCTCCAACACTACCTACCATCCCCATACTGTCTTTTTGAACAATCCCCCAAGAAGGAGAATAATTGAAAATTATCATCTCCCCAATCTGCTCAGAGATTCTCTCCATCGTGAGGATATCATGGTAATTTCTTATCCTGATTATTAAGATTATTATATACCTCATTCCACATTGGATTAGGGTCATTGTTCTTTGTTTTACTTTAAGAAAAATTTAGCTCAGACTAGAATTAGCTGTCCAACTACTGCTGCTTTTTAAAAACTTCCATTATTTGTTATTTGCCATGTAAATACTGTGAGATTTAATGTTTAAATCCATATGTTATCAGTCTTCTTTGTACAGTGATACACACTTTCATCTGCATCTCACAATTTTTAATATAGACAAGGCAGGAGAGAGAGAGAGACAGAGAAAGGGAGAGAGAGAATCTTTCACTTAATCCTGTGGTATGGATGTAAATGTTGCAGATGTATAATAAGAACCTCCACTCATTCCCTTCCGTACCTTGCATGTTCAAATTCCGCATGGAAGCTATTCTTGGTAACGTTTAAAAAGTGATTATATCTGTTGTCAATTTGTATAAATTATTAAAACCAGCAGGCTCACTGACATTGCATATGAGGCTTAGAGAGAAGGTGGAAAGGAGCCAACAAGCTAGAGAAATATAAGGGGAAGGAAAAACTTGAAGGAGATGAAAGAAAAAAAATTAATTATGGAGAAAAATAATAACTTCAAGACTACAGCCAGCATTTGGAACATTCTTTTGTTTTCTTTCCAGCACATTCCCAGTGAAAGCTAAAGGGAGCTTGGTTTAAAGTATATACACACCCCAAGCTCTAGGCACATGCCTTCTACAAATGTTATATCCCTGTCACCACTTCCTACCCTTGCATGAGCACTGTCATCTTTCAGTTAACAGCTTGCAGTTATTACCACTTTTTCCCCACTAGGGCATTACCCACTGGATTTCTAAAACAAGATTTTATTGAATTCTAGGAGAGGAGCAATGAAGATAAATTGAGATGTGTCAAGGTAAAATTAAAAAATATTACTTGACCAAAATCCAGAGTGCAGCTGGCCATATCACCACATTTTCTCTTAACAGCTTTCAGTATTAAAGATATGTAACTGATAAAGATGAATGTCTTACTCTCCTGGAGCCAACCTGTGCCGTTTAAAGTAAATATTATAATAATTGATCTCTCTGAATGATGTTCGTGGCTAAACGGTGCCTGATGCTTGGCACGGATTTCCTCCTGCTCCTCGCCCTGATAAATGAGCTTTGCCTTCCAGTAATGAGAGGATGGTGAAACCTTGAGTTACACACACTGAGCCACTGCTGACCAAGCTCAGTGAAAATAAATATGGCCATCAATAGCAACCCACCACTGTAGCTTTAGTACGCACCAGAAATATTTCACCTCAGTTTTGCTGACAATGAAGCTGCGATCGTTTCGTATTACTGCAGGAATTTGTCAGACTCCTGTGCTGATGATAGAAAGTAGGCATTTTAATGTAATGAGAACATTCATTTTATTATGAGCATAAAAGAAAAGTATTGGTTTTGCTGAGGACTCCTTTGAGGCACTCAGTCCCAGAAGAATTACTAGAAGAACCAGAGTTTGGAAAAAGTACTCTTTGGGCTAAAACTCTGAAAATCCCACAGTTAAGCAGGGAACACTCTTTTTTCATGTGTAAAGAGCACAGAAGGAAAGCTTCCATTTTCAGACCTAGATGAGATGATTCGTCAAGTAACCCAGTGCCTGTCAAGAAGAGCTAGCAACCACAGTTAACACAGTTAACAGTTTATCAGTTTGCTGATGTAGAATAAAAAGGCACAATTTAATTGGTTACAGCATAATAGTTTTGGCACAACATAAAGAGGTGATCTATACATGAGGTGACCCACCTGTCAACCCATACCCACCTCCCACATCTGCCACTGCGTAGTCAAGGATTGACACAGATTTGGGTTTATCCACAGGGTGCAAAACCATTAGGCAACCCTCTGCCACTTTCTGTGGAAGATTATGGTGGACCTTCTGAGCAGGGCTCACACCTATCAGTTCTGTGCTCTGGAATCCCCAAGGGGAGACTGCCCATTTTCCTTTCTAAAGATCTGCTCCTATGTGTAAAAACCATTATCTTCTGCAACCAATAGAAGCTTTAACATGGAAAGGAGTGATTGAAATTCACAATAACATATAAAACCAAAGTTCCCCTCCTTCATTTTAGTTTCAAATAAGCATCTCCAAAATAGTCTCCAAGGAAAGAATAAGTTGGTGAAGACCTCAAAGACTGTCAGTGAGGAGCTATTCAAATGCTGCACTCCAGTCTGCCAAGCCAGGCTTCTACCACAGCCATGCTTTGATTTGTACATGCACTAGAAGCCTTCCAGCCCAGCTGAAGGAAAAAGGGGGAGGCTCTGAAGATGGTGTCTGGCTTTCCTGTGCTTCAGGACTCAATGTGTGGTATATAGTGTCCCAGGTGAGGCTGAATGGGGGATGCTGGCTTCTGTCGATGAATGGATTACATTGCCTGCAATTGATGAAGCCACTGCAGAGCCACACTTCAGCAGCGCGGCTTGCCTTTGCCTTCTTTCGCGAAGGATGCGAGATCTCCTAATCTCGTGTGAGCAGCTTGAGGGAGAGGGGGGAATGATAGGTTATTTAAGGACAGTTCCCCCCTCTCCTCTTCCTCTTTCTTTGCTGGTAACAGTCAAGGAAGGAGTTTGGCTGTTCAGCTCTCGAAACGTAGTTGGTTTCGGGGCCTGCACAGCTTAGCGTTTGGGATCGGGAGGGTAGCATCAGCTCCCTCCCCCAGTTTGATTATTGTTTACAGCATTTGTTTTAATATTTCTTGGTTTTTGTGATTACTGTATTCTTTATATATAGATTTGATTTAATTTAGAGCAGCACTAAGGGGCGGGGAGTAACTGTGTGGCTCGCGTGAGCCACACTGCGGCGCGAGTGGTCTTAGAAATTTTTTTTAAAAGGAAATAAAAATAAAATACAGATATTTAGACCTTAATTAATCTTTCATCCTAGGGTGTTTCAGTTAATGATCAGGTATGATTATACTTATAATTAAAGACATCAGTGGTGGTGTGCGTTACCATCCTTCGGTGCTTGTCTGTGGCACAGCTGCGGTGCAGCTTAGCCGTTAGGCTCCTCAGCTGTTTGGCGCGCTGCTTCTCAACTCCCCCCTCCCCCATTCTTCTTTGTGAAGAATTGGCGGGATGTGTTTTTGGCGGCCTTAATTTGAATTTCCTCACACGCTGGGTGTTTGCTTATGTACACTCCGGTGGGGAGACATTTGTTTTAATTCAACATTAATTGTTTTGGCTGCCTGAATTTGATTTTACTCATGTGTTTGGCAATTGTTTAAGTACATTTCTGTTGGGGGGATTTTTACTTTAATTCAACATTAATTGTTTAGTAGGCCCCTTCAATTTATTATCTGCATTAGTTTCCTGGATATTAGGCTTTACTTAAATACTTAATAAACAAATTTAGACTTGATTAGTGTACTTCCTTGGAACTTGTTTTAAATATACAACAACGTTTACTAGAATATATAAGCTTTTAAAAAATTAATTGATTAGGAAGTATCATTTGCATAAATTAATTTATTATTAATATTAATATAATCATATATTAACTTGTTTAGAGCACTAGTAATTGTAATTGAATAAATTCATAATTGAGTAATTAATTAATTAAATTATTTAAATAATTTAATCATAATAATAATAGTAAATAATAATCACAATAGTAATTTGAATAAATAAGTTCTTCGCTATAAATTTCTGTTCCCAGCTTGTACCACTCCGCATAGTAAAGGTAAATCGGCTTTTGTTACATGAGTGGGGGCACTACGGCCTATTCTTCGTCTAATCAGCAGCAATTTTAGACTGCAAAATGGCCTCCAGGAAGGGTCAAGGTAAAAAAAAAAAAGGAAAGCAGCCGGCCAAGAAACGGCCAGCACCTCAGCTGTCACCGCCTCAGTCTTCATCTGACAAAGAATTGTGGCCCATCTGGCAGCAGCTCCAGGATAAGATAGCAGTGCTAGAAGCCAAAAGAACAGCTAGGAGCACCACTCAGTCCAGTGGGGCTCAACTGCGCAGATCAGCTAGGGAAACTAAGGGTCATCGCAGGGCTAAGCTCAAATCTCTGGCTGACAATCTAATGTCTTGGTTTGCTGTCCTTGAGGCAGAGCAACAGGCGGTGGGGATGTCCAGGAAGGATGCAGATGGGGTGATGGTAATGGCATCACAACAAGGAATCAACGAAGGGAGATCAACCCCAATCACGGCACCGGCCAGCACTTCTGCTTTGGGTGGACAGGAGGCATTGGAGGAGGTTGGCCCAGATACCATGTATGGCAGGGAGGAGACTGTCGCCACGCCTTTGTCTGGTGAGTCACCTGTCGCACCGAACATCTCTTCACAGTTCCCTGCCTGGCCTTGGCCAGGTAGTGGGCAATTTACTTTACCACATTATACACCATATAATATTCAGAGCTTCGGGGCACCGAGTTCTACGTGGCCTTGTACGAGTGTCCAGTTTAGCGGCTGGGCCACACCATGCCCACAACCTACATTTCCAGCCCCGGTAACTCCGGCTGCTGGTGTAGGTGTTTGGCCGTACCCTTCAGTCCCGGACACGGGTTATAATACCGTGCCATTACAAGCATTGCCATTTGGGGATCGTGCAATGCCCCTGGGTGACCACCTCACCCCTGCGATGAAAGAGAAAATCTGAAAAGGTAAATATGTAGATTTATTTGAGTTAATGAACAGAAATGTAGAAAAGAAGGACCTGGATAAGGAGGATGAGAAGGATAAAGAGAGACATAGAAGGAAGAGACCTGACAGGAATTGGGCAAATTGGCTACCCGGATTCCTAATATACGCCGGGGTGGTAGTAAAGGCACAGCCTTGGTGGGCTCAGTCCTTATTTCAATACCTGGATCTCATCAACCCCACCTGCTCTGCTGGGAGTACAACTCCAGGGGTGTGTGCACCAAGAAACATTGCAGATTCAGGCACGAGTGTACAGTGTACGGGGGGCAGCACCCCAGTACCACATGCTTTCAGGCCGGTGCCCCGAGACAGAATAAGGGCCCCGGAAGTGGGAAGAAACCTAATGGGGGCGGGGGTAACCCTGGTAAAGGGTCCCAGCCCAATTAAGGTTCCAGTTTTAGAAGCTTGGTTGTGCGATTATCCCAGTAAGGATGAAGCCAGTTATTTAATAGGTTTTAAGGAAGGCTTTAGGATACCAGCGGTTGGGGAGCACACAGCATGTTTTTCCCAGAACCTAAAATCGGTACATGGCATGGAGGTGGTAGTTCAAGAAAAGATAGCCAAGGAGGTACATGAAGGGAGGGTGCTGGGACCGTTTGCAACAGCTCCTTTGGAGATGTTGCGGGTCTCACCTTTAGGAATAGTACCAAAGAAGGCACAAGGTGAGTTCAGATTGATCCACCATCTGTCTTATCCCGAAGGGGGCTTGGTTAATGATGCCATCCCTCAAGAACTTTGTACCATGCGCTATACCTCCTTTGATGAAGCAGTTAGCATGGTTCGTAGATATGGCATAGGGGCAGAGTTGGCGAAATGTGACATAAAATCAGCATTTTGGATTTTGCCAGTCCACCCGCAGGATTTTGACCTGTTAGGATTTTACTTTCAAGGTTTTTTCTATATAGATAGAGTGTTACCTATAGGCTGCTCTGTTTCGTGTGCAGCCTTTGAACATTTCAGTTCCTTTCTCGAGTGGAAGCTCAGGTGTAGAGTGGGATGTAAAAATATGTAAAAATAAAAGGAACACAGGAAGGTGTAAATTCATCCTGGATACCTTTCGTTCAATGGCAGATGAGCTAGGTTTACCTCTGGCCAAAGAAAAAACGGAGGGACCGACCACGTCCCTGACGTTTTTAGGCATTGAATTGGATACGGTGCAACAAACGTCTAGGCTACCAGACGTTAAATTGGCTGACCTTAAAGCCCAGGTAGCCTCGATGCTCCAAAGGAAAAAAGTGTCCCTGAAGCACCTTCAGGAGATAGTAGGTCATTTAAATTTTGCATGCAGAGTTGTGGCGCCGGGTCACACCTTTCTAAAGTGGCTTTGCACTGCAATGAAAGGTTTAAGTCGGCCTTTCCATAGGACTAGGGTTACCCATGGTATGAGAGAGGATTTGAAAGTCTGCAATCAGTTTTTGGCTGAATTCAATGGCATTTCCTTTTGGAGAGGACTCAGGATGCTCAAGGCTGAGTTTCCGGTCCAGTCAGATGCTGCAGGCTCCTTAGGGTTCAAAATCTATTTTAGAGGACGATGGTGTGCAGGCAAGTGGCCAGAGGAATGGCACCACAATGGAATCACCAGAGATCTGAACTTTCCTCGAGTTTTTTCCCATAGTTGGTGCCCTATGGCTGTGGGCGAGCGAATGGGCCAATTCGGTGGTCTGTTTTTGGTGTGACAACCAGGAGGTGGTCTACATAATTAATAACCTCACATCACATTCCGAAAGGGTAATGACATTGGTCAGGGCGTTCACATTGCATGCACTGAAATTTAATATTCTGGTGCAGGCTAGGCATGTCCCGGGCGTAGACAATAGCTTAGCAGATGCATTATCACACCAACAGATCAAGTGGTTCAGAGAGTTAGATCCAGGAGCCAACGAGTTCCCGGAGACTCTTCCCCAGAGGTTTGGCAAATTGGCGTGACGATGCGGGAAGGGCAATAGGCCTGGCACTGGCACCGAGGACACGAAAAGGGTACTCTGCAGTGAGTATGGAGTTTCAGGAATTTAGAGAATTAGTGGGCTTGGACCCAATGTGGTCTGCCCCAGTTGAACATCTTCAGCAGTTTATAGTGTATTTAAATAGGAAAGGTTTGGCGCCAGGAACTATACAGGGTAGGTTATCGGCGCTGGCTTTCTTTGCAAAAATTAATGGGTATCAGGACTATTCATCAGACTACCACATTAGGAAAATGATTGAAGGTTGGTCTAAGGAAAGGGGGAGGGTTAAAGACACAAGAGCTCCCATATCACCGGAGCTGTTGGAAGGCATTTGCAAGCAGTGGGAGGTTCTCTGTAGGGACGAATACGAAGTAGTTTTATTTAGGGCAGCATCTTTATTAACATTCTTTGGTGCCCTCAGGATTAGCAAGGTAGTCGCCTCAGGAAAGGGGGACAAAACTAGGGTAGCTTTACAATGGAGGATGTTAGGGTAGTGGATGGAACGGTGCAGATCTGCATCCGTCGATCCAAGGCCGATCAGTGGGGCAAAGGAACATGTATTACTCTGGCTTGTTGCTGATCCAAAGCGCTTTGCCCAGTGCAAGCTATGGAAACATACTTAAAAATGAGAGGACCGGACACAGGATATTTCTTTATACATGGGGATAGTTACCCTCTGATGAAGTACCAGTTCTGAATGTTGACGGATTTGGCACTACGTAAGGTAGGAGTCCAAGGTTTGAGATTTCGCACACACTCCTTTAGAATCAGAGCGGCGTCTACGGCGGCAGCCCTCGGTTACCGTCCAGAGGATATCAAACAGATAGGATGGTGGGTTTCGTCTTCTTATTGTAGGTATGTTAGGACACTTCCTAATGTCTAGGCAGGGGCCTGGTTTGTTTGTATCTTGCAGGTACCATGGTAGTGGTGAGGAGACGACATGTCATGATCGTGGGCCACAGCTATGTTTTTTGGGCAGCACGCTATGCTGCCATGTCCCTTTGGGGAAGTAGTCTTGGTCTTGAAGCACGGGCCCAGATCGAATGGAGAGGGCACCAGGGAATGCTGTGGAGCCAGATTTGCCTTCGGTCACCATCCCCCAGAGGTGTTGGCAATACACCTGGGTGGTAATGATCTGACCAGGCACTGCAGAAAGGCCTTGATCATTGATGTGATTCGTGACCTCACTTGGTTGAGGGCCACATACCAGGCTATGCGTATTGTTTGGTCAACCATCATCCCTCGGCTGGTATGGAGGGATGCGAGCAATTTTTTCCCCGTAAACACTGCCCGAAGGAGTGTTAACAGGGAAGTCTGCAGAGCTGTTTGCAGCGGGCTTGGATCGGTGATTGGTCACCAGAGGATCCGTATTGACAGGCCAGAGTTTTTTCAGTCAGATGGTGTACATCTATCCGAACGAGGTTTGGATGTCTTCCTTGAAGACATCAAGGCGGGCCTGTTTTTGGAGCTTGGTGAGCTCAATGGCGGGCATGGGACTTAGCATCGCTAGTCCCTATGCAGTGGCGGGTAGTGAAAATTAAACAGGTATTTTGGTGAGTCCCATAGCAATAGCAGGTAATTATAGCTCATCTGAACTCCCAGCACTGTGGATCGTGTGATTACAGTGCTTGGGGGGGAAAGATGCGCTGGGGACATACCCGGACCAACAGTCAACAAGGAGAGGGTGGCTTGAGGTCTGGGGGGGGGGGTCAAATTTGGACCGGCCGGGTTTCTTGCTGTCTTCACGGCTGTGAAAACGTGGGCCAGGGACTCGCCCATTTGTTTGTTAAAGGGTCAGTTCAGACCTAGGTGTTTAAACCTGGATCCGCACTACAGCAGGACCCCCCTTTGCCAAAGGATTGGCAACATTAATTATTTCAATAAGGTGTGGCCCATGTTTAGTCCATAATTTCTGGTCTTGCGTCTTTATTCTGGGGTAAGGGGGCAATGAAACTTCTCTCTGAAACAGTGAATTCTCCATGCTTTCTGTTAAAAATGGGACCTCATTTTCTCCTCTATTTTTATTCTCTCTCCCATGATTCACCTAATTTTGTGCAACTTACTGTTCTTTCTTGTGAATACTGCACAAGAAAGATGCTACTCTGCACAGGAAGAATAACAACTATGGAACTTGGAATTTCTTCCAGAGAAAATTGTCACAAAACATCTGAGAAATATTGGAATATTTCTAGTGAGACTCTTCGTAAATGTCACTCCAAAGAGGAAACAAAGATTAATTGGGATTTTTTTAATTTTTGTTTTTTGTTTCTTACTGAGTGCAAACAGTTCTGAAATTTACATCCTATGTGAAACTACAGGGCTAACGTGACTTGCTCTCGTCACATTAAACCAATGGTGGGCAACTCCCCTGAGTTGTGGGCAGTGGAGGTTGATCCATTAGACCAAATGGAGCACATATACAAACCCCTGCTCTGGCCTATTCCTGTCTGGCTCTTGACATGTGTATATTTGTGTGTGTGTGTGTGTGTGTGTGTGTGTGTGTGTGTGTGTGTGTGTGTGAGAGAGAGAGAGAGAGAGAATCAGTATGCACATGAATGTATATACCCACTTTTACCTCTACCTCCATCTACCAAAGACTGCTGTGACTTCCACTCCACCTACCAAATGGGGTACCAGCTGCCACTGATAGACATGTTCAGGAGGAATAAAGTAAATGTTTGCTTTATCTCTCCTGAACATGTTTACACTGAGTGGATGGAACCAAGGTGTGTGTGTGTGTGTGTGTGTGTGTGTGTGTATACATACCTTGACTCCATCCACTCAGTGTAAACATGTTATATACAGTGGTGCCTCGACTTACGGACGTGCCGACTTACGAAAATTTCGACTTACGAAAAGCTCCGGCCACAAAATTTTGCTTCGACTTGCGGCCAGAGCTTCGACTTACGGATGAAAAAAAAACCGTGGGGGAGGCGGGGAAAGCGCGAAATTTGAACTTTCAGTTAACCGTTGGCTAGCGAAGACGCTGCTTGTCTGCTACCTCGCTCGTCCCAGTGGTTAGAGAGTGGATACAAAGAGAGTCTTCAGACTGCCTGGTACTGCCTGGTACTGCCTGGTACTGTACTGTACGGACTGTATTTTTTTTGGCTTTTTTTTTTAATTTTTGATTTTTTGATTTTTTTACTTTCTTTTTTAAAACAGAGAGACTGCCTGTTCTGGGTGAGTACACTGTATTTACTGTACTGTACAGGGTTTTTGCAGCTTGGTGGGGGGTAGTGCTAGGTGGGGGTTATGTTTCTGTGCTCTGATGGGTCTTGCAGTCTGGATTTAAAATGCGAAAAGTACAGTAGAAGACTGTAATATTAAATTAAAATTAAATGTGAAAATTAGACTGTACAGTGGTGGGGCTGTGGTGGTTGTAGATGCAGGCAGGCAGGCTTTAAAATGGAGTTTACTGTAGACTCAAGTCTCTTCCTCCCCCCATTGTCTTCTCTCTCTCTATGCTCTCTTTTTGTGATGAGGGGGTCTGTGCTGGAATAATGGTTGCTGGATTCTGTGGCTTCTAGGGTTTGTGTACTGTGACCTTTCTTTAGTTTTAAAATGTGTGGATTTAAAATGTGGCTCCAAAGTCTGTTTTAAAATCAGAAAATATTCTGTGAGTGGCTGTGGTGGTTGTAGATGCAGGCAGGCAGGCTTTAAAATGGAGTTTACTGTAGACTCAAGTCTCTTCCCCCCCTCCCCCATTGTCTTCTCTCTCTCTCTCTCTATGCTCTCTTTTTTTGATGAGGGGGTCTGTGCTGGAATAATGGTTGCTGGATTCTGTGGCTTTTAGGGTTTGTGTATTGTGGTGTGCTGAACAGTCATGGCTCCAAAGAAAGAACAGAGCAAAGGCAAAAAAAAAATCATCTCCATTGAAACGAAAAAGGACATCATCAAAAAGCATGAAGATGGCATGCATTTGTCTGAACTGGCTGCTGAATACAAGATGGCAAAGTCAATCATCGGCACCATATTAAAGAAGAAAGATGTCTTGAAAGACATTGATGTGGCAAAAGGAGTCACAATCCTAACAAAGAACAGGCCACCCCTGATGGAAGAAGTGGAAAAACTTTTACTGGTGTGGATGAATAAGAAACAGCTGAAAGGGGAAAGCATCAGTGAAGCCATCATTTGTGAAAAAATGAAGAAGCTGCACAATGATTTAATGGAAAGAAACCCCTCCGGAAGTGCAGCGCAAGAAGAATTCAAAGCCAGCAGGGGGTGGTTTCAAAAGTTCAAAAAGAGAAGTGGCATCCACTGTGTTACAAGACATGGGGAGGCTGCAAGTTCTGACCATGATTCTGCAGAAGCCTTCAAGTTGGACTTTGCCAAATTCATCAAGGAAGAAGACTACCTCCCCCAGCAAGTCTTCAACTGCGATGAGACAGGGCTGTTATGGAAGAAGATGCCCAGGAGAACCTACATCACTCAGGAGGAAGAGAAAATGCCGGGCCACAAACCCATGAAGGACAGATTGACCCTTTTGCTCTGTGCCAACGCCACCGGCGATCTGAAGATCAAGCCTCTGCTGGTGTACCACTCCCAGACTCCTCACCCATTCCAGCAAGAGAAAGTTAACAAGGCCACACTGCCTGTCATGTGGAGGGCCAACTCAAGAGCTTGGATGACAAGGCAGCTGTTTATGGAATGGCTCTATGAAGTGTTTGCACCCACTGTCAAGAAAGATCTTTCAGACAACCAGCTCCCTGAGAGGTGCCTTCTTCTGATGGACAACGCCCCAGCACACACCCCATCCTTGGTGGATGATATCAACGAGGATTTCATCAGGGTCAAGTTCCTCCCCCCCAACACAACACCTCTTCTGCAGCCCATGGACCAGCAAGTGATCAGCAACTTCAAGAAGCTGTACACAAAGGCACTCTTCACCAGGTGCTTCAATATCACCGAGGAGACGTCCTTGACCCTGAAAGAGTTCTGGAAGACACATTTCAATGTCCTCCACAGCGTCAGACTCATTGACAAGGCCTGGCAAGATGTCACATCTAGGACCTTGAACTCAGCCTGGAAGAAACTGTGGCCAGAATGTGCCACAGACAGTGGCACTGAGGTGACTGATGAACAGGTGGTGAGGGACATCGTCTCCATGGGTGAAGACATGGGTCTGGATGTCGATGAGGAGGATGTAGAGGAGCTGGTTGAAGATCACAAAGAGGACTTGCCGACAGAAGAACTTGCAGAACTGCAAACTGAGCAGCAGAAGGCTTTTGTGGAGGAGCTTTCCACTGAGGAAGAGGAAGAGGCAGCGCAGGTTAGCAACGAGGAGATAAAATCCATCTGCAAGAAATGGACCGAGTGCCAGGACTTCTTTGAGAGGCACCACCCAAACAGGACTGTGACAGGCAGAGTTTTGGACATGATGAATGACAACGTGGTCAGCCATTTCAGAAAGGTTCTGCAGTGCAGGATGAAACAGACAAAATTGGACAGATTTTTCACCAGGATGGAGCCTGCAGCCAAGAGACAGTGACAGGGAACCCCTGCAGAAGATGACCCAGAGGAGGGGACCTCTACCTCACAGTGATGACCATCTCACCATCCTCCAGCCAGAAGTCACAGTGATGTCCTCCAGAAAACACCGAAAGCTAAGTGACCTCTCTTTTGTTTTAAAAGGTGTTGGTGGATGGGTTTAAAAGTTGCTTGGTTCGTTTTAAAATGTGTTTTGTTTAAAAGTTGCTTGGTTTGTTTTAAAATGTGTTTTGTTTAAAGGTTGCTTGGTTTAAAATGTGTTGTTGTAAAATGTGTTGGTTTAGCATGTGTTTTAGACTCCAAACTCTCTCCGCCCCAATTGTCTTTTCTCTCTCTGTCTTCTCTCTTTTTGTGCTTAAAAGCACAAACCTTTGTCTGAGGGGTCTGTGTGCCCCAGTGATGACCTTCTTTCTTTCTTTCCTCTTTTCCCCATTGTTCCTTCCCTCCCTCCTTTCCTGCCCTTTTTTTAACCTAAAAGGTGCTTGGTTTGGTTTAAAAGGTGCTTGGTTTTAAAGGTGTTTTGTTTAAAAAGGTGTTCCTTCCCTCCCTCCCTCCTTTCCTGCCCTTTTTTTTAACCTAAAAGGTGCTTGGTTTGGTTTAAAAGGTGCTTGGTTTTAAAGGTGTTTTGTTTAAAAGGTGTTCCTTCCCTCCCTCCCTCCTTTCCTGCCCTTTTTTTTAACCTAAAAGGTGCTTGGTTTGGTTTAAAAGGTGCTTGGTTTTAAAGGTGTTCTGTTTAAAAGGTGTTCCCTCCCTCCCTCCTTTCCCGCCCTTTTTTTAACCTAAGTCATCTTAGGTTGAAAGAAGAAAAAATCTCCCCCTAGTGGTAGAGTACGGATTAACCGGCTTTGCATTAGTTCCTATGGGAACAAATGTTTCGACATACGAACGGCACCTCTACATAAGAACCAAAAACAGCCGGAACAGATTAATCAGTTTTCAATGCATTCCTATGGGAAATTTTGCTTCGACTTACGAAAATTTCGAATTACGGCCACCGTTCCAATACGGATTAATTTCGTAAGTCAAGGCACCACTGTATATGCTATGCAAAACTGAGCACAAAAATGCACCTGCTGATAACTTGTTTTGAGGACTTAAAAGCAAAATTAAACATCCAGAAACATAAGTAACAAAGGGAAAATAAAATGGATAATTGGCTTTTTCCTAGCATTTGACATATCATCTTTTAAAAGGTATTTGTCTATGTCTATAAGTACTCATAGTCAGCAATCAGGGTGGGGAAGATCCAAATAGTAGTTGATTATTTTTTATCAGATGGGCAAGTCCTTTTTTTGTTTGTTTATTTTGCATATTTTAAATAAATATGCAAAATAAAAAATACAAATAAAAGTATTTATTTGTAATTTGATTTTTTCCCCTCTTTTCTTTTCCTCTTTCTTTCTTTTTCTTTTGCTCTCTTTCCCCCTCCCTCTCCCTGACATGGATTGGAAGGCCTGCCCCCCCAGTGAGGGGCCTTTTAACATCCCAGTGATCACGGGTAGTGGGAGATATGGCGTTGGCACAGTCCCTACTCGTGTTAGAAGAACAATGAACAGATGCGTGAAGGCTGTTCATTGTTCTGAGACTGTGACCAACCCTCAGTATCGAAGTAGCCAGCCCAGCCAGCCTTCCACTCTATCCTTGCTGCTGTTGAATGCCAGGTCTGTGTCTAATAAATCCCAGGTAATCTACGACCTTATCCTGGAGGAGGATGCAGACCTGGCATGCATAACTGAGACGTGGATTGGTGGGGAGTGGGGTCCTCCCCTGGCCCTCATCTGTCCGCCCGGTTATGCCGTCCAGCACCAGGGTAGACTGGAGGGGGGGGGAGTAGCCATTGTTTATAAATCCAGTTTACAGGTTACTAGGCGCTCCTTTGTGGTGAAGCCAGGTCTAGAGGCACTCCACGTGTCGATTGGGACCAGGGATGGAATTGGGATTTTGCTGTGTTATTGCGCTCCCTGTAACCCAGCCACTTCCCTTCTGGAGCTGGCCGACTTTGTCTCCGCGGCATTGTTGGGATCCCCGAGGCTCTTGGTCTTGGGCGATTTCAACGTGCATGCGGAGGCAGAGGTTACTGGGCCAGCTCTTGAGTTCTTGGAAACCATGGCTTCCTTGAACATGTCCCAACATGTCAACGTCCCCACACACGTGGGTGGCCATACGTTGGACCTGGTCTTTTCCACCAATTGGAGCGAGTGTGGTCTGGTGGTGACCAACATTGTGTCGCTCCCCTTGTCATGGTCAGATCATCATCTGGTAAAATGTAATGTCTCCGTGGCTCTCCCCCCTCGCAGGGAGCAGGGACCTATTTCTATGGTCCGCCCTCGAAGGCTACTGGATCCGGTTGGATTCCAGGATGCCATGAGAGGTGTTACGGCTGACCTGGCTAGCGCTCCTGTCGACGCTCTAGTTGACAGCTGGTCCACGGCTGCCGCCAGGGCCGTAGACATGATCGCGCCTAAACGCCCTCTCCGTCGCAGAACCCGCCCGGCGCCCTGGTTTAACCAGGAGCTCCGAGGGCTGAAGTGACATAGGAGAAGGCTAGAGCGTAGGTGGAGGAAGAACCCGACGGATTATAATTGGATAGCTGTCAGGGTCTCAACTAACCTTTACCTGTCTAAGGTAAAGGCTGCTTGTTGAACTTACTTCGCTAACCGGATAAGCGAAGCGACCAACCAGCAGGCGGAGTTATTCCGTATAGTGCACGACCTATCCGGAACTGGTCCGGGTGATAGGCCTCCCCCTAGTTTCTCACCTGACCAGTTTGCAGCCTTTTTTAAATCTAAAGTGGAGGCCATCCACCGGGACCTCTCTCCTTTTTTGAACACAGTGAGTCGAGCAGAGATGTCCAGCGCTCCGTCTTGCCCGGTAACTCTTGACACCTTTCAGCCTGTCACGCCCGATTCTGTGGCCAAGGTCCTTGATCGCTGTCCAGCCACCACCTCCTCCCTTGACCCTTGCCCGGCCTGGCTAATCAAAGCAGCCAGGCCGATAACAACAGAATGGGCCACTGTAATAATAAATGGGTCTTTCCTTGAGGGCAGGTTTCCTTCTGCCCTCAAGGAAACACTCATTAGGCCCATAAGAAAGAAACCTAGTTTGGCGGCGGACGAAATTGGCAATTATAGGCCCGTCGCCAATGTTTCTTTCATGAGCAAAGTGGTGGAGAGGGTGGTGGCCGACCAGCTTCAAGCTCTCTTGGAAGAAGCGGATGCCCTGGATCCATTTCAGTCGGGCTTCAGGCCGCGCCACGGAACAGAGACGGTATTGGTCGCCCTGTACGATGACCTATTGACGGAGGCTGACAGGGGAAAAATCTCTCTGTTAGTCCTTCTCGACATCTCGGCGGCCTTTGATACCGTCGACCACGGTATCCTCCTGGGGAGGCTCTCCGAGCTGGGAATTGGTGGCCTGGCGCTTGCCTGGCTCCGTTCCTTCTTGGGGGACTGTCCCCAGAGAGTACAGCTTGGGGAGAGTGTCTCGGCCCCGTGGAGTCTCAATTGTGGGGTTCCACAGGGGTCGATTATCTCCCCAATGCTGTTCAATATCTTCATGAGGCCGCTGGGTGGGGTCATCAGGGGATGTGGGGCATCGTGTCATCAGTATGCGGATGACACCCAGCTCTACATCTCCTTTTCACCAACTGCAGGTGATGCCGTCCTGTCCCTTCAGCGCTGCCTGGGGACTGTACTGGAATGGATGCAGGAGAATGGGCTGAGGCTGAACCCGGACAAGACGGAGGTCTTGAGGGTGGGTGTCCCCACTGTTGGTGGCTTGGGCGACTCCCTCTCGTTTGGGGGGGTGGCCCTGGCCGCAAAGAGTGGGGTTCGCAGTCTGGGGATCCATCTGGACCCGGCGCTCTCCATGGAGACTCAGGTGGCGTCGGTGGTCCGCACCGCCTTTTTTCACCTCTGGCGGATAGCCCGGCTGCGACCCTATCTCGATGTGGGGGCGCTCACCACCTTGGTCCATGCGCTCGTAATCTCAAGATTAGACCACTGTAACGCGCTCTACGTGGGGCTACCTTTGAGGCTGATGCGGAAACTCCAAGTGGTGCAGAATGCAGTGGCCAGACTCCTAAGTGGAGTGAGAAGACACCATCACATCTCCCCTACTCTGGCCACGTTGCATTGGCTGCCCATTCGGTTCCGCGTTGACTTCAAAGTTTTGATGCTTACGTTTAAAGCCCTAAACGGTTTAGGGCCTCGATACTTGTCGGAACGCTTACTCCCACCCAGTTCTACCCGTGTCACTCACGCGAGTCAGGAGGTGAGGTTGAGGAGCCTGACGCCGAGGGAGGCCCGGAAGGAAAAAACAAGAAACCGGGCCTTCTCGGCGGTGGCTCCTCGCCTCTGGAACAGCTTACCTCCTGAGATTCGCGCAGCTCCCTCGCTGGGTATTTTTCAAGAAACAACTGAAAACATGGATGTTTAGTCAGGCCTTCCCCCTTTCCAGTTAACTCCTATTACTCTTTTTTCTTTTTCCTCTATAATACACCTTGTTTCTTGCCATCTTTGGGAAAATTATGTTATGTTATGTGTATGTTATTTGTTTATTGTTTTTAGTGTGTGTTGTAAGCCGCCTAGAGTGGTCACAATTGACCAGATAGGCGGGGTATAAATGAAATAAATAAATAAATAAATAAATAAATTATCAACTTCCTCCATTTCCAGAAGGGAGACAAGCAACACAGGACCCAAGTAATAATGGTAGAGCAGAATTAAACTAGCAGAATTTGAGGAAGCTGGATCTCCCTTACTCTGACTGAGAGAGTCAGCTCTCTATCCTACAGGGAGAGTCTGAGTTTAGAGTGTGGATGGATGGATGGATGGATGGATGGATGGATGGACATAATATAAACCTGTTTAGTTTATATTCGTAGTTATAATATGCTGTTTTCATCCTGTTTCTATTTTTATTTTTATTTTGAAACAAATGCATATTTTATTTAAATTTTATTTAAATTGCTTAATTTAAATTTTAATTAAATTGTTTAATTTGAATTCTTTAATTGAATTTTATGTAAATTGCTAATTTGATAAATTGTTTAATTTAATAATTTGATTAATTAGATAATTGATAATCATTTGATTTATATAATCATTTGAGTTTATATTATTGTTTAATGTTGAATCTATTTTGATAATCAAAATATTGTTTATTGTATTAATTTAGTGGATTTTGTTTTTTCTTCCTTTTCTTCTTCCTTTTGACATGGAGTGGAAGGCTTGCCCCCCCAGCGGGGGTTCTAACATCCGAGTGATTACGGGTAGAGGGAGATATGGCGTTGGCACAGTGCCTACTCGTTTTAGAAGAACAGTGAACAGATGTTTGAAGGCTGTTCACTGTTCTGGCACTCTGACCAACTGCCAGCCTCGAGGTAGCCAGATCAGCTGGCCCTCCACTCTAAAACTGGTGCTGTTGAACGCCAGGTCTGTGTCCAATAAATCCCAGTTTATACAAGACCTTATTCTGGAGGAGGATGCAGACCTGGCGTGCATAACTGAGACCTGGATGGGCAGGGAAGGGGGTGTTCCTCTGACCCTTGCCTGCCCGACTGGTTATGCAGTCCAGCACCAGGGTAGACTGGAGGGGCGGGGGGGGGAGTAGCCATTGTTTATAGAAATACCTTGGAGGTTATTAGGTACTCTGCGGTGGTAAAGCCGGGTCTGGAGGCCATCCACATGTCAATTGGGGCCAGGGATGGTATTGGGATCTTGCTGGGTTACCGCGCTCCCCGCGACCCAGCCACCTCCCTACCGCAGCTGGCGGACTTTGTCTCCGCGGCACTGTTGGAGTCCCCGAGGCTTCTGGTCCTGAGTGACTTCAATATCCATGCGGAGGCAGAGATTTCCGGTCCAGCTCTTGAGTTCTTGGAAACCATGGCTTCCTTGGACATGTCCCAACATGTTAACGGCCCCACCCACGTGGGTGGTCATATGCTAGACCTGGTGTTTTCTACAGGGTGGAGCAAGTGTGGTCTGATGGTAGCTGATCTTGTTTCAGTTCCCTTGTCATGGTCAGATCACCACCTAATAAAATGTAACCTCGCAGTGGCTCTCCCCCCCCCCCCGCAGGGAGCAGGGTCCTATTTTAATGGTCCGCCCTCGAAGGCTACTGGATCCATTGCGATTCCAAGATGCCATGAGAGGGATTCCAGCTGATCTGTCTGGCGCTCCTGTCGAGGCTCTGGTTGATGGTTGGCTTGCTGCCGCCACTAGGGCTGTAGACACAATCGCTCCTAAACGCCCTCTCTGGAGCAGAGCTCGGCCAGGGCCCTGGTTTAATCAGGATCTGCGAGCTATGAAGCGATATAGGAGACGGCTAGAGAGCAAATGGAGAAGGAAACCGATGGATTATAATAAGGAAGCTGTTAGGATCGCGACTAACCACTACCTGGCTAAGGTGCGGGCTGCTAGACAATCACACATCGCTAACCGGATAAGTGAAGCTTCAAATCAGCAGGCGGAACTTTTCCATATAGTTCGCGATCTATCCGGAATTGGTCTAGGTGATAGGCCTCCTACTAATATCTCACCTGACCAATTTGCAGCATTTTTTAAATCTAAAGTGGAGACCATCCGCTGGGATCTTTCTCCTTTTTTAAATACAGTGGATCAAGCAGAGATGTCCAGCGCTCCGTCCTGCCCGGTGAGATTTGAATGCTTTCAGCCTGTGACCTCAGACATGGTGGACAAAGCGCTCGATCGCTGTCGGGCCACCACCTCCTCCCTTGACCCTTGCCCGGCCTGGCTAATCAAAGCAGCAAGGCCTATAACAACGGAATGGGCCAGAGCAATAATTAATGGGTCTCTCCAGGAGGGCAAGGTTCCCCTTGCTCTCAAGGAGACACTCATTAGGCCCATTAGGAAGAAACCAAATTTGGCGGCGGACGATATTGGCAATTATAGGCCCGTCGCCAATGTTTCTTTCCTCAGCAAAGTGGTGGAGAGGGTGGTGGCTGATCAGCTTCAGGCTCTTCTGGATGAAACCAATGCCCTGGATCCATTCCAGTCGGGCTTCAGGCTGCGTCATGGCACGGAAACGGCACTGGTCGCACTGTTGGATGACCTGTTGAGGGAGGCTGACCAGGGCAAAATGTCCTTGTTGGTCCTCCTCGATATCTCAGCCGCCTTTGATACCGTCGACCACGGTATCCTCCTGGGGAGGCTCTCTGAGCTGGGAATCGGTGGCCGGGTGCTTGCCTGGCTCCGATCCCTCTTGGAGGACCGTCCCCAGAGAGTACAGCTTGGGGAGAGTGTTTCGGCCCCGTGGAGTCTCAATTGTGGGGTTCCACAGGGGTCGATCCTCTCCCCAATGCTGTTTAACATCTATATGAGGCCGCTGGGAGGGGTCATCAGGGGGTGTGGGGCTTCGTGCCATCAGTATGCTGATGTCACCCAGCTCTACATCTCCTTTTCACCTACCTCAGTGGATGCCGTTTCATCCCTTGAGCGCTGTCTGGAGGCCGTGCTGCAATGGATGCAGCTGAATGGGTTGAGGTTGAACCCGGACAAGACGGAGGTCTTGAGGGTGGGTGGCTCCTCCGTTGGAGGTTTGGGAAACTCCCTCTCTTTTGGGGGGGTGACTCTCACCGCAAAGAGTGAGGTGCGCAGCTTGGGGATACATCTGGACCCGGCGCTTACCATGGAAACCCAGGTGGCGTCCGTGGCCCACTCCGCCTATTTCCACCTATGGCGGATTGCCCAGCTGCGACCCTATCTTGATGGTGGGGCCCTCACCACTCTTGTCCATGCGCTTGTAATCTCGAGATTAGATCACTGTAATGCGTTCTACGTGGGGCTACCTTTGAGATTGTTGCGGAAGCTTCAAATGGTGCAGAATGCGGCGGCCAGACTCCTTAGTGGGGTGAGAAAATACCAACATATCTCTCCCACTCTGGCTGCCTTGCATTGGCTGCCCATTCGCTTCCGCATTGATTTCAAAGTGTTGATGATGACGTATAAAGCCCTAAACGGTTTAGGACCTCGATACCTGGCAGATAGCCTTCTCCCACCTAGTTCTACCCGAATCACCCGTCATAGCCAGGAGGGACGGGTGAGGGGCCTAACGCCGAGAGAGGCCCGGAAAGAAAGAACAAGAAACCGGGCCTTCTCGGCAGTGACCCCTCGGCTTTGGAATAACCTTCCATCAGAGATCCGCCTGGCTCCCTCGCTGGGTGTTTTTAAGAGCCAATTAAAAACTTGGCTCTTCAGGCAGGCCTTCCCTCCTGTCAATATTTGATTTTATTTTATTATAATTTTGTTTTTTCTCCATCTTGAGTATTATTAATATTAATATTATTGTTTTGAACTGTTTTATTTTAATTTTAATTGTTCTAGTGTTTTTATATTTAATGTTTATGGAACCCGCCCTGAGTAGACTTTGTCTAAAAGGGCGGGATAAAAATTGAATAAATAAATAAATAAATAGATGGATGGATGGGATGGATGGATGGATGGATGGATGGATGAATGATGAATGAATGAATGAATGAATGAATATTCTGTTAGAGGGCTTGGCCAGAGAGGTTGGGATAACTGACTTTCAAGTGTTTCTTAAGACTTGCCTAGACAAGGGTATTCGGAGTAGTTTGGTTCCTACTTAAAATATTATTTTCTCTGTTGCAATCTTTTTAATCTCTCACAGGTGATCCTTCTGTTGACACTCAAAATGTTTACTATCCTGTTAGAAGGGTCCACACAAGTCTTTGATCACTGGTTTACTCATGTGTAAGGTTTACTCATTAGGGATGTGGTGGAGCTGCGGGTTAAACCGCAGAAGCCTCTGTGCTGCAAGGTCAGAAGATCAGCAGTCGTAAGATCGAATCCATGCAACGGAGTGAGCTCTCGTCGCTTGTCCCAGCTCCTGCCAACCTAGCAGTTCGAAAGCATGTAAATGCGAGTAGATAAATAGGTACCACCACGGTGGGAAGATAACGGCATTCCGTGTCTAGTCGCGCTGGCCACGTGACCATGGAAACTGTCTACGGACAAACGCTGGCTCTACGGCTTGGAGATGGGGATGAGCACCGTGCCCTAGAATCGGACACAACTGGACTAAATGTCAAGGGGAACCTTTACCTTTACCTTAAGGTTTACTCAAGTGACTTGCAAGGAAGGTTTCTCCAGGTTACTCATGAATAAGGAGGCAGCAGCAGAGGAAAGTGGCAGTGGGACAATCTCATGGCAGCAGTACTGGCACAAGAGCAAAATGTTAGACTGAAGGTTGGGGAGATGGAATGGAGTTAAAACCCCGTTTCCTGCCTTTCTCCTTAGTCAGGGCTCTGCTGTGACTGTGCTGCCCTGTGCAGGCAGGGTACATGGAGTTGACATAACTCCCTTCCCTGCCTTTTCTTGTAACCATCATTCACTGGCTTTTCTCTGGTTGTTATTGTTGCTAATTAAAGGAAGTGAGATATCAAAAGAGCAACGCATCCACCTAGTATGGTATTAGAACTGTGTTGCATCAGTTAGGGAAACATTTTTAAAAAGAGATAAAAATAGAGGAGAGGGTTTCTCTGTCTTCCATTTTAATGTCACAACCCACCTGTGACATCACAGGGTTGTCACATTTGATAATGCCACCACAGCTCAATTTGGGTGTGAACTGTCCACAAAAGCTACACAACGAGTAAATTAGGATTGTGCTGAAACATACCAAAAATAATACGTGCCTTAGCGCTATGCTAGAAAAGAGTGTGACAGCTCTTAAAGAGGCAGGATGGATTGATCTAAGTAGAAACATGTGGGTGCCATTATTTGGTTCAAACAAATCTGAACGAACAGAGACCTATATATCTATATGCCAATTTTGAGTTCTGTATTTTATTTATTTTTATTGATGTAATTGACAGTAAAGTCAGAGAAAGACATCAAAAGCATTTTAATGTAGATGACTGTTTTTATCCCCACCCCATCATTAGAGAAAGTAATTATATTTTATTTTCAAGGACTAAAACATTGACATTTATAAACGGTCTCTGGAATAATTTAGATTGCTGCAAAATTAATTGCTGCTGAATAATAGCATCTACCTAACTCTCACTTATTTAACATACATTTAAAAAATGATTTCTATGTATCTGTGTTTTCTGTAGCTTGGCAAGGCTTAATTTAAAGTGTGTCTTACAACACTGTGCCATTTCAACTTTCTTGTTTTAGGGCATCACATTTATCAACACCGCTCAATGAGAGTAAGACTTCACCATGATGTGTCAGGCAATACGATTTGAAGACTGTTGTTGTTCTTGTTGTTTCAAATAACCAAGTCTAGTTAAAGAAAGTTGGTGGGAAAACCTTACATTTCTACCCAATTTTCACTGATACACCCATCAAACAAAGCTGTTCTCATCTAGAATTCTCTGTGTACAGTAGGAATCATATTACAATAAAAGGACTGATATCCCTTAGCTAGTCATTGTACTTCAAGGAAAAAGAACAGATATTAATGCTCTGGAAGGGAGAATTTTTCAGCTATTGGAAAATAATACTGAATAATGAATAATGCTCTGGATTACTAAAAATAATGTCTGTAAATAATATATTACAAAGTAAACTTTCTACTAAGGAAAGTAATGTGCATAGGATGAAATGCTTCAAAACAGTTATAAATGAATTAATAAATAGAGCGGAGCATATAAATGATAAAAAGAGATCTTTGTAGCAACTTGCCTGAGAAGTCTTTATGAAAGAAACAATAGTGCTAATGATTCAGTAGATTAGAAGGTTGGAGGCTTTGATCTTGAAATGCAGGTTGAAAATAAAATTAATCCCACTTACACTGCTGGCACTTTAAAACTTTTCATTATGTTAATTAGTAGGAGTGCTCTTGTGAGTCAGTCCATTGACATAAATTGAACATGAATGAAACATGGACATAACAGGTATGTTTCCTTGTTAGACACAGATGTGCTATGTGATTTCTAAGCTTTTAGTATAATAGTGTCTAATGTAAAAAAATCCTTTCCTGACTATTCTTTTCATTATAAGGCTAACTTGGGAGGGTGTTGCAAAATAGTACCATACAAAGAAACTCTCTTAATCTGTTTATCAGAGTCATTTTCTGCTCTAATTATTTAGCCTGAATTTAAAAAGACCAGTGTTAATTAAATAACTGAATTAATATTCTGAAGCATATTCTATCCCACTGACAGGTGTTGAATTGCTGTAAGTTCACTTTGCAATACAGAAAATGAATTACATGTAGGCCTTTCATGTTTTAACAAAAGACCCTGAAAAAAGAGGCTCTCTTTTGTGTATTTCATGTTCTGTTGTTGGTTGCCGAGACAGATGTTTATGAAGAAGAGGTACACAAAAGTTTTGTATTTTTTCTGTGATCCCTCTTCTCTGTAACCTTTCTTTCCTCCTTTGTCTGTCAAAATCACCTGGCATTTTTTTCACCAGTAGTGTGACAAAGGCTGCTGTCAGCAGCCAATCAAAATGTCTGGGAGGGGGTAGCCCAGAAATTATGAAAATGTAAAAGGGCCTGGAAACCAATAAAGAGTGTGATTTTTGTTTCAGTCATTCCTTATGGGCGGAATTACTGTGTGCTGAACTCCTGGTGCCCTCCATCTTGAATTGCTTTTGCTTCCTACCTCCTTCCCTTCCTGTTCTTCCAGCTTGGATTCTTTTAATTTTTGCCTTTTTTTCCTGAATTTTGAGGGGATTTCCCACCCATTTCTTTGAATTATTTTTGCTTCCATGTGGCAGCTATGTGTTTTATTTTACTTCTTTTTCCTTGTGGGTGGGTGTGCTTTCTCTGTTGGATTGCTTGTATTTAATTGTCATTTTATTAATGTACTGTGTATTTATTCTGTTGAAGAAAAGACCCTTTTAATAAAAACAGTTCTATTTGAAATTAATTATATTATTTATTAATTAGTTAATTTAATCGATAATCAATTTAAATATTTTTATATTTGTCCTTGTGTGTTAATTAACTAGTGTAAATTACCAGGCCAATTTAATTGCAGTACCTTGCCAAGCCACCAACAATCCTGCAACTACCACATGGCGCTGTTTAAACTGCGCGCCTTTCCTTGTCCCTGCTAAGCAATGATAAAATATACAAATATACAATAACAACCAAACTCCAATGAATTAATAACTCTAAACACAAAATTCAAAATTAAGTAAAATCAAGTTGGTAACCAAACCCCCGGGAGGGAGCCGGTGCTACCCTCCTAGCCTCCGAATGCTGTTGCTCGTAGCCCTGCTTGCTGATGCAGTTGGCGAACAGCCGAGCAGTGGAACTCTATCCTTGCCAAATGCCAGGAAAGGAAGAGGGTGGGGAGAGGGGGAACGTCACTTAAATAACCTAACGTTCCCCCCTCTCCCCCTATGTCCTTCTTCTGAGACCATGAGTCTTGCGTTATCCGGGAAGGGAGGCAAAGGCAAGCCGCACTGCTGAAGTCCAGCTCAGCAGCGGCTCGAGCATTTTCCCACTGATCAAATGTTGATAAATTCCTCAAAAACATAGTGAAATTATTTTTCTCCCCACTGATCTGCACTGGCTAGATTCAATAAGTAGAAATAGAGAGTTGTGCTGAAATTCAGGAGCCTCTCAGAAAAAACAAAAACAAAACAAAAAATGAAAAAAACTTCATTCAGCATTAAAATGGTTGCATACACATAAATTAAAACTCTGAATAGAGTTAAGGCCCAGAAGCCTAGAACTGCCCAGAATCTGTCAGTTTTGGTTTTATAGAATCATAAAATCATAGAATCATTGAATTGGAAGGAACCTCTAAGGCCATTGAGTCCAACCCCCTGCTCAATGTGTGATTTCACTCAAGTTCCTTCCATTCCAAATACAAAGAAAGAGGTACTAGTTCCCCTCTCAACACTGGTTAGGCCTCATATTGAGTACTGTGCCCAGTTCTGGACACTGCACTTTAAAAAGGACTCAGATGAACTAATTCAGGGGAAGGCAATAAGAATGATCAGGGGACACGAAACCAAGCCCTGGTTAACTGTTAGAGCAGTATGACACCACCTCAGGAGGTGGTGAGCACTCCAATGCTGGAGGCATTCTAGACAAAATTAGACAATCATCTGTCAGATCTGTTTTGATTTGGATTCCTGCACTGAGCAGGGGGTTGGATTTGATGCCCCTTCCAACTCAATTATTCTATATTTCTATGATTCTGTGGAGGGCTGCATGGTAAGATGTGCATTGTGTGTGAAAAGGGATGTCTGTTATGTGTTGAAGGGTATGTATAAGTCTATGTATAGCTGTGTTTCTATAGATAAGAAGGTATGAGAGAAAAATGGGTTGTCCTCCTTGTTTTCTTTGACCTTAACCACTTTGGGATGAAACCTATCTACTCCTAACATTTGGGATGTGAAAAGGGACATAATATCCCTGGACTAATCCGGTTTCAAAATTCAAACAAATGAATTACCATGCAGAATCAACAGTTCTCTTCCACTGCCCTCAAGTTTTCAAATTCATTGAGAATATTATATTATCTTCCAATAATCTTTGGGGTCAGTTCTGTGGTCCTGAAGTGCTATGACACTGTGGGACTGCAAAGAAAGCATGGAGCCTGGGATACAGAATATTGTGGAAGACCTTGACAAGGAAAGAAGAAAGGAGGAAGAAAAATTAATCCAGTGTGCTGTGTAATGCAACATTACTAACTATAACTGCATTAAACTATAACTTTGTATTTAAGGATTTATCAGCGCTCTCATTAATAATCTCAAAAATTGTTTTGGGGGCAAAACCCAGAAGGGGGCAGGGGTGGATAATGTACAGGTATTTTCCATTATTTGAAATAGTCATAGGTCATTGTCAGACAGTATTTCACATTTTATCATTAAGACTCAACAATTCATTGACAGCTAGCTAAGCAATCCTGAGAACAAACATTTCAAGTCCTTCAGAACAGGAAGAAATATTGCTGTCACAATAAGTCATTTATACAATCCTTTTAATTTCAATAGAATCAGCCTTTAAAATCCTTGTATTTATTTGGCAACATCCCTGTGTTGTGAGCTTTTGTTAATTCCCTTTTTTGCAGGGGCGGGGGTAGATAGAGTGCTGAACTGGAAGGATGCTTATGTATAGAACACTATACATTTGTACAGAACACTATACATTTAAGATTTCACAGATTCAAGGACACTGCTTCATTTCTTAAAAGCAAAGTGAGAGAAATTTCTCTCCTTTGTTAACATTCAGGCTAAAACATTGATATAATTTTCAGTCCTCTTTTTCATCTGAACCGTTAAGTCATCTTTAGATTGACTTGTATACATGCTTCACCTCACGTATATGGCAAATGAATGTAAAAGTAAAAGGGGATCTTGGAGACCAAAACTTCCAGAAGAAATAGGAGTTTTTCCTAGATAAGTTAATTGGGTGTGTGTGTTATTATACCTGTACACACAATTTCCTTTTTTAACTTCATTAAAAGCTTGCTCTCTGAGTAGAATCTATTCACGCTGATGCTGTGTGTTGCCAATTTGAGAATAAAAATTAAATTAAAAGCTGCACTAAATTACATGAGACCTTCTTCCCTGAAAGCACAGGATCAATTCACATATTAATTTTGCAAGGTTTTGTTTTAGTTAACAAATAAATAAATAAATTTGCCTTTTTCTCAAAAACATTGGCTGAAATCCTGTTGCACAGCTCTATGAGTGCAGCAGAACGATGTCATCACCAGTGGCAAACTGCTGCTGATTAAAGGCAAGTCACCACAGAGTAAAGGTGATTTTGTACACAATGAAACAATGCCACATGAACCCCGAAATCTCCAAAGAAAGTGTTCAATCGGTGGCAATTTGTTGATGACTCCCCCCTTTTTTTGGCTCTTCAGCTGGCTGAGCTCAGATCCAATTATGCCACTAGATGTGCAAGGGAAGGTATGTCATCACAGGGATAGCTTTGGTTTGCGCCCATTGCAAAATCACTACAGTGGGGATATCTTTAAGTATGGATTGTGTTGCTTGGCTACAGTTTAAACCAAGTGTTACATATATTTTAGTAAGGTCAGCCTACCAATTACTATTTGACTTATAAACATGACTGCTGCACCTTAAGGGTCAACCTCATTGTGGTGGATGATGACATTCCACTGGAAAGGTTAAAATTGATGGTTAAGCTGCCTAGTACATTTAAGAAGGATTTTGGAATTCATTTTTGAGTTGCAAGACTTGCAAATCTCAGCTCAGATAAATTATGAATTATTCACCTTTGCCCTGGCTGCTGAGGTTCAGGCAGTTGACATAACTCTCTTGATATCCAACACACTCAATACTTTTTAAAAGCAAATCTGCACTTTTAAACTAAATCCTGGAATCAAAATAGCTTCATGTTGTAGATTAAAAACAAAATTGGAGGGGGGGCACAAACTCTGTTATTACAGTATTTTTTAGGGATGGGATTTTTAGGGATAGGATTTCCACTCCCAGAAATCATCTAGAATCCTTCAGGCAGACCTCTGGGATGGGGGAAAGAAAAACTAGAAGGCAAAAGAGAAATCTTTCTACCACCATTGTCTGCTTTCTTCTATCTGCATGGGAAGAAGGAGGGAAATTTCCCCTCAGTCTCACAGCGTCCTGGGAGTCACCTCATTACTTCATGGGAAAGGTAGTCCAATGAGAGGCTCCTCCTATAATGACTAATGGACAGTGAAATGACCATATAAAGATGCACATATATATTTCTCAGGCTGGTGCCGCTTCTAGTCATGTATGGGGACATACGTTGGGTCCCCAAGCCTGCTAAGGTTGTCCATGCTTGGTCTAGGATGCCACTGAACTCTTTTTCTAATTAAAGTGTTTCATACACATTATTTTCATAATCATTGTAAGTGTTGTATAAGGCAATCTGTTCATTTCTGAGAAAAATGAAAATACAGTGATTTACCGAACACTAGCCAATGAGCTCATGGCTGAGGTAAAAGTTGAACCAGGAACTCTGTAGCTTATAGTTCATTCCCTAGTCCAACACACTGCACTATACTATTACTGAGTCAAACAGTTCTATATAATGTTGTAAGGAAAATTGCACAGGTCTAAAGACAAACTGAAGTTGGGACTGCTACCTATTATGTCATTGTACCTCAGCACAGCGAAGTCTTATCCTCCCCTCCCATTTTAAAAGTAAATCTTCATAAAGTGTTGGTTTATATATACATATATGTGATTCATAACTGTTTTAACAGGCATGTATTTTGAACTATTCAGGTGACAGTCTAAACAGTGATGTCTCATCATAATTATCAGGATGCCACACACGTGTTGCAAGCAGATGGTAGAAATACTTAGAAAGCAGAATGTGTTACCACTCTCTTCTAGTTTATCATGTTTTAAATTTCCTACATAGTTCATTGCAAGGACTAATCCTGGCCCCTTTTCAGCCTGTATACCATGATTGGCAGAGTGTGTGACCACTGTCCCTCATGAACAAAAGAAGTTTTGCATCCTTAAGACTTCTTTATCATGATAACACCAAAAACCTAAAACCTCTGACTTCTTTTGTGTAAATGCTATCAGCTATCTTAACCCCCTCACAAAGGGAATTTAAATTATCATGTTAAGGGTCCTTGAATGTAGCATATTTAAATATAGGGAATGTAACCTTCTTGTATATTTCAACAATTACTTTGCATAATTTTCTTGGACTGGGGATGGAAAAATATGTTGCTTCAGAATTATCCTGTACTTGATTTATTAGACCTCAAGTTATTTCAACCCTGAATGCAGTGAATTTTGATAAATCTTAATTAAAATCAAACTACAATGAAATTCTTATTCACTTGTGCTGGCCAAATTCAGTGGATTCCCACTCTGAGAGGGCCATGTTTTTCATGCCTGATATATAGCTGTTAAAAGAGAGAAGTAAGTTAATGGGAAAAAATGGCAACCTAATTAAGCATTAATGTGGAATTCAGCCTCAGACTTTTTAGAGATAAGAACTTACATCTCTGGGCCTGGGCGGATGAATCCATCAGTTTTGTTTTCTCTCCTATATACTTCCCATGTTGTACATGCACAGCCCAATAATTAAAAAGTCCTCTGCCTCAGGCAGTATATTCACGATGTCATGAGAAGACAAGCAAGTTATTAGTTGTTCACATTTTTTTACTGTATTTCTATCCCAAAGGAGAATCCTGCAGGATTTTATACTTCAGGTGCCAGTTACTTGGTTGGCTTTGAGAGCTATGCCTTTTGATTTGACAGAGAGAAAGATCATTTGCTGTTTGGTCTTGGACATGAAAATGACGTGAACTGGCCCTGACCCTGAATATGAAGAAATTTGTGCATGTTGATTCAGGGCTCGGTCACACTGCTGGGTTGTATTGGTTTCAGTTCTGATGTATTTTAAATTGATTTACAGTCACATGGTCTTTGTATCGCTGTGCATATTCATTTTGAAAACTATTACTCTAATATAGAGTAGGGGCTTAAAACCACTTTAGGAAACTACATTTTGTTCATGTTAAATCATTTCATTAACCAGCATTTTTGCAGAAATGTTTTCAACGTTGTAATTAGAGATGAGCATGACTTATGTTGTCCCTATCTGGGGCGAGTCATCGTTGTACCTGAACAGTTGTTGCGTGGGCAAAGCGCCAGCCTTCCCTGCACTCTCACCCATTCCTCAGGGGACGAGTGCTTCCCTCCTCACCTCCCCAGCACAACTGTCCACTCACCTTTTGTGGCATTGTCTTCCGTCTTCCACTTTCTTCCTCAGCTGACCACTCAGATGAGGAGGTGGGACAGAGATTCATGCCCCACTGGCTTTGTGTGGCTTGCTGAGGGAAGAGGATGCTTCAAAAAGCCAGTGGACAGTCATGCTGGGGAGGTGGGAAGGAAAGCGCATGTCACCTGAGGAATGGGCAGGCATGCAGGAAAAACAGGCACCGTGCCCACAGAACAATTGTGCATGCACTACGACAACTCACCCTAGACAGAGATGACTTAATTTATGCCCATTTCTAATTGTAATCCATTTAGAATTGTTGTATTTGAGGCTTTGTCCTGTGCCTGCCCCTCCTCCCACTGGTTGCCTCCCAGAGCAAAGTGAAGAAGCTCCCCATATTGCAAATTTCTCTGGTCAGTTTCACTTAACAAAGGAGGAGGGAGTGCTTTCCCCCCTTCTCTCTCTGCTGGCTCATAAATTTCCACTGTCATGTCAGAATATCACTATCCCCCTTGGAAATAAAATAAATAAATAAAAACAAGCCCACAGCAGAAGCAACGAGTGGCTGTGGGAGGCAGTCAGTGCAAAACAACAGATACAAATTATACCAGCAGAGGCATTCACTAGGCCAAATGAATGAAAAATAAATGTATTTTATGTGCTCATCCAAATAAACAACCCACTGCCAGCCCAGTAAAATACCTCACTTCCAATGAGAAAACCATGATTCCTCAGCAATAAAATCCTTGCTTCCATACATGTCATGTAGCTGGGTTTTTTATTTTAAGTTGTATTTAAGCAGAACAGTGGTTCTTCTTGCCAGTGTGACCGAGCCCAAATTCTTATACAAAACCAACTAGACCAAAATTCTCACCTTACATTTTTGAATTCCAATTCCCAATGTGCCCCAATCTGCTGAATACTGTTGGTTTCCCTGCTGTGAGAAGCCAGACAGAAGCTGATCTCAGGAAGCTCTGACTGCAAGTGGGGAGAAAAAGTGTTATATGTGCACACATTGGTAAATATGTGCGTAGATCAACACTTACTTATATTTAACATGTTTCTTTATTGAATGGCAGACTTTTCACTCGGTATCCTAATGTTTCACATTACTGCTGTGAGAGTGGATGCTGGAAATTTACTAGTGTCATAAAACTGAATGAAAAAGACAACTTATTTTTTAAATCCCCAGTTTATACAATTCCATGTTTATGAGCAGACTGGAGTGTGCCTAATCAACGATAAAGACTGCTTCTTTTCAAACAGCAATCTATGTGGCCAGATGACCTTTCCATTGTGCCAAATTAATCCTATATCTAACCAAGCAATGTGCAACATGATTAGTAGACTTAGTGAACTCCACAGTGATGCAATGTTTAAGGAATGTGAAGATTAACATTTTCTCTTTCGGTAACCAAAAATGACAATCTTGTGAAAATTCCATGTGCAGACCTCATGTACATGTTTATAATACTAAATAATTATTGTACCATCATTGTTTTTGGAAACTCATAATTGCACTGAGTTGTGAATTTCTGATGAGGAACCTTTCTTAAATAGGTACTGTGTTTCCCAGAAAATAAGACAGGGTCTTATATTAATGTTTGCTCTAAAAAAACACATTAGGGCTTATTTTCAGGGGATGTTTTATTTTATTTTCATGTACAACAGTCTACATTTATTCAGATACAGTCATGTCATCTTCTGGTTGCTGCACAATAGTGGAGGGTGGGGTTTCACTTAACTGGGGCTTATTTTGGGGGTACGGCTTATATTACGAGCATCCTGAAAAGTCATACTAGGGCTTATTTTCAGGTAAGATCTTATTTTCAGGGAAACAGGGTAATATATCAGCTTTCTTAAATTATAGATGACAAAAACATTGGTCCCAAGCAATTAAAATAGCTTGCAATTATCTAATAATTAGCTAACACACTTCAGGGACAAGGCAATGCAGCTTAATTCCAACCTGAGCTGAGCCCAGATTTGGTTACACTTAAAGCACAACTGTTGAAATCACTAACTCCTTTAATGATTTTTCCCCTACTGTGGAGGGATCTGGGCTTCAAGAAGGAGTGCCACATGTACCTTATGAGCAAAGCATTTCCCGTGCTCAGTCTGGACTCAATAATTCAGTTGATATTTTGGCAACATCTACTCCTAATATAGCTTATTTTATTCAGAAATGATGCCGTTCTAGTTACCAAAAGTATTGATCCCAACTAGTGAGACTAAACAATTGCCCACCTCTCTCTCTCTCTCTCTCTCGCCAAATCCCAGCTAAACAATGCCTTTTATCACCCAAGTCTTCCAAATGGAGCAATGGATTTGGCACAAGGCAGTGAGATGCACAGTCAAATACCATGGGATTTGCTCTGGCTACAAAATCATAGAATCATAGAATCATGAAGTTGGAAGGGCCTACAAGGCCATCGAGTCCAACCCCCTGCTCAATGCAGGAATACAAATCAAAGGATATCTGCGAGGTGGTTGACCAAATTTCTCTTGAATGCCTCCAGTGTTGTAGTACTCACCACCTCTCAAGGTACAGTAATTGGTTTCATTGCTGTACTGCTCTAACAGGAAGTTTTTTCCTGATATTCAACCGAAATCTGTCTTCCTATAACTTGAGCCCATTGTTGTGTAGCCTGTACTCTGGGTTGATCAAGAACAGATCCTGCCCCTCCACTGTATGACAGCATTTCAAGTATTTGAAAAGTGCTATCATATAAAAAATTGAATTCAGTTTTCTAAAACTTATTATGCAGAGTTCAAACTAGTCCAGCCCTTTTTGCTCCCAGCATGGAGTTTTTTTATCTGCCACTGAAGAGTTTTTCTTTTTCAAGGTGGAATGATTTGAATGGACTTTTCCCCATGTGATTAGTTGTTTCCTTCTGCAAAAGGGGGGGGGCATGAATGTGAGTGTGTGATGAGACAGGCTGTTGGGGCATGCTCTTTAGGAACCACAGGAACACCTGTCCTCACAATCTGCCCCCGAGTGTCTCCCAATTATTGGAAAAAACAAGTTAAAGTTCAGCATCGGAACATCAATATACTAGTTTAGCGCTAGATCACCTGTGCCCAGGAAAATAACATTTTAAAAATTGCTACAAAATAGAAACAACACTAACAAAATCCAAAAGACTACATATGTGTGTTTCTGTGTGTTCACTTCATGTGTTTCTGTGTACATTAAGAAGAACTTTGGAAACTGCTGCCTTTTCCCTAATGCTATGCAGCCCATTAAAAACTGAGCAGCTTGACAGCGAACCATAAAAGGGCCAGCAAAGGCAGGAACAGAGGAAGGAAAAAAGTGGCCTGTGCACTGAAATGAAGATTGCACCACATGTATTTGTGGACACTGCATCCGAATCAATCCTTGGTCTCTATGTGATAGTTAACAGTGAATTTAAATGAAATATAAGCTGCCTGCAAGTCAAACTGTGAATCAAGCCTATCTCCACTATTAATTACTAGATTTTAAATAGCTGTGTTTTGTTTAAGCTCAATTCAAACAAAAGATAAGAATATTTGGTGGGGTAAATCTCCCCCTTAGGTTTTAAAAATGCATGGGGAATCTAAACAAGCTTTCATCTGATTTGTAAAATTATTTTCCCAATATAAATAGGTAGCCTTATTCCCTGTCACTGCTGCTTTGCCATTCTTGTTATTTGGACTGCTAACAGGCAGAGACAAGCAAATACATCTGATAAATGTTTTTTTTTTAACTTTAAAAAATCTGTAATACTTTGTCATCCAAATTCTATAATCAGAAGAGATAGCTATAGCTCCATTAGTACTGGGAAGGGGAAGTATCTTTGTCTCAATGTTACTATACTTTTCCAAACCATACTAATTTGTGCCCCCCCCCCATCTTTGTTCATACTGGGTTGCAAAACTTTTTGGGGGAGGGTTCTTCCCACAATGAAATGGTATACACAGTGTTGTACATTATTTATAATGAGTACATTTCTTTATGCATTTTATATAGTGTTATGTATTTACAGTATTTTCACATTTTACCAAAATTCAATCCAAGGACTAAAGTGTGATTGTGTATATTTTTATTTTAATAACGTGTATTTCAGTCATTTGCATGTTAAAATATACGGATAGCTTCCTTTGAATTTTATTACATTCTGAGGCATATGCCAATTCTCCCAAATATGTGAGTTTTCAAGACAAGGTGCATTTTGTCTTGCAGTGTTTGTTGGGTGTTGCAAAAATACAATACGTTTGTAATAGTAAAATCCAGAGAATTGTTCTAACATCCCTAATCAGACCATTATGGAAGTATATATCCTGAATGCAAGAGAAGAGGAAACATGCTAGACATCCTTCCCCACCCAAGTCTGGGAAAATTATTTTTCCAAGTTCTGCACCCTCACCCCTGCTTCTGTCACTTTCTACACCAGGAGAGTTGTGGCCTGAACAGCACCCTCTATGATTTCCCAGCATTCTGAATTGTATGGAGCCTTTGTGAATTATGGGCATTTCATGCAGACAATGGCTACATTTATTGGTCTGTTGTGTGCATGCTCACAGAGCTTGTAATTGAGGATGATTATGGTTAATGATTCTAGTAATGTGTACTTTCAAAGCACTAGGACACTGTAATTTGTATCAACCCTATCACTGTCACCTCAGGAATTTTGTCTCCTGGTGTAATCTTAGTGCAGCACTTGTCTCAGAAGAAACTTCCAGAAAAGGCACAGCTGGCTCAGATCAGAGATTTCATGGTGTTTCACAGTGCACTGCAGACAAAAATAAAACTTTAACAGCTTTCCTGTTATCTTAATGGTTTCTAGTTGTAACCTGTTCTAGTTTGATATGACAAGGTCCATCTTGTTAGTAAGGGGATGCATGGATTTTAGATGTAGAAGGGGAACAAAGGCACTGCCTCTAAATAAACAGAAACAAAAATCATGAGAAAGAATTAGGAAAATGGCTGTGTGGTTCTTAGGACTACACAAATGCAAGGTAATAAATTTATTGAACCACTAAGAAATTAAATAAATTGCAAGCTTTCATGGAGAAAATTCCACTTCATCAAGCTGGGCACCACTCCTTCATGACAGTGTAGAAAATTGTAGACAAGACTCTCAAAAATTCATGGCAGATGTCTGTGCCAGGTCTGCTTGCATGAGGTAAATCGAGATTAGATTGCAAATGTAATCTGTGGTGTTTGGTTTTGAGTACCATCCCTTGCAGCATGGTTGGAATTTGTCATCCCAAACTTCATCAATCATAATAGCTCATTCACAAGCTAGAAGTGCCTATGTGCTGATGAAACTTCATGGATGAAAACGTCACACTATTCAGTATCTGATCTGAAGAGAATCATAGTTCCCTCATACCTCTATCCAACCCTGGTCTTCCCAAGTTTTCTTCATTTCAGAAACATAATTGGGAGAAGTGGTGGTTAGTGATAACTGGGAGTCATGTTATTGTGAGTATTACAAAGCAGTTGAGAACCATAATCCTTTCCAATCTACCAGAGGCCACTCAAAGATCTTCTAGTAGATCTAGATATGTCTCTCATTTCAAACACAGAGAAAATAATTTTCACCTTTCCTTCTCAACAAGCAAGCTCCCATCTAGCACTGGGGCAAAAAAAAGGAAGCTTGTCTGGAACTTGGTCTAGTTTAGCCTCAAAGCCTTCTAATTTAACCTTTCTCCCAGGCACATCACAATGAGGTGTTTGTAATCTGTATAACAGCAAAGCATTGTTGTGTTTTGTTAAGAGTAGTTAATTGCTAATGATCAGGGGAATGTTCCTAATGCCCATTGTAACCAATGATCAATACAAAACAGATTTTACAATCACTTTGGTGGACAATTAGCAATTATTAGGAAGGGCTAGTATCTAGATCAAGGGTTCCCAACCTTGGGTCTCCAGATGTTCTTGGACTAAAACTCCAGCAGCCTTTGCCACTAGCTGTGCTGTCCAAGAACATCTGAGGACTGAAGGTTGGGAACCACTGATCTAGATGCATGTGGAAGATTGTGTACTTTTTCTTAGCAAGTTGTATGAAGAGATACAGCAATACTATGTTGCACTGGCAAGATATAATATTTCTTGTTGGAATAAATGCAAATAATTAAATGGAAAGAGAGGAAAACAAAACAAACAAATAGACTATGCCTCCCACAATACTTATTTTTAAGCACCAGTTAGACAACCCAAGAAAGCCCCAGGAAGGAAAAAACAAGAGAAATCTGCTAGCTTCACAGTACCCTCCCTGACCTACAGCATTGGAGAGGTGGGACCAGAGAAGGAAGGAAGGATCAGCAGAAGCAGGATGAGAGGAAAGAAGGAAGAGGTGGGCTGTGGGCTGGAATGTGAACCACATTATATCCAGTATGAATGGTGGACTCCTGAATCAATTCTGCAGCCCCTGACTGCAACTTCAAACATAACACAAGCTGTGAATCAAATTGATTGATTCAATGAATCACTCCAATCTGGCTTTCCAGTATAGTCACACTCTTAGTTTCTCTCTTGGTAAAAAGGAGATGAATGACATCTCAGAGAAGAAGACCCTCAACTCCTTATGTATTTTCATTGTTTCAGCTGTAACTTTCAAAGGTTCTGCTTTCAAATCACAGACGCTAGCAGACATACAAAACATAAGGCAAGTCCAAAGCTCAAGAGAGAAACAATTCCAAGTGACAATATTGGAATGCAATCTGCTACTTGGATTCTAAGAATTCACCAGAGTCACAGAATTTGAATGAATGTATGCTCACTTCACCTTTTGAAGAGGTTGCACCATTTAAAAAATCTAAATAAGGATTTATCTGGAATATTCAAGAGCTAGTTAAGGAAACAGCACTCAGGAGGGACACAAATAAATGGTTGCTATAGAAATGTATTCAAATGAACAGGGAAGGTATGCCAATGCTTTTGGCTGTTTGTACATACACATAAGACATTGACAATTTGAAAGAGTTACTTCTTTTTGCTACAACTTCCAGAATCCCCTAGTGGCCACATTTTAAACTACTCTAAAGGACCAAAGACTGAATATATGATAATTGTGTTTGCATCCTGAAGTTGCTTACACCTCCTTAAATGTTTGACATTATTTTGGGGGGGGGGGGGATGAAGAGAAGTGCAATTCATACACAGGCACACATATCATTAGATAGCACCTTGACATCATTGCTTCTATGTTGCCAGTTGAAGAAGGTCACAGAGAAGCATGGAAGGTGACTTTTAAAATGATTTAAAGAAAAATAAACCTCTTCCCCACCCCCCAGGCTCCCACAGAAGAATATAGAAAGAGTGAGGCAAGCTTCAACAAGACAAACATGAGGAAAACTTTATATATGTGTGCAGCATTGTATGTTCCTGTCTCTGTTGTAAATGTTGACAAGCAAGAGCATTACTGTACAAGACCACCTTTCAAGATGGAAGATGAAGAACTGAATCTCAGATTCACAGTCAAAAGTAGTTTGGCTGTTATCCAATGGTGGCATTACATGTAAGCATGACGGCTGCAGTTCTGCCCTTCGCACTGGTGAGCCTGAACAGCCAGAGGTTGGCTAGAACAGCACTTCCAGAGAGATTTCCTGATGCTGGAATAGTTGCTTGCAAACATGCACAGGTATCATGGAAAAGCTGGGAGATTTTGCTGGTTGTGCCATCTGAGATATCACAGCCCAATGATAAAGCCACAGAACACAGTCTACCATTAACGGTACACTTACGGGAAACATTAAAAGGAAAATTTTCTTCTCTTATTCCTTTTTATTAAAGGAAAAAAAATGAAAGCCTAATCCAATTGAATACAATAAGACTAATTCTTAAAGTTCTAACCTATTCATACTTACCACACATATGAAGTTCTCTGGCTAGTTGCACACCAGCCTTGAATTCAGATGTATTGGGATGGTTTTGAAGATTACTCTCTTCAGTTCCAGCTTTCATTGAATTACTTTACACAGTAAGTTCCAGCCCAGTGGTTTTCCACCAAGGCACTGTCAGTTCCAGTCATGCACACATCTTTTCTTTCATGCGTATAACCCACAAAGAAAGAGAGGACTTGCTTAGCAACTGATTCTCATTCTGGGGCAACTGAACTGTGCCAGACAGCATGCCTTTTTTTCAGTGAACTTAAGAGTTTTGCTTGCAATCCTGCTTTGAAGATCTGGAATCGAGTCTTCTCCCTTCTTTCTCTCTTGGGTCATTTGTATTGTCACCACTTTCCAGCCTTGCTGACTTTACAGCTTTGTCTGATAAACAAGTTCAAGAATAAAACTAGGTTGGGGAGAGAGAGAGAGAGAGAGAGAGAGAGAGAGAGAGAGAGAGAGAGAGATGTCAGGCTTCCAAAAGTGGAGATGCAAACCATTATAGCAAAATAAGGTCAACTAGCCTAAGCTATCCTACATGTAATACTTAATCAAATTATATACCTTTCTGGTTTTAATAAAAGGGAAGAAAGAAAAAACATGAAAGGTGCCAGGCAGCTTGCCTCCACCAGCATGCCTCCTTGGGATTACTTTTTGACACTCCCTCCCACCTATTTTTTTTTTTTTACATTTTCCCCATCTTTGGTCCTTTTCTTTCTTGAACTATTTTTGCTGTGTGCTTGCTGCCATGCTGGACTCAAAGAAGAGAAGAGCAGGCATCAAGTGGAGAGAGAAATCTCCCCGTATTCTTTGTGGTTTGAGTGGGTTGATTGCAGTGTTTACCTTTATTTAGATACTTTCTATTCTTGGTTTTTGGATGGGGAGCTGGGTGTTTTGAGGGGGTAGTTTTGTTCTGCTATTTTTCTTCTGCGTGTATGTGTGAGAGTGTTTCCCTGTTTGATTGGTTTTTTAAAATTGCTACATGGTTAAATTATTGTATATTGATTCTGTTAAAGGTGTATATTTGATTTTATTTGGTGGTAGTGATGGTTATTGGTTATAGTGTTGCCTGCTTTTGAAGTAAATTGATCCTCTGTTGCCTCACATGTACTTTTTTTGGAGCAGTTTTTATGGGTTCTTTTGTGCTTTTCTTGAACTAGCATCAGAAACAAATTATGAGGAATAACAAAATAAAATAAAGTAAAGGAGATTGTTGTTTCTTGTAAAAGAAAAGGACCAGTGCACAAATGCACACATCAACCAGAAAAAACCACCTGAAAGATACATACCCAAAAGAACCTGAAACAAAATGAAAAAAAGAATGAAAGCTTTTGCCATGTACTTTTCTACTGATGTGTTTCAGACATGTGTACACAGGCAGGGTTTTTCACTCCACCATATACAGGATTTTGGCCTTTAACATTACAGAAACATTTCCCAACATACTTCACTACTATATGTGTTCAAACCAAAAAGGCCTCCATGTTGCTAAACTTTTGAGTTATGCAAAAGTACTCTCTACAAGAATATTGTGGCTAGATCCATCTTTCTGTTTGTCTTCATGTCCCCCTTTTCCAAATATACAACTCTAACTGAACACATTTACAAAACTGAGATCATGTCCTTTTTGTTCAAGGATATGTTTTGACAGAGTGCCCATAAGTTAATAAACACTGCAGAAGATTAAACTGTCCTGTTGGTCATATAAGCCTTTGTTTTCAGAAACAATAGAAGCTTTCAGACACTGAGCTGCCTATGCTAGAGCAGCTGCTGAGCCAAGGCTTTGGCAGCATGGCTCTCTTTTGCCTCCCCCCCATGGATAACGTGAGATCTTAAGGTCTCACAAGCGCAGTTGGGCAAGAGAGGGGAATGCCAGGTTATTTAAGGGGCGTTTCCCCCTCTATCTGCCCTCTTCCTTTTCTGACGATGGCGAAGGAGAGATCTCTGCTGTGCGGTGGCAAATTCGACTGTTTGGCAATCAGTATCCAGGACGATTGTGGTGCTGGAGGAGACTCTTGAGAGTCTCCTGGACTGGAAAGAGAACAAACCTATCCATTTTGAAGGAAATCAACCCGGAGTGCTCACTGGAAGGACAGATCCTGAAGCTGAGGCTCCAATACTTTGGCCATCTCATGAGAAGAGAAGACTCCCTGGAAAAGACCCTGATGTTGGGAAAGTGTGAAGGCAAGAGGAGAAGGGGACGACAGAGGATGAGATGGTTGGACGGTGTCATCGAAGCTACCAACATGAATTTGACCCAACTCCGGGAGGCAGTGGAAGACAGGAGGGCCTGGCGTGCTCTGGTCCATGGGGTCACGAAGAGTCGGACACGACTTAACGACTAAACAACAACAACAATCCAGGAGGAAGGGAGGGCTGCATCGGCTCCCTCCCAGGGTTCCTTACTCTTACTTTATCTATTGTTTTACTTAAATTAAGTTTGTTTAAATTAAGTTTGTTTAATTTGGATTGTAACCAGGAAGACAAGAAGGGGGAGTGTCAGTGGCAGCGCGGCCTGTGCCGATCGCGCTCAGGCGCGAGCGGGCGAGAGTATTAAAAAGAAGAAGAAGAAGAGAAATAAAATAGATTACAGTGAGGCAGAGGCTGTCTGATCCGTAGGGGGTCCCAGGGCCGGCCTCAGGTTTGGACGCACTTTATTGCGGAGGCGCGGCTCAGGCCTTCAGGAGCAGCTGCTAGGCGCGAGCGGCTTTGCTCGGCTCCTAGGCTGCGAGTGTTTAATTCGAATTCTTCACACACACACACGGTCTCTTTCTCAATGGCTGGGCTTGTGTTCTAGCCCACGGAGAGTTTTTTGGTACCGAGGCCAGTACTTTACTGGTTTTGCGAATAGCAGGCCTGCATTGTTTTTTTTTTTTTAAAGAAAAAATAATTAAATTAAATTAAAATAAAATAAAATAGATTATTGAGTAACAATATTGACAAATATTACTGTTACTAATATTAAATAAAATAAAATAACATAAATTAAATACATTAAGATAATTAAATAAATTTAATATTATTATAATAAGTTAATTATAATATTATAATAAGTTAATTGGATATTGATATTAATCAATTAATTTATAACTAATAATTGGTAAGTGGAATAAATTAGATTAAAAATTTTAATTGATAAATAACCTACGTATTCATAATTTAATCGGAGCGTACCCAAATTAGGATAATTAATTAGTAAGTGGGTTGGTAATCAATTAAGGGGCAATAATCAAGGAATTTATGTTATGGTGATTGCATATTAGTTGGAATAGGAATAGTTATTAATGTTGGCATGGGCTGACCTGCTGGTTTTCACCACTTAGTCTGTCTTGGTAGTCTTTACAGAGGAGCATAGCTGTGAACATCAGCTGGTTCACCTCCATTGTTTTTCATAGATAAGAATCACTATCTGGTGTGGCACCAGTACTGCTGAGACAATCCTGAGCTCATATTCATCCTTAGTACTAGATTCATAATGGCATCTCGGAAGGGTCAGGGCAACAAGAATGGGAAACAGCCTGCCAAGAAAAGGCCAGTTCCCCAAGTGTCTCCTTCCCAATCCTCTTCTGACGAGGAATCCTGGCCTGTTTGGCAGCAATTGCAGGAAAAGATTTCTGCATTGGAAGCTGAGCGGCTGGCGAGACAAGTTCCGCAGCCATGTGAGGGGCAGACACGTAGGTCAGCCAGGGATGCCAAGAGCCACCATAGGGCTAAACTGAAGGCAATTGCTGATGATCTAATGGCTAGATTTGCTATTCTCGAGGTGGAACAGCAACCGGATGTGACACCCAGATGTGATGCAGATGGAGCTTCCACGACCCCTCGGCCTTGGCGTGCTGACAAGGGTAGAAGGTCATCAACCCCTGCGACCCCTGAACCAGCGACCACGAGCCAGGAGGGTCAAGACGAGGCAGATGAGGTCTGCCTTGACAGGAGTTATGCGCGAGATGAATCAAACATGGTGACCACTTCGTCAGGTGAGTCGGTTGTTGCACCGGGCACTTATTCATCGATCCCCGCTTGGCCTTGGGCTGGCGGTGGACAATTTAACTCCACAATATATACACCGTATGACACACAGAGTGGTAGGCCTCCCAACACTACATGGCCATGCTCCAGTCTGCATTTCGCTGGATGGGGCACAACATACCATCAGTTTACGTTACCAGCACAGTTTAACACTTCAGCTGGTGCGGGGGTATGGCCTTACCCGTCAGTTCCTGACACGGGTTACAACACCGTGCCTTTGCGAGCGTTGCCCTACGGTGACTACTCGATGCCCCTGGGAGATCATCTCACCCCGGCAACGCAAGAAAAGATATGAAAGGGTAAATACGTGGACATATTTGAATTACTGAACAGAAATGTAGAGAAGAAGGATCTTGACAAGGAGGACGATAAAGAGAAGGAAAGACGTAGGAGGAAGAAACCTGATAGGACATGGGCTAATTGGCTACCTGGGTTTCTGATTTACGCTGGGGTGATAGTCAAGGCTCAACCATGGAGAGCTCAATCTCTCTTTCAATACCTGGATTTAATTTATAGGGCTTATGTCGACTTTGCTGGGCAGGTGTGGCTTCATTATGATGAATCGTTCTGTATGCGGAGTGCGATTCACCCAAATCTTTGTTGGGATGAGCCCCTGCTGGGTCTGTGGCTTCAGCACATGACCCCTGCTAGACCCATTTTTGGAGACAGGTTCGATAGCAGACATTTGAATAGGAAAGTTTCTCTTAGACAGAACTCCCATGTCAGAGAGGGGCAGGCGGTTCAACCTCGTCTACTCCGTTGGGAGTACAACTCCAAGGGCACTTGTACCAAGAAACCATGCCAATTCAGGCATGAATGTTCTGCATGCGGAGGTCAGCACCCAAGTACATCATGCTTTAGGTTCGGGGCTCAACGCCAGAACAAGGGCACAGGAGGGGGTAAGAAACCCAACAGTGGCGGGGGTACTCCTGGAAAAGGGACCCAGGCCAATTAAGGTTAAAGTTTTGGAAGCATGGTTAAGTTCCTATCCCCGTAGAGAGGATGCTGCCTATCTCTTGGAAGGCTTTAAGTATGGATTTAGGATCCCGGCAGTGGGCGAGCGCAGAACATTTTTTGTGTGGAACCTCCGTTCTGTGTGCGGGATGGAGGGCGTTGTACAGGGTAAGATAGATAAGGATGTAAAAGAAGGAAGGGTGCTTGGCCCCTTCGCAACGACTCCTTTGGAGAATTTGAGGGTTTCACCTCTGGGTATAGTACCAAAGAAGGCCCAGGGTGAGTTCAGATTAATTCACCACCTGTCCTTCCCGGAGGGAGCGTCGATCAACGACGCTATCCCTCAGGAACTTTGTACCATGCGCTACACCTCCTTTGATGAGGCGGTTCGCATGGTGAGAAAGTGTGGTGTGGGGGCTGAGCTGGCAAAATGAGATATAAAATCAGTGTTTTGAATTCTGCCAGTTCACCTCCTGGACTTTAGCTTGTTAGGATTTCATTTTCAGGGATTCTTTTACATTGACAGAGCTTTACTTATGGGCTGCTCGGTGTCATGCACCGCATTTGAACGGTTCAGCTCATTTATCGAATGGAAGCTCAGGAGTAGGGTGGGCTGTAAATCTACGACCCATTATTTAGATGATTACCTTTTCTGTGGGGAAAGGAATTCAGAGAGGTGTAGATTCATCCTAAATAGTTTTCAATTGATGGCAGAGGAGTTGGGACTACCACTGGCAGAAGAAAAAACGGAGGGGCCAGCCACATCCCTCACTTTCCTGGGTATAGAGCTGGACACGGTGCAGCAGACATCACGGCTACCCGAAAACAAATTAACAGACCTTAGGATCAGGATAGCTGCACTATTGCAGAAACGAAAGGTGTCTCTACGTGAGCTCCAGGAGATTGTGGGACACCTGAACTTCGCTTGTAGAGTGGTAGCACCTGGACGTGCATTGCTGCGCTGGCTGTGCAATGCCATGAAAGGCCTGCAGCATCCATTGCATAGGACCAGAGTCACACATGGCATGAAAGAAGATCTACGCATGTGGAGTCAGTTTTTGGCAGGGTGTAACGGGATATCCTTTTGGAGAGGTGAGATTGGACTGAAAGCTGACTTTCAGGTCCATTCAGACGCAGCAGGTTCCCTAGGGTTTGGAATTTACTTTAGAGGAAGGTGGTGTGCCGGCTTGTGGTCTGATGAGTGGCATCAGAATGGCATTACCAGGGATTTGACATTCCTGGAATTCTTCCCAATAGTGGGTGTGCTTTGGCTATGGGCAGAGGAATGGTCAAACTCAGTGGTGCGATTTTGGTGTGACAATCAAGCGGTTGTTTGTATCATAAACAGCTTTATGTCACATTCAGAATGGGTCATGACACTGGTTAGAGCATTTACATTAAGGGCTCTGCAGTTTAACATACTAGTGCAGGCCCGACATGTACCAGGTATAGAAAATAGATTAGCTGATGCATTGTCGCGCCAACAGATTGAGCTGTTCAGGGAGCTAGACCCCGGTGCCAAGGAGTTCCCGGACGTTTTGCCCCCGGAGGTCTGGCAAATTGGTGTGAAGATGCAACAAGAGCAATAGGTTTGGCTCTGGCACTGAGGACAAGGAAAGGGTACTCGGCTGTGAGTATAGAGTTCCAGGAATTTAGGAAGATGGTCAACCTAGAGCCGGCTTGGCCAGCACCAGTTGAACATTTGCAACAATTTATCGTGCATCTGAATAGAAAGAGACTAGCACCTGGAACTATACAGGGCAGGCTGTCAGCACTTGCCTTTTATGCTAAAATTAATGGCTATCGAGATTACTCAGCGGATTACCACATTAAAAAGATGATTGAAGGATGGTCCAAAGAGAGGGGTAGTGTCCAGGATACCAGAGCCCCCATATCACCTGTGTTGTTAGAATGTGTTTGCAGGCAGTGGGAGCTCTTGTGTAGGGATGAGTACGAAATGGTCCTATTTAAAGTGGCATCATTATTGACGTTCTTTGGGGCCTTTAGGATTTGCGAGGTAGTTGCATCCGGAAAGAACGACAAGTCTAGGCTAGCTCTGCAATGGCAGGACGTTAGGGTTTAAGATGGGAAGGGGCAAATTTTTATCAGGCGATCCAAGGCTGCTAGGTAAGGGTGCCCAGCTCACCCTAGCACAGTGCAGCTTGGACAGCATCGGCCCTGTGAAAGCCACGATGGCATATTTGGAGGTGAGGGGACAGGACCATGGCTATTTCTTTAAGCATAGTGATAATTCGCCTTTGAGGAAGTATCAGTTTTGGAAATTGACGGATGTAGTGCTGGATAGGGTAGGCGTTCAAGGAATGAGGTTTGGCACCCACTCATTCAGAATTGGTGCAGCTTCCACCGCAGCAGCCCTGGGTTATAGCTCGGAGGAAATTAAGCGTTTGGGTCGGTGGTCTTCATCCAGTTATCGTAGATATATTAGAACACTCCCTAATGTCTAGGCAGGGGCCTGGTTTTTGTTATATCTCCGCAGGTCTCATAGAGTCGGCGAGGCGGAGGCACATTTTGATTGTGGGCCACAGTTATGTTTATTAGGCAGAGCGATATGCTGCTGCATCCCCATGGGGGAGTGACCTGGGCCTTGGAGCCAGAGCGCACGTCGCATGGAAAGGGCTGCGCAGAATGCTGTTGAGCCAGCTATGCAGGGTGGAGGCTTTCGGCCAGTCTCCTCCAGATTTGTTAGTAGTACACCTCGGCAGCAATGATTTGGCCAGGCATTCTGGTAAGGCGTTGATCCTGGACGTCATACACGACCTGAAATGGTTGAAGGCCAGGTACCCAGCCATGCATATTGTGTGGTCCACGATCATTCCTCGATTGGCGTGGAGGGATGCCAGGTTTTTCCTCTCCGTTAACACGGCACGCAGTCTGGATCAGTGATTGGTCACCAGAGGATCCGATTGGATAGGCCGGAGTTTTTTCGGAATGATGGAGTCCATCTCTCTGATTTGGATTTGGATGTCTTCTTAGAAGACATCAAGGGGGTTCTGCTTGTTGAGCTTGATCGGCTCGATGGCGGGCATGGGACTTAGCCAGGCTAGTCCCTATGCTGTGGCGGGTAGTGCGGATAAAAACAGGTTTTTTTCTGGTGAGTCCTGTTGCAAACTCAGGTAAGCTAACAGCCCATCGGACCTCCCAGCGCTGCGGATCATGCGATTACAGTGCTTGGGGGAAAGATGCGCTGGGCCACAACCGGACCAACAGTCAACAAGTAAAGATGGCTCAAGGTCCGGGGGTGGACAAATTGTGGCCGGCCAGGTTCTTGCTGTCTTTAAGACTGCGAGAACCTGGGGCCGGGGACTCACCCAATTGTTGATTAAGGGGTACTTTGAGACCTCTGCAATTTACCTGTTTCCGCACTATGGCAGGCCCCCCTTTGCCAAAGGATGGCAACATTGAATTATGATCAATAAAGTGTGGCCCGTGTTTTAACCCATGATATTTGTCTTGCGTCTTTATTCCGGGGTGGGGAGGGCAAATTAATTTTGCAAGGTTCAGAGGCTCAGGTTGCAAGCCATATACATCTCCTGCTAAAGCTTTCAGGAATGGCTTTTCTTTTTTAGCTAGAGAAATGCCATCCAATCTAACAATAATAGTTTTCTTATTGATATCCTGTGACTCAGGTGTTTGAAATATATTAGCCCAGGTAATGTCTTCAAAAGCACTTTATGAGCACCTCATGCTAGCTGCAGAAATATCCTTCCCAATGTATTTCCTTTATGCTTTTGCACAAAGTTAGTTTTTGTGGCTGCAAGTCATTTCCAATCCTTTGTATATTCATGGCTCAGTAATTTCATGGTGGCTCCATTTAAGTGACTAGTGGTTATAAAAATATTTACTCAGCAGTTGCCCAACTTTGAAGTGTTAACACTCCATTGGTAATATGGTCCATTTGCAGACTTTTTATTTTGTAAATATGACATTAGGGAGCATTGGACTTTCATAGACGCAATGGGTTTGCCATCATTACTCAGAACTCACAGAACATAGACAGCAAAACAAAGATACTCCAGCACTTCCCTGAAATTACCTAGACAAGCTTTGAGAAAATGATGTCAAAAGAAAATGCTTAATATCATTTTAAGACAGTGTGTGTGAGAGAGTTAGTTGGAATTCTGCCTAATGAACACACCCAGTCCTGAAGGGACTGTTTGGGTTTTTACCAAAGTAACTTGAGTATGTAGGAAGCTGCCTTATACTGAGTGAAACCATTGGCCCATCTAAGTCAATATGGTCAACTCAGAGTGGCTCTCAAAGATTTCAGGCAGGGTTCTCTCCTAGCTCTATCTGGAAATTTCTGGTGGTCTCCATTCCAAGGAACAACCAGGGCTGACCTGCTTACCTTTCAAAATCTGACAAGGAATCTCTGAGCTTGCATGCTTCATTAAGATCAGATCACAATATACCATTCATATTGTGATTGAGTTGTTGGTGCCCATCATTGGACTGTGGTTCAGGATTGTGCTGTGGTGGTAAAGGCCCATCCAGGAACAGGGCAGGTGTGCTTCTCCAAACTTTGGTTTTCCTCCAAGTTCATTGTGGAAAGTGTTCCCTTAGCTTCATAAACATCAGCAGTGAAGATCATTGGAGTGAATACATTGGATTATGCAGATTTCTAGCTATTACAGACTCTTCCATTCAACTCACACATATGGTGAAGGATGATGTTCTCTCTAAAAAAACTAAACTGAGAATAAACCTATTCAGGTCTAGTTTGCATGTATGGCAGAACTGAGTGATAATGCTTTTCCTTAACCTTGCAGCTGCAAACTGCCTGTGGGAATTATACATAATGGCTCCAAAAATTTCTCAACAGCAAAACATCTCTCCCTGTGTATAGAAAAGTAGCATATATGAATGAAGACTAGTCTGAATTCTTTTCCCCAATATGCTGTTTTTCTTAATTCTTGTTTTCTTTTCATTTAGGGACATTTCTCATGTAGAACCATTGAAACATGAATCCTGCTTCCTTCATGTTCAGAAATGCCACAATGGAATAAAGTGTTAACAAAGTTTTATACATGATTCTTACCGCTAAATTAGCAAAAGGTGCTGATTCTACCCATATGTACCTGCCTAAATGTTGAACACTACCAGCAAAATTCTGGCAAGAATTCTTCTGAATCAATTTGGAGAGAGACCTCTTACAAGAAATGCAAGGTTGCTTCCGTAAGGAATGAGGGACTGTTGACATGACCTTTGTCATTTGACAACTACAGTGTCAAGAGCAGCATATCAACCGCTACACAACATTCATAGATCAGAATAAAGTTTTTGACATGGTGTGCAGAAAAGATATATGGAAAAACACTAAGAAATGTTAATGTCCTCAGAAATTCACACATATTACTTGAGAACTCCATGATGGTACACAAGCTCACATTGTCAACAACAGTGTCCTCTCTGATCCCCTTCCCTTTACAAATGGTGTAAAACAAGGCTGCGTTCTTGCTCCAACTCTGTTCTGCCATGTTTTCTGTCATGCTCTGGGGTGCTTACAGGGAACAAAACCCTGGTGTCAATCTTCAATACCTCAATGATGGGAAATGGTTCAGTCTGCAGCATCTGCAGGCCTAAAGTCTGATCTTCACAATGTGTGCACTTCTAGCAGCAACCACACTTCTAGATATACAAAGAAGCCTTAATCTATTTTCCTCTGCTGTAACAGAGGATAATAGAGACTGTTTTGGCCTGAAGAAGATCCATACTGATGAGATGGTGGAAATGTATGAGTCTGCTCCAGGTGTACCTTATGAGGAACCAGTTCTGAAGGCATAGAAGCACACCCTTTCTGCAGTGGATATGTTCAGATATCTTAGTATCATTGTCTCCCAATGCATTCTCATTGATGATGAAGTGACCTTGTGAATCTCTAAAGCCAACACTGCCTTTGGAAGATTTATTTATTTATTTAAAATATTTTTATCCCACTTCACTCCTTAAGAAGGACCTAAAGTGGCTTACATCATTTAAAGATGCTATTGAAAGCTAAAAACAGTAAGTATACAAATACTGAAAAGGATTGAATAGATACCATACTAAAAGACAGTAATCAAAAGCAATGCCACAAACACATTCAAACAGTAAGGCCCTACCATCCATTTAAAAATCCCACTCAGGCAGCCAGTCATTAAGAGAAAGCTTGCCTGAAGAGAAAGACAGCAAAAACAGGGCTTGTATAACATCCTGTGGGAGGGAGTTCCAAAGTCTGGGAGCAGCAATGGTGATGGCCCTCTCCCATGTCCCCACCAAATGCTGCTGTGAGGGTAATAGGATAGAGAGACTTTGATCCTCTGTGTGGAACTGATGTGAATAAATATTTCCATTTAGCTGAAGGTGGGTGAAGCTGTTGTTCTATCCTCTCTATTGTGTGAGTGGAGACTTAGACTATCAACACCAAGCAAGAAAGCTCAATCACATTCCTCTTACCTGTCTCAAGAGAATTCTCAATATCAAATGGCAGAATAAATTCCCTGACACTGAAGTCCAGGAGCAAACACAGATCACATGTATTTTTTCAGTCTAGAAGCAATAGCTCAGTGACTTAGGTCTCTGGCTGCAGAGACAGAGTCTGGACGTTCAGTTCCCCACTGTGCTTCCTTGAGAGGGGCTGGACTCTATGATCCATAGGGCCCCTTCCAGCTCTGCAGTTCAAAGGTTATTATTATAACTTCAGTGGGTTGGCCATGTCATCAAGGTGTCACATGACTGAGTTCCAAAACATATTTCTGCTGAGATCTTGTTTCAGGTGCTTGACTGCATGGTGGAGAAAAGAACACAACTTTGTAGGAATTTAATGTTATTGACGATGGCAACTGAGAAACTCACTCAAGACCCAAATGTCTAGAAAAAGGTCATCAAACAAGGGGCTGAAAATTTGAAGGGAAAAAAGAATGAGGTTATCCACCAAGGAAGAGGGAATTGAGAAAGCAAGGGGTTGTCATCTCAACAGCCCAATGAGTCCAGGATCAACTAGTCTGCCCCCACTGCTTCCATATTTTCACGTCCATCAACATGCTACTGCTCAACCTTAACTAATCACTGCTTTTCTGTGTGTGATGAATCTCATGGAAGTGGTCTTCTTTAAAAATAAAGTTCAAATTATATATACCTGCCTAACTAGTAATATTTGTTTACCTCCTCCGTGTCTCACCAGAATGTGCACAGAGCTCCCTTGGCTGTAGTGCCTTCCTTGCAGAACACTTTGCCCTTAGAGGCCTTAGTGGCAAGTTCAAACTGGTCTGTGGTAATTACAGGCCTTTAATTTGCTGTTTTCTTATTTTGTTTTTTCTAATTGTTAAATTGTTCTAAAGTGCTTTAAAAATATTTAGTTGCTTTAATACATTTAAACTGTATTGGTTTCTTTTAGTGTGATTTTCCTGGTTTATCCTCCCCTATGATCTGTTGACATTGGGTGGGTTATTTATATCTGAATATAAATAAACAAATGAATACATAAATGAATACATGTTCTACAAGATAATGGAGTCCTCTCTCGTGTGTGCATGCACACACATATACACACAAGATTAACATAGCTACTATTTGGAAATTGACTTATGGTATCAACCAACTCAAAACAAAGTACAACGTGTAATTTTGAAGGTGTTAAAACAAGAACCATAGTCACAAATGACATTCTGTGATGTTCTGTTCTTCTGGTTCTTATTTATAGTGTGAGTTATTTGACTCTTCAATCATATGGTCAGATCCAAGCGAGAGACAGCAATGGTAATGTATCTGAGATCCCGCATGACTGTGCATACAGACATCGTATTAAGTGACATGAACTAGTTGTACAAAAGCAAATAACAGAAGATTGAAATAACATAAACAGTGTGAGAAAATCTTAACAATACATTTTACCAAGCATTTGAAATATAAGCCAGTATGACTATAGCCATCTTTGTATTTAAATTTGAGCTAGTTAAAATGGATTTATACCACTTCTTTTCCTCATGCTGTGGACCTCTTTCTTGTACAAAACACAGGTCTGAGATACATTAGGAGATGGTTTAAATTGATGCACTGAAATTCCCAACCTATTTGATAAGGTCAGGAAGGTTATTTATGATTATATATACATATTCAGGATCATCACATTTCCTTGGTGTTAAAATCACACCTCCTTTATCATTCTTCCTGCCAAAGAATTTTTTTAATCTTCTGTTAAAAATAATATGCATCCTTAGACTGCTACATGTAATTGCTTCCTGCGATAGCAACTACATTTTAATAATCTCATTAAATATAGAAAAAGTCTAAACACCAGCAGCATCTTCCTCACTGTAATTTTTTTCCTTTTTCTGTAATGCCAGCTGGTAACTTTTTATTGCCTGACATCAACTACAGGGAAACATTGCAGGGAATGACTCTTTAATTGACACAGAACCTTGAATTCTGTAGATTCTTTCAGCAGGCAGCAAGCAATCCAAAGTGAAGGCTCTGCCTTTGAAAGAAGAGCTGGGATACAAAAAGGTAGAGCAGTTAAATAAAAGGAAATGAAAACTTGTAAGAGAGTGCTGTGGTTATTCTATAGTTTTTATCACATAACAGAGAAAGGCAACTGCCCTCTGTGGCAAATGTTGGGATAAAGGGATGCTGGCAGGGAGTACCCTTCCCTCTCCACAGTTCTTTCTGACTTTCTGCTAGTCTACTGCTCTCAGAGGTGCTGGACGAGGCTATCCAGTGGTAGCAGCTGAAGAAAGATCCATCTGCCACTCTGAGTAGATTCTGTATCTGGAATGGTGGGGAGAAGCAAATTAATTCATAGTGAGAGGTGATACCACACGTTGTTGGAGATGTATATGCATTGAGAACTTTATGCTGTTCTGTCTAGAGTTGATGGTAATTTCATTTGTGTTTACTGCCTCCTGTGTTGTTATTCTGTCCTATAAAATTGTTGTTTTTATTGTGATGGGTTAGCAGAACAAGCAGCGGTAAGCAACCCCACATGGATTCAGCCCTTGAAAATTAGAAGGGTTAGTAAAGCACCCTTTTTCCTTTGGAAAGAAATCATATCCAGACTTATTATAGGGCAACAAGAAAGCTAGTGCCTATTAGATACTTTAGCAAGATAGGAAAGACAATAGGAATCCTAATTCTAGCTAACTGAGGTGGATATGCAGTGAGCCATGGCTGCCTCCCCATATGCCATGACTAAAGATGGGCATGAACCAACGTTTTGGTGGTTTCGTGTGGTTCGTTTTCTGGCCAAACACCTGATATGTGGTTTGGTGCCCTGCCCCCTCCAGCAGGTGCCCCCTCAGCAGCAGCACCCAGAGGAGGCAGGGCAGGGTGCTGCCAGCAAGTGGCTGACTGCTGGAGGGGGCGGTCACCAAACTGCAGATCAGGTGTTCAGCCAGGAAATTAACCACACCGTGCCCATCTCTAGTAATGAACAAAGCAAAATGCCTCCTTTGCCAGAGACAGTCAAATGGGAAAGGTGAATAGGCAAAGAGGCATCAGCAATCTAAAATACTAGGCTGGGTTGAAGTAAGGTCAGCATAGGTTAAAACAGTTAAAGGATATTCTAAGAAACCAGAGGACACCCTCCTTTGTCTAGCTATTCATTCTCTTGCAAAGACATCCATCTTTTATAGTGTAAGCTGGGTTGTACCCACTTACAGGTACAACTCAGCAGGATGATGGTTTCACTGCAATTTTACAACTTTTTTTTTTAAGGGAAATTTTTCATGCTGCTTGCCTTTGGCCTTATTCATTCTCTTCACATCCCTAATGCAAAAGTAAAGTGAGTAAATAGCATTTCACTATAAATAAGAGCAGGCCATATAATTACTGTTTGAAATGTGTACTGTCTCCCTTCCCCAGTCCCTTCACTGGCACTAAGTATTTTGTTTCCTTGCTATTCCTCTCAAAGCTATACAAAATATGATATTTTTATCTCATGCCTAAATTACAAAACTTGGGGGAGGGGATGACTGAATCATTGACTGAAATCAATTCTATAGAGGGGTGCGACAACCGAGAAGGCCCTTCCATGTGTGCCAGAAGGCTATGCTCTTTTGGGGCACTGCAAGCAGAGTCTGCCCTGCTGATCTTAAATCCTGGGAACATGAGAAGATATTCTTGCTAGGACTTCAATCCTAAACTATTTAAGACTTCAGATCTTAGTACTAGCACTTGAGCTGGACTGAATGGTGCAAATTTTCATATGACAAACTACGAAAGTGAAGCCCTACCACTACTACACCATCACTATTGCCACGGGGGTGGTGATATTCTGGTAGAAGCCAAGCATGGGTAGGGGGCATCCTACACTATGGAACTGCAGCATTGATTCCCAAGTCGGGAGACTTCCTACTCTGCATGGTGAATTTGGCCTTTTTTTCCTTCCAGTAGCCAAGGATGTCTATAGGGATGAAAATTCTTGATTGTTTCATCCTTGCTGGCAAGGAGGAGGAATTCCAACATTCTTCTCATCATTGACAAGGATACTGAGTAACTCCCCTGGGCTTTCAACAGAATACTTCAACTGGAAGAAAAGAAATGCACACACCTCTCCAAAAGTGAAGTTTTGTGGGAAATTGCCTGGGTTTTACACCAAATTGCACAATTCACAAATTGTGTGAATTGCACAAAATTAGAGTGACTGCTGCTTTCTTTGAGAATCTGAATTAACGGATGGGTTGCTGGCATCTTTCTTAACAGGCAGCCAGTCTTTCTGGGCTTGCTGTGTGTTTGTGCCTTTCTTCTGAAAGTGAAAACAGATGAAAGACACTTCACACAAACTACAGAGGTTTTGCGGGAGGAAGAGTGCCATGTCTTGCTCTCAGCAGGAGGTGTTAACTCCTGCTGTTCTTTAAAATTCTTCACTGAGGTGTCTGATGTTTTGAGGCAGCCTTAAATCAACAAGACTGAAAAAAAATTAATGAGTAGTCATTCCATTCCTAAGTCTATTCACTGGTGTTCACTCCTCCTTTTGAAATCAAGGAGCTCAGCTCTTCTTGCTAATGTTTTCCCATCTGCGGTCAAGAATTAGAGCTCATGTGAGATGAAATTGCTTTGTTGTCTTTCTGCCTACTATAAGTCACTATTTCTTCTTGAAGCATACCCTTTTTTAGCTTCAGCTATAGTGTTACAAACATGACAGCACTGCCATGATGCTTTTGACCCTCTTCCCACTTTACACTGTTGGGTTTTCTGTCATATCTCTCACACTTTGTGCAGGTATGATACTTGTTGGGGAGCAATTAGGGGACTGATCAGAACACTGCCAAGTGAATATTTGGTGGTGAAGCTTCATTTATATGAAGAGCTTTGTCTGTGCCTTATTTTTTCTCTGTATTAAATTCATTATTGACATCATACAAATATTGATATAAGTATGCAGAGGGATGCAACAATCTGTCTCATTAGCATGCATGCCCAATGCACACTCATAGAGAAAAGTGCATACCCAGGAGCCATACACGATGAAAAACCTGAACCAACTGATTGGTACATTATATTTTATGCAGCAGCTGGGTCCCATCATGCATGCCAAAATGGACTGAAGCATTGTGAAGATTTCCTTCTGGCTGGGTGCTGAACTCTCTGGTCAGTTGTGCCAAAAGGATGGGAGTAAGAGTCACAACGATGACATTCACTTCCACTTATACACCCAGTGCTTGTATTAGTCTGTAACATATTATCATCCCTCATTAAATTCATATTTATTTCTAAATTGGCTATATGTACTTCTGGATTTTCCCCTCTCATTGCATAAAAAAGAGCACCATGCTACTTTGCAGCTGCAGTAAACTGAATGCTCTTGGGGAAAAGTCCTAGAAATTACAATACTATTATTAATTTTAAAAAATGAGTTGTTGTGTGGGTTGTATTTAAGGATCTTTGTTGAGAATCAGTAATGTAGAATGAGATGCTGAGTTAACAGTCTATACTAGTTGCAAATGTAATTGTAAATAAATATTTTATATGATGCAAAGACATGAGTATTTGATGATTACATGCCATTAAAGCACAACCAGTTTTGTTGGTACTACTATCTGAAGGGTTCTCATGTAAATCACACAGTTCCCTAAGATGTGATGGCCAGACAAATACATTTTATTAATAAAACAGTTCCTTTATTGATAACTCTCAAAAAAATTTTATGGTTTTAGTCACTGAGACAATATCATTTGATCCGGCATGCTAATTAAATTGAATGAAAGAGCCAGCGTTCACAGTTCAGAAAGAAATGGTGTACATGTATATAATTAGAATGCCAAGACTTTCTGAGGTCAATGCTTCAGCTGTAGAAATATAGAACTTAAGCAGCTGCCATTAACACAGAGCACTGTGGGCAAACTCTTGGTTGCAGCTGAGCTATTTGGAATAAACATTGAGAAATATACTTTTGCATATCGAAGTGGCTGAAAACAAGTTACACTACCTGGATGCAGGTTTCCTGTTTGCAATTTCAGAATTTAAATTCAGTTTTTGAAATTGTGAAAATATAGTTTTACAGATACAAGGCTAAATCCCAGTTAGAGTAGACCCATTGAATCAATGGGACATAAGTGTCAGCAACTTCCATTCCTTCTGTTGGTCTGTTGTGGCCAAGCATAACAATTGGATCAAGGACAAAAATCATGTAGGTGACTTTCAAGGCAATAATGTTAATCATCAAGTTGCCAAATTCAGAATCTGACACTTGTTCTTTATTAGAAGAGACCAAAATGGTATGGAAGAGTAGCAATGCATAAGATCTTATTTTTGTCAGGAAGGACATACTTTTATTTCTGGACACATGGAGTAGGCATCCTTCAGTCTCGAGAGACTATGGTAACATGCTCTGAATAGAGGTCTTGGAACAGTGTCTAGTGTGGCTGAGAAGGCCAATTCGAGAGTGACAATCCCTTCCACACTGAAGACAAATACAATCTGTCCCCTGTCCAGCTCCCTGATTTTGCTGGTTTTGGGACTGCCTCTTTGCCTTGGCCTGCTGAACAAGTGCCTCTTCAAATTGGGAGAGGCCATGATGCACTGCCTGCCTCCAGGCTGAACGCTCAGATGTCAAGGTTTCCCATCTGTTGAGGTCCATTCCTAAGGCCTTCAGATCCTGCTTGCAGATATCCTTCTATCGCAGCTGTGGTCTCCCTCTGGGGTGCTTTCCCTGCACTAATTCTCCATAATCATTTGGAGATCTTTTGGAATCCAACCGTCAGCCATTCTCACGACATGCCCAAGCCAACGTAGATATCGCTGTTTCAGAAATGTAATGTATACATGCTAACAATTCCAGCTCATTCCAGGACTACACCATTTGGAACTTTGTCCTGCTAGGTGATGCCAAAAATGCTACACATGGAGTAGGGCCCATACAACTTGGGCTCCACCAAGGTGAACACTACCTAACTGCTGCTTAATACACTGTTTGTGAAGTCCCATTCAGACATCAAAAACAGGTGCATTCTTGAAATTCTAGTTTGTGTTTGTGTATACTCAGTGAACTGTGTTTTATTTGATGGAGCATGGGTTGTACAGTCCCACCCATATACAGTATCAGTGCAATGTTTGGAGAGGTGGAGAATCTTGGAAGTTACAAGATGCAACACTCATGTAAGGAAATTCCATGGCCTTACAAAACACGGCAACCTTCCTGCTTTGAATAGGGTATTCTCTGTAGTCTTTTGTTCTCATTAATTAACCAGAGGGAACCCTGGACTGTTTCTCTCTGGCCTGTTCTGAATAATTAATGAGGAGGGAAAGAATTATATCAAGAAGGTGCAAGGATGCCAGGCCCAGTAGGCCCAAGTGAATAGCCAATCAGAAGATTCTAGAACCCCACTTAAAGCCTGTGTAATTCAGAGAGTTAGCCCATTCTCAAGTAACTCCATGTATATTGAATTTACTTTATTGTCATTGTACTTTCATACAACGAAATCGATGCCATCTCCAGTACACATAATAATAAAACACACAAGAACATAGCATCCATAACATGATAACATAGCACATTACACATGAAACACATCCCTCTCATTCACATCCACATCCTTCACATTCAATTTCCCATTGCACATAGGTGTGTGATCAAAGTCCTATGTCTAATGGACCACAGCTGTAAATTAATTAAATCCATATGCAACTGTTTTATACAGGTTGCATTAGGGATGGGAGAGGCACTATTGTGAAGTCAAAATTTCTCTACTGATTTTCCTTTTGAGGCACAGGAATACAGTTTTAATTTGTTTCAGTGTTTCCTATCCCCAACTCCTTCTGCCCCATATCCCCTTTAAAAAAAGATTTACTGGAAGAGCATATTTTTACATTAAATGTCAAACATCCAGAATCCAGAAGCCAAAATATAAACAATAACAGAAAATATAGCTGTTTTGAATTCCTCATGGTGATACCCTGATCCAGTTATTATATCTTACCTGCCTATGGGAAGATGATGGGTTTGTGTGCTTTGCTGCCCTAACCATTTTTCAACAAATATACAGGGCCTCAACCAGTTTTCCCACAATTGTGTATCTAGGAAATAATATTGGCTCCAATTTTACAAATAGCGACCTTCACTGATAACAAGAACTAAATGGACACAAAACATGGATTCATCTTTTGTATCACTGTACTTTCTAGAAGAACTCTGCCTGCCTATACATCAACCATGCTTGGTTGTGATTTGGAATATACAAAGCAGAACATAGCCAAAATCCAATTTCTTCCATACAGCAATGTAAATCAAACCGTGTAAATCACAGTGGCAAATTGCCACTAATCAAACAACTGACAGTTGCTGACTGCCAAGCCATGTGACTGGTACACAACAAGGCATACAAGCTTTGTTTTCTTAAGTAGCAGCAATTCAATGCAGTGATTTGTGTTTTCTGGATTATGCTATCATATGTAAGCAGTAGGATCCTGGCCAACATCATGGTAGCTAATGCAACTACATTGTTCAAAATTGGTTTTAAAGAACTCTTCCTCCAAAAGGCCTAGTATATATTTGATTATTAATTTTGTCTGGAGACACCTATCCCTGAGAAGTGGATTTCAGAAGTATATTCATATATATCTGTCTTTTCTAGTGCCTGCCCAGCTGAACACATACGGCTGTTGTTCTTGCCTGATAATTTCTATCTTGCTATGCCTGTCTCTTAACACACACCATTCCTAATCCCAGTTTTGCACATCATGTGGCTCAAGTGGCAATAGCTTCGCCACAGCCCAAGGATGATTCAAGCTGTCAGCTGACTTTTCATCCTAGCCCCCGGATGAGTTGCAAATGCAGTACTCTCAGCAGGGAGCTTTCATTCCTGCTTCTTTACCTGATCTGGGAAGTTAATTAGTTAAGGAAGCCTGCAGTGCATGAAAATACAGGGACGTCTTACCTCAGTGGCGCTAGGCTCTCATTAAAATTACATGTAGTATTTTTAAAGCATTTTGCTATCCCCGTTACTTATACCTATCAACATTCTGTGGTTTGTGAGGTCAGGTGTGCCTTTAGTACACTGACATCTGCCGTAAAGGAGGCTTTTATTCATGTTTATATTAACGGCAGAATTTTTAATGCGTCTCCACAACAGCCAGAGATGTGTGTGCAGTAATGCTTGAATTTGCTTTTACCCTGCAACAAAAACATCAAGAGGAACACAGCATCTTCCAGATTTAGGACTGTCATTTCCAAAGTCATTACAAAGCCACTACTGTTTCAGGATGCTTTTTTTGCAGCCAGACCGTGAATAAAGTGCAATTGTCCATTCCATCTGACGTTATCCCATACCAGCCATAATAATCAGAAAGCTTTAATGTATTTCATAGATTGACTCCTTTGGACGAGAACTACTCAAGTGCCAAGGGGGCTACAGTTTAGTGTAGGGAGCAAATTGCACTGAACTCAATCGGCCCACTTAAAGGCATGCTTAAGGACATGCATAATTTTGATATTATTAAGGATATTATTAACCTTAACAATAAGGATGCTGGATATGTCAGTAGTATAGATACCTGGCTGTGGAGCCAGAGGTTGGGAGTTTACTTCCCCACTGTGTCTCCTGTGAGTAGAGACAGCCTGTGTGGCCTTGGCAAGCTACACTGTCCCAGGGCACATCCAGAAGAAGGGAATGGTACACCACTTCTGAGTACTCTCTACTTGGGAATAGATCACCTTGATGAAGCAATTTTATGTCTGGCAGCAAAGAGCTCCAGCATCAAAGAACCCAGTCTCCTACCATGTTTATAGTAGCTGGGAGTAAGTGAAGCAAAATCTGGGACTCTGTATGGCTTTAGCAAACTCACACAGCTAATTGAAGTTCGCTGCACTGCAATACATAGAACAATGCAGATTACAATAAAAGAGAAGTCTGCAATACACACTATAATGTAGACTTATCCTTTATTCTTTGTATTCCTCCAATTCTGCACAGTTAGAGAGAGAGAGAGAGAGATCAGCAGTAAACATGTGCATCATTATAACCTAACTGATAGGGTAGTAGATAGAATTTCTAGGTCTACTTTAAGAAAGGTGTAGAGCATAATTTTGTTGATGTAATGCACATGGTTCATTCCAGTTATATTGATGTTCTACACTCTTGCAAATACAATACCACCTCATTGTCTCCCCCACTGAATCTCTGTCACACAATATTGCTGGCAGGACCACCTTTGAACTTGCTCCTATCCCTAGCAATAGAGTTTGTGGTCAACCTCCTTCAGTGGCTATTTGCATGTAATGCACATGGAATATAAAAATACACACTGTTATCTGGGGAACACACTGCCACAAAATGTAGTGCTGATTGCAACCTGAATGGCTTTTAAAAGGAATTGGATCAGTTCATGGAGGTCAGGGCCATTAATAGCTGTTAATTAGGGTGCTATGTATCATCTCCAGTATCAGAAGCAATTTGTATCTGTATTTCAGTGACTGAGGAATGTGGGATGGAAGATGCAGTACTCATATCCTTCTGGTGCACTCTTAATTGGCAGCTGGATGAACAGTGTGGCCAGTATTATTGCTACTCTCAGTTAGAAAGTAGGCCCATTGAATCAGGTACTGAATGGTAAGTCAACACATAAATAAATCCCCCTGAATCAATGGGTCTACCAATAGGATACTACTTCTCTATACAAACAGAAAGTTATTGCCCACCCTACTCCGGAATAAAGACACGAGACCAGAATTATGGATAAAACATGGGCCACACTTTATTGAAATAATAATTGTTGCCATCCTTTGGCAAAGGGGGGTCCTGCCATAGTGCGGAATCAGGTTTAAGCACAGAGGTCTCAACGGACCCCTTAACCAACAAATGGGTGAGTCCCTGGCCCCAAGTTCTCGTGGTCGTAAAGACAGCAAGAACCCGGCCGGCCCCAATTTGACCACCACCGGACCTTAAGCCACCTTCTCCTAGTTGACTGTTGGTCCGGGTGTGGCCCCAGTGCATCTTACCCCCCAAGCACTGTAATCTCACGATCTACAGCGCTGGGAGGTCAGATGGGCTATAGCTTATCTGAGTTTGCAATGGGACTCACCAACAAAACCTGTTATATCTGCACTACCTGCCACAGCATAGGGACTAGCCAAGCTAAGTCCCATGCCCGCCATTGAGCTCACCAAGCTCCAACAGCAGGCCCCCCCCTTGATGTCTTCAAGGAAGACATCCAAACCTCGTTCGGACAGATGTACCCCATTGTTCCAAAAAAACCAGGCCTATCCATGCAGATCCTCTGGTGACCAATCACCGATCCAAGGCCACTGCAATCAGCTCTGCAGACTACCCTGCTAACACTACTTCGTGCAGCGTTAGCATGCCAAAAATGCCTCTCATCCATTCAATATGGGCTCTGGCTCCCAGGCCCAAATTGCTTCCCCATGGGAATGCAGCCATGTAGCGAGCTGCCCAAAAAAACATAACTGTGGCCCACGATCAAGACGTGCCGTTTCCTTGCCTCCACCATGAGACCTGCGAAGATAAAAAAGAACAAGGCCCCTGCCTAGCCATTACGAAGTGTCCTAATATACCTACGGTAGGTGGATGAAGACCACCGTCCTATCCGCTTAATTTCATCTGTGTTGTAGCCTAGGTTCGCTGCAGTGGATGCTGCGCCAATTCTAAAGGAATGTGTACAGAATCTCAATCCCTGTACACCCACCTTGTTTAATGCAACATCAGTCAATTTCCAAAACTGGTATCTTGTCAATGGAGAACCGTCCCTATGCTGAAAGAAATATCCTTGCTCCTGCCCCCTAAACTTCACATATGCATCTGTGGCTCTGACCGGGCAAATATCTTCCATGTGACAATGCGCCAGTGTAATGCTAGATCCCCTACCTTGCTGATTGGCCTTGGATCGCCTAATATGAATCTGAACCGATCCGTCCACTACCCTAACGTCCTGCCATTGCAGCACTGCCTTGGACGTGTCCCCCCTTCCAGAAGCGACTACCTTGCTAATCCGAAGGGCGCCAAAAATGTTAATAGGGACGCTGCTTTAAATAAAGCTGTTTCATAGGCGTCTCTACATAGAAGTTTCCACTGCTTACAGATGCGTTCCAACAACGCAGGTGATATAGGGGCCCTAGTATCTCTAACTCTTCCCCTCTCTTTAGACCACCCTTCAATCATTTTCTTGATGCGGTAGTCGGATGAATAATCCCGATAACCATGAACCCTGGCATAGTAGGCAAGCACCGACAATCTACCTTGTATAGTTCCGGGCGCCAGTCCCTTCCTATTCAAGTACACAATAAATTGTTGAAGGTGTTCCACTGGAGCAGGCCAAGCCGGCTCCAGATTGACTAATTTCCTAAACTCCTGAAACTCTATACTCACAGCCGAATAACCTTGTCGTGTCCTTGGTGCCAGGGCCAAACCTATTGTTCTGTCCACATCTTCACACCAATTTGGCAAACCTCTGGGGGCAGGTTCTCCGGGAACTCGCTTGCACCTGGATCTAGCTCCCTGAACCGCTCGATCTGTTGGCGCGACAGTGCATAGCTAAGCTATTGTCTAAGCCTGGGACATGTCGGGCCTGAACCAGAATATTAAATTTCAAAGCCCGCAATGTGAAAGCCCTAACTAGCGTCATGACCCGATCTGAATGCGACGTGAGGTTGTTTATGATATAAACAACCGCCTGATTGTCGCACCAAAACCGCATGACTGATTTCGCCCATTCACCTGCCCAGAGCCACAATGCTTCAACTATAGGAAAAAATTCCAGGAATGTTAAATCCCTGGTAATTCCAGACTGATGCCAATCTTCTGGCCACTTTTCGGCACACCACCTGCCTCGAAAATAGATTCCAAAACCTAACGAGCCTGCAGCATCCATGTGGACCTGAAAGTCAGCTTTAAGTCCCAAATCCTCTCTTCAAAAAGATACTCCATTAAATTCAGCTAAAAATTGATTCCAGACCTGCAAATCCTCTCTCATACCCCACGTAACTCTGGTCCTGTGCCTAGGGCGGTGCAGGCCTTTCATTGCTTCGCAGAGCCGACGCATAAAGGCACGACCAGGTGCCACTACTCTGCAGGCAAAGTTCAAATGGCCAACTATTTCCTGAAGCTCCTGCAGTGACACTTTTTTCTTCTGCAGCATCGAGGTCAACCTAATCCTAAGGTCAGCTAATTTGCTGTCTGGTAACCTAGACGTTTGTTGTACAGTATCTAGTTTGATGCCCAAGAACATAAGGGACGTAGCCGGTCCCTCCGTTTTCTCTACGGCCGGTAGCCCCAGCTCATCCGCCATTGCTTGAAAGGTATCCAGTATAAATCTACACCTTCCTGTATTCCTTTCACCACAAAAAAGGTAATCATCTAAATAATGGGTGGTAGATTTACCGCCCACTCTACATCTGAGCTTCCGCTCTAGAAAAGAGCTGAAACGCTCAAATGCTGCACATGATATAGAGCAACCCATAGGCAAAGCTCTATCAATATAAAATAATCCCTGAAAATAAAAGCCTAGCAGATCAAAATCCATCGGATGAACTGGCAAAATCCAGAACACTGATTTTATATCGCATTTCGCCAGCTCAGCCCCCAAACCAAACTTTCGTACCATGCGTACTGCCTCATCAAAGGAGGTGTAACGCACAGAACAAAGTTCCTGAGGGATGGCATCATTAACTCAAATCCCCTCTGAGTAGGATAAGTGGTGTATTAATCTAAACTCCCCTTGGGCCTTTTTTGAACTATTCCTAAAGGTGAGACTTGTAGAGTCCCTAACGGAGCCGTTGCAAAGGGTCCCAAAACTCTCCCTTCCTTTACCTCTTTATCAATTTTCTCCTGTACAACCTCCTCCATTCCGCAGACTAATTTCAGGTTCTGAGCAAAAAACACCTTCGCTCACCCTCTGCCAGTATCTTAAAACAGTATCTAAAGCCTTCCAATAAGTAGCTGGCTTCCACTCTATTGGGATAATCGTGCAACCAGGCTTCCAAAACTAGAATCTTAATTGGACTGGGGCCCTTTTCCAGGGTTAGTCCCTCCACTACTGGGTTTTTTGCCACTTCCTGGCCCTTTATTCTGACGCTGAGCGCCGGCCCTGAAACATGAGGAACTGGGCTGCTGCCTGCCACACGTTGAGCACTCATGTCTAAAGCGACATGGTTTCCTAGCACAGACGCCCTTGGCATTGTAGTCCCAGCAGAGCAGGCGGGGTTGAACCACCTGCCCCGCTCCTAGATTGGGATTCTGATTAAGGGCAATTTTTCTGATAAGATGTCCGCTATCAAATCGGTCTCCTAAGTCAGGCCGGGCAGGCGTCATGGACTGTAGCCAGATGCCCGGCAGGGGCTTGTCCCAGCGAAGGTTTGGATGAATCGCGCTCCGCATACGGAACGATTCATCATAGTTAAGCCATGCTTGCCCTGCGAAGTCTACATAAGCTTGGTAAATCAAATCTAAGTACTGAAAAAGGGATTGAGCCCGCCATGGCTGGGCCTTCACTACTACTCCGGCGTATATTAAAAACCCGGGTAGCCAATTAGCCCATGTCCTATCAGGCTTCTTCCTCTTGTGCCTCTCTTTATCTTTATTGTCTTCCTTGTCCAAATCCTTCTTTTCAACATTTCTGTTTAACAGTTTGAATAAATTGACATATTTTCCTTTTCCATATTTTTTCTTTGGTTGCTGGGTGAGGTGGTCACCCAGCGGCATTGCATGGTCACCGAATGGCAAGGCTTGCAAGGGCACGGTATTGTAACCCATGTCCGGAACAGATGGATATGGCCAAACCCCTATACCTGCTGTCAGATTTAATGGTGTTGGAAATGTCACTGGAGGATATGGCGCAGCCCAGCCACCAAACTGCGCACTTTTGCCAAGCCATGGTGTACTTGGTGCCATAAAACCCTGAGTGTCATAGGGTGTACCAACAGGAGCAGTGAACTGCCCGCTGCCTGGCCAAGGCCATGCAGGTGTATATGAAAGAGTGCCCGGTGCAGCGATGAACTCACCTGACAAAGGTGGCACCACAATTGGTTCCTCCCCACCGGAAAAATACTCTGTAGCAGCCTCCTCTGTCACTTCCTGCCTGTCAGTATCCGCTGAACTGGCTGCCGCTGAAATCAGTGTTCCTCTACCTTTACCAGGACCTTTCCGCCATGGTGTCGCTGTTGCCCCATCGGCTTCCCTTCTGGACGTCCCTTCCTCCTGTTGCTCTGCTTCTAGGGTGGCAAACCTAGACATTAGATCATCGGCCTTAAGTTTAGCTCTCCAATGACTCTTGGCCTCCCTTACTGAGTGGCGTGGCTGTGCCTCGCTAGACTGCAGGGCCCTTCTTGCCTCCCTGTCGGCTTCAAGAGCAGAAATGTTTTTCTCCAGTTGTTGCCACACTGGCCAAGATTCCTCATCTGGTGAAGACTGGGGTGGCAACACCTGAGGAACCGGCTGCTTTTTGGCCAGTTGTTTCCCTTTCCAATTACCTTGACCTTTACGTGCGGCCATTGTAAGTCTAGCTCAAGTACTGTCCGATCCTGTATCAAGCCCAATAACACTGGGCCACGCTTCACATAATCCTATTCAATTATTAATTATTGTTATTGTTATTTCTCTTTTTTATTATTAAAAGGGGGCACCAGCTAGTTACCCCTAAAAAACACAGATGTACAAGGATGTACTTTCCTGCTATAGCTATGTAAGCTATAATAGAGTCACTAATTTAATGAAATTAATTATATTGGCTCATACGAAAAAATACTTAATTACAACCATCAGCTATCAATTAATAGACAATATTTTTGAAATATTACCCGGGGCTTTAATTACCCATGTATATCTGAAATTAAAACTTAAGTATCCAACTTTATTATCAATCAATTAAATCAATTAATTTTTTAATTCAATGAATGAATTAATTATCTATTTATGTAATTATAATAAATTTAAAATATATCGATGGTCTTATCAATGAATTATAATCAATTAGCTATTACTATTATAGCTACTGTAACTAATATGATATCTCTCTTAATTGAAAACAAGTTAATAAAATCCTGTGTGATTCATCTCAGAAATATTTATCAATGTATCTATATATACAGAAGTAATGCTATTCCCCTATTTATTTATTTATTTATTTATTTAAAATTTGAACCACCGAGCAAGTGTGCCTGCTCCCAACTGCCACGCACGTGGTGCAAGTTGAATTTGTGCTGCGCAAGAGCCTCAGCCCTCTCCCTACGAAGGAGGGAGGAGCAAGGGGTGTGTGTAAAGCGGAGCGCCGAACAGCTGAGGATCCAAACGGCCTTGCTGCACTGCAGCCGCCTGCTATCCTCTCAAACCCCACAGCAATAAGGCGCTCCGTCTACTGTTGCGACAACGAGATCCCTTTCCCGGTGCTCCTTATACTTCAGTATGTTTTTACCTTGTTATTAGAAATGACTGACGTCCTTTCTCTCTTTCCTTTTTTTTTTAAAAAAACAAACCTCCAAAGGCTAGTCAAAGAAAGCCCCGGCAAACGTCCCTCAATACTAAAGATCGATCGCGCTATGCGTGGGCCGTGCGACCGTGCGGCTGTGGCCCCCCTTTTCCTTACCAAGCTACTGATTAATACAATGAATCAATTAATTAAATACAAAGAATAAATTAAAGCTAATCAATGCAACGAAATAAGGATCGAATAAGGATCAATCGAACCGCGGGGGGGGGGAGCCGATGCTACCCCCCCGTCCCGAACTCCGAGCTGTGCAGGCCTCGTAGGAACTACGCAGCGAAAAAACCAGCTGAGCAGAAATTCCATCCGTGTCTGTTGCCAGCCAAAGAAGAGGGAGGAGAGAGGGGAGAACGGCCCCTTAAATAGCCCATCGTTCCCCCCTCTCTTCCCGGGATATTCTCGTGAGACTTAGAATCTCCCGGTCCTCCAGGGAGGGAGGCAAAGACGAGCCGTGCTGCTGAAGCGTGGCTCAGCAGCGGCTTAGGTAGTCTAGCTAGGACATTGATCTGACCCAACATAACTCCTGCTACATCCTTGTGTTCTTAAGACACTTTTAATGCCACATTTTATTTGGTCTTTAGGGGGAAGGAAGGAAGGAAGGAAGGAAGGAAGGAAGGAAGGAAGGAAGGAAGGAAGGAAGGAAGGAAGGAAGGAAGGAAGGAAGGAAGGAAGGAAGGAAGGAAGGAAGGAAGGAAGGAAGGAAGGAAGGAAGGAAGGAAGGAAGGAAGGTCAGACCATATCTTAGTGTTAGGATGTATACTTTGCATGCATACACATTTTCCTGGTTTAATATCTGGCATTTTCAGGTACAGATGGCATATCTGTTTAAAAATCCAGGAGAGTTGCTGCCAGTCAGTGCAGACCATACTGAGCTAGCTAAACCAATAGTCTAACTCAACATACAGTAAGATGACTCCCATCCAAACATGTTCCTTTACTGTATTCTCAAAGGCTTTCATGGACGGGATCCGATTATGCCTCTTTTTGTCGTGGGTGGTGGTTGGAGTTTTTGTGTAGGCATAATCAAAACACTGGTAGACTGTGCGAATCAGAACTGTGAAGCTCAATTTCTCAGCACCGAACTCAACCATCTGAATTGGGCCCTACAGGCAAATGGCTATTCCAAGAATGAAATCACAAGAGCCATCAAACCGAGAAAACAACACTGAACTGAAGAAGAAAAACAGCCACCCGCAAATAAAGTATTTCTGCTATACATTAAAGGGGTCACAGACCGCATGGGGAAACTTTTGAAAAAACACAACCTACAAACAGTATTCAGGCCCACCACAAAAATACAACAAATGTTACAGTCAAAGGACAAAAGGGACCCCCTCACCCCTGCAGGGGTATACCGGATACCTTGCAGTTGCGGCCAGGTACAGTATATCACAGAAGTGAGTACACCCCTCACATTTAATAAATATTTTAGTACAGTGGTGCCTCAATTTACGAACTTAATCCGTATCAGAATGGTGTTCTTATGTCGAAATGCTCGTACGTCGAAGCACCATTTCCCATTGAAATGCATGGGAATGGGATTAATCCATTCCAGCATTTCAAAAAAATACCAAAAAAATATATAAAGCACACAGAAAGCCCCATCAGAAGGCGCTGGGGCTTAAAAAAGAACAACCAAAAATAAACAGAGCAAGCCCCGAAGGCTGCAACCTATTTCCCAAAGCCAACCTCTGGATATGACGCTGAGCATGGGCACTCAACTTCTTTGGTCAACCATGGTGAGGCCTGCTCTGAGTGGAACCTGTCCTGTTAAACTGCTGTATGGTCTTGGCCACCGTGCTGCAGCTCAGTTTCAGGCTTTTGGCAAACTTCTTATAGCCTAGGCCATCTTTATGTAGAGCAACAATTCGTTTTTTCAGATCCTCAGATATTTCATTACCATGAGGTGCCATGTGGAACTTCCAGTGACCAGTCTGAGAGAGTGAGAGCAATAACACCTGCTCCCCCTTCACACTTGAGACTTGTGACACTAACGGGTTTCATAACACCAGGGAGGGAAACCAGCTACTTGGGTCCAATTTGGACATTGTCACTTAGTGATGTACTCACTTTTGTTGCCAGTGGTTTAAACATTAATGGCTGCATTCTGCATTATTTTGAGGGGACAGCACATTTACACTGTTATACAAGCTGTATACTCACTGCTTTACATTGTAGCCAAGTTGCCACATGAAAAGATATACTAAAATATTTATGAAATGTGAGGGGGTGTACTCATTTCTGTGATATACTGTATATATTGGGACCACAAAACGCAGCATCCACACCAGAATCAAAGAACATGAAAGACACTGCAGACTAAAACAACTTGAAAAATCGGCAGTAGCTGAACATGCCCTTAAACAAGCTGGACATGAAATCTTATTTCAAAACACTGGACATCACTAGCAATCATTATGTTAGACTACACAGGGAAGCCATTGAAATCCACAAACACCAGCAGAGCTTCAGCAAAAAAGAAGAAAGTCTAAAACTCAACAAAGCCTGGCTCCCAGCACTGAAAAGTACAGCCTGCAAAAAGGTCAATGAACTCTACTCAGCCACAAGGACCGGTGATCATTGCCCCTTATCACAACAATACACCCATAACACAAAACACCCTGATCACCATATTCACCCAATCTCCTGAAAAGGACAAAAAGCTGATCCCACAGCTACAAATACTCAACTATCCCACACACTACACCAGAACACAGACAGAGTTCTAACTCCTGTCCTCTGAAGATGCCGGCCACAGAGACTGGTGGAATGTTAGGAAGAAAAAATCTCCAGAACATGGCCAAATAGCCCGAAAAAACTACAATAACCAATGTTCCTTTACTCTTTCCTACAAATACTGAAATCTGTGTTTTGTTTTGTTTTTTAACAACAACAACAAAAGATGCACTGGTGAAGGGAAACAAAACTGCATGCCACATCCTCTTTGGAATTTAAAAGACATATTTCAGGAGATCCTTGATGACTTTCCATAGTTTAATCAGCCTTATTAGAGACAGAGTTGAAAGCATCTGAAATATTGTATACAGAGAGAGAGAGAGAATGAAAAAAAGATTGGTATGAACTGTGTTTTTCTCCACTACAAATGCGTCCAATTTGTGGTCTATGAGATTATTAACGAAAGAACATATTAATCTTTCGGTCTCCCATTACTGGGAGAAAAGTGCAAGGAACTTTTTTTCCCTTTTTTTCCTTTTCAAATTATGCACAAGTAAATGGACACAGCTAAAATGCAGATATATGTAAATGCATCCAAACACACATCAATGAAGAAAATCTGTTACAATGTCTAGATCAGTGGTTGGGAAACAGGGATAAATTACCCCAAATGGGATAAAAATGAAAATCCTGGGAGTAATGAGCAGAGCGCTAACCCCCCACCCCCACCACCTCTGCAGCCGAACCTCAAACTGTAAGCCACCTATCCCTGCTACCTTCCTTGGTTGCGGCACTTATAAATCAGTTCTTTTAGAGATCGGTGATAAGGCTGCTTTATTGTTTACAGCTGTAGAACAGTCCGGGGCAGTCAATCCAGCTTGTGAATGACTACTTCCGCCCGAGGTGGAAAGCTCCAATTAAGGCGGGAAGGAAGGTGTGAGAGAGGGATGGGTGAATTCATCAAGCTTGTTTAAAGGTAAGATTGTAGAAAATTTAGGGAGGAAGGGAGGGAGGGTGGATGGATGTGAGAGAGAGACTGACTTTCATAAAACCATGAAAAAAGGACGTGACTGCAAGGAGAGAAGGCTCCAATTAAGGCAGGAAGGTGCGAGAGAGGGACCGGGTGGTTTCATCAAGCTTGTTTAAATGTAATGAGAGGAAACGGACATACTGAACTGAAGCAACTGATTTTTGAAAATTTAGGGAGGATGTGTGTGTGTGTGTGTGTGTGTGTGTGTGTGTGTGTGTGTGTGAGAGAGAGAGAGAGAGAGAGAGAGAGAGAGAGAGAGAGACTTGACTCTTTCATAAAACCATGAAAAAAGCAACCTTCCAAATTTAATCTCCACTGCATTTAGCTCTGCAGTTTCTGCTGAGAAGAGCAAGTACTTCAAGATTCTGTTTAGACGCTGAATTTGTACTGGGCAGAACCGGAATATTTAGAAGAGTCTTGCTAACAGCAAATACCTAGTAAAAGACAACCGACACAACTGGGACTAGATGTCTGAAGTGTGTAGCAATTGTGTTTCTCTATTTCTCATCCCCAAAGCAGGCAAGAGTATCATAGTTTATTCCCCAAATCTGAATCCCTGTCTCTCTACTCCTGGTCCTGCATTGACTGCAACACCAAACAAAAGGTCTTACAAACAAAGACTGTGGATTTCTTTATTGAGTCAATCCATCTCATGTGCATTCTTCCTCTTTTCCTACTGCATTGCACTTTTTCCTACATTGCTGCCTTTTCCAGTGAGCTTGTCTTCTCATGATGCCACTGTAGTACAATACCCTTTGTTTGGTTATTTTAGCTTCTAGTGAGAGTCCACACTTAATTTGCTTTACTTATCTCTCTGACAAGTCACGCTATCAGTAAAACTCTTTTCCAACACAACATTTCAAATAAGTGAAATGTGTGTATACACTTTATGTAGTGTATAAAATGTGTATAAAATGTGTATTAAAAGTCTGCACTCCTATATATAGCTGCTTTTCTGAGGGTGGTTTACTTTGGAGGAAACAAGTCCAGGATTTTGATGTACTTAATAAGCTTTATAAATGTTGTTGTTGTTTAGTCGTTAAGTCATGTCCTACTCTTCATGACCCCATGGACCAGAGCACGCCAGGCCCTCCTGTCTTCCACTGCCTCCCAGAGTTGGGTCAAATTCATCTTGGTAGCTTCGATGACACTGTCCAACCATCTCATCCTCTGTTGTCCCCTTCTCCTCTTGCCTTCACACTTTCCCAACATCAGGGGCTTTTCCAGGGAGTCTTCTCTTCTCATGAGATGGCCAACGTATTGAAGTCTCAGCTTCAGGATCTGTCCTTCCAGTGAGCACTCCGGGTTGATTTCCTTCAGAATGGATAGGTTTGTTCTCCTTGCAGTCCAGGGGACTCTCAAAAGTCTCCTCCAGCACCACAATTCAAAAGCATCAATTCTTCGGCAGTCAGCCTTCTTTATGGTCCAGCTCTCACTTCCATACATTGCTACTGGAAAAACCATAGCTTTGACTATGCGGACCTTTGTCGGCAAGGTGATGTCTCTGCTTTTTAAGATGCTGTTGAGGTTTCTCGTCGATTTCCTCCCAAGAAGCAGGCGTCTTTTAATTTCGTGGCTGCTGTCACCATCTGCAGTGATCATGGAGCCCAAGAATGTAAAATCTGTCACTGCCTCCATATCTTCCCCTTCTATTTGCCAGGAGGTGATGGGACCAGTGGCCATGATCTTAGTTTTTTTGATGTTGAGCTTCAGACCATTTTTGGCACTCTCCTCTTTCACCCTCCTTATGAGGTTCTTTAATTCCTCCTCACTTTCTGCCATCAGAGTGGTATCATCTGCATATCTGAGCTTGTTGATATTTCTTCCGGCAATCTTAATTCCGGTTTGGGATTCATCCAGTCCTGCCTTTCGCATGATGTATTCTGCATATAAGTTAAATAAGCAGAGAGACAATATACATCCTTGTCGTACTCCTTTCCCAATTTTGAACCAATCAGTTGTTGCATATCCAGTTCTAACTGTTGCTTCCTGTTCCACATATAGATTTCTCAGGAGATAGATAAGGTGGTCAGGCACTCCCATTTCTTTAAGAACTTCCCATAATTTGCTGTGGTCCACACAGTCAAAGGCTTTTGCATAGTCAATGAAGCAAAAGTAGATGTTTTTCTGGAACTCTCTGGCTTTCTCCATAATCCAGCGCATGTTAGCAATTTGGTCTCTAGTTCCTCTGCCCCTTCGAAATCCAGCTTGTACTTCTGGGAGTTCTCGGTCCACATACTGCTGAAGCCTACCTTGTAGGATTTTGAGCATAACCTTGCTAGCGTGTGAAATAAGTGCAATTGTACAGTAGTTGGAGCATTCTTTGGCACTGCCTTTCTTTGGGATTGGGATGTAGACTGATCTTTTCCAATCCTCTGGCCACTGCTGAGTTTTCCATTGATGATGATTAAAAAAACAGTGCACTGGTCCTTTGATGTTGGGCTGTGGCACCAGGGTGGGTGACATGACCTTTAGCCTGGTTTGTTCCTTTTTGCACACCACACACAGAATGATTAAAGTGGTAGGAAAAGCCCCCCCAACTCTGCGTTGGCTGTCTCTAGCAAGCACGTCATTGCTAGCACCACTCTGGCAGCCATTGATGATGATTAAATCCTCTGCGAGCTAGCAAAAATTTAATGCAACTTGCTAGGCACGTTGGACACCTTACTATTCCGTATACCACCCCATGGCTGGTGTGCAATGTGTCCAGCAAAAATAGTGCACATCTTTATTAAATTTGGTGCATCCTGCTAGTTCGGTACACAGCCTGTGTAGATTCAATAAGATTTTGAATTCAAATAATGTATGATTTCCTTCCTTTCAAATCAAGGGGGTAATGTTGGCGTATATAAACTTTTTTGGGGGGGGGGAGAAGGTAAAAAAGTTCCCTGACCCCTGGTCTAGATAAAGAAAATAAATGCATACCACTGTATTCATGGAGGAAGGGGGAAAAAAGCTGTCTTGCAGTCACAAACAAGGTTGTGAAGGAAATGCAGGTGGGATTTGAAAAAATACAGCAGAAATGAGACTGGGAGGTTTTCACATCCCTAGAATATGCACACATAGAGCAGAAACCCTATTCTGGCATTACTCAACATAGAAATCATAGAAATTATAGAAATGTGAAGTTGGAAGGGGTCTACAAGGCCATCGAGTCCACCCCCTGCTCAATGCAGGAATACAATCAAAGCATATCTGCCAGGTGCTTATCTAAGTTTTTCTTGAATGCCTCCAGTGTTTGTTTGTTTATTTATTTATTTATTGAGTGTTGGAGCGCTCACCAACTCCCAAGGTAACTGGTTCCATGTCATACTGCTCTAACAGCTAGGAGGTTTTTTCCTGATATTCAACCAAAATCTGGCTTCCTTTAACGTGCGCCCATGTGTCCTACACTCTGGGATGATCGAGAACAGATCTTGCCCCTCCTCTGTATGACAGCCTTTCAAATATTTGAAAAGGGCTATCATATCACCCCCCAGTCTTCTTTTCTCAAGGCTAAACATGCCCAATTCTTTCAGCCTTTCCTCATAAGGCTTGGTTTCCAGCCCCCTGATCATCCTTGTCACCCTTCTGTGAACTTGTTACAATTTGTTAGCATCCTTCTTGAAGTGTGGTGTCCAGAACTGGACACAGTATTCAAGGTGAGGACTAACCAGTGCTGAATAGAGGGGGACTAGCACCTCACGGGATTTGGAAACTATATTTCTATTAATGCAGCCTAAAATAGCATTTGCCTTTTTTGTAGCCACATCACACTGTTGACTCATATTTAGCTTGTGATCTACAATTCCAAGATCCTTCTCACTCATTGTTTTGCTGAGCCAGGTATCCCCCATCTTGTAACTGCAATTGGTTTCATTTTCTTTTTCTTTTTTCTCTTACCATGTTGAGCCTCCATGTAAAGAGGAGCCTCACATCTTCAGACTCATTGCTTCCCATATGAGGAAAATTATGATGAAGGAGGTGGGACTACATGTTCACTTATTGGATAAGTACTAAGTAATCCCTGTAGAGAGCTACAGATCTCTAAGGGCTGATTAATGGACATCATGAAAGCAGATTTGGGGATGCAGAAGGAGAAGAAAGGATAAGAACAAGATGTATCTGTTTGCTTATACAATGACAGTCTTCCTCAATATGGTGTGTAAGACAACATCTTCAGTCACGTTAGGAAAAGCTACATTAAAGGATGTTCATACTCACACCTACAACTCTTTAATCTTCAATAATTCTAATTACAAGATCCTGAACTCAACCCCACCACTCACTTCACCTATAAACCATCCAGTGAAATTGAACTGCTGATGGGAACAATTATTTAGCTTTGAGAAATCTTTGAACTGAGGGAGGGAGGGAGTTGGGGGCAGCTTTTTAATCCTTGTATACACAAAAGCAACCTAGTAGGCCATATTTCCTGCTCAGCTCTTTCTGCTCCTCCATCATCTGTCTCCTCTGATCACTCAGGGAGTGCTCTGAGAAATAAACTAAGTCAGGACTGGGAAACAAGTAACCATCCAGATGCTGTTGCAATTCCTATCAGCATCAAGCAGCATGGCCAGTGATGAAAGATTCTGGGAGTGGCATTCCAAAATTTCCCCAGAGGATCACATGTTCCTCCTGCCTTAGATCTACCTGCCGGTAGGAAAGGTATATCTGCATATTTGCTTGTAAACATGGACTGGCTGGATAGCTCAGGGAGTTAGGTATTGGGCTGTGGAACCAAAGTTTGGGGAGTTCCGCACTGTGCCTACTGTGAGTAGAGCCAGCCTGTGTGGCCTTAAGCAAGCTGCACAGGTGCAGAAAAGAATAGCAAATAACTTTTGAGTATCCTCTACCTAGAAAACCCTGAAAAGGGTCTCTATAAGTCAGAACTGATTTGTTGGCACACTGTTGTTGTTGTTGTTGTTGTAAACACGATGTGGAAACTTAATTTACGATGATGCTTATAATGATGTGTCTGTGTCTGGTGTGTGTGTCCAGGCATGTACATTATTAGGCAATCAAAGTATGTGTTAGTAACATTCAAAATCTGCATTAGTTATAGACAAACGTACAGAATCCTAAATCTCCTCTTTATCAGATAAGAGACAGCTTTATTTTTATTTTGCTTGTGCAGTAAAAATAAAATGAATTTCCAAAGGCAGACTATAAGCAGTAATAGAACAGGGCTGACTAGAATAATGTCTGTACTTGATTTGATTGCATGTTTGATTTTGACACAGATTCATAATCTGGCTGCTTTATAGCGTTTCATTTGTTTATATTATATAGATACTCTTTTGATATCTCAAAAGCAAATACCAACAGCACAAAACTGTATGTCTACTCCAAAGTAAATTTATTTGGGTTTGGTAAGTTTATTCCTACAAATGTGGATAGAGACTTGCAGCATAATTCTATACATACCAACCCACAATTAGGTCCTATCTTCACCATCACCACCATTTCCCCTCTACTACTCCTTCTCTTAGTTAGCCATGTGCACTGTGTAAAATTGGAGTGGGGGTGTGTGTGACTACATTGGGAAATTATACATGAATTGCTCTGGGATAAGAATGGTCAGATTTTTCATTGAACCCACAACACAATGCAAATCAGTCTGGACAGATCCATGCAGATCTTGTTGTGTGACTGTAGAATGGAGCAAGGAACTATTGTTCAACTCTGAGGCAGAACAGATAATTTGTATCTCACTCTGCTTATATAGGTTAAAATTATAGGTTAAAATTATTTTAATTGGGGAAAGGAGAAATTAAAAGTAGCATAGTGATAGTACACTGAGCTGCTGGTGCCAAAGAAGAATATGAGTGACAGCTGAAACCTCCAATAAAGTCATATTCTGCAATGTTCCTTTTCTTTTCTCAATCAGCTTAGTAAACTAAACCTTATTGGAATATTTAGGTGTGTGTGTGTGTGTGTGTGTGTGTGTGTGAGAGAGAGAGAGAGAGAGAGAGAGAGAGGGAGAGGGAGAGGGAGAGGGAGAGGGAGGAGGGAGGGGGAGGGGGAGGGGGAGAGATTGTAGAAGGATGGTAGTTGTATGGGCTTTGAATAGACTGGACTCACAATCAGAGTGCTGCACAGGCTCAAGTCATAGTTATCACATTTCTCCAATTTGTGAGAGTGTTTGGAGTTTGTTTAAAGGGGGTATTGAAACACATCAATAATGTCATGGACCCTGTTCTGGCTTGACGCTGCAATGAGACAGCAGCAGGAGGACGGAGCTCCGTCCCCTGGGCTGAATTCTGACCTGTTTGGGACCCCCCAGGGGGTTTAAAACCACCCCAAAGAGGTGGTGAAATGGGGGAGAAGCCTGTTGATCATGGGGGGAACGGCGGTTACCCACGTTTGATCTAGGAAACTCCCCCAATCAACCAGCGGGCGGAAACAAGCAGCTGAACTAGCTTGCTTGCAAGTCACCGGCAGCCGGGAATGGAGAAGCGATAAATCAGCCTAATTAACATCGTGTTACCACGGTGAGAAATATTTTTTTAACTGTGTTGATTTACTATCCCTGTACGAGACAATTCATATGGCAGAAATAGCGTCTTCTATCCCTTCACCACTGACTGAGCAGCGGTGAATCTGGAGAGAGGAGGAGACACAAGGAAAATAAATTGGACATTAATTAGACATTTAATTATACTTAAAGGAAGGAAGTTTGGTATTACTCTTGTCATTATAAACTTAAGAATCTTTGCCCTCCCAACCCCGAAATGAAGACGCGAGACAAGAATTATGGGTTAATCACGGGCCACACTTTATTAAAACATAATCAATGTTGCCATTCTTTGGCAAAGGGGGGGGCTGCCATAGTGCGGAATCAGGTTTAAGCACAGAGGTCTCAAAGGACCCCCTTAACCAACAAATGGGCGAGTCCCCTGGCCCCAAGTTCTCGCAGTCTTTAAGACTGCGAGAACCCGGCTGGCCCCAATTTGACTATCCCCGGGCCTCAAGCCAGCTTCTCCTTGTTGACTTTTGGTCCGGGTGTGGCCCCAGTGCATCTTTCCCCCCAAGCACTGTAATCTCATGATCCGCAGCGCTGGGAGGTCAGATGGGCTACAGCTTACCTGAGTTTGCAATGGGGACTCACCAACAAAACCTTATATCTGCACTACCCACCACAGAATAGGGACTAGCCAAGCTAAGTCCCATGCCCGCCATCGAGCTCACCAAGCTCCAACAGCAGCCCCCCCTTGTTGTCTTCAAGGAAGACATCCAAACCTCATTCGACGGAAGTACACCATTGTTCCGAAAAAAACAGGCCTATCCATGCGGATCCTCTGGTCACCAATCACCGATCCAAGGCCACTGCAATCAGCTCTACAGACTACCCTGCTAACACTCTTTTGTGCAGTGTTAGCGGGCCAAAATTGCCTCACATCCCTCCATGCCGGCCGAGGGATGATCATCAGCCATACACTGCTCATAGCAGGTTACCGTGCCATCACCGATCGGAAAACTCAGGCCTATCCATGGATCCTCTGGTGACCAATCACCGATTCAGGTCGCTTGCAGACAGCTCTGCAGACCACTCTGCTAACACTCTTTTGTGCAGTGTTAGCGGGCCAAAATTGCCTCACATCCCTCCATGCCGGCCGAGGGATGATCATTGACCATATGGTGTCCATAGCAGGGTACGTAACCCTCCACCATGTGATGTCACTAATCACATCAAGGATCAGGCCTTTCCACAGATCCTGGTCAGGTCGTTACCGCCCAAGTGTATTACCCACACATCTGGGGGATGTTGACCAAAGGCAGCCGCACGGCAAGGTTGGCCTCACAGCATCCCACGGCGTCCTTTGCATTTGATAAGGGCTCTAGCTCCAAGTCCAAGACTGCTCCCCCATGGGGACGTGGCAGCATACTGAGCTGCCCAAAAAACATAGCTGCGGCCCATGATCATGATGTGCTTCCTTCTCATCATCGCTATGGTATCTGCAAGATAAAACAAACCAGGCTCCTACCTAGACATCAGGGGGTGCCTCGCTAATCGGCCTTGGATCGGTGGATGTGAATCTGCACCGTCCCGATAACTACCCAAACATCCTGCCATTGTAGAGCCACTCTGGTTCTGTCTCTCTTTCCAGTGGCTACCTCTTCACTAATCCTGATGGCGCTGAAAAATTATTAAGGATGCCGCCCTGAATAAAACAACTTCATAATCATCTCTACATATAACCTACCACTGATTACAAATGCTTCCTACTAGTCCCGGTGATATAGGTACTCTTGAATCTTTAAATCTGCCTCTTTCCTTAGACCAACCTCCAATCATTTTCCTAAAGCAGTAGTCTGAAGAACAATTCTGATACCATGAACTGTAGGGTAGAAAGCCTGCACCAATAACCTACCCTGTATAGGTCCTGGCCACATAGGTTCTAAATCAACTAAGTTCCTAAGCTCCTGAAAGTCTATACTCATTGCCATGTACACTTATCCTGTCCTCAGTGCCAGGGCCAGTCATATCGTCCCTTCACATCACCACACCAAATTGCCAAGCCCCCGGGGGAAGAGTCTCCGTGAATTCGTTGGCTCCTGGATCTAACTCCCTGAACCGCTTAATCTGTTGGTGTGATAATGCATCGACTAAGCTATTATCTACACCTGGTACATGTCTAGCCTGCACCAGTGTCGTGACACGGTCTGAATGCATGTGGGGTTATTAATTATAGATCACCGTCAAATTGTCGCACCAGAAACGTACGACAGTGTTAGCCCATTCGCCTGCCCAAAATCACCAGGCACCAACTGTTGGAAAAAATTCCAAAACATCAAATCTCTGGTGATTCCCGCGTGGTGCCACTCCTCCGACCAATTGCATGCGCACCATCTGCCTATAAAGAAGATTTTGAACCTGAAGGAGCCTGTAGCGGCTGACTGGATCTGAATTTCAGCCTTAAGCATCTTATCTCCTCTCCAAAAGAAAATGCCATTGCAATCAACTAAGAACTGACCCAAACTTTCAAATCTTCCTTCATGCCATACATAACTCTAATCCTGTGAAACGGGCGATGGAGCCCATTCATTGCCTTGGAAAGCCGTGCAGAAAGGCGCAACCAGGCGCCACGACTCTACGAGCAAACTTTAAATGTCCTACCATCTCCTGAAGCTCCCTCAGGAACACTTTTCTTTTTGCAACCTCAAGGCTACACTGACCTTAAGGTCAGCCAATGTGACATCTGTCAGCCTAGACATTTTCCATACCGCGTCCACTTCAATGCCCAAGAGTGTCAGGGACGTGGTTGTTCCCTCCGTTTATTCCTCAACCAGAGGTAAACCTAACTCTACTGCCATTGAACGAAAGGTATCTAGTATAATTGTACATGTTCCCATGTTCCTTTCACCACAAAGATAAACATCCCAATAATGGGCCATATTTTTACATCCCATTCTACACCTAAGCTTCCACTCAAGAAACGAACTGAAACATTCGAATGCTGCACCTGAAACAGGGCAGCCCATAGGCAACACTCTATCTGTGTAGAAAAACCCTGGAAGCAAAATCCTAACAGATCAAAATCCTGCGGTTGAACTGGCAAAGTCTGGAATGCTGATTTTCTGTCACATTTGCCAACTCCGCCCCTGCCAACACCTACGAACTATGTGAACAGTCTCATCAAAGGAGGTGTAGCACACAGTACAAAGTTCCTGAGGGATGGCATTGCTAACCGACTCCCCTTCTGGGCAAGACAGATGATGGATCAGTCTAAACTCACCTTGTGCCTTCTTCTGTACTATTCCCAAAGGTGAAACCCGCAAAGTCTCCAGAGGAGCTGTAGCAAACGGTCCCAACACTCTCCCCTCCTGTACTTGTTTGGCAATCTTTTCTTGAACTACGACCTCCAGGCCGTATACTGATTTAAGATTTTGGGCAAAGAATGCTGTGCGCTCCCTGACCGCTGGTACCTAAAACCTTCCTTAAAACCTTCCAATAAATAACAGCCTCGCCCCTACTAGGGTAATCACGCAACCCTGCTTCTAAAACTAGGACCTTAATTGGGCTGGGGCCCTTTACCAGGGTTACACCCCGCTGCCATTGGGCTTCTTCCCACCTCTAGGGCCCTTATTCCGTCTTGGGGCACCGGCCCGGAAGCATGTGGTACTGGGGTGCTGACCACCGCACTCTGTACACTCGTGTCTGAAACTGCAAGTTTTCTTAGTGCACACCCTCTGGAATTGTACTCCCAGCAGAGCAGGCGGGGTTGAACCCCCCCGCCCCGTGCTTGCACGGGGAGTCGAATTCAAAGCAGCCTTCCTGCTCAGGTGCCCACTATCAGTTCTGTCGCCTAGGTTGGGCCTGGCAGGAGTCATTGACTGCAGCCAGAGACCCAGCAATGGCTCATCCCACGTAAATTTGGGCGAATCACGCTCCTCATACGAAACGCTCCATCATAGATAAGCCATGCCTGGCGTGCGAAGTCCACATATGCCCTATAGATTAGGTCCAGGTATTAGAATAAAGATTGAGCCCACCAAGGCTGGGCCTGTACTACCACCCCGGCGTATTAGGAATCCAGGTAGCTAGTTTGCCCAAGTCTTGTCTGGCCTCTTCCTTCTGCATCTCTCTTTGTCTTTTTCATCTTCCTTATCCAGATCCGTCTTTTCTACATTTCTGTTCAGTAGCTGAAATAAATCTACATATTCACCCTTTCAAATCTTTCTCTCATTGCTGGGGTGAGGTGATCACCTAGGGGCATCGCCGATCCCCACATGTGAAGGCTTGTAATGGCACGGTATTATACCCCATGTCAAGGGCCGATGGTACGGCCAAATGCCTACACCAGCAGCTGGAGTTACCGGGGCTGGAATTGAAAGTTGAGGGCATGGCATGACGCAGTCGCCAACTTGGGTGCTCGTACAAGGCTGTGAAGGACTCGGAGCCCCAAAATTCTGAATATTATATGGTGAATAATAAGGTGAAGTAATTGCCCACTGCCTGTCCAAGGCCACGCAGACAACGATGAGGAGGTGCCAGGTGCGGTAGTTTGTCCACCACCTGGCCAAGGCCAGGCCGAAAACGGTGGAGTGCTGTCAGATGTAATGGTTTGTCCCCTGCCTGGCCAAGGCCAGGTAGGGAACTGTGGAGAGGTGTCCAGTGCCATGGGTGACTCACCAGACAGAGGCATCGCAACAGGCTCCTCCCTGCCGTGCTGGTGGTCTGGACCTGCCTTGTCCATCCTTATGCCTACCCATTGCCACTGTGGCTGTACCGGTTGCTGCCGGGATTGGAGTCACTCTTCCTTCCTCAACGCACTGACACAGCAGTGTTACTGTTGCCCCATCTGCTTCCTTTCTGGGCATCCCAGTAGCCTGTTGTTCTGCCTCAGACAAAGGCGGCGTTGCGACTGTATCCTCCCTTCCGTACGGTGGTCAAGACCTGTCTCGTCCAGCACATCCTGCCTTCCCACTGCCATTACCGTTGTGCCAGTTGCTGCCTAGATTGGGGTCGCTCTTTCTTCCTCCATGCACTGCTGTAGCGGTGATACTGCTGCGCCGTCTGCGTCCTGTCTGGAGGTCCATTCAGCTTGTTGCTCTGCTTCTAGGACAGCAAACCTAGTCATCAGCGATAGCTCTGAGCTTAGCCCTGCGATGACTCTTAGCTTCTCTAACCAAGCTGCAAGCTCAAAAATGTTAAACGCCCAGCAGGCCGATGTAGCCTTGGCCCCCGTTCAGGCAGAAGCAACACAATTATGCATTACCACTCTGAGTGGCGCAAGCTGGGAGAACCCAACTGCGACCCACTGCTCAGAGAAGTGTAACTACCTTCCTTTGCTGTATATTTATACTATGTAAATATTGCCAATGTAAATAGTGTGTGCTTGTATGTGTATTATAATTAATCACTTATTTATTATGATTATTACTATTATTGAATATTACTTATTTATTCAAATAAATATAATTAACTGATTATTTAATTAATTATACATTTATTTAAATTAATTACTCTGAAATAGCTATCAGCAACATTAAACTATGATAATCCTTATTGGATTCGCGTAATCAATTTTAAATAATAAATTCAGAGATCAATTTAATCATATAATTATTTATGTGGTTAGGAACAACTATTGAAGTTAAACAATCTATAGAACAAAGCTCAATACGTAAGGAAAAATAAATGCTAACAACCTAAGCATGCTCAGCCTAACTGCTGAGCACGTGGTTCAATTTGGATTCTGGTGCTGTTTCCTCCTAAGGTGGGGGGGGTGAGCAGAGTGCCAAACAGCTGAGAGGCAGCAACTGTATTCTCTCCCAGCCCCTGAAGATCAGCCCTGCAACGAAGCCTGATAGGCTTTCGAGGCCAGCAAGGGTGCGCGCCAAACAGATGAGTCGACTCCACTCCCCGCCAACCTGTGAACAAGCCCCGCTCAAAGGTAGCGTGCCTGAAACCTTGTTTACTTTAATTTTACATTATTATTATTATTATTATTATTATTATTATTATTATTATTATTATTATTATTATTATTATTATTATTATGAATTATTCCTTCGTTTGACCCAAACAATCAATCAATGCTTTACTAAAATTCCCCAGGGGGCCAAGCCCGCCGAATCGTGGCCCGCGTGACCTGCACAACCGCGGCCGCCCCCTTAGTACTGTTAAAAAACTCGAGCAGCTAAATTAAATAAAACAAATTATTTCTGATAAATTAAATCTAATCCAGATCTAAAAGAGGAAGAGCCAGGCAAACCGCGGGAGGGAGCCGATGCTACCCCCCTTTACCCAAGTGCTGATCCAGATAGGCCTCGCCACCCCACTTCGCAGTTGAAAAGGAGTCACACAGCTAAACTCAGTCCTCGGCTGTTGCCAGCAAAGGAAGAGGAAAGGGGGAAACAGCTCTTAAATAACCTAACGTTCCCCCCTCTCCTCCTATGCTAATCTCGTGATACCAGAAGTCTCGCACTATCCGGGGAGGGAGGCAAAGGCGAGCCACGCTGCTGAATTTCAGCTCAGCAGCTGCTCAAACATTCTCCTGAAAACATTATTGGCAACAACTCTAGGAAACTAAACTTGTTTATGCTACTTGTAACAGCTATCTAAGGTGTTGGCAAAAAGCCTAGAATCAGTGACCTTGAACACTTTATGGCTGTTTGGAATTCCCTTTCTTTTTGAGGATGGAACTGAACTACAGATAAATTAACCCTAGAAAGCCTAATCCAGCCAAAGTGGAACTTCTAAACTGTATCCTGGGTTCTGAACTTGATGGGATCTTGAGCCTTTAGGCGGGGAAAACTCTCTACATCTGAGACTGGATTCAAGCTTAATACTAAAGATGATCAATTCATTAAAGTGGACCTATGGAAGCAAGTATTGATGGAACTGGACTGATTACTTTAAGCATCTGGACAATTTTCACTTGGAATACAAGTTTTTGACATCTGGGACATAATGCCACAACAAGGAAAATTTTGGGATGAAACAAAATCTACCCTTCAATCAATCTTAGAAATAGTGAGATCCCACAATGAAGAAGCGAAACTATTCAAGGAGCAGTTGAAGAAGAACTATACTCAACAGGAGACAGGGAATAATGAACAAGGAATTGAGAGGGTGGTGGATGGTGTATGCCAATCAAAAGAGGGGCTGGAGGAAATTAGTGGGGAAAACCTAGGAGATTTAATTCTAACCTTGGAGCCGAGGAGAGTTTTAAGGGAAGGTAAAGGGAGAAAATCAGCAGAATTAATTAAAAATAGCCTGGAAGATCTATTGGAGATAGACCAAGTGCATAAAGATCTATTGGAGATAGATCAAGTGTATAAAACGTTTTCAGATGACACAAGGGATGGCAGAATGTTTAGAGAGATAGAAAGAAGAATTGGGAAAAGACAAATAAGAGAAGGAGTTACTTAGAAAGATGAAAAAGGGAAAAATATTAAGGTGGCCCTCAATGTTGAAAACCATGTATATACCTAACTTCTGGAATTGTAAAGGGGCATATCTTATATATTAAAAAAGGGAATTAAACTGAAATAAGGGATCAATAATCAGGGTAACCCCTTCACGTATTGCTGCCTTGTCATGGCGAAGGGGCTTGAGTAATTCAGATAAGCTATGGACTATGCCGTGCAGGGATACCCAAGATGGACAGGTCATAGTGGAAAGTTCTGACTAAACGCGATCCACCTGGAGCAGGAACTGGCAAGCCACTCCAGTATCTTTGCCAAGAAAACTCCATGAACAGAAACAAAAGGCTAAAAGATATGATGCTGGAAGATGAGCCCCTCAGGTCAGAAGGCATCCAACGTGCTACTGAGGAAGAGTGGAGGACAAGTACAAGTAGCTCCAGAGCTAATGAAGTGATTGGCCCAAAGCCGAAAGGACGCTCAGCTGCGGACGCACCTGGAAGTGAAAGGAAAGTCCGATGCTGCAAAGAAAAATACTGCATAGGAACCTGGAATGTAAGATCTATGAACCTTGGTAAGCTGGATGTGGTCAAACAGGAGATGGCAAAAATAAACATTGACATCCTGGGCGTCAGTGAACTAAAATGGATGGGAATGGGTGAATTCAATTCAGATGATTATCATATCTACTACTGTGGGCAAGAATCCCGTAGAAGAAATGGAGTAGCCCTCATAGTCAACAAAAGAGTGAGAAAAGCTGTACTGGGATATAATCTCCAAAATGACAGAATGATTTCAATACGAATCCAAGGCAGACCTTTCAACATCACAGTAATCCACGTTTATGCACCAACCACCGATGCTGAAGAGGCTGAAATTGACCAATTCTATGAAGACTTACAAGACCTTCTAGAACTGACACCAAAGAAAGATGTTCTTCTCATTATAGGGGACTGGAATGCTAAAGTAGGGAGTCAAGAGATAAAAGGAACAACAGGTAAGTTTGGCCTTGGAGTTCAAAACAAAGCAGGGCAAAGGCTAATAGAGTTCTGTCAAGAGAACAAGCTGGTCATCACAAAGACTCTTTTCCAACAACACAAGAGGCGACTCTACACATGGACATCACCAGATGGGCAATACCAAAATCAAATTGATTATGTTCTCTGCAGCCAAAGATGGAGAAGCTCTATACAGTCAGCAAAAACAAGACCTGGAGCTGATTGTGGCTTCTTATAGCAACACTCAAGCTTAAACTGAAGAAAGTAGGAAACACCACTGGGCTAATCAGGTATAATCTAAACCAAATCCCTTATGAATACACAGTGGAAGTGAAGAACAGATTTAAGGAACTAGATTTGGTGGACAGAGTGCCTGAAGAACTATGGATGGAGGCTCGAAACATTGTACAGGAGGCAGCAACAAAAACCATCCCAAAGAAAAGGAAATGCAAGAAAGCAAAGTGGCTGTCCAACGAGGCCATACAAATAGCAGAGAAGAGAAGGGAAACAAAATGCAAGGGAGATAGGGAAAGTTACAGAAAATGGAATGCAGACTTCCAAAGAATAGCAAGGAGAGACAAGAGGGCCTTCTTAAATGAACAGTGCAAAGAAATAGAAGAAAATAATAGAAAGGGAAAAACGAGAGATCTGTTCAAGAAAATTGGAGATATTAAAGGAACATTTTGTGCAAAGATGGATATGATAAAGGACAAAAATGGGAGGGACCTAACAGAAGCAGAAGACATCAAGAAGAGGTGGCAAGAATACACAGAGGAATTATACCAGAAAGATTTGGATGTCCCGGACAACCCAGAGTGTGTGGTTGGTGACCTTGAGCCAGACATCCTGGAGAGTGAAGTCAAGTGGGCTTTAGAAAGCATGGCTAACAACAAGACCAGTGGAGGTGATGGCATTCCAGTTGAACTATTTAAAATCTTAAAAGATGACGCTGTTAAGGTGCTACACTCAATATGCCAGCAAGTTTGGAAAACTCAGCAGTGGCCAGAGGATTGGAAAAGATCAGTCTACATCCCAATCCCAAAGAAGGGCAGTGCCAAAGAATGCTCCAACTACTGTACAATTGCACTTATTTCACACGCTAGCAAGGTTATGCTCAAAATCCTACAAGGTAGGCTTCAGTAGTATGTGGACCGAGAACTCCCAGAAGTACAAGCTGGATTTCGAAGGGGCAGAGGAACTAGAGACCAAATTGCTAACATGCGCTGGATTATGGAGAAAGCCAGAGAGTTCCAGAAAAACATCTACTTCTGCTTCATTGACTACGCAAAAGCCTTTGACTGTGTGGACCACAGCAAATTATGGGAAGTTCTTAAAGAAATGGGAGTGCCTGACCACCTTATCTATCTCCTGAGAAATCTATATGTGGGACAGGAAGCAACAGTTAGAACTGGATATGCAACAACTGATTGGTTCAAAATTGGGAAAGGAATACGACAAGGATGTATATTGTCTCTCTGCTTATTTAACTTATATGCAGAATACATCATGCGAAAGGCAGGACTGGATGAATCCCAAGCCGGAATTAAGATTGCTGGAAGAAATATCAACAAGCTCAGATATGCAGATGATACCACTCTGATGGCGGAAAGTGAGGAGGAATTAAAGAACCTCGTAATGAGGGTGAAAGAGGAGAGCGCAAAAAATGGTCTGAAGCTTAACATCAAAAAAACTAAGATCATGGCCACTGGTCCCATCACCTCCTGGCAAATAGAAGGGGAAGATATGGAGGCAGTGACAGATTTTACCTTCTTGGGCTCCATGATCACTGCAGATGGTGACAGCAGCCACAAAATTAAAAGACGCCTGCTTCTTGGGAGGAAAGCGATGACAAACCTAGACAACATCTTTAAAAGCAGAGACATCACCTTGCCGACAAAGGTCCGCATAGTCAAAGCTATGGTTTTTCCAGTAGTATGGAAGTGTATGGAAGTGAGAGCTGGACCATAAAGAAGGCTGACAGCCGAAGAATTGATGCTTTTGAATTGTGGTGCTGGAGGAGACTCTTGAGAGTCCCCTTGACTGCAAGGAGGTCAAACCTATCCGTTCTGAAGGAAATCAACCCTGAGTGCTCACTGGAAGGACAGATCCTGAAGCTGAGGCTCCAATACTTTGGCCATCTCATGAGAAGAGAGGACTCCCTGGAAAAGACCCTGATGTTGGGAAAATGTGAAGGCAAGAGGAGAAGGGGACGACAGAGGACGAGATGGTTGGACAGTGTCATCGAAGCAACCAACATGAATTTGACCAAACTCCGGGAGGCAGTGGAAGACAGGAGGGCCTGGCATGCTCTGGTCCATGGGGTCATGAAGAGTCGGACACGACTTAATGACTAAACAACAACAAATCAGGGTAACGGTATAACGCGGTGGTTTTTAAAGTAAATTAAAACTAGATATAAGGATGGGGCAAAACAAATACTACTTAATGAACATGCATTAGATATGATATTGATATAGACATGATAGAAAATATGGAGAGAGAAATGGCTAAACAATTATATAAAGAAAATCTGTATAAAATGCTTTAGATAACATCTATTATGTGTTAGGAACCTACTCAGTTATTATCGGTATAAAATACAAAGTTTGTCGGTTAAATCACCTTAAATTACACAGATTTGGAACCAGAATTACTTTTACTAGGTATGTTATTAGAGGATTTTGAGAACATTGTATACTATGAGAGCATTATTATGATAGTAGCCAATATTGTATACTAAAATACACACATGAATGTTTTAAATGTTTAAAAAATGTATAGATTTTGAAGGGACAACTAAGAAGACACCAAGACGCAAAAAACAAATAATTATAAGCAACCCATGTAACACAATGTTTAACAAGCACGAATTGAATGTAGATAAATTAAAAAACTAATAAAATGTGTGTTGTTTTTTTAAAAAAATAATAATGTCATGGACCCTGTGAGGATATATGACTCCTGATGAGTTGGGTACTCAATATACTGACCTCAAAAGGATGGAAGGTTGAGTCAACCTTGAGTCAGCTACCGGAGCCTCAGGATCGAATTCAGGACATGAGTAGAGTTTTCACTGCCACGAGCCTCTCTACAGAGTGGTTCAGGGGCTTCTGTATACCTAACATTCATTATCATTATTGCCACCTTTCTCCTAGGGGGCTTAGCCTTTTCTGGTTTTTTAGACAGCCATGAGCTGTCAAAAAATATCCCCAACAAACTGATAAACCGATTCATGGTTCATCAGTCAACTCTGGGGATATTTATGGTTTCATGGTTCATCAACCTTGATGAACCTCGAAGCAAGATGAATGACCATTTTGGCGGTTCGTCCCCTTCTCTAATTGTAACTAATTGTAATAGTTCTGGGAGGAGATGGTTAAACCAGACAGAGAATGGGGGCTTCAAGTCCTTCTTAAGGCATTCCATGGCAAGGCAATTTGCTCCCTGCTCTTTTTATCTTCTCCCTCTTTCTCTGTCTCTCAATTTTTTGATCCAGCAAGGAAGTTCAGATGTGAGCTCTTGGGAGCTGTTTCTTTGGCAAAGTTGTCTCACCAAAAGGGCAATAAATTAATTGCTTGTTTCTTTACAAACAAAGAAACAAACAAACAAAAAACAGTATCTTTAAGAAAATGAAGAAAATATATCCGGAAACAAGCAGGACCATACAGGAGAACGTAATCTTACCAATATCCTGGACCCAAACTTCATAAGACTTTGAATTAAAGAGTACAGAGCTGTAGCCTTAATTATTCAGTGTATTGCCCGACTCTTTAAAATGCGTATGTTTCCTCTTATTGCTCATTTCATTTTTTGTTTGTTTGTTGGGTTCACAATATTTACACTGTTGATTATTTGCAAGTTTTGACAACTTGATGAAGAAAGCAAATAACTTTGTTGGGAAATGTGGCCTCATTGGATATGTAGTGTAAGACCTAAGTTTTAATGATATACCCTAAGATAATTTTCACACTAGCCATATTGTTTAACAGTTTCCACACAGAGTGTTACTTTGCTTCATTACTTGAAATAGAGAGGATGGTAGTGAAAGAGAGGTACAATGAGAAAACTACAAGGGTTTTCAAATCTATTATAGTGTGTTTCCAATTTAAATAAATACAGTTTGGCAGAGTAATTCCAATTGCTGTTAAACACTGACCTGGTTGTCTAATGGAACTTTAGGTGATGGAATCATTTGTTAGTTAGCACCTATTAAAGTGAGTGGGAGTACCATACTTCTAAATATTGGTGATGCTGGTGAGCTTGTTCCTACAGTTATGTTCCATGCTGCTTCAGTTGATGGATCTCAGATGGTGGATCTGCTATAGTCCAAGATCGTACATTTCAAGATGACTGATTATGACCAGGATCCTGTTGGGCACCAGAAGACCAAGAAGCTCCTCTGGTTCAATAACACAAGATCATCCACTTGCACCGGTGTTGTCAGTGTGTAAGTAGAGAGTTGCAATGGAAACAGCAGACTTATGCATGCACAAAGAGGTACTGAATACTAGCACCTCCCCCCTCTCTCCCTCCCTCCCTCCCTTCCTTCCTTCTCCAAATCCCAGAATCCTCCAAATATTCCTCAGGCAGAATTCTGGGAGTACCTGCCCACAAATATACAGTTGCATTTCATTTACCTGGAGAAGGGCTGTGACCACTTTGAAGCCTTATTTCCCATCTCAGTGCTTCTTAGGTGTGGTTCTTCAAGAGGCACCTCCTATACAGCATAAAGGGCAACAGACTAGCATTCCCAAGAAGCACTGCAGCAGCTTCCTCCCAGGAAACACTAGGAGGGAGAAGGAAACAAGGTCTTAAGAGGAGCCATAACCTTTTTCCATATGAGTGAAATGAAAGTGTTTGTAGGAAGATGTTTGTGAGCTGCAAGTCCTAGAATTCTGTTTGGAGAATTCTGGGATTTGGAGTCTTCCCCCCCAAAAAACAGAACGTCACATCCTTACTGGATTCTTCCTTGTAATGCACTAGAAAAGTCAAACCATTCATGCTTCATTGTTGCACAAGCAGTTCAACGTTATAGAATCCTGACCATTATCTTTGCATTATTTTTTGCTGGGAACAAAAGATGACAACATTTTAGCTGGGAACTGTAGATCCGTGTTTTAATTTCTCCCACGTTAAGATGGTCCCAATTTTTGTAATTCTAATTTTAAAAAAAATATGAAATGAAATTCTCACCCATTCCTGGTAGTTTTTGTTGAAACAGACTAGCATGGCTATGTTTTTTAAAAAAATCATTATTTTCTGTAGTATAATAGAAGGTTCTTTTAAATTTGGCCTTCTTTTAGAGTCAATGAGGCCAAACCAGGGATTGGCACACTATCTGAACACTTATTTTTAATGGCAGCAACAGCACGCTCCTGAGCAGTAGCTTTACACCTTCTGTCCTTAACAGCAGCTGCTCATATTATGTTGGAAACTACTTTTAAGGCCCCCTTTGGTTTCAAAAACTGCTTATCAAATTGTACCCAAGAATTCTGCTTTAAAAGGTTCACAGATTATGTTGCCAATACAAACCTCCACACAACCCCTTAGAACATAGCTATGGCTCCTGTCTCTATTTTAGACATCCTGTCTCCTTTTCTCTACAGTTCCTTCATGTTAATGTAGCATAAATATGTCCAAATTTGGCTCTTAATGATTCTCAACAAGCTTAGATGAGGAGTCCCTTTAAATAATATTTTACAGTTTTATGTTTGCTTGTGCACTATTGGATTTACAGCTTAATCAGAGGGCACATATGTCATATGAACTGCAAATGGTGTTCGGCCATTGTAGTAATTATCTTCCATATTATATTTGTAGTTTAATCAAATCAGTGTTGTGCCATTGATGTACATATTCCAAGTCCAGGAAAAGAATGATTGCTTCAGATAACTGTGGCTGTTATTCACCTCATATCCAGGCTTCAGACAAAGGCTGAAGGAGACATGATTAGTCAGCCTCTCAACGTTTAAGAAATACGGTCTTAACAGATGGCACAGGACCCAGCAGGGCTCAGCAGAGAAACAGCAGCATCTTCTTCCACCTTATCCAAGGAGTTGGTAAGGGACAGACCAGCTGGAAGTATCCAAAGCAGAGACCATTGTAGCTCAACAGTTTAAGCAACAACCAGCCTGCTTTGAAAGCCTAAAGGACTATCTTAATTCTGTATATGTCTAACCACTGCAGTATAGTGGGCAGAATGGATGGTTGATTTGGCCAAACCTACCATTCAGCACAGTAGGGGATAGGCAACATGAAGCCTACATGCAACATGTGCCATATAGAACCCAAATGTATCTCTCTGAGCACCCCTGCCTCCCTCAGCACATCCACACTATTAAAAATGTGGAGATTTTGGGGGGGGGAGGGGAGGAGGGATTTTTGCACTCTAAGGGGTGAGATCAATTTTGCCATGGAGGGAGGTCATAGGAGCAGGTGTGGCCTTTGGTGAACAGAGGTGGGTGTGTTCGGCCAACAGACCTCTGGAGGTTGCCCACCTTGAGGCAGAGTAAGGCTGCTATCTCTAGCAGCAGAATTTGAGTGTCATGGAGGAGCACCAGATCTTAGCTATTACATTTGTGATTGTCATTAGACATGGGGACGAATAAAAAAGGAATTGCAATATTTGTGAAATATTGCTGATACATGGGATCTTCGTCCCTTCGTATTTGTCAGATCTGGAGACCCCAACAAATACAAAGGGATGAATATTTACCCATTTTTATTCATTCCTTTGTGCAGGTTGGCTGCGGGAAGGGAAACCCCAGTTTCCGTTCCCGCGGCCAGCCTGCTTGTCAATGACACAGGCAATCTGCGAGAAGGGACAAGCAAGCTGACTGTGGAATGGAAACCAGGGTTTCCATTCCCACAGTCTGTCTGCTTGTCAATGGCCCACCTATCAGCTGTTTTGCAGGCCATTGTGTTCTAGTAACAAATCGATGAATATTCATCAATTTGTTGCTAAAATTTGGTGCTTCATTTATTTGTCCATTCATCAGCTTTGACGAATGATGAATCAGCATTTTTTCCAATTCGTCTCCGTCTCTAATTGTCCTTGTACTTCAAACATATTTATGAATCTTTAGGATTAAGAAATTCTACATCTTTTGCCAAAGTAAATAGACTTTGGGTGTTATATGCCATTATGTGGGTGGGTGATGCCATTTGCTACTCTGCCTCAGGAACCAAAATGTGTTGGACTAACTCTGATGGCTGAAGTATTCTTCTTTGGTCTTCCTTCATCCATTGCTAGCTGGCTTTGAGATTTGGAGGGAAGGAAAGACAGTGCTAATTTTATCTCCGATATCTCCTTCTAAGCCACTTACCTCATAGTAAACATTATAGCTCCAAACCCACATGTTGTGGTTTTAGAGGTTGATTATGGCCATCTATACTAAAAGGCAATGTCCCTGTCAGTGTCCATGTGAAATGTGTGTGTGTGTTATGAATGTGTGTATATGGCACTAGTATACCTAGTTTCCTAACCATGGGATCAATTTTTAGTGTCAAATAAGGAGCCAGCCTATGTGGCATTGGGCAAGCTGCACAGTCCCAGGGCACCCCCAGAAGAAGAAAATGGTAAACCACCCCGAGTACTTTCTACCTAGAAAACACAGGAAAAAGGTTTACCATAAGTCAGAATTGACTTGATGGTTCATGATCATTATTATGATTAGAGATGGGCACAAACTGCCAGTTCAGTGGTTCATGCCAGTTTATTTAGCAAGTGAATAGATGTTTGGTGCTTCAAAGCCTCTCTTCCTCCAGTGAATGTCCACTCAGATGATACAGCCCAGCTTCCCTGCCCCACCTTCTCCGACTGCTGCCTCTGAGTGGGCACCCAGTGGAGAATGCAGGGCTTTGAAGTGCTAAACACCTGTTTGGTCACTAAGCAAACCAGCCTGAACCATCAAACCAGCAGTTTGTGCCCATCTCTAATTATGGTGATCAACAAACCCTCTAATTTTCAGCCCTGCTGAGTGGGGCTCTGCCTCTCTCTTGTGCGACTTCACCCTTGCGTACGTGTGTGACTCCGTCCCCCCATGTGCAGGGTTCCGTCGTGACCAGAACGAAAGGAGTTGAATAAGATGAAAGGAGTTGAATAAGATAGCTGTGCGAAGGAGGAAGAAAGCTGCGTGGAGGGAGGCGGAGTTGTGTGCACTCGTGCGTGTGCACAGTTTAGAGGGAACCTTGATGGTGATGAAAGAAAAAAAAGATTCAAAGTATTTTTCACCTCCCTCCTAGGCAGTGACTTGACTATGCTAATGACTGCCTGCTAAGAGACCTGGCTGGCTGTTGGAAGAAGGGCTTCAGTTTTCTGTTGAACTAACAACTGCCTAGCTAACAAAGTCAACTTTTGGTTGCTGCAAAATGCTGTCTGATTTGAATCAATGTGAAGATGCCGCCTTTAGCTTTACCAGATATATAACCTTTCCCAGGGGATTGGACTCAATAACTCTTGGGGTACCTTGCAGATCTGCAGTTCTATGATTTCATGTAGCATCTTCCATTGTGATGAACTGTACACAGAGCTCCAAAGCTAGATCCACTGGAGCCATCACCTCCTCTACCAAGGCTGATGACTTACACCACTCTGTGTCACCTGAAACTGTGATTCTTCTGTGGACCACTTGTGTTGCTTGCCTGGCTGAGAGAACCTTGCAAACACTAGCAAAGCCCTTTTAGAGATGGCAGTTATATAATCTCTATGGGCTAGATAGTGCCTGCAGGTGAGATGTCCACCATTTGGTTCCTTGCAGAGCAAATCTTCTCTCCTGGTCAGCTGGAGAAGTCCCTATTAACTCTGATGACTAATCAGAAGAAGCAGGGCTTCCCTTCTGTAGTCTCTCTAAATTCCTACGTCAAGCACCATCGAGTTCCATTTCCTACCAAATGATGTTAGAAACAGAGCCAAACTGTTAGTCCAACATGCTTAGCACTGTCCACTCTGACTGGCAGTGACTGTCCAGGGTTACACATAGGATTATTTCTTAGGCCTATTTGGAGATCCTGGTATTCCTTGGTGTTCTTCCATCCAAGTCCTCACTAGGCCCAATCTCTCTTAATGCCTGAATCAGACATGATTGAGAGTGCTTAGTGTGTTATGTCCAAGCATGGTATCTATTCTCATGGTGTGGTCTGCATGCTCCTCTTCACTGAAAGCTGGATGCAACGTCTTTCTCATATCTCTGGAAGAAACATGGAAGCAGTGAGATTTTCATAACTGATGACTTTTTGTTAATGATATCAAACAGTATACCCAACTGACATGTTATTTGGACTTGTGAAGAGGTATGTGAACAGGTTTGCACTTGTAAATCAGTCAGCTGGTTCACTGGCTCTAAAAATACATCTCTAATCTTCTACTCCTTTCCCACCCTGTTAATTTGGTCTGAAAAGTGAACATTTAATCCAGGCCTTTTCCTGCTATTTCTACCTTTGTGTGCATGTGTGTGTGTGTTTACAGGTTATACCTGAGTGATTGGCCTTGGCTATTGCATTACACAGAAGGAGTGTTTGTTTATTTATGAACTGAGAGTAAAAAATTAGTTGGTTTCCACTACAAAATACACTGTCAGCTGTAAGTTTTATGTGTGTGTGAATCTTTTATGTTTCCTCACTAATTTAAGTGTTTTATGTTATGTTCTGAAAGTGTTTGGGAGAATCATCCCTGTGGGTTTATTTACCATGCTCTGAAGCACAGGTTGCCTGCCATTCTCAGCAGACTGTGAAATCCAATTAATTGCATCATATGAATCTATATTGTTTGTTGCAATAGCAACAGTGGGAGAGCTGCTCTTATTTTTATGGAAACTACTTGCAGCCAAGGTTCTTTAGTTTTCTCTTCCTCACAGCAGAAGACAAGGCTATATTATTTCATAGGACTAACCATTTTGCAGGATATCTGTTGATTACAGCATCAGCCAAATAAGAAGAAAGACTAATGTGGGAAAGGACATTAGAAAGCAGAAGAAATTGGAGGCCAGATTATCCTAACTCGATGGATTTGGTTTAAAGACCTAAAGAATATTTCTAAAATGCTTTGTTCTCATTGGTTTAGGCTATCTCAATTTGACAAGACCACTAAGCAAGGAATTTCCAAGCTCCATGATTTCTTGTCTTAAGCCCAGGAGCAAGACAAATTATTCATTCTTTTTATTGCTTAAGATCCCTCCAAATTATCTATGTGTAAAACTAGTGTCTTTCCTCTTTGAGAAGGAAAGTATATGCATAAACATATTCAGGTACACAAACACACAAGTATAGAGTAGTTGGGTGATTGTTGGAAAAGAGCATTTACTCATTGTGATGCACTTAATTCTTGAAAGAATGCTAAACAAAACAGTGCCATTCCCATTATGTGTAATTTGTGTTTAAACTTCATTGGAGTTCAAGTGTTGTTTGTTCAACATTTGCTTAAATTTTGTGGAGAAATCTTTCTCCACTCATGTTAAGAGAAGCACTAGCTACTTCACTCCCACACAGTGTGGGAAGAAAAGTTTGTTTTTTGCTTTCATGTGAGGACTAGGGATGGAATGTTTCGATTTCTTGATGTACAAATCCCATAATTTTCCATTCTGGGCATTCTACCTGACTTACAAACACCTTACAGAATCTGAATATGGCTCACTTGGGGGGGGGGGGGGAGGCCTGAACTGGAAGGCTTCGAGGCCTAGCTCTACCTAGCTTCCTGTCCAGAAAGCAAGTGCCCACCTAGCTAGCACTGGAACAGAAACAGGAAGCTTTGATGTAGTTGGGCCTAACTGAGCCTCAAAGCCTTCCACTTCAGGAGTTTTAACCCAGGCAACTTAGGTCTACCTGAGTCATAGTCTGTCATTGCTATACCACATTAGGCATAGGATATTGGCCTATATATTTGATGGCACCAACTCAAACCGTAGGCGGGCTGTTATCCTAACCAAGGATACATTTCAGGTTTGCCACTCTGTCTGAAATATGTGAGAAACATGTTTGTTTTTCCCAATACTGCCAGTGAAGACATATTCAAACAATAGGGCCATGTTTCCCTTAAGAAGGTTGGTACTTCTCCATATCAAATATCTCTTTTTTTCCTTAATAACTAGCTGATGGTGTTGCATTTTGATTTGCAACCAATTATTCCCCTCCCCCACCATGCTGAAATCCTAACAGCTCCTCTCATTACATCAGCTCATTATTTCCCAGAGACCCTGAGAATCACACGGGTGATATATTCCAACAGATATTAGATCATTTTCTTGTTCATTTCTTCTCACTTTAGACTGCTAAGTTATTTTCGCAATTTACATATCCAGAATCTAATGTGCTTGTGCTAACAGCCAGAGACTTGGCAACATTATCTTTTTCCATGTAAATGTTAGAAGTCTTTAGAACAAGAGCTTTCTTTACTACCTTGTGCTTTTCTTTCCTTAAAAAACAGAAAAGCCACACAGCATCCATCAATGGCTTGCAACAATGGCACTTTTGTCATAAGTCAGCATTGTTTAAGTGTTTAAGGCCTGTCGTGTTATTTTGGGTAAAAACAAAAAAGCATTTATTCTATGTCACACACTGTAGTTTTTTTTCCCCCACCTCCAGGCTGCAATGCCCTGAAGTGTCTTCAAACATAGCTCCATGTAATAAAACAATAGTGGGTTCCCAATTTCAAATCCTAAAGCTTTGTTGTCTGCTTTTGATGGGCCTATCACTCCTTTCATCGAGAGTATATTTATGTCTGAAACATGCACAATGAACCAGAAACTGCACAGCTGGTTGGCAACTCAAATATGCCAGACACTGCACTGTCTTTGTTATTGCCACATTTTCTTTGAATAAAGGGACTTAGATCTCTCTTTCTTGATAAAGATGGGCAGTCACCAAAAGCAAGTGAAAGGGTGCATACAATTGCACATGGATTGGACTGGCATCTAGTCACTTTCCTGAGTGATCTGCAGAACTAGAATCTATATCTGGCTGTAAACTCAGCAAGGGAATATTCACACTACCCTAATAAACGGGGAGGCAAAAGTTTTGTTGCATGCCCTTCTATGTAGGACTGGACAATTACATTTGTTTTGTCTCCTATACGCAATTTTCTTTTTTCTGTTTTCAATCACAGGCCTGTACCATTCTCCTTCTTTATCAGTTTGTGAATTCTTTTTGGAAATCTGCATGAACATATGCATGCATTTTCGTGTGCACAAAAATTGATATGCATTGGCCAAAATCCTGCTGCTTAGCACAGTAGTAAATCACTATGAGTAGGTGTACTGATTCAATTGGGTTTAGAAAATCAACTGCTCTGTAAGTTCCATTGATTCAAATAGGCCTACTTTAACTGCAACTTACTTTGGTTAAGTAAGCTCTGGAAATTACAGAGCAGTTGACACTCCAAATCCCCATTTATTCAATGAGCCTATTCTAGTGCAATTTACTATGCTAAGTGTGACGAACGCCCCACGTCACCCCTGTCACTCATATCCAGGGGCTCATTTGCATGAGCCTATGAGAGGAGTGGAGGGGCGGAGTCAGCGGATATAAGAAGGTGTGGCAGGGTAAGATAGGGAGTTCAGTCGAAGCAGAGAGATAGAGAGATAGTCAGAGAGATAGTGAGAAGAAATAATAATAGAGATAAGCTGGTACAGATAAATAGAGCAGGTGGTGAATGTGGCAAGATATATGATATTTAAATGATTTGATTGTATGAACTGAATAAAGAACATCTGTGATTCCGATCTAATTTAATACACTTCAATAAATAAGTTCTGTTGACAGTAAGTGTCTGACTAAAGTCTATTACATGGTGGATAAAGGAGATCCACTGGTGGCAGTGTGAAAAAGAGGGAACGTCACAATTGATATCTGCTGGTGGGATGACATAGTGTGAGCGCCTTGTTTGGTGAAACAAGCAGGGGCCACGTGGTAAACGTCACACTAAGCAACAGGATTTTATCAATATGCTTTGATTGTATTCCTGCGTTGAGCAGGGGGTTGGACTTGATGGCTTTGTAGGCCCCTTCCAACTTCACTTTTCTATGATTCTATGATTAATTTTTGTACACAATTTTCCCTTATAGCTACATTTTTGTAAGCCCATTTCCTTAAGATATCCTTTTTTTGTTATGCTTATTCACCTAATATGCACATTTGTATACACATTTCCCAAATGTATTCGTTTTTATACACACTGTTTTAATTGGAAACGTGCCACAAAATGTGGAAGAGTACAAAAACTGAAGGGTAATTGCATTCCCACTCATGTATTTGTTTGGGGTGTGGAAATGATCGTGTCAGCACTTCTGTGCATTAGAATATGGCAAAACCTTTTTTTTTGAATAATTTAATTGTAGAAGACATAGATTTGTGATCATCTAAATAAATAGATAAATAAATCTACAATTCATCAAACTCAGATTTAATTGAATGAATGCTGGTCCTAGTGATTCATTTGTTCAATTTAATTCAAGTGAAAATAAATCATCCATACCTTTAAGGGGCAATGTATGAATATATTTAAGGATGAAAAGGGGGGAGAAAAATTTGGCAGTCTGAATGTGATTATAGTAGAAAAAAGAGGGCAGTCCACAAGGGATGTGATCCTATTTCAGAGAACATGTCATTGTAACCACTCCTCTGTCACAAATGTAACTCTACATTTTAAGGGCTGGAGTAGAATAGAGTCCTGGGGAAAAGCAAATCCCCGTGATGCCTTAATTGCATTATTCACTTTCTAAACTGAGTCCTGACTTATTTTCCTTGAAGGAAAAATAGATGCGTAGACGCATCTTATGGTCAAACATAGCAGATTATGTTGAAGCAATATTTTCCTGCCTCCCCCCCCCCCCCTTTCTGACAGAAAGAGTGGAGGAGGAACCTAAACATGTCATAGAACTTAGCTACTTTTTCCTCTTCTGCAAAGTACAGTTCAGTCACACAACACACTACTAAAAGCATGATGGGGCTCTTTTAGTGGTGGGAACATAGAGATGCCCATAATCTGTGCCTCCCTTTGAAGACACCCTCCCACAGTCAGACCTATATGTATTGGCTGCAAAGATCTGAGGAAGACTCTTCAAGCATATTCAGCTGAGTATGCATAAAGAACTCATAGTCATAATAAGGCAAGCATGGAAGCACGCATGGGGAACTGGGTTTGAGAGTGCCATCTCTGGTAAAAAGGGAAGGAATTATTGCTGGTGATCATGAATATCCATTGCCAGTGATCATTTTTAGACAAAACTCCCAAACAGGCAAACAAGATATTCTCTGGGTGTAGCCTAAAAAGGGAAAGATTAAAGGATGATGACTCTAGAGCAAAGAATGAGTTTGAAAGCAGCCAACGAGGAGGCAGAGCTGGAAGATCCAGTGCTGTCCTGTGGTTATGGCTGTATATGTACAACAAATATTGGCAACCATTAGCTTGAGTTGGAAAATCTCATCTGTACTTTTTTCACTGAATATTGCATGACTCTTTCATGAAAAAGTGTAGTTCTACTTCTGCAGTCTAAATTTCATAAATAGTAGATTTCCTATCCGCATAATGTGGAAAGTGTGCATAAAGAGATGCTGTTCCTTAGAGGCTGTGGCCCATTACTTAGAGGCTGAGAATGTCTGCAATCAGGTATTCATACAGAGCCTTATGATCTGGTGTCATCTTCAGTTAATAAACAGCTAAAGTATACAAAAAATAGTTTTCAAAACAAAGGCTTATATTCCTTAGAAGAATCCCTATGGCAACCAAGGCTTCCAGGTATCTATCACTTGCCAACCTTCATCTCATGAGCCTTCCATTCACAAGGAGCTTTCTTCCATCATAAATGCATGTTTTCACTGTTGCCTAACAAACAAGAGTCAAGGCTGACAGTGGGAGGGGGATGTGGTGTTTGAATCCCTAGTGGAAACAAGCAATCTCTTGCTAATTATCCTTAACCGATTCTAAATGGCAACATTGTCATGGCACAGCAAGCAGCAAAGGAGAAATAGGTTGACTTCACTATCTGTATGAAGATGAAACAGCAATCCCTTTGCAACTTCAAAGGCACTATTAGTGATAGTATATGGCTTACTTTTTGTTGTTGTCTACAAGCAGAAGGGGTATACTGAAATTAAAGGTGGCCCACCATTCTCACCTTCCCAAGAACATAACAAGCCAGCTAAAAACTAAGGTTCTCTAAGCCTAGTTATTGATTCCACAAATAACACCAAGATGGCCAGTGAAGTATGCCATGGAGAGGATGGGTGAGTGGGAAGAGGGCTTCACTATTCAGTTTTCCTATTGAATGTAGAGCTGGAGTGGAGATGAATTCCTTAGCCTGATATTTCTGATAAGCCTCATACGCTCTGAGGTGTGACTGTCTGATTCATGGGTTAGGAAGCTCAATGACACATTTGAGAGATCAATCCAATGATGCAGCAGCTGGAGATGTAAAATTATATTGACAATATACGGTATTTCTGGGAAATTTAGTTTCTTTGGATGTCATTTCAGAATTGATCAGAAAGTGACAGGTTTGGATACATATTTGCTGGTGAACTGGACTGACTTGCATTAATCTGGAAAGGCTGACAGGAAACAATGCAATTGAAAAGAATTACTGATTGGGCATGTTTCTGTTAGATCTCTAGACATATATACTGATTTCTTTTACATGTTTATCTTCACATCTAATTCTGAGGTTACTACTATGCCCAATTTCTTGACTATAACCCACCATTCCAAGCACTTCTTTGTACTGGGTTATCTACTGAGAAAAAATTAAGTCCCCTTCTGTCTTCCTTTACTAGTCCTAATAGCATGCCATGTCTCTTGGGAGTTGCTGTGCTCCTATTCCAAATGATGGTAACTGGAACACCTGTTCCAAATTATGCCTGAGGCAAAATTGCGACATGGACACAAAATGAATGAAAATCTGCCAGATTTTATTGGAGTGTATTTTGCCACAGGACATCTAAAAGAGAACTTTGGAAAATGTCCAGTTTGGTCATTGCATTCCAAACTTTTATTCCAACCATTAACTAAACAAAGGTGGTAGGGAGGAACAACTTTGTAGTTATCTTTAAATGTAGCTGTTTTACACTTTAATAAAAAAAAAAACACTCTTTATAGCATAATTTATACTATATTCTTGTTTAGATAAAATGCTGTCTCACTTAACTTTCCACTTATATGGGTTGTCCTGACCTTGACTGTTCCAAACAGTTCTGTAGCCCATTACTGAAATATTACAGCAATAATTCAGCACTATTATGCCTAATAATAAAACAGTGGCATCCCGCAGACTTGAGCTTGAGATCTTTTGTAGGGGGAAGGGTAGGGGAAATTCAGGTTTATTTACTTTAATGACTGAGTAATGAGACTGAGCTACACAGATCAAAGTGAGAGGTTGTAAGAGAAAGAACTAATAACAGATCTCAGCATGAAGACAATAATCCATCCAATTTAGTGCAGGGAGTGAACCAGTAAGTGTCAGGGGAAAAAAAAAAAACAAAGCATGGGCCCTGCCTCTACCTAAACCAATGAACACAGAATTCCATGGATTTTTCTTTTTCAGGCTCTTGGCAGCTCTGTGGCATCTGCATGAAATTGCTTCTGTCTATTTAAGGAGTTTGGGTTGAAGTAGACATGACATTAAATGTGTGCTTGCATTTTATGTGCACAATTTGAAAATGCAGATAGCCTCCTTGAGTGGGAGGATTGGGATTGTAGCAGGAAGGGAAGGGAATTTAACCCTTTATTCCCCTGCTGAGGAGGAAAATCACTCATTTGGAGGGTGTACATACATTAGAACCAACTGAGGGTTCCCTTCCAAAGGAAATAAACCCTTCAGAGCAGTACGTTTCCTCAGAATCACAGCATAAATGAATCCTCTCCCCCCTCAGCTGTTACAGCCCTGATAATAATTGCCTCTCTCCTGTGAATGTTCTTTTTATTCTTTAAAACACCAAAAAACAAAAACAGCAATAATGTGTCTTAACATTCAAAGATGTACTTCATTTTATGCCTAGTTTGGTGCTTAGAATCACATTTGTACTTACTATGCCTTGATATCTGTGAAGATTCTCAATCATCCAGGTAAGGTTATCTGGAAGTTGAGTAATGGCAACTGAACTTCTTTCTTACTAGGTTGAAACGTTTCGCTACTAATCCAAGTAGCTTCTTCTTATGTCTTGATAAGTATACAATCTGTTTTTATGGGGGGGGGGACTATAATTATGTGGTCTGGTAATTAGTTATTTGAAAGGAGAAGATGGGAGAAGATGACTTGGAGTGCCATGGGATGAACTATGTGGTTCCAGTGAAAATGGAAGACCTATTGATGATAATCCAGCAATAAACACAATGAATAAGGCTATAGTCCTCTGAACTGCTGGATAGCTCAGTGGTTTAGGCATCTGGTTGTGGAGTCATATGTTGGGAGTTCGATTCTCCACTGTGTCTCCTTGACAGGGGCTGGACTCAATGATTCATAGGATCTCTTCCAACTCTGCAGTTATAAGATTATTATTATCCTGTTGCTTCATAGTGAGTTTAAAATAGAAATCCTGTGGAATCTTATAGTTCCATAAATTTTGGGTCTACTTGACATGGTCAGTGGCAAATTCCTGCAAAAGACTAATTTTGGGTCAAGGGGGAAAAGTATCTAAGGGTGGAGGGGCAAAGAAAGAACAGCAAGTGGCAGGGGTGGAAGATGAAGGTATCAGACAATAATGACCCCATCAGGCTTCAATAACCAAAATGGAGGTCCTAGCAGGAGAAGGGTTGGAGTAGGAAATATATCCCCCTGCACATTGTCACTGAGATTTTGCAGCCCTGGTCCCAATAATATCCTATTTTTGTCCACATTTTCATGCTTAGTCACCCAGACAGGAGCTGTCTAAGCTGGCAAGAGAAGGCTGGTAAGGTACAAAAATATAAACAAGGCATTTTGCTTACAGATAGCATGCATAAGCAATACATTCACAGTGTAGCATTATGTACATTACACAGTGCTTATTTCCACTAGGTCTGAAGTGTGTGGGACAGACAGTTGTATAGAATTTTTCAGATAACATGTTTCCCTTTATCAGATCAGTACAGTTCACTTATACTGGTACGTATACTATAATAAATATAATTTCATACAGAAAAAAGAACAGAATTCTTTTAAAAATCATATTTGGTGTGGAATTGAGGCTTCCAGTAACTTGTCAAATGGTGAGTCAAGCCATAATTCTTTTTGCAGAATTTTTCTTGGAATGTTTCTTTTTCAGTCCATGGTAAGAAACTACAGAGCATCAGTTTCGGTTGCTTTATGCTTTACAAAAATAATAAAATAAATATATTAATTTCTAAGAAAAATATAGTCAAGCTGTTTTCATGAAACCAGGATATTCATTAATGTTGACATAAATGGGAAAACATTGAGACCTTCTGAAAAGTGTCTAGTCTTCCCTGACATTAGGGCCTGGTTTATGTAAGATTGGCTAGTGCTAGCCCTCCGTACCACCAATCAAGTTATTGATTTCCCTTGTGCATTTATGTTATATTTCTGTCTATCTCATCTTTCCCTTAATGGGCTCAGGGCAGTGTTCATGGCTCCTTCTGCTTCCTCCTTTAAAAGTATAACAGGCTGAGAATGAGTGACTGATCCAAGGTCACTCAGTGAGTTCTGTAGCTCATAAGTCCCATAGTGTATCTACTCTACACAGTTCTAGAAGTTTGATGCCATTTCAGCTGCCATTGTTCCATCTTATGGAATACTGGATTTGTTTTCTGACAGATGGTTGTAGTTCTCACCCTGGAACTACAGCCAAATTTTTGATCATGTCACCAAATTCTAGATGCCAGAATTCTATAGGAGGAGGTTTTTATGAGGAGTTTTGTTTTTTGTTTTTGTATGTTCATTACTTTTAATTACTTTAATAGTTAAAGTGGTATCAAACTGCTATATATATATATACATATATATATATATATATATATATATATATATATATATATATAGAGAGAGAGAGAGAGAGAGAGAGAGAGAGAGAGAGAGAGAGAGAGAGAGAGAGAGAGAGACTCCTTGTCCAAGATTGCAACCATTAAACTCCACTTGTTCTCTGAAGGAAAAGATAGAATCAAGCTGACCCTTGGGCTGGAAATATTAGGTAAGACCCCATATCTACAGCCTTTTCATGCAGTGTCCATTAATTCCAAGGAATTTTCTCAATAACTGTGGCTCCATGGATTCATGTTGAAGGAATTGTCAGCAATGTTCCTATATTTCCAAGCACCATTGGACACCCCTGAGTATGCATGGGGACATCCATTTTCTAGGAAATATCATTTACATTGTCTTGCAACAGGATCCATTGAGCCCAGAGGCATTGGGAAAAAAATCATTTTCCAATGAGTGAAACATGAGCATTTCAGTTGCCTTCAACATCAGCATTTGTTCCTTCCTTCCTTCTGTCCTTGAAACAGGGTCAGTTTTGGAAAAGAAGTGACACAGGTGAGGACAACTATCTGAGATACTTCTCACAATCACATTTATGAACTGGAAGAACTTTTGAAGCTAACCTGAGTCCTTTTGAAACTTCTCCAAAAACCTGTAAACTACCAACTCAATTACTAATCCAGTAGAAGGGTGCTCATTCTCACTGATGTTAACACATGCTCAGATTAAGAGGGAGGAGAGGAAGAGACTCTAGCATATGCTGCAACCTAAATTAGTTGAGATCAGTGGTACTTCTTTCTGAGCTGGCGAATAAAGCATCTTATGAAGTTATTCTATCTCCCATTTATTGAAAACTGTGAGGGAGGGAGGAATGACTGAAGGCAACATGCCAAATTATATAGAGCAAACATTTAACATAGACAAAATTAAAAATAAAAAACCAAAAATATTTTAGCATCTTAAAGACAAACTGTTGTATCTTCATGTAAGCTTTCAGACAAAACCACATGTTATACTGTGCACAGGAAGACAGAGGCTGTTGGAGCTTTATTTACAATCTCTTATGCTGTCTGTAGTTTGAGTGACAGGGATATACTTTTCTAGGCTGAGGTGATCATCTATTTATCCAGCACTAACCAAGTGTTCCAACTTTTTGATTCAAAAAGAGCCCCACTTCTCTGCCGACTGTTCTATCCCTCTCTTTCATTGGTTGATAGCAGTTGTTTTGTTGCTGTTGATCTGTTTGGTTGGTTGCTAGTATGTGTGTAGTTAAAAAAAGCAGTATATACAAGTCTGTAATTTCAAGCAGTTGTAAGTTAAGAAATGTTTTTTTATTCTTTCTCCTACAAATGTCTCAGAGTGAGTTATTCACACTTTAAGTGCCAGTTAATGAGAAAGAGGTGAACTCAGGGGAAATTGTAGCTGTTCTCCTCTGTGGATCTCTGTACTTCTGCTGTGCAGCAAAAAGATATTTTTTACCAGAAATTCAGAATTCTACAATAGAGATAATGGATGAACAAGGTAACAGTAGCACTAATGACATAAGGAATTAACAATAAAAAATGGTGACAGTCTTTAAGGTGCTACATTTATGTGTGTGTGTGTGTGTTCGTTTTATGTTTTTATTTTTAGCTGGATATGTTTGAAAAGACTAAGATGGTTACTTCTCTGAAAATATTTAATATAGAAATCTTTCACTGATACATAACAATCTGCAGTTTTATCTAAAGCTTCAGAAATGAGTTGGTAGATTTTCTGAGTAGATTTTCACAGGGTTGCCCTGTAAAAGGCTTTGTTTTCACATTTGCCCTGAATGAAAACACAGTTTAGGCTAGTAAAATACATTTACAAGCCCTATCACAAACCCTATGGGGTAACATAATTAGACAAATTATTTGTTTCATCCTCCATCTCTTGTTTTCTTATGTTGTCACAAACAGCTTTGAATAAAACTGTTGTCTTACACACAGTTACTCAAGAATAAAGCACACTGAACTCAGCAGGACCAACTTTAGAGTATACTTGTTTAAGGTGAGGGGGAACGAAGACTTAAAATCTGTGTCGTCCTTGTGCAGAGTCCAAAGGTAAGTATTGGCTGGTTTAGAACAATTCAATCAACACTGCTAAAGGACGAATTCAGCACCAACACTTCTAGCTTGATTTTGCAGCCCTCATTTTGAAACCTAACTTAAGAAAAAGGGCTGGCATAGTCATGGTTTTTTGAGCACTAGTGTCTTTTTCTGCACTATTCACAGTTAATTGGTGCCTAGCCTGCTGAAGGCTGTATGGGTTGGAAGCCTATGCTTGTTTGTGCTTTTTTGGTGATCTAATAGAGGTGTCACCTACTCTTATCTTTGGAATGTTTAAGCTGGTCATACCCATCTACCTGCTAGCTAATGCTATATGTTCTGTCAGGGAGTATGCTGTCTTTGCTCGTGGTATATGCCAAATGTGATCACTGAAAATTTGTAATCACCCGCTGTTGAAAAGAAGCCTATAACTGAAGATGATACACAAAATAATGTGGTGTTTACACAGCAAGAAAGTCCTGTTTGGAGAAGATCCATCAAGACTTTGGTGTCAAATCCTACATTCATTTCCTTAGCGCACATGAAGAAACTGTACTCTTCACTCTTTTCTTTACAGTGATGCTTTTGAATTGTGGTGCTGGAGGAGACTCTTGAGAGTCCCCTGGACTGCAAAGAGAACAAATCTGTCCATTCTGAAGGAAATCAACCCTGAGTGCTCACTGGAAGGACAGGTCCTGAAGCTGAGGCTCCAATACTTTGGCCATCTCATGAGAAGAGAAGACTCCCTGGAAAAGACCCTGATGTTGGGAAAGTGTGAAGGCAAGAGGAGAAGGGGACAACAGAGGGCGAGATGGATTGACAGCATCATTGAAGCTACCAAGATGAATTTGACCAAACTCTGGGAGGCAGTGGAAGACAGGAGGGCCTGGCGTGGTCTGGTCCATGGGGTCACGAAGAGTCAGACACGACTTAACGACTAAACAACAACATAGTGGATAGAGTGACAGACTAGGACTCTGGAAACTCACTGGGGGAGCAGAACTGGTAAAGCCACTCCTTGAATATCTCATTTACCTTGAAAGCCCTCTTAGGGTTATTAGAAGTCAATTCTGACTTGATGGCACAGAACACACATATACCATCATATGCAGTGCAGCCCTAGGTGTGCCACCTGTAGCAGGCTTAGACTAAGTAGAACTATCTTTTGCTAGCACGAATCCAAGAGGGCTGGTGTGTGGAAAGAGCCAGATTATGCCAGATCCAAACCTCCCCCAGCTTTTGGACACAGAGATTATGAGGACACAAGGCTTGGTGAAGGTGAGGGTGGTTTTAATTAATTTCTAACCTGGCTAGGCTGGGAGAGGGTTGGATCCAGCATAACTTCAGTTTGTCTGCTGTTAGTAGTAAGATTGTGCCCCTAGCATTTTATATCCCTCCCTTTTTATTTCATATTTGTATGAGCAATGCTTATTGCCACCACTTCCCCACAGCTACTAAGCTATTCAGAATGTTCATTCAGTTTTAATAGCTTAGATTAACTCAAATAAGTGAAACCTGTAAATTTTAATTTCAACTGAATTTATCAAAGTAAGTGAATAGAGCAGCCCATACAAGCCCTTCCAACAGGAAGGCAAGAAGAGGACTGATACGCGTCATATTTCACGTCATATGTTTAGGAATAAAATGTTAATAGGCTCTCTAATTTTCACAACACATGTTGCAAGAAAGAAGGAAAATGAGCTTAAAGACAAACATTTCTCAGAAAGGTTTCATGATGGCAGAAAAAGCTTGCAAATTACCTTTTAGTGCTCCTTCAAGACAACAATTTTGCTGTCATTTTTTGAGGGAAAATTAAATAAAGGAGCTCCTTAGTTTTTATTTGCAATTGTGATGGGGCACACTTCTTCTTTTTCCAAACACTTTTATACGAGGAACATATATTACTAAAGGAAATTCCATAAGGAACATTTTTTATGGTACAAAAATAGGAATAATACTGTAACAATAAAGATCAAAGATTGATGCAATTGTGAGCACAAGTAATAGCTGCCTTGTGCGGCTCCAGTCTTCTCAAGGGGATTCTTCAGGAATGGCTTTCATTTTATAAAATGTGTTTGTTTCTGCGCCGCAGTCTAAGAACAAGGAACTGTACCACTCTTGTTTTTTTCTCTCTCCCACACCCTCCTATAAAATATGTATTTACGTAGTTTATCTGTCTGACTACAAAGCATTCCCAAGAAAGGAGTGGTGTGTTTTTTCCCCCTTTAAAATGTCTTTAACAGTTCATTTAATTTTAAGGTGGTTCTATGCAGATAGGAAAACAGAAGCATAATAGAATTTGGCTTCCCTGCTTCTTTCTGAGCTGATATCTCTGAAATTGTTGATCTTGGAGGTGTAGGACTGTTGGGTTTGTTTGTTTTTGTCAAAGATTGTGTCATAGGGACTGGTAATGCTTGTTTGCAGTATCATCTGGATAATGTGGAGATCAGCATTTTCTCTCCTAGATAGCATGCAGAAAGGCACATAGGCAGATTTTGGTAAAATGGGCCATAGCCTGCATCAGAGCATCACAATGGCCCAAACACTACCCTACCGGCCACATCTGTTTGCCAATTCCAGACAGCTGTTTGCAAGTACAGTGATAAAGTCTATGTCTGACCCACCAGTGGAAGCACAGTGTCACACATTGTCTGCTATAAATGTGCACCCATGAGACTGTACACACACAATGTCTGTCTAAAACTGGCCACTGTCCCCATGGCAGAATCCACAAACCTGCACTGGCTTACAGGGAGTTCAAAGCAGTTTCTCTACGTCTCATCAAAGTAGGGCTGAGCTTCATGTCCCCAACTTTAATTTGCTGTTTGAAAAAGGTGATTTGGAGGAAACAAGACAAATCTCAATGGAGAAAAAAGTAGAGATTCTTTTTTGTGTGTTGCTGCCGACTCCACTTAGATATCATCAGCTATTTTTTCTGTCTCAAGCGATCTCAACCTATCAGAGATTACGTACTGACCATTGAGGTACTCAACACCTCTCCTCTATCTATGTGTGCTATTGCCCAAATGACAACTGCCCACAAACCCCTGCAGTATGTTTGGGGTTGCTGTTTAAATCTGTGAATAGGGACTGCTCCCTTGAATTACTCCTATTTAGATTAGATTAGATTAGGTATCCTTCAGTCTCGAGAGACTATGGTAACGTGCTCTGTATGGAGGACTTGGAACAGCGTCTAGTGTGGCTGAGAAGGCCAATTCGAGAGTGACAATCCCTTCCACACTGAAGACAAATACAATCTGTCCCCTGTCCAGCTCCCTGATTTTGCTGGTTTCGGGACTGCCTCTTTGCCTCGGCCTGCTGGACAAGTGTCTCTTCAACTCCTATTATCAACCCAGATAAACAGTCAGTGCTGCCTTTTACACTGCTGCTATAAATCTGCCAGGGCTAAGGACTGACTTCACACTGCCCTTTAAAAGTAAGGATGTTTTTAGTGGAATATTACTTTGTTTATTTTGGTGACACTATGTAAATCATGTGTCATAGCACTGACTAGTGGTATACATGGATATATTACTACTGCTATTTATAAAATAATAAGTCCCAATTGGAGTAGACCCATTCATTCAGTAGATAAAAGTAAACATTTGTATAAGTGTCATCAATTCAATAGATCTATTGTAATTGAGGCTACAAGAAAGATTTAGATTCCCCACTTCTTTTTCAAAACATACTCTCAATCAAACTTAGTGCAGGGGTGACTGCATTGACAAATAATATGGGAACTGTTCTGCAGTTAGGACAGTCAGATTCATATTATTTTCCATTGACTACACAATGTACAAGTCAACGTGAACCATCCTGGAGACCCCCCCCCCCATCTGTATTTTTTTTCTGTTGCTAGGACTTCTACTCTTCTTAAAAATTAAATGCATTCATATTGGTTCAGGTATGTGATCACTTAAGCTAATGTAGAAAGGCATGTGCAGGGATGCCAGAAGTTAGTGGGGGTGGGGAGAGAGGAAGCAAAGGGGCACTCACTTGGGTGCCAGTCTCTTTCAACCAAGCACTCTTTATCCCCAAAGTGTTTCTTTTCTTTTTCAAAAAAGATGCTTAATGCCAACACCAGAACAAAGTTGCATTAGGGCACCCAGAATACTCTGTGCACAAAAAACAAAAAACAAAACAAAACCCTTCAGCCCCATTCAAGCATCACATCACTGTTTTTCTTTGTTGGCCACATCAATCATTCAGCAGTCATTTCCCTACTTTAACAGCTTTGGGGCAGGTGAGAAGGAAATCAGTTTTGCTGCTTGCTTTGGTGAGAAGAGAGAGGATAGATTTTTCTGACAGATCTGTGCAGGACAATGCTGCCATTGCTTGAAACAAACCATGATAGAGGAGGAAATTGCTGACCAGACAAAAGTCAACAGATCAGAGAAAGGAGGATATTTCCAATCAGTCCTTGTTTGCAGCTTGTTAAGGTAACTGCAGTAGCTGTGCCTCCTGCAAATCTGGACAGATATAGCAGAAGCTTCCTTAACAAGCTGCAAACAATAATTGATTGGCAATTTCCTCCTCTGTTGACTCCCAAATTCACCTGAGAAATCCCAACTTCTTAGGTGCAATTTCACAGCAGATCAATATGCATTTTTCCTATTATATAGTGGCACCCATAGAAAGAATTTTTCTAGCTTTGGAAAAATTATGTGCATTTTTTAATCCAAACATTTTTCTGCATATCCTAACTACTAACATTCCTGGTCAAGAAAATTCAGATCTAACTTGTCTTGGTGCTGCTGTACTTGGTAAAGCTCAAACAACTACAAAGCATGGGAAAACATTATTGTTCCCATGACAACTCCCAGAATTTCCCAGTGAGCATGGCCAATTGTAGTTCAAAAAAGTAACTTTCCAAGCTTTGCATCTCCGCTACCAAATAACACATCCTCCTCGTGCCCTTTAAAAGACAATGAACATAACTGTGAAGATTAAAAAACACACTAAAATTTCCTTTCTGTTCTGCTCATTACTTCTACTCACCCCACCATGAGAGACAAAGCAGAAGTTACCATATGTCAGTGTTCTGTCATCACTGATTTATATTATATCTGCTTCTGGTAATTTATCCTAGCATTCTGTTCCTTTCTTGACTTCAGCTATGCATTTCATTGAAGGCATATATTATAAGAATTCTGCAGTGCTCCTTGAAAACATCTGCAGAATGCTGTTCAGCTTTCCACAGTAAAGACACTTTAATCACTCATATTCCAAAAAGTTTGCCCTTGTTACATTCAGAATGTTCTTGTAAAGAATTAAGTTATATTCAGAACTGCTACAGTCAGAATATTCTTGCCCAAAGGGTGTTCTTGATCACTTTCTGCTTTTCTCTTCTTTGATTCTTTGATATTAAAAAGACTTTAAATACATTTTCAGATAATTGCATGTCTTTGCAGGGGGATAGGGAATGAATGATTAGCAATCATATCCAGTAGCTTGTGAAATGGAAATAATACCAAAGGATGGTTTTGGAAATAATACCAAAGCATGGTGAAGAGGAATCAATATAAAATTACAATCTCATGTAGTCATGAGAAAGTCTGATTTTTTTAAAAAAAGGTTACCATGGACTAGGAAAATGAAAATCTGTGGTTGCTTCATGGCATCAAGAACTGCAGCTGCAGTACATTCACAGCTATGCAAGATGGGGAATAAAAGATGCAAGGACTAAAGGACATTAATGTATGTGAAAACCTTAAAATGACTATCCATGTAACTAAAGATGATTACTTTGTTAGTCTGCATTCTAGGTGCAGCCACTGAAGAGCAAACACACCTGCTGCTGAGTACGGCAGTCTTATGTGCCATCAGGGAACTGTACTTACCCAATGAAGCTGGCACTTTCTTAAAGTTAGATGCCTGTTTCCATCTCTGTTCAGGTTTGTCTCTTCCACCACAGACTTCCTCTCTCTGCCTACCTGCCACCACTGCTTATCTCTGTTGTCTGTTCATGTAGCTGCTCTCTTAGGACATCCACTCTGACCTGATTGGTTCTGTCAACTTCTTTTGCCAAAATGCATGTCTTCCTTTCACCATTGGTGACACCATTCTTGTCTGAAAAGGTGGTCCTTACTCTTGAAGAGCCAGATGTCAACTGCCTTTGCAACTGCTTCCTTACTCCACTCTGAGAACTTGCTTGCTGGTCACCTACGTAGTACAGAGCACTCCACAGTTTCTCACTGTTGTGCCCCTTGCTACAACTGCTTTCCACATTGCTTTTGTGTGGATTTCAGCAATTTATCAGTTGCTAAAATCCTGCTTGTAATATAAATTCTGCACCATCCATTAAGGGAGTGTGCTTAGAGCCTGAGAAAGTGGATTTCATCCACAAAAGCATGCTATTTTTAAAAAATGTTCCAATAAAAGGTATCTTCAAGACCACACCAGCCCTTTCTTTTTTTGTTCTGTTCTTAACATAGCAAGTCACAACTAGAGTAGGCCCACTGAATCAATAGGGATTTGGTCAGCCAATTCCTCTGTAAGTTTGATTGATTCAGTGGGCCTACTCTTGTTGTGACGAACTATAGTAAGCAACAGGATTTCAGCCAAAGTAAGTTTTTCTTCCCCCAACAAAAACTAACCTCATAGTGAAAGTTAATTCTTCTCATATAGAAGAGTGGCATTGCTCTGAAGCTAAAGCTAGAGTGTCATCATTAGGCAGAACAAACAAGTAGGAGGTTATGAGATGGCCAACCTCACCCCTCAATAGTTCAATATTTAAACAACAGTCAAGCATCTTGGACAAAGTAAATTACTCCTCCATCTTCTTTAAAGAGTAGTTTCTTAATAAGTCAGAACATTTGCCCACAAGGAACATGCAAGCGTACAAATGTCCTTTTGTGGGTGTCCTCGGATTATAAAGGCTGTTCTTGAACAAAATTTCATGCACTGAAAGTCGACTGTTTTGATTTCCTTAGGAGGAACTGGCCTGCAAATTACTTCTGCCAAGAACTTTTTTAAAGAGATAATGGCTATTCTATTAAAAATAAATATAATTTTAGAGGTCCTTACCACACAAAACACTGTACTCTGCTATTTGAAACTTGACAGTCTTCATCTCCTCATTACCATCTACTATACCAATAAATTCTACCCTGTTCTGAAAAAACAGCTGCATTGTTATAGCTGTTTGAGGATTTCCACTACAGCAGTGGTCCCCAACCTTGGATCCCCAGATGTTCTTGGATTAAAACTCCCAGAAGCCTTCACCACAAGTTGTGCTGGCCAGGATTTCTGGGAGTTACAGTTCAAGAACATATGGGGACCCAAGATTGGGAGCCACTCCACTAGAGTGAATGGGAGGCACAAATCTAATTTTATAAATTCCACTTCAAAAAAAGGACTCATGTAGCACTGAGATCCCTGTAAAAGAGCCTAAATTGAGTGAGACTATTTTCTAAATTTGGCACAAAACGTAATTTTATGGCAGATGCACAGCTCAAGTTACAGCTCTGCTCATGGTTACTTGACCTTCATGTTTCTACTAAATAAGACAGAGGATTTTCTGTTATATGCCAAATGTATGTGTTCTTGGTTGTAGCCAATGTACTGTTTCTTTGGTACACTATTAATTTTTCCAAACATACATACTGAAATCCTGTTGGTGTAAATTTACACAGTGTAAGCTGGATGATGTCACCATCTGGTGATGAAAATCCTTAATTTAATTAAATTTAAAATGTCCTACCTCCCCTTCAGGTCCCAAGGCTCCCCAGGCATACGTTTTGCCCTCAGGAAGCCTTTGAGAGCTTTTAATATCAAAATGTGACCACCTATATTCCAACTTTTTTTCCTGAAGAGGAAGCTGAGGCAGGAGGTGAGCTGTGCTTGGGGGGACATTTTATTTGGTGAGGTATTTTCTTCTAGGCTGGCCTTTGTTCTCCCTGACCGCATGATCTGAGGAGGCGGGGTTTTAGCTTTAAATGAGTGCAAGCAGAAGCTCTAAGCCCTTTTCCTGAAGAGAAAGCTGAGGCAGGAGGTGAGCTGTGCTTGAGGGGGCATTTTATTTGGTGAGGTATTTTCTTCTAGGCTGACCTTTGTTCTCCCTGACTGCATGGTCTGAGAGGGCAGGGGTTTTAGCTTTAAATGAGTGCGAGCAGAAGCTCTAGGCCCTTTTCTCTGGTTCTATTTTTGACTCTAATCTGGTAAATAGGAAAGCCAAAAGCATTGCATACACCTGGGGGGCAGGAAAGTTTTAGGGGTAGGATCATACTTCCGCACTATTAGGGAGTAGGCCGGGTAGGTGGGGCTCGTCAGCCTTGGAAGGCAGCCCATCTAGGAGAAGGAAAACTCCAATTTCAAACCTCCACTGCCTTGTGGCTATATCCACTGATGGAAAAGGCTTCAGGAGTTAACCTCGAGGCAAAATCCGGAGCCGGAGTCCCGGAGGCAGTTCGTGTCGTTCTGGCAACTCCTGTGACGTCGCTGGAACCAGTTCTATTGGCTCTTACCTTTCCATTCGACTATTTCAGCAATGTGGAGAGGGAGGATTTGCTGCTTGGGTAACAGGCTATCCTCCATATTATTTTACCCAGGCTTCGTGCTCTGGAGAGGACACTCCAGCTTCGCATAGAGCGTTGAAATAACACAGGAAGTAGCAGTTACCGGTTATAAGTCTTTGCTCGATTGGCGTAGAGCATGACGCCAGGGGCTACTTCTGAGGGTGGGAGAGGTCATTGCACCTCACTAGGTAGCTACCGCCCGCCTTAAGCTGGGCAGTCCCCAGCCAGTAAGGTGCTACCTCGCGACGGTCTGTTAACGTCACGGGGTGCATGGGGTTTAGGGTGAAAGCCGACAAGCAGATTGATAACCCTGCACCATGCAACAATCATAAGAAAACTTCTGCCCTAAAGTTGGGCACCTGGAATGTTCGGACAATGACCCCTGGCTTTTCTGATGACCCGCAGGAAATAGACAATGTGCGCAAGACAGCCGTCATCGACATGGAACTGAGTAGACTGCAGATGGACATTGTTGCCCTGCAAGAGACGAGATTGCCAGACATGGGATCTGTCAAAGAAAAAAAACTTCTCATTCTTCTGGCAGGGAAAACCATTGAATGAGACCAGGGAATATGGTGTTGGCTTTGCAGTCAGAAATACTCTGCTGAGATCCATTGTTCCACCTACTGTGGGGAGTGAAAGAATCCTGTCTCTGCAGCTCCACTCATCAGCGGGACCGGTCACCCTCATTAGTGCATATGCACCAATACTGTCGTCCACAACAGAAGTCAAAGACAAATTCTACGACGATCTGGCAGCTACTATACAAAAAAGTCCCTGAGAGAGAGCCACTGTTCATTCTCAGAGACTTTAACGCTAGAGTTGGTGCTGATCACAATTCTTGGCCCACTTGTCTAGGCCGTTTTGGCACTGGGAAGATGAACGAAAATGGCCAACGCTTGCTGGAGTTTTGCTGTTATTATGGTCTTTGTGTCAGCAACACGTTCTTTAATACGAAGCTTCAACATAGTTTCCTGGAGACATCCAAGATCCAAGCATTGGCATCAGCTCGATTTGATCCTCACTAGAGGTTCTAGCCTTCCTAGTATTACGATCACATGCAGTTACCAGAGTGCTGATTGCGATACTGATCACTCCCTGGTGTGTAGTAGAGTAAAACTGCGAACAAAGAGATTGTATCACACGAAAAAGGAAGGAAGACCACGTATTGACATCAACAAGACTCACAATCAAAGAAAAGTGGAGGAATTTGCCCAAGCGCTTGAGGAAACCCTTCCAGGCCCGGCTGATGCAAATGCACCTGAACGATGGGAACATTTCAAGAATGCTATTTATAACACCGCCTTGTCCACATTTGGCAAGAAGACCAAAAAGATGGCAGACTGGTTCGAAGCCCATTCGGAGGAGTTGATGCCAGCCATCGAGGATAAGAGGAGAGCTCTAGTAGCATACAAAGCATGTCCTAGTGAGTACAACTTGCAGGCTCTTCGAGCTGCTCGTAGCAAAGTCCAACAGGCTGCCAGGAGATGTTCCAACGATTATTGGCTTCAGCTCTGCTCTCAGATACAGATAGCAGCGGACACAGGTAACATCAAGGGAATGTATGACGGTATCAAGCAGGCTTTAGGTCCAATACAGAAGAAATCCGCTCCCTTGAAGTCTGCTACGGCCGTGATCATCCAGGAAAGAGCACAGCAGATGAAACGCTGGGTGCAGCACTACTCTGAGCTATATTCCAGAGAGAATGTAGTAACCGAAGAGGCATTAAATAACATCTAGTGCGTGCCTGTCTTGGAAGAGTTGGACAGCGAACCAACTTTAGCAGAAATAAAAGCGGCCTTGGATTCCCTCGCCTCCGGCAAGGCACCTGGAAAGGATAACATCCCTGTTGAAGTGCTGAAGTGCTGTAAAGAGATCATCACCACTGAGCTGTATGAAATCTTCTGTCTTTGCTGGAGGGAAGGTGGAGTACCACAGGACATGAAGGATGCAAACATCATCACATTGTATAAGAACAAAGGAGACAGGGGCGACTGCAATAACTACCGTGGCATCTCTCTTCTCAGCATTGTAGGGAAGCTGCTTGCCCATGTTGTGCTGAAGAGACTCCAGGTGTTTGCAGAAAGAGTCTATGCAGAATCACAGTGTGGATTTCGAGCTAATAGATCCACCACTGACATGGTATTCTCCCTCAGACAGTTGCAGGAGAAATGTAGGGAACAATGACAGCCACTCTTTGTGGCCTTCATAGATCTCACAAAGGCGTTTGATTTGATTAGCAGGGATGGTCTTTTTAAAATACTTCCCAAGATTGGATGTCCACCTCGACTCCTTAACATCATCAGGTCCTTTCATGATGAAGGGCACTGTAGTTTTTGATGGCTCAACATCAGATCCCTTTGACATCCGAAGCGGAGTGAAACAGGGCTGTGTCCTCGCGCGAACCCTGTTTGGGAACTTTTTTGCTGTCATGCTGAAGCACGCCTTTGGAACTGCAACAGAAGGTGTCTATCTCCGGACTAGATCAGATGGAAAGCTCTTTAATCTCTCTTGATTGAGAGTGAAGACCAAAGTCCAACTGAAATGCATGCGGGACTTCCTCTTCACCGATGATGCAGCCATTGTTGCCCACTCTGCTGAAGACCTCCAACAACACATGAATCGTTTTAGCAAGGCCTGCCAAGACTTTGGACTAACAATCATCCTGAAGAAAACACAAGTCATGGGCCAGGGCGTGGACTCACCTCCCTCTATTACCATCTCCACGCAAGAATTGGAGGTTGTTCATGACTTTGTGTACCTTGGCTCAACAATCTCTGACACTCTCTCCCTAGATGTTCAGCTGGATAAACACATTGGCAAAGCAGCTACCATGTTCTCTAGACTCACAAAGAGAGTATGGCTTAATAAGAAGCTGACGGCATATACCAAGATCCAGGTGTATAGAGCCTGTGTCCTAAGCACACTCCTGTACTGCAGTGAGTCCTGGACCCTTTGTGCACGTCAGGAGTGGAAGCTGAACACGTTCCATATGCGTTGTCTCTGACGCACCTTTGGTATCACCTGGCAGGACAAAGTTCCAAATAGAGTAGTCCTAGAATGAGCTGGAATTTTTAGCATGTATACATTACTGAAACAGCGACGTCTACGTTGGCTTGGGCATGTCATGAGAATGGCTGATGGTTGGATTCCAAAAGATCTCCTGTATGGAGAATTAGTGCAGAGAAATCGCCCCAGAGGGAGACCACAGCTGCGATACACGGATATCTGCACGCGGGATCTAAAGGCCTTAGGAATGGACCTCAACAGATGTGAAACTTTGACATCTGAGCATTCAGCCTGGAGGCAGGCGGTGTAGCATGGCCTCTCCCAATTTGAAGAGACACTTGTCCAGCAGGCCGAGGCGAAGAGGCAGTCCCCAAAAGCAGCAAAATCAGGGAGCTGAACAGGGGACAGATTGTATTTGTCTGCAGTGTGGAAGGGATTGTCATTCTCGGCCTTCTGAGCCACACTAGATGCTATTCCAAGTCCTCCATACAGAGCACGTTACCATAGTCTCTCGAGACTGAAGGATGCCTACATGATGATGATATTCCAACTGCAAGATTGGGGCCCCCAGTGGTGATCTAGCAGTGATTTTCCAATATTAAAGGTGCCAAACCCCTTTCCCAAGACTTCTCAAGAGTAAAAGGGATCACAAGAGAACCTTGAAACCTGAAGCAGGCAGAGAAAGGAAATTTGTAATTTTAATGAAATTAAAGATTTCTGTCACTGGATTATGATGTCATCTAATTTATGTGGTGAAAATATAGGTCAGCAGGATTTCAGTCAATGTCTCCTAAACTGACCTTTATTGTTCAGCAGAATTTGCACAGCTATGCTTTGAATAGATTGCCAAATAAAACCAGAGTTGTAAGGGCTCCACTTACCTTGAAATACTCATCAACAAAACATCAAAGTTAGAGACACACAGGTACAAGTGTGAAATTAGGAGACAATGAGTATTGACCTTTACTTTGGAGACATCTTTTGTCAGATTTAAAGCTGGCAAGGTAATTTTCCATAATGCCATTGTTGTTTGCCTCATCACCTTTTGAAACTAAACAGGAATTTACTAGCTTATACTGGGCTGAGGAAGATAAAGGAAGAAGGTCCCACAACACCATTTAGCAGAACAGATGTGTTTGCATATCTGTAGGGATTGCCCTCAGCAACCAATGTCAAAATGTTTCCTTGCCTTCTGTCACTGAGATCAGACATGAGAGGGGGAACTCCATTCCAGGAAGAAGAGAAACACACACAAAAAGCAATGAGACAGAGAGACAGAAACAGAGAAATGGGGGCAGTTCACAGTGAAAAAAGCTTGAAGACAGCAGACTGTGAGAGGAAGCAGGGAACGCAAATAAGTCAGGTTCTAATGTCTTCAAGTATGCGTTGGATTTAGGGAGTTTATTTGGGAAAAAATAAATCTATGAAAATGAATGTATCTTCAGGCAAGTCTATTTACAGGAGATTTTAGTTGTAAATCTCCATGTTAGATTTTTGTATAGCACTTCTCTGTAGCTGAAGAATACTAACAGTACTGAAGTTTCCAGAACCAGAATAATAACATCATGCTTTTACAAAAATTATGTTTACATAAGATCAAGCAACAGTGATTGTTGGGTTTTAGCATTAGAATTTTCCACCGGCTAGTCAAGAAAACCCCCAAGAAGAATTTTCATATCTTCTGTGACTTATCCAATTACAAACAAGAAGAGTTTAGCAGTACAGCATTACAATAGACTCTCTACTGTGAAAATCATAAATGTCTGCATTTAATAAATGCTGTTATATGATCCAGCTTATCAGATGACTCAGAACACATTCTTTATGTTCAATTTTTTTTAAAAAAATCATATGCGTGTCTTTATGCCCATGAACATTTTTACATGATGGGCTGCATGCTCATTCACAGCAAGTTTACTTTTGTGTTGTATAAATCTGGAAATGTGATTGGGTACTGACAGCATTTTTAGGTTTCTTAATGAGCTCACCCACGGCCTTCCCACCTAGGAATAAAGAGACAAGATGCTGTAATAGGTTTAAATTAAAACCACAACTTCATTACAACAATTTAAAAACCATTCCCCTTGTAGTAGGTCAGTGATTCCCAACATAGGGTAGGCATACACTCAGAGGTATGAACCAATGGAGAGAGGTGAAAAACGGTGTGCCCCAGGGATCTGTCCTAGGACCGGTGCTTTTCAACCTCTTCATAAATGACCTTGAGGCAGGGATAAGCAGTGAGGTGGCCAAGTTTTGCAGATGACACAAAACTTTTCCGAGTGGTGAAGAGCAGAAGGGATTGTGAAAAGCTCCTGAAGGATCTCTCCAAACTGGGAGATTGGGTGGCAAAATGGCAAATGTGTTTTATCATAAGAAAATGTAAAGTAATGCACATTGGGGCAAAAAAATCAAAACTTTATTAATCAGCTGATGGGTTCTGAGCTGTCCGTGACAGATCAGGAAAGAGATCTTGGTGTGCTGGTGGACAGCTCGATGAAAGTGCCAACCCAGTGTGCGGCGACAGTGAAGAAGGCCAATTCCATGCTAGGTATCATTAAAAGGGGGAGTGAAAATAAAACAGCCGACATTATAATGCCATTGTATAAAACGCTGTATAAAATTGTATAAGGCCGCACCTGGAGTATTGCATACAGTTCTGGTCACCGCACCTCAAAAAAGACATAGTGGAACTGGAAAAGGTGCAGAAGAGAGCGACTAAAATGATGACTGGGCTGGGGCACCTCCCTTATGAGGAAAGGCTACAGCATTTGGGGCTGTTAAGTCTAGAGAAAAGGTACCTGAGGGGGGACATGATTGAGATGTATAAAATTAGGCAGGGGATGAATAAAGTGGATAGAGGGAAGTTCTTTTCTCACACACACAATACCAGAACCAGGGACATCCAATCAAATTGAGTGTTGGGAGAGTGAGAACAGAAAAAAGAAAATATTTCTTGACCCAGCGTGTTGTTAGTCTGTGGAACTCCTTGCCACAGGATGTGGTGTTGGCATCTGGCCTAGATGCCTTTAAAAGGTGATTGGACAAATTCCTGGAGGAAAAATCCATCACAGGCTACAAGCCATGATGGGGATGTATAATCTCCAGGCTTAAAAAGAGGGTTCCTCAAAATGCCAGATGCAGGGGAGTGGTATCAGGAGACAGGTATCTATTTGCCTCGTGTGCTCCCAGAGGCATCTGGTGGGGCCACTGTGAGATACAGGAAGCTGGACTAGATGGGTCCCATGGCCTGATCCCACAGGGCTCTTCTTATGCTCTGATGTCCTTTGCTACTAAATAGATAGGGCAATGCTGCATCTTGATTCTCCTGGACCTTTTATGGTAGGAGTTCTCTAAGTATGCACCACAATACCCTGTGGCCCCTGTGGCAGCCCGGCGTGCTACCAAATCCAGCCAGGGGCACCACAGAATCCTCTCTCTGTTTCTTCACCAAGCTGGCAGTGCTACTGCTCCTCCTCCTCCAGCTTCTTTGGGCTTTTTCACCTCCATACCCTGCCCCCTGAGCCCCTTGCTGCACTTTCTGGTCCACCAATGCTGCCGCTGCTCAAGGGAACTGTGAGATGAAAACATTTGGGAACCATTGTCTTAGGGGCTTTTGAAACCATCAGCCATTGTGTGCTTTTAGAACAGCTGAAGGTATTCAAGGTGGGGCTAGGATGATATGGTTGATGCCAGAAGTGATAGCAACTTCTGAAGCTTTTTGCAAGTTCTAATTTCTCTGTTATTAACCCACTCAGAAGCAAATATCTTCCACTGAGGCCTTTTGTAGAGTGCTACCACCATCAGGGACCAAAGAGATGTCAGTAAAAAATGAAGATTTTATTCTGTGATTCATTGTAGTACTCCTTCCCAAAGAAACTCACCCGTCACTTACCTTACTATCTTTTATTAGAGCCATATACAAGTGGTTTCAAAACATTTTTGATCTATGGGCAGATTGGGGGGATTATTTGGTTTTAACCTTTAAATCCTTTTGAAGCTTGGGCTCACATGGCTCCACTATCAAAATACATCTCTCTTTTTTTCATCATCATTTTAACCTGCATTATGAACTGTCTTATGATAAGTATTTGTGAAAGGCAATACATAAATGTTCTAAAGAACCAAGGTAACCTTTGAAGCAAAGGTGTCAGGTTGCTCAGATAAAAGACAAAAATGTAGCCCATGAAGTTGCATGGGATTAAATAATGTCATAAATCCATGAACGGTTATTTAGAAACTCTTTTCCAACATTGTAGCATCTGCCAAAAAGCAGAAGAACTACGTTAGCAGGTCAGACTAGTTTGTTCATGTCAACCAACACTGGACATAAAAATACCTCTGAAAAGTTAATAAGTAAGGCAAAAATCCATTCTGCACAACCACATCCGGGGACAAGAACATTTAATTTACATCAAAAATATCCAAGACCTCTTCTGGGGAAAAATCACTAGGTGATCAAGGAGCTGTGGCAGGCTATGGCAGCTGCACAAAATTTGGCCACTTTATTAGTGATATGGGGGATCTTATCAGAAAGCAACAGAGAGATGTAAAATTCTTCTGTTCTTCCTAGGAATTTTTAGAAGTTGTTCTATATGAAGGTCTCAGTAGAAGGAACAGTATAAAATACATATATGTTGAAATGTGTGTATTCTTTTACTGTTTTATACTGTTCAATTTGTTTGATCTTTGACCATAAATAAATAAATTCATTCATTCAGTATTTTAATTAAATGAATTCCTATACCCTGTTTCAGGTTCTAAGATCTCCTTTTGTTCTGGAGAATCCTTTCAGAGCAAAAAATGGCTGCCATATCACAGAAGGTGCCCTTGGGACTGCTGGTGGCAATCCAGCAGCCATTTTTTATTCTTAAAGGCTTATCCTCACCCCCATCCTGAGGGTCTCAAAGGCTTTGCCATGGCAAAAGGGAGCCTTAGGCAGCCTTGGAGCCAGAAGATGGGGTACAGGAAGCTTTCAGTTCATTAAAATTAAACATTGCTGGTACCAGATGATGACATCATGGGGCTTCCAAGATGTAACTTTACACAAGAGGATTTTCCCCTTTGTGAGTCTGCTTTCTAAGGGTATCACTGTTTTGCTTCATGTGACAGTGTCTGTTAGGTTCATTGTACCTACTTTTGGTACTGAGTATTCCAGAAAGTCTAAATGTTGAAAGTGGACTATACCACTGCATCTTTATCTCTAAAGATAAAGCATGTCCGTATCATAGCAAAAATAATTATTCTACTAGTTTGGAAAACCAAAACCATCATTCAGTGGTCACAAGATCTTAGCTACTTTATCCACGCATGTGTTTTACTGATGCCAAGATGGTTTTTCCAACATATGGTCAGCTTATATTAATGTATATACCTACCCCACGACTATATTCTATCTCCTTTCGTCTTTCTTGTTTTTCCCCTTGTTTTTCTGTCTTCCTTTTTTGTATGGCAATATAAATAAATAATTGAATTTTGAAAAGTTATTTCTAACATGGTTGGACATAGATCCACCAAATTACCTAGTCAGTTTCCATTTCAATGGAAAACCTTGCACATAATTGGGTGTTCAAGTGGAAAGGTAGAATTGGTACTTGGAAGCAACTTTTTACAGGGTTGAACTAAGATATAATACCTCTGAGTGTAAATTTTTATCAGATAAGAAAATAAAAGTCTGTTCTACTTTTTTTATGGCACCTAGTAGAGATAGGCACGACCCACCAGTTTGGAGGTTTCTGCCAGTTAGTTGGTCTCTCAGATGAACAGGTGTTTGGCACTTCCCAGCCCCGCCTCTTCTGGTGGATGCCCACTCAGAGGCAGCACACCAGCTTTCCTGCCCCACCTCCTCCTAGCACTGCCTCTGAGTGGGCACCCACTGAAGGAAGCAGGGCTGGAAACCTTCAGATGCCTGTTCATCAGAAGGTCAAACTGGCACAAACTGCCAAACTGACAGTTCGTGCCCATCTCTAGTGTCTAGTATCTAGGAACTCTTCAGTTTCATCATCCAGAGAAAATCCTTTCATTTTCTGTTACCCCACTTCATTGAGTTAAGTTCTGGAATATCTTGCCTTCTCTCTGTGAAGGGGATATATAATTTATTTGTAATACTTGTTGAAATATTATGGTAGATATTTAGACCCTTGCTGTTATTATATGCAACAGTGTTGCCCAGTGCCTCCTATTTCCATTCTGTGGAACTAGTCCAAGAAGATACTATGATCAATGGTATCAAAGGTTACCCATAGGTCAAGGAAGGTCAGCAGGCCTGAACTCTCCAGGGCAGGACAGCCAAAGCTCTTAGGTACCAAAACCTGGCTGCAAACCAGACTAGAAGCAGGCTAGACCATCTGTTTTCTCCATGAACATCTGAAACTACCCAGCCACCACACACTTATTTATTTATTTATTTATTTATTTATTTCTTACATTTTTATCCCGCCCATCTAGTCGTTTTGACTACTCTTACCCCAAAAGAGGATATTTGCAATGGAATGGTTGTTCTCACATATTTCTCTCCCAGTCCACAAATTGCCCACCTCTGGATGAAAGCCAATAAACTGGAGATGAATCCCAAAAAGACCAAGACGAAGACTATTTCTGGATAGTGAAAACCTTGCCATAGGTGTTCACACACTACTAACTTTGTGGTTAGACTACTGCAATGCACTGTATGTGTAGCTCCCGTTGAAGCTGACATGGGTGCTGCATTGAGTCCAATATATGGCAGTTAGTCTGTTGTTAGGAACATCTTTTGGAGTCCATATGACACCAAATCTGAAACAATTGCACTGACTGCTGATACATTTTCAGTCTGAGTTCAAGGTGTTGAAGATGGTCAAGTCCAAAACAGCTTGAGATATAGACATTTTGCAGAGGGCCTCTCCTGTCTGTACCAGCTCAGTTATTAAGATCTGCTGGGAAGGACCTCCTCCATGTCCCATCACTGAGAATTATACACTATGTGAAGGAAATGAGGAGATATCTTGGATTTAGCACTTTGGCTATAGAATGTTCTGCCACTGAAAACTTGATTGGTTTCAGTCAATTTCAGTGCAAAGTTAAAACATAGTTGTTCACTTCAGGAATTAAATATTTTAGCTTGTGGAGGTTGTGGAGCTTTTATAATGTGTCCAGTTTTAATGGTTTTAATTGGTCTAAATTACCTAAATGTTGTGTGTGTGTGTGTGTTTAAATTATTTTAATTGGTTTTAAATAATTTTATATATTTTAAGTTGTTGAATTGTTTTCTATTACACTTGTACTCAACCCTTAAATTTTATTAAACACAGTGGTTTATTAAATCAATCAATAAATAAACAAACAAACGAACAGGAGATCAGAACACACCATGGATGCCTGAGCTTTATTTTTAAAAATAACAATTAAGCTGGCTTTTACTGTAGTGTACTATTCTGCACAAAATTTAAAACCTTGAAAACTGTCCACTGTGTTGTGTTTAATGATGCATGATTTTTTTCCGTTGCCATGTTCTTGAAAAGAACTGTTGAGCAATACCATAAAGCAAATTTATTTAGCAAAGAAATTGTGATAACATTAAAGTGTGGTTAATGGCTCTGTTTTATCTTCTAAAAGGCAGTTGCTAAGGTAATTATAACATGCAAATTAGTTTCCACTGGGCTGTATACACACATAAACACACACACACACACACACACACAACTAGGACGGATGTGAATTTTCACAGGTCTCAATAAATTACAACAGCATAGGCTTCTTTGCAACTTATTTTTATGGATTCATTCTTGTTGGATTATCTGAATTAAATATGGATTTCTTGCAACCATACATGTATATGACTGTGTGACAGACTATCCTTTTTGCTACAGAGATTGGCAGTAGAAGAAAACAATGTTGAACTGAAACTAGTTTCAGAAACACTTGGGGTAGCATTATAAAGGCTCATCTTTTACAGTTTGTTCACATTTTTCTCTTACATGTGTGTATGTTCTTTCTTTCTTTTGTACGGTCTAAAAATACTGCAGTTTGTAGACTCCTGATATAAGAGGATGGCCTGTACCATTTTAGCTGTGATGCTTAGTGATGCTGTTATGTAGCCATATCTGAACATATTAATAGCATTCTATTTGCTTAGTTGCCCAGGCTCTTCCTTGTGATTAATCTAGTAACCATTGGTCTCACTCTCAGTCATATTTGTTAACCTTCACTAACATAATGTCATGGCTAGACCTGATTGACTACTCAGTATGGTGACATCATCCCATTCACTACATGATCCATGATGGGGTAGGATTACTCACATGGTTAATCTAGAAGAAAGGTCCTAAAGCAAAGATAGATGATGAAAACGGCAAAAAGCAAGGCTGAATGTTTTTAGCTCACTAGTGGAGCCTTTGAGGGACTTTTGTCAACCCAGATAGGAGAACACTAGAAACAAAATAACAAAACAATATGTGGGAAACTAAGTTTTACAACTTTAAAAAAAGAAGTGAAAGCTATTTTCAGAATCCTGAAGGTTTGACTGTTTGTGGGCAAAAATAAAGTAAAAGCAAAACTTCTGAAGGACCATTGGTTTTTGGATACATCACCAGATTATATTCATAATCTTGTGCATTACCTACATTTGAAGTCTAGCAACATCAAGGGACCCTCATTTGGGAATCACTGATCTAGAGCACGGATGGGCAACTTTGGCCTTCCAGAGTTTTGTTTGTTTGTTTATTTGTTTGTTTGTTTATATCTCCCACCAGTCCTAACCAGCATAGGCAATGGTGATGAATGTTCGGAGTTGTAACCCTCCCAAAAAATCCAGGTTCAGCAAGCACTGCTTTATTCAGCCCTTCAGCCTACCTGCTCATCTCTGGCTTTGGCCCCAAAATCTCAGGGAATGAGAAACTACTGGTCTGGTGACCGTAGATTTCTAAGGTCTGCTGGTGTGTGTTAGTTCTGCTCAGCTGAACAGCCACACATATAATCCTAACTATAGAGAGGCTTGTATGTATATTCTGCTGAATTCCTTAATTACAGCTTTCCTGGAATCTTGGAGTTCAACATGTTCAAGATCTACTGAAGAGCTATGTATATGGCGATGTTGGTGATAGGGTTTATGGAGGTAATCTTATCCAAACCACATTTTTGATCCTTGTGTGGGCTGGCTGAGCACTTTCAGAGGGATCTCTCAATGGATAGATTCAATATAAGTGATCCAGGGCTCAGGCTCCTTACTGAAAGGAAGATTATGTAAAGAGGATAATCATGCAAAAGTACCTGGGAAAGAAGTAAGACAAAATCTCACTTGAATAGAATTACAGCCCTAACATCTTTCACCCACCATTTTAGAGATGTGAATCACATAGGCTCATGCTTTTTTAGAAGGGGGGGGGGGGGGAAGAGAAATCATCTTCTTGCAGTAACATTTATTTTTTTGAGTTTTTTTCTTGGGAATTATTGTGGAATTTCTATGATGTTTTGTGGTCATTTCCTGTCCAAAAGAAGCATCACGTTTTCCAGAATTATGACAATTTTTGCACAAAATGGCATATTTTCTGCACAAGATTACCTGGAAAGGGCATTGGGTTTTGTAGAATCTGACCATTTCTTGCACAAAAGTACAAGTGAAACACAAAGAAGCAGAATAAATAAATGGAAAAACAAGACCATAGTCTGCGGGAAATGGAAAAATCTCACTGGTGGAAGTGAAAGTCTCAGCAAGAATTTTTGGCATGGTGAAACCTGGAAAACTAGTTTGTTTTTTTCATATTTTCCACATCCCTAAACCACTTTCCACCTCCCTAAACAATTTTGCACATCCCTCAACCATTAATATTTACTCCTCCTTTTCCATTTGCCATCAGGATCTATCCACCCCTTACGCTTCCCCCCCCAGTACAGCATTCTGTCTTTCTTCCATGCTGTTGATATATACAGCAATAATCCACATAACCTTTTCCTTTCTTCCCCTTTGCTGTTGTTTGGACTATGAGGAACTAGAGCCAATTATTGCCTTTTGGAAACAGCCTCCAAATTGTCATATAACCAGCTCTCTTTTAGAACTGGGAACAGGAGTCCTATCTGTGCAATCAAAGGCTAGAATGTTTCCCCAGGTTTTTTTTTTTTTGTTTGTTTGTTTGTTTTGACTTTGATCCCAGATTCCATTGTAGGAAAATAGGAGAAAAGAAAATCAGCAACAAACAACAGCAGCAATGAAGATAGAAAGCAGTATAGAAATTTTGTCCTTGTCTAGAACCCAAGGTGACTTCAAGACAGCATTCAAACATCAAATGAATAGTTCTACTCTCTCTCTCCCTATTGATTCATTGTCTTACCATGCTATGTCTGAAAATAACTACATAGGATGATTTTTCATTTTTCTTTGCAAAAGGGCAAAATCAACAATAAACTGACTTCTTGAACTTCTGATGCATAAGATTCAAGCAAATATGGGACTCTCACCCAAATGCATTTTTTGCCTTAAAAAAACCTTACTCTTGCTGTATTTTTGTCATTGCGCTTTAGATCCTAGAGGTTTGGGCTGTTGTACTGTCTTACTAAAATCGAGTCAGAGAGAGAAGCCACATAGGTACTGTTCCTAGGATGCAGAAGTCTCCAGGATCAGCAACAATTTGGCTTCCTGCTGATCTAGCAGAGGCTTCTTACTGCATTTTGGCAAGACAAATCTGAAATCTGAATTTTTAATTTCAAGGCTGACTTATCATACACCTTGATTTTTCTCCAAAAGTTAAAAGAAATCCTAAATGATAATAAAACCAAGAGAATTTTCCAGGGCTTCTCAAGAGCATACAGAAGTAGACTCTTATGGTTCTTTCCAGCCAAGAGTGCACAATCTCTAGCCCTGGGACCAAACACAGGTCTTAACTGATTCCTTTTTTGGCTAGTGAATCCAGGAGGTTCACCCACTTTTCTCCTGCATCCCATCTGATCAGCTGAGGTCCTGGGGGAGATGTTCACTGGGGTGAACTATTTCCCCACTGTTAGCAGCTAGTTACAAATGATAAACAACAAATTGGGGTGGGGTAATTGATGAGAGGCAGGGAAAACATTTAGTTTCACCAACCTATAGATATCCCTAGGTGCCAGTAAACAGGAAAGTAAGGTTTAAACCTCTCCATCTCTGTGAATAGACACAGGAGAGTGTGTGTACATGTGTACATACAGTATGTGCACACAGATCTTCAACTCCACACACCAGCCAATGATGGACATGGCTCTGAAGTAGAGGTTATACCCCTCTACTTCAAAGGAAGTATTTCACAATTAAAGGGCAGTCAGTGATAGTGCTTTTCCAGTGTGCTGTTGTTGTTTGCACTTGGTGCAGTGCTGTGAAGAAGAGGTTGGCAGTTAATACTTAGGGCTGTGATGGAGAACAAAGGGCAAGACAGCCTCAGAAGTAAGACCCAAGCCATCCAAGGTTTTTAAGGGAGAAAAATGCAATTTCTTAGTTCACGTGCAGGGAACCCAGTACTCTCCAGTTATTTGAAACCACAGTGCCCATCTACCACAGCCAGTTTAGCTCTTGTCCATTTGCCAACCCTTGCTTAACATAGTGCCTGGAAATAATGGGAAGCAAATGCAAGTGGTGAGTGTGTACTGTATTTCTACTGGGCTTAACTCTATCAGCAGCTTGGCTGCCACATATTACGCCAATGGAAGCTTCTGCATCATATGCAAACACAGCCCACACTGCACACTTCAATCAGGCCATAGAACATGAAGAGTGGAAACATCAGCTCCTGATCAGAACAGGATGCTTTGAGTCATCTCATCAGGTACGTAGTATGGAAGGCACATCTAAGATGACATGGGAGCTGTGGATCAGAATGTACGTACAGCAGAAAGAGTCCTGAGGAATCATGCTATTTATAGGTAAAGAAAGAATGGGAGAAAAGAAGCAGCAAATGCAGATTCTGCTACTCTCAGAATTGAATCCACGTTGGCTCCAGTGTAGAAGTTTGTTAAATAAAGAAGGATTGTTAAATAAAGAGGTACTGCTTTGAGCAAATGCCGTTTTGCTGCATATGACAACTAGGTAGGACCACAAAATGACATCTACACTGATGGAATTATGTACTGTGGTTTTTTTCAACAAAAGAACTTGAAAGTAGGCATTCAAACTGTGTGCAGAGAAATTGAGCCAAATGTTATTCTGAACCCTGTCATAGGAACTGACTAGGTTTAAATCTATGCTTTTGGATTTTTTTTCCAGCTTGTGGTCAGTCTTTATAGCTGATGCAGAAGAGAAGCTTTTGTTATCTCTTGTTTGCCTTTTGGAGAACTTTATAGACATGCTCAGTATCATCAAGGCAACCCATGCGAGAGATACAGAGGCTAAAGTAACTTGGGTACATTGTGATAAGCTTTTCTTAGGATGAGAGATTTTGATCTGCTTCCTTGCTCAGAACTGACCTCCCAGATATTTTGAAGTTCACTCAAAATTGTTATTTTAAACAAGGCAAAGAGACAACAATATATCTTAGCAAAGGCCATATCAGCAGATTTAATTTCATTGATCCAGGTAAAATCTCTCTCCCTCCTTCCCCCGTCCCCCCCCATGTCTGTGTGATTCTTACATGTACCTATAATTAGACTGAAGTGATCATCACCTACCTCCTTTTCTCTTTGGAAAAACATGCCTTGGACTTCAGGAATTCCCCAGATTCCTGGAGCTCCCTCTCATCAATCACATGGAGACCATTTTTTTAAAATATAGCAAGTAACAATCACACTTTTATGCTTATATGACAAACACAATTTCATACGGTAAAATCCTGTGCTTTCAAAATGGCAAAAAGTTGTTACAAAAAAGAACAATCAAATAGGCACATTGAGATAGAAACTTTGTTTCCCTTGGTTTGCTCAAAATCATATAACCCTCAAACTTCAGTTTTGAACTTAATGCAGAATATGATCTCTCGGAGTAATCCATCCTCATGACAAATAAGAAGCAGTAACCTCAGCTGTTCTTCTGTTCTCTTGAGAGATCATTCAGTTGACTGTAGACTTGGTTTTTGGATTCAATTTGGTATATATTAGAAAGTTCTATCTCAGACTGTGACATCATTAATATATTATTTTGTGAAGTACTAGAGTCCTGATATAACAGAAGCTGTGAGGGGAAAAAAAAGAGAAACAGAGCTTGCAGTGAAAAAGCAATTTTGGAGCCTGTTCATTTATGGGTAGTATATTCTTGATGTAGCTTTTCATTTTTGTTAAAGCTTCATGTAATCATATTTCTCACCAAGGGAATCCATAGACCATTTTTCAAACTATGATTAGCAATGATTCAGCCACAATAGCATGAGATGTTTGATAGCAGAGCCTGTAGCTCTTGACTATTGCCTATAACAGTTCCTTTGATGTTCCATGTCAAGCTGTTTCAGAGAGTGGGAGATCATGGAAGCTGCCATCTTTGGGACCCATGAGACTTGTGTTGTTTATGGGAAAGGATGGCTCTAATGATTTGAAGAGGGAGGCCTCAAACAGTCTTATACATGAGCTGACCCAGAGGAGATGTTCACATCTTTCCAGTTGCTAGCTTGTGTATTTGGGAAATTTTGTGGGACTAGGAGTGAGGATAAATATAATAATTTAACCTAATCTAGACATGTTGTTGAGCTGAACACCTTTTATTTGATGCATTGGAAATTTCACATATTCTTACTACTGTCCATGCACCAGTTGGGCCCTTCCAGCCTCCTGATATCTATGGTCTTCTTTCTTCTTCCATAGATCGTTAATGCTTATAATGATTGGTGCTGCAATCCCTGTTGCCCACCCAAGCCCGGAATAAAGACGCGAGACAACAGTATTGGAATTGAAATACGGGCCACACTTTATTTACAAAGATTTGAAGTTAGCCATCAATTGGCTCAATATAAGGGGCCTGCAGTAGTGCGGAAATGGTAACAGGTAGGGGTAATCAATACCCCTTGCTTGTCAATAGGGCGAGTCCCCGGCCCCAGGTTTCCGCTGTCTCACAGACAGCAGGAACCCGGCCTGCCGCTAATAAACACCTCCAGACCTCAAGACATCTTTATTTGATGACTGTTGGTCCGGAAGTGGCCCAGCGCATCCTTCCCGAACCGGCCCTGTAATCGCACGATCCGCAGAGCCGGGAGGTCGGATGCGCTGTTGGCTTACCTTAAATTACCAATGGGACACACCGAAACACCTGTTTTTCCGCACTACCCACCACAGCATAGGGACTAGCAAAGTTAAATCCCATGCCCGCCACAGAGCCTCTGAAGCTCAGGAAGCAGGCCCCTTCTAATCTCCTCCAAGAAGATGTTCAAACCTGCGTCTGACAAGTGAACACCGTCACTGTGGAACAAAGCAGCGTTACACAATTGAATCCTGTGGTGACTAACCACAGAGCCAAGGCCGCCAAGGCAGACACCTCTACACACTTCACGGTTAACACGGCGCCAAGCCGTGTTAACATCAAGCACATTTTGTGCGCCACGCCATACAAATCGCGGAATTATCGTTGACCACATGATCCGCATATCTGGATACCTGGCATTTAACCTTCGCAGGTCACGTAAAATGTCCAGGATCAAAGCTTTGCCCGGAACACGAGGCAAATCGTTGCTGCCCAAGTGAATAAGCAAAACATCTGGTGGGGACTGATGAAAAGCTATCAACCGTCCAAGCTGGCCCCAAAGCAAGCTGCACACACTGTGCCAAGAAACAAGAGCATGGGCACCAAGCCCCAAGTTGGTCCCCAAGTGGGACTTGGCAGCATATTGTTCTGCCCAATACACAAAACTATGGCCGACGATTGTCACGTGTCTTCGACCGGCAGTCCCCGCGTTACCTGAAACGACAAAGAACCACTGCCTACACGTTAGGTAAGGTTCTGATATATCTTTGATAACTTGAAGAGGACCAATGACCCAATTGTTTGATTTGCTCGGTAGTGTACCCAAGGGCGGCTGCAGTGGACGCTGCTCCTATTCTAAATGAATGAGTACCAAATCTAAGTCCTGTAATGCCTACCCTGTTCAAAGCCATGTCTGTGAGCTTCCAGAATTGAAATTTAGTCAATGATGACCCATCAGCATGCTGCAAAAAATAACCAGGCCCATGGCCTCTACATGCCAGGTAAGCCTGTGTGGCCTCAACGGGACATATAGGCGTAATACTGCATTGGCCTAAAACCAGTAACCTCCCTTTGCCCTTCTGATCCACCTTTGATCTTCTAATTGTAATTTTCACGCTGTTGTCCTGAATAAAGATGTCACTCATCTGTAATGCACATCTACAGGTGTCCGCCTTTCCTTTTGCGACCAACTCACTAACCCGAAGGGCCCCCAAAAATGCTATCAACGCAGCTGTTTTAAATAAGGTCACCTCGTAATGGTCTGTACACAACGTTCCCCATTGATCACAAATTTGCTCAAGAAGGAGAGGGGAGATAGGTGTCCTAGAATCGTACACCCTTCCCCACTCCTTAGACCATCCTTCCAGCATTTTCTTTATCCTATAATCAGCAGTAAAATCCCTGTGGCCGTTGATCTTAGCATAAAAGGCCAGCGCTGATAGTTTTCCTTGAATAGTACCCGGCGCTAACCCCTTTCCGTGTAAAAAGACCATAAATTGTTGCAAGTGTTCTACAGGAGCTGGCCACAATTGCTCCAGAGCTAAAGAGGCCCTAAACTCCTTAAACTCGCTGGTTGTAGCTAGGTAACCTTTCTTAGTTCTAGGTGCCAACGCCATACCTATAGCTCTTGATGCTTCCTCACGCCAATCTGCCAGACCTCCGGTGGAAGAACTTCTGGCAGCTCCCTGGCGTCTGGAGCTAGTTCCCTGAACCGATCGATCTGTTGGCGTGAAAGAGCATCAGCTATTCTATTGTCAACTCCAGGGACATGTCTGGCGTGGACCAAAACATTAAATCGTAACGCCCGTAAGGTAAAGGCCCTAACTAACTGCATGACCCTATCTGAGTGAGAAGATAGCTCATTTATGATGCAAACCACTGCCTGGTTGTCGCACCAAAAACGGACCACCGAATTGGACCAATCTTCGGCCCATAGCCAAAGAGCCTCAACAATTGGAAAAAACTCTAGAAAGGTTAAATCCCTCGTAATTCCCTGTCTATGCCAATCCTCAGGCCAGGTGTCAGCACACCATCTCCCTCGAAAGTAAATTCCGAATCCTAATGACCCAGCAGCGTCAGTATGTACCTGAAATTCGGCATTCAAGCTAATCGCAGATCTCCAAAAAGAGATCCCGTTAAACCCATCCAGGAAACGCTTCCACATGCGCAAATCCTCTCTCATACCCCTAGTCACCCTTGTCCTGTGCATTGGACGCTTTAGACCCTTCATGGCAGAGCAGAGGCGCCGGACTAAAGCCCGGCCTGGAGCGACTACTCTACAAGCAAAATTCAAATGACCCACTATCTCCTGCAACTCATGAAGGGTCACCTTTTTCTTACCAAATAAGTGATTAACTCTGGCTTTGAGCTCGGCCAGCTTCGTCTGTGGTAGCCTGGATGTTTGCTGCATTGTATCTAACTCGATACCCAAAAAGGTTAAAGACGTGGCAGGGCCTTCCGTCTTTTCTTCCGCCAGTGGCAAACTGAGGTCATTCGCCAATGACTGAAACTCCTCTAACATCCTAGCACACCTCCCGGAATTACTCACACCACATAAAAGGAAATCATCCAAACAATGGGCCGTCGCGTTACAACGAGCCCTTTGTCTGAATTTCCATTCAATGAAAGTACTAAACTTCTCAAATGCCGCACAGGAAATTGAGCATCCCATAGGTAATGCTCTGTCAATGTAAAAAAGTCCCTGAAACTGAAAACCTAAAAGATCAAAGTCAAGTGGGTGAACGGGCAAAATACGAAAAGCTGATTTCACACCACACTTCGCCAGTTCTGCCCCCACCCCACAGGACCTGACCATGTTAACAGCCTCGTCAAAAGATGTATATCGAACTGTACATAATTCGGGAGGGATGGCGTTGTTAACCAACACCCCTTCCGGAAAAGACAGATGATGGATGAGACAAAACTCACCTGGAGCCTTTTTAGGAACTATCCCTAGCGGGGAAACTCTCAAATTCCCCAAAGGTGGGCAATTAAAGGGCCCCAGGACTCTGCCCGCCCTAACTTCTTTGTTGATTTTATCTAAAACAATGTCCTCTATACCCCTGACCGACCTCAGGTTGTTCGCGATAAAAGCTGTCTGTTCCCCTAAAGCAGGGATACGAAAGCCATCACGAAAACCATGAAGCAAATATTTGGCCTTGTCTTTCCTATGGTAGTCCTGCAGCCAAGCCCTTAAAACATCAATTTGAATTGGGGTGGGTCCCCTTACTAGAGGCACTGTTGCCACCATTCGGCTTCTTTCCAGCACCGGCTCCCCTGTTATGGCGCTGGCTCCCTCCTTTAAAACAGGTAGCCTTGGAGTGTTTTCTGCCGCAGTTGAGGCACTCGTGACTAAACTTACATGGGTTCCTGGAACAGGAACCCTTGAAGTTAAAGTCGAAACAAGGCAGACGGGGTTGAACCGTCTGCCCCGCACCAGGGCGGGAAGTAGCTGGCGAGGCCAGCTTCCTATTCAAGTGGCCACAATCAAATCTGTCCCCAGTGTTAAGCCTAGCTGGTGTCATGTGTTGTAACCAAAGACCAGGCTGAGGCTCATCCCAACGCAAGTTGGGTTGAATGGCACTCCACATCCTAAAAGCCTGATCATATAATAGCCAAGCCTGCCCTGCAAAATCCGTGTAAGCCCTATTTATGATATTGAAATATTGCAGTAAGGAAGAAGCTTGCCAAGGTTGCGCCTTAATAATTACCCCAGCGTAAATGATAAAACCCGGGACCCAATTGGCCCATGTCCGATTGGGTTTTTTACGTCTCCGTCTCTCCTTTTCCTTTTCATCATCCTTGTCAATGTCCTTGATCTCTGTCTCACGGTTCAAGAGGTCAAAGAATTCAACAAATTCTCCTTCCAAATTTTCTCTTTCGTAGCGGGGGTCAAATGATCCCCCAGCGGAGTAGAATAATCCCTGTAGGGAAGAGCTGGAACAGGAACCGTGTTGTACCCTGTATTGGGCACCGACAGATGTTGGAAGACCCCTGCGCTAGCGCCTACACTAGGTGTCCCCGGTGGGGGCATAGCCTGATATGGCACACCCCATCCACAGGGTGGAAAATTGGCTGGCGACCAAGGTACACCATGCCCCCCTGTAGGAGTCACATTGTAGGATGTGCATGCCGTGTATTGTAAAGGGGGACCTCCAGCCCAAGGCCAAGCATTAGCTGGTGAGTGTGGGGTGTGTAAGATAGAAGACTCACCCGAAGACCCTAATGAAGTCCTAATGACATCACCGCCCAGGGATGAGCTTGGCCCGGCTTCCTCCGTGAAATCACGCTCATCCCGAACAGCGGCCGCTACTTCGGGTTCTTCCATGGTATCGGAACGATTGATCCCTTGGCAAGCAGAAACTTTGCTGGTCGAAGCATGAGCCCCAGCAGCAGGCCGCTCCTCTCTTGTAGAAACCTGGGCAGACTCCAATACAGTAAATCGAGACATTAGATCCTGCGCCAAAGCTTTCAATTTGCTCTTTTTACGGCTTTTAGTCTTCCTAGCCGAGCGTCGAGGGGAAGTGTCCCTATGCTGAGGCATCTGCGATGCTAACCTTTGTGCCTCAAGCGCAGACATTTTCTCCTGTAGTTCTTGCCATATTGGCCAAGATTCTTCATCTGAGGAAGAAGGCTCAGGAGAAATTTGTGGCGCGGGCCTCTTTTTTGCGGGGGCCTTGCCCTTACAATTTCCACACCCCTTACAAGAGGCCATTATAAATTATAATTAAATGGAACTCTAGGGTAACGCTAATGATCACCAAAACCCAAAAAATTTCCCACTGCCAAAAACCAAACAGATTCCAAATTAAACAGCAGGTGGTGCTATAACGGCCAGCTCTGTCTATTTAACCTGAAATGCCCTTCAATATCCCTTACTAATGTCTTCAATAGACTATTGAGTTATATGTAAATGAATTGTAAATACCTAATGAGTTAAACTGTGATCAAGGAATCAAGACTGTAAAGGCTTATTACACTCAATAGGAAAAGTTTCAGAGTTGGGCACAAACAATATCAAAGTGCAATAGCCAAACTATTCCTTATACTTATTATACTTAATTAACTTTTTAACCTTTTTTTTGTTTTTTTTTTTAATTTATAAACTTATTATTTATTTATATATCTATGTATTATACCCCCCAATAACAATCAAATGGCAAACTAAGATTAATACAATTATCTAAAAAAACCCTCTATGCAATCAAACTCCTTCTATTATACTAATGATTTGCAATCCAACAATTAAACTTCAATTAATAAAATAAGGCCTGCGCTTAAAAACAAAATAATAAGTACTAAAACCTTAAGAAAATCCTTAATAATAAACAGCAAGAAAGGGACGTACACAAAAGTAAATGAGCCCGGCAACTAATAAGAGAAGAAAGGGGGGGCTGCAAGGTCACAACCTAAAAAACAAACAAACAAAAAATGGCGTACAGGAGGAAAAGGCGCGAAAAAGACCACCTAAAATGGCGGTCGCAACGTTAAATAAACTGCTCAATAAAAAAATAAAAATAAAATTGAAATTAAACCAGTACTCAAAGTAAACAAACCAGATAAAGCAAAGAACAAAGAAAGAAATTTACCTCCTAAACAAACACAGACACACTCATGATCGCCCAAAATGGCGGCCGCAACGTAAAATTCTCAGTTTAAACAGGCACACAAACACAAACAAACTTAAACAACTTACAGACAAATAAAATTAAATGAAAAAAACAACGAAGGCAAAGCGCTTAAATGTGAAAATTCCCAGATGGGTCAATGAAAACACCCCCAACCCCCCGCGGGGTGGGCAAACGAACAGTTCCCCCAACCTTTAAAGTAACCAAAAACCAAGCAAAATACAGAAATTAACGTGATGAATAAAAGAAGAAAGGCTTCAACAAACCCAGGGAAGGGGCAGAAGCCGCCTTCCCACCGCAACAGCCTCCAACAATCGCCTCAGCTGAGAGCCAGACAGAACTGTTCACCCACTCGGAAGCAGAAACTTCCTCGTCGGTGCCCAAAAAGGAAAGCGGGCGAACTGCGGGTGAGCACTTTCTTAAATACCTGCGCTCACCCGCCCATTGGATGACCACATTTAAAACTCATCTCGCGCCATCCAGGCTGGCGGGCAAACGCCAGCACACCAAATCCAGGCCGTTTTAATGTCAGGCGGCTGGGACCTTTGTTTAGGTTCAGAGATGCTCAAGTTCAAAATGGAGGACAGTGTACTCTAATGAAGCTAGCAAACATTAGAATCTTGTGATTGGCTACAAATAGTCACAAACTTGGAGGCAGGAGAGGTTAACTGTACATTTTATGAAAAGCCATAGTAGGCAGCAGGATTTGAGTTACAAACTCTACAAAATGCATTTTGTATGACTTAGACTGGCAGAACATCACTGCAGGATAGATAAGCCTTCCTGTATGTTTTTAATTGCCATTGATTTTAGTGACACAGTATGTTGTCTATTAGATTAGTTTTCATTTTGCAAATATACATGTGTAAAAAACATGGTTTTTTTAAATAGAGAAATAAGATACTTTTCTGAAAGTGTGTGCAAGGAAGTTATCCTTTACTGAGAATGAGTGAGCTCCCTGTACTGCTATAAGAAGCATTTTATATTTTACAAGACCCAGGCTTAGTCGCTCTCTTCTATATTGGAGGTCAGTGGGTGCAACTCAGATTACACTGAAGAAGGATACATGCCTTTACATGGAGTAAGTATACCTATAGAGAAAGACCTCTTCAGGTTTCCTCAACTGCCTTTTATCTATTCTGACCTATGCTAACCTTTCTTCAATTTAGAGGTTGTCCACACTGGCATATACATCAATATATGGATTACTGTTGATACAGTTTTGATCAGACCAAATTACAGCATTGGCATGTGCTTCTCTTTAGATCAATCTATCTGTCCTCTGTAAGAGGTGTCCCTGCTCTCCGGGGGGTTCTAGTATTTTGGTGCAGGTTGCAAGACTTGAGTAAAGTCCATTCCCAGAAAGTGTGGTCACTTGGAACGGACTTAATTAGAGTCTTGCAGCTCCTTCTGGTGTCAATTGAGCAATGTTTTATGAGCCACTTCAGGGCATCAGAAGTTGAACACTTCCCCTGATTGTCTAGAGACGATCAAGGAAAGTGAAATTATTAGTTTTTCATATTGCTAGATTGTTGTTGAAGCAACACATCACTTCTGTTAAATAAATATTAAAAATATTTTTCTATGCCCATCTGTATATTGCCAATTGAAACCATGGCTGCAGGCAGTTTCTTGATCTGCAATACACAGACAGGCAAATATTTTTTTTTACAAAATTGAACAAAGTGATTCATTGCATCAACTTGGAAGTTGGGCTACGCTGCTTGTTTCTTTGGCGCACTCCTCTCAGGGAGGAAGAGGAGGAGGAGAGGGTAGTTGAAAAAAAGCCCCTGGGCCCAGAACAAAAGTGTGGCATAGGGATGGATAAGGGGGGAAAGGGAGGGGAAAGGGGCTCATGTCCTGAGGGGAGCACAGGGGTGGAGACTGACCCATGTCATTTCCCTGAGAGTGGCCTCCCCCTGTCAGTCTGCACAGCTGCGTACTCCCTCACCACCTCACTGCCAGTGTAGTCACACATACACACACCCCTGAGCAACTGCTCATTAACTTGATCGCTTCTTTTGTCCATTAGGTCTATGGCTTGGAGCCTAACAACAACTGCCACACTCTGCTTCCTACTGCCATCATGGCTGCAGACTCCAAAGGAGAGAGAGAGAGAAAGTGAGGGGAGAACAATGGAAGGGAAGTAGGGTGGGGAGAGGAGGAGGTGGAAAAGGAACAGAATCAACAGAGGGACAGAGGAGCGATGATCTAGCACATGTAAAAAAAATTAACTTTAATTGACCCTCCACAGATGATCTGGAGAAGCACTTCATTGACAGTGGATCAGGTTACAAGTGATCATTCTATTTGGATGGGAGGAACACACTAATTGGCACATCACTCCTCTACCTGACCTCAACTGAGCCTTTGTAGCCTGAACCAGCTCACATCAAAATGGCCAGTCTGGACAGGCCCACAGACTAATATTCTTGGGGTTGATGATGTTCACACTCTTCCAGCAGCAAATGCCAACAGGTAGGTCAGTGCTCTTCCAGCAGCATTTTTTTCTCTCCTCTAACTGTGGACACCCTGTGTCAAAGCCCTAGTCACCCCACCCTAGTGACAGCTCTGTTCCTATCTCAATGTAATTCTGTAATAAATTGGGGTTTTCTTCTTTTCACATAATAAGAAATGTGGATGTGGCTTCTGTCCAAATGAGAAGTATGACCTGCTAAACATTCTGATTTTCAGAGGCACAATCTCCAGGTTAACTTTGCCGTTACTCGTTCCTTTAACATTCTTGAAAAAAAATCTAGGAGGGGGTCTGAAAAATATCTTGGCATGAATGTTTGGAGATTGACTGCTTGATTGATCAGACGTAGGCAATGTCTGGAGGCGGGTGTACATCTGTAATGTTCAAAGGCAGCAGGCATCCATAAACACGATCAAGGGCCACCCAGCCCAGGTCATATGCTGACTGGTCAGATCTGAGATTCAAGGAGCATGCAAGGGTGGAGTCAGAAATGAGACCTGAAGTTGTAAATCAAGTATATACCAATACAACAGGGTGAAAAGGAAGCAAACAGGACCAGGTGTAGAACAGACTGAGTCAACAGACAGGGGTTTAGGCTGGAGGGCCATGGAGGGCTAGAGTAGAATGTGATTACAAACATTGCTTTCAGCTGTCTGGGTTTGGTTAGGATGGTACATTTGTTTGGAATGTTTTCCTTCTTCTAATGAGTCAGTTCCTCCAGATACCTTACTTTGACAAAACCTATGCTGCCATGACTGCTCTGGCAGCCAGAATTTCCAGCACTCTCTTGGGGCACAAAGTTCTTAATTCATCAAGTTTTTGTCATCTCCTGGGGGGACTGGGTCTTTTCTTGGAGGTCCAAGCACCTTCTCAATCTCCTGTGCTTCTGGGAGAAGGTCCAGGTGGAGCCTCGAGATCTTCCCCTAGTTTCCCCTTACTGAGGCAGGTCATGTGTGATTTTATAATCTGAGCTCAAAATGTCTGTTTGGACCCAAGAGGCCTGATTTCGTACCAAAATATTTTTAATGGAGAATTGAGGTGCTGGGTCACACCAGAGGCAGATGCTGAGGCCTGGGGTGTACATAGAGACTATAAGGTCACATTTTGCCTGACCCTAAACTTTGTGAACCATGCTGGATGGACATGATATATAGCAGGTTTTTATATATACCATACCATGTTTTCTTGACTTTATCCAATTGAACCCCACCTTCTGTAAAAGTAAATGTGTTAGATTTTAAAGCAGCACAAACATTTTTGTAGTTTATCACCTCTAACAATTATTTATAGTACTTGTTTTCAGGGGCTTCTCACATTATGTCAAACTGTGCACAATGTTGCATATGGTTTTGTCATATATCATAACTTAACTTCAATCTAAGTAGGAAAAAATATGCTTTAAGTCTGGCACCTGGCAGATTTTATTGCTCCATTGGTTGTGTCTATCAAACTGTGCCTCAGTTCATACATTTAGACTGCAATCCTATTCCCATTTATCCCGGATTAAGCTAGAACCCAATGGGACTTGCTCTGGTGTGTACATGCATACAAAAAGTGTTATGCTTTTAGCTGAAGCTGTGACTACAATTATGTTGTGAGGAGTAGGGTAATCCTTCCTTGTCACCAAGCATGTGAGAATAGAAGCTTTGAAATGACAGGATATTCATGTGAAGTTTCATTGTGAATTAAAGCAGTTTACCTCAACCCAGAACCTTCCAGATATGTGGGACTCACCAGCTCCCCAAAAAATTGTGCTACGGGGAGGTGACTACCAAGAAGCTGCTTGGAATTACAGTCCAACATGTAGCATGAGGGAGGAATGCTTTCATTTACATAGCATGGCACAGACCATTTCACGAGCAGAAGACAATGACATGCTAGATTAACATTCTGCAGGGTGGAGAGCCAGGACCTCCTGTTGTTGTTTAGTTGTAAAGTCATGTCCAACTCTTCGTGACCCCATGGACCAGAGCACACCAGGCCCTCCTGTCTTCCACTGCCTCCTGGAGTTTGGTCAAATTCATGTTGGTAGCTTCGGTGACACTGTCCAACCATCTCATCCTCTATCGTCCCCTTCTCCTCTTGCCTTCACACTTTCCCAACATCAGGGTCTTTTCCAGGGAGTCTTCTCTTCTCATGAGATGGCCAAAGTATTGGAGCCTCAGCTTCAGGATCTGTCCTTCCAGTGAGCACTCAGGGTTGATTTCCTTCAGAATTGATAGGTTTGTTCTCCTTGCAGTCCAGGGGACTCTCAAGAGTCTCCTCCAGCACCATAATTCAAAAGCATCAATTCTTCGGCAGTCAGCCTTCTTTATGGTCCAGCTCTCACTTCTATACATCGCTACTGGAAAAACCATAGCTTTGACTATGCGGACCTTTGTCGGCAAGGTGATGTCTCTGCTTTTTAAGATGCTGTCTAGGTCTGTCATTGCTTTCCTCCCAAGAAGCAGGCGTCTTTTAATTTCATGGCTGCTGTCACCATCTGCAGTGATCATGGAGCCCAAGAAAGTAAAGTCTGTCACTGCCTCCATATCTTCCCCTTCTATTTGCCAGGAGGTGATGGGACCAGTGGCCATGATCTTAGTTTTTTTGATGTTGAGCTTCAGACCATTTTTGGCACTCTCCTCTTTCACCCTCCTTAAGAGGTTCTTTAAGTTAAATAAGCAGGGAGACAATATACAGCCTTGTCGTACTCCTTTCCCAATTTTGAACCCATCAGTTGTTCCATATCCAGTTCTAACTGTTGCTTCCTGTCCCACATATAGATTTCTCAGGAGGTAGATAAGGTGGTCAGGCACTCCCATTTCTTTAAGAACTTGCCATAGTTTGCTGTGGTCCACACAGTCAAAGGCTTTTGCGTAATCAATGAAGCAGAAGTAGATGTTTTTCTGGAACTCTCTGGCTTTTTCCATAATCCAGCGCATGTTAGCAATTTGGTCTCTAGTTCCTCTGCCCCTTCGAAATCCAGCTTGTACTTCTGGGAGTTCTCGGTCCACATACTGCTGAAGCCTACCTTGTAGGATTTTGAGCATAACCTTGCTAGCGTGTGAAATGAGAGGACGTCCTGGATAGCTCCAAACCCAGATGAATCGGTGATACTAATAACTTATTTATTGTAAGTTTATTAAATATTTAACCCATCCTTCCCCTAACTTGCTCAAGGCAGTGGATCTGGCTTTTCTACCTGCTAATTTGTCCTCACAACACTGCCAGGTAGATCAGGCTGAGATAATGTAATGGGCCCAAGGTCATCCAGTAAATTTTGTGACTCAGTGGAGATTTGAACCAATGTTTAGCAATTCCTAAGTCCAACCTTCTAACTGCTACACCATTGGGGCTCACAAGTTGTTTGCCTCTGGCTTCTGTTCATCAGAGATGGGCTGATCTGTTTAGTTGTCATGGCTAACAGCCATAGAGTTATCCTATGCAAACTTTTAAAACCCATCGGAATTCCTTCGCACAATAATTGATTTTTTACATCTTCCATTCATTTCAGTGAGGCTTATGGAGGAACCTTTCCCAGTGGATTGCTCCCAAAAAAAGGTTGTACTATGCTGTTGTAATACAACAACAAAAAATGACAGGCTGTTTGGCCTAGAAATTATAAGCAAACATCTAAATGTGCCATTAGCCGTTAAGACAGTTCTTTCAAATGTCATTCTTTGAGGATGAAAACATGTTTGTTTTGTAAAGCTCTTAACGTTTCAAGCTGAAAGGCTTGAACAAGCTTTGAAGTTTGTCTGTGATGTCTTTAAAACAGGGGAAAATAATATTAAATGATGCAGTGGCATGCAAGAGTGGGTTTCTTACGTCTTCCGAGGTCTTTGAGATACTCTTTGTGTTGAAGGAGCCAGTAAACCAAAGAATTTCTTGTAGGATTGAGAGAATGCCCCCTGGTTTCTTTTGCTATTGTCTTGCAAATTCCATTTGTCACCCATTGTGCCTGCCTCCTAGTTTAATTGGTAGATCTTCTAGATTTAATTTGGAATGTATGTAATGCACAAGTTGCCAGTTTTCAGTTTGTGCTTCCCCCCTTTACTACTTGCCAGTGCATATGAGTGCCTACAAACTTTGATTAAAACTATGCACAAAGGAATCTTAACGTGATCACACTGTGAAATTAGGATTATTATATTTTCACAGCTTTTTAACCAATGCAATCAAGGAAACTAAGCAGATGGGGGATGTGACACAAAATCCAACATCCTATTGAGCAGCTTCTCAACATTACACAAGTGGTAGCTGTAATCATGCCAAGACTGAGTGCTATTCACAAATTACTTCTGCAAACACATTGCACAATTGGTTGCAATGGGCACTGCATGAGCAGTTGCACAATCAAATTGTGCAATCTGCATTGCCTGTGCATAACAACCAGCAAATTTACTCAAGCATAATGTTACATTAAACGATGATGAACAGATTCTAGCCAAAGATTTCAGCAAACTATACTGAAAGAATATTTGAAACAAAATCTAGAAATAAATTTAAGTTTATTTATTTATTTATTCAAAATATTTTTACCCTGCCTTTCTCCCTAAAAAGGACCCAGGGCAGCTGAAATACATTGTTTAAAGCTGAAAACAATGAGTATACAATGGTGTTTACTGTTTTTAGTATACAAATAATAAAAAGGAACAATCATGAATGTATCACTGCTGCTGTGTAAAAATGGGGGGACTCAGACTTACCTGGCCCTTGATTTGTGACTGGAGCAGCAGCCCAGACAGGATGTGAGACTGGCTTTTGGCAGCATGGAAGCCTCAATGTGTTCCCCACAAGCATCAAGGATGCTGGGAGGCCAGCTGCCAGGATCACACTGCAGCCTAGCCTCCCATTGGTTGGCTGGGGCCAAGGGAAGAAGGCTTGTGGCAAGCAGATCTGACTGGAGCAGGCTTCAATCTGGTCTATCTCCCTGGTATAAAAGCAGGAGCATAGGGACACTCTTGGCATTAAGCAGATTGATAGACTTGAGAAGAGGCTGAAGAATAAAGAAAAGTAGGATGTGACATGGTGTGGGTGATCACGGAACAAAGGGAAGGCTAACTGCCTTAGAGAGAGAACAAAGGAGTCGACAGCGAATGTCCCAGCCAGCGGAGCCTACTGGCAACGCCCTGAGGGCTCTTTTTATTGACTTAGCATGATTGCATAGTATGTTATGAGAGAAACAGATAGGATACTAGTTACCTAATTGTAACTAGGACTGGCTAAAATAACCCTTTGATCTTATGCTCTACCTCTAAGCGAAAGGGCAGAAGAAGGGGCCACCCCACCTGCTGGCAGCTGCCGCATCCTGCCAGGAGTGTATGCACGTCACTGAAACAGAATGCAGCTACAACCTTTAGACAGGAGTTTTCCACAACATGGTGGTGACAATGGAGAGCAGCAAGGGTGGCAGTAGTAGTGGCAAAGAGAACAGAAGGTGGTTGTGGTGAGGAGAGCAGCAACATGGCAGTATTGAAGAAGAAGGCTGTGAGGAGGAAGAAGACAAAGGTAGCAGTGAAAAGGTGGCTTGAAAGGTCAAGTGGTGAAAAAGGTGGCTGCATCAGCGATGCAAAAGCAGGACCCATCAAGGCTGCCCAGCACAGAGGCCCTTGCCAGGGTGCTGTGGTGGTAACCAGTGTGGTTATGCCTCCCCCATGGGTCACAGAACATGGCACATACACTCAAGTGGGATCTATGTCTATTTACCTTTAAAAGAAGGGCTGGAATCAGGACTGGCTTGGCCATCTTGAACCTGAAGCCAAATTGGGGGTGGGAAATAAAAGTTTTTGGTGTTGGGGTGGGCTGTATCATCCTGATGGGCTTGGGATACAGCATTTTAACACATGGGGGTGGGGGAGACAGCATAAGTACATAGGCAGATACTGCAGGAGGGGACTGCCTGCATATATAGAGAGAACAACTGGGGTAGAGGGAATAGACATGCAAAAGGTGGGAAATTGGTCATTAGCCCTGGTGCATAATAGATATAGAAACATAACTCCAGGCATGGGTGTATTAATTTATATATGTATTTAAGAGAGAGAGAGAGAGTTGTTCATATACAAGGCCTAGGGGAAAACATAACTTGGGCATCTTGGGTGTGTAGTGTTGATGACTACAAGCATCCAGGTTAGACTCTGATCCTGTGGGAGGCCTCAGCTTGGATTAGGATCATGATTCCCGCAGCAGAGGACAACCTTCTGTCCCATACATGGCACTAGGCAAGACAGGAGAGTCAGTTGTGGGCACCTCCTACAAGAAGATGGAAGACAACAGATTCAAAACCACTCCAACCTATATTTGAGGCAGGTGGTCTCACTCTCACTTATCTCCAGAACATATCACAGGCCCTAATCCAATTTACAGAGCAACTGAGATTGTTGATGGGGAGGAAGGGACAACTAGATGAAGTAGGGGGGAGGGGAAAGAAAAGGGCCAAGAAGGAAGAAGCAGAGATGACTTCTAATCATCTATGCCTTCTTGGTGTGATGCAGCTACACCTTCTTAGGGTGGTGCAGGCTGATTATCCAGAGAGGGGGTGGCTCCTGAGTAACCCCCTCAGTAATGTATTGCAAGCTAGATCTTTGGAAAGAGACAGGGTGGCAATGGGTTATGATGAAGCGTTTTGCAAGAGGACATCTCACAGCACAAACACAATGCAGGCTGGCCCTTTTATGTTTGACAGCTAACATAACCTTCTCAATCAAGGTTGTTCTAGGACTGGATAACAGTACCACAGATGCCCTATTTGTTTCTAGGAGGACAGGTTCTATCTGCTAGTGCTGCACAAAAACACCACTCCAGACCCATTCCTGGAAAAAATCTGGAGCCTTGGACACAAGAAATAACCCAAGGAGTATATAACTCAGTTTCCCCTTCCATTTTTCAAACCTATAGCTCTACGTTGGAAACCTTCCTGGGGCACAAAGGATACACTGCGTACCTGCCCACAGTCAAGGCAGTGGTGTTGCAGCCCCTAGGGTCCTTCTGATCCATTCTGTGTCCATGTGCAGGTCTTAGTGCCCAGGACAATGTGCATCCATCTGGTGACAATCTCCTTTTTTTCACTGGCTAAAAAAAGCTGGCTCAGGGCTTCTTCAATTCCTGTGGGACATTCCAGGCTAGATGAGTCATAACAGGCTGGGAAAGGGCTACCCCAAGGGTGCCCATGGGAGGAATCTTATCACAGTCTGTGTCCTTTTTGTGTTATTGGAATAGCTGGGCAGATTTATTTATTTTTTCTCAAATATGAGGCTGTCTTATCTAAGACAGTTAATACACTAGCCTTTGTTGCAGAAGAGAGAGACTAAAATGATTACTGGGCTGAGGCACCTCCCTTATGAGGAAAGGCTACAGTGTTTGGGGGCTCTTTAGTTTAGAGAAAAGGCACCTGAAGGGGGGAAGTGATTGTTGTTGTTGTTAAGTCATGTCCGACTCTTTATGACCCCATGGACCAGAGCACGCCAGGCCCTCCTGTCTTCCACTGCCTCCCGGATTTGGCTCAAATTCATGTTGGTAGCTTCGATGACACTGTCCATCCATCTCATCCTCTGTCGTCCCCTTCTCCTCTTGCCCTCACACTTTCCCAACATCAGGGTCTTTTCCAGGGAGTCTTCTCTTCTCATGAGATGGCTGAAGTATTGGAGCCTCAGCTTCAGGATCTGTCCTTCCAGTGAACACTCAGGGTTGAGGAAGTGATTGAGACGTGTACAATTATGCAGGGGATGGATAGAGTTGATAGAGGGAAGCTCTTTTTCCTCTCATGCAGTATCAGAACTAGGGGACATCCAATCAAATTGAGTGTTGGGAGAGTGAGAACATACAAAAGAAAATATTTCTTCACCCCACATGTTGTTAGTCTGTGAAACTCCTTGCCACAGAATGTGGTGGCGGCATCTGGCCTAGTAAAGGTAAAGGTTCCCCTTGACATTTAGTCCAGTCGTGTCCGACTCTAGGGCGCGGTGCTCATCCCCGCCTCCAAGCCATAGAGCCAGCGTCTGTCCGTAGACAGTTTCCGTGGTCACGTGGCCAGCACGACTAGACACGGAACGCCGTTACCTTCCCACCATGGTGGTACCTATTTATCTACTCGCATTTACATGCATTCGAACTGCTAGGTTGGCAGGAGCTGGGGCAAGCGACGGGAGCTCACTCCGTCATGTGGATTTGATCTTACGACTGCTGGTCTTCCGACCTTGCAGTACAGAGGCTTCTGCGGTTTAGCCCGCAGCGCCACCACGTCCCTGGGCATCTGGCCTAGATGCCTTTAAAAGGGGATTGGACAGATTCCTGGAGGAAAAATCAATTGCAGGTTACAAGCCATGATGGGAATGTATAATCTCTAGGCTTAAAAGGAAGGTACCTCAAAATGCCAGATGCAGGGGAGTGGTATCAGGAGACAGGTTGTCTTGTGTGCTCCCAGAGGCATCTGGTGGGGCCACTGTGAGATACAGGAAGCTGGACTAGATTGGCCCTTGACCTGATCCAGCAGGGCTCTTCTTATGTTCCTATGTCTTCAGGGCTGGTGAGTTGGTCACTGGGTCCAGCCAGGATGACTTGGGCAGAGCACTGTGTAGGCAGGATGATTCAAGGAGGGTGACTTGGTATTGTGGCTGAGGTCCTCAAAAACATACCAGTGTGGCATGGGGATCCAGCATACACCTGGTACACAGGTCAGACGGCTCCATCTGTGCAACACAGGCCTGCTCCATATGTGCAACATGGTCCTTTCTGGTTCGTCACCTGACTGGGGAGGGACCCTTCTGGTACATACTGATAGCATACCACTCAAACACTACCACTTCACAGGAATTTTCTGGGCTATTCTTCCTCAGGTTGGCATCCTGCCAGAGAACTTTGCATCTCATTCCTTCAGAATTGGTGTGGCAGCTGAGGCAGCAGCTCTGGGCTTACCACTGGAACACGTAAGGAAAATTGGTAGATGATGGTTGGCAGCTTATATATCTTACATTTGTTCATCTGTGGTAAAGTACTGATAGTTTGTTCTCAGTTTTCCCAGAAGGAGGTCTAGCTAGCTAGGCACAATATTGTCTATTGGGCAAAAAGATATGTAATAGCCAGTAGCTGGAGGCAAAGCCCCCAGTGAACATCACCTGTATGGGACTCACAGAGGCATGTACTGGAACCATCTGATACCCTTCTTGTGGCACCAGCTGACCTTCCAAGGGCCACTAGATATATTTATTGCTACAAGTCCATGAAAATGGACTATGTTTATCAGACTGGGGACATGTTGTGTGTTTGAGGAACATTAAGGAGGCTGTAGCTGTGGCACCTGCAGTTGTCTGGTGGGAGCTGAGTGATGTCCAGCTCTTGTGGCAGTTTGAGGCATTGGTGTGGATCCAGGCAGTGTTGGGGAGGCAGATGGGAGCCTGTTGCCCCTCAGTTATAGAAGGATCCCTTAAGGGAAGCTGGGGGTGGTGCCTTGGTCTGGCCTAGTTCGAGGGCCATAGGCAAGTCCCTGTCCCTGGGTGGCAGCAAACCACTGAGTAGTGTACACCTGTCCAAGGGACTATCACTTCCAGTGGAACCCACAGCAGACTGCTGAAGGAGTGGTATTCTCATCAGAGGCACTCAAGTCTCCCAATGCACTGGGTTTATTCCCAATATTGGACCAGGGAATTGCTGGTCTAACCAAAAAAGCTGTTTCTTTTTCCTTCCTAGGAATGGTTGATTGTCATTGTTGTGTGTTGTTTTGCCCATATGACCCTGACCTATTCAGCTTTAGGCCAATAAAGACTAGATCATCAGGAACCCCAAAATCTTCAGATAGCAAAATTTTGCAAGCATCCCTGATCTCATGTATCCACCAAAGTTTTTACTATCATTTTGTTTTTAAATATCCCAGCTGGAGGCTTTTAACAGAATTACCTCAAATCTGTCTGTAGACAGTTCTTTGTCTGAACAGCTGTTTCTATCTGACTGTAGAAATCAAAATGGTCCAGTGGGAAGATAGAGTTCACTGCAGATTCAAACCTTTGTTCCTGACCTGTATGTCTGCTATTTTCATCTAGAGCCCTCAAGTTCCTTTAGCTGCTGAGTAATAAAGCTCAAGTTTTGGTGTTTTCAACTCTTTATTTCTTTCTGCCTTTCTTTCTTTGTGTGTTTTGAAAACCATCTCATTTATTTAATATTATGCCATGTCAAGCTCTGTTATCATGTCTATCCAGAGCGTTCTTTTTGTTTCTGCAAGAGTTCAGATCAAAGTTTCACAGTTTTTATTGTATGTTCACTAAAAGGATTTTCTTCGAAGTGTGAAATATAATCTAATTACTGGACATGTATTTCCAGAGTGAAACCTAGGATGCAGTTGGTCTGGCACCTTCTTGGAATGAAGGTACAAGAACCTTAAATCATAGATCATAGAATGATTATGTTGGAAGGTGTCTATAAGATCATTTAGTCCAAACTCCTGCTCAATGCAGGAATCCAAATCAAAACAGATCTGACAGATAGTTGCCTAACTTTCTCTCGAATACCTCAGCATTGGAGCATTCACCACCTCCCAAGGTCTTTGGTTCCACTGTTGTACTGCTCTAACAGTAAAGAAGTTCTGGTTTCCTGTAACTTGACCCTATGATTACATGTCCTACACTCTGGGATGATTGAGAATAGATTCTGCCCCTCCTCTGAATGACTACCTTTATTTATTTGAAAAGTGCTATCATATCTCCCCTCAGTGTTCTTTTCTCAAGGCTAAACATGGCCGGTTCTTTCCTCATAGGGCTTATTATTATTTGTTTGTTTAAAATATTTCTATCCCACCTTTCTTCTTAAAAAGGACCCTTGATCATCCTTGTTGCCAGACTCTAAACTTGTTTAAATTTGTTGTCATCTTTCTTAAAGTGCAGTGTCCAGTACAGGACACAGTACTCAAGATGAGGCCTAACCAGTGCTGAATAGATGGGGACTAGTACCTCATGAGATTTGGAGACTATACTTCTGTTAATGTAGCCTAAAATAGCTTTTGCTTATTTTGCAGCGACATCACACTGGTGGCTCATATTCAGCTTGAGATCTACATCAATTCCAAACTGGAAGTTACAAATTGATCACAGTTCTTTGGCCAAAGGGCAATCTGAAGCACAACTGCATCTAGCATTTTGTAAACTTTTCCCAATTAAAGCTGACACATGCCTTAGTCATATTTCACCTGGATTACTGCAATATGTTCTATGTGGAGTTGCCTTTCAATAGTGTTTGGAAACTTTAGCTGATTCAAAATGCTGCTGCCAGACAACTGACAGGCACTGCTTACAGGGAGCATGCATATCCCTTATTACAACAGCTGAGTTTCAACACTTTCCAAAGCTTGTTTGGTGAGGACACAAGAGATGGCCTGCTCCTAGGATTTGGAATGCACTGCCCTTAGAAGCCAAGTTGGTCTCCTCCCTCTTGTCCTTCTGTCCTCACGCAAAGACCTTCCTTTTCAGGCATGCTTTTAAGCAATAAGTGGAAGTCTAGGGAACACTATATTTATGAAATTTAGAGATTTTAAAATGTTTTTAATCTTGGTTTTATTATTGATTCATGTTTGTATAGTATTTTAAATGTTATTATTGTTCAGCTTTAATTATTGTGAACTGCCTTTGGGCCCCTATGAGGAGAAATGCAGCATTCATTCATTAATTCATAGTTAAGATTTTCTGGATATTCCCTTTTCATATTATTGCTCTGTTGCTTTACTAACTATAGGCTGAAATTCTGTTGCTTAGTGTAGTACGTTGAACTAGAGTAGGCCCATTAAATCAGTGAAGATTTGGTGAGTCAGCTCCTCAGTTGATTCAAATGGACAGTAAGTCACAACTAAAGTAAACTCATTTAAATCAATTGAACCTATAGAGGAGCTAACTCACCAAATCTTCACGGATTTAATGGACCGACTCTAGTGCAACTTACTATGCTAAGCAACAAGATTTTAGCCATAGAATGCTATTCTCTACCTTGAACTCACTTTCTCCAATAGCCATAATACGTTAATTTTCCACTCATGGCAAGAGATAAAGTTGCATGCTCACTCTTCATTGTTATCCAGAAAGAGAGAAAAGAAGAGGAAAGTGGAAGCAGGCAGCACAGAACCTATACAAGGTCATATGAAGTTTGAAATTCACAACACTTGGTCCACTTTAAGTTTATAGACCCTATTCAGTTTTTCCCTACCCAGATAAGCTCACAATATTCAGTGGGAAGCGCTGGACCCTCGCCTCTTTGTTTTCACTTTCTACACATGGAAGGTAACAAGTCTGCAAGGGAGATAATCCTACTTGCATGTAGAGCATGTGAGCAAGACCTTGTCATTTTTATTTATTTATTTATTTATTTATTTAACTTATATGCCGCCCACACTACCCAAAGGTCTCTGGGCGGCTTACAACAAGTAAAATACAATAAAAAGATAAGACAATTAAAATGCAATTAAAATATATACTCTAAAAATTGCCATCAGGACCCACAGTTGATATTATTTCAATTAAAAGCCTTCTGGAACAGGAAGGTTTTGACCTGGCGCCGAAATGTCATCAGCGTCAGCACCAGACGAATCTCAATTGGGAGGGCATTCCATAGTCTGGGGGCAGCTTGCGAAAACGCCCTTTGTCTACAAGCCATCCCTCTTACCTCCTTGAGGGACAGCTCTTTCAAAAGGGCCCCCTGGCTAGATCTTAACTGCTGGGTAGGTTCATATGGAAGGAGGCGGTCCTTCAGGTATCCAGGGCCCAAGCCGTTTAGGGCTTTATATGTCAAAACAAGCACTTTGAATTGGGCCCGGGCAGCAACTGGTAGCCAATGTAATTTAAACAGAATTGGCTTGATGTGTTCCCTAGAGGCCCCACCACTCACCAGCCATGCAGCTCGATTCTGGACCAGTTGCAGTTGCTGGACCATCTTCAAAGGCAGCCCCCCGTAGAGCGCATTGCAGTAATCTATGCGAGATGTTACCAGTGCATGTGTAACTGTCATGAGACTCTGCTCGTCCAGGTAGGGCCGTAGCTGGTACAATTTCCATAGCTGAAGGAAGGCGCCGCTGGCCACTGAGTCCACCTGGGCTTCCAGAGTTAGACTGGGGTCCAGGAGCACCCCCAGGCTGAGGACCCTGTCCCTTAGGGGGAGTGTAACCCCATTCAGGGCAGGGAAATGGCCCTCCAGCCTGTCCGGCGAAGCACCCACTAACAGCACTTCCGTCTTGTCTGGATTGAGTTTCAATTTATTAACCCTCATCCAGTCCATTATCAGGTCCAGACACGAGTTCAGTACAGAAACCGCCTCACCTGGATTGGTGGAAAACGAGAGGTAGAGCTGAGTGTCATCAGCATATTGCTGACTCCTCAGCCCAAACCTCCTGATGACCTCTCCCAGCGGTTTCATGTAGATGTTAAACAGCATGGGAGACAGTATCAAGCCCTGAGGAACCCCATGACATAAACGCCATGGGACAGAGCAACTGTACCCCAGCACCACCCTCTGGACACGGTCAGCTAGGAAGGAGCAGAACCACCGTAAAGCAGTGCCCCCAACTCCCAACCCAGCCAGCCTATCCAAAATGACACCATGGTCGATGGTGTCGAAAGCCGCTGAGAGGTCCAGGAGTATCAACAGGGTCACACTCCCCCTGTCTCTCTCCTGGCAAAGGTCATCGTACAGGGCGACCAAGGCAGTCTCCGTACCAAAACCCGGCCTGAAACCCGATTGAAATGGATCCAGAAAATCTGTTTCATCCAGCAGCGCCTGGAGTTGCCCGGCCACAACCCGCTCCAACACTTTGCCCAAATAAGGGAGGTTCGCCACTGGTCGGTAGTTAACCACCAGCCTTGGGTCCAAGTTAGGCTTTTTTAGGAGTGGCCGAATTACCGCCTCTTTCAAGGCGGTAGGGACCACTCCCTCTCTCAAGGAGGCGTTCACAGCCTCCTGGACCCAGGTGCGAACCCCCCTGGCTGATCTTCCAATTAGCCAAGATGGGCAAGGGTCAAGCGGAGTGGTGGTAGAACGGACAGATCCAAGCACCCTGTCCACATCCTCAGGTCTCAACAATTGAAACTCATCCATTAATACTTGACCTAAGCACGGCACACTGGACACATCCTCTGCTTCTGCAGTAACGGTGGAGTCCAACCCACTGCGAATCTGAGCGATTTTTCCCTCAAAATGAATGGCAAACTCATCACAGTGAGCTGATGAGCAGTCCGGGACCTCCACCAGATTTCCCGGTTGAAGAAGATCCCGGACCACCCGAAACAGCTCTGCTGGACGACATTCTGAGGAAGCGATACGGCTGGAGAAATATTTTAACATCTTTTAGAATCTAATTCCATCATTTAACTATGAAAACAAATAGCACAATTTAACTATGCATTGTGTGAAGAAGCATTTCCTTTTTCTCTCTCTCTTCTGAATCTCCCACCATTCATCTTTATTTGAAGACCTTCAGCTTCTGGTATAATGAGAGAGAGAGAAAAAAAATATTTCCATCCATGTTCTCCACATTGTGCATACTGTAACTTGGTAGACCTCTTGTCACATTCCCCTTATTTCTCTGTTCTTTTCCTCTGTCTTGTGAAAGCCATGTGTTCACAAATAGTCTCACACGTCAGAATTCTTTCCCCTAGGGAAGTTGTTTCAGCTCTCTGCTCAATTTGTTCATCATTTTCTATCTCTTTTCCTTGGTGTTCTCTCTTTTTAAAAGCAGGTATAAAAGCACTCACTTGACCAAAATTAAATGAAGAAAAAGAAGCTGTCCTTATTCTCACTAACACATCTCTCTCTCTCTCTCTCTCTCAAAAAAAGTATGATTCTGTGGCTTTGTTCATCAAATTAGCAATTATGACTTTCTGATTTTTTTAAAATAAAAGTCATACAATTTTTTTTCCCATTTTCTTCTGCCTTCCCCCTCAAAAACCACCATCCCTCATTTCATATATGTTTGAGAGCTAGCTTTTTCAAAACTTAGTTCCAGTTTCTTACTCTATTCCTATTTCTGTACTCAACCCTATAACTATATAACGTTTTACTGCTAGAAAACTGATGCTGGTAATAACACCTTTAATCAGGAAAGATTCAGTAATGTTGGCCTCTTTGCTCATGCAGCCTCATAAATCAATCCTCAAAGCCATGACAGACACAGCGTGAACAAACTGGCATTTCCACTATATTAGTCACACCCATTATATTTATGTACTAGTGAGGGGCAGCATCATTTCTTCCACTCTTTTCAAGGTAAATCACTATGTTCCCACAATTGACCTCAAACTTTAATACACAATCTAGTGGATATTGCTTGTGATGGAAAATTATTCTTGTTTACCTATTATAGGTTTGAGTTAGCAAGTTTGCAAAAGTACTTAGTGCATCATGTCTGGAAAGGAATTGATCTCTGGATAATAGAAGACCTGATAAGGTCACATGCTGTGAAATTAGAACAGATATAATTGCAGGAATTAAAAATACTATCACCTCCACTCTCTTCCTAAGCTTTACTTGATGCCTGAAAGTTAGCCTTAAAAATAAAGTCCATACTGTTTCCACAATAGTGAGTTCCAGAAGCAGTGGGTCCTGAAGATGGTTCTGACACTGAAAAGATATTTGTGAATGTGTTTAAAGCCCAGAATTGCAATATTCAGGATATGCACCCTACATTGGATATCATGGTGGGACACAGAAGAGGAAAAATGGTAGGTGCAGATCAATAGCAGATACACAAAAGGAAAACAGCACATTGAACTGTTCCTGGAAGGCAATAAGTAACAAATTAAACCTTCTTTAAAATTCTCTATGTGAGGAACTGCCTCTCTTGGTAAGAATTTGTCCAAAACCGTTTTGGGTGTTGGGTAGATTGGACTACAAGAGGTCTGTTGAGGCTGGGGGGAGTACTGATGTGCTATTTGGCATGCCCCTCCCATCCCAACAGCAAATGACCACTTGTAGCCTGATCAGCTGTCAACCATGTGGACGAACAAAATCGCCACACCTACAGTTCTATGAAGGCCAGTCATGGCCTCTGGGCAGATGATGAAACATTTCAGTTCCACTTTCCCTATCCCACTATCTTGGGAACAACTTTAACTTTAGTACATCTTGCAAAGCTGCTATAACATTTAAAAGTTTACATTCACATAATCTGATCACATGAGGGTGGGGAGGAAACTCCCCTGCCACACTTAACCACACTCAGCATGATTAGTGAAAGGGATTGTGGGAGGTGTATCCCCAAACATGTGGAGGACCAGAAGTTTCCCATGTCTGATGAGTCTTATTCCTCAACTTATTACATTCTGAGTGCCAGTTCAAAGGGGAAAATCCATTTGATTCCATCCAATCATATGACTGTGGACTATTAAAAAGTACAATGTTACTGTGATGGGACCCACACACCAAAGAAAGACCATGCCATTCTTGTCATATTGAAAGGTCACCTCTGTTGAAGCACTGTCTTCTGTAATTACAAATGCTTTCCCACTGCTTTTAGTTCTAAAAGGTAATAATAATAATTGAGTGCTGTGAAGTCTGAATTACGCTGACCCATTCTGAGGTTTTCTCGGTAAAGAGTATTCAGAAGTAGTTTACCATTCCCTTCTTCTGGGAGTGCTCTGGGACAATCTAGTTTGCCCATGGTCACACAGACTGGCTCTATTCACAAGAGGCACAGTGGGGAATCAAACTCCCAATCTCTCTATCTGACTCACTGAGCTATCCAGCCAGGTTTTAAATGTTATATAGCAGATATTAAAGGACTGTTGTTCTTTGCATCTGAAAAGGATATAAATAGAGTGGAGAATTAACCTGAAAAATGGTGGCTTATAATGGTTTGTGGTTAGCCATGAACCACAAACCATGACCCGCCATGATCCAACTAGAAAAACAAACTGGTTTGTGGTTTGGTTTTTGATTTGTGCCTGGTGGAGGGGGCCTACCTTCTCCTGTTGTGCCTCCATTGCACCACTGCCATCACCATCATTATCCTGTTGCCACTGCTGCCTTCATCAGCTGGGCAGAGGCAGTGTCTGGCTTCCCTGAAAGGAGCCCGGGTGTTGTCTCTGCGCATGCATCCAACCTCCAGCTGATTGCCCTGATCAGCTGGCTGGTGGGTCCATGCACAGAGGCAGCAGGCCTGGCTCCTGCAAGGGAAGTTCGCCCACTGTCTCTGGAGATGGCAGCGGTGGCAGCAGAGGAGGATGCAGTGGCGGTGGCAGCAGTGGAGGAGGTGGCGGTGGCAGAGTATAACCCATGTTGAAGACGTCTCCTCCCATATACGAAGGAAAGGGGCAAAGAATATGCTTCCGTTTTGACAGAATAAATTTGATTCTGAATCTACTTGGGGAAAAAGGCCTGACAAATGCTGCTCCTCACAGCTTAGCCTGCATTTGCACACTCATTGTTGTCTGTCAGATTCCTACCACCTGTGATAAATAATGAAGATTAATTGGGGAGCAGAGTCCTTTGGTGGTGATAACTGTGTTTGCTGCAGACATGCTGCCACATGTCTGTGATTCTGCTATGATTTCAAATAAGCCCACCATGCCACAAATCTGTTCTTGTACTTCTGACAAATTGTTATCTTTTGGACAGCTTCAGAAGCTCCACATGGCCCAAAGAGACTGTTGTTGTATTGTAGAAGCCATTGAATACATGACTGCATTACAGACATCTCTGTTTTCTGTTCATTCTCTGAGTAATAATGATGGCGTGGTTGAAGTCAGCTGAACTGTAAATGCTGGGAAAAGTTTAAATAAGGCGTTAATGCTCTTCCTGTTGCACTCAGCAGAGAAAACAAATATTCAGCATTAGCTCATTCAGGCTTCTTAGGGGATTTAATAATGCAAACCAATTGCTGAGTAAGCTGTAGCATAAAATAAACAGGACTAGGATGAAACTATCAGTTTTATCAGTCTGGGAATTCAGTGGCTTTTCTCTGTGCTGAAACCACTGAACTGTAGGTTTTGCCTTTGGCAATGCAAGTCAAGCACCTCCTTGGTGTTTGGGAAGTCATTTGGACAGGCAAGCCACCTTATCCAAGGCTATTGCAAGGATAATACCCACGGGAGAGGAAAATTAGATAGCACTTTCTGTACTGGAAATCCTATAGATTGATAAGCTGTAAGGTAAAGGCAAAGGTTCCCCTTGACATTTAGTCCAGTCGTGTCCAACTCTAGGGCGCGGTGCTCATCCCCGTCTCCAAGCCATAGAGCCAGCGTTTGTCCGTAGAAAGTTTCCGTGGTCATGTGGCCAGCGCGACTAGACACGGAACGCCGTTACCTTCCCACCGTGGTGGTACCTATTTATCTACTTGCATTTTTACATGCTTTCGAACTCTTAGGTTGGCAGGAGCTGGGACAAGCGACGGGCGCTCATTCCGTCGCGTGGATTCGATCTTACGACAGCTGGTCTTCTGACCTTGCAGCACAGAGGCTTCTGCGGTTTAACCCACAGCACCACCACATCCCTTTGATAAGCTGTACCTATATACTATATAGCTCACTGAGTTGGAGGGCCAAAGTTGGGAATTCAAATCCCCACTGCAGCCCTAAAAAGAAGGGCCAGCCACGGTCGCATGGAGGGTGTCTGGCTTATGAATTATATGTCCTGATTGTATACTGATTATATTAAACCAATGGAAGAAAGTATTGTCATGAGCACATAGTACAGTTCTCTTCTGAAGAAACAGTTAGCATTAATACCTTTCAGAGTCCAGATGACACCAGTTCTCAAAGAATTGCATTGGCTGCCAATATACTTCTGGCCCAAGGTGAAGGTATTGATTATGACCAACAAAGCTCTAACTGGCTTGGGACTTGGTTACTTGAAGAAACACCTCTCTCTCTATATATATATATGCTTGGTCGCTACGATCTACTCAAGTGGGGGTAGTGGCTAGTCTTTTCCATGTCTTGCCATGGAGAATGATCCACTATGCAGAGACATGAGGGAGAGCTTTTTTGGCTGTAGCATCTGTGTTTTGCTCTCCTCATAAAGGCTTGACTGCACTGACACTAACCTCATTTTGTTGCCAAGTTAAAATATGTTTATTTACCAAGACCTTCAGGAATTAAGAATTGTGGCTTTATTAGGTTGCGGAGGCTTCTTTTTGCCGGTTTTAATACCATATGTGTCTGTAATTTAAACATTTTAAATGGTTTTAAATGATTTCAAAGATGGTTTTAAAGTAATGAATGATTTTATATTGTTTTTATTGCAGTACTCTGCCCTGGGATCTTAGGATACAAGGTGGAATATAAGCATCCTAAATACATAAATGAAGAAACAGCAAATGTATATAGATAGCTAACCTTACATTGTATACCAAGGAGCACCAAACTACATCTCAGTGATATTCACAACTGATGAATATGTTTGTTACCCATTAATACTGGAGAGCCTCTTGAGTTGCAGGGATGAAACACATGTAATAGAGGTAGCCTATACAATAGTTCAGGTAGGCCTCCTCCTTGCCAGTCCTGAGCTCTTGACTAAGGAATTCCTAAAAGTGCTGCTGATTCAAAAGAATCAGCTATAGCGTTCATCAGTTTCTTCTAAAGCATTTCCAAGCGCCAGGCCTTACAACAAGTCTGTTCAGATGGAGCATGTGGGCTAAGGAGGAGTGAGCAGCAAGATATCATTTGGTGCTTGAAGGAAGATCTGCAGTTGAAACATATGTATAAGATCCAAACCAAAAAGGGGTTTCAGCCGAATCATTCAAGCTTTTGGGTTTCATGTGCAGGTGGTTAGGTTTCACTTACTTTATCCTTTGTGCCAGGGACTCAGTATACCAGTATTCATAGCCCTCTTCTTCAATTCATGTCACAGACCATCTTTCACTCTCCAAATGCCAAATGGAATAAGAATCATCTGCCGGGATGTTGCTGTGCCTCAGGGATGAACAGCATTTCTTCGTTTTGCCAGGTAGTCACACATAAATCAAACAAAGGCTCCTGATTCAGGCCAGTTTTGCACATTTGTGTGAAAACAGGGCACATGCCTTTCAAACTAATATACCCATAAGCGTGCCTTAAGAAGTCACATTCACAAAACGAAAAGGGGTGGTTTGGTGTATTTGAATCCGATTTGCAAGAAGACTGAAGCCTTAATCAGCCATTTTAAAAATGATTAATTTGAAAATATGATCAGGGAGATAATTCTAGCCCCACTCTTGCCTGTTACAGTCTCAACAGGGCTAGGGACTGTCTAAAGAGGAAAACTCCTGCTATATATGAAAACTATCCACCCTGTTGAAGAGCCTGATAAATCAGTGTTTCTAATAATCTGGAGAAGCTTCTGACCTTTTTTCAGACTGTCCTTCTTCATGAGAGACACCAACGGGTGGAGGTTGGTTCTAGACCTCTCTCCTTACACTTTCAAACTGATCTTTTTTTAAATAACTCAATAGGAGTACATATACCAATTGCTATCCCTATACAGGCATCACACTTGTAGTTACTTCAGTATATGAGCCTGAAATAGGCCCCAGTTTGGTAGTTATGGCCTCCAACATCAAGCAGGTTACATTATTAACCAAACTGCAAGCATCAAGAGGCACAGCATAGGTGATTTCCATCACTTGAAGTTGTAATGATCTGGGACCCTTTAATATGACCCACAGAATGAAGACTGTCATAAATCTCACCTCTGATATAGAGAGTGACTCCCTAATTTGTACTTTACTTTTTTCTTCTGTGTATTCAAAAGTTATCATTTTCTAAGAAATGGCTGACCACTGTCCATGTAAGGGAATGTCTCTGAAAGATCATCCATTACTAAAGAACTCATTCCATTCAGGATCAATTAAGTGAATGCACATCCTGCAACGATATTCAAATGCTGGATCCATCTCTGCTAAAGTGCCTTGTAGAGCAGGAACAATATTTTCCATACGGTTTCCCAGATTTCCCGAGCAGGACAGGAGACAGCAGGAGAGACCAAGGTCAACCTCCAATCTCAGTAGAGGAAGTAGTGAGATCCATTGCACATACAGAGTCACGCTGAACAAACTCAGGACATGACAGCTTCCCTTTCCAGCATTGGCCAGCTCCTGAATAATAGTAATAATTATGTGCTGTCAAGTCAATTCTGACTTATGGCAACCCTTTTCAAGGTTTTCCAGGGAGACAATGCTCAGATGTTGTTTACCCTTCCCTTCTTCTGGGGGCATCCTGGGGGAAACAACAAAGTAGCAGAGCGGTGCCAACTCCTTCCATGTGCTGTTCTGAAAGATGTACAGTAGGAAGGAAGACTGCACTGTCTGCCATGCTGGTTAGATAACACTGGAAGGAAATCTAAGAGCAGGTTCTTGTCTTGTATACATGTTTTCACTCCTTCTCAAGTTTGTCAAAAACTGTTACCTTTCTTTTTTGTCACCAATTATGAGACTACACCAATGCTGATGAAAAACAACCTTCTCTTCTCTTCTTTATTTTTCTTTTCTTTTCCAGTATAGGGAAATTGTAGTGACTAGCTTCTTTGTAATGCATTTGTCAAACTATATATGCCTCTGCAATACTAAGAAGAAATGAAGACACTCCCAAAGGAGACAGTATCAGTGCTGCTTCTGAGGGATTAGTTCTTTCAAATTACCCATGGGATGTACATTGCATTTAAATTGCTTTGGGTCTGAGTAACAGTATGAACAATGTTAGTCCTTGGTGTCACCATCTGCAAGTTCTTGAAAATAACCTGATGATTACCAGGTGTAATGAGACTGAAGTATTATACAGAAACAAGAAAAAGAAAATCACAGCAGTAGTAGGAACGGGGGAGGGGGAGGGAAACCCCATACCAGGTAACATTGCTTTAAAGTGCTGGAAGTGATTGCTCTGGTTTCAAGAAATAGATGACTGTAGGTGGAAATTAATTATTGCCACATTACAACACAAGTCCTCAAGGATTTCACATCACCCTCAAATGAATGTAGAGACAATTCTCTGTGATTAATAGTTTTATAGTAAATACCACATAAAGAGACACACATTCATTCTTGCTAAGGTGGTGTGGTTTTTCATGGGGGCGGATGTCTGTGAGTCTGCGTGGTTAATCAGTCCTTCAGAGGAAGGAAGGATTCAATTTTTTGAAAAGTATTTTTTAAAGGAAGATGGCTTTCTCAGTAGGCTTGCAATTTTTACAGATTTAACATGCTCTTTCTAAATGTCATCTATTCACCACAAGCAACTGATGACAGGCAAGCTTATTGCACCTTCTGCTACAAAAAAGGGAGCACAAACTCTTATACAACGATGTGTTACTGACACCTCCCATTCCATATTAGAAAAATGTACCAGACCCTCTGGTTCTGTGAAATGGTGGATTTTCAGAGTGATCTCATAAGGGAGCGAGAGTATGTGCATCTCAAACTAGAAACTCAGACTTTGAAATCTGCTCCCAATCAGTAAGATGTGTGAGAGTAAATTATGCATCTTACTGAGGCTTGTTTGGCTGTGATATCAATAGTGGACAAATTGTGTGGAATTTTGCACAAGAGGCACACATAAAAATGACAATGTTTGCAGTAAAGCTTTGATGCAATTTGCTGTGCTATCCTTCCTTCACACCTTAGGAAGACAATACATTTTTCACATTTCTCACATCTTCTCAATGAACCACAGCCTCTCCCAAGAATACAATGATAAGAATAATTTATGGACAATTATTATCTTAGCAATCATTGGTGAAGAAAATATATGTCCCTAATGGAAGCTCATGGAACTTCACAGAAAGGTATGATTTAATTGCTGTGTTCTACATTCAGCCTGAATCTCTCTGTCAGAGCCCTTTTCACTCTTCTGGAAGGCAGTCCCAAAATAATTTACCCATTTTTCTTTCCCTAAAAATACAGGGCATGTTGGAACTTCAATGGCCAGTATCCTGTTTTGTTGTGCAACCACAGAAAGGCAAGGGTGTAAGCATTTCCCCCACTCTGCCAGGCTCCCTTTTGCATGTCCAACCTTGTGCCACTTTTCAGATTGGTTGTGCAACCAACGGCATGGTTGGTCAAGGTCACATAACAGAAGGCCAGCAAACAAATGGCTTTTGTTTTGCTGCTGAATAATCCAGTTATTCCTACTTCTGGGTAAGTGCATGGTTTGGATCATTTCTAGTGTGGCTTTTCACCATTTCATCTGAGTACCAAGCAGATGCAATGAAGTTGATCTAGAAATGCTGTATTGGCACACCTTTCCTGGGCAACAGATAAAACATAGAAGATACATAATTAGAACACTTTTCAATATTATTGCTCATTGTTCCTGGCCTGGGCATCATTCCAGGAGAGTGGAGAGTCTCTAGGCATACTGGGTGTAAGGAATATTATGATATATTATTAATCGTATGTTTAATTGTATTCTGTTTATGTGTGTGTGTTCATTTTAAATGTTGCATTAGGTTAATTAGGTGTGGTTTGTACTTCAAGCCAATTACATATAGTATTCAGATTAAAAAAATAAATGAAACCAGTCATGTCAGTTACTGCTGAAAGACGAGTAAGCAAAGAGTTACTTTTAAGAAATTGTAACAGCAATTGTATGTATTTTCTTAGACTGTGGATTGATAACTGGAATGAAATATTTTTAAAAAGTAATTCACCAAACCCTTCACATTTGTTCCTCACAACATGATGCAATCTCCTGTTCTATGAACAGTTTATCCTTAACTTTATGTATACTGTATGATAATACAGAAGTCTTTTTGTTTGTCATTATCCATCCATTATTTTCAAGTACAGAATGGAAAGAGACAACGGGAATCATTTTGGATTCGTATCATGTTGTAAGAATGGCTTCCTATCATTCCAAACCACCTTCCAATAAGCCAGTACTAATTTTAAAAATGCCTGAAATTAATAGAGTTATGGCAGTTCTTCACAAAATGGTTTACCGACCATGTATAGTTTTTTCTCATTAAGCTATCTATAGTAGTTGTTTTCCTAGAATTTTTGTACTTTAATTAGGAGAATAAATCTCAATACCCTGATCAATAAACTGTGCAGATAATGTTGGATTCCGCCCCCCCCCCCCCCCCTGCTTTGAGACTGATCCTGTGGTGACAATTTTGGAAACAAAATGCTCAAGGAATTAACACTCATTACAAAACTGTAAGTGGCAGAATAGTGGGTTTAAAATATTAAGTCAGTTACTAATTCATTATATTGCAATGTCATTCAAATTCTCACTGTATTGATCTCTTACTTAAAGCAATTTCATTTCAGGGAAATAGCATCCTGCTGCTTGTTATTGAAAAGGTGAAGCAGTTACATTTTTATCACAGGATTTTCAACATAGTAACTCATGAGAATGCCTTCTAACCTACGCATTTTCCAAGTTATTCAAAGTTTACAATTCGGAATAGATTAAATATTTTTCTTTTCCATGTCGTGCTTGTGAATTTCTTTAAATAATTTCATTAATCAATTCCATTAGATTGTGCTTTGAGATAGTCAGCTAGTGCTATTTGTCAGCCTTACTGGTAAATATAACACAAATTCAACCAATCATTGTGAATAAATAACTATTTTGGTGTCCTTTATATTTTATTTTTGCTATGGAACCACACTAGGGAAAGGCAGGGTAAAAATATTTTAAATAAAAATAATAATTGGATGATAATGATTCTCCACTGCTTTGGGGTAACAGGACAGATCTTTCAAGATTTTGAAAAACATTTCAAATTCATGTAAATTCAGACACAGATTCTGACTATAGGTGGGCAAGATAGAGTTCCACTCACACACATGCACACATGCACACATGCACACATGCTTATTCAGCACAAAGCATTACATTTTAAAATAAATATGTGGACCAGAATTCAGTTATATTTCAAAATTCACAGTTTTTCAAAATGTGTAACAAGGCTCACGAAAGAGAGAAACTTCTATCTATGTCTATATATAAATATATCAAGTGTGTGTGTGTGTGTGTGTGTGTGTGTGTGTGTGTGTGTGCACACTTGGAAAAAGTAACATAGTTACCTGTAAATAGCTACTTTGGGGGCAAGCTGTGTGTAACGTAAGTAGGATCAATATTAGAGATGGGGGTATTTATATACGAATACGAATACCCCCACACTGGTGGACATAATGAGGATCCAGCCCCCTGGGGCCAGACTGTCCACTCACCTTCCTCTGTTGCCACAGGCTCCACGCTCCCTTCCTATCACTCTGGAGCTTGCGGTCTGGGAGCCACTCTGGCAGGAGGCAGGAGGACGAGCCTTGCTGCCAGGTTGAAGAGTGGCTCGCAGACCGCAAGCTTCAAAGCAATAGGAAGGGAGCGCGGAGCCCGCAGCAACAGCGGAAGGTGAGTGGACAGTCTGGCCCCAGGGGGCTGGACACTCATTATGTCCACCTGTGCGGGGGTATTCTTTTACGAATACGAATACCCCCATCTCTAATCAATATTACTTCATCAGTATAATGAGTAATTTAACAAGTTTCTTTTTCAACATTGCAATGAGTACCAGCAACATATCTCTTTTCAAACACCAAGGTAACAGAAACTAATTACTTTTTTGTAAGTATATTTCCAAAGTCTAGCTATATAAGTGCACAAAAAAGCATATCCTCATAAAACTGTTCAGAATGCTTTGTATTAGGAAAACTGTTTGCAGAGAGGTGTATATTAGGCACAAATTCATGTATTAGGAGAATGAAGCAACAAAATGTAAATGATTTTTTAAAAACCATCAAACTTTACCTGCCCAGCCCAGAATAACCAGACGAGACACAGGAATGTGGGTTAAAATAGGGCCACAACTTTATTAACTTATTTAAGATTTTAACTACCGCTTTTACAAGGGGGGCAGCCATAGTGCTAACAGGTCTGGAACCTGCGTCAATCCTGAACAACCAGTCCAGACCTCCCCCCAGAAAGTTCCTGCACTGAGAGAGTGCTGTGGTACTGTAAAGCACCCTCTCGGCCATCCACCCAGTGTACCTGGGGCCGCCCTCTATCCGAGTCTCTAGACCCTAAGTGCCCAGCATCCCCTGGGGTCTCCTTGTTTTCCCTCTGCTCAGCTAAACCTCTGTAAATGCAATTCTGAGAGGAGGGTTGCCTTGCACCTGCTGGGTGCCCCCCCCCCCCCGGAACTCACCTGAACCTATCCTGTTTAGCACTACCTGCCATGGCTTAGGGGCTACAGTGTATGCCCTGAGCCCCCCACCAAGCCGAGACCTCAGCCCTAAGGCCCCCTTTTTAATACTGTAAGAATATATCTAACCCTGAATCCAATAAGTGCATCCCATCTATCCTGTACAACTCGGGACAACTCACCCTAATGTGTGGGTGTGGGATCACTGACCCTAACCCAGCTTTTATAGTCCTGTCAACCTCATGGTTCACTCCTTTCTGTGACCTGTCAATGCATCGAGGATCACATCCGGCCCTCCATACTATGCATGGAATGATCACTGACCACACTATGCGTGTTCTGAGAAAACATGCAACAAAAGCCTGCAGATCCACAATAATCTGCAATATCAGTGACTTGCCCGCTCTCCGGGTCAAGTCATTGCCACTGAGGTGGATCACCACAATATCAGAGGGCACATCCGGAGTACCCTGGGAGGCCAATTCCAAGAATCCATCCCAGAGCATACCCCTCTGTACCCTCCACTCCAATGAGGCCCACATGCCAATGCCCACGCTCCAACTCCAGATGGTTGTACTGGCATAATTGGACACCTAGAACACATAACTGTGGCTACACAAACAAAGTCAAACCTGGGACAACAGCATCCCTGAACTTGTAACAATAAGAAGACAAAACAAGAATGCCAGTACCTACACCTGTGGCAGAGGATGCACACAATCCTGATATCTGTGGGAGGACCACCTTCCCACTTTTCTAATGTCTTCAGCATTGTAGCCCAACACTGCCTCTGTGGATGCAGCACCAATGTGAAAGGAATGAGTTCCAAATCACCACCCATGAATCCAGGCCTTTCGTAAGGCCTCAGAAGTCACTTTCCAAAATTTATACTTGGTGAGCAGTGATGCATCCTCATGCCTCAGGAAACCACCTTGTTCCTCTCCTCTATGGCTCACATATTCCCATGTCGCCCTGACAGGACATATTTCTGCAATCGCGCATCTGCCCAATACTATGACCTAGCCCTTCCCCATTTGGTCAGTCTTGGATCTTCTCAACTGAAGAACCACTTGCTCTTCTGACACCATCACATCCTTCCTCTGCAAGGTGGATAAAGACATATCCCTTTTTCCTGATGCCACCAATTCACTCACTTGGAGGGTCCTAAAAATGCAATGAGTGTCACTGCCCTAAAAAGGCATACCTCAAAATAATCCAAGCATACAGACTTCCATACTTCTCCCAGTCTTGCTAAGATTGCTGGCAAAATAGGTGTGCACATATCTTTTGCCCCAGCTCTCTCTTTGTTCCAGCCTTCTAACATTTTTCATATATGGAAGTCACCTGTGGTATCCTGACATCCCTGTGCTTTGGCATAAAATGCTAATGCCGACATCTTGCCTTGTATAGACCTGGGCGCTAAACCTTTTTTGTACAGATATACACAAAATTGGACTAGATGATCCACTGGGGCAGGCCATGCCTACCCTAGTCCTTCCCCCATTCAAAATGAGAAAAACTGAAGGAGCCATTCAGAAAAACTGAACCATTCCATCTGTTGATGGGACAGGGCATCAGCCAGTGTATTGTCCACCCCTGGCACATGTCTAGCTTGAAATACTATGTTTAATTGCAGACATCGTAGGGTGAGGGCCCTAACTAGTCTCATTATCCTCTGGGATCTGGATGTGAGAGAGATGACTATGTGTACCACCACCTGGTTGTCAAACCAGAAGGAGATGCATGAGTTGGCCCAGGTCTCCGCCCATAACCATATGGCTCCCACTATTGGAAACAGTTCCAAGAAGGTTAGCAGCATCTGCTTGTACCTGTAAATCTTTTCCTAGCTGTAACTCGCTTCTCCAAAAGGAGATTCCTTTAAACTCTTGCAAAAAACCCAACCTAACTTCTAAATCCTGCCTCATGCCTGCTGACAACCTGCACCAATGATGTGGCTTCCTGAGACCCTTCTTGGCATTGCATAGACATCTAAGAAAAGCTCTACCAGGAGCCACTGCCTTGCAAGTGAAGTTCAGGTGCCCAACCAACACTTGAAGTTCCCGCAAGGTACCCCTGGACTGTGCCAGCATCCTTTGGAGACGCTGCTTTAGATCCCTGATCTTAGCTTCTGGCAGTCGACTGGACTGCTGAATTGTGTCCAATTCAATCCCAAGAAAGGTCAATTTTGTGCTGAGTCCTTCTGTTTTTTTCCTCTGCTAAGGAAAGCAGCATTATCCCTAGTAGGACACTGGAGAAGGATCCAAACTCAGTTGTCAAATCAATGTGAATAGAACAATCTCTAGGGAGTCACCTAGTTGGTAGCATTCATTCAACTACTCTGCAATGGTGGATAGAGAAAAGAGTTCTTGTTATTCTGGATGGTCTATATGGGCAGCTTCAGTCACATTTTAGCACATATGTGTGGGAAATTTGGTGGGTAAGTCCCAGATAATGTGAGGACTCACTGTAGAAATTTCTACAGCAATTGGTAACTAAACTTGTCAAAGTGGAACTTATTGCACTGGCATCACCAAGAAGCATAACAATGCTCAATAAATGTGTCCTTTGTTGAGATCTATTATTGTAAATAAGAAATTTAAAAAATTAATTTAGGTCTTTGTTCCTCTGGCAAAGTCTTAGAAGAGAAAAGAATTGGAGAGAACCCCCACAAAAAATTTCAAATATGAAAAGGGGTTTATTAAAAGAGACATGTAATCTTTCACTTTGGTCTGAGACCAAAAATACAAGCAGCTCAATTTGATACAGATGAGCATACAGAGTTCTTCCCAATACAAAGCTGATCATGTAATGCTGGTGACAGCAGAAGGACAAGTCCTGATTTTCCATAAGCAATCCTGACCTAGAGTTATATATGTATTCTGATGTTGTTACTGTTGTAACTTTGAGGTACCAGGTGTATGGCTTTGATAACCCTTTTCGCCTTACTCTGGATAATAATTGTCTTTATAAAGGAAAAGGGCATTCTGTAAATATAGTCACCCCATATTCACATGTTACATTCGGTGTAATGCTTTGGAATGCTGACACAGCTCTTATCTTGGAAGGATTGTCACTTCCCCTTGACGGCCTTTAGACCCCTGGCCCTAGGTTGGGACTTTCCTGTGTTTTTCTTTGCTCACAGTGTTATCTCTTTTGCGAAGGAGGCAATTTTCCCTAGCTGCAATGCTTAATGTTTTGGGAGGCATTTCTTTCAGAGAATGCTGATTCCAAATTTCTGAAGCTAATCAGGCTCTTTAGAGAAATACAGTAGTATTTGAACAGAAAAGTGGATCAATATATTTTCTAAATTCTGTAATACTATGGCCATACTTGTGGGCCTCCACATGCTTGTGGTCTGCAAATTCCCCATCTCATCCCTCGCCATAGACTCTGCCATTTGAGGATGATGGGACCTGTAGTCCAGCAACATCCAGAGGGAAACAAGTTGTGCACGCCATTTCTAAGTAAACCCACTTACTCTTTGCTTCATTATTCACACAAAATTTATAGATCATCTTCAGGAGTCCTAGATCTTTTGTTGCCTGCAGCAGACATTTGGAGAAAGATAACCTGAAGCCTTTGGGCAGTTTTCTTATTTCATTTCTATTAATGTTTTACAAAATGGGGAAAACAAATTACAACCCAAGCAGCCACATCTTGGTGGAAGTACCCGTTAACCTTTTTGGAGAAATCTGTTCCTGACCTTGCTTCAGATCACCACTCTTAAGAGGAGCTCATTTTCTGCAGGTGCATTGGTACTGTCCTCATTCTTCTTTGATTTGACTTCCGATATTCTAAAAGATTCTACGAGGGCATTTGGCTTTCTCTATAAATGCTGATGTGTTATCCAAGGTGCCTATAATGTAGTAATAATGTGATATTGCAGGAGAAATGTTCTTATAAAATGATGTACCTTTTAGAAATATCTTATTGCTCTCTTTTTCCTGCTTATAGCAGTTGAGAAGTGCAAATAGCAGGCGATCGCTAGCCCTGTGATTCTTGTGGTTGAGCAGCCTCAGGCAGGTCACAACTGCTATTAATTCATCAACCAATGGAAGAGCATTTTCAATATTTCAGCTTTTAAGACTAGCAGGGATTTTTCTCAGCCTGTAAAAAGGTTTTAATTTAGCTGAACACACTGGCAGCTGCTACTTTTGCCTCAAGCAACAATTGCTTTTGCCCTGAAAAGTCTACTTGCATGTTAAATATGAAATCTAAGTGCCAAGTTATCCTCCAATTTTCTCTCTCTCTTTTCCCTGTTTATTCCAACACACTACAGATTCTCTCTATAGAGCAATATATGTGATGGAGCATCATTGATGTCTTGCAAAAATCATGAATTTCCATCCTGTCCATATGGAACTTGTAATTAAGAGCTTATGACCAACATTTCCATAATGATGTAGCCAAATGAGTTGTGTTCTAAGATGCCAATAGGACTCTCACTAGTATGTCTCTCTTTACTGTTTATAATAAGAAAACAAGGTAAATATTCTAAACTAGATCTATATATATACTGTCCTCTTTCAATAAAAATGTGATAACTTACAATCTATTACAATTTCAAAAAAAATTAATGGAATGGCAACATAATTATACACTGAAATGGCAAAATGCATTTGTCTAGTAAGGTTATTTATCTATTTTGTAGCATCTCAGAGTACTATAACATGGGGAATGAGTTTCAGAAATCTTGAATTACAGGTGTTTCTCAGATTGGATTATATTGGATGGTGCATCTAACAAGGTTAACACAGTGAACATTTTAAGAAGTGGATCTGAAAGATTTGTTAGTATTTAATGGGTTATTTCTGATAATAAGATAATAAGAAAGCATAGACCAGAATCCAAAGGAGTGGTTATGCAGATGGAATGCCTTCTGCCAGTAGAAACTGGGAGAGGGGAATCTCCCTTCCTTTCTGCAGCTCCTGTGTACCTGCTGCTTGAGAGGGATGCAGCCCCGCTCCCCTCCCCCAATATCTAGAGAGGAGGGGAAGAAAATTACATTGAGATGACAGTTGCAGTATGATGTTCATTTGAATAAAGTGAAAAGAGAACAAATCACTGTGAAAAAATATCCGGTGTTAAAACTTCTCAAATTCTAATTACATTTTTAATTCTAATTGTGTGCTATTAATGACTTATGCCAACCCTTTCCAGAGTTTTCTTGGTAGATAGTACTCAGAAGTGGCTTATCATTCTCATCTCCTGGGGGCATCCTGGGACTGTGCAGCTTGCCTGTGGCTATATGAGCTGACTCTTCTCTCAGGAGACACAGTGCGGAATGGAATTCCCAACCTCTGACTCTGCAGATACCTAAACTACTAAGCTATCCAAACAGCTTCTTCAGTTCTACCACCTGCCATTAACTGTGGAGAACTGGGACCTTGATACTTGGCGGAACGCCTGCTCCCACCGAGATCTACCCGGATCACCCGTGCGAGTCAGGAGGTGAGGTTGAGGAGCCTAACGCCGAGGGAGGCCCGGAGGGAAAAGACACGAAACCGGGCCTTCTCGGTGGTGGCTCCTTGCCTCTGGAATAACCTTCCTCCGGAGATTCGCGAGGCCCCTACGCTGGGTACATTTAAAATCCAACTAAAAACATGGATGTATATCCAGGCCTTCCCTCCTGACAGCACTTAACTCTTTTTCTTTTGCTATTTATTATTTATTATATTTTTTCACTGTTTTTATTATTGATTATGTCTGTGTTATATATGTATGTTGGTAGCCGCCCAGAGTGGTAGAATATACCAGATGGGCGGGATATAAATCAAATAAATAAAATAAAATAAAAATTAAAATAAAATAAAGAAATGTGATGCTGTGTTCCTCAGGGAGTTTCTTGGGAATAAGTACATTATAAATAAATATTTAAAGCCACTTGTTTTTAATGCTGGGTAGTTATTTAAATTTTGACCAAACTCTGGGAGGCAGTGGAAGACAGGAGGGCCTGGCATGCTCTGTTCCATGGGGTCACGAAGAGTCGGACACGACTTAATGACTAAACAACAAGTTATTTAAATATGAACAATATGCATACCATGATTATGAAGGAACAAAGACTGTTGTCTTTTGTCAAGTTAAATTGAGGGGGATGGCATGCCGAAACAGGGCCTTCTCGGCTGTTGCCTCCCAACTTTGGAATGCCCTCCCTATAGAGATCTGCCTGGCTCCAACACTTTTGGCTTTTCGGCACCAGGCAAAGACCTTTCTTTTTAGCCAGCATTTTAATTAAATAGTATCCTTTAGCTGGCCATATGAGCAGCAGGATTTATTAATATTAATGTTTTAATGACTGTTTTTAATATAGGGTATTATTATAATATTGCCTATTTTTAATGGTTTTAATGTTTTTAAAGTTTTAATATTGTTGTACGCCGCTCAGAGACCACTGGTAATAGCACGGCTAAAAAATCCTGCAAATAAATAAATTATTGGTACTTCCACCTTGTTACCAATCAAGTGGGAACAGTTCTCCAAGATTTCTGGCAACAATATTTCCAAGCCCATCTTTGAGATGAAAGATGCATGTATTTTGCCACTGAACCATTATCCTTCCCTCAGTTGACAGTATATGTCTTTTATACTTCTGGAATGCTTGAAACAAGATAGTGCAGGAAAGATATCAAAACAGCTTCATCTTGGGCAGTACTCTGACTTCCCTTTTCCCCCCCTTTCCTTTTCTTTCCTTTTCTTTCTTTTTTCTTCTTTTTAAATAAATGTTCATAGAATTATAAAATAATTGGGCTGGAAGGGGCCTATAAAGCCATCGGGTCCAACCCCCTACTCGGTGAAGGAATCCAAATCAACACAGATCTGACAGCTGGTTGTCCACTTTTCTCTTGAATACCACCACTCCCAAGATAATTGGTTTCATTGTTGTACTGCTGTAACAGTTAGGAAGTTTTTTCCTGGTATTCAACATTTCTCTAAAAGTAGCAAGAAGATTACCAAGGAAGGAAGGAAGGAGCTAGGATACAAACATCTTCTTCCATAAAGGAAAGTTTGTCTTGTTTCTATTCATGGAAGAGTCCTCAGTTCAATGAATGCTCACATTTGTGGGTCCCCAATGCTTGGGAGCAGACTTTGAGGAGCTGCAGAGGTGACAAAAAAAGCTCTCTACTGGCTAGAACCCTGAGGGGAACATGCCTCAGAAGAACTATTCATCCAAGCCAGTTACTATTACATAAATGAAGTATTCATGTTGCCAAACAAGCTTTGTAAAGAAATAAGACACTGTTGTGAAAGTGGGGCTTAAAATGTCCACTTTGTGTTGGGAATATCTTATTAAATAATTTAAAAAAATTAAATAGTTTACCCAGTTTTCTCCTTAAAAAGGACCCAAGGCAGCTTATGTCATTATGACAATACTTAAAAGCTAAAAACAGTAAGTATACAAATATTTAAAAAGAACCAAACAAATACCATACTAAGCAAAAACACATTCAAAACAACAAGGCATAACAATCCATTTAAAGATCTCTCTCAGACAGTCAATAAGAGAAAGCCTTCCTGAAGAGAAAGTCTTCACCGGCTTGCAGAAGGACAGCAAAGATGGAGCCAGCCTGGCCTATCATGGGAGGGAGTTCCAGAGTCTAAAAGTAGTGACAGAGAAGGTCCCCTCCTGTGCCCCCACCAAACACACCTGTGAAGGTGGTGGGACTGAGAGAAAGGTCTCCCCTGCTGATCTTAACACCCAGTTAGGCTCATAAAGGGAGCCACAGTCCTTGAAATAATTAGGACCCAAGCCATTTAGGGCTTTATAGGTTAAAACCAGCACTTTGAACTGTGCTCAGAAATGGATTGGCAACCAGCTGCTGTAACAGTTGTGGGGTGGGTGGGTTACATGCTCCCTGTAATCAGCCCCACTTAACAATCTGGCTGCTCTATTTTGGTTTCATCTAGCAATGGTGGAAACTCCCAATATGATCAATTAAATACTGCCCTAATGCTGCAGTTCAGAGTAGATTCAGAGTCAACCAAAGGCCATTTTTAAATTTTGTCAGACTTGGATGCCATGTGTACTAAAATGCAGGTAAATCAGAGAGTCAGTGTAGCACAAGCCGTAAGTGCTTTAAAAATCCCTTTTAAAACCCTTTGTGTAGGCGTGAACATTTCTGTCTCCTTTTTTAAAATACTAGAGATCCAGCGGCAGACATACAAAACAAAGAGATTATCCCATAAAATGTTTTTTAATTTGATATTTGTGCATTAGACATTGGTTAGTTTATAGACACTTTTATTGTATCCCATTTTTTCTACTGTGTTACTCTTGCCACTCTTTTGTTACTCTTTTCCACATAGTGGAAAGGTCAATGTAGCTTGGCAGTGAGTGTGACTGTTGCAAAACAGACTGCTCTAAATTTAAATCCTAATCTTGATGGAGAAATAGGAGTAAGCAAAGTTTTAGCTGTCCCCTATCTGTGTATAATCACAGGCAATTACATGAAATCAGATTTGTCACATATATTTTGGTATCCCCAATGTGTTTGTATTAATTTGCTTAAAATCTATATATCTATAAAAGCAAAATAAATAATGCATCCCTCAATTTTCCAGCTGTCCTTGGATGTCTTTGTCATTGGCTTCATCCCTAATATAATGTTTACTAAGAGCTTTGTGGAGGAACAGTATTTCCATAGCAACAAATGAACAATACTACTGAGATTAATCATTTCTGCATTATCTGTGTACAGTTTGCTGTAAAGCAACATTTTGTAGTTTGATAATTGCAAGTCTGGAGTGATTTTACATTATGCAATGATTAGCATAAACACTTTAAAAGACAAAGAATTCCTATTGAAATGAGGAGAACAGCACAGGATAGGTGATACTTTATCACAAACACATACTATATCATGGCTCTGTGAAGAGCTAAGTCTTTGCAATATATTTCCAATTTAAATTAATTTGTTATGATCTATTTCTAATAGATGGCTTAATGGAATGGCTTCTATGGTTGCCAGAAGCTTCTGTGATTCAGACAATGGTGCTTAAATGGGGTGGGAGGGGTAAGTTGTCTAAGCACAGTCAAGTGTGGCCTGGAGCATATTGTCAGTGAGCCACTAAATGCAAGTAGGGTGGTGTGTTCTGTTTTCAGTTCCATGGGGAAACTGTAATATTTCATACCCTGAAATGTAGTACATGGAGGCAAAGAACGGTGAGCAGGTTCACACTGTCTGGTATGATTCTGCTGAGGATGAGAAATCTAAATTTGGTGTACAAGTAACTGGTCCTGACTGTGCCATACTGATAAAGTGAAATTAGCAGATCTTGAACCTAATTCAGAGATTGGGGAGAATTTTTTTTTGGGGGGGGGGTAGATCCTGTTGCTAGTTTCAAGTAGAGAAGACTCACAGAACCAGTTGCAAAATGATAAGTCAACACTTGTGTGTCTACTCTAGTTAGTACTGGTGGTTGGATTTAGGCCTTGAGTTATAGCTCCAAGAATCCTTCAATCAATGGCCATGCTGGCTGGGTAATTCTGGGAAACATAGGCTGGGAAAGTAATGTTTCCACATTCTGAACTGATTCTAGCCTTTAAAAAAAATCTGGAACCAGGCTTTGTAGATTTTCATGGGTGCACAGACTTCTTTGGATTGTTGTTGCTGGCACCACCAGGCATTATCATCCCCCCCCCCCCCGCTTATTCTTTCAAGGACCCTCCTTCCCTTGGTCCTTTCCTTCCTTGGATTATTTTTACTGGCTGCTTGACCCAAAGAGGAAGGGAAGAGAGAAAGTATAAAGTGTGTGTGTGTGTGTGTGTGTGTGTGTGTGAGAGAGAGAGAGAGAGAGAGAGAGAGAGAGAGAAGTCTCTTCATATTCTAGTAATCTGGGGAGAGGTTTTGGTTATATTGTTGAATTCAGTTGCTTGCTTGCTTTTCTTTGCTTTTGGAGAAGAAGTTCTCTTCCTCTCTTCTTCTCTCTCTCTCTTTCTGTGCGTATGTGTGTGCGCACATGTATGTTTGTGTGGTGATCCTTTCCTGCTTGATTGATTTTTAATTTTTTTTTATTAGCTTAATTTACTGTGTATTTGTTCTGTCAAAGGTTTATATTTTCGTGAGCTTTAGGGACTGTTTTGTTTTCTTTTGTGTGAGTGTGTGGGCTGGAGGTAGACTTGTTTGCCTCTGGTTGTTTGTTTGTTTTTTGGAGTAATTTTACCAAAATAAAACAAACACTTTTTTGTTGTTGTGCATGTTTCTAACCATTAAGTTCCTTTCTTTTCTATACCCAACCTCACAAAACAGGGAGCATAGCATAAGAACATAAATTTTGTGCAATAGACAAGGGGTCCAGGGGACCTCACTCTATCTGCCTAGGCTCAAACACTCCACCCCATTGCATTGGGTCTAACATCAGGACCTACGGAAAGTATTGAGCCTCTTGGTTTCTAAGGGTGAGGCACAGTTTGGTGGTAAAAAAACACGGTCTCATAGGCACCCACAACAGGTGGAGGGATTTAAGCAGACATGCAAATCCTTTAAAAATTATGATAAACAAAATTTGTTTCCCATCCAAATCAAAACATTGTTTTTCATCGCTGGCATCTGGGTGTAATATCTATGCACAATTTGGAAAAGTTAAATTTTGGACTACAACTGCATAATCAGTAGGCTCTGAAGACAAAAAAAAGTGTTCTTCCAAGCCCTATCTACATACTATTCATGTTTTATCACAAAACTGACTTTACTGTCACAGAATAAAGCTGCAATCCTCTTGTCCTTGAGAAACTGAATAACCATCTCTAAGGACTGAAAGCAAGTTCCATGCTTGGAAGATCCAACCCACAGCAGTTGCAAGATATTTTTTTTATGGCCTTTACTTCACTAACACTGAAACTCTGATGTTAGATTTCTCTGCAACAAACATTAGGGTTGCTCAGCTTATGAACTCTCTTTTCCCTCTCCTGATTAAAAGAGAGAGAGAGAGAGAGAGATTCCTGATGCAAGACAGAAATAGAGAATTGCTGTACTCAATGGGTGAAGGACATGCTTTGTACACAAGAAGTCCCAGGTTCAGTCCTCAGCCTTTCCAGTTAGAAAGGGTGAAAGAGTAGTTGATGTGAAAGAAATACCTTGGTGTGAGAACCTGGACAGAGGTGCTGCTACTTAGAACAGACGATATTGCTGTACTGGGTGGACAACTGGTCTAACCCAATTAGGCATGTAAATGCTCATTTGTCTCCTCCTTGAATGTGGAGATGAAGAACTATGGCATTCTTTTCCTTCTTGCAAAGATGGTTAAATTTTCCAGGAGGTCTTGACAAAGTTCTTGCTTAGGTGAGAAAGATGTTCTGTCCAAAACTGCCCATTTTCCACAAATAGTTGCCCTCTGTTTTTGCCCAAAAATAGACCATTTTGTGAGAAATGAATTGTATGAATCATAAATTAAATTACCCAAAACTACAGTAATTGCTGCTTTATTTAAGAATCTGAAACAGTGGATGGGTTATTTGCATCTTTCTTAACAATCAGACGATCCTTCTTTTTGCTGTGTGTGTGTATGCTTTCCTTCTCAAAGAGAGAAAGCACTATAGAGTTATTTATGCACAAGTTACAAAGATCTTGGGAGTCTAGTCTTTTTGTGTCGGTCTAGTCTGAAGCCCAGGAATCTGGCAGAGTGTTAAAACTCCTTGTTGAGGAATATAATTGTATCGTGAGCCTAGATCAGACCTGGGCAAAATGTGGCCCTCCAGATGTTGCTGAACTGCAGCTCCCAGCAATCCTAGCCCACACAGCCAATAGGGAGGAGTGTTGGGATTTGCAGTTCAGCAACATCTGGAGGGCCGCACTTTGCCCAGGTCTGGCCTAGATCAATGGGGGGGGGGAGGAGGAATCCAACAAGTAATCTTTCCATCCCCAGGTGTGACAAAGAGCAGTCTATAATATCACTATGTATGATTGATAGTTTGTCTTGTAACTGTTGCTTGGTTCCCATTTTAGGAAGTGATGACCCACACTTTTCTTTCCAATGCACAGAGCTGTCACAGGTGGACTGAAAATATAGAAAACATTTTGTGTGTTGACCCTTTTTGTCTGCAGAATAATGTGTTCTTCCTAGCCACCCCAGGGATGTTCAAGGGAAAACTTCTGGTTTGATTTCATTTTGGGATCTTTCAGAGGGACTCCTCTTTCATTTTGGAGGCCTTATGGGTACCAGGCCTTTCTGTAAACCCCCAAACACCTGAATCTTTCAGTGTGCTTTTGTTTTGGATTTCCCCTTCAGATTTCTATTGCTAAACAACCTAGTGAGGCAAGGTGAGGGAGGAGAAAGACCAGCCTGGGAATTTGGGGCCAGGGGAGAGAAGAAATGATAGAAGTGGGGGAGAAGAACAGGACTTACAACAACAGAAGTTGGAGAAGACATGGGTTTGCTCCTGGAAGTAAAAATGACAGGAGAATGTGGTGGAAGAAGAACAGCGTTTGTGCTGGATAGGAATGATGATACGAGAGCTGGGGGAGGCTGAAGGGGCCTACCCCATATAGGAATGATGATAGGAGAGGAGGGTTAACCAAAAAAAAAAAACCCATCCCTAACCAACAGCATCTGTAAAACTATTTTCTTTATCATCAGGAAAACATTGGACTTATAGAAGTCAAGGAACTCTTTTTAATGTCCCTTGGACTCTTGCCAAATATCATGTACAAAACTTTTCTCTTTCTCAAAAGAAGTGAGATCTTTTGATTAATGGTCCTAAGTGTGAATGACATAGACAAAAATTATAAGCTGTCAGGTATCAATTGCTAGCCTGTCCTTTTGTTTCCATGGCTGAAGTCACTGTTGCAACTATTATCCATAAAATATCACAAAAGAAATAAACAATGAATCAGTCAGCATAGCTCTTTTGTATTTTAGTTTAGTAGAGAGAATTATTGCCATGTTTGACCTAGAGAGGAAGAAAGATAAAGCAGGCAAGGTGAGGACTGTTTATGGATCAACTCAACCTACAGACATTAGTTCAATAAAAGCTTCAGCATCCTTATTTTATGTTTGGCTTCAAGGTCAGCTTTCCCCAGATTCCCTTATGAAGTCAAACACTTAAGTTGGCCTCAGTGCTACCTTCACCAGAGAGATATCTCTGGGCTGAAATAGTGAGTCTAAATAGTCTATACACCAAGATTTGCATGGAAAATATGTTGCGCAAATATACTATTAAGCCCTATGTTATGTAGGCTACATGGGGGGGGGGGCAGCTGTAAGCTGCATGCAGCTTATCTGAGCCATTTATGTGCCTCTGGTCCCTACCACCCAAGGTTCCTCTGCCACCAAAGACTCCCAGAGATTCTGCTAGGAAATAAGGTACATGCTAGTGATGTAAATCATTGCTTGACTTTTGAGGGGGGGGGGGGAAGCAATGCAAGGAAACATTCTCCAATGCAATGAAGCAAGGCATTGTGAGCCACTCTTGATTCATTTTCAGGTGTGTAAGAATGATTTGTTGTGTACAATTGAGTTATAGAACTTAAAGCAGTGCCCTTTCTCCTAAAGAAGTAAAACACACTCCCAGAGCAAACACAAATGAAAAAGGCATCTGTTACTGCAATGTCTAATGTCAACTGATTCACCTCTTCTCTTTTGTCCTCTCTCTTGCAGCGAAATATGTGTGTCTGACAGCATGCCTTCCCCATCCTCACTCCAGCATGCATGAGTGGGGATTTTTCAGCATCTCTCTCTTTTCATTTCTCTCTCATATCTGTTCCCAATCTAGAGTTCCAACCACACAGTAATAGGTACACAAACTTCAGCCTTCTGCCCAGCTGGAGCCTCATCTCCCAGCCACCAAGCCAACGGGGATCCCCAGCACTATAGTTGCCTTCCCCAGAAGTACCTTGAAACTATCTTTGCTTTCCAGTTTAGCACTACTGGTGTCCAGATGAGAAGGAAAATGGCAGCCACTCTTCTTTCTTCTGAGTCTTTGTTCTGAGTCTTTCTCTTATATTCTGGAAAGCCTGCCAGGCTTTTCTTATGTCCATACATGCACATAGGCACATACTTTTATAGGGAAGTTTTGATATTCTGAGACAGGGTCTGAAAGACTCTATCTCTCCAAGCTCACAAGTATGTGAAGGTGAGATTCTGCACTTTTCTTGCACTGTGCATGCAAGAAGAGGGCTGACAGTCCAAATTGCTGATTCAGCAACCACCATCACCCAGTCACCTCTTTCTTCCTTCCAGGATCAGCAATATAAGAGGTCTTGGTTCACTCAGTTCAGTTTAAGCCATAGTTGGATCAGTGTGATTCCTGAGAGCTGTCTGTGGTGCTGCAACAGCACAGGCTGTCTGGCCAGCAGAATATGCCATCATCACTTCTTCCTGGCTTTTTGGTGTGCTGATGTTGCACAACTGTAACACAGATAAAAACACCTTAAGGTTGACCCAGTGAGACCTGCTGCCAGCTAAGAATGGTTGGAGATCTAGGTCTACAATTTAAAGCCACCTCATAACAGAAGTCAAACTTTCTTCTTTGTTAACACCTTTTGCTTTGAAATTTTTCTCCCTATGGGAGGCCTGGGAAGGCACAGCACTGAAGTCCCTTCATGAAAACCTGAGATTTGACAACTCTAACTGCACAACCAAGTATGTCTAGAAATGAGTGCAAAATATTTCTACAGTGGCAGTACAAAATCAAATCTGAAAAATTCATAAATTACTGACATGTCAAAATTCCTTGGGACAATGTTGGACTCAGAGCATCCCTGAATACCATTTTTCTAGGGGTTCGTGCAATGGCTAGATATTTCTAAGACCTGTGAGATCATATAGAATCATATATCCATATATTAGCTAATGAAATGTATTTTAGAACTGATACAACACTGCCTAATGGAAAATGCTAACCTTGGTCATGCCAACTCCTTAATTTCTAGCCAATCCTAACATTGTTATGAAGGCTATTAGATTAACAAATTCCTGTGACAGTGTTTCTTGCCCCCCCCCCCCCATTAAAGTCAGGAGGCTAAAACTGCAGGGTTTTCATCAGCTAATGCCTTGTAGTAAATCCATTAGAAAGCCATTGGTATCTAATTGTCTAATCACAGCAAAGGCCTAGGAGTGACATGGCTATAATGGGATTAAAGTAGATTGTAGTGCTCTACCTCCACTCTCCGATCTATTCAGCAGATAGCAATAACCTTGCAGGTCATTTCAGTTAATTTAAGGAGACAAAGAAGAAGAAGAGGAGGAAGAAACAATAATAGGATGGAAATACTATTTTTGTTAAATAGTCAAGCAGATGTACACCATTTTGTTTGCACCTTTAAAAAATGAAAACATTTGATATAAATAAATATATCATAAGCTACAAACCATAATATTCAAGAAACATCATAACCTTTTAGCACAAAGAGTCTGGCTGAAGTACAGGCTGACTTTACATACGGATGTGCAAAACCTGCTCCATTATTCCTGCAGTTTTCAGTTTGCCTTTACATAGTCTCAGATATCCATGGAAAGTCTGGGAACAGTACCTACATAACAATGCATACACATGCATGCTCCTTGGTAGTTTCTTCCTTGGCAAAGCAGCTGCACAAGCAAAAGTGTCTAGTCACTACCTTCAGGTGCTGGTTATGGTGGTCAATAGCTATGAAATTCATCACTAGAGATGGACATAAGCTGGCCCATGGTGATGAAATTTGTCAGATATCACATGTTCCCTCACCCCACCCTCCAGGCCAGCTGCCCTACTCACAAGCCTCCGTGCACCACCCAAGTCTCCCTCTGTTGCCAGCTGCCCAAGTCCAGGAAGGAGCTTGGGCTTCCCCTCCCCAACTCCTCTGGGAGCCAACCACTCAATGGCTGTGGAAGGAGAATCCATCTCACCTCCTCATCTGAGTGGTTGGCTGCTGGAGGAGGCAGGGAAGGGAAGCCTGAGCATCTTCCTGGACTGGGCAGCCATCAACACAGGATGATTCACATGGCACGCAGAGGCTTGTGAGTGGGGCAGCCGGTTGGGAGGTGTGGAGAAGGAACATGCAGCACCTGTGGTGCCACACCAATTAATTTCATCACCCAGGGTTTACTTAAATCATGCCCATTTCTATTCAGCACATGTCTCATGCTCACTTATGAAGACAAAGAAATGCAAAAGTATTGTTGCCCCATGAGAGAGCAAGGTGTTTCATGGTGCTCCTGACAACAAAGGTGTATGAGATTGATTTTTGCAGAAAAAAAATTGTAACAAAATTCTGTGATGGATGCAAATAATGCAAACAATATCTTACCATAAATAACACAAATTGCACAGAATGATGATGAAAAATGCATGGCTGCATGGACTTTTAATGATTAGAAACACTGTGGGGGGAATGTCTACATTTGGTGTATGCGCGTTCTTTGCTTCATGAAAGGGAGAAAAAGACACTGGTTTTGTGCAGAGACAATTTCCACACAATACAAAGAACTAGGCAAGGAAAAAAAAAGAGTCATCCAGTGTCTCAGGATGTAAAAATAACTTGTCAGTGTACATCATTGAGTTGGGATGACCTAACTCAGGAAGAATTTTCTGAGTGCTCTTTAGAAACATATCAGATGGCAATACCTGTTCAAATTCACATCAGAATGCATAGCCTTTTCAGATGCACATTCCAAAAGCCATTTAACTTGTTTTCTCTCTTCCTGTTTTGCTTGCACCACACTTTGCTCATCAGCTGTTGACTTTTTTCTGTCTAGGAGGTAGGTCAAGTAGAAAGCATTATCTACGGCCATCTGGTGACCTCCATATGGATTTATTCCAACTTTGGTGGTTTTACCAGACGCTCCTGTCGAGGCTCTGGTCGATGGCTGGCTTGCTGCCGCCACCAGGGCTGTTGACACGATCGCTCCTAAACGCCCTCTCTGTTGCAGAGCTCATCCAGCACCCTGGTTTAACCAGGAGCTGCGAGCTATGAAGCAAAACAGGAGAAGGCTAGAGTGCAATTGGAGACGGAACCCAACAGAATATAACCGGAAAGCTGTCAGGATCGCGACTAACCATTACCTTACTAAGGTGAGGGCTGCCAGTCGAGCTCACTTCGCTGTCCGGATAAGTGAAGCTTCAAATCAGCAGGTGGAACTTTTCCGTATAGTCCACGATCTATCCGGAATTGGTCTAAGTGATAGGCCTCCTACTAGTATTTCACCTGACCAATTTGCAGCATTTTTAAAATCTAAAGTGGAGGCCATCCACCAGGAGCTCTCTCCTTTTTTTGAACAGAGTAGATCGAGCAGAGACATCCAGCGCTCCACCTTGCCCGATGAGACTAAATCTCTTTCAGCCTGTGACACCAGATATGGTGGACAAACCGCTTGACCGCTGTCATGCCACCACCTCCTCCTTTGACCCTTGCCCGGCCTGGCTAATCAAAGCAGCCAGGCCTATAGCAACCGAATGGGCCACAGCAATAATTAATGGGTCTCTCCATTAATTATTGCCTAATGAGTGTCTCAAGGAGACACTCATTAGGTCCATAAGGAAGAAACCAAGTTTGGCGGCAGACAACATTGGCAATTATAGGCCCATCACCAATGTTTCTTTCCTCAGCAAAGTGGTAGAGAGAGTGGTGGTTGACCAGCTCCATGCTCTTCTGGATGAAACCAATGCCCTGGATCCATTCCAGTCGGGCTTCAGGCTGCGCCACAGTACGGAAATGGCATTGGTCGCCCTGTTTGATGACCTGCTGAGGGAGGCCGACAGGGGCAAAATGTCTTTGTTGGTCCTCCTCGATATCTCAGCTGCCTTCGATAGCGTCGACCACGGTATCCTCCTGGGGAGGCTATCGGAGTTCGGAATCGGTGGTCTGGCACTTGCCTGGCTCCGATCCTTCTTGGAGGACTATCCTCAGAGAGTACAGCTTGGGGAGTGTGTTTCGGCCCTGTGGAATCTCAATTGTGGGGTTCCGCAGGGCTCGAATATCTCCCCAATGCTGTTTAATATCTATATGAGGCCGCTGGGTGGGGTCATCAGGGGGTGTGGGGCTTCGTGCCATCATTATGCTGATGACACCCAGCTCTACATCTCCTTTTCTCCAACCATAGTGGATGCCGTTCCGTCCCTTCAGTGCTGCCTGGAGGCTGTACTGCAATGGATGCAGGAGAATGGACTGAGGCTGAACCCAGACAAGACGGAGGTCCTGAGGGTGGGTGGCCCCTCCATCGGTGGTTTGGGAAACTCCCTCTCTTTTGGGGGAGTGACTCTCACTGCGAAGAGTGAGGTTCACAGCTTGGGGGTCCATCTGGATCTGGCGCTCACCATGGAAACCCAGGTAGCGTCAGTGGTCCACTCCACCTATTTCCACCTGTGGCGGATTGCCCAGCTGCATCCCTATCTTGATGGTGGGGTGCTCACCACTCTGGTCCATGCGCTTGTAGTCTCGAGATTAGACTACTGTAACACACTCTACATGGGGCTACCTTTGAGATTGATGCAGAAGCTTCAAATGGTGCAGAATGCGGCGGCCAGACTTCTCACTGGGGTGAGAAAATATCAGCATATTTCCCCCACTCTGGCTGCCTTGCATTGGCTGCCCGTTCGTTTCCGCATTGATTTCAAAGTGTTAATGATGACATATAAAGCCCTAAACGGTTTAGGACCTTGATATCTAGCGGAACGCTTCCTCCCACCTAGATCTACCAGAATCACTCGTTCTAGCCAGGAAGGGCGGCTGAGGGGCCTAATGCCGAGGGAGGCCCGGAGAGAAAGAACAAGAAACCGGGCCTTCTCAGCAGTGGCCCCTAGCCTTTGGAACAGTCTCCCCCCAGAGATCTGTCTGGCTCCTTCGCTGGCTATTTTTAAGAGCCAACTTAAGACCTGGCTCTTTAGGCAGGCTTTCCCTCCTGTCATCACTTGAATATTTTCCCCATCTTGAACTATATTACTACTGTTGTTTTTTATTTTATTATATTGTTTTTATTTTATCTATTATTGTTAACCACCCAGAGTAGACTTCGGTCTAGATGGGCGGGTATAAATAAATAAATAAATAAATAAATAAATAAATAAATAAATAAATAAATAAATAAATAAACAAACAAATGCATGCCATGATTAAGAACATAAGAACCAAGGACCCATCTATTCCAGCCTTTTGTTCCCACAACAGAGAGCCAGATGTCCATGGGAAGACTATAGATAGACACATATGCTGCAGCATCCCCTGTTCACATGCTCCTGCAACTGGTATTAAGAGATGTACTGCCTTGAACATAGTACATCACTATCATGACAAGTAGCCATTCATACTTTCATCTTCAATTATTTCACCAAAGCCCTGTAAAACAGCCACCAAGTACCCTCTCCAAAATGCCAGGTTGTTGTTGTTATGGGTTTAGCCTTATCTTCTTCAATCATAAACACTTCTATTCTATTTAAGAACATAAATCTAATTAAATAAATATGAACTTATAAGTAAGAAAAACTATTTAGGAACTGATGGTTGTTGTAGGTTTTTCGGGCTGTTTGGCCGTGTTCTGAAGGTTTTTCTTCCTAACGTTTTGCCAGTCTCTGTGGCCAGCATCTTCAGAGGACAGGAGTCAGAACTCTGTCTGTGCTGACTCCTGTCCTCTGAAGATGCCGGCCACAGAGACTGGCAAAACATTAGGAAGAAAAACCTTCAGAACACGGCCAAACAGCCTGAAAAACCTACAACAACCATCGGATCCCGACCGTGAAAGCCTTCGAGAATACATATTTAGGAATTAATAAGAATTCATATTTATAGACTAGGACCATTGGGACCCAGATTCAGATTCTTATTTAGCTCTGAGATTCATTATAGATGAGTCATAGAGTTCCGCCAAATATAGATAATGGAAAGAGAGTCATCACAACAAATATGGTTCTTTATATTCCATTGGTTTTCTCCATTGTCCTCATAGAAAGTCACCCCTAAGTACCAATTACACCAACTTTTAAACCAATGAAATTTTACTGAAATAATAAAGACAATGTTGAAAAGTCTTAGATATGAATAAACATGATGAAAGCACAGAATATGGTACATTAAAAATAATGGTAAATATAAAGTTTAAAGTATAGCAAGTAATGCAGCAATCTTTTGATTACTATAAAAACAATAAAATTATGGGAGAAGACATATTATAAAAACAATTACAGCATAACATTGATATATAGTAAGGCAAGTATTCCTAATGACTAAAATAACTACAAAGTCTCCTAGCACATCTTCCAGGCTTGCTAACATATAAGCAAAAACCTGTGGATTATCACTGCACGAGAGTGGAGTGATTTATTTTGCAGCAGCACAAATCTACATTCTGCAAGGCAATTCTAAAAATATGGGCAGCCCAAACAAAAGATTATAACTTTGAAACTTGGCTTTATATAGGCATCAAATTTGGCATGGATTTAGCAGACAGTGTGCTCTTACTCTGTGCCAAATATAGAGAAATTTGAGCAAAGGGTTTTTGAGGTACAATTTTTTTAAAAAAGTAAACTGTTTCATCCTCCTGTGCAGAAACAAATGACCTCAAATGTCCCCAGATTTGAAATAGATCAAATAAATTCAAAAGACCAATCTTGCTTGTCTTAAAAGATAATGCTTGGCCCCATCCACTTTTTTAATTTGGAAGGAATCCAGGTCACAGGGGCTGAAATACTGATCCTCAAAATAGGTATTTCAAATGGGTAAAACAATTACTTTGTTTTAAATGCATGGAACAGACCTACCAGCAAGAGCATCCCAAAGTAGATACATTGTTGTAGCTTTGTGGGATGGGAAGGGAGATGTTTGGAGGACAATGAAATGTCACAGAAACACAGTAAAAACATGTTTTCTTTGTAGAGTTGAAAAAAAAGTCCTGCTTTAAAGTAAGTAATGGAGTAACAGTCCTCACAAAAGGGGAACATTTTTCCACGTATCTCTAGGAAATTAGCATACAATTTTCTAAGGTATATTCAAAGTATTTCTACATTACAAAAGAACAAAGCAGTTGTGTTTCCCTCAGCTCTGAGTGCTTTCCGTAAACATTCTCTAAGGATTTATGAGACCAAGCTCATTACCATCCACACTTGTTGAATTGCTTTGTGTTTGGGTGAGAAGTAGTTAATTCATGAAGAAAGGAGTCTGTTTCTGGTGTTTTCCCTTGCTTGGTGTTACTTTCTGAATGGCAATGTGCACAAGAGGGTATCCTGTAGACCAATGGTTCCCAATCTTGGGTAATCCAGATGTTCTCGGACTGCAATTCCCAAAAGCCTTTACCACCAGCTGTGCTGACCAGGGTTTCTGGGAGTTTCAGTCCAAGAACACCTGGGTTACCCAAGGTTGGGATCCACTGCTATAGACCATCTTGACTGCTGCCATTGGTGCTGTCAACATTCAGGCTGTCCCTTGCTATGTAAAGCTTAGCATCATTTCTCTGCTGCCAATGCAGGCACAACACTGTGCAGCAATATTGAGGCATTTCCTGGCATTCTGAATCATGGATACAGAAGCACAATATCCCACATTCATAAACTGTGTTTTTTTAAAAAGAATTAAATATATATGTTTCTAGAATGCCAAAGATTAATTGACATATGCTAAAAATGAACATAAAACATCTGTTATATTTCTGTACATTATATATATATATGCCTGCCAATCTTGAGGTGCAGAGGGTCTCTTGATACATGTCAGTCCCCCTCCCCTCCAAATTGATGAATCTCTTATGATTTTCAGAAAACAAGTCTCAACATAAAATGGCACTTGGAAAAAAATCTAAATCTAACTGATGCAAAAGCACAAAGAAACCCAACACAAAAGCCAATGATTGTCTCCAAGTCCCCTAGACTGTATCTCAAAATAGAAAGAGAGATTCAGGAGGCAATCTCAACTAGCAAAAGCAAAGCCTTCCCTCTCCGTAAAGAAAACTGAAAGCCTAGAAAGAAACAAGAATAAAAGATATACCTTTTCTGAATGCCTTCACAGCATGTATATCTGTACTATTTGAACTTTCTCTGCAAACTCATTGGTCTACCTTACTGGGCCTGATAAGAATTTATCCCAACCAAAAGCCAGCTGTGTACTGATTGAGAATTAAATAGAAATTTATCCCAATCAAAAGCCAGCTGTGTATTGATTGAAAATTAGATCAAAAGCTTTAAAACTGTCTTTGAACTCTCTTTTCTAACCTGGGTCTATCTTTCAAACTTTCCAATTGAAATTCAAAATATACACATTTAAGTACCCCATAATTCATCCCCTGGCACTGATTAAAAAGATGGTATGAAGACAATAAAGGAAATGATGAGCTGCAAAATTATATATATATGTACATACATTGATGCACAATATTTAGAAATAATTCATTATTTATGATCTATATTATGACATAACTAAGCAATTTAAAAATAAGGTATTAAAATATTAAAGTGTTTTTAATTTGGATGTTTCCCAATGACAGGTAATGCAGCTTTTGCTTCATTTCTAAATAATATTCATTAAGTTCTGCCAAAGGAGTATGGCCCTATTATCAAGTGTCTCATCATGTTTCTCTTTATATTGTGCCTTTTCATACATCTAAGCATACCTCCTGGATTTTCATTATGTTCACACAGCTATTAAAAAGTCCAATAAAACCAAAGAATAAAATTTCAGCTTATAAGCAATGCAGGCTTTTGTAAGCCCTGCTGTGCTCACAACATCCAGGAGTGGAAGCAACTGTACACATGTCCTTCTTATGGGTTTTTCATAGAGAACTGGTTGGCCATTGTGTGAACAGAATTTTAGACAAAGAGGTTGTTGGCTTGATCTGGCAATGCTCTTTACAGTGAAGATAAGAGTGAACTCTTCACAGTTGCATGGAATCATTAATTTCCACAAGTTCACAAATCCAGCCTAGCATCCTTTTTCCATCTAAGACCAAAAACAACAAAGAAATGCAAAATAGAACCTGGATAAACACACATCACTATGAGCTATGCAATGCAAATAAATACTAATAATATCAATACAATGTTCATTCCCTGTTAACGGCTTCCTAATTTCAAAATGGCTACTTGTTCATTTTGCGTAATAATTAACCTCAATCAGTTTATTCCTTTGTGATTTGTGCTGTCAAATCTCAAGGGGAATGAATATATTTTTAATAAGAGAGTTTGAACATTCAAAGGAGAGAGAGTGATAATAAAAGATAAAGTATGTTCATTTGAAATGGCTAAGCTCCACAGCAATCTCATGGATGAGTATTTTTTAAACATACTAGTAATAAAACTAGAAACAATACAATCACTGAGCCACACCCACTAACAGTCTGCCCAACTTAAATTGGGCATTTCTGTGGTATATATGGAAAACAATTGCTGAAGTAATAAAATCTGAGCACCATAACAAGAGGTTTTCTTATTATCAAGGAAACCTCATCAACATCTGGTGAGTTCATTCTGCTTGTATCATTATGTATGGTCATTTTATCTTCATTGTGTTCTATGCATTTAAGTATTTTTTCTCTCCTCTTCAACCTCTTTCAGTCTAGTGTCACCACATGAAGCCAGAAAGAATTTCCAAGCCCAGCTGTAATCCTTTTCCTCTTGAGGTTTCATAGTTCCTAGTAATAGAAGAAGAAGAATTTCTAAGGGAATATTTTGAACAATTTTAATGAGAGCAAAGGCTGAGCTGCTGTTCATTAAATTTCAGATATTTCAAGTGAAAGCCAAAAAACACAAATCACTTAGAGAAGAAAGGATGGGCGGAAAGCGCTGAAAAGGAAGTCACTTAGACTCACAAAATTACTTCTAAATGACTATGCTAATTAATGCAAAAGGAAGACAGCCTCTACATATAACCAAGATGCATTCTAATCATGTGGCTGCACTGATATCAGTGTCATTTGCTTGATTACTGGTAAGACATCTCTAAAAATGCAGAAGCTTCAAAATATTGCAAGGCATCCTCAGCATATTTCCATGGAAATAAGTTCCACTAAGTCAATGTTTATTAGCTGATTGATTACAACCTTTATAACTTTTTTAGCTAAGTGGGGTAGGTGGGTGAGAAAAGAATGATGTGCTAAAATGTAGCAAACGTTAAGTCTCCAAAGGCAGAGCTGAACTATTGTGATTAGAGATGGGGGTATTCGTATTAGTATACGAATACCCCTGCACAGGTGGACATAATGAGGGTTCGGCTCCGCGCTCCCTTCCAATTGCTCCGGAGCTCACGGTCAACTAGCCACTCCTGGCAGAAGGAGGGAAGATGAGCCTCCCTGCCAGGCTGATGAGTGGCTAGTCAACCGCAAGCTCCGGAGCAATTGGAAGGGAGTGCAGAGCCGACTGCAGCAGCAGACAGGTGAGTGGACGGTCCCTCATTATGTCCACCTGTGCGGGGGTATTTATTTTTGTATACAAATAAAAATACCCCCATCTCTAAGATTGCAAAAATACTCATTTCATACATGTTATTGACCCTGTAGTAAATTTATAATTTTACCATCATTAGATTATTGCCAGGATGCTGTTTGGTCAAACTACTCCTGCAATGGACTATAGCACAAATAATTTGGCATTTACAACACTTGCACAAGGGGGATCCAGCCTTATTAATCAGTCAGGCTTTCTTAGTCAGAAACACTGCTTACACAACAACACTCACACAAGTGACAGAATCTTGCAAAATTCTGTTTCTACGGCTTTCCATTTAGCAGAATATGATCTTGACTCTCGGTTTGGATCTACATTTATTATACTTTGAGTAGATCCATTGATTTTCAGTCCCACTGATTCCAGTGTCTTAAATCCAAGGGGAGATGTTTGCTGATGGGATTGCTTCCATGAACAGAATCAATGTCTCTTTAATGCAGTCCTATGTACCCCCCCCCCCAAAAAAAAACACCCTGCTCTGGGAGGTTGGGAAATCATCCATATTGGGGGTTTTTAAGTGATATTCACAGCTTTGGGGGAGGCAAAATAAATTCTGTATACTAGCACTACAGGAGCAATGCAACATTGTCCAATGGGTCTATTCTAATTACAACATTATACCAATGGGTCTATTCTAAGTCTTAGTCTAACTCCCATGTACCCAATATATTCAATGTAGCATTTCAATTTCATTACAATTACAAGTATATTCTATGAACATGGCCCTTTTAACATGTACGTTTGAGGCATTTCACATTAGTTCAAAGGAACAAATGAATGAATGAATGAATGAATGAATGAACTGAGTGGAAGGAAGGAAGGAATTAAAAAATATTTCAATTAGTATCAGTGAGATAGTCAGTCTGTACAAACTCAACAGTCTATAGAAAATGAAGTTTTACACGTTCCTTATTCTCTGTGCTGCAGAGTCAGAAAACCAGCAGTTGGAAAACCAGCCCCCTAGAGTCGGACACGACTGGACTAAATGTCAAGGGGAACCTTTACCTAAGCAAGATATGTCCATGCCAGCAGCATGCACAAACTATCATAAATATCTGAAATTGCTATTACTGGTATTTTTATTGATTATTCATGTTCTATATTAATAGGAATATAAATCATTCCTTGTCTAATTCTCATGATATTTTTCTCCTTACCTATATGAAAGTGCAATATATTTTCTGGTGGTAATGGCAGGAACTTCCACACTCGGAAGAACATACTTTTTGTAGAGGCATAAGTTATGCAAACTATAAGAATAGCACAAATTCCACAAATAGCACAATTGTCATGAAAATAGAATGGGAGCTGGCTCGTTCCATGGATTTTTTAAAAGCAGAACCATTGGATCAGTTGTTCAGATCTTTGTCAACAATCAACCAATCTTTCTGTGCTTGCTGTGTGTGTTCTATGCTTGCTTGACAAAAGGAAATGACACTAGATTTGTGCAGAAATTACTAGTTTTCTGTAATTTGTGGGAACTGCAATGAGGAAAAAAAAGGGGCTCCTTGTCTCATTTTCATACTGGGAGCAACAAAAGCCACAAGAGCAGCAATTTCTGAACAGTGTGTCTGGAATTCCTCTGAAATTAGGAATTTTATGAAAATATTGTACATCCCTAAATAATAACAACTTTAATGAAATCAATAGACTATCATCTGGCAATGATCCTAATGCTATGGGAAGGGGCATAAAAATCAGTAAAAATAATTCAAACAAAATCAAACTTAAAACCAGCATAATGGTGGGAAAATCAGCTTTCTCATTCTGAAAACAGCAGTCTGTGGTAATGATTAGGTATGAAGACCTGGTTATGGATGATTTCAGGCATGGAATCATTGGCTGAAAGGTGTACATGAACAGATACTAGGCTGTCCTTAAGCCACTGCAAATGTACAATTGAATGCCTGTAGTGATTTGGAATGTGTTCTTTTCAAAATATTTTGCTTCATAGTAAACTTAGACCTTTCCAATAGTCCCTATTGCATTCAGTGCTTTTGGGTGGATGCTCTCTGTGATTGATCCTATAAAGGTCTGGGCAGCCCACACACCTGACCTCCAATGGAATGGTGAGACATAACATTCCCTCACTTCAGAACAAGTTAACAGAACAATGACCATGAAATGGAGTAATCTAGTTATAAGGAAACCTTTTTGATTCAAGGTCACCAATAGCTTTATTGAAGAAACATAATTTCAGTTTTGTACATGTTGGCTGCAAGCGTTGGCTGCAGATCATGTCCATGTACTGTATTTTTCCCATAGCTAGACCTGTTTTCTGGATTATATCTGAAAATAGATACGAGTGCTATTAAATTATAAACTTAAACTGCAGTATTTTTACTGTCTCTTGTGCAGGCATTTTTTAAGTTATAGGATAGCTTATCTGTTCAATCTGTACCCAAAACATTTCATTCAGAAAGCCAAATTAGATTCAGATGAAGAAGGAGTGAAAATTCGTAGAGAAACTTAATAATTTAAGATATGCAGATGACGCCATTTTACTGGCAGAAAGCAGCAATGGCATGAAATGAATTTAAGTGAAAGTAAAAGTAGAAAATGTCAAAGCGAGACTGCAGTTGAACATTAAGAAGACACAAATCACGACAGAACAACTACACAACTTTAATGTTGACAATAAAGAAACTGAAATAGTGAAATATTTTTTATGTTTTGGTTCAGTCATCAGTCCAAAGGGAGACTGCAGCCAAGAAATCAGAAGACTGGGACTAGGGAGGGCAGCAGTGAAAGAATTAGAAAATATAATCAAGTGTAAAGATGTGTCACTGGAGACCAAGACCAAGATCTTGTATTCTCAGTTACCATCTATGGGTGTAAAAGCTGGACAGTAAAGAAAGCTAACAGGGAAAAATATATATTCATTTGAAATATGGTGCTTGAAGAGAGCTTTGCAAATCCCCCTGACTGCCAGAAAGAGAAACAAGTGGGTCCTAGAGCAAATCAAGCCTGAACTATCTCTGGAGGCAAAAGCAATGAAATTCAGGTTGTCCTACTTTGGACACATAATGAGAACACAAGATTCTCTGAATTAGATAATAATGTTGGGAAAGGTGGAAGGCATTAGAAAAAAGAGGAAGACCAAATATGAGATGGATTGACTCCCTAAAGGAACCCACAGGCTTGAGTTTTTAAGACCTGAGCAATTTTTTTAATGCCTCCAGAGCTGGAGCACTCACCACCTCCTGAGGTAATTGGTTCCATTGTCATACTGTTCTAACAGTGAAGATGTTTGGCCAAAATCTGGCTTCCTGTAACTGTAACCCATAATTATGTGTCCTGCACTCTGAGATGATTGAGAACCAATCCTGCCCCTCCTCTGTGTGTATGACTGGTTTTCAAGTATTTGAAAGTGCTATCATATCTCCCCTCAGTCTTCTTTTCTCAAGGTTAAACATGTCCAGTTCTTTCTGTCTTTCCTCATAATGCTTGGTTTCCAGTTCCTTGATCGTCTTTGTTGCCCTCCTCTGAACTTGTTCCAGTTTGTTTGAGGCCTTTTTAAAGTGTGGTCTCCAGAACTGGACATAGTACTCAAGATGAGGCTTAACCAGTGCCAAATAGAGGGGAATTAGTACTTCATGGAATTTGGGGACTATATGTCTGTTAATGCTGCCTAAAATGTCATTGGCCTTTTTTGCAGCCACATTGCACCATTGACTCATACTCAGCTTGTGCTCTATAACTGTTCCAAGATCTTTGCCCCCTTACCCCAAAATAATGACGCGAGACAAGTATTATGGGATAAACATGGGCCACACTTTATTAAATAATCACTCTTGCCCTCTGTAAAAGGGGGGACCTGCTGTAGTGCGGAATCAGGTTTAAGCTCAGAGGTCTCAATGGACCCCTTACAAAACAAATGGGCGAGTCCCTAGCTCCAAGTTCTTGCGGTCGTGAAGACAGCGAGAACCCGGCCAGCCCAAATTTGACCACCCCCGGACCTCAAGCCACCTTCTGCTTGTTGACTGTTGGTCCAGGTGTGGCCCCAGCGCATCTTTCCCCCCAAGCACTGTAATCACACGATCCACAGCGCTGGGAGGTCAGATGAACTATACATTACCTGAGATTGTGATGGGACTCACCAAAACCTGTTTTATCTGCACTACCCACCTGTGTGACTAAATATTTCCACCTCTCAAAATGCCATCACACCTTCTCCAGTGTGGGATAGGAGAAAAATCCCTGCATCCAAAAGCCAATCAGGATGCAGGTCAAAAATTCCTATCCGGCCCCCGAAGGCAACCAGGTAAACTCACACTAGAAAATAGGGTGGGCGGGTGGGTTGCCAGCAAGGAAGAGGACAAAGGGAGGGGGAAACACCAATTAAATAGCTCACTCATTCCCCCCCCCCTTCCAGGGATGCTCTTGCAAAACTCTAAGTGTCTCGCGTTATTCCAGGAAGGAGGCAAAAGTGACCCGTGCTGCTGAAGGTAAGCTCAGCAGCGGATCCAGCATTGCCCCCTTACCCCAAAATAATGATGCGAGACAAATATTATGGGATAAACATGGGCCACACTTTATTAAATATTCATTCTTGCCCTCTGTAAAAGGGGGGACCTGCCATAGTGCAGAATCAGCTTTAAGCCCAGAGGTCTCAACAGACCCCTTACAAAACAAATGGGCGAGTCACCAGCCCCAAGTTCTCGCGGTCTTGAAGACTGCGAGAACCCGGCTGGCCCAAATTTGACAACCCCCGGACCTCAAGCCACCTTCTGCTTGTTGACTGTTGGTCTGGGTGTGGCCCCAGCGCATCTTTTCCCCCAAGCACTGTAATCGCACAATCTGCAGCGCTGGGAGGTCAGATGAGCTATACATTACCTGAGATTGTGATGGGACTCACCAAAACCTGTTCTATCCACACTACCCACCACAGCATAGGGACTAGCGATGCTAAGTCCCATGCCCGCTATCCAGCTTCATAAGCTCCAAAAGCAGCCCCCCCTTGATGTCTTTAAGAAAGACATCCAAGCCTCTATCTCAGAGGTGCACACCATCACTCCGAAAGAGCTCAGGCCTATCCACATAGATCTCCTGGTGACCAATCACTGATCCAAGGCCATAGCAAACAACTCTGCATGCTTCCCTGTTAACATGCCTCCGTGCCGTGTTAACCTGCTGGACACCTTTTGCTGCCATCCACCCATGCCGCGGGAAGATTATAGACCATAAAATGCTCATAGCAGGGCACGCCACCGCTGCCATCCACGCATGCCGCAGGATGATTGTAGGCCATAAAGTGCTCATAGCAGGGCACGCCGCCCTCAGCCATCTTAGGTTGTGAATTACGTCCAAGATCAAAGCCTTTCCGCCATGTCTGGCTAGATCGTGACCACCCAAATGTATTAGCAACACATCTGGGGGATGCAGTCCGAATTCAGCAGCTCTGCAAAATTGGCCCCATTGCATTCCTCGAATCCCCTTCCAGGTCATCTGGGCTTGCGCTCCAAGAACCAGATTACAGCCCCGGACTGACCTGGCCGCATATCAAGCTGCCCAGAACACATAACTGTGGCTGATAATCATGATGTGTCACCTCTTCACCATTACCACTGGACCTGCAATGACAAAACAGAGCCAGGCACCTGCCTAGACGTGAGGGAGTGTCCTGATATATCTGCAATAAGCCTTGGATCGGTGAATATGAATCAGAACCATCTTGTCCACTATCCTCCCGTCCTGCCATTGCAATGCAACTTTAGTCACATTGCCCTTTCCTGTGGCTACCACTTTGCTAATTCTTAATGCGCCAAAATTGCCAACAATGACACCGCCGTAAACAGCACCACCTTGTAATCATCCTTGCAGGTGGCAGCCCACTGTTTACAAATTTTTCTAATAATACGGGGGATATGAGCGCCCTTCTGTCTTAACCCGACCTTATTCTTCACCCCAACCTCCTATCATTTTCCGTATATGGAAATCGGAGGTATAGTCCTGATACCCCTGAACCCTTGCGTGAAAAGCTAACACCAACATCCGGCCTTGTATGGAACCTGGCGCAAGTCCCTTCCTATGTAAGTATATGATGAACTCATGTCCACCGGGGCAGGCCATAACAGCTCTAAACCCACTGAGTTTCTAAATTCCTGAAACTCTATGCTCACTGCCGAGTATCCTTTCTGTTTCCTCGGAGCCAAGGCCAAACCTATTGCTCTTTCCGCATCATCATGCCAATTTACCAGACCTCTGGTGAAAGAGTCTCTGGGAACTTGTTGGCTCCTGGATCTAACTCCCTGAACCAATTGATCTGGTGGCGTGAGAGTGTTATCTAAGCCTGGAATGTGTTTTGCCTGAACTAAAATATTGTATTTCAGGGCGCGCAATGTAAATGCATGCACAAATGCCATAACGCGTTCCAAGTGCAAGGTGAGGCTGTTTATTATGTATACCACTGTCTGATTATCGAACCAGAAATGCACCACTGAATTAGCCTATTCATGAGCCCACAGCCATAGGGCCCCGACTATGGGAAACATTTCCAGAAATGTCAAATCTTTAGTAAATCCCAGCTGGTGCCATTCCTTGGGCCAATGCTCGGCACGCCACTTCCCCTTAAAATAGATCCCAAAACCTAGGGGACCAGCTGCATCCATCTGGACCTGGAACTCAGCCTTAAGAATCATCTCGGCCTCCAAAAGGAAATTCCATTAAACTCAGCTAAAAACTGACTCCAAACTTGTAGATCCTGTCTCATAACCCATGTAACTCTCGTCCTATGAAAGGACGATGTAGACCTTTCATTGCATCACAACCTACACAGGAACGCATGACCTGGTGCCACTGCCCTGCACGCAAATTTCAGATGCCCGACTAACTCCTGCAATTCTCTCAGTGACACCTTCCTTTTTTGTAATGTCAGGGCAATCCGTGCCTTAAGGTCACTTAGTTTACCTTCAGGCAATCTGGACGTCTGCTGCTTAGTGTCTAACTCGATTCCCAGCATAGCCCTATCTATGTAGTAAGAACCTTGGAAATGAAAACCCAATAATTCAAAATCCTGGGGGTGGACTGGGAGAATACAAAACGCTGATTTCAGATCGCATTTTGTAAGTTCCGCCCCATGCCGCATTTCCTGACCATACATACTGCCTCGTCGAAAGAGGTGTAACGCACGGTACACAGCTCCTAAGGGATTACATAATTCACCGACTCTCCCTGTGGGTATGACAAATAAGCCAAAATTCCCCTTGGTTCTTTTTGGGCATCACACCCAGTGTCGAAACCCTCAGATTCTTCAGGGGGGTATTGAAAAAAGGTCCCAACACTCTGCCTTCCTTAACCTCCTTCTGAATCTTTTCCCAAACTTTATTTCCATCCCTTTTAAGGATTTCAGGTTGTGTGCGAAGAACGCCTTACACTCTCCCACTACTGGTATCCAGAAACCACACTGAAAACCCTCTAAAAGGTATTCGGCATCATCCCGCTTAGGGTATTCACACAGCCATGTCTCCAACACAGAAGCCTTAATTGGACTGGGGCTCTTTGCCAGGATCACCCCCTCCACCGTTGGACTTCTTGTTACCACCAGGGTCTTTGCTGCTTCTTTGAGCTCTGACCCCAAAACAGGAAGAGCTGGGATGCTGACCTCCGCACACAGAGCATTCATGTCTGAAACTGCATGCTTTTCGCATGCATGTACCTCTTGCGTTGTAGTCCCAGCAGAGCAGGTGGGGTTGAACCACCTGCCCCATGCCTAGACAGGGGTTCTGATTTTGGCCAACTTTACGTATAAGGTGTCCACTATTGAACCTGTCGCCTAAATTCTGCCTGGCTGGCATCATGGACTGCAGCCAAAGTCCAAGCAAATGCTCATCCCATCTCAAATTTGGATGAATCGCCCTTCTCATACGAAATGATTCATCATAGATAAGCCATGCTTGGCCGGCAAAATCAACATATGCCCTGTATACTAAATCGAGGTACTGAAACAACGACTGCACTCTCCAGGGCTGGGCTTTCACTACTACACCAGTAAATGTTAGTATATGTATATGTTAATACAGTGGTGCCTCGACTTACGACCGTCCCAACATACGACGATTTCGAGTTGTGTCCAGCTCCGGCCACAAAATTTTGCTTCGACTTGTGGCCGGAGCTTCAAGTTGCAAACAAAAGAGGCAGAGAAAAAAAGGCGGGGAATTCAAATTAGAGTACTAACTGTTGGTCGGCGAAGAGCTTCTTTGTAGCTCTTTCGCCCCAACGGTTAGAGTGTGTGCGTCGGAGGAGGCTTCGGATTGCCTGGTGCTGCTTTCCGCTCCTGAGTAAGTACATTTACTTTGTTTTGCAGGGTGGGTTTGGGTTTGGGGGGGGGGGTTATGTTTCTGTGCTGTGATGTTTTTTGGTGCTTTGTTGTTGTTTTTTCAGCCCCATCGCATTCCGATGGGGCTTGCTCTGGTTTTTTTTTCCACAGCCCCATCACGTTCCGATGAGGCTGGCTCTGTGTGGGTGTGGTTTTTTTATTTGTTTTTCAGCCCCATCGCGTTCCAATGGGGCTGGCTGTGGTGTGTGTGTGTTTTTTTGATTTGTTTTTCAGCCCCATCGTGTTCCGATGGGACTGGCTGTGTGTGTTGGGTGGTTTTTTTAATTTGTTTTTCAGCCCCATCACGTTCCAATGGGGCTGGGTGTGGTGTTGTTTTGTTTGTTTTGTTTTTGTTTTTAAGGCTGTGGGGTTGTTGGTTTTTGTTTTTGTTTTGGTATTTTTTTTAATGCTGGAACAGATTAATCGCATTCCAATGCATTCCTATGGGAAATGGTGCTTCGACTTACGACCATTTTGAGTTACGCCCATCTTCTGGAATGGATTATGGTCGTAAGTCGAGGCACCACTGTATGTAGAAAAACATGTATTTCTAAACACATTTTCTCTCAAATGAAAAAATTATGTCTAAGTACATATCCCAAGCATTTTGGTATGTTTTGTGAGTTGAGAACTGCATTAGAACATTTGAAGAGTTAAGTCCAGATGATAACTGCATCCAATCCATGCATTTGTCTGAGAGATGAGGATCAAATCTGTTTTCTTGGAAATGCAGAACAAATGAAATCTTTAGGCATCCTTAACTACAGGACATCTGCACAAAAATATGTAATAATCCATCCCATGACAAATGCTAGAGCTTCAACTGATGCTTCTGTGTAACTACTCCTTGAATATTTCGAGGAAAACAGGGTTGTACTTTATAGTATTCCTGTTTAGAAGTCTCAGGGGTAGGAGCAAATGAACAATGCATTGAGGTATCTGTCTGCCAGACTGCGTAGCTCATTGAGAAAACACTGGGTATTAGATGTTGAGCTTTGATATTTATCAAGCATTTCTAAGAAGATGTTAAAACACAAAATCACATGCAAAACAAGCTTACCTAAATCACATACTGAAATAAATGCTCTCAAGGTGCTGTCTTTTATCCTGTATAAAACATGGAATAATTTGATGTTCTTTTAGCCTCTGTGGGGAAGAATATTTTCATCTCAGTAATACAGGAAGACAAGCAATGAGACGAAGGCCAAAGTTGAGTAGAGACAGATATATATATCAAGGGGAAATTGGCACTGTGCCTGCTGGGTTTCCCCCAATATGCATGCACCAAAGTCATGTCTGTATTGGGGGCTATGTTACAGACATCCCAATGCACATGTGTGTTTTTATCATGCCATCTGGATATTGCACAACTGGAGAGTACAGTCTGTATCCACTAAGCCATATACTAGATGTGTTCTGAAAACATGGCGGTTGGAGTGGTGAGGGGCAGAAACTTAACACATTCCCGTAGGCATCCACCTCAGACTAGGAATGTGAAGAATATTAAAAAAACTTCTTGTTCTTGCATGTTTTCCAAGGAACATCATGCCAAGTCCTCTCACTAGCATTCTGGACAAACAAGATTTCTCAGTTTCCCATGAAAAAGAGACCACACTCTTGTTCTTCCTGCCCCCCCCCCATCTGTTCTTGTCAATATATTCTGCACAACTGAACGCCCTTTGTGGGAAAAGTTGTGAACCCCCCTTATTTTTCCTTCCTTCCTTCCTTCCTTCCTTCCTTCCTTCCTTCCATACCAAATTGTACAAATTGTATTTATTCCACACACAAAAATGTGACTACAAGATTTCTCTGGGGAAAAAATCCCCTTGTGAGGAGATGAGAGTCCCCTTCCTCCCAGTTTTGTATTGAAAGCAAAAGGCTGGGAGATGCATGTTTGTACATCAAACATCTAGTCAATTGGAACACCACATGTTTTGGATCCAGAAGGCTCCAGGTTTAATTGCTAGCACCTCCAGGGAGGGGTGGAAAACATGTTGCATGAAACTCTGGAGAGCCATTGCCAGCCCACATTAACAACACTGAGCTAGGGGGACTCATAGCCTGCTTTTTGATGAAGCAGCTTCCTCTCTTCCTGTGTTTTTGTCACCTAATCCTTTGTGGCTTTCCTTTCAGTAGTCAGGTGACATTAATAGGGCCACTTTTCTAAGGTTCTCCATAGCTTTTCTTGGGGGGGAGAGGCATGCATCTTTATGAAAACTGATGATCTAAGAGCCATAAATTAAAATAATATTCACTTGCAAGACTGGGAACTATAATCAGCATCCTAATAATACATGTATGTGAGAAAAACTAAGCACTTCTACATGTGGAGTGTACTCAGCAAAAGATACCAACAACTTGAGTTAGCAGTAGGCTGATAAGAAAATGGCTTGGGAAATTACTTTTGAAAAGTCATTATTTACAGTCACCATCCCAACGTTGTTGTAATTAAATTTTCAGAAAAGTAACCCTGCTTTCTTATTATTTTTTAAAATGAAATAATTACTTTTAACTAGCCTTAATGTTGAAAAACCGGAATGCTTTTAACTTACCTTACTGTATTTTTTAAAAAAATAGGAGAAATACAAGCATGTGATATGATACATAGCAAAGTAGTAAGGCCGTACACTTCCTTCAACAGTCAAATTAACTAAAGCAATTATAGTTACATTATAAAAGTTCAAAGTTATCACCTGTTGAGTTACAATGGGCATGTAATTTAGTTATGCCTTATGTTATTTGCAAGATTGCAATACTACATAGTTTTACTTGTTATTCATGATGAATTGCTTCCAAGCTCTGGACAATGTTGGAGACTTGTTGAGGTTCCATGAATGTAGTATTGCCCCGAGGGGAGACCAGCACTGTCTCTCTGGACCCTTATTGCTCCCTATCCTTAATTTGTACATTTATAAATAAATAGGTATTATAAGAGTACTACACATTTCAAGTATTATGTCTCAGGACTACAAAATGGAAGTATTGAAATTTCCTTATGCTAAAGATGTGTTTGTTTTTTAATCTGGTAAGACAACCTTTTGATATTTACTTAGTCTAATTCACTAAAGAAGAGCAATGCTGTTAAACTCCCACTGATTAAACACTTCACATGAACATAAATGTCACATGCTGTATGATGACCTCTTACACCCCCCCCCCCCCCGGAGCAATTAATTCACAAAGCCAAAACTGTCCTATTTGACAGAAAAAATCACACCCAAATAATAACACGTTCAGTGCATGGATGGCAAATGTAATGCATGTTTTTAAAAGGTTTATGGTTGTAGTATCTTGGATTGCTTATGAGCATAACCTTTATAGGTCAAGGATCATTTCTCTCCTACATGCCAGATGGCCCAAAATCTTGTAGTGGGTTGAGGTTTGATTTAATTTTTCATTCCAAGACTTGGCAATCTACAGAAATCCCTTTTGCAAACAGCAGCTTAGTGCTTAATTGGAAACTCAGTTATTTTGTACGAAGTAAGCCTCCTCAGGTCCACGAAACTCAAGCGTTCAGAACTGTGGCTAGTTTCCAGAAGAACTAAAGCTTAACTCTATTATTGGTGCTCTTTCAGTTCACGCTTTGCCTAAAATGTAATGAATGGAAGAGCATCAGACATTCCAAATTTCATGAACCCTATAATTTTCATGGTTGCTGGCAAATGTTCCAATTGTTTGAAGCTTCTTTGCATACTGGGAAGAGCCACAGGGGGAGAAGAGGAGAAGAGCAACATTGATGGAACTCTCTGTCCCTTTCAAGTATGTGCACTAGAGATGGGGGTATTCGTATTCGTATATGGATACGAATATCCCTGCACAGGTGGCGATAATGAGGGTCCAGCCCCATGAAGCCCCATGGTCCACTCACCAATCCACCGCTGCCGTGGGTGCCGCGATCCTTCCAATGGCTCTGGAGCTCGCGATTGGTTTGTCACTCCTCGGAGGAGGTGGGACGACAAGCCTCCCTGCCAGGTCGAAGTGTGGCTCACCGATTGCAAGCTCCAGAGCCATTGAAAGGATCACGGCACCCACGGCAGCAGTGGATTGGTGGGTAGACCCTCAGGCCCTATGAGGCTGGACCCTCGTTATCGCCACCTGTGCGGGGATATTTGCATACGAATACGAACGCCCCCATCTCTAATGTGGACCCAGTCAGGGATCACACGCTAGTGTAGTGCTACAGATTTACACCAGGTTCCTTCCCTGTTGGTATTCAGGAAATTAGTGAAGACAGAATTGTAAAAGCTGCCTTCAATAGCTTACCTTCCAGATGCTGCTAATATTTTCTTTTCGTTTCTTGTGCTTTCTTTTTCTTTCCTATATTATTTTAGATATAGTTCTATGAACTGCCATATTGAGTGTATTGATTGAGAATGGTGTTTCCACTAAAGAAGTAGTAAATAAATTAATAAATAGAGATTAACCTGGCTGGCGTATACATCCATCACCTTGGATGTAGAGGTGACAGACTGAAGGGCAAAGCCTCCTCTGTCGGTAGAGGTTCTCTACATGGTTAGGAAAACCAGAATGGAGTCTGGAGACACTCTGGGTATCATATCTTCCAGATTGCCTTCTGCCCATGTAGAAGATGATGGTAGAAGTGTCACTGCTCCCAAACTCTGGTACTGCCTCCTACGGGAAGCTAGGTTGTCCCCATCTTTGCTGTCCTTCTTCAGGCAGGCAAAGACCTTTCTCTTCAGGCAGGCTTTTTCTTAATGACTGGTGGTCTGAGAAGGGTTTTAAATGGACTGTTGTGCACTGTTGTTTTAAATGTGTTTTAATATTGATCTTAGCTACCATTTTAATATAGTACTTGTTTGATTCTTTTTAAATATTTGTATACTTACCGTTTTAGCTTTTAAATACTGTTTTAGTGATGTAAACCACCTTGAGTCCTTTTGACATAGAAATAAATAAATACATAATACATAATACATAATACATAATACATAATACATACATACATACATACATACATACATACATACATACATACATACATACATACATACATACATACATACATGTGGTGCCTCCCATAGTTTTTATATCACAAATATAGAATGCCTGAATAGTGGTTAAAGAAACAGAACTCATTCTGAGTGAGAAGTATGCTGGCTATACTGGCAAATATAGTAGGCTCAGTACTCAAACAGAATGAGTTCCATTTTCCCTAAGTGACATTAGCATATAGCCATATTTGATTTTATGTGTAACCCTTATCCAGGCATTTTATATTTGTCAAGTAGTGACTATGTGAGGAGCAGGAGTATGCTATCTCCACCCTTGTCACCACTGGTACCATTACTTTCTACACAGGTGGATGGCAGTCTAGAAAGTGGAGCCTCTGTTTTACTGCTGAATATTTTTGTGGAAAGGGGCTCCACAAAGTTCTTGCCAGGTACAGAGCATCTGCATAGAATTATATGGGACTCTTACATTAATTTCAAATTTAGGCATTATGAATAAGCACTATTTCAAAGAATGCCAGTTGGATTCAAAATAATGGAAAGAGGAATAGTACAGCTGCCTTCACCTTCTGCAATCATGTTCCCTCTGCCTCTCTTGATATATATTTCCCCCTTAAAAATAGCTTCACACAGCTGTTGTGTAAAGTGAAACTGTGAGTAAACTTACTTGAAGCAATACAGTGCAAACCATTGTGCTGCCTCTGAGGCAAAAGGAACAGCGAGAAATTCAAAATAAGAAATCATGAGAAGAAAAGAGGAGAAACCATCTGTTTTGTGCTGATATGTGCTCCTGCATTTCACTTCACAATGCAGATTTTTGTATATACAACACACTATGTAAAAATAGCTGTTTAGCTGTTTTTCTGCCATTGTCTGGAATGACTTGGCTTAGTCATGAATCAGGTTGATGAATATTAAAGAAAAACATTTAATGACCCTAGCAATTCCTATTATGGCTTCATGAGTTGTTAAGGATGGCCTTTAGCAACTTAACACTATTTCTGTGCCACCAAGAGAATAAAATATTATTCACATATATTTATCTACACTGTTGTTTTACAGAGTTCTATTAATTTCTTCCAGATGTATTTATTCGTATAATCTTGCTTTGATTATAACAGCCATTTCACTGATGTAACACAACTGGAAAGAAGTTTTCTATAAAAGGAGAATACTTAAAGTGCAATGCAATTTTTGCAAGGTTCATGCTGTGTGTCATGTTATGTCTGTATAATGGCAAGGACATTTTGTCTGGTGGCACACCGACTTGGAACAGTGAATTAGGGAGGGGTCATAATTGGACCCAACTGGGGTCAATACTGCAACATTTTTGGCAATAGGTCAAGATTAAACTGTTTTTTCTTCCTCAGTTTCCAAGCTGCCCCCACTTTTTTTGTTGACTCCCAGTTTTAAATTATATGAAGGATCATTATAAGTTTTTATTATATTGTATGGCTACAGTTGCACACCACCCTGAAATTTATTACTGCCTAAATTGTGATAGTGATAATTTTTAAAAAATCGATAAAAACAGCAATGTTAGCACTAAGCGGGTAAGAAAAGCAGGAAACATCTAAACAGAAAGAGTGTGGGAAACAAGACATAACTCAGTTACATTCTGGGCTAAGCTACTTTTTTAAACCCCCCAAAAACCAAACAAGCAAACAAAAAAACTTCATTTGAAAGCCCTTTCAACATTGGCACCATGTAAGAAACAATTGCAATAATAGAGCTTAACTTGCAATAATTGTTTCATTGCTTATAGGATTTCTGTATGATATTATTTGGATTGGTAAAGACTTGTCACAATCAACATTTCACAGTTCATTTCATGGAAGGTGTTTTGTTTTTGTTTTCCCCCCAGAAAGTATGTTGCATCATTATTCTGTTTATGGTCTTTTCATAGGCTCAAATATTGAGGTGGCAGTGACTGTTACACATCTTCTCTATTTTGGTAAAACAATAGCAACAGCAGCAACAGAGAACCCCGATACCCTGTGTTGTATTTATAGGGGTATGAGCATCTTTGGTTGCCATTTGTTCAGTCATTGTTGATGAGCTTGTTAAAGCAACATACTACATTTTTAGCACTATATTTCCAAAGTTAAGGAAAGGGGTGAGGAAATGAACCTTGCCACTGCCTTGATTCATGCGGTCACCACAAGAGGTCTATTCAGGCATTAGAAATCCATGTATATTCATCTCACATAGAGGGGAATATGCTAGCCTCACAAACCCCATCTCCAGTTTTGTCACCCACACACTGAGAGTTATGGATCTGAAGCATATATCTTCTGCTGTCCGTGAACACTCACCGCAGGTGATTTTCCAGGGTCCCAACTCAAGTGGACAGCACTCATGAATAGGAGATTTCAGCCCAAATTGGGATTTGTCCTGAAGCACCAAACTGGCTTCTGAATAAAATCAAAGGATTCATGAGCTGACACAAAAATACTCTCCTGAAGCAAACCTGGCAGTTATATTTAGCAGCATATTTCCCTTTGCAAGGATGTGCAGTATCTGTTCTGTTGGACTTCTAATTTGAGGGAGGACATAAGTGACTAGACACTAGGAACCCAGGACTCAGCAAAATAAAATGGCTGACATTTGGATATCAGCCATTGCCACCCAGTGACTGCTTGACCATTCACTGAAGTGGATACCAAGGTTTTATTCATATTTATTCTCTAGGTCTTAGAGAAGAGGCAAAAGAGATAAAACTCACAGGTCTGGGCTGAACTAAAGCACAAAGGAGCAACCCCAGATAATTTTTTACAAGTTTCCCTTTTCAAGTGAGACCTTTTGTTTATGTCCAAAACTGGCAACACTTCTCTTAGCTATACAGATTGCTTGCAGTAGTTTTTCGTCCCCATGGATACTGTTTCAGCTTTTCAATTTTTCAATCCTCTTTCTGAAATGCTGACACAACCAGTTCCTTTAACTATCAGTCTATTCAGGGAACACAAGACCCTTCACCTCTGACTTCTGATGGAATGTGATGTGTGAACAAAATTGTGAAGGCAACACCATGGCAAGCCCAAGTGGGTCCTCACGTGGGCAACAGACACATTGTGCAGTTGCTGCACTCCCATTGCTATGTTTGAGCAAACTCCTACTGTGTGGGCTGTGGAAGTTGCCACTTGATCTCAAATATAGTAACGGTATTGCAGCATATCCCTATTATAAACGCTGTTTGCTTTGCTCTCCTTAGGACTCTAACACATACAATTTCAGTTGCATTGATTGTAGTTATTCAGCTCAAGCTAGTTCCAGATCACAAGCAGAAGGCTGCCCTGTAAAATATCAGTCTCTTGCCATCCTTCTCACTGTCAAAAATGCCTGGAACAAATGTTTTGTCTTTTGTCTTCCAAGGAGAAAAATGTGTTCGCTCTTCAAAGGGCACATTTTTGATTGCTTTTAACCAAACATCATTGGGGCCAGATTCTACACCAAGGGAGAATAGTATGAAGAAGAACCAAGAAATGAAAAGAGGAAGATGTGCCCAGATAAATGGAGCCAGTTGTCATTTTTGGATACAAAAAGAACTACCTAAGAGCCAGGCTTTGATACACTGGAATGCTGACTTACACTGTTTGTCATGTACACAAGCACATTCCACTTTTGGCAGCCGATCTGGATGACAAACCCTCACAGCTGCAGGTTCCAGACATTAATTCAGTTTAGCAGTGTGAGGAAATTGGTATCTTTTTATATATGTAGCTTCTTGGTTAACCCCTCCTCTAATTAGCTTTATTGTTGTGACTCATTAGGACTATTTTTGTGTCAAGAACCCAAAGATTTAATAGAAGTAATTTGACCATTCATTCTGTAGCATCAGATAGAATGGCTTTGTTCCCAAAGCCAGTTTACTATCCTCAGCTCCTGCGATATTAGACCAAATTACTTACACAACAGGCCCCCATCACAGAGTTCCAGCTAGGTATAAAATAGATGAAACAAAGTCTAGCTCTATCTTCTCTCATTATTTTGTCAATGTGCCAGTGGTAAGTGAGCACAGAAGCCATACTGTTATTGCATGGGGGAAAGGAAAAAGCTGATGAAATTATGGCTCAGCTGCCTTGGTAAATGTCTTTACAATGTTTTTTTTTTATAGTGCAGTCGCTATTGCTAGTGGAGGGAATGACAGAGAGAAATGCATGGGACTTCGGGGAGAGGTTTCGTTCTTTTGCATTTTAATGCTGACAATAATTTAATTTTTTAATAATTGAATGCTAACAATAACAGCACTTTGGAGACAACCTTGATAATAAAAACAAACTGAGACAGATTCTGTAAATGAAAAATGAGAAGAGAGAAAGAAAGCAGGAAACATGGGGTTGGGAGAGCAATGAAAAAGAGGAAACAGAAAATAAAGGGAAATTCTGAGGAAGAAAAGAAGTTGATGGAAATTAAGGATGAAAACATGAATGTTTCATACTTTTAAATTATTGCTGCAGAAGAGTACAACAATGATCTTGTGCTGGCCGAGCAAATTAACATTCTATAGGGCAATTCTAAAAATGGGGTCAGCCCAAACAAAAAAATAATATATAACTTTTAAACTGGGCTTCAAATCAGCACCAAATTAGGAAAATCTGTAAGAGACGGGCTGCTCTTCCTCTGTGCCAAATTTGGGGAAGTTTGCTCAAAGGTTTTCAAGTTATAATTTCTTAAAAAGCAAAATTGTTCCCACACACAAACATTCAGAAATAGGTGACCCTAAACATCCCCAGATTTAAAATAGGTCATATGCACTTCAACAATGCTGAAGTTAGGGGCACTGCCAACAACAGGGGCCTCTGTAAGTGTGAGACCTACCTTTCACAGACCACTTCTTGGAGAAGAATAGCAGCATATTTATTAAATATTTATTTACTGAATATTTATTAATTAACTTAATTATTGAAATATTTATTTATTTATTTATTTAAAAAATCTACATATAACCAAAACCATGTTGGTCAACCTGTGCAATTCAAGGGAGAAATGTAAATTGAAAAGACCAATATTTATCTTGAAAGGGAATGTTTAGCCCCACCTGCTTTAAAAAATAAATAAATTGGAAAGGTCTTTCAAATGGGAGAAACAGTAATTTCTTATCACACAGAGCATGTATGGAACAGGCTAGCCAGCAAGAACTTTGCCAAGTAGACATATTGTTGCACCTTTGTGGGCAGGGATGGGAGATATTTGAATAGTTGGGACAATTAAAGGTCACAGAAGCAAAGTCAAAAGACAGGCTTTGTTTTGAAGAGTTTTTTTTTTAAGACAGGCTTGCTTTAAAGAAAGGAATGGAGTGATAGTCCTCCAGAAAGGGGGACATTTTGCCCTGTATCTCCAGGGAAGTAGCATATAATTTTCTAAGGCCTTTTCAAAGTATTTCTGCATTTTAAAAAAGCACAGAGCAGTCGTGTTTGTCCCAGTCCTGAGTGCTTTCAGTAAACATTCTCTCAGGATTTCTGAGACTCCTGACAGCAGTCCTCAAAAGGGAAATCAGCTCCAGGTCTGGGGCGAGCTGAACTTTTGAACCTGTCAGTAAGGGCCCAATTGAGCTTTTTACTCCTTCCTGGCCAAAATGGGATTTGTCCTTACAAATGGATTCTGCATCTAGTTGTAAAATATTTTCAAAGATATATTTAAAAAGAATAGAGAACAAACATTCAGAAGCTCATTCATTTAAGCTGTTTTTTGCTTTGTGGCTGGGGATGGTCTTACTTGATGTTAGCAGAGCTTTGGTGCCTATATCCCATCATAGTCTCAACCATTCTACCCATCTTGTCACTATACAATTGTCTGGTATTTAAGAAAAAAAAATGTTATGTGCCATCAAGTAACTTCTGATGCGTGGTGACTATATGAGTTAATGACCTCCAAAATGTCATATCATTAATAGCTCTGCTCAGATCTTGCCAACCAACAGCATCTTGTCAAGGTCAAAAGTATGAAACCCAAACAATACACTTGGAGCACTATAGAAATTTATAACACCCCTCAGTAATTTGAATCTATGGTGGTCCATCACAGCTAATGTTTATTACTTGAAAGAGTTAAATGCCAGTGTGATTCAAATAATCAGGACAATCATATCAGAATTCATCTGGGTATCAAGATATATGTCATTTACTTGGTCCTGCTTGGTTCACCAGGAATGTCAGTCTGAGTGCTGATGCCATCCCTGTCCTTCTCTGGCACATTGGCTATTTGAGACAAAAGTGCTACTTTTTTTTCCTCTCCTTACCATGGCTGCCCTGGCTGGATTGCACATGGACATCACTGGAACATGTTTGAGGTTCAACCATATTTGTCCTATCTTGAACCAGAGGCTTTTCTGCCACCTCCTGGGCAGAGACACACACACATCCTTTACTGATGTCTGCTGTTCTTTCATAGTACCAGTGCTGAAGAAGACAGCTGGGTGATAGATTTTGTTAGAGGAGGGGCTCATAATAGCAGTTGTAGGTTATTTTTTTCCTTTTCCTCTCCCACTCCTCTCAGTAGAAGCTGCTGCAGTGGATGCAGGCAATATTCCTTCTCTCAAGTGCCAATTTCTTCTACCATACCCATGTTTCATAATACCTGCAGACTTCATCCAAAGAAGAACAGTATCTGATTCTGCTACATCAGAACACAAACCTTTCTAGTGAAAATCACACATACATGCACAGAGACAGGAAATCTATTAACTATATATAACAAAAACTTATTCCCTTGCCTGATATACCCCAAAGGGGCCTAAACCTAATATAATATTTCCCTGTTGATTTACAACATATTAATGTATGAATCCTAAATCTTATTCCTAACTATATTAAGTTAAAAATATACAATGAGATGTATAGAATGTAAATGTAAAATGAGGGTTCAGAAAAGGACATAGAGAAAACTGTTACAGTGCAGGCTTGCACTAGGACAAATCCTACCGTGTTTTCCAGAAAAATAAGGCAGGGTCTTATATTAATTTTTGTTCCAAAAAACTCATCAGGGCTTATTTTCAGGGGATGTTTTATTTTACAGTCATGTTATCTTCTTCTGGTTGCTGCACAATGCTGCACAATGGTGGGGGGCGGGGTTTCACTTAACTGGGGCTTATTTCTGGAGTAGGGCTTATATTACGAGCATCCTGAAAAATCATACTAGGGCTTATTTTCAGGTTAGGTCTTATTTTTGGGGAAACAGGGTAATGGCAAATGCTCAGGGGATTTACAAGCAGCTATGCCCACCTTTTGATTGGAAATAACCAAAAATACCTTCTGGTGTCTGGCTTTTTCTAGATTTAATTGGTACAGAGAGACATCGTTTACTGGTTTTGGTCTCACTCCAGGCCCCTTCGCTTGGGAAACCCAAATCAGGAGACACTGGGTTCTCTGCCCCCAATACCCTTGGCACCAGAGTGTCTAAGTTTCATATCTCAATAAATCACTCCAGGATGTCTGAGAAATAGGTTTCACTTTGACTTCTTCCTCTAGCAAACAGAAAATAACATTTTGCTTTCTAATCTTTAGGAGTAAAGAGGACTCCAAATATCAGGAATTATTACACATATTCAGAACTATCAAATTCATATTTGGATATATTCAGAGCTATCCAAATATGACATTATTTGGTGAATTTCAAAATTTCCAAATCTCAGTGGACATCCCTAACATTGGAACCCCAGCCCATGTTATCTCTAAAATCAGAATGCTTGAAAGAAGTTACTGGGGAAATAGATATATTTAAATTAATAATTACATTTGGCATTAACTGCATTTGTCTGTTATTGGAATGATCATTTAAAATTTGACAGAACTTTCAAAGATATTGGCTGAAATCATGTTGCTTAGCATACTAAATTGAAACTAGACAAGGCCCATTGAATCAATGGAACATACAGAATAGTTGACATACCAAATCCCCACTGATTCAATGGGCATACTCTAGTTGTGACTTATTACAATAAAAACAGTAGGATTTCAGCAAATAGGCAAAATCCTATTGCTTAGCATAGTACATTGCACAAGAGTACGCCCGTTGAATCAATGGAGATTTAGTGATTCAACTCCTCCACAATTAGCATTGATTCAAACTGTGACTAACTTTAGCACTTATGGAGCGTGGGCATGCTAAATCCCAACTGATTCAATGGACCTACTTTAGTGTGGTTTGTTAAGCTAAGCAACAGAATTTTGGCCCATGGGTTTAATATTCCATTAATAAACAAAAATAACATGTGGTACTCTGGACCACACGTATCTGTAGAATGACATGATATTCTCTGAAGAGTCAAATAATATTTCCCCCTCAATCAAATCAAATGACCATACTAGACTATTGTGGTGATTCCTCAAAGTGTTTCCTCAAAGCAGCCTAAATCAACAAGAATGAAGAAGGTGTTCTTGATATTCTTAGTCATTGGCCACTCCACCATACTGAGTAGGAAGTGATTTGGAAGTTGGCCTTGCATTCCTAGTTTACCTCTGTTTTAATTAGTTTGCTATAGTTTTCCTGTAATTCCACTCCCCCTCCCTACACACCCATGAAAAATATTCCTTTGTACAGCCTTGATACAATTTCCAACTATCAGGCATGCCATTTGCACGGCTCTTTTATTGGGTGAATTTATTTTAGCCTGTGATCTGTTCATGAATTATGGGAACAGCTTTAGACTTCTGGAAAACTGTTTGGTATTTGAATTGTTAGCTGAATGTTTTATGCAAACATATGCAGCTCATAAATTGTTTGCGGACTATTCACAGAAATACTGTATAGAATGTTCACCAGAGTAATTTAGCCATATCTCTGAGGTCATGTGACTGTGATGGAAAGAGCTTTTGGCTTACAAAGTATAGTTTTCAAGAAATGGCAAGGAAAAATGAACTGAGAGATTATCACCAGAATGTAATATATGCATGTAATAATATTTTCTAGAAACATCAGCATTTTTTTCAAAAGTGATCCTTGCAGTGATTCTCATAGTTCAATTGAGGGGAGAGTCGAGCACTTAGAATACCTTTACATTAGAGTTGTAATGCATCCTCCAAATTAGTTCAGTGGTCATTTGGAGGTTCTGGAATGGATCCCAATGTTCTCTGGAATGGTTTATGCCTTATCCAATTTGATTTTTGCTCTGTATCTGAGATGATTTGTAAATTTGTATTACCAACTTTCTACTAACTTCCACTGGAAATGAAACTCTTGAAACTCTTAGTTTGAATTCCAGTTTATTTAACCATCCTAGTGCTGAATTAGGATTGCCACCTCTCTCTCTCTCTCTCTCTCTTTCTCTCTGTGTCTTACTGCCACACTCTTCCTTTCATTTGTCACAGGGTGACAATGATCCTTAATATGATCCTTAATGATAATGATTCTTAATCTGCTGAGTGCAACCGTATCTATTGAATGCTGTCATTAAATATGAGTCATTTTAGTTTATTTTTTTAGGACTTTATGAAAATTAACAAACTGTTTACTTTGGACAGAAAAAAGTTGAGATCTAAAAACATGAATGTGGGAGAAAGCAAAACTGAAAGCTATTTGATCCATAAACCCATTTGCGAAAAAGTGTGCATTTTGGTTGATTCTTTTTTTAAAGAAAGTAGTAATCAAATACCATTTTCTCTCATCAGTATTGTGCAAATCCAATAAATTCAGCTATTCTCAACATGGAGAGAATCCAGTTGTGCCTGTTCATCATATAACCTTCAAAGGTGAGTCTGTCAGGATTGGAGGTGGGGAACAGGTGGCAACTCTAATTCAGTATGAACATAGTTGAACAGGAAATCAAAACTAAGATTTAAGAACTCAAATCCTTGGGCCCAGGTGAACAAACCTGTCTGTCTTCCACATTCAATTTTTTTTAATTAAAAAAAAAATCATGTTATTTCTATTCCTAAACATGAAGATATTTAAGAATTTGGGTAAATTCTTTAAAAATCAAAAAACACACACACAAAAACCACAAACAAACAAAAAAACAAACACCAAAAAGGAATTGTTGTGCATCCCTTGTAGAGACTAAAATCTGAAGAGGGGTTCCTTTCACATAGTAGATGTATGCTGACGTGGGTATAGGTTCCCAGTTTCAGATTTTTAACTCCATGAGCAGCATTGTGTACCGAATCAGCTCATTGCAGAGTACAGGGGGCTTTGCTGCATTGAGGACGTATTTATTTAAATTAATCTACATGTGGAATAGACTTGAAAGAGACAGGTAGCTAGGGAGGAAAAAAATCCACAGTAATCTCTGCAAGTTATTATGAAAAAAAGTAAAGCATTATATTTTAATCTTCTGCAGGAAAACTCTGTGAATAATTCATAACACATCATTTATTAGATGCATTTTCTTCTGATTACTTGAGAGTCTGAAACACATCACACACCTTTTTATATTTGTTTAGGAAAAGCATTTGATGTATCTTTATCCAGTGCAACTTAGACTGCAACACTTTCCTTCTTAATTGCAGTCGGTCAGACATGTGATATGGTTTAATTCTGCTGCCTGATGGAAATCATTACAGGTGTGCAAGAATGTGTGTATGTGTGAAATAAATTAAAGCTAGACATTACTAGAGAGCCCTTGTAAGAAGGGTTCTGCTCATTAAATGTTTTAAGTGCTTCAAAAGGATGGGTTCCTATTAGAATATTGAAAAAATTAAGGAGATATCCTTTTGAATACAACAGAAGAACAAACTTCATACAGAGCTTCATGCAATAATACTTAAATACATGTACTGCAGGCAGCATTGTGTTACCACACAGTCTCATCACACTGCTTTTCTCTTCAGCATCCAGCAAAAACCCAGTTGGAGGTGTAGACCCCTAATGTTTCTTACCAGCTTGTGCTCTTTTCCACTAGCTGCACTTTCCAGGCCATCTTCAAACTCACCACCTACACCACAATGTCAGTGTCAGTCCAGAGGTTACTCCTCATTGACTGCCATGCCAAGTGTCCAGATCTGTGATCTGTAAGCAGCTCATTCCCACTGTCAGAGTTAGTTTTGCACTTGGCGGCAGCAGAGGAAGCATAATGGAGAAAGCTCATTTGCCATTGTTGAAAAGATATTTTACCGTATGGTCCTAAGAGAGAATAAGCTAAAAATGGCTTTCATGTGTTGATCACTGCTACATTAAAGCCGACTAAAAAGTGTCTTTAAAAAGCTAACCTGAAAGGAAGGAAACAGCTGCTGTTGAAATGAGCTGATTAGTTGCAGACATGAAAGAAATGGGAGCAACAACTTGATCTCCAGTGAGGGATTTAGAATTTAAGCTCACAATTAGATTGCTATAGTTTTCCCCTGAACTCATTTGCAGCTTCACGAGGGAAAAGGGAAGGCAGAGTTAAGGGGAAGGATGTGGTTCTTGGGAGCCAGTGTAGTTTTTTCTATTGAGAAGAACAGAAAATTAGAACTGTAGCTTGATTCTACAGCATGTCTTCATTGCTAACTAGAATCTTCATTGCTGACTTGACATGCAGTGATTCCAGAGAGCCATCATAAGTGTTTCTCTAAGCTTCTCTAACAGGTCTCAGTGTAAAATCTGATAAGCTCAGGATGGGTTGGTGAGAAAAAGAAGCATAAATGAAAGCAGAAGAATTTATGCATTCTCTCTCTCTCTCCACAATAGGACATGCACGTTTTAACCCAGTGCGTGATGCATTTCATTAGGGACCCAGAACAGCATAATTGTTAGACTTAGGTTCTCCACTTGATCATGAAACTCTCTGAATGACCTTAGGACAGTCACACTCTCTTAGCTTCTTAGCCTGACCAGTCTCATAGAGCTGTTGCAAATACAAAGTAGGGAAGAAGAGAGCTGTGTTTTTTGACTTTGAGGTCATTATTGGAAAAGTGAGCTATATACATGTAACAATGACAATAAGAGGCAAAGATGTAAGGGAAATCAGGGGCTCAGTGTTGGCAGAGTGTAGTGCCATAACTGTCAGTGGATGGAGGTGAGGGCCCCCCTCCAATGTATTTACAAATACAGCCTTAACTATCATAGGGAGAGCATCATCAAAATCCTCAAACCACACACTCTGTGGAGATAAGCCCCTTTTGTACCTAGAGAAGGAGAGATGGCTCTAGCCTAGCTGAGTCCATGTCTTCTTTCTCAAAACCATAGAGCACCCAGGATTACTATTTCTTTTGTCACTCTAGCAAGCTGTATTCCATAGTTTCGTTACCAAGAATGTCTGACATACTGTGGGCTACAGTGCCAAAAATATGTACTAGATCTCCATATTCTGTTGTTTCTCTCTCATTAACATTTTTCTTGAGAGAGAGGCCTTAAAGATTGATGGGTCAGAACAGCATGTACAGGTTGTTGCGAGAAGCTGGGGAGGAGCACATTCAATTTTCATTCTGTATCCAGTGCAAAACAAATTACAACTTCAGCTGTGTTGCACATACTTTTGAAATAGACTTTGCTGCCTGTCTAGCAGATGTTCCTCTTCCATCATATGCTTATTGTGCTATTTTAAAAAATTAATAATAATTTATAATGTGACTGCAATTATTTTGAGCTGCTATTTCTTGGTGCCATTTTATAACCATCAATTATGTGCGTTTAGATCATATATACTTAGTGCATTCTCCAGGTGTTTATCCTTATGAAGCCAAAATGACATCATTCAGACACAAAAGGGAAATATCAGTGTACTTGAAGGACCCACAAGGCTTGCAGAAGAGCAAGGAAACTTGGAAGAGAGAGAAAGGAATCTCCAGAACAGCCCAAAGAAGACTGGGCATGCTCACTGGCTAAGGAACGCTGTGGGTGAGGGGACAGAAAACCAGGTGAAATGGGAAATGAAATAATTTGAGTACTCCACATGGAAGCAATCCGAACCCATTTGTCATATTTATAATGTTAGTGTATGGGTTCTTGTGTTTTTGGAACATTTTTTTGTGTTAAATATATGTACATAGTTATTGATACTCAGTGTGTTATAGTGGATAGACTAGGGCTAGGACTCAGGAGGCCTGGATTCAAATCCCCACTCAGCCATGGAAACTCACCAGGGGTGTAGAATAGGTAAAACCACTCTTTAAATAGCTTGCTTCCTTTGAAAGCCCTTTTGGGGTTGCTATAAGTTGATTTTGACATGATGGCACATAACAACACCATATTTATTATAATACCATTGTGGGAGAGAGGGTTGGCAGAAAAATTCAAACAAGAAGTTTTTGTTTTCTGTTTTAGCATTTATTCCTCATTTTCTTATTTTCTTTCATTGTGACATAATTTTATTGCATATAACTTCTCTGTTTGTCAATCCTCCATTACCTTGCCCTTCAGATTACTATTTCGATTTGTGTTCTGCCTGAGTGGATCTGCAGTGTTGTCAGAGCCAGGAGAGACTCCAGATTTATCGCCCATAGCAAATAAAAGTTATTTTCCCTCTTTAAAGCCTAGCTGTGACTCTGAGAGTCCACAAGTTCAACAGCATACTGTTGATAGAAGGCTATAATACCCAGGAGCAGATGAAACAATTAGATTGTACCCATTTGTTTAAAGGATTTAGAGCTTCTTTATTGCCTCTGCAAGCCATTATTAGGGTTTTATTGCTTTGCCATATATGGAAGGACAGATAAGACAAGAGATAATTTTACAGTTTGCAGGGAACAAATTAAAAGGTGACATCTGGGAACTTATGAAGTGCCACACACAATGGAACAAGCACCCAATTACTCTTGAGTATCCTCTGAACATGTTATTCAGCCAAAGAAAATAGGGAGTGATTATTAAAGACAACATGGCTTCCTGTGTAGGAAAAAAAAGAAAGGAAACTATAGAATCTATAGCTCAGTGGTAGATGTATAGGCTCATGTGCATTATCTCTATTTAAATATTATCTGTTTATAGAACTAGGTGTCTTTTTGTTCTGAGTTTACTTTGAATGAAGTACAGATGCCACAATTCCAAAGAAAGAAAGAAAGAAAGAAAGAAAGAAAGAAAGAAAGAAAGAAAGAAAGAAAGAAAGAAAGAAAGAAAAACCACACACTTGTAGTCAATGCATAAAAAACTATTAGCAAATTCCATGTCAATCTGGTTTCAGGCCTGGTTTTGATGCAGAAGCTGCTTTGATCACTCTGAGAGTTGCCTAGGGATGGAAAATAATTTTGTTGGGTTCAACAATCTTAACAAAGGTAGTGTTTACTTACTGCCTGAGACTCACTGTCAAAAGAAACATACTTCACCTTGAGAATTCATGTATCTGCAAAGATTATGACACATTTCAGGAAAAGAAAGAGCATAGAAAACTATCCACACAATTTAAAATGGAAACAGCTAAAATATGTATAATTGGGAAAAACGTGCACAAAGACACTACTCAATGAGGAGAAAATGTGTAAACGAGACAAAATCCATTGATAAGACAACAATGTGCAAAAGGCACAAATTTTAGTATTGTGGGGGTGGGAGGACAAGGTCCTTGATCCCAAATAAGGATAGGAAGAAAATGCTGATGAGATTCATAGGAAGGCTGATAAACCAATTCTGGCAGATTTTCATATCCGTCCCTATGCCAGGAATGACATAGCAAGAGAATGGCTCTATTAATTATCCTGAAGACTTCAGTGACCTATGATACTATCAATTTTGATATGCTACTGAACAGAAGAATATCAAAAGCCTTTGACTGTGTGGACCACAGCAAACTATGGCAAGTCCTTAAAGAAATGGGAGTGCCTGACCACCTTATCTATCTCCTGAGAAATCTATATGTAGGACAGGAAGCAAGAGTTAGAACTGGATATGGAACAATTGATTGGTTCAAAATTGGGAAAGGAGTACGACAAGGCTGTATATTGTCCCCCTGTTTATTTAACTTATATGCAGAATACATCATGCGAAAGCCTGAACTGGAGGAATCCCAAGCCGGAATTAAGATTGCCGGAAGAAATATCAACAACCTCAGATATGCAGATGATACCACTCTGATGGCAGAAAGTGAGGAGGAATTAAAGAACCTCTTAATGAGGGTGAAAAGGAGAGCACAAAAAATGGTCTGAAGCTCAACATCAAAAAAACTAAGATCATGGCCACTGGACCCATCACCTCCTGGCAAATAGAAGGGGAAGATATGGAGGCAGTGACAGACTTTACTTTCTTGGGCTCCATGATCACTGCAGATGGTGACAGCAGCCACGAAATTAAAAGACACCTGCTTCTTCGGAGGAAAGCGATGACAAACCTAGAGAGCATCTTAAAAAGCAGAGACATCACCTTGCCGACAAAGGTCCACATAGTCAAAGCTATGGTTTTTCCAGTAGCGATGTATGGAAGTGAGAGCTGGACCATAAAGCAGGCTGACAGCCGAAGAATTGATGCTTTTGAATTGTGGTGCTGGAGGAGACTCTTGAGAGTCCCCTGGACTGCAAAGAGAACAAACCTATCCATTTTGAAGGAAATCAACCCTGAGTGCTCACTGGAAGGACAGATCCTGAAGCTGAGGCTCCAATACTTTGGCCATCTCATGAGAAGAGAAGATTCCCTGGAAAAGTCCCTGATGTTGGTAAAGTGTGAAGGCAAGAGGAAAAGGGGACGACAGAGGACGAGATGGTTGGACAGTGTCATTGAAGCTACCAACATGAATTTGACCCAACTCCGGGAGGCAGTGGAAGACAGGAGGGCCTGGCATGCTCTGGTCCATGGGGTCACGAAGAGTCGGACACGGGTTAACAACTAAACAACAACAACAACTGAACAGAATCTCTGTGATGGACAGTAGGACACTGTATTGAGATCGTCTTCATGGTGTGCAATTCCTTTTACTACAGGTAATCCCACTCAGTGAGAAACAGATTGGTCACTGTTATCTACATTCTGCCTCTTGTGATGATGCAAGAGCAGATCCTCACAGAGATGAAGTAAGCAATGTCTGAATGGGAAGCAAATACAACAGAAATACAAACATATTTCAGCCCAGCCAGTGAACCCCAGTGCCATCTGGGAACTGGGGGGGGGGGGGATGGTTCCTGGGATTTAAAATTCCTTCACATAGAAAAATTTTTTGCCAGACTTGTTAGGCCTCTGTTCTGATCAAGCAGTTACTTTTTTTCTTATGAGCAATAAAAGTCCTAAAATCAAAATGAAAGATCTCTCATCAGAACTCCAGAAGCACATTATTCTTTACTTGCTAGAGCAGGTATGGGTAACGTGGACAAGAGCAAAATGGACCTCTGTGGCTATTTTGTGCCTCTTAGCATCCTCAGGCCCTCCAGTCCCCCAATACAGGATGAATCTACAAAAGCTCAAATGGCAATATAACAGTTAGTCTTCAAGGTGCCACGAAAATGGTTTTTGACTTTTAGTTTTGCCTGGATATCAGACTATACTATGCATTTTTTGGCTGCTTTCGATGATGATGCGGAATGTACTGCTGGTACATGATGAAACTGCTTAGATGCTCATTGCAAGTAGATAATTAGATTGCATACCATTGCATTTGCGTAATTCAAAGTGTCTTTTCTCACCTTAAAAAGGTAAAGGTTCCCCTTGACATTTAGTCCAGTCGTGTCCGACTCTAGGGGGCAGTGCTCATCCCCGTTTTCAAGCCGTAGAGCCAGCGTTTGTCCATAGACAGTTTCCGTGGTCACACGGCCAGCGTGACTAGACACGGAACGCCCTTACCTTCCCACAATGGTGGTACCTATTTGTCTACTCACAGTTTTACATGCTTTCGAACTGCTAGGTTGGCAGGAGCTGGGACAAGCGATGGGAGCTCACTCCATCACGTGGATTCGATCTTACAACTGCTGGTCTTCTGACCTTGCAGCACAGAGGCTTCTGCGGTTTAACCCACAGCGCCATCACGTCCCTTAAAAATTATTTTATTCTCACTTTAAAGATTATTTTATTAACATTGTGACAAATTTTGATATATTGTTAAATACTTCTGTTTCCTCACTGTTGTTTTAGGATGTGTGTTTAGAAAATAAAAAACCTTATAAAGCTTTATATGATAATAGCTGAAATCTTGTTGCTCAGGATAGATCACAACTAGAGTAGACCTACTGAATGCATGTAGATTTGGTAAGTCAATTCCTCTATAAATTCCATTAATTCAATAAGCCTACTCCAGTGAGACTTATTATGCTAAGGAACAGGATGTCCTTAGCATATGTAATCATGTAATTTAATGTCTGTATTGTTCACCATCATCTTTGGTGGACTCCATCTGAAAATGTGGCTTGAATCTATTTATAATAAAATAAAACAATGTTACCCTTTGCTCCTAGGTTACATTGGTTTAATTATTTTATGTAGGCCTTCTTTATGCAGATCCCTTTCTAGAAAGTATCATAAACACCATTTTCTAAAATACATATTATAGATAATTCAGAAACCAGCAGTTTCTGCAAAGAGGCTGAATTATATCTCTCGGAACTGTGTAACTAATATGAAAGTGGCCATATTGGCTGTGGGATTCTGGTAGTTGTAGTTCAAAAAGCTATCATTTCCCATCTCTGCTTCTTGTTCCCTAGCCTAGCTGCCATATTTTATTCACAATCCACTCAGTGTTCAAACAGATATCTCATTCTGAGGTTAAATAGCATGTCATAACACTGGTTCTTCCTCTAGCTGACTCCTCAGTGGAACCATATTTCCTCCCTTCCTTCAAAGGCCTACACAGTTGCTGGAGAACCACGGTGTGACTGCTGTGGTCACCACTTTGCAATCCCCATGAGAAAGCAAGAAACTACAACTTTTTGCATAGGAAACAAGAGTCATCAGAAACAATTTATACAGACATAGACCTGTTAAGTTAATAGGTCTGTGCCGGTTTAAATAGTGGGTGAATCACTCTTTGTATTTTCCATTCCCCCTTCAGCATGTATTATTTACACCTGATAGATTTTTGATGAACTGTCTAAGAAATGAATGAACAGAAATACCTTTTTAGTTTAGATTCAGTGAACTACTGATGTTTTTTAATACTTATGGGGAGGGAAGGCTAAGATTTTATTGTATGAGTATATTTGTTTTGAAGTATACTCTGTTGAAAACATGGGAAATTTATATTGTATTAATACGGAAAAGATCAGGTAGCACACAAGATTATCCATATTTAAGTCCCTCTTATTTATTAGCTGCATTTATATCTCATCTTTCCTCTGGAGGATACAAGACAGTGTACATGGCTTTTTTTCTACCCACTTTATCTTTACAACAGTTCTATAGGTCAGATTTAGAAGAGTAGCAATTAGTTTCATGAGTCAGGGAAAACAGGAGCCTGAACCTCCTGAGTCCAAGTGCAGCACTCTAACCACAACATAATACTGGCCCCCACACAGCTGGTTGTGTGTCTTCCTTTTTTATTTCTTTACTCTGTTTACCTAGCATCCTTTAGAATAGTGTATCTCTTAACCTCTTTGCCCTCCCCACCCCGGAATAAAGACGTGAGACAAATAATATGGGTTAAAACACAGGCCACACTTTATTGATTGTAATTCAAATTTGCCATCCTTTGGCAAAGGGGGGCCTGCTGTAGTGCAGAAAAAGGTAAATCGCAGAGGTATCCAAATACCCCTTAATCAGCAGATGGGCGAGTCCCCGGCCCCAGGGTCTTGCGGTCTTAAAGACAGCAGGAACCCGGCCAGCCACAATTTGACCATCCCCCAACCTCTAGCCATCTTTGCTTGATGACTGTAGATCCAGTAGTGGCCCAGCGCATCTTTCCCCCCCAAGCACTATAATCGCACGATCTGCAGCGCTGGGAGGTCCGATGGGCTGTTAGCTTACCTGATTTTGCAGTGGGACTCACCGGGAAATACCTGGTTTTTTCCGCACGACCCGCCAGTGTGACCAGATTTCCACCACAAAAATGCCAACGCCCTGTTCCAGTGTGGGATAGGCAAAAATTCCCCTCATCCAAAGGCCAATCAGGATGAAGGTCAAAAATTCCTATCCGGCCCCAAAGGCGGCCAGAAAAACTCACACTAGAATTAGGGTGGGCGGGTGGGTGCCAGAAAAAGAAGAGGGTGGCTAAAAAGGGGAACGCCCCTTAAATAACCTGGCGTTCCCCCCTCTCTTCCAGCAACTCTCAAGAGACCTTAAGGTCTTGCGCGATCTGTGGGGAGAGGAAAAGAGCGAGCCGTGCTGCTGAAGCCTTGGCTTGTCAGCGGCTCCAGCATTGTCCTCCCCACCCCAGAATAAAGACGCGAGACAAATAATATGGGTTAAAACACGGGCCACACTTTATTAATTGTAATTCAAATTTGCCATCCTTTGGCAAAGGGGGGCCTGCTGTAGTGCGGTAAAATGTAAATCGCAGAGGTATCCAAATATCCCTTAATCAACAGATGGGCGAGTCCCCGGCCCCAGGTTCTCATGGTCTTAAAGACAGCAGGAACCCGGCCGGCCGCAATTTGACCACCCCCAGACCTCTAGCCATCTTTACTTGATGACTGTTGGTCCGGTAGTGGCCCAGCACATCTTTCCCCCCAAGCACTGTAATCGCACAATCCACAGCACTGGGAGGTCCAATGGGCTGTTAGCTTACCTGATTTTGCAGTCGGGAAATACCTGTTTTTTCCACACTACCCGCCACAGCATAGGGACTAGCATAGCTAAGTCCCATGCCTGCCATCGAGCCGCTCGAGCTCAACAAGCAGGCCCCCCTTGATGTCTTCCAAGAAGACATCCAAACCCAAATCGGACAGATGGACTCCATCTTTGAGAAAAATCTCAGGCCTATCCAATCGGATCCTCTGGTGACCAATCACCGATCCAAGGCCACTGCAGACCACTCTGCAGACCTCACGGTTAACACCCCTGCATGCCATGTTAACATTGAGGAAAAACTCAGTCTATCCGGTTGGATCCTCTGGTGACCAATCACCGATCCAAGGCCACTGCAGACCACTCTGCAGACCTCACGGTTAACACCCCTGCATGCTGTGTTAACGTTGAGGAAAAAACTCAGGCCTGTCCAATTGGATCCTCTGGTGACCAATCACTGATCCAAGGCCTCTGCAGACCGCTCCGCAGACCTCATGGTTAACACCCCTGCATGCCGTGTTAACGTTGAGGAAAAAACTCAGGCCTGTCCAATCGGATCCTCTGGTGACCAATCACTGATCAAATGGCAATATAACAGTTAGTCTTCAAGGTGCCATGAAAATGGTTTTTGGCTTTTAGTTTTGCCTGGATATCAGACTATACTATGCATTTTTGGCTGCTTTTGATGATGATGCGGAATGTACTACTGGTACATGATGAAACTGCTTAGATGCTCATTGCAAGTAGATAATTAGATTGCATACCATTGCATTTGCGTAATTCAAAGTGTCTTTTCTCACCTTAAAAAGGTAAAGGTTCCCCTTGACATTTAGTCCAGTCGTGTCCAACTCTAGGGGGCAGTGCTCATCCCCGTTTTCAAGCCGTAGAGCCAGCGTTTGTCTGTAGTTAATTTATTAGCTAAATTAATTAATTATTCAATACTATTCGTAATTATTAACCGATCAATGAATTTTAAAATCGAATTAGTTTACTATAGGTGTATGATATTAATAAATTACATTATTTAATATATTGTTTATTAATTTTATTAATATTATATATATATATATATATATATATATATATATATATATATATATATATATATATATATATATATATATATATATATATATATATAGGATTGTATTTAATTATTAATTTAATTGCTAATTATTATTATGTTCTATAATTTATTTATTTATTTATTCAAATTTATTTTTTTAAAAAAATATATTAAGCTTCTAAGCCCAATGTAATATGGGCCCGGTCTTTGCCTTAATCCTCCGCGGGCCCACCTTCGGGGTCGCTATGGATAAATAGAAGTGGGGGGAGGGGTGGCGCGGATTTGATACTTAACAGACTAGGCCTTGATATCGTGCCAAGCCTGCCCGCGCCAAAAGCTATCCGAAAAAGGGGGAAGGTTTGGCCGGGCCGAGACTCGTTAACTAGAGCCAGTAACCGATGCCGCAACCCTGAGCCTGTAGTCTCACCCCTCTATATTTAATTAATGTCTATGAAAGAGTAGTTTAAACTTTTTTAAAAAAATAAGGAACACTGTTCAGGCCTGCGCGCAGTCGGCTCGAGCCGCGCCACCGCTGACGCCCCCTTCTCCCTTCGCAATCTACCAAAGCTGCAAACTTAGTATAAATAAGAAAGCAGTCCAATAAATATTAAATAAATATTAAATAAATCACAGCACCCTGGGAGGGAGCCGATGCTACCCTCCCTTCCGTCAGGAACCGATCTTGATGACGCAGCAATAAATTGCAGACCGCAGCGGAGCTCTCTTTCCCTCTCAGTGCCAGAAAAAGAAGAGGGTGGCTAAAGGGGGGAACGCCCCTTAAATAACCTGGCGTTCCCCCCTCTCTTCCAGCAACTCTCAAGAGACCTTAAGGTCTCGCGCTATCCGTGGGGGGAGGCAAAGAGCGAGCTGCGCTGCCGAAGCCTCGGCTCGTCAGCAACTCCAGCATTGGCCCTCTAGAGCAGTGGTCTACAGCAGTGGATCCCAAACTTGGGTAACCCAGGTGTTCTTGGACTGCAATTCCCAGAAACCCCGGCTAGCACAGCTGGTGGTGAAGGCTTCTGGGAATTGCAGTCCAAGAACACCCGAGTTACCCAAGATTGGGAACCACTGCTCTAGATGTTTGGACTCCAGCTCTCTGAACCTCTGCTACAATGGCCAATAGTCAGGGATACTGGCAATCAAAGTACTCAGCATCTGAAGGCTGAAGGCTAAAGGTTTAGAACCACTGCTGTAGATTTTTGCTCTCTGTTCTTACATAAGAAGAGCCATAAGAAAGAGTGTCATGGCAGTGGAGATTCAGAATCATATGGCTTTCAAGTTTTCTTAAAAATGGCAAATGTGATGAATATATTACATTTTTAGATATGAACATACCTATTGTTGCACTCATTTCCTGTGCTTTGGAGCTGTTCTTTGGGTAAGACTTCTTTTTTAGAAGATATTGTACCCAGGTGAACATGAGAATACCAAGACTTCCATCACCATACATGTGAGAATCAAACAAAGAAAGGCATGCCAGATAGTAAGGAGCACAATGTATGTTTAAAATATTTTTTGCCTTCTGTGACAGTTTCCCAGCAAATCTCAAACGAGTTAGGCTAGATGCATATCCTCTTGTCTTCCTTCTCTTCTCTTCTCTTCCCTTCCTCTCCTTGTCCTTTCATACCATTTTATTCCTCCCTAGGTTTTCATGTGAGAAATGTGAGTTATATATAGAACAACAGACTCCCTAAATTGTGTAAGAAAATGGGTTGCTGGATAAATTCGTTATGCTAATTAAGGTGCTCATTTTCATATTTGTTATTTGCATTAACTCTGCAGCCTCCAGACCTCCTGTAGTGGTGTTGTCACTTGTCACCTATTTTGATTATCTTTCAGGGCCCATGTTACGGGTGGCAGTCTTAGTTCTCTGCCCCTCCGAAGAGCTGCAGCTCTCTGATTACATGATAATCTGTATGCTTTCAGGGCATCCTTTCCTTAGTAAACACAGAAAAGGCAACACTCTGCAGCTCACTTTAAATTATGTGCTTCTCAATGGAGAGATGATGGTACTAGGGGAAAAAAACCACTCGTATCATTTTCTTCCTCCTTCCTTTCCATCATAACTTTCAAAACCATTCTTAGTCAGATATAGCTTACAGAAGGAGGCCGGAATGAAACACCACACAGAGCTGCTCTACAATCTTCAGAAAATGCCTCATCTCTCACATAAGATATAGTATCTTCCATGCAAATCAGTAGTTTCTGGAATCTTCCTTTGTTCTTTGTGTAGAACTGCTCTGCAACACTGTAGCAAAAATATTTTGTGGTTTTAGAATGTTCTATGTTCTTCCCTATACAATTCCTGAGCTTTCATGGAAGTGAGTAATACCTTCAGAGGGGCCAATTTTCTACCTCTAGGACCAAACACAGGCCACCTCTCAAGACCAGAAAATTGGGTGGGTTTTTTTTTTGCTTGTTTCTGGAATAGGTCATATTCTTGATTTTAAGTGGGAGTCTGATAGCCCCGCACATCACAGTAATTTATTAATTTTATTTATTTAAAATATTTTACCCCACATTTTTCCTTTTAAAAGACCCAGTAAAATGCTGTAGAGCAGAAACACTGCCTCTGAGCCTTGTGTCAGACTGTTAAGTTCTATGGGGCTATTTGTTTACTTAGATATCCCTTTGCCACTGAGTATGTCATTTAAGTAGATTATATGATGTCAGGGGAAGTGCGTAAAAATAGTAGAACAACTTGCAAATTCACAGAACTACAAGACTGCTAGAATCCTGTTAGGGATTTATATTAAAATCAGTGTAATTTTCTAAATCACAGCAGTGAATTGCCACTAATTTACAAGTAGCTGCTCACCTTCCAGGTTATGTGCCACTCATGCAGCTTGGCATGTGACCAGGAATCAAGGCAGTGATTCTTAAATTAGCAGCACTTTGGTGCTGCAGGCTGCACAATTACACTTACACTGGTGTAAATCACCAATAAAATTTCTTTACAATAACATAATTCATTTGTGTCTCACACCGGGTAAAATCAATTAAATGAAGGATATGTTTCAATGTAACTGACTATGGCATATCTGATTTATTAACAATATGGCTTGATGGAAACCAAAGAATAAAATAAAATTGTCTGATAATCTCCCCATGCATAGCTGGCCCAGATAAAGTGTCATGTGCAGTTTAAAAAGGGGGGGAAAAGATAAAGAGGCAGCAGCAGTGTTAATCTGTCACAGCAGAAACAACAGTTCTGTGCCACCTTAAAAACTAACAAAATTGATTTGGCCTAAGCTTTCAAGGATTGCAGCCCACTTCATCAGATGATATCTTTCAAATGCTTCAGATACTGTAGACTCTGCGGAGCTGCTGAGAACTGCAAGTTGTTGGTGTGGGCAGAGAGCAGAAGGGGAAATGAAGAGCTATTATTACCACTCTGTTCCAAGTAGCTTTCTTTTCACCTGTCAGAATGCTCCAAGTACATTCTTCTTTTCTATTCCTGAACTACTCTACAGAAAATTTGCTGCTAAATACTCAAATTAAAGTCTTGTTATGCAAGATCCATGATGTCCTTGGAGTCTCAGTACAATAATAAGCTAGATACAGACTAGCTATGGTTAATCTTTTATGTAAAAAGAGTTTTGTTTTCCATTCATTACTTATTTCTTGTTCTGTTCACATTTATCTGCATGCTAACTTAGGGTAAGTTAAAATTAAAAGGACCTTCAGTTACCCCAAAGGCATTTAGTTATAGTGGAGGTGGCCAGTGAGTGGGTTGCAGAAAATTCCGGTCCATTTTCAAAATAATAATTATTGTTGTTTTCACCACAAGGAAGGAAGGAAGGAAGGAAGGAAGGAAGGAAGGAAGGAAGGAAGGAAGGAAGGAGCATATTGTGTCTGGAACAGAATGGCAGAGAGTGAGATCAAAGTAGGAGGCAAAAATTACAAATGAGGGGGATTGGTTTGGTTAGCATCTCTTTTTACATTATGTGGTTTAAAAAAAATGGGAATCAGGTCATCCCAATCCTGGAGCATTTCCCACATTTCTTATCACTCTGGTCACATCGTTAGTGACATTTCATTTGGATTCATTGAACATGCTTTATACAGGATAGTCTTTGAAAAGTGTTTAGAAACTGGTCCAAAAGGCTATAGTCATTGGCTGGGGGCAGCTAGAGGCAATATATTATTCCTTTGTTAGGTAACTAGAGGGAACACAGTAAAAAGGCCTGCATATGGCCTCTGAAGCTTTCTGAAAGGTCACATTTTCCCATATAAGTTTGTCCAGGTTTTAAGAGCCACAGTGGAGGCCCTTCTCTCAGTTCCACCCTTGGGAGTATGTTTGGATGAGATGCTAGATGTTTGGATGAGATCCCAGGCAACATTTCCACTAATTTTCAGCCCTGCTGAGTGGGGCTGTGCCCCTCGCACACAGGACTCTGCCCTGTGTGCACACGACTCTGCCCTCGGGCATGTGACTCCACCCCCTGCAGGGTTCCATTGCGACTAGAACCAAAGGGGCTGAAAACAATCGCTGTGGGTCCATGGAGGAGGAACGCTTCACGGAGGGGGGCAGAGTCATGTGTGCGTCCTTAGAGGGGACTGTGCTCCTAGGTAATAGAAATACCTTTTTTAATCAGGTTAGCTTTGGGCATTGGCGGAATGTGGAGTAAGACGATTTTACTGGCTGTGTGCTGTGCTTGCCTTATTCCTGGGTTTTTAATAGTACTCACTCAATTCTCATTGTGTATTAGTATTACATATTTTTTTCTGCTTTGTTGTTAGAATTAGTACATGTTTTTATCTGCACATTTTTCTTTAATCTTGTTCTGAGTCATAGTAAACCTCAGTTTTGGGAGAGAAGCAGAACAGTAAGACAGATCTTTAATTATGTGGGGAAGATGGGGAAGAGTTGGACAGGAAGGGGCAAGCTGGTGACAGACATAAACTTAAGACATGTCTTTAGCTGTGGAAAAATGAAGCAAGTCAATCTACCACTACCAGCAGCACTTTCTTCTCCTTGAATCCCTTTTCTATGCCTTGGATTGACTTCTTTCATCTTCCCACACAAACTGGAAAACTGGGGCCTTGATCCTGCCTCAGCGGGATGGTGACTCAAAACCTGTCCCCTCCATGCACGCTTGGGGACAGATTTACAGGCCACAAAAGAGGAGTTATTTTCCAAGGTGGGGGTAAAAAAGGAACTCCTCATGGTCGCCACTTTCTGATGACCATCATTTCATTTTCCTAAAAGTTCTCCAAAATGATGCCATGTGTTGACATACATTACTCAGATAGAGGCATTTCCACAATAAAAGTGAGTACTGTCAGGGCAACGTTTGCCCTTGTCCCTATCTTCGATTTACATCTCTGAAAACTGAAAGGTGGTTTTAGCTCCTGTTTTAGCTCTCCCACCTTCACATTTTGAGTAGAATCTTTTTGTCTCAGGACTTTCAACTCCAGTTCTCTGTTGCCTTCCATGCCACTGCCTTATTTCAGAGCTGTTTCGTTTAGAATCTAGGCCCAGAGCTAAAGCCTTCAATTTAACAGCATCCTCAATATCATGTCAAATTACCAGATTATTCTTCCTAGTGGTAGGTGCTTTGTCTTTGCCCCCCTCATGCATTCTCCTTTTCTATGAGCAGATTACCAGAACCAACACATCAACACTGTTTATAATGTATTAATTTCTATAATGATCAATGCTTATTTTCAAGCTAGTCAGCTGCATACATTCTGCCAGGAAATCACCTCAAATGTCACCTGGCAGCAACTGTTCCCCGAGGCTGCAGTAGACAAAGAGAGAATGGATTGGTTCTGCTTGAAGACAAGATTCTTTGACCCCTCCCTGCCCCCTTTGTGAAATGATGAAATTGCATTACAGCTGTTCATTATAAGAAATAATGTAGACCTTTAAGAACTGGTACTGAGTTTTCTTGTTTTCCTCTTCTGTCCTCTCTTATTTTTCCTCTTGTTGCATGCCTTTTCATTATACTTTGCAGTAGACTTTGCATGATAGGTCTTGTGTAGGCCATTTCACCTATCTCTGCTTGGCGCATAAAACCCAGAGTTACTGTATCCGCAGGAGATACACACAACACTCCTCCGGAAACAGTTTGTTCATTTATCTGTGAGTTACATTTATATCCTGGCTCTCCTTTGTTGAACTAAAGAGAGCATATGTGGCTCTTCTACTTTGCAAGTCATTCTCAGAAAAGCCCCGGTTCAGGTTGAGGCTGTATGACTGGGCCTAAGGTCACTCAGTGCTTCGCTTTCAATGAAGACCCAAGCCTACAGCTCCAAAGTCCTAGTCCAACATTCTCACCATTATACTGCTTTAATATGAGGTGTCATCTCCCCAAGTGTCTTTAATAAGGTCTTTCCTCAGTAATTTGTTGTTGTTGTTTTTGTTCACTAGCATCAGCACCAAACATATGTGCCTGCCAGGCTGCTATCTGAAAACCAATACATGTATTAAAAAGAAGAGGGAGGGAGGGAGAAAGAGAGAACTGCAGGGTACATTGAATATAACAAGCATATTCCTGTGAATAAGAACCTCAGGTTTCCCAGACGGTTACTTTGATTTATGATCACTTATCATAATGTGCTTAGGGCTTGAGATAACTGGAACTCTTTTAGCTGTGGTTTGCACATTATATAAATTATTTGTTTATTATACAGATCATGTGGTGGGCACAAAAGATTTGACTATACCCTTCTTGCTAGTTTCCCACACAGAATGACTCTTTTAAAAGTTGTTTTACAGACAGGATTCTTTACATGAAAGGCAATTACAGTGTTTCGTACATCCCAGTGGCTCCTTTTTAAACCAACTCCTCCCTCCCTCCAAATGCTCCTGCACCTTTAACAGCTGAAGAAGAAACAAATATTTCACAATTATGTTTTTTTCTGGGAGTAGGGATTTCACAATGTTTGGTGTCCTGCTGAAGCTCCCCACAGAAAGAGATGAAAACTACCATTCACACTTGAAAAACAGCCCTGACAATTGCTGTAGCGATTATATTACTAGTGTATTGTTAAGAGTTTTACATGCTCAAATAGTAACTTTTAGAGATAGTAATAGTTTCACACAGCAAGAGTTATAGTACCAAATAAATGTACTTCCTTTTTAAAAAGTTAATGAATGGTGCGGTTTTATACCTGTCTATTCAGAATTAGGCTACATCAATGTGGTTGCCTCAGTATGACAAGGTACTTTGGCACTCAACCCTGAGTGCTCACTGGAAGGACAGATCCTGAAGCTGAGGCTCCAATACTTTGGCCATCTCATGAGAAGAGAAGACTCCCTGGAAAAGACCCTGATGTTGGGAAAGTGTGAAGGCAAGAGGAGAAGGGGACGACAGAGGACGAGATGGTTGGACAGTGTCATCGATGCGACCAACATGAATTTGACCAAACTCCAGGAGGCAGTGGAAGACAGGAGGGCCTGGCGTGCTCTGGTCCATGGGGTCACGAAGAGTCAGACACGACTTAACGACTAAACAACAACAAACTTTGGCAAGAAATTTTAAAGTCCCACAAAATACCTTGACTCTAGTCAAGAGAGAGAGAAATAGATGGGTTCCCACCTCCCTTGAAATCCATGGAATTTATGCATAATTTATCTAGCATTTTTTTCCCTTTGAGATCACACATAGAGACAGAAGGACTGGGAGAGAGTTAAGGAAGATGTGGAAGTAGAGTTTAAACATTCTAACATACAGTCAAATGTCCCCATTCACATCAGTCCTCTTCAACTGGCAACTCCAGCCTGTGCCATGGACAACATGCTCTTCTGAACCCTGCCATGGTATTTGCCATGCTATCAACATTCCTTACTTTTACAGCAGTTCAGATTTCCCAGTTTTCTGAAAATCTTTTCATATTCACAAAGCTGGCCTTACTATTAGGTAGGCTGAGTAAGTTTCCTCACATAGAAGATACTAATAGGCAACAACAAAGGGCTGGATGAGATAGTTGTGTGCTATGCAGCCTGCCCTGTTCCCTGTATTCTATGTTCAGATGTAGTATAGGACATTGTCCAACAACCTGCATTGGGAAAAAAAAGATGCAGCTGCCATTTGTGCACATGGAACGGGAGGTAGCACCGTTTTGCCTTCACACCAGGTAACAAAATATCTTGGACTGGACAAATAGCCTGAAAGAAATTGGGAACACATGATCCACCCTGCACTACCAAATACTTCCAGCCTACAGAGATTAAATTAAATTCTTGATTAGTCTCTCATCCTCTCATTTGAGTCTGCTCCCTTTGTTCTACTCAGATTCCTTGATTATATCTTCCTTGGGGAGTCCTTTCACTCCATTTGGAAGATTTGGAATTTAAAGCAGACTAGTTTCAGCAGACAGGTGAGATATGCAGAACTTACTGTATGTTGTTCCAATAACAGAAAGAACAGAAAATGAATGTAGTTTGGTCCTCCAGAATCACACCCAAAACCAGCCACAAGCATTTAGACACTATTTCAAGACTTATTGGTTTTTAGAAACCCCTTCTTTTTGAGGAGGCCTCTAATTCATAAGAAGTCTTGTGTCTACCATTTAGTCATTCAGTGTTGGACTGCAGACTACATATTAGTTTACATTTATTAGCACTGAGTAGGGATGTGCATGAACCGCCAAAATGGTGATTCATCTTGGTTCGTGGTTCATGGAAGTCCATGAACCACAAACCACAAATTTATTATTTTTTCCTAAACAAACCATGTATCAGGTTGTTGGTTTGTTTGGGATATTTAAAATTTTCATTTTAGACAGCCCAGTAGCAGTCTTTTAAAAAAGGCTGCTTCTCCACGCATATGGCCTCCCCCCACCACCTTCTCACTGTCCCTGTTGCCTCTCTACCTTTTCCTGCCACTGCCTCCTCCTCCACTGCTGCTGCAGCTGCCATCTTGAGAGGTGAGGACATGTGTGTCTTTCTAATTTTTTTAGTTAGCCAGCCAGGGGCCCTCTGCACACATGTCCCTGCCTCCTAGCTGAGAGGCAGGGACATGCGCATAGGCCACTGGCCTGTGTTGGGGTTTTCAAGATGGTGGCGGTAGTAGAGGATGAGGAGGCAGCGACAAGAAAAAGGGAGGCGATGGGGCAGTGGGAAGGGGGCAAGGGGCAGGCTGTTGGGGGGGGGGAGAGAAATGAACCAAGAGGTTCATAAATTGTCCCAAATTTGTTGGTTCAGGAAAGTTCAGGTTCTCCAGTTTGGATGAACCCAAACTGATCTGAATCAACAGATTAGCCATTTTTAACGAATTTCCTAATTGGTTTTTAACTTCATGCCCATCTCTAGCACTGGGTATGCATTTTAAAAAGCAAAATATAAAACAGCTATCCCTGCCCCCAGTACTGACTTATATAATCCCCTTACTGTGCATGTCAAATTTCAGGTGCATAGGTTTCATGATCCTGGAGCCACCAACACAAAGACATTTCTTTTATTATTAAAGATACAAGAATTGTAATTGCTACTGTAAGAGCACCAACCTTTTATTTGTATCTTTATGTACCCATTCATTGTTCACCTTGAAAAACTTCAGGTGCCTATAACAAGTAGTTTTTCCCCCCTATAGAAGGAGCCTGGAATGATGTATGTAATTCTCCGGCATGTCATTTCAGACTTATTTGAGGAGGTTGAGGAGGCAAGCATGGAAGTGGCTAGAACTCTGCCCTCTAACTACTATTACTTAAAATGCTGTGCTATAAAAAAAAGGGTTTTAATGTCATATTTCCAAGTGCTATTTTTTTAAAAAATGGGAAGAAAATGTTCATAGCACAGCGTCAGCCATGGCAACAGGTTCTTATATTATTCAGAAAGAAACCCATTTCTGTCTGGGTACTCCAGTGTTTTTAACAAATTGTTCTGAAAAATGAACGTTGTGATTAATGAAATATTTATATACAGATGAGCAGTTTAGAATAGCTAATGTTTGGGCAACCAGGCAGAAGATACGGATAGTTGTGGTGCAAAAACTGTAAATGACTTCCCACAATAATTATACAAGAGGATTACTCTACTTTTTCTAATGCATTCATTTTTATTGTTTTTTTAAAAATCACAAATAGATCTCCTTCATGAGAATGACAGGTTCAGAAATGTTGTAGGCCCTATCAGTCCAGCACAACACATTATAATGCCAGCTGAAAGATGCAGCGCTCAGTCTACTTGCTGGATGGTTGACCTTTATTAAGTGACATAACAATAAATAATAGTGTTCAAGTGAATGAAGCTGACTTCATAATGGTGCTGAGTGATATAAAATAAATGCCATCATTTTAGAATGCATCTGGCTCCTGAGTATATGAAGAAGAAAAGATACTGCCCCCATTTAGTAAAGAAAGATGCTAAACGCTATCCTTCCCATGGATGTCTGCACTGTCCAAAGGAAGAGCCAGAGCTCATTCCCAGCCTTTCTGCTTGCCCTGAAAAACATCCTGAGTACAAAATGCTCCTTTCAGCCTGGGTGCCTTTCTATGGGGCTTTTGGGGAGGAGAGTGTGAAGGGAAATGAATGCAGTCATTCAGTGCAGCTAATCCCCACTGTTTGCATGCATCTGGGTCTTCTGGAGCATACTGGTCACGCATCACCCATGGTAGATGCTTGGTCCAATATAATCTCTATTAGATACACAGGAAGTGATAAACACTGAGAGATGGAAGAAAATATGGGATGTAAGAAAAGTGAAATCCATGTCTATAAGAATTAAAGAAAAATTTTATAAGATTGTTTGGCAATGGTACCTAACTCCAGTGAAACTGAATCAAATTTAAAAAAAAATACTCTGTGTTGTGCTGGAGGGGATGCCAGAAAAACAGCACATATTTTCATATGTGGTGGGAATGCGACAGTGTGATGAAATTTTGGCAAATGGTATTTGGAGAAATAGGAGAAATAACCAAACAAAATGTAGATGTCCTAAAATAGCACTTCTATCAATATTTGATAAGGTGGAATATAATTGGGGAACTATAGAATTAATTTCTAATTTAGTCACAGCTGCTAGATTAATTATAGCCAAGTACTGGAAAATAAAACATAATTTTCAAACTGAATGGTATACAGAGGGACATGGTGGCGCTGCGGGTTAAACCACAGAAGCCTCTGTGCTGCAAGGTTGGAAGACCGGCAGTCGTAAGATCAAATCCACGTGACGGAGTGAGCTCCCATTGCTTGTCCCAGCTCCTGCTAACCTAGCAGTTCGAAAGCATTCAAATGCGAGTAGATAAATAGGTACCACCATGGTGGGAAGGTAATGGCGTTCTGTGTCTAGTCGCGCTGGCCATGTGACCATGGAAACTGTCTACGGACAAACGCTGGCTCTACGGCTTGGAGACAGGGATGAGCACCGCCCCCTAGAGTCGGACACGACTGGACTAAATGTCAAGGGGAACCTTTACCTTTACCTTATACAGAGGTATGGAATATAGCTATTAATGACAAATTAACATGCAATATTAAAGTAAAAAAAGGAGTGCTTAAAAGGCATACTTTTGCAGAAATTTGGGGAGATTTTATTGATTATGCATTAATAAAGGGGAACGGAAGAGCACCATCGCAAGAAACGTTACAGTTTTGGAAGGGGAAGGGGAATCCTTGAAATAAAGGAAAAGGTCTAGTTCTCCATTGGTCCCGGTGGGGGGGAGCACTTTGTTTCAATTTTGTTTGTGTATAATTATTGTATTTTATTTGTTGATTTGTTTGTTGTTCTATTTGTTCTTTTGTTTCTTACAATATGTTTTCATTTAATAAAATAAACATTCCAAAAGAGAATAAAAAAGAATTATATAGTGGATAGCCTGACCAAAGAAAAAAGAAAAAGATACATGGCAATGTTGGTTGGGGTTCTCCCATGCTGCCTGGAGTTTACAAAATTTTCAACACTTCTGTCTCTGTGCTTCTAATCAACATGGAGTCAAATTTCCCACCCCATTTTTAGGGAGTCATTTGTCCTGTACAGGAGGACATGAAACGATATTTTCTCAGGGGACATCTAGATTTCACCAAGCTTGTCATGATGGGGGGGGGGGGGTGTTTGGCTTTCCCTCTTTAAATAAGGTGGCCTGGAGTGGGCATGAGATGCACTGGAAGAGACCCATCAGAATATCTGTAAGAATGGTTCTCAGGACATGCAGCAGAGGTGACAATTTCTAGCACAGATTCACCACAGTCTGGGAAAGCATGTAATGCTGTTGTTTTTGTCAAAGAAAAAGAAAATTGTGAGGTGTGGGAAAGTTCAGCTTCTTGTTTGGGTCAGGTAAATGAGCCACTGCCACAATCTCTACATACTGAACAATGATATCATCTATCACAATAATTGGCTGCAATCCTGTTGCTTAATGTAGCAAATTACACTAGAGTAGGCCCATTAAATCAATGGGGATTTGGTGGGTCAACTCCTCCATAAGTTCCATGGATTCAAATGGGCCTGGTCTAACTGTGATTTACTATGCTAAAGTAAGTTGCAACTGAAGTAGGCCCATTTGAGAGCTATATCGTTTTGAACACTCCATACAAAAGGTCTTCTTTTCCAAGGGGCTTCAAAGAGCTTTCAATCTGATCCTAACAAGTGAAACTGAAGACATGCTAGTAATTCAAAAGGCTCAATATTTCTAAGTGTAAGAATGATGGGCACATCTTGTTCTGTTCACTCCAGTGTCCACATCAAAGCTATAACTTTGAAGCCAGTAACCACAGAAGACTGCATTTCCCATTCTCATCTGTCAACAAGAAATGAGTGCCTTCAAGAAGAAAAATTGCATGCTGTAATTCTCTGCTGCTCTATTGTCTTTACTCAAGAATTCAGACAGGTTGAATATGCTTCAGATGTTGGTCTAAGAAGACCCAAACCAGATGTGAATATTCAAGGACCATATGTTTTCTTACTATAGTGTGTGACTTTTTAGGGAATTTCCAGAAACAAGTGCAACTAGCTGGAATTTCAATTATTTTTAAATGTTCCTTTGTGGATATGAAGATCCTCAGCTTAGAATTATTTTGCTTTGATGAAGTGAGATGCAGTTATATATTCACTTATGAAAGTTTTTTTTCCTGGAAAGTATTTAGAACAGGTCATGTCCTTGTATGTGCTGCTTTGTCTCTTATTTTCTAGGCACTGGTACCATATCCATTTAGGTGGCTATACTTCAGTCTTTTAGCTCAGTGGTTCCTAACTTTGGGTCCCTAGATGTTCTTGCACTATAACTCCCAGAAATCGTGGCCAGCACAACTAGTGGTGAAGTGACCTGGAAATTTTAGTCCCAGAACATCTGGGGACCCAAAGTTAGGAACCACTGAGCTAAAAGACTGAAGTATAGCCACCTAAATGGATATGGTACCAGTGCCTAGAAAATAAGAGACAAAGCAGCACATACAAGGACATGACCTGTTCTAAATACTTTCCAGGAAAAAAAACTTTCATAAGTGAATATATAACTGCATCTCACTTCATCAAAGCAAAATAATTCTAAGCTGAGGATCTTCATATCCACAAAGGAACATTTAAAAATAATTGAAATTCCAGCTAGTTGCATCCCTAGATGTTCTTGCACTATAACTCCCAGAAATCGTGGCCAGCACAACTAGTGGTGAAGTGACCTGGAAATTTTAGTCCCAGAACATCTGGGGACCCAAGGTTTGGAGCCACTGTTCTAGCTTGGTGCTCACTTACATATTTATATTATAGCCTTCATTTTAAATTGCCAACAACATTGAAGGGAGCTTACAGATAAGAGAAGTTAGAGATGGGTGTTTTTGTTTGTTTGTTTTGTTTTCATTTCTGTGTCTGTTTTCATATAATAGGACAGCATATGGCAGGTCTAGTTCTCCCAGATTAATTAAAACCTCTCAGTAGAGATCTGCAGCTGTATGTGCATAGGCTCTCCTTGACACTAATTGTGCCAGATGCAAAAGGGTGGGGCAGGCAAACAGAGCCTCAATCCTTCCTTCATGTGCAGAATAAATGTGGAAGAAACATCTAAATAGATCATTGGTATTAGATGTTTTCTGGCAGTTCTTGTATTTGATTTGTCAAAATTATTTTGAAAGTTCTAAGGTGATAATCAAAACTCCTATTTATGGATGAAGCAGTACATCTTTTCAAAGAATTGTCCTAAAAATATGCATTACATTTGTGTTGGAATAAAGAAATCCCATTGTAAAAAGCTTACTTTCTATTTTTGCCTTTTTTTAAGTGGGTGCAGGATAAACTGCTTGTAGCTTCACCCACTAATTGAGCCTTTAAACTCTTTGACTTTTGTATTACCTCTTTTTAAAATGGAAGAGTGGAAATGGTGGTAAGTTGAGAGGTGAAGCAGAGACCGTACAGGTGTGGAGAATTTTTTGAAACTCCTGAGTTCCAGGGACTAAAGCTCAGAAACAGCAAGAAGGCATAAATGTGAAGGACCTGGGTGTCAAATTTGTGATGGACCAACTGGGAGGCATTACTGGGGTTACAACACAGTGTTGACCTTCTAGGAACTTGTGATAATTATGTTAGCAGAGTTCAGTACACTAATAAAGTAAGGTTATGGCTACCAATTAGAGTTACTTGCTCAGGAGTTCACAGTAGGCTAAAAGAAAAAACTTATCTTTACTGTTCCAAACTATCAAAGTAATACCTAGATTTGCATACAGGATATCCTAGAATTGGCTTTTATACGTGCTGAAGGCCAAATGGAACATCCTTATGGCTGTCCATCATGACAAAGAACCCACTTTTTCATTAACAGAAGATTTAAGGGAAAAGTGTGTGTGTGTGTGTGTGTATGCTTGTGACAAATAAATCAAGAATTTGATTATTTGCACAAAATACAAATGTTTTACATCCCAACCTTTTTTGAGTTGCAAACCCTTTTATAATAGCCAAGTAACCTGTGACCCCCTACTGCATTTGTATAAAAATATATTTTAATGGGGTAAACACAATAAAAATAGATTTTTTAGAATATAATTCTAATCTAATATATTAATATTAATATAGTAATACATAATTATGGGGGAGCTCTAAATCTGCCTTTACCAGATAACATTTGAGAAGAAAAAAAGCCAATACATTTCGAATTTAATTTATTTTTCTGAAGGTGGAAATGACCTCCCCCACACAAAAAAGCCCCCTCAGTGAAGAGTCCCTCCCCTCAAGCTCAAAGAAACACCTCCCCCATGGTCCCTGCCCCATGTCCCCCCCACTGGTCCTCCTCCTTCACTTTTTTGCTCCTCTTGCCTTCCTCCTCCATGCCCCAGCTGGCACACAGAGGCATCTGCCCATCCAAGACCCCTCTACCTCCACTGTACTGCCATTGCTGCACCCGAAAGAGTGTGAGACTTAGACAGAGTGAAAGGTGCACTTCCACTACTTCCACTGCCACAGGAACAACTTTTCAATCCTGCCTCCATCTTGGGCATCGGCATTCCCAGCATGCACCACACACTCACCACATTCAAGCCTCTTTGAGCCAGGCTAGTGCTTGGGTCCAAAGGACTGATGCCAGTCCTCCAAAGATGTATATGGAGGAGCAAAGAGAAGCAAATAGGAGCAGCTATTTTGGAGGGGGTAGGCATGATGTCTATGCATAAAAGGAAAAGCCACCCCAAGGGATACAGAAATAACTAAGAACTCTAGGTTGCCTTTTTGGTCAAAAGGATTAAATAAAACAGCACTGTGTGTATATCAGCCCGGAATAAAGAGGCAGACACAGGTTGTTGGGTTAAAACTTGGGCCACAACTTTATTAACTATTTAAAATAAATCCCCAATCTACAAGGGGGCCTAATGTAGTGCGATATTATATCCAAATCCGGTGTAGCATTTACATCCAGATCATTCAAGAGCAAGACGAGTTCCTATTTCTGAATCGTGCTGTCATCTGTACAGCACATATTCAGGTGCCTGGTGATAGGGTTACCCCCCAACGCCCCAGCCCACTGAGCCTCATGACCCTAGGTGAACTGCTGCCCGGGAGGTCCCCCTCTCGTCAGCAGCCCTATTGGCACCACCTGACCAGGAGATGGAATATTTTTGCACCTTGTGTCTTCCATGAACTCACCCCGACTCTTCCCTTCACACTACCTGCCATGGCATGGGGCTATTTATATGCCCCAAGCCCGCCAACACAGCCGAAAATTTCAGCCCAAAGGCCCCCTTGTAGGTCCCTCATAAAAAGGACCAACCTGTATTGGACAAGTGAACCCCATCACTTATGTACCATTCCAGCTGGTGAATTCAATGACAAGATGCTTAATTACCGACCCCAACCCAGCCTTCATGGCTCTGGTTACTTCACGATTCACACCGCACCATGCACGGTCAATGCATCTAGGATCGCAATCAGCCTTTCAAACCATTCTCGGAATTATGCCTGACCATATCAGCTTCGAGCTAGAAATTTCGCCTACATGGTCTGTCAATCCTCAATCACCTGTAATATCAATTACTTGCCTGTTCTCTGCACTAAGTCATGTCCTCCCTGGTGAACACCAATAAATCAGGGAGAGCCTCATTCATACTCTGGGATACCAGGTCCTTCAGCTGGTCCCAGAGCATGCCCCTTCACCCCTTCCATTCCACCGTGGCCCGAGCACCAAGGCCTAAATTGTGGCCCCGACCTGTTTGCAAAGCGTACTTCACAGCCCAATGTATCTAATTGTGGCCACACAAAACAACTCGCAACCGGGTGGCAACTGTCTGGAATCCTGAAAGAGAAAACCAGCACTAGCATCTATTGAGGTAGAGAACTTATATAAGTTTTGAACCTGTGGGAAGACCACCTTCCTCCTTTCTTTATCTGGTCTTCCCCTTTGTATCAAAAGCTGCTGCTGTGGATGCTGCACCTATTCTCAATGAGTGGGTGCCAAATTTCCATCCCACAACTCCTGCCTTGCACAGCTCCCAGGAAGTGACAGTCCAAAACTGGCACCTTATAAAGTGAGAGCCACCCTATGGTGAAATAGATCCCTTGTGGAAGTCCCCCTTATCTCAATATAAGCAGATAAAGCCCTAACCGGGCAAAGTTCCTCACTGAACAACATCCTAAGCTTACCACCTGACCTTTTCCTAATTGATTCCTATTAGATCGGCGGAGATGGAGCATGACTCTGGAGACAAATAAGTCGTCCATCTGCAACGCTGTTTTGAATTATCTACTTTTGACTCCCTTACAAGCTTGCTAATTCTAAACTCCCCAAAAATTGCACAAAGCATCGCTGCTTTAAATAATTTGACCTCAAGTTGTTCCATGCAAATCTCCTCCCAAAACTGACCCAACTGAAACAAAAATTTTGGGGACATAGGGGTGGTGTTATAGGCCATGGTATACCCAAGCCTTTCCACAGCAATGCAAAAAATTCTTTGCAAGCAGCTTCATAGCTGCACCGAGTACTAGGATCAACTGCTAAGCTGCTTGCCCTGTCAGCTTCATTCCTCCAATGCTCCATGTCTCTTGCAGCAATATCTCTGGTTGAGCCTGAGCTTCTGAGATTTTATGAGGATATTGTTCCACATAGACCACAGCCGTGCTGTCACACCAAATAATGATGGCAGATGTCAGCCCCAATCCATAGAGCTCCCAATATTGGAAAAAACTCCAAGGATGTAAGATCCTGGGTGACTTCAGAGTCACTCCAATCCATCGGCCATAGGCCGGCACTCCATCGCTTGATGTGAGGGTATTTACCTTGTGGCCACCTCCTTGTTGTCACGCCAAAACATGATGGCCAAATTGGCCCAAATGTCAGCCCAAAGCCATATGGCTTCCAATCCTGGAAAAAGCTCCAAGGATGAAGATCCTTGGTGACTTCGGAGTCACTCCAATCCATCGGCCATAGGCCGGCACTCCATCACTTGATGTAAGGGGATTTTCCACCTGTCCACCTCGTTGTTGTCACTCCAAAACATGATGGCAGAATTGGCCCAAATATCAGCTCAAAGCCATAGGGCTCACAATATTGGATAACAAATTCGAGAATGGAGATCACAGGTGACCTTGAAGTCATGCCATTCCATCGGCCAAAGCCGGCACTCCATCGGTCCCTAAATCCTGTATCCAGTTGATCCAGCAGCATCAGAGTGGACCAGAACTCTGCCCTAAACATACCTCATCTCTTCAGAATGAGTTCAATTAAAACTATCAAAGAATTGTAACCAGATGAGCAGGTCCTCTTTATTCCCACTGAAGTCACTGCTGTGGTGCAGGTTTGTGAACCCACTCATGGTTTGCACAACCTTCCATGAAAAACCCCATCTAGAGCAAACACTTTGCCCCAAAGATGAGGTAACCTACTACTTCTCACAGTTCCCTCAACGTAACTCCGGCTCGTTGTAACAGGTCCAAAATTTGAATCCTGAGATCCACAACTTTTCTTGGCAATCTGCTTGATTGCTGGATGGTGACTAAAGCAATCCCTAAGACCTACTGTTTTTTCTTTGCTAAAGGAACCTGAGTTCCCTTGTCCTGCCTGAAGAGTCTGCATAAATGCCCCGCTCTGCACTTCAGCGGCCATTCCAACTTCAGATTAAGTACAACAGACCCTGCACATCTCCTGGGAAATTGGACTGGGGCCCTTTGAAGCAGCAGACAGATGGCTACCGCTTGGGACTTGGCACTGCCATCCATGTTGCCACCTGGTCCGGGCAACCCCTAAGACATGTGGCTGAACCTGAAATGCTCCCATATCGAGCATTGGTGATGGAACCTACACTGTTTGGACTGCAAGACCCCTTAGCATTAATTCCCAGCAACAGGCAGGGTTGAACCAACTGGCCCACCAGAGCTCAGGGAAAAGACCCAAGGCTCTTACGTCCAGGGACTGTGCAGCTTGCCCAAGGCCACACAGGTGGCCTTACATTCAGCATGCACAGCAGGGCATCAAACTCCCAGCCTCTAGCTCCGCAGCAACACCCGGCCACTGACCTATCCAGCCAGCTGGCGTTTGACTAGGAAGGGACCATTGCGGGTAAGGTGTTGTGCAAGGTTTCAAATCCAGCACAGGCACTCCCACTGTGGGTGAACCTCTCCCTACATTGCCATGCAGTAACAGGCAGTCAACTGAGGCTAACTTTCCCCCAAGGCCACCTCCCTTCTATATGTGTGTGAGAATGTGGTTGCTGCCTCACTTGAAACTGGCAGTGCTGGTACTGCAGCATTGGTGGAAGATACCTCTACTCTTGTCGGGCATGGACGGGTCTGCTCCTCTTCACCCTGATCCTCAATTTGGTTGCTTGCTACTGCCATAGACTTGGGTCTCAGGGCAACTTCAGCGTCAATACCCGTGGACTGATGGCCTGCTGTTACCGCCGAAGATGCCGCTGCTGAAGCAGAACACTCCTTCACTAAAAGAGCAATTTGTGACAACATTACATCACCCAATTACCTCAATTCAGCCATCCTGCATGCCTTAGACTCCCTACTTGACCTCGGGGGAGTGGCCAAATTAGCTACTTGCTCAGCCATGGCTCTCCTCCTGCCAAGCTCATTTAGCTTCGCCAGAATGGTGCTATGATCAGGCCACTCCTCATCCTCAGATGAAGAAATTGCTGGAGGAGGCCTGGCAGGGGTCTTACATTTTACTGCTTGCCCCTCTTCGAACCGTCACCCTTTTTTTTGTTTTTGTTTCCATATTGACTAAGTTTTTTATTTTATTTTATTTTATTTTTGACAGTATGCACCCCTCTCCTAATTAATTATGCAGCTATAGGTTTTTGTTATTTATTTATTTATTTACTTATTATATAGCAGCGGGTGCAGCAACCGATCCAATTCCTACTATTATAATTTCTTTCTTTCTTTCTTTCTTTCTTTCTTTCTTTCTTTCTTTCTTTCTTTCTTTCTTTCTTTCTTTCTTTCTTTTTAATGGCAATAACTCCCAGGCAGAACCCAGCAGGGTCCTTAGAAATCTCAATAATGCACTATATTCTTTCCCTTTTATTTTTCTCATTATTATTATTATTATTATTATTATTATTATTATTATTATTATTATTATTATTATTATTATTATTATTATTATTATTATTATTATTATTATTATTGAATTAATGATACCATTCATTTATCAATTAATGTAATGGTCTCTCTCCTTCCAAACTTTTCCCTTTATTTATTTATTTATTTATTTATTTATTTATTTATTTATTTATTTATTTATTTATTTATTTATTTATCCCCAACTCTAATGCAAAGAATTGAAATCCACCATTATTGAATAATTCCCTTGATGTCCCCTCTGGCTTCCCTTCCGGATTTAACTAATTATTAAATATTTCCTTTTCCTTTTTTTTAAAAAACACAAAATCGCCAGAGGGTAAACCTTAACTAGAGTAATACAATAAAATTTAAAAGTAAACAACCCGGGGCCGCGCCAATGCATGACCTGAGAATCCAAGGCTTTGCGCTCAGCTGCACGCGGGGAAAGCGAAACCGCTTCCTCCGGAGCAGCGCGGCTTCCCCCTTGCTTGGCCGAGGCAAAAGAGGCCAGGCAAAGAGGGACTCTGATTCTTAAAAGCTCCATCCCTCCGCCCTCCTTGATGCCGTTCTCCGGACAGGAGGGCAAAGGACTCCCGCCACGGCAGCTTCGCGCCTGGCGGAGCGACCATATTTAAAATAATAAATATAAAAATAATTGCAACAAAGACTAACCACAGCAACCCTCCAGAAAACACTTTGTGACCCCCTTGGAGGTCATGACCCCCAGGTTGGAAAACTGTGTTTAGCACAAAAGGTCTTCTGTGATTTTTTTTTTCAAATGAAGTTCTGAAATTTTAAAAATGCACAGAAACCCTTGTAAGTTCATCTGGTGGAGAGAGCTTTTGCAGTTTTCATCCTCAGTTGCAAGACTGAGACAAGTCATGATTGACATTCTTACTCTGAGGAGAAAAAAAATGAACAAAAGATAAAGAATGTTTCAGGTAAAAACAAAGCACTACAGGTGGTCTCTAAAATGGATGCAATCTTGTTTTCTTTTCATAAGGGCTGGATTTTATTAGCATGGAAGTTAGTTTAATGTGGCTTTGAAAGCTAAAGACTGACAAGGGAGGAAAGGATATTTGTTTCTAAGAACTGCATGATATTTCAAGCAACATTTTTCTTAATTGTCTTGCTGATGATAGTATTGGGTCAGCACATTGAGGTATGTAATTGAGTTTGCAATTCCATTCTTCTGGTTAAGCTTCCAAACATTTCTCCTTGAGAATTTAAGAGTTTTCATCTATCTCTTCACATTATAAAACCCAGTTTGCTGCTGGAACCCATTATTAAACCCATATTCTGTATGTTACCCATGTTCAGGGGCATATTGTGTTTTATGAGGAAGTTATGGTTGTCAAAGGTACCCTAGAATTTGACTGCATCATGAATAGCATTTACTGAAGGATGAAGTGTGAATGGCTAAGAGTCCCACCTTCAAGACCTCTATAGCTTCATTTGGGAGCCCTAAAGGGGCACAAAATGCTGACAAGTTTGCTGAAGTGTTCCAGAATATGCATCTGTCAGTATATATTGGCCTAAATTCAGTTGTGAGCCCCAACTACAGCAGAGCCATTAAATCAGTATTTCCAAGTTCCCATTGATTCAATAGGTCTGGTCTAGTTGCAGGGCTCATAATTGAATTCAGCTTATATAGCTGTAGAAAAAACAGCAATGTACCACAGCAAATAACACGCCCCTTAATATGATTTGAAAAGCTTGTGGCTAAACTGGAAGAAACAAGAAGCACTCCAATCCATTCAACCATGCGTGAGTAAATGGCACTTTACCTTAGATGTTGCAGTTCACTGCACCTTCTTTCATCTTCTTTAAGAGATGTAATTTTCCTGGAATTTGGATGGCAGACTTCAAACAAAGGATTATTGAAGTTTTCCTCTTTGACTAATCTTTGCATTATCCACAAATTGCCCACATGAAATCATGAAGGGCGTTTGTCATTTTTACAGTTTATAGAGTTGTTGAAACCAAGCCACTCTGAGGCTCTAAAAATCCTATATGAAATACTGGCAGGGATCCTCTGTATACTTTCTGCAAGGCATTATTGGTGAGGGCTGCTCACAATTTATTCATACTGATATGCTTAAATTTTAAAGTTTGGTTCCCATGCCAGGCCTTGTTTCTAAACCATAGAGAATCATGGCATAGCAGCAGCAGTCATATCCTGTAATTTCATTTTGACAAATGACTTCTCTGTATCCCAGGGAACAAAAATGGTTTCTAGAGGAATGCTGTCATTCCCTACATATTTCAGATCTTCACTGCTCATTTGCACTATATGCCTGATAACTTTTTTAACTTACCTGAAGGGTACTTTTGTTGAGTAGAGCTACTCCAAGGCAAAATCAATCTTGATAAGGGTAGTAAGAATTGTGGCACTTCTGTTAGTATTACCAGTTATATAGCATGAAATATATGCTATCATTAAGGGCTATCTACAGCTAGCTTGAATGAGTCACTTGTGTTAGATGCTTTCTTTATCAGTCTCAGATTAATTTCCTCTCTCTCTTCTGTATGTGTCATATGGCAAAACAAGAGGAATGCCACTCTGCCAGCACTCAGATAATTTCTTGAACAGCAGGTTTCAACATTGTTATGCACCACTCTTTCTCAATGATATCACAAACTGAGAACTGATGGTCAAAGATGGGAAATGATGGCAAAAGATAATCAAACTAAGCCTAGACCTAGACTGCAAAAAAACACACATTTTCAAACACCCACCCAGGCCAAATATAACGCTGATTTTAGACCGTGTTGCAAAGATGTGCTCAATGCCATAAGCGGCAGCAGCAGAAGCATGACTCATGCAATACTTTCGCTGTTTTCAGATATGGAGACCAGATAGTAAAATGAATAATTCATGGTACTCGTGATGCTGCTACCATGGGCAGTAAATCTGTTTCTCTGGCCACTGTCATATTCCCTCTGTTGGTAATATTACTGTTGCTTTCTTGTAGATACCTGCTCTTTGTGCAGAGGCCTTCAAGAATGTATATGAATCCTGTTCCGTATTTCTGTACATATCATCTGTCTGTAAGTGGGGCTTTCTGACTGATTCTCTGTAACAACTTAGGATGTAGGCATCTCATCTTTTTACTTCTTCTACAGATATAAAATTATAATTTATGTGTTTTTTGATTTATGAGGTAAATTCTTTCAGAGGGTGTTTAGGAGATTAACTTAATGTGAAACAGACAAATTGCTCTGTACTGTAAATCATTGTTTACACATCTGCACTTATAAAATTCCACAATATTCTGTATATGCAGTAGCTAGCACCTCCTCCAAAACATATAGAGTGATTTCATGTGACGTTTTCCCTAAAGAGGACTGTATGATTTCATATCAAATACTGCATCACAATTCTAGACCAACATTAACAATATGTCTTCCTGCACACTGAATGACTTTGGCTTAAAGATTGTTTATAATGCTCTGAGGTAAGTGGCGTAAGTCACAATGATGCTGGCTCTTTAACATCGCATCACATATTGTCACTTTCCTGGGTGATCTCAGTAATTCATTCATATTGTCTGCAGTAGAAAACCACATTTAATTTATAAGCAACTCTTACCAAAAAGTATTCATGTTTGTGGTTTCTTTAAATCAGTGGTTTAAAGCTGTATAATTAATTCAGTATACAATGGAAATATGACAGATGGTTACCAGACAGGAACCACTGGCCTAGTGGAGATAAATCAAACCTCAGCTAGACTAAACAGATGTTTCTGCAAACTCTGTTTGTCTTCACATAACCTACACTACAGTGCATGCATACTTTTTACAAGGACTGGAGTATCAACAATGCCTTCATTTTTTTTTCTTTAGCCATCACAGGCATTATTCATATTACATATCTGTTTATTTATATTCCACTTTCCCCCAAAATTCATACTCAGAACAACACACAGCAAGAATAGAAAACAGATATAAAGAGATCTAAGAGGAAAAGGTTATAATATTTAAATAAAATTTAAACAAATTGTAATATGAAGCATAACTGAATGAAAACAATTTAGAAATACAACAATTATAAGTACAGCATTGAACAGTTAAAATCCCCTCCTTCGGCAGCCAATCACATGTCCACAACCCATCTGCATGAAAAGGTCTTTGCAAGTGGTTAAAAGGATAGAGGAAGTGGTGGGCAAGAGCCAGAGCCTAGCCTCTCTTAAAAGAGAATTCAACAGGCCAGAAGCAGCCACCAAAAATGTCCTGTTGTGTGTCCCCAACAAAGATTTCTCCAGAGATGGTTGGGCTGAGAGATGTCCTCTCTTACAGATCTCAAAGCTTAGGCAGACTTGTAGGGGAAAATACAATGGATCCTTCAGGAAAAAAAGTTGCCCTCCCCCTGCTCTTTGTTGCCGTATTAACTGATTATCTGGGTTTTACCCCATTCTTGGTCCCATTTATCTGGATTCATAGAATGCCCATTTCCACAAGCAGCTGGCTTAGAAAAAGTGCCAGTACTTACTGAACCTTGTCTGCCTTGCCTCTGTGACATCACAAACCCCCCCTGTGACCTCAACAGTGCACAGCAATGTGACTGGCCCCTATTTTGCTCCTGTAGTCTCAGGGAAAGATGGTGCTGATATGGCAGCACCAGTGGGGCAGGGTGCAGGCATTCTGTTGACCTAGTAGAATTCCCTTTTCACAGAATATGGCTGACATGATAGCTTATGAACTATACAGTTAGCAGCACCACGTTTTGAGGGCTTAAAAAAAAGGTGCTAGGAGGCAAAAGAAAAAAAAACTGTTTGAAAACTATCTGGATAAGATCTCTTCAAATTCTGGGTAACTGGGTTTTCTTAACTCTGCAGACACTGCTTTTGATTTTCCTAGTTCTCTCTCTGATAATGAATGGCAAAGAATGTTGCTAGACTGTCTGAATCTCATTGCTTCCCTCCTTTTCCCTCCTCAACTTAATTAGCAATGGGACTAGGACAAGAGCGTGTACTTCAAGTGAATCTGTGTGCCTTGGTTTTGTTGTTGGGAGGGTGGAACAGACTGAGAAAGAGAGGGTCACCATGACAGCTTAAAATCCCTTGGGCTATAGTGATCAAGCAGGAGTATGCAATGCTGGGTCTAAATTTGGATTCAAATATTACACAGCCATCTGTGGGGGGAAAAGAGTGAAGTCTTTGAGACATGATGAGATAGAGGTAGTCATGAAAACTAAAAGAAAAAGACAATTAAGTAACAAAGATGCTTCAATGATATCAGCTTGTGGGCTAATATAAAACAGGCTGAACATAATAGGATTTTTGTCCACAAGCAAAAAGCTTAAAGGATTCCAGTACATGATTGTGCACTTATATTTGTCTGCACAGTGCACTGTGACAATATATGTCACATTCTCCTTTCTTTGATAAATGGACAGCTACTGCAAGGAAGGATAAATACGTAGGGGAAATCAACACAGTAAGCCTGTAGCCTGAACTTTAAAGTTTTAAGAGCATTCCTCCGCAACAACAGGCCCCCTCCCAGCCACTGTTATCCCAAAATGTCACCTATTTATTTTATAAGATTGTTGCGAAATTTGCAGTGTTTAAAAGAATAATCTAGTAAGGCAAGACATGCCCCTGAGGTTAAGTGAAATTAAAAGGTTGTAGGGCAGTTGTCTGCCTGACATTGTTCTCATTATTGAAATGCTGAGTTGAGTCTCTAAAGGATATACAACCTATGACTCTGGTCCGGTCTGTTAACAATTAAACCACTTTAGCTCAGGCAGACCCACTTAACATGTCTGATCTCTCTTCTGTTGTGAGATCTTTTGAGGTTCAAATTGAATGGTTAACTACACAGTCTGCAGACTCCAATCCATTTCCCATTACCTCTTCATTTACCTGGACAAACAGAGGTAAGTTTCCACTTAGAAGCTGATCCATCCGCAAATCTCTTAAAAGATTAGAGACTTGTTCCTTGCTTTATCTGTTCTTTAAAATCAGATGGTTTTATGTGCAGTACTTAGACAGCTAACATTCCCTACAGGCTTAGCAAGAGGCTTATTTACACAAAAATCATAGCTTGCTGGAAAGCTACATCATTTCCTGCAGAAAAAAAAATAAAGACATCAGTCCCAGTATCACCCCATGAGCACGTTCATTTTTCTCATTAGGTTTATGACTGTGATGGGGCAGGTCTTTGTGTAGCATCACTATGCAGAAAGGGTGATAATTTCCTCTTTGACATTGCTGTGACCTTTATGTTCTGCTAACTTGAAGAGCTTCTTGGATGGATTCTTCTTGGGACTTAGTGGGAGGAAAGTGGGAGAAAACTCACTTATCCCTTCTCTCCTTTCTTGATTGCCACTACCTGGGTTTTGCAGTGCCATTAACAGCAACTCTCAGTTCTATGCCTGGAACCCATACTCCTCCTTACACCTCAGGATGCCACTCAGATCAGCATTGTAGGATGATGAAGCATTAGCCAGTGGGGTCAATGCCCCAGGCCTTGAAGAAGTGTTGTGCAGTTTCCTGAGATTGCAGACAGCTAAGGACTAATCAGGTTCACCCCTCCATAGATGTACCAGACTTACAGTGGTTTTGTTTTGTTTTTTGTGGAAAGTGGAAAGATAATCCTAGTGGAGATAACAAATAATGGTTTGAGACCACATTACCTGTTGGAACATCCATCCCCAATTTCATCTGTCCAACCCACCAGATCCTCTTAGGCCAGGCTCCTCCATGTAGCCACTCCCAAGAGATGCCCAAAGTCATCTACTAGAGGTAGGGCCTTCTTGGTGAGAAAATGGATATTTCACTAGGGACATTAATTGGGCACTGGATTATAACAGGAAAGTGAAAAAAAAGGGAAGATGGTGATGAAGAAATAAAAGGAGTGGTCATTCTTCCTTTTTACGGACAAGTTTCAGCAAAAATAGGAAGATTGGCTCAGAAGCTTCATTTCAAACCTGTTTTCCGTTCTATTAACAAAATTAAACAAACAGTTTGTCCAGTTAAAGTCCCAAGCATTTATCAAGTATCATACTGCTGTAATCAAGCTTATATTGGCCAGACTGGAAGATCTGTTACAGAGAGAATATCAGAACATTCACGATATATTAAATTACAACACCTTGAAAAATCTGGACTGACTAAGCATTGTATTAAATATGGTCATCAGCCCCAATGGAATGGGGTACAAGTACTGGCCAGAAACGAGTCAATTTTGGGATAGAATTATTATTGAGGCTCTCTTAATAAAACGTGACCCACATTCCATCAACAGAGATAGTGGCATTACTTCTAGTGCTTGCTGGAAGCCTTTGCTTTGTAAACTGGATAAACTTGGGAGATTGTCCTTATATGCAGATGAATGGGCTGAGGCTGAACCCGGACAAGACGGAGGTCCTGAGGGTGGGTGGTCCCTCCGTTAGCGGTTTGGGTGGCTCCCTTTCTTTTGGGGGGACGACTCTCACCGAAAAGAGTGAGGTTCGCAGCTTGGGGATACATCTGGACCCGGCGCTTACCATGGAAACCCAAAAAGCAACCAAACCCCCCAAGACCCATCGGAAATGGGGGGAGGAAAACAAAAAAACAAACAAACCCCACAAGACCCATCGGAAATGGGGAAAAACACTCCAAAAAGCAACAAAAAACCCCAAGACCCATCAGAAATGGGGGGAAAAAACCCAAAAAACAAACAAACCCCCCAAGACCCATCACAGCACAGAAACATAACCCCCCCCAGCTCAAAACCACACTGCAAAAACACCCAGAACAGTTTTTTAAAAGCAGGAAACAGCACCTTACCTTACCAGGCAGCCTGAAGCCTCCCTGCAAACACACACACACGCTCACTCAGAAGCAGAAGTGAGGCAGTCCCAAGCCTCCTCTGACGCACACTCTCTAACTGCTGGGGCGAAAGAGCTACAAAGAAGCAGCCTCGTCACCACCTACAGTTAGAAATTTGAATTTCCCGCCTTTTTTCTCTGCCTTTTTCTGTTCGTAAGTGGAAGCTCCGGTTGCAAGTAGAAGCAAAATTTTGCGGCCGGAGCTGGTCTTAACTCGAAATGGTCGTAAGTAGGGACGTTCGTAAGTCAAGGCACCACTGTATCCCCACGCAGCTGGACTCCACTCACGTGTCTGGCGGCGGTGGCAGACTCGGTTATCCTTCCAATCACTCCCGGAGCTTCTCTCTCTTCCTGCTCAGCTAGCAACTCAGCAGCCATGCAGGGAGACTCATCCTCCCTCTCACCGCCTGGAGTGGCCAGGAGAGCAGGAAGAGAGTGGAGCTCCAGGAGCGATTAGAAGGATGAGTGAGGATGCCGCCAGATGTGTGAGTGGATGGACCGGCCGTAGGGGCCGGACTCTCGTAAAGTCCAGCTGCGCGGGGGTATTCATATTCGTGTACAAATACAAATACCCCCATTTCTAATTCCAATATATTAGCCATATTTTCAAGTGTCAGGTCAGAGAGTCTGATGCCTGAACTATTCCCTAAGAGCCCTACAAAACTTTATAGACCTCTCGGGAAAAATCAGACACCTGTGTTTGTCACAGCTGAGTTTTACCCAGTTAAGGGTTAGTTCTAGATTGAACCAGGGGAAAATGTGCATGCTGCATAATTTCATATGGATGTCCTTTAAGTTCTTTGCCTCATGCAAGACAGACAAACTCAATGTCCAAAAAAATCTCTACATTTTCTTCTTTTTATTGAGCAAGCATATGCAAGCAGATACATGTGTACAATATTGTGGGAGCGTTCTCCTCAAGGTTGCTAAAGCTGCTATCTGTTTTTCAGTGCAGAGCAAACTCTCCTGGCACAGTGACAGCTGCTTCTGATGAGGGAGGGGCGACTGCTCATTCTGCCTTTTTCCCTTAGAGTCAGAGTATAACTTCAAAGGCTTTCTCCAGCCAATCCTAAATGGCCATTAGGTAACTGGTGCCCTATCTTAATTCTGTCAACAATCTGTAAGCTTGTTAAGGTTAATAAAAGGGAGTTCTTGGGGCATCGCCCTGGGGCTCCGCTGGCTGACATCTTCGTGTCGACTCCTCATTAACTTCTCTCTAAAGTTAATTGCTTTCTTTGTTCGGTGATCACCTAAACCATTAGCCTTTTCGTTTTGTGATCACTACATTTGGCGCCCAACGTGGGACACTTAAACCATCAAACCATCAAACCATCAATCAAACCAAGCAGAGGCTTCAAACAGACCCTTGAAAGGGAAAAATCAACATTGTCTGAAGCAATTAACTGCTCGCCATGCCCGGCCAGGGTTTCAGACGTGTCCTTCCATCCTTCTCTAGGATCTCAGTGAGCATTCAGTTAAAACAGATAACAGCTTTAGCAACCTTGAGGAGAGCGCTCCCACACAATATTGTTCTCTATCTATCAACTATTAAAAAATGTAGCTACAAAATGTAATACAAAATTATAGAAATATGAGAGCATAATTAGCTGAACTGAAAATATAAGTAGTCTAACCAAACTTAATATGATGCTTCAGGGTGTAGTAAGACTTCAGCTAAAGTGTTACAAATATATAGGACTGTCATATCAGTACTCACAGTTTCACTTATCCACTGCCTGAAAATATTAAATAACACCCCCTCCCAGAAGTGTGTTTCCAAGATATATTACCAGAACTGGCCATTAGAGGAGACCAGAGACTATGCTATATATAGGATCTGCTATCTGTGACTTCTGGAATCTGGGGGTGGGGTGGGCTTGGAGCCAAACCTTGTGGATATCATGGTCCTACTGTACTTAGCAATAAAAAAATACTACAAAAGTATATTAACTAAGTTAGAAAAATCCTCAATTAAGTCACATCTATGTAAGTATCTTAACAAACTATGTAATTAATAGACTAGAGCATAAGCAATTACAAAATCATATCAGCATATAATAAAAGTCTTCTCTCCCCCAGCAGAGTTTTCTTCCCTCTATCAGTGCTCTTCTGTCATCCTTTGCTCCTTGCAGTGGCTATCTTTTCTGGTCTATCTTTTCCCTACCCTTACCTGTCAGCATTCTCCTTTGTTTGACTTGTAACTCTAAAGTTTTGATTAACCAAGGAAAATTTTGTGATAGATATTTCTATTGCTTTTACAATTCCTGTTAATACAGTTCTGGTAAATCAGAATCTGGCAAACTGCCACCATGATGTATGTGACGAAATGCCTAAAGGTGACGTCATTCCTGCCTGTCAGTCACAGGAGCTCTAGAGGGAGGAGCCAAGGATAGAGCAGGAGGGGCGGAACCAAGGGGACAGTTAGACAGTTGGAGGGTTGGAGCTTAGTGAGGGGAAGAGTTAGAGTAATCTGAATGGAGAGTTAGGAAAGTGAATTAAGAGCAAGGTTATTAGATTGAACAAGCAGGAATGAGAACACCTAGAATAAGATAGATATGGAGTGATTGAAATTATATAATAAGCCTGAATATATGTCCCATCCTATCCAAACCTAATCAACCCCCTGATACAGTGATTACGTGATTTACTTTGTGATTTGATGAATAATAAAAGATTATCTGTTATTCCAACCAACTGATTCTGAAGTTCAATAAGCCTTGCATATGGCAGCACATGTGTCTAACACACATAGGTGGTATTAAGTAAATAATACCTGGTGGCAGTGAGAAAAATCAAGAGGGAGAGAACCTTTGTGAGGGCCACAACCAACAGAGCCACAAGGGCGATCTCCACAAGTGGTGGCATCAGCGGTGGGATACGAAGTGAATCCCCACAAGAGGTGGGATTCGGAGTGAATTCCACAAGTGAAGGGATTCAAGTAGAAATCCAGTGAGCCAAAAGAAATCATAGTCCAGCAAGAAAAGCCATTGAATTTTCAGAGCTAAGGAGAACTATTAATCAGTCAGAGACATGTGTGAAGGAGTAGTGAACCCTCTGTTTAGGGAATAACTTAGGGACTCCAGGTCACACAAGGTAGAAAAGACTGAAATAGTAAAGCAAAGCTCTGAGGGAAAATTCAAGGGGGTTTCAAATTACCTCACGTGTGAAGTGAAGTCCAGGCTAGCTTGGGACCCAAGCTCTAAGTGAGCACTGAAGGGACAAGTGGAGGCCGAGGGGACAGAGAACTGAGGTGATTGAACAGTAAAGGCTGAGACCATTTCTAAAGGCGTATATTTCTGTTTATTCTCTGTGGCCAAGAGCAAAAAGAGACATTGTATCAGGCCAAGGGACTGGCTGAGTGCCAGAGGAGAAAACAGTGTAACCAAAAACTCCATAGCTGCCAGTGGAAGGCTAATAGAAACAGTATCACTCTCTCTAACTCAAGAAAGGAAAAAAGCCGTTTGAATTGGGGCTTGTCTTTAGGGATTACTAGAATAAGCTTAGTGATCCAAACAAATCACTAATAAAAATGCCTACCAAGAAAGGAAAGGTGGCAAAAGAAGCATCATCAAATCCACAAGATTTACCTTGCGGGGAGGGAATCTTAGAGCAGGAGGATGATGGAATTGTAATTCAGGAGGGTAATACCTCAAGGGAGGAAACTGCCTCAAGGGGCGAGGTTGCCTCAGAGGAGGAAACCGCCTCAAGGGAAGAAGTAGTTGTCTCAAGGGGAGAATCTACCTCACTAGAGTATCAAAAATGGAAATTTGAAAAGGAGCAAGCATTTAAATTAAAAGAGCTAGAATTTAAAAGGGAGGCGGATAAAGAAAAAGCTACAGCCCAAGAAAGGGAAAGAGAAAGAGAGACTGCCTTAAGGGCTGAGGCAGAAAAAGCTAGGGCGGAGACTGCAGCCCAAGAGATTGCCCTGAGGGAAAAAGAAATAAATATAAATTTTCAGTTGCAAATGAGGCGAATGGAGCTAGCAGAAGCCCAAGCTAATAATAATAATAACACCAACATAAATTCTGAGGGGGAACGCTTATCGAAAGCAGACCTTAAGAGGTTCCCTATGTATAGGAAGGGCGATAACCCAGAGTCCTTCATGATCCTGTTCGAACGCGCGTGCTGGGACTTCGGCGTGGAGGGGCCAGAATGCATGGTAGTGATGAGGTCTCAGATTAGCAGCAAAATGGCCGAAATCTGTGCCCAGATGCCAGTAGAGGTAGCTAGGGACTACCAAGAATACAAAAAGATGGTCTTCCTACGCTTTGGAATCAATGCAGAAAATCTAAGACGAAAATTTAGGGCATTGATCAAAAAGCCGGATGAATCCTACTCCCAACTGGGAGCAAATATGAATAGATATCTTGATAAATGGCTGGAGCAGGCAGAAGTTAAGACCCTAGAGGAAATGAAAAATATAATAGGGCTTGAACAATTCGTCTCAGTTCTACCTGGGGAACTGAGGTATCTGGTGACAGATAAAAAGCCGAGAAATATTAAGGAAGCCAGTGAAATGGCGGACCATATAACAAATATAAGAAATCCAAAATATTCTGAGGTAAAAGTTGGAGGAAAAACCTGGGAGGATAGAAAAAAGGAACCCAGAGAGTACCTCAGGAACCAACAGGCAGTTGGAAGCCATTTTAAGGGCAAAACCTCAGAGCAGAACCAGCAGAAATACAGGAATTGGGAAGGAAAGGGAGATAAATTCCCAAGTTTGGAATCAAAAACCCCTAGAACCTGTTATGGATGTGGAGGAAGAGACCACTTTATAGCACAATGCGCTAAAATCAGAAATAGTGAGCAACAAAAGGGGAATTTGCCTAAGAAAGTATACTGCATACAACAAAATGAGGCACCCACAGGGACAGCTGTTGGGGAGGGCTCCATAGCAACACCAGTTACTGCTAGAGCAGAGGGCCCAGAGCAGCAAGAATCACAACTCCCAGTGGCTAAAATTCTCCAGTGTTATTTGCTGGAAAATGACCAGGAACAGCTTGTTAGATGTTCTGGCGATAATATCTTTATAAACAAAATTAAATATTTGGCGCTAAAGGACTCATGCTCACAGGTGACAGTATGCCACCCAGAAATAATCCCACTAGAGTATATAATACCAGGTGAAAATCTGAAGGTTAAAGGGATAGGAGAAGAAACAATTTCACTACCAGTGGCAAGGATACCAGTGAAGTATCAAGAGTGGACAGGCTGGTGGAGGGTAGGAATTTCAAATCAACTTCCTACGCCTTGCTTAATTGGTCTAGACTTAACTGAACACGTTAAGAGGGTTTTAATAAATACCCGGTCCCAAAAAGAAATCAAAGAAACAACCTTAACCTCTGAGGAAAAAGGGGAGCTCCTCACTAACACCAATGAGAATGGAACATATAAGGTAGCTGAATTAATAGTCATGAGAAACCCACAAGAGAGTACCTTTAAAAGGGAACAAAAAGCAGATCCTACCCTGGAGTTATGCTTTAAAATGGTCAGCGAGAGGCCAGTAAGCCCTGAGAACCCTGAGAGGTACATGATAGAAAAAGACTTGTTGTACAGGGAAACATGGACAAATCCCAAAAGAGGGGGTGAGAGCCTGCATAGACAGCTAATAATCCCATCTAAATATAGAGGGAAAATATTGGAAAAGGGACACACAGACACCTTGTCAGCGCATTTAGGCATCACAAGAACCAAGCAAAGAATCTCCCAGAATTTCTATTGGCCAGAAATGGGGAAGCAAATAAAAGCCTTTTGTCAGAGCTGTGACATATGCCAGAGAGAAGGGAGCAGTAATGATAAAACAAAAGCTAAATTGTGCCCTTTAACTGTCATCTCCACCCCTTTCCAATGCATAGGCTTGGACTTAGTGGGACCTTACCCAAAGTCACCAGGAGGGGAAACAGGTTCATACTAACAATCATTGATTATGCCACCCGATATCCTGAAGCAGTCCCCTTAAGAAACATAGAAACACAGACAGTGGCAGATGCCTTACTGAATTACATGTGTCGAATCGGTTTTGCTTCAGAGATAGTTACAGACTTAGGAACGTCCTTCACTTCTAGGTTGATGAAGAGACTATAGCAACTGTGTGGCATAAAGCATGTAACGTCCTCCCCATACCACCCACAAACCAACGGACTGGTGGAGAGGTTTAATGGCACACTAATGCGAATGATTAGAGCATACACTGCAGGGAATCCCAATGATTGGGACCACAGATTACAACAATTACTGTACGCGTATAGGTCTGTACCCCAGGAAAGCACCGGGTTCAGCCCCTTTGAACTGCTGTTCGGGCGGAAGGTGCGGGGACCCCTAGATCTACTCCGCCAAGATTGGGAGGAACTAGAGGGGGAGCAAGACCCAGAAACAGTAATTACGTACATAGAAAACTTAATGAATACCCTGCAAAAATCTCTGGAGATAGCAGCAGAAAATTTGCAAGGCCAGCAGCAAAAACAAAAAGTATGGTATGACAGAAAGGCCCGAGAGAGAGCATTCAACCCTGGAGATGAGATTCTGATGCTAAGACCCATCAAAGGGAATAAGTTACAGCTAAACTGGGCGGGCCCTTACAGAATAACCTCCAAAATGAGTGAAACAAATTATATAATCCAGGAGGAGGGAGAAACTGGGCGAAGGGTGGTTCACGTAAATATGATAAAACCATACTACAGGAGGGAAAACGTTGTCTTATTCGCCATGAGGGAAGCAGACAACGAAAAACATGAATTACCTTATTGGGAAGGGAGAGGTGAACCCAAATATAACCCTGAAGAAGTCCAAATCAGTCCCTTACTGTCCCAAGAGAGACAGGAAGAAGCGAAAGCCCTGCTAGGGAGATACAAGCAGGTATTCTCCAACAAACCAGGGATAGCAAAGGGGGTAGTGCATAAAATTAACACCGGAGAAGCACTCCCACAAGCTGCAACACCATATCGAGTCACAGGTCCATATGTGGCCAAAGTTCGTCATGAACTAGACGAAATGCTAAAAGAGAAAATCATAGTCCCATCATCCAGCCCGTGGGCAGCCCCGATAGTATTAGTGGACAAACCGGATGGCAGCACCCGCTTTTGTGTAGATTATAGAAAACTAAATCACGTGACAAAATCAGATGCTTACCCAATGCCACGGTTAGATGATTTAATTGAAACGATAGGAGGATGTCAGTTCATAACAAGTTTAGATCTGACCAAAGGTTTCTGGCAAGTGGAGTTAGAGCCCAAAGACCAGGAGAAAACCGCATTTTGCAGCCCTTTCGGGCTATTTGAATTCAGAGTCTTGAGTTTCGGATTGCGAAATGCTCCCGCAACCTTCCAAAGACTCATGGACCAGACTTTACAAGGTCTCAGAGAATTCACAGTAGCCTATATTGACGACATAGGAATTTACAGCCAAACGTGGAAAGATCACCTATGCCACGTTGAACTAGTACTGCAAAGACTAAAAGAGACAGGACTAACAGTGAAGGCCAGCAAATGCCAGCTGGGTAGTTCTGAACTAAAATACTTAGGCCATATAGTAGGGGGAGGAAGAATCAAACCTCTGAAATCAAAAATTGAAGTGATTAGTAATTGGCCTAGACCTACTTCCAAGAAAAAAGTCAGATCCTTTTTAGGGCTAGTCGGTTATTACAGGCGCTTTATACCAAAATTTAGTGAAATAGCCGCCCCTATATCAGACTTGACCCACAAAAAGAAAGCAGAAAGTATCCAGTGGACGAGCGACTGCGAGGAAGCTTTTGGGAAGCTGAAGGAGGCGTTGATGACCGGTCCTGTGCTGAGAGCCCCTGATTTCCAGCGTGAGTTCACCGTGTCTACTGATGCGTCCAACATCGGGTTGGGAGCCGTGCTGAGCCAGAGGGACCACAACGGAGACCATCATCCAGTGGCGTACCTAAGCAAGAAGCTGCAGGCGGGTGAGAAACATCTGTCTACCATAGAGCGCGAATGCTTGGCGATCATATGGTCGCTACGGAAACTTAAACCCTACATATGGGGCAGACATTTTGTCCTTTGTACAGACCATTCCCCACTGCTGTGGCTGAGAACTATAAGGGCGAACAATAGCAAGCTATTGAGGTGGGCCCTACTGCTGCAAGACTTCGACTTTGAGGTACAGAGTGTCAAAGGGACTCAAAACGTAGTAGCTGACACACTCTCGAGAGTACCAGAAGACTGAGGAATGGAAAAAAAAGAACTTAAAATGTGATAAAAAGTGATAATATGTTTAGTTATGAAATGTACAAATAAAGATAAGCAATTACAACTGTGATTAAAACTTTCTGCGAAATGAACTAATGGTAAGCAATGATAATACAAATGTTGAATGAGTTACACAGCACTATTTAAGTAAGTATAAATGTGATTTTAAAATGTAAAGTATTATTAATACATGTTGAAAATAACAAAACTGTTTTACGTTGTTCATGGAGCAAACTACTTTAGGTTTTGCTCCCTGAAACAAACTTTTAAGGGGGAAGGTGTGTGATGAAATGCCTAAAGGTGACGTCATTCCTGCCTGTCAGTCACAGGAGCTCTAGAGGGAGGAGCCAAGGATAGAGCAGGAGGGGCGGAACCAAGGGGACAGTTAGACAGTTGGAGGGTTGGAGCTTAGTGAGGGGAAGAGTTAGAGTAATCTGAATGGAGAGTTAGGAAAGTGAATTAAGAGCAAGGTTATTAGATTGAACAAGCAGGAATGAGAACACCTAGAATAAGATAGATATGGAGTGATTGAAATTATATAATAAGCCTGAATATATGTCCCATCCTATCCAAACCTAATCAACCCCCTGATACAGTGATTACGTGATTTACTTTGTGATTTGATGAATAATAAAAGATTATCTGTTATTCCAACCAACTGATTCTGAAGTTCAATAAGCCTTGCATATGGCAGCACATGTGTCTAACACACATAGGTGGTATTAAGTAAATAATACCTGGTGGCAGTGAGAAAAATCAAGAGGGAGAGAACCTTTGTGAGGGCCACAACCAACAGAGCCACAAGGGCGATCTCCACAATGTATTTTGACTAACATTAGTATTTTGACTAACAGAGTCTACTGAATTCATGGGTTGAAACTGCAGAAATCCAGTAAAATAAAGTAGAGCAAGTCACAGTATCTGGCAAAATAAGATAGATCAAATCACAGGATCTGCAAATGCCACCTATCTGTCATGTTAACATTTTATATATTACAAACGATTATTTCAATACACTTTCAATTCTCTCCTTTATTTACAGCTGTCGTTTGTAAACATTTTCAACTGTCAGGAATGTTATTGTATAGTGAACTTACTTCCAGACTCAGCTGGTGAGCCAGCTAATTGTTTTGCAGTAACTGTTAGTAAACTACTGTTTTGCTTTATTTATTTAAACTACAGTCAACCCTCGACTTACGAATTTAATCCGTTCCGGATTAACGTTTGTACGTCGAAACGTTCGTATGTCGAACTATGCATTCCCATAGGAATGCATTGAAAACCCATTAATCCGTTCCGGCCGAAGAAACCCCCCCCCCCCCCAAAAAAAAGAAATGAAAAATAAAACACTTGCAGTCCCACGCTGGGACTGCAAAACACACACACACAAAACAAAAACATCCAAAAATAAACATTTGAGCAAGTCCCGCGCTGGGACTGCAAAAAAAAAAAAAATCACCAAAAAAACAACAACAACAACACAGAAACATACCCCCCCAGCCCAAAACCCACCCAGAGCAATTTATAAAAGCAGCAACTTACCAGTCCGAAGCCTCCAAAGCCTCCTGGGAGTCCCCCGCCGCCACCATTGCCGCCTTCCGAGGCCTCCCAGGGCTTGCCCAGCACCATCGGAGGCAAGCCTCGGAATGGAAAAAGGCAGGGGAAAAGGGCGGGAAATTCAAAAATGGTGCTGGGCAAGCCTCTGAAAGCAGTGATCGCCGCTTGGGGGACCCCCGCCAGTCCTCCGATTGTGCAGGGGAAGCCTTCGGAAGCTTGCTCAGCACCATCGGAGGACTGGTGGGGGTCCCCCGCCACTGCGATCGCCACTTTCAGAGGTCCCCCGCCAGTCCTCCGATGGTGCTTGTCAAGCCTTCGGAAGCCTCTGAAAGCGCCGATCGCAGTTGTGGGGGACCTCCGCCAGTCCTCCGATGGTGCAGGGGAAGCCTTCGGAAGCTTGCCCAGCACCATCGGAGGACTGGCAGGGGTCCCCCGCAACCGCGATCGGCGCTTTGAGAGGCTTCCGAAGGCTTGCCCAGCACCATCGGAGGACTGGTGGGGGTCCCCCGCAACCACGATCGCCGCTTTCAGAGGTCCCCCGCCAGTCCACCGATGGTGGTGGGCAAGCCTCCGAACGGAAAAAGGCAGGGAGAAAGGGCGGGAAATTCAAAAATGGTGCTGGGCAAGCCCTGGGAGGCTGAGTTTTGAATTTCCTGCCCTTTCCCCCTGCCTTTTTCCATTCGTAAGTCGAGGCTCCGTTCGCAAGTTGATACAAATTTTTGCGATCGGAGCTGTTCGTAAGTCGAAATGTTCGTAGGCAGGGACGTTCGTAGGTCGAGGTTTGACTGTATTTTTAACCTGCCTTTCTCCTTAAAAAGGATCCAAGGTGGCTTACAGCAATTAAAAGACAGTTCTCTAACCTCTTTTTTAAAATACAGTGTGCATTTCCAGGACTGTTTTTTCTACACCCTCCTTAAACATTTTAACACTCTCTATATATTCAAAATTTCACATCTTGACACAGGAACTATGCATCAGTTTCAAAATGGTTGCACTGTCCTGCAGACAGTGTAGTCCTGTAAACCTTCAGTCTGAAAGTCTAAAAATCATAGTCACTTGGTGTGAAGCAAGCGCTGGTTGCAAGGAGTGCAAGCCTGCATGCAGATTTTCATCTCTGGCTTCATAAATCAAGATTTACAAAGCCATGGATGAGCACAAAGTCCATGTGCTTCTACTTGTTTCTTGCCCTCCCCTTCTTCCATTACACACCAGTTGCGGGGCCGAGCTCATGGTATTAATTAAGTAGGAATTCCCTCTTACATCTGAACCAAGGCACTCTGGTTTCGTAAATCAGAATGATAAGCAAGAGGTGTGGAGGGGACAGAAATACATACAACTCTTGTTCATATTTATAAAGCCATTAAAAAAATTGAAAATGGGCTTAATTTAGGAAGGGAAAAAGGACTTACCCGTAGAGATTTCCATATGGAAGTATATAGCACTGAATTATTAAAAGAGAGGATGATACATCTAAAAACACTGTCGTTCAGTAACCTTGATAAGCCACAGCAAGAGAAACATGTCAGAAACAATGTTCTTACTGAGAAACATTTAACAGCGAGGGCATAGGACATTTACTAGTAACTATCCTTCAGAAAAAAACAGTGAGATTGGGTAGGACCAGGGCCAAAGTAGGCATTATTTAAACAACAACAACAATAGTAATGTATGTATGTGCTTTAAAGTGAATAGGATCAATGAAATGGAGGCCTCTATAGTATCTTGTCAAGTAAATGGTCTCAGGATGATGGAAAGGAGAGAAGCAGCATAAGAATGTGTTAGCTGACTGGAATATAGGGTTGACTCCCCTCAGGGTACCAGCTGGAGTCTAAGGGAATTCCAATGCTTCTTTGGCTTTATATTCTTGATATAAATATTTATACGTCTCATTCTGATGAACCTCTCCTTTGAGAAATCTGTCTCTTGCATAAAGCAAAAACACACACATGAACACACACAAAACATCCTCATCTTAACCAATAACGATACATGGAAACTAAGCAAGGGCTGTATCCACAAGTGAATTTAATGTAAACAGCAGTCTATGGATTGAACTCAGTTTGCAGGTAATACTCAATAAGCAATGAATAAGAAACACAGTGGATGAACTGGAGCAACCCACTTGGAGCAACTAGTTTTTTAAATGTGGAAATTAAATACGTTCCATCCTTAGATTATATGACTAATGTAACTCTCATGCATTTCTGCACGTCTTCTCCAAGTATAACTAAGTCTATTTCCAGGCCATTGCTTTTCATTTTTAAAATGGAATGCAGTTAATACACCGGGACTATCAGATGAATGGAGTGGTGCATAATGGAACAAAGCCCTTCCATTTTGTACAATGTAAATGTCCACTAGCAGCTAAGGAAGCCTGTTTTTCTTAACACACTACATATGGTACTGTGTTTACTTGTGTAAAGAATTGTTATGTACTATTCCCTTGAATTCCTACTGTCTTGCCAAATAAATCTCTCTTTTTAAAAGTCTGGCTCCCTGCTGCTTCTATTGCTGAGTGCCTACAAGAAACACAGTGTGTGTATCTCATTAGTGCTTTTTGCCAATGGCATTAAATCAGTTCTCATGCAGAAAATTGGGAAAATCCAAAGCACCTCTTTAATAAAATGTCAGGTAAAGCCATAATGCTACACTGTGGATTTTGATAAGGAACTTTATGATGTGTTGTACTGGTGGCTATGGGAAATAATTCACACCTTTATCCAATGTCTAAAGCAGAGATGAGAGCACCAAATATTCTTTCTTTCTTTTCCTATTTTTTTTTTCTTGATGCAAAATGAAGAGAAGGAATTTTTCTCTTAGTAACCTGACAGAGGTAAGGAGATGGTTCAGACTGGGTGTCTCTGCCATAAATGAATGTGGCTCAAAACCACAAGTGGGCAACATGCACCCTGGGAACTACACATGGTGCCTCAGGAACTTAAGTGCACCCTCCAAGCACTCTTGTCCCCAAAGTACCCTGACATGCAAACTCTAATATCCCCCCTAAAAAAGTCTCTCTTTTTTGCTTATAAAGTCAAGATGTGTCTCCTGAGTTCGTGGGGAAAATTTCTTATGTTTTGAGGGGTTCTTGGCACCTCTAGGGCCCCCTACAGCACCCAGCACCATTTTAAAAAAATGTTGGCCATTAGAGAGCACAAGGAGGCCTTTTCCAGTTATGTTGTCTCCTTGTTTCCCCCATTGAGCAAAAGAGTACCAATGGGTATCAATTTGTGGCTTTATTCAGGCACAGTTCAGGTCAGCAGCCAAAGCAGATCCTTAATCTAAATTGCCAGATAGTCACACAGTAGCACCTGCATATTGAACACTGTTGGTGACTTCTCAATTGACAATGGTGTTATCATCTGAATCAACAAGTGCTTTTTGATATATGTTCTTAGAGTACATTCAAAAAGAGCAATGGTAGTGGTGGGTATAGATAGATCTTTGTCCTACTTTTCTTTGTATCTCTATATTTTTTTATCATCTGATCTTCAACCTTATCTGCAGCTTCTTGTTTCCCCTTAGGTTGCCAGTTTATGAATATTTCTTAAATCAAGACTTTTGCTTATCCGCAACTCCATCAGCTTGTTGTGTTGAACTTTATGAAATGCTTTCTTGTGGTCAATAAAACAAGCATGAAGCTCATGTCATTGTTCTCTCCCCAAGGACTTGTAAACTAAATGGTGTTTTCCAGATCCCTAATCTTCTAAATTCAAAGGCATGTTTCCTGCCCTCTTTTAACACTACATATGAATTCTGCCTTGTATTATTTTAAAGAAGCCTTAAGCAAATGGCTGCTTGAGCTTATTGATGTGTAGCACTGCAAGCTGTATTATTTTCCTTTTTGGGTAATGCAGCAAAGGCCAATCTCAGGCAAACTTTAGGAATGATTCCTGTTCTGTAAATTTGTTTTAAAAGATTTACCAAAACATCAAAGTTATCATTCTCTATTAGGTTTAACAGTTCTAAAAAACATTATGGAGCCCAAAAGCTCTGCTTCTGTCCTACCCGTTCAATTTCAAATTTTAGTTTTCTGTTATTTCTGGTCCAGGGCAGACATCTGGTATAATAAATTATGTTAAGAGACGAACATCTAAATTTCATCCTGCAGACTCTTAGCAACCTCTGGCTATCTGAAGCATGCCAGAGACCTTTTTTTTCCTTCCCCATTTCTGAAGCCTGCCAGGGGCCTTTTTACATTTTTATAGACATGGCTAGTGTACTTTGATGATGTAATAAGTAGCTTTATGTTGCTTCCCAAATCTCAGTGCTGCAATTAATTGTGATGAATATCAGCACACCAGCATTTTCCTATAGCAAAGGCTAACTGGTATGCTTTGCCATTGGCATCCAGTTGGCAATGACACTGCTACATAGTTAGAACTCACAATTAGATTTAGCCATATACAGCTACTTAAAATTACCACCATAAGGGGGGAAAAATCTTTGAGATACCACACAGGCTCTGTAGAGGTGGAGATTGCTATGTTTTCCTTTACCATATTCTATCAGCAGCATCAGATCCATGAAAGGAAGTTCAAGATGGCCTTGGTACCTGGAGGTAACCATTCCAAAGGCTTAGATGGTATTTTTTTTTTATCCCGTCATTCCTCACATTAATTTATGGTGGCATATGTGACTGTCCTCCTCTAACCTCCGCTAAGGTTATTTATTTTTGTATTTATTTGTTTATTAAATCATAGACAGTCTTTAAGAATGAATTCTATCAGGGCTGCTAATAATAAAAACAGAGGAAAAATAACACACAAAAATATGTATTTTATGCAGTATAGATCTAAAAGGACAGTAAAAGCCAGGTTTAGTTAAATTTAGAAAGTCTGGAAGAAGATAATATTCTTTGTTTGGTGCTGAGGTGACCTAAGAGTCTTTCCGGGCTAAATGAACCTCCACGAAGAGAACGTTCTGTCAGAGTAAGGTATAGCCTTAAGTCAGCCAGTGGGACTGACTCAAGGTCACCCAGTGAGTTTTGTAATTAAATAACGTGTTGAACACTCTCGTTCTTTGCAATCCAAGACCGACAACTTGTTCACTGCATCACACTAGCTTGTTACTAGAACAAATCATACAAAATTTTCACGCAAACTGTGAGAAGCATCTGCAAGGAAGAATACACAGGACTGAGTGGACGTCAGCTTGGCATTTAAATATTGGAAGTACTCTATAATAGAAGCATTCAAGGGCAATTTGGATAGCTGGGATCAGTCCTGCTTCTAAACTACCTAGTAAATCTTTACAAGTCTGAAGGTGTTTGATGTGCCATGTTGTCAAAACAAAGCAAAAACTTTATCCAGGTTACCTCACTTTTACTCTCTGTACATAATTAAAAGTGTGACATAAACTTCATTATATTCTAATGATTTGCCTCTCACTAAGAAGTTGTGTTGATCTATATTATCATTTGATATATGCCAGGAATGCCTGATGTTACTAGCTGTATAATACATAAACTCAAATTTGATAATATATGTGTGTGAGCACTGTCAGTGTAGGTTCACCTCAGTCTTATTCTGGCAAAAAAATTATGATGTCTTTTATTAATGCCTTTGGCTTGTTTCATAATGCTAAATTAGCTCAATAAAGCTAATGCTAGCATGAAAATCATATACTTTTATAACATATGACACAGCTGTAATTCAGAAGAAACCCTGTGAGATTCAGAGTCATATGCTCGAGCCGCTGCTGAGCTGAACTTCAGCAACGTGGCTCACCTTTGCCTCCCTCCCTGGATAGTGTGAGACTTCATTCAACTTATGAGAACGACTGTGATGTTCCACCCAGTGTTCCCTGTTTGTTTCCCCCAAACACAGGTTCACTCTCTGGATACGTTTACTCTCTTTTCTGCTACCACCAGTGGATCTCTCATCCACACTGCACCATATAAGCGTCAGACACATGCTGCCAATATAACTTGTTTATTTCTCTTTTGGTTTATAAATCACAGATGTTCTTTTATTATTGCTTAGGATCACTCATTAAACTTCTTATATATGATTACACGTTTGCTTATTCATTTGTATTTACTTATTCACATTAACCAACTCATTAATACTCTCTATCTATTTAACTTTACTATTCCATTTATCTCCTTCTCCTTCTCTCTAACCCTCCAACTTTCCAATTCTCTTCCTTAACTCTCTAATTCTTCTCTCTAACTCTCTCCTTCTCTCTCTCTCTGTGTCTCTAACTAACTGTCTAACTGACTCCGCCCCTCCTGTCTTCTCATAGGCTCCTGCCCTTGAGCTTCGGCTATGATAGACAGGAGTGACGTGGGCATTCCGCCACAGTGTGAGACTTCATTCAACTTATGAGAATGACGTAGAAGGAGAGGGAAACGCTAGGTTATTTAAGGGACGTTCCCCCCTCTCCTCTTCCTCTTCCTTTGCTGGCATCGGTTCAGGATAGAGCTCCGCTGCTCGGTGTCTTTGCGAGCTGGGTCACCGAGCGACAGGCTTCCAAGGATCAACGTAGGAGTCTGGGGGGGGGGGGAAGCACCGGCTCCCTCTCGTGGTGTGACTGTCCACTTTGTTTACTTTGGGTTTAATCTAATTGATTTTTGTGATCATCTGGGATTTATTCCAACATTGTTTGATTTCTTTTTCTTTTAAATATTTGTTTGTCGTTAAGCCATATAGTAGTGGGGGGGGTGTCGCGAGCGCACGGGTTGCGCGGGTCGCACTCTGCGCAATCAGAGCTCAAGAAATCATTTTGGTCTGAGTTATCAGCAGAAAAGCAGGTTACTTAGTGGAGTCAGGGGGAGGGCTCCCTCATTTGGGTGCCAGCCCATCGCCTTACCTTTGGCAAGGGCCGGGTAAGCAGGGGGTGGCTGCAGCGCGGTGTGGCCACCTGACTTCTCAGCCACTTGGGTGCTCCGGTCTCTTACATTTACATCCTCCCCCCCACCTTCCGAAGGTAGACATTTGGAGCGCCCTGGTGGAGCTTCATTTTTAATCCCGCCACGTGCTTTGCGGTCGGGAGACGCATTTAGGGTGGCGACGCCATTTTAAAGTGGCATAGACGGTGTTCGCCGGCCTACTCAAATTAGCAGCCTATCATATAAATAAATAAATAATATTATAATAATAAATAATCAATTAATAAGAAGATATCAATTGAGATAATTAATTACGTTTTAAGTTAATATTGTAATCATTCATTACTAGTACTGTAGATTAATTTAAAATTATTTATAATCACATACATTGGTAATTCAGCAGGTACTTGATTAATTAATAGGATATCAATTGGAAGAATTAATTACGTTTTAAGCTAATATTGTAATCATTCACTGCTAGTATCGTAGATTAATTTTAAAATTATTTTATAGTCACATAAATAGGTAGGTCAGTAGGGCTTGATTAATTAGAACTGATTAAGTGAATTGGTTTCATTATTTATATCGCTTGAATAAATAAATTTAATTACAAGACCTGGCATAAGGAATTGATTGTTAGAATCATTCCATAGATAATTATAGACAAATAATAATAACAGTAAGTGAATAAATAAATGCTCCTTTACAAGATAAATATATGGGTACTGGTTTGTAGGAGCCATATTTGCATAGTATAAATAAATTGCTGTACAGGTAGGGTTGCATTTCTGTGCAGCAGGTTACAGCTGAGAGCTATCAGCAGGTGCCCCTCACGGCGGTTAACATGTGGGATTTCCTCTGATTCGGCACCACAGCTGAGCAACAGATGGAGGGGACGTATAGGCGTGAGGCAGATGAGGCTGCTGCGATGCCACGGCAGAGGTGTCCGGCTAAAGGTAGAGGGACACAGACATCGGCAACATCTGGTTCGACTGTAACAACTCTCGACAGGCAGCAAGATAGGGAGGAGGCCAGCTCAGAACATTTTGTATGGTGGGGAGGAACCAGGTGCTGCGCCGCCTTTGTCAGAGGCGGCACAACAGGCTGCAGGGACGCCCAGAAGTGAAGCAGATGGGGCAGCAGTCACACCGCTGCAGCAGTGTGTGGTGGAAGAAAGAGCAACCCCAATCCATGGAGCAACTGGCACAGTGTCAATGACGGTGAGCAGGCATGAGGTGATGGACAAGGCAGGTCCAGACCACCAGTACGGAAGGGAGGATCCAGTCACGACGACGCCTTTATCGGAGGCAGAACATGCAGGCTGATGGGACGTCCAGGTGGGAAGCAGATGGGGGCGACAGTAACGCCACTACAGCAGTGCGCCGAGTAAGGGAGACCAGCCCCAATCATGGCAGCAATCGGTACGGCGGCGTTTAGCAGGCAGGAGGCAATGGATGAGGTTGGTCCGGACTCCATGCATGGCAGGGAAGAACCAGTTGCGACAACGCCTCTGTCCGGTGAGTTGACTGCTACACCAGACACTTCTCCACCATCACCTGTTTGCCCTTGGCCAAGCAGTGGACAATTTAATTCCCCAATTTACTCAGCATATAATACTCAGAGTTAGGGCTCCAAATACTCCATGGCCTAGTATGAGTGCGCAGTTTGGCGGCTGGACTACTCCAGACCCACTAGTTACATCTCCAGCCCCAATAAATACGACGGCAAGTGTAGGGGCTTGGCCATAACCATCGGTCTCGGACACGGGTTATAACACTGCACCATTGCAAGCCTTGCCATTTGGGGATCACGCTATGCCCCTGGATGATCACCTGTCCCCAGCGTCTAAAGAAAAGATTTGGTAAGGCAAGTAGGTAGATTTATTTGAATTGCTGAACAGAAATGTGGAAAAGAAGGATTTGGATGAGGAGGATGACAAGGACAAAGAGAAACGCAGGGGGCAGAGACCAGACAGGACATGGGTGAATCGGCTGCCCAGGTTCTTAATATACACTGGGGTTGTGGTAAATGCCTAGCCTTGATGGGCGCAATACTTATTCCAATACTTAGACTTGATCTATAAGGCATATGTGAACTTCGCAGGACAAGCATGGCTTGTCTACGACGGATCGTTCCGCAGGAGGGGGGTGATTAACCCAAATTTACGTTCGGATGAGCCCCTGCCGGGCCTCTGGCTGCAGTCTATGACCCCAGCCAGGCTCTATCTAGGTGACAGGACTGATAGTGGACACCTTACTAGAAAGACTGCCATGAATCAGAATCCCTGAGTAGGAGCGGGGCAAGTTATTTACTGGAGGGTTTTTTAGGAAAGGCTCTAGGATACCGGCAGTTGGAGAGCGCAAGGCATTCTTTGCCCAAAACCTTAAATCTGTACGCGGCATGGAGGTTGCAGTCGAGAAAAGATGGCCAAAGCAGCACAGGAAGGAGAATGTTGGGACCATTTGCAACAGCTCCACTGGAGACCCAGTGGTTCTCACCATTGGAAGTGGTAACAAAGGAGGTGAGTTTAGATCGATACATCATCTGTCCTACCCCGAGGGGGAGTCGGTTAACGATGCCATCCCTCAGGAACATCTTGAGTGGAAACTTAGGTGTAGAGTGGGATGTAACTGCTGCCCATTATTGTGATGCTTATCCTTTTGTGGTGAAAGGAATACGGGAAGGTGTAAAGTTATACTAGATACCTTTCGTTCAATGGCAGAAGAGTTAGGCGTACCTCTGGTTGAGGACAAACAGAGGGACCAACCATGTCCCTGACACTCTTGGGCATTGAAGTGGACGCGGTACAGCAAGCATCTAGGCTGCCAGACGTCATGTTGGCTGATCTTAAGGTCAGAGTAGCCTCGATGTTGCAAAGGAGAAAAGTGTCCCTGAGGGAGCTTCAGGAGATGGTAGGACATTTACATTTTGCTTGTAAAGTCGGGGCGACGGGTCGCGCCTTTCTGCGTGGCTTTGCAAGGTGAAAGAGCTCCATCGCCCATTTCACAGGACTAGACTTGCATATGGTATGAGAGAGGATTTGAAGGTTTGGGGGTTAGTTCTTAGCTGAGTGCAATGGCATTTCCTTTTGGAGAGGACTCAAGACGCTTAAGGCTGAATCTCAGGTCCAGTCGGATGCTGCAGGCTCCTTAGGGTTTGGCATTTACTTTAGTGGCAGATGGTGCACAGGCAAATGGCCGGTGGAATGGCACCACCTGGGAATCACCAGAGATTTGACAATTCTGAGTTCTTCCCAATAGTTGGTGAATTGTGGCTTTGGGCAGAGGAATGGGCAAACTCTGTCGTATGTTTTGGTGGACAATCTGGCGGTGGTCTATGTAATTAATAACCTCACATGCATTCAGACCAGGTCATGACACTGGTGCAGGCTGGACATGTACCAGGTGTAGATAATAGCTTAGCTGATGCATTATCATGTAAACGGATTGAGCGGTTCAGGGAAGTTAGATCCAGGAGCCAACGAGTTCATGGAGACTCTTCCCCCAGAGGTTTGGCAAATTGGCGTGATGATGCTAAAGGACAATAGGCCTGGCCTGGCACCAGAGACTCGAACAGGGTACTCGGCAGTAAGTATAGAGTTTCTGGAGTTTAGGAACTTAGTTGATTTAGAACCAGCATGGCCTGCCCCAGTGGAACATCTTCAACAGTTCATTGTGTATCTAAACAGGAAGGGTTTGGTGCCAGGATCTATACAGGGTAGGTTATTGGTGCTGGCTTTCTACGCTAAAATTAATGGGTATCTGGATTATTCTTCAGACGACCGCTTTAGGAAAATGATTGAAGGTTGGTCTAAGGAAAGAGGCAAAGATTCGAGAGTACCCATATCGCCGGGACTATTAGAAAGCATTGGTAAGCAAAAATAAATACCGTAGATTTAAAAATAAAAATGGAGATGAAACCTGAAACTTATTTGTTCAATATGGTAAAGCTAAACTCAAGACAAGAGACAAAAATTTGTTTATACATATTAGGCGCAGCCAGAATTCAAGTGGCAAAACAATGGAAAGACAAGGAGGAACCTTCGGTGGAGGATTGCTTAATAAAATTACAGGAACTAATATTAATGGACAAACTAACAGACTCATTGAAAGGAAAGAGTAGAACGGAGCATGAATCTCAATGGAGGAAAGTAAAGAATTATCTTAAAGAGAAATGGAAGAAAGATTCCAAACCTGTACCAAGTGACTTAGGCTTAAATTAGAAGCAGAACTGCTCTCAACAGAAGTAAAAACAAAGTAAAGCAGATTGTTAATATGGATATAAAATAAGAATTAAGAAAGGTATTATTAAGATTGCGAAGAAAATAAATGTCTGGTGGAAAATAAGGAAGTAAAAATGTTAAAGACTTACTGTTTTGCGAAAGAGATAATAGAAAGTTATTTTGGTTATGTGCTAATATTTTGATAATTATTTACTTATTTTTATAACTTCTTTTAAAAATGCAATAAAGATTAAAAGTTTTTTAAAAAAAGAAAGAAAGCATTGGTAAGTAGTGGTAGGCTCTCTGTTGAGATGATTATGAAGTAGGTTTATTCAGGGTGGTGTCCTTATTAACTTTTTCGACGCCCTCAGGATTAGCAAAGTGTTGCCACTGGAAAGGAAGATAAAATCGGAGTAGTTATGCAATGGCAGGATGTTAGGGTAGTCAACGGGATGGTGCAGATTCACATCCGCCGATCCAAGGCCGATTAGCGAGGCACCCCTTGACGTCTAGGTAGGGGCCCGGTTTGTTTTATCTTGCAGATACCATAACGATGATGAGAAGGAAGCACATCATGATCATTGGCCGCAGCTATGTTTTTCGGCAGCTCACTACGCTGCCACGTCCCCATGGGGAGCAGTCTCGGACTTGGAGCTAGAGCCCTTATCGAATGGAAAGGACGGCATGGGATGCTGTGAGGCCAACCTTGCCGTGCGGCTGCCTTTGGTCAACATACCTCAGATGTGTTGGTAATACACTTGGGCAGTAACGACTGGACCAGGATCTGTGGAAAGGCCTGATCCTTGATGCGATTCGTGACATCACATGGTTGAGGGTTACGTACCCTGCTATGGACATTGTATGGTCAATGATCATCCCTTGGCCGGCATGGAGGGATGTGAGGCAATTTTGGCCCGCTAACACTGCATGGAAGAGTGTTAGCGGGGTGGTCTGCAGAGCTGTCTGCAAGCAGCCTGGATCAGTGCTTGGTCACAAGAGGATCCATGGATAGGCCTGATTTTTTTCCGAGCGGTTATGGCACAGTACCCTGCTATGAGCAGTGTATGGCCGATGAACATCCCTCGGCTGGCACGATGGGATGTGAGGCATATTTTAGCCCGCTAACACTTCATGAAGGAGTATTAGCTGGGTAGTCTGCAGAGCTGTCTGCTGCGCCCTGGATCGGTGATTGGTCACCAGAGGATCTACGGATAGGCCTGAGTCTTCCGATCAGTGATGGTGCGGTACCCTGCCATGAGCAGTGTATGGCCGATGATCATCCCTCGGCTAGCACGGAGAGATGCGAGGCATTTTTGGCCCCCTAACGCTGCACGAAGTAGTGTTAGCAGGGTAGTCTGTAGAGCTGATTGCAGTGGCCTTGGATCGGTGATTGGTCACCAGAGGATCCGCATGGATAGGCCTGGTTTTTTCGGAACAATGGTGTACTTCCGTCCGAATGAGGTTTGGATGTCTTCCTTGAAGACAACAAGGGGGGGCTGCTGTTGGAGCTTGGTGAGCTCGATGGCGGGCATGGGACTTAGCTTGGCTAGTCCCTATGCTGTGGCGGGTAGTGCGGATATAACAGGTTTTGTTGGTGAGTCCCATTGCAAAATCAGGTAAGATATAGCCCATCTGACTTCCCCGCGCTGCAGATCGTGCAATTACAGCGCTTGGGGGGAAAGATGTGCTGGGGCCACACCCGGACCAACAGTCAACAAGGAGAAGCTGGCTTGAGGCCCGGGGGTGGTCAAATTGGGGCCAGCCGGGTTCTCGCTGTCTTTAAGTGTTAAAGCGGAATCCTGCAAGCCGCTAGCTGAGAGTTGATTCTGGTCCTGATGGTAAAAATAACTCACACAGACACGTTCTCTTCCAGCCCGACACGTGTATTTACAGCAAATATACAAAGTGGCAGCGTGACAGCATGAAATCAACATTTGTAGAAGTGGTGATGGTGTTCTGTACAACTCAACTATATACACATAAGCATCTGCCCTTGCCCAATCAGGGCAGATGTTGCATCATCCAGTCTTCACCCAGATGTTGCATCATCCTTTCCATAGTCTCTGTGACTCAGCACTTTTATACTTACACACCTACGTGACATGGCAGTTCATTAGTACTTCTGCTCTGCTCTGTTCAGGCCTGTAAATTTTTTAATACTTTGACATTAAGACCGCGAGAACTTGGGGCCAGGGACTTGCCCATTTGTTGCTTAAGAGGTCCTTTGAGACCTCTGTGCTTAAACCTGATTCTGCACTACGGCAGGCCCCCCTTTGCCAAATGATGGCAACATGGATTATGTTTAATAAAGTGTGGCCCATGATTAACCCATAATTCTTGTCTTGCGTCTTCATTCCGGGGTTGGGAAGGCAATGCTCGAGCCGCTGCTGAGCCGAACTTCAGCAGCACGGCTCGCCTTTGCCTCCCTCCCCAGATAGCCCGGGAGTGCATTCAACTTACGAGAACGATGTAGGAGGAGAGGGGGGAACGCTAGGTTATTTTAGTGACGTTCCCCCCTCCTCTTCCTCTTCCTTTACTGGCACCCGCCCGCCCGCCCTTTATTCTAGTGTGAGTTTATCTGGTCACCTATGGGGCCGGATAGGAATTTTTGACCCATATACTGATTGGCATTTGGACGCGGGGAATTTTTGCCTATCCCACACTGGAACAGGTGCGCTGGCATGTTTAGAGGTGGAAAATTGGTCACACTGGCGGGTAGTGCGGATATAACAGCTTTTGTTAGGGAGTCCCATTGCAAAATCAGGTAAGCTATAGCCCATCTGACCTCCCCGCACTGTGGATCGTGTGATTACAGTGCTTGGGGGGAAAGATGCACTGGGGCCACACCCGGACCAACAGTCAACAAGGAGAAGCTGGCTTGAGGCCCGGGGGTGGTCAAATTGGGGCCGGCCAGGTTCTCACTGTCTTTAAGACCACGAGAACTTGGGGCCAGGGACTCGCCCATTTGTTCCTTAAGGGGTCCTTTAATACCTCTGTGCTTAAACCTGATTCCGCACTACAGCAGGCCCCCCCTTTGCCAAAGGATGGCAACATGGATTATGTTTAATAAAGTGTGGCCCATGATTAATCCATAATTCTTGTCTCGCGTCTTCATTCCCGGGTTGGGAAGGCAAAAGTAAGTCCTGTGGAATAATTTAATGCAGCCAACAATGGCTGCATTGTTGCTGTCAGGTGAAGTTCAGATTTCTTTGCCTATAAGATAGCAAACAAAAGCCTGATAAATCACTCACTTTGACTTTATAGGGAAAAGGTCTACCAAAATATAACCAGAGATGTTCATAAACGAAAAGCATGTTTGATTCTTTTATTCAAGAACAGCATCTCTGCCATCACTACCACCCATCCATTTCTACTATACGTTTAAATCTTGGTTGAAATTCAATGACTTGAAGGTGAAGAACTGCAGGTTTGTATATTGGGCAAAAACCTTGTTCCATTGAGTGGAGCATAAGCTTATCAAAACCATCATTCTCCATGTATTATAATGGCCTTTCTGAGGGTGTGTCCCCAGGTTGAATCTTTACCAGATGAAGAGTAGAGTGAAGCCACACTCGTATTTATCATCAACATTATCACTAGGATGAAGGCAAGTTAGAATACAGCCCTATTCAGCCATGCTCTTATCCAGCTTCAGTCAACACATGAGGAAGGAAGCAGAATAGCCCCACCTCTTTTGTCATCACTCTCCACGTGCAGTCTGGAAAGGAGAATGTATCCCAACCATGGAATATCTGTAAGTGATCAGGAATCCTTAAAAAACATGGTTCCCCATCACGTGTACAGGCTCCACACATAGCATGGCTAAAGTTATCCTCTCCTGACCTGTTGATCTGAACTGGGATGTTCTGTGAGTTCTGAATAGAGCTTAGATGTGGGAAATGATTTTTTGGGGTTGGGGGAAGCCTGCTGCATGTTCCACTGAAAACTATACATATTGCACAAAATTCAAGGTTTCAACACAAATATAGTTTTTTTGTATAAAGTCTTTGGTGCGGTTGCCGTTTTTCTTTTGTATTTTTTTCTTTTGTTTTTGGTAATGCTGTTGCCACTGAAAAATGCTAGGTTTTCTTTTTCTTTTCCCCTCTCTCTCCTGTAGGAAAAAAATGTAACAGTATGGCCAATATTTGTAATAGGATGCCACAATGAGTCGACACATCACTTTTTATTGTATCTCAGAAGAAACAAGGATAATGACATTTCTGAATATCTGTAAACATCCTTACTCCCAAGACTCATTAGGAGGAGAAGCACACCTCATCTCATGAATTCATACATTTTCAAGGTTCATGGGGCATTTTGAAGAAACAAAATATGCATAAAACACTGTGCACATGTGAGTGGCTGAAAGATGCCCAACTGAAAAAAATAACAATAACACACACTTCGTGCTTGAAGTATCTCTAACTTAGATCAGAATAAATAAATTTTCAATCTAGGGGAAAAATGCCTTAAAATGAACAAAAATTTCCAAGTGGAAAAGACCTGATATGGGATAAAGAATTAGGTTGGGAGACAATGTATGTAGTCTCCATGAGGAGAAAATCAAGCTAATCAAGACTGAGAGGTTTTCACTTGCCTGCCTGAAGAAGCTGACTAATTTTGTTGCATGGTGGGGCTAGGTCTTCACTGAACCAGTCACTCTGAGGCTCAGGTTTTCCATTGTTACAGGGGTACGCTTAGGGGTTATTGTGGAAATGAATTATCATCATTATGTGCACACCCAAATCCTGTTAAGAGTATTACAAAAAATCACTGTCTCCTGTTGCCATTACAGGCAGTTGATGTGCTTTTTTCTTTTTCTTTAAGTTTGTTGCCCTCTCAAATAGAAAAGACAAATTTTCTGGAAAAGTTGTAGTAGCTCCCTATTGACTTGTTCCTGGTGTTTTCTGGTTTAGAGAGAGAGAGAAGTTTGGTAAGAGCAAAATAGACTATTTCTCTTGTACTTCATAAAGCTCACATTAGTATGTAAGCTGCAATCTTTACATATGGCAAGCAGACCTTAGCAGATTTAGGCAGGTAGACAGTTTTTATGAGTCTTTTACATCTTTAGAGGTATATTACCTGGCCTCTCTTCAAAGCCTCCAGCAAAATACATCTTGTTTGAGTTTTCGCAGGAATGGCTTTTATCTGCTTTTACTAGAAATCTGTCTGATCGCAGACAGATGCAAGGGACAACATTTTATGGCAGGGAAGTGAGATGTGTGAAAATTATATTTTGATAAAGCTACATGTGACAACACAACAAAACAAGATGTTCTCCTTTCATAAGAGACATCATTAAGTTTTATAATTGGAACTGCAGTTTAACAGTAGCACTTCTGAAAATAAGAAGTCAGTTACAGGTTTTTTTTTTTTAAGTCTCAACCAGTTTTCAAACCGAACATATTTGGTTCAGTTTATTCTCTTTTAGTTTCACAGTAGGAATGTTATCTCTGTTGATAGATCCAAAGGGTTTCAAGACCTAAAAATCCGAAGAAATGTTATATACATTATCAAAGGGGGCAGGGGGAAGAGCAGGATTAAGGTGCTAGAAATATAAATATTGAGCTTTCCTATACAGAAAGCCCAATCTCATGTATATTTAATGGACTGAAGCCAGGATATCAGAAAGACCACTGAAAACACTCAGAATGTGTTCTGCTACAAATCCCATGGAGAAAATACTCTATTAGACTATAATTCCACTTGCCAGCATGGCTAGTAACCAGTAGCCATGTTGGCTGACCTATCGTTTGAAATAGTAGCTTTTCTAAGCTCTGCTTATCACCAAGAGTGGCTTGTTTGGTACACAAAGCAAGGCCTTTTCTGCACCTCGGCTGTGGAAGTCTTTCATGAAGGAAGCCAAGTCAGCTCCATGCCCACCATTTTTTAGACAGTAAGGAAGTCTGGCAGTTCTGCTTTATCTAAAATATTGTTTTCTCCTGCTTTAATTCTGTGGCATTTTTATTATATTGTTGCTGCAAATAGTGTATTGCTTTGAGGGCCCCACTAAGGCAGAACATTACTACTACTAATATAATGGCCAGACTCTTACTTGTTAGTTGCATCAGCATTAGTGCCATGACATATATCACAGTGGCAAATTGTCCCTAGTTAACAAATTATTTCTTGGATCCTGCCCTGGATTAACCGTTATACAAAATAAGCACGTGCTTAGGGCATCAACAAGGGAAGGGGGGACCACAGAGGTCTTTTTCAGTGTCAGATTTACCATGGACAATGGTGCAAATAACAAACCACAGTCATTCACCCATCCTCCTTGGCTATCTCCCTCCCTCCCTCAAGAGCCCCAAGAAAACCACCTTCCTGCCTAAAGCAACTGAGTTTGAACCAGTGAAAACTATAAAGTACAAAGACTCACCTAGCGAGAAAATTCATGTTTTGAGTGAAATGATCAATCATCATCATCGCTTGGTGTTTGTTTTTATTTTTACTTTTGTAATTTGGGAGGTTGGGTGGGGATAAGGATAAAAAGAGCTGCTGGTCTTTTAGATTCATGGCCTCCGCACTGTATGTGCAAGCCACTGTTAGAAACACCCCAAAAGGAGTTTTAAGCTCTTGTTTGCACTTTTCAGTTTCAGTTATTGGAAGCCAATAATTTGATTGTGTGTATGATTTTGCATATGATACATAGTTCTTTTTTAGCCACATGCTATACAATTAAGTTACCATATTTTCATGCATATAATGTGCACGTTATATTGTTTTTTCAAGCCATGGGACCCACCATGCATTATATTTGTAGGGAGCATCATAATCTTTTTGGTGTTTAGGGCCTCTGAAGGTCTTAATCGATCCCGGCTTGGATCTCCACAAACTCATGCAATGGCATGCAATGAGGGATACATGTGGCAACATGTTGTGGTGTCAGTACACTGCTGTAATTTTACCCTACTTCACTTGTACCAGTATAATTAATCAATAGGATTCTGGCCAGTAATAACAATAACAACAGTAACAACAACAGTGTTGTTTCAGAATTATATTTCACTGGGCTTAATTGGGCTTTCTTCTGAGTAAGTGGACATAAGATTAGTTATGGTTGTAGTTAATGGCTAAATAAACATGATTGTGTTTAGCTGTAGACTGTATTTCTCCAGTTCTGAGAGCATTTAAAGGATTTATAATGCTCTAACCAGATGAGTAAGTTGATTTACTCACAAATGGGAGCAAACTGTTAGAGACCAAACTGAATTTTCTTTAAACTTTCATAAAATATGGTATGAGTCTCTCTCTCTTAGATTCTCTACCCGGGCCATCCAGTCCAGCCAGGTTTCACGGTTGTGGGTGGTCACCCTTAGAGAGGCCCAGAAAACTAGCACCAGGAACTGGGCCTTCTCAGTGGTGGCTACAACACTATAGAATGCATTGCTCATGGATATAAACCAGGCTCCTTCCCTTCTGGTGTTTCTGTATTGTTTGAAGAGGCCTTCAAAAACATCCAACCCCTTTGACATCCGCATAGATCCATGAATTGGACATTGATCTTGATTTACCATTGCCTCTCAGTTTATTTTATTTTTTGAGTAATGTTGCTGTTGTTTGGATCTCATTATTTATGTCTTTATGGGTTCGGGTGGATAGTTGTGTGTTGTTGTTGCCGTTTTTAAATTGCTGTTACTCGCCCAGAGTAGTACCTAGTTACAAGATATTTGGGATAGAAATATAAATAAATAAATAAATAACTCTTAATTACCTATTCAAGATCTTGCTGCAGCACAATTCTGCACAGCAAAAGGGAGAGTTTACAAGACTATAGAATGGCTGCTTTAAGAATTGTAGCTAAGTTCAGAGGGAATAGAGGGCAGGTGATATCCCTGTTAATTCAAAAGTCCTGGCACAGGGAAAGTCTGAACCTTTGTCTCCACTACACCATTTGTGTGGATCGAGTAAAATAAACAATATGCTTCTTATGGCTGATTGTGTCTCATGTTTGGAAGTAATAACCTTTTCTTACACTTCAGGTTTTCATTTGCACTCTGCTTCATGGTATCATTTTTCAGTCATTTGGCCTCTCTGCAGAGGAGAACTTGCTTATCAGCATTATCTGTGTCAAAGTATCCAAGAAGAACGTACACATCAAATGTAAAGGTGAGGAACCTTGATCGTACTTGAAGAAAGGTTAAGATATAAAATTTTAAGAAGATTGATTTTGGACTCTGCTGCTCTTCCAGTTAATTAACCAAAGGCAGAAACTGTTCAAAGATCTGCATTAATATTAATACCCTTTAAGAGGGAACTTCCTTCCAATCAGCCACAGCTGAGATGGATCAAAGAGAGTTTTCATAAAATGCATGAATTGGTCTTCAGATCCTCTTCAGCATTTTGGCTAACGGAAAGCTTTTCAGGTTAATGATTATAGAGTAGTTGCTTTCAGTATCTACCATTACTTAATTGTGAAATCCCTGTGTCCATTAATCAAGCTTCCTAGGACAGTTGGTTGGTTTGCATGTAAATGGCTCTGACTCTGGCTTATATCATGGTAGTACATGCGACCTCAGGTACCGTGTTTCCAACTTACTTTCATTAACTTCCCCAGAACCATTGCTGAAGTGCGGTATGGAAATCTTTTAAATAAAATGATTTTTTTAAAAAATAATAATAATGATAAAAAGGCACATTATGAAATCACTTCCTCCACAACCATAGTGGGCCTATGTTTATTTCTTTATATTATTTCTAACTTGTCTTTTTCCCACAAGGGCACTAAAAGTGTTTCACAATAATTAAAACGCAAGTAAAATTGCAATAAATTATCCATTTTTTTTTTAAAAAAAGTAAACAGAATAGTATAAAAATGATCTTTTTTAAAATTAAAAACACATTTAAAGAACAAACTCTCAGGGAGAGTCGAGCTTAAATGCACAATGCAGTTGAAAATCTGTTTAAAAATAAATGTCTTCAAATATATCCACAAGGACAAGATGGAAGAGGGCAACCTAGTCTCCTGTGGGAGGGTGTTCTACAACCTGGGAGCAGCCACCGAGAAGGCCCTTTCTTGCATTTCCACCAAATATTCCTGAGAAGGCAGTGGTACTGAGAGAATGGCCTTCCCTGAAGATCTTAAGAACTGAGATGACTCATATGGGGATATACAGTACAGTCCTTCAGATATCAGGTTAGGTGAATCTCCATGTTGAATTAGGAAAGAAATTCTGTCTTAAGCCCTGTAGAACCACATAATGAATTAAAAGAACCAGTGGTAGGATTCATTATGAGGTTGTTGCCTATGTTCTCACCATGTTCCTCTAATCTTTTCTGTCCACATACATTATCTTTAGGAATGAAAACATTGTCATCTGCATTATTCTGTTAAAAACTCTTTGGAAACCTCAATACATTTATAAAGTGTAGCTTGAATGTTTGGAAAGACTCTGGAGAGCACATCAGCAGAGACATTACAGGGCTAACTTGGAGAGGTGAGCCTTGTTATAAATGTTCTTCAGGCTATGTGTCAAATATATAACATGTAAACTATTAGGAGACAGAAAATTAGATGCATAAGCTGTTTGCTAAGGTTGCCTGCAGTTACTCAGTGTTTGTTTTCTTAGCTCTGGAGCCAAGCTATGACTGTTCTCAAGGTTTTTTGCCGTTGGGAAAGCATAGAATCTAAGAGGTTGGTGACTGCTTATTCAGAATGAATACTCCCTCTCTTTCTCTTAGCCCTAAAGGAAATGTGACATACTGATAGATACAGAAGTTTTAAACTAAAAAGATAAAGGATGTGTTGAAGATATAGTGGAGCCTGAGCTTCTTGCACACCTAAGAGTTTAATCTGGACCTTTCACATCTGTAAGAATTGTTGAATTCAGTCCAGCGTGGGAAAGTAGTTGGTAAATGTATCTTTTTTCAGTGCACAGATGTGTCCCCATCTTTGAAATCACTAGATAAGGTGAGAGTTCTTAATCTCTGTGTCCAGGCATGAGTACGCATAGAGATGTTGAGAGAGACCATACATGGGGCACTCCCCCACTACACATGCATATAATCAGAGATAGGAAACCTTAGGCCTGTGAGCCAGATGTGGCCTGCAGTAGTTTCCCATCTGGATCGCAAGCTTTTTCTACTATCATCTGTTTCAATGATCAGAATAAATAACAAGAGGCAAGTCAAAGCCCAGAAAGGAGTTGCACAGAGCTGAATTCTGGCTTGCAGACTGGGAAGCTATGAAATGGAATGAAGTTTTGTTGAGGCTGTTAAGCAGCACTGAGCAGTGCTTTGCAGCTCTGGAACTTATAATGCTCTGGCTTTTTCCTGAGTAGGCATGCATAGCACTGAGCTGTGATTTGGTAAGAAAATGTCCAAATGTGTAAGAATTGTGACTGGAACATCTTATTTTGTTTTAGGTTCTTATGGTGTTCTTAACTCTGCCCATTGCAGGATGGCAGGGCTCAAGACACTTATTTGAGTCTCAGCCAACAAAGTGCTCTGCACTCCTGCTGTTACCAAACTGAATTATTATTATTATTCAAAAACAACAGGCACAGTCAATCAAAATTATAAAAACATTGACTGGCATTATATAACAGATACAAGTTTTAACCAAAAACCTAAGTATCTGTTAAATATCAGCGTAGTATGTATGCTGTTCCTAATATTGCCATTTTTTATAGCTCTGATGGTGTGATTTCTGAGATCTGCAACTGCTTATAAGTACTGTGTGAAGTTTCTTGATATAGTTCCCAAAGCTCCAATGACTACGGGGACCACTGAAATGTGTTTTATCCACAAGCAAGATGTTTCAATTGCCAGGTTTCTATATTTTGTTAATTTTTCCAATTATTTATTTTCAACTCTGGCCTCCCCTGGAATTGCAATGTCAATGATCCAGACATTTCTTCATTCTATCACTACTATGTCTGGGGTTTTATGTTTGAGGTGTCTATCAGTTTGGATCTGGAAATCCCACAAGATCATGACTTCCTCATTTACTGACACCTTCTCTACCTGATGTTCTCATGGGTTTTTGGAGGCTGGCTAGTTATATTTTTTTCCATAATGGCCAGTTTTGCCACTCTATCATGTCCAATTTTGTAATCTATTTGTGCAATCTTTGGACATTTGCAGATGAGGTGTGACACAGTTTCATCTTTTTCTTGGCAGAGTCAACATTTGCTGTTAGCACCAATTCCTTGGATCTTAGCTTTCATCATGTTGGTTTGGAGTGCTTGTTGTTGTGCAGCAAATATCAAGCCTTCGGTTTCTCTCTTAAGGGTCCACAGTTTTAGCCATGCCCATGTTGAATTATGATCATGCTTTCCATCAATATTTCTCAGGTGTTGTCCATGTAGTGGTTTATTTTTCCAGCTGTTTAATTTATTTTCAAATTGTTGTTTCTTATATTGAGCCTTTGATTCTGTTGTATTCAAAATATTCTCCATTTTCACTGCCTTAAGTAATTTTTCTCTGCTTGTACTGATATAATCATTTAGGCTTCTTTTTTTCTTCCCCTACTAGTTGCTGTATTTGCAGTAATCCACAGCCTCTGATTTTTTGTGCTAAATATAATCTGTCCACATCGCTTTCTGGATGTAATGTGTGATGCATGTTCATTAGGTTCTGTGTTTTTTGATCCAATTCTTCTAATTTGTTTTGAGTCCAATCTATTATTCCATCTGGGTATCTAATCACTAGAACTACGCATGTGTTTATGGCTTTTATTTTATTTCCACCATTTAATTTTCATTTTAGGATTTTTCCACTGTCTTTTGACATATTCCCTTTCTGTCAGTTCTTTAACTTTTTCATTGTTGTAGTTGATGATGATGATGATGATGATGATGATGATGATGATGATGATGATGATTAGTAGTAGTAGTAGTAGTAGTAGTAGTAGTAGTGTAGTGTTATTAAATTAATGCCCCACAATGACACATGATTTGTAAATATGGATTATAAAAGTTTTCTGGATCCTCTATGAGGAGAAAGGCAGAATATGAATAATTGACATACATACATACATACATACATACATACATACATTTCTGATTGATGGTTTCTATGAACACTGCTTTTCTGCTTTACAAAAAAATTCAAATATCCCTCAGTCCTACCTTTGAGATTTGTGTCTGACCTTTGGGCATTACCAATCTCTATGGACACATTAATGATTCTTACTTTTTAAAAGAAATCTTAAAAATCTTTTGATGAATCATGGTTCTATCAACGCAAAACCATGATTAATTAATAATGTCTCTGAAATCTTGTTACATGCAAAACTTGCAGGAAAAGAATTGGAAGTTTGACTTTTAGACTTTCTACAGTGGGAAGATTTGCTAGCAGAGAATGTGTAGAATAGTGTGTCATTGGAGCATGGTCATCTGATGCAACTGAGCTGTCTACTAATACATGCAGTTGTCCCCAAACAAACAACAACCCAAAGATCCCAATGTATAACATATTTTGCAACCAGTTTTGGAAGTAAAAAGGTTCATATCACAGTGACAAACTAAAAGTGACAAGGCAGCTTAGGTACCAGGAGAGGAATAATCTTATAGAGGATAATCTTAAAACACATTTTGACTGTGTATCCTGTATTGCCAAAGGAGGAGGAGATGAGGGAAAAGAGAGGGATATAACTTATGGTCAAAACTTCTCAGAACTGTGTCTAAATCTCAGCAGTCAACAAAGAAAACTTCAGAAAGCATTTAAAGTTTTAAATCAGCTCATCCTCCCGATAACTCAGGATTTCGGCAAAAGGATCTTTAAGCCACATGCAGCAGTACAAAGGAGTGATCTGACAGCAACATGCTGACACTGCATGTTCCAATTACCAGGCTCTGTTATCAATGCTTCTTGCCTGGTTCCCAGATTGAGTGATAAATATAAATATGGGAGACTTTGCTGCACGCTGTTGTTACAGTTAATGACTGATTTCCCATGGTGACAAGCAGAAAGATATAAAACAAGGATGAAGTACAGGAACATCTATTCCTTCCACCCAGAAAAGGCATACAGCATATTTTGACAAGCAGTGTTGAATAATACAACCCCCTAGATTATTTTTAGAATGCATTCTAGCTTAAAGGATGATCATCTCTCTGCAAAGATGATTAAATGAATTTAAAGAAACTTGTTTTAAAACTGTTCCAAAGACCTTCGGCAAAATGTTTCTTTCAAAACAGCTTCATTTTCCAAAGAATGGTGTAGTTTTTCTCTCATCGCTTGTCACCTGAGGGTTAGCATTTCTCTCTTAGTCAACCACTTTCTTATTTTGACCCTTTAGTCTTTGTCCTATAAAATAAACCCATACAACATCTTGTGAAAATATTCGGAGGCAATCAAAACTAGAAAAAAAATACAGTGGATGGAAAGGCATTGTCAGGATTGAACTTATTACAACAGTGTATAATGATCTTCTATTCAGTATGTGATGCCTTTTAAGTGCTAACACTTTTGGGGGCATTTGAAGTTATGTCAATACACAGAGAGGGAGAGGGAGACAGAGAGGGAAAGGGAAAAGGAGAGGGAGAGAGAGAGAAGAGCACACTTTTCTTCAAGGACATAAGTACAGGTCAAATGATTTCTGTTTAAACTAACACATGATGCAACATAGACTTTGAGTGTGTACATATCACTTCTTCAGAACCAAAAGGGTGGAGATATAAATGCAATCAATCAATCAGTCAATCAAATCAAGTGATATATTCCTTACTACACTGTAAGTCTTCATGCAGCACAGCAAGGTATATATGAAAACTTGTCTAATTTCAGTTATAGTGTACCTGACAATGTGTGCATGTACATGTGCATAGCAGCATTTAAGGTGCCACGTGTTTTTGTCTTTTTTTGGTATTGTTTCTTTAGATCTTGCCTGATCTGTAAGACATGTTTTTGTTGAGGTTCTCAAGTTTCTAGAGCTGATTCCAAGTTGTACCCATATTACATAATGAATCATAGAATCATAGAAAAGTGAAGTTGGAAGGGGCCCACAAGGCCATCAAGTCCAACCCCCTGCTCAATGCAGGAATACAATCAAAGTATATCTGCCAGGTGATTATCTAAGTTTTTCTTGAATGCCTCCAGTGTTGGAGCACTCACCAACTCCCGAGGTAACTGGTTCCACTGTCATACTGCTCTAACAGTTAGGAAGTGTGTTTACTTTTTTGTTCCTAATGAAATATTTTTTGCACATGTTTATAAATTGTAAATATTAAGGGGGGATTTAAAAATGGATGCATTTTAGCACATTTTGGTTATATGAGCACAATGTTGTGATTTAGAGACAGGTACAAATCAGAAAAATTGTGATTAATTTTGATTCATGATTCATCAAGGTCAACAAATCATGAATTATGAATTTATGATTTTTTTCTGATGAATCAATTCAATTCATTTTTTTAAATTTTAAACCCTATAAAATGGCTGTCCAAGCACCTAGAGACATAAAATTCACAAGGCAGCTTTCCCTGACTCTCCTTTATGAGCCCTACAAGGTTTGTGAAGTTTGGGTTTCAGATTTTTGAGTTAAAAACCAACAAGAAGGGCCCCCCAAAAAAGTTTTCCCCAGGCACCCAGGGACACCAAAATCACAGAGAAGCTTCTACTAATGCTCCTCTACAATCCCTCCAAGTCTGGTGAAGATTGGGTTTTAGATATCCAAGTTATACACCCACAAAATGGGTACCACCAGAAAGTGCCCTTCAGCAGCTAGCTTAGGAAAACCCAATCTTCACCAAACTCACTAAAATTTGTTGATTCATGATTTGTCAGGGGCATTGATTTGTATGAAAACATATCAATGAATTAGCAATTTTTGAACAAATTTGGTGATTCATTTTTTAATTCAAGCCCATCTCTATTGCGGTTCCCCAGAAGCTCAAAAATGTACCAAGTTCAATCTGCAAATTGCATTCAGGGCCAAGTTCAGTTCCAGAGGTGCAAATTGGATGAATACTAGCAAGAAATGAAATGAAACACATTTCTCACCTATTCCTTCCAGTTATTGTGTTATCTCCATCTCATGGAGGGTATCACTTCTGCTTGGTTACCCTGACGATGCTGAAAATAAAGAGGTCAAGTGGGAGGAGGAGATGAGATGTTTATACCTCCACTTGAGTTCTGTCTTCCCAGAAGCCTGAGCAATATTGGAATATAGAAAAGTTTCCCCATGCGGTCCGTGACTACTTTGGTGTATGGCAGAAATACTTTATTTACGGGAGGCTGTTTTTCTTCTTCAGTTCGGTGTTGTTTTCTCGGTTTGATGGCTCTTGTGATTTCATTTTTGGAATAGCCATTTGCCTGTAGGGCCCAATTCAGGTGGTTAAGTTTGGTGCTGAGAAATTGAAGTTCACAGTTCCGATTTGCACAGTCTACCAGTGTTTTGATTATGCCTCTTTTTTGTCATGGGTAATGGTTGGAGTTTTTGTGTAGGTCTGTGTGGGTGGGTTTTCTGTAGACTTTGTGTCCCAATAGGAGGTCAGCTTTGCGTATGACCATGACATCTAAGAAAGGGAGTTGGCCCTCTATTTCTTTTTCCATGGTGAATTGTATATTTGGGTGGATGCTATTGAGATGCTTCAGAAATTCTTCCAGTTTTTCTTCACCATGGCTCCAAATTGCAAAGGTGTCATCCACGTATTGGAACCAGACTGTGGGTGCGAAGGGTGCCAAAGCCAGGGCCTGTTTTTCAAAATGTTCCATGTAGAAGTTTGCTATAACTGGGCTGAGGGGGCTCCCCATGGCCACTCCATCTGTCTGTTCATAGAAATCATTATATACAATACATAAAAAGGGGGAAAGGTTTTTATTTTTTCAGTTTAAAACAGGTAATTATAATAGCTCAATAGCTTCTCGTCCATCCAATCATAGCATCCTTTAAAATGACCAGATTTGCTGCATATATTTGTGACAACTGTACAGTATTATGATTCTTGACAAAACAAGAACACAGCTTCTTGGCTGCCATTGCCAACTGGACTACAGAGTAAGTGATAAAGAACTGATTGTCAGTGAGGAGACGTAATACTACTTCCTCAGAGGCTCAGTTAGCAAATGACTGGGTGACGGATGGCAGAAATATTTTTCTAGGATCCATATAAGGGGGTCAGAACAATAAATAGGGAGTTATATCTTCAGTCTGATTACAGCCATAGATACATATTCATTCTGGAACTGGGGTTCCATGGTATCGCTCTTCAAGATATGCAGAGGGCATCTGTTGGAATCTGAATTCTGTAAAAGCTCTATGGAGGTGTGGGAAGGATAGTGCCTCAAAGTAGTATGGCCTTGCATAATTAACTTAAATTTGAGGATTTTAAATAGAGCATTGCAGCCCTGTCTTGGCTGACATAAACTGTACACTTTTAACTTATCTTGACACCACTATGCCCATCCTCCCATCTGCAATTGCTCCAGTCAGAAGCACTTGGTCAGGGAGTGGTCCTCCATGTTAGCCTACGCCAGTATCTAAAATAGGCCAAATCAGTTCTGGCCATAATTGAAGGGAGACCCAACTCAGCCCTAATATGAGCTGAAGGAGTGCCTGGAGGGAGCCCCAGTGTCTGCTTCATAAATTTATTCTGCACAATGTCCAAATTGGTCTTGACTTTCTCTCCCTATATTTCTGCCCCATAAAGCATTTGAGTCAAAATGTTAGCAACAAAATCTTGAGGGTGAGATTTATTAACTGGCCTCCTCTGACATAACCCCCCCCCCCCTTTTCAACTGCCCAATAGATCTGGCACTCAATAAGGTTATGGCATTTAGGTATTGCTTCCAAGAACGTTTCTCACCCAATTACAGGCCCAGATATTTAAATGATTGCACCTGCTTAATGGTATGTCCATCGAGTGACCAGTTATACTTAGTGTCTTTCTTCCCAAAGAGCATGATCTTAGTTTTTGAATAGTTGATTGTTAACCATTTGTCGTTGTAGAGTTGGTCAAATTTGATTAACATTCTTTTAAGGCCAGTTTTGTTCTGGGGTAACAAAACCAGATCATCAGTATAAAGCAGCATCAAGATCTTATGACTGCCAATAACTGGAGGGAAAAATGAAGGAGAAGCAATTCCAGGGATTAGGTTGTTAATGTAAAACTTAAATAGGAAAGGTGCTAGGATGCAGCTTTGTTTCACCCTTCAGTTGATAAAAAATTGTTCTGATAGAACACCTTGTACAACAGTTCTCACATGCAGCATTTTGTTTTGATGTAGCTGCTGTATAAGCCACAGGAGTCTTCTATCAATATTTGTTTGGGCCAATTTGTGTCATAGGTGCTCTTGATCTACCAGATCAAAGACTGGTGAAAAATCTATGAAGGCTGCAAAAAATATACTTATTTGGCCCCTTAGTGAATTTTTGGATTAAGTGATGTAAAACAAAAGCCTGATTTATTATGCTTCTGCCCTTTCTAAAACCTGTTTGATCCTCAAATGGTTACTGTCCCATTCAGTGATTTTGTTCAGAAGACACCGTGCATAAAGTTTAGAAGCCACATCAAGGAGGATAGTTGGTCTATAGTTATGGGGGTCTGATGGGTCGCCTTTCTTAAAAAGTGACACGATGCTACTGATGCCCCAACCTGGGGGAAGATTTCCTGTGCAGTTAATGTAGCTAGATAGATTGGCTAAAATAGGGGACTACCAGTAAGTGTCAATGGTGAACACCTTGGTGGGAATCATGTCCTCACCTGGGACCTTGCCATTATGAAGAGTCGAGATCAGAACCCCAATTTCTGTACTGTTTTGCATAACTGTATAGCAGGATTTCAGGCACTGTGCAAAATGTATCTGCGCAAAACTTTCCTTTATGAAGCTGAACACACCCATATGCAGCAAGCACAGATGTACAGGTCGATTGATCACAAGGACATGAAAGACTCATTCAACATTAATATCTGTTCTCATTCATGCTACAAGTGAATAATTTTAACATTTTCCAACACATTTTGGAAAATGTTAGAAAATGCTCATTAGAGAAAGAGCAGTATAGAAATGCAATTAGTCAATAAATAAATACAACAAAATGAATAAACAGAGACAGTGCATACCCAGGACTTTGATGAACTTACATTGATCTGAAGTGTTTCAAACTGGACTTCTGGTCAGTTTTCCATTTCACTAGAAAGCATTATTTTAAAAAAATCCCAAAAAGGAACATGGGAAAAGGAACAGGGAAAAAAGTACAGAAGATCCTGTGCTGTCACCATTTTTCTTTCTTTCTTTTTACCTTCCTGACATATTTATCATATGTGTAAGATTTTGCCTCATGCACTGAACATCTAAAGTATTATGAAATTTTAACTTGGCAATTGTAATTAGCTAGATTAAATGTCCACTTAAGACTGCCCCCCTCTATAGTCTTTCCCTATCTTTCTGAACATGAATGGTAAAGAGGGAAGCTCTGTGCATACATAACAAAGCTGCTCAGGTTATTTTGAGGGGATTTTCTACTGGATGTTCTGTTCTCAAGTGTAAGCACTAATCAGCATTCAAGCCTGGTGCTATCACGAGGCAGAGCAAGACAATTACCTCAGGCAGCAGATGCCAGAGAGGGGGCAGAATCTTGGTTACTTTGTGGCTTGCTGAGGGTGCCATTCATTTTGAATACTATTAAGACTGTTTACATGTGACTATGTTTTTGAGACATAAAATTGCTATGGCCAGATCTCATCTGAGAACCATGGAAGAAAGTTTTTCGCTGGAGTCAACTGCCCCTTTTTATCTCTAGATAATATTTCAGACTCAGCTTTGTGACTGAGCGAGATATTGAAGCTGATAGAAGGGAAGGAGAATGGAAGGATATTGTGGCTTTTGTCCTTCTAGCAGATCTATAACTGGCAAACTTTTGTCTGGTAACCTTCACCCTACTCCTATATCTCCCAGACACTGGCATATATACTGCTGTAAATCTTACCTCCAGAGCTTACTGCTTTACACACAGTAAAATGCAAATAGGTCTAGTAATTCAACTACTGGTTTTCAAACGACTTCTATTTATGATACTAACCTTGAATTTCTGAAGCACCTACATTTCTGCATGTATTATGTTTCTAAGGCTGCAGTCCTATACCTTCTCACCTAGACAAAAGTCGTAACTGCACTCCCGGTGGTCTACCTCTGAGTACATATTTTAAAGTTTTGTAATGTAAGAGGTGTTTCCTCTTTAAAATTCTGATTCTCTAGCTCTGCTTTTACAAACAAACCACACAGATCCAGTTCACAGAATTGTCTTATATTTCCACTATTTCTACATTTTTTTAAAAAAATGATTTACATGAATTCTATTGGTCTTTTGTATGTCACAAGGTTTGGGCTTGTTTAGTTTTGTTAATGCCTTAGCATATACAGGAAAGTGTGGAAGGAGTCTGTCATGATTTTCCATTCTAGAGTGGAATAACTGAAAACATATTTAATACTGACAAATTTGACATGCCAGAAGAGGCAATATTTGCATTCCCCTGAATCTTATGTATCAGAACCAGAGTTATGAAAAATGTGGCCCTTTACTGAATAGCTAAGGAGATCTGGGCTGCATTTCTGAATCTTGCTTTTCATATAAGTGGATGGGATACTTCTAAATGTATGAGGAAGGGAATATATTTATATTGAAATATCATATGGCAAGCAAATACAAACTGCTTAAGCAATAAAGTTTGCTAAGAGTGGTAAACAGATTCTTTCCATTAAGATTTTCCTGGTCTATAGCTCTCTATCTTAGCTGTATCGGAGTGTTTGACTGTGATTTTCCAGGCGCTCTCTCTCTCTCTCTCTCTCTCTCTCTCTCTCTCTCTCAGCCTGGCCTACCTCACAGGGTTATTGTATGGATAGAGTGGAGATGAGCAGAGCTCATTGGAAGAAAAGAGGGTTATAAATGTAACTGATAAAAATGAATATTAGAAGAAGAATGCAGCAATTCTTTTCAAAGGTGGAGCAAGGATGTATGACATAACAGTTTGACTGATGGAATAGTAAGTGTCTTCTCTAATAATAATATTTACTCCCCTCCCCCTAAAAAAACCCCACTTTTAGCAGCATCTCAGTCCATGCAGAGACATATCATTAATTTCAGGCAGGACTTTGTTCCCCTTCCCACTTTTCCAGGAAGTGAACCAACTTCATAAAATGGGAGAAATCCATTTCTTTCTTCAGATGCTTTAGGTGTTCAGGAAAGAAATGGGGTTTTCCTAACATCCTCTAAACTGAAAACAAACCTCCCATGTTTAATTCAGGATACCACTCTAACTGCTGTGCTGAGAATTGAAAGGGAAGCAGCTTGTTTTCTCTCCTTCCTCCTTATCAACCTGACAAAATGTAGCACATGTTAGTGAACACTGTCCCAGTGACACTGCCTTTGGTAGTGGTGGTGGTGGGGGGGAGAGACAGAGAAAGAGAAATCACCCTCCTCATTAGCTCTAATGACACCACATGTTCCCAAATAAAAGTGAGAACAGGAGAGAGGTACATCAGCTGGTCCTGACCTATCTGTGCAGCCCCAGCAATCTCATATTCCATAAGCAGGGGTCAGATATGTAATGGAAAACCTTCTCTACATTACAAAGGCATCACTGATTATTTAGAATCCTGATCACATAGGGTTTTGACAGAAAAATAACACATTGTTCTTGCCATGTATCAGGTAACAATGTTTGCTCTTTTCCTTACGCCGCCCCGAGTAGACTTTGTCTAGGGGGGCGGGGTAAAAATCTAATAATAAATAATAAATAAATAAATAAATAAATAAATAATAAAAAGTTAGTGGGGAGAGCAAATTTGGATAAGGAGCCTATCGTAGGATGTAGTTAGGCTCTTCAACCCTTTGATACCCACTGTGGTCCAGATCCATACTATTTCTTCTCTATGCCTACAATTGATCTCGGAAAATGGCCTCTATTTGTTTCAATTGACTTTTTCCAAATACAATGCATAGCCACCACCACCACCACCAGCAGCACTTTTGGTTACTGCCAGAAGATTTCAGACATCATTGATTTACTTATTGTAGAGCATTTTACACTACCTTTCATTTTTAAAAATCTCAGAGCAGTTTACAATAAAAACTAAAAATGGCTGAATAGTAAGATGATAAACAAAATAGGAAGATAAAACAATGCAAGCAATACAATCTGCTTTAAAATAATTTATGAGAAAACAGGGGAAAATGGTTAAACAGAAATGTCTTTAGCTGAGGGCAGAAACATGCAACACTGAGACCCCACCTAATAGCAGTGGGGACACTAATCTGCATATTAGTCTTTGTGAAAGAGAAGATTCTGCTTTGCAGTGCAACAAGATGAGCCCTACTAGGAAAAGCCCTGTGGTGCTCTGGGCCCCCTAAGGAGCACTTAGCACTCGGTCAGAGAGTTCAACAGGCCACTTACCTACCACCTTTGCACTGGGGCAAGTCCCAAGACCTCAGCAGTGCGTAACGTAAGCCCCTTGAACAAGTCTGACCTTAAAAGAACACTTTACTTTTGCCCAGTACTTTGCAAGTACAGACACATGGGCTTTGTGATTCCTTAGAACTCACAACAGCTCAGTTAGGTAGGACTCTTAAAGATAGCTAGTTTGTGGCCCTCTCCACCTCCTGGATTTAGCCAGACCCTGCTGTTCAAGAGACCAGTCCTTTTGTAAGAATTTTTATAATTAATTTTTATTAGAAAAATAGAGTTTCATAGAATCAGTTTATATTGCTCAAGCTTTAGCATAAAGAACATATTCAAAGATTATTACAGTTAAATAAAATAACTATTTCCCATTAAAATAATAAACACTACTAAGCTGGGCTAAGGTGGGGTATAGTGGGCTAGCCCCACCTCCTTCTTTCTCTTTACTTACATCCTCTCTCAATCAAGTTCCTTTCTCTCCCATCATTATGGAATCGAATTCCAGAACAAGACTGGATCTCCCTTTCCTTTCACACAACCCATCGTCCATTTTCTACACTCTCTAATTCCTCCCTTCTTCTTGACACTTCATGGCTGTTAACCAATTAGCCTCGAGGGGCTGTAACACCTTCCTCCTCCCTTAATTCCCATGAAAGTCCAGGTGTTTTATCTCTTCTCCAATTAGCTCGGAATGTTGAGTCTTCCATGGGCCCCTTGATCTGACCTTCAGCTCTATCTTGAACCATGCTGTAAAGGTCTTCAGAAAAACATTCTCAAAGCACTTAGAAAAACACATTCCAATGTCTCTCAAATCATCTTCACACGGAACCTGTCTGACTCCATCTTACATTTCTCTGACTCCATATCCCATCATCATGACAAGCCCCAACCCAAATAAAGACTGAGGTGGCCTGTATAGGAAAAGGCAGCCTCTCAATGGCCAAAATCCTGTTGCTTGGTGTAATAAATTGCACTGCAGTAGGCCTATTGAATCAATGGAGATTTGGTTAGTCAACTCTTCCATATGTTCCATTGATTCAAGTGGGCCTACTCTAACTACAACTTACTTACAATATTAGGTTGCAGTTAGAGTAGCCCATTTAAATCAACACCATTGATTCAATGGCACAACTCTAGTGCAATTGACTACGCTAAGCAACAGGATTTTGGTGTTTCACTGTTAACTATATAGGACCATATAAGCCTGATCCTGAACTGTAAAACTAACCTCTTGAACTTTTCTTGGTGTCTATCATGACAGCAGATTCATCTGTATCATTAGGTGACAATATAAGTCAGAAAGCTTAATGTATATGATACAGACATGCAGCATGAACACCTGGAAAGGGTAAGAAAGAATTGAAATCCTGTTGTGTTGTTATGCATGTTGAACACAAACGACATAAAATTCACTCCTTCCTAGCTAATAATTAAAGACTCTCCACTGGAATTCTTGAGCATGTAACAAACCAGTGGGCATGGGCAGCCCCAAAAATCCCAGCAGCGACTTGTTAATTGCTAACTAGGAGCAAGTGAATGCTACACCTTTTGCTCTCTGCCTCCATAAAAAAGCAACAGGATTTCAGCCACTAATGGTAGTTTGTAATGTCAGTAGTGATGCTGCCAATGACTTAAAAATATTGGCCAGTCTTTCGTTGAGTGATTTTTAAATATACAGCAAGAACTTCCTTTTTCTTTCTTGGATCTTCCTCCCTCTTACTGGCTGTGAGGGAAAGCTGATCAAGACAATGAGAGGTGAGAAAAAATGAGATGCTATGAGATGAATCAGGACAGTGATGAACGAGTTGCATCCAGGATTATCATTCTGATGGGCTGTGTTGATTCTCCAGAAAAGTCTACATATGTTTCCTGGTACCATTTTTGTAGTTCTTAGTTTGTGCTCAGAGACTTGTCTCTGTGATTTTCTATCATGAAAAAATTTTTGTTTGAATGTGTGACACTCTTTTCTTCTAAGATGTAATAAAGTTTTGTTACTTCTTATAAATAATTCAGCCTGCCCATTGTCTTCTGTTTGGTTTACTTACCAGAAAATTCCCTGGGGAAGTAAGAGGGGAAGGAAGCCACTAAGCTTGGGATCTTTTGTAGGATTTATTTTGTTCATTTTACCTTCCCAGGTCCAGGGGAGGGACAGACCCCACAAGAGAATTCCTCCCATTTGTTGGTTCTATTCATCCTGGATGGATGAAGGAAGTGGAGGTGGTGATATCCTGTTTCCCCGAAAATAAGACCTAACCTGAAAATAAGCTAGTTAAAAATCATACTAGAAAAATCTAGTATGATTTTTCAGGATGCTCGTAATATAAGCTCTACCCCCAAAATAAGCCCTAGTTAAGTGAAACCCCGCCCTCCACCATTGTGCATCATTGTGCATCAACCAGAAGATGACATGACTATAAAATAAAACATCCCCTGAAAATAAGCCCTAATGCGTTTTTTGGAGCAAAAAATAATATAAGACCCTGTCTTATTTTCGGGGAAACACGGTAACTACTAGTGTAATTTGAGCTCACTTATCAGTTTTTCATAGAGGCCAACTGGGGAATAAACTTTATGATATCTGAATGACAACTGATAAACCTTTGGCTGGATTAACTATCTTGATGGTATCTATAATACCAATCCTGAATGCATACCATATTTTCAAGAAAGAGAAAGGAACAGACATGTTATTGGTAATGTAATTGTCATAAGGCATGTGTAATACCAAAGTATCAGTCCAGTACAAGAGAGCTCTTACTGTCCAGATAAAACCTTGAGAGATATTATGATTAATTTCCCCATCCACACTGTGGATGGGCATGCTTTCTTCAACCCTGCTTAGAATTCTACTAATGAACCAAGCTAATTTTTTAGTTCACAAATATATTTTGCTGTAAAAGGCACCTAAACTTCTTACATAAAAACATGTTCTGTAACAGGAAATATGTGAAATGAAGTTTTTTTAAAAAACACACACCTGGTAATGCAGAAATCTCTATTTCAGTAATTTTCACCTTATTAATGTTCCTTCTCTCTGTGGGAACAAGATTTCTTGTGAGAAATAGGTACCAATTAGGGCACAGTCTGTCACAAAAGGTGATTGCAACTTTATTAATAGTATAAATAATTCACAAACTTAATAAGGTAATACCTCAAGCCCATTAAATGTAAAAAAGAATGTGGCAAACTGAGTAAACCCATAATTTCCAAATTCTTTAAATAAACAACAGAATATGCCTACCAACACCAGCTTTTTATGGGGATAATTTACAATTTTTGTGCAGTAAAAAATCTTGAACCAATCTTGGAAGAGCTGCTTTCTTGGAATAAAGCTGGCTGGGGATTCTAGGAAATGTAGTACATAAGATATTTTTTTCCAAGCTCAGATCTTGGAAAAATCTACAGTCACTATCACCAGAATGGAAGCAGGTGAGGGACGAACCACCAGATCCAAACCTCCACTGGGTATCTGGCAGCCAACATGGACAATAATGGAGGACTGATTTTTCTTTCTTTAGAGATGTGAAGAAATTCCAACAATTTCCTCCTTCTCATACTGAGTCAGAGTACTAAGAATTTGTTAATACCTATGAGATATCTTGAAATATGTCTTTGTAGAAGAACTAGTGGTTTTTCTTCTTGTGAAACTAAGTGTGAACATGTCTGCCTGTACATACACAGACACAAAGAACAAGCACAGAAGGACTGGCTTCTTCCTCAAAAAGACACAGACAGTCCATCCACAGCCTCTACTGCTTTTAAAAATCTGCAGAATTAGACAATAGGTATTGCACTTTTCTGAAAAAAGAGAAAATCGTTCTCACAAATATATAAATAAGCTCTGAGATAGAAATCAATCAATCAATCAATCAATCAATCGATCGCTCAATCAATTAATCAATAATCTGGACATCTTGCAGGTGAAGACAGAAAAATGTTAATTAGAGATGGGATATTCGTATCCCTATGAATATGAATATTGTAGACACAGGTGGCAGGGAAGTCCAGCCCCTCTCTTCCGAACTGGCCCATCCATTTATGGGTCACCACATGACACACGCAGCCAGCTTCATCCCCATAACACTAATTGCTGAAGTAGTCTGGCTGGTGCTTCCCCGCCTCGCTGTGCTGCTGACCACTCAGCAGCTGAACAGGGAGACTCATAATCCCACCTCCTTGCCAGATTGGTCAGCAGCACAGGAAGTCAGGGAAGTGCCAGCTGGGCTATTTCCATGATTGGTGCGAGGGGGATGCTGCTGGCCACATCGGCAGGGTAGCAACTCATAAGTGGATGGGCCAGTTCGGGGGGGGGGAGGAACTTGTCTTCCCTGTGACCTGTGTCTGTGATATTTGTATTCGTATCCCCAGGAATATGAATACAAATATCCCATCTCTAATGTTAATATATCTCTTTTTTATGTGCAAGAACGAGACATGTGAGGACTTTGATATCTATGCCTGATTTTTTTTTCTACATTGCTTCCAATGACCACACCACTTTCAGGAATGCTAGGATCCTTCCCCAGTATCTGAAGCATGTCAGAGAAAGGGAGGATTTGGTTTTATTGGGTTCACTATCTACCGTGATGCACCACTGACATTCCTCCAGCATGTTTCTTTACAGCCACTATTGCATCATGTTAGAGGAGATATGGTGATAGAGCTTTCTTTCTCCTAATAAGGAAGCACTGAATAGTGCACCTCTTTCTCCATCTGTAGTCCTCCCTCTACAGAGAAAATAATACCCTATTATCTTAGTTAAACCTTTTCAATGAACATAATATTACCCCCCTTAAAGATTTGCAAAGCACTTCCAAAATATTTCCCTTAACATCATTTTAACACTATAAGCAAAATATGAATAATCCAAGAATGCTCTAATAATACAAAGGCTGCACTCTTAGGCAAACTTTCACAATAAATATGTGTTCCTTCAGACACAATTATCCCGTCTACAGTGTTGGGATCACATATTTCCTCCTGTCCCTCTCACTCTTCCCTATCACTTGTACCTTGACTTAATACTTTCTCCTTAGTTAAAACATGGTTTCCTGTGACATCTGAACCAGAAATCTATTGTTTTAGTAATCTCTACAAACCAAAATATCAAATCACTGTGCTTGAGCATTTCCTATGTGAAATCCTCTTGTGATGACAAAACTCAGGACAGGCAAAAGCAATTGATTCAAACTTCCATGATCCCTCAAATATTTGCGTCATATACTATTCAAACCAAACTTCCCTGGGATACAAGTCCATGCCTCCAAACACATTAGTCAGAAGTGCTGGTGTTTGTTTTTCTTTGGAAGGAAACAGAAAGAGTGAACAGTCCCCATTTTGCCACTATGTTTGCCATTTTTGTTTGATACATGTGTGAGGTGTGGAATTTTTGCTTGAAGGGATTATGTGTACTATTTCTGGTTTGATCTCATATTTCTTTTGTAGGGTTTTGTTAGCTATACAAGAAGGCTAATATTTTCACAGCTGCTTCCACATTTATGTGTTTTTATAGCATTTGTCTCATGTTTTAGTCAACAGCTAAATGATAGTTATGTTTTTAAATGAAGATGTCTAAATCCATTCTCAGCATAGACCACTTGGAGCTATTGTGGTCTGTGTGAGGTCAATAGCGTACATTCTGAAACACACTGTATAAATATTTATATGATAAGCCTTCATTACTCCTTGGAGTCTATCAATAATTCATATTTTTAGAACATCTTAAACACATGATAAACCATAATGGTTTCAGTGGAAGAGTCAACTCTCATAACTTAAGAGAGATTTGGTTTCTTCTAAAAACAAAATCTTCATCTTCTCCTTTAAATCTCCATTATTTTTTAATATGAATGGAAATACACACTGAATCCACTCTAGAGCATCTAATAAACATTTGGCCCATTTCCTCTTCACAAGACTTGAGGCGTTGCAACAAAGCAAGACATTCATTCTCAGTTTTAAACCATAACCTTGTAGTTCTCTATAGACTTTCTCTTTATTGTTTTTATTATCTGACTTTCTTCAGGCTGGGCTCTGCAAATGCTTACCAGGAGTAACTTGTTTCATTGAAAAAGCATAAATAGCTATGAAAGAAGCCAGAATTAAGGATCCAGACATTTTGCTTACTGTATACATTTATGATTTCTCTACATTCTACTGCTTCTGATTTCCAGTTTAACTTCAATTCTGTTCTGATGGTCAGTTTCCAATGTTTTAATGAGTGGGAATGAGCGGTGCTACCCGCCTCTTCTGCCTTTCTGCACACACAAGTCACACAACTTTGCCTACATGTAATCAGCCTTAGCACAAAGGTGGCCACCTCTTCAGAGATAGTGATTTTGACACTGAGATGGGAATCTTGGCCAATCAATAAGGTGTTCCCTTTCCAACAAAGAAACCTAGTTGTATAGAAGCATTTCCCTTCAGACCAGTACTACTGTATGTGGCATTATTTGTGTGACCATCTGCAATGTAGAAGTTGCTTCTGTGTAGCACCTCACATCAAGGTTCCCAAGTGAAAGGGACACTAGCCCAACTGGAGTTTGCTTGCTTGCTTGCTTGCTTGCCTGCCTGCCTGCCTGCTTGCTTGCTTGCTTGCTTTTTTAATCCCACTTTTTCCCCCTATTGGGGACCCAAGGCAACAGATATGAAACTAAAACCTTTCATGTTTAAAACATTATTTTAAAAACATAAACTTTAAAAGACCTCCCCATCTCCATTGCTTCCTGGATCTTCAGAAGTCTCTCTAAAGCGGTACATTGTCAGCTACCAACGGATGAAAAGGAAGGAAGGGGGCAACCTCCTCTCCCAAATTCCAGTGTTGACATCAATCTCTACATAGCTAACTTGAATGTAGAAGTATTCACTCTAGATGACTGTGCAAATCCATAGATATCTAGAAAGAGCATGGCTCCACTGTCCACTCATCACATAATGTCCCTTTTGTACAGGTAATACATGAAAGGAGATCCTTTAATCCCTTTAAACTAATTTCTTGTTCCTCACATGTAGGTTTCCAAGTGATTGGGCCACCAACCCACTTGGTGCCTCAGTCACTTGGAATATTGGCAACATTATTCCAGAGGCAGCTTGGCCACATCTTGATCATTGCTACTCGTTGTCTTCATTTCCACTATCTTAAATAGCAATGTTAGAAATAGCAATGTGGTTAGACTTGTCTACAACAATGGTGGGGTATGACTATGTTTAACTGGCTAGCAGTTTACATTCAATAAAGAAGATTGAGTTGGGATTCAAAAATGAAGTAGCAGAGGCTTTTGGAGATGACATTTGGTCATAATAGAATAACTTTGAGCAGAGTTAGGCAGTGAACAGTATCTCTTCTTGTTGGCATCCCTATTTTTACTCACCTCCAGTATAGCCCCTCCATGGCTCCCTAAATACCTGTCACTCTTGAAAAAAATGCCCCAAAGATGACAAAAATATGCTCCCCTCAATATTGGAAGGAGCATATTTTGCCATCTTTGGGTCAGATATACTGTATATAATGCAATTCTCCACTAGCCTAGTTCAGACTTTTTAAAAACAAAAGCACCAGAAAAGTGCTGCTCCAACATAGCACCTTCACTGGCTCAGATATCTGAGCCAAAAGAGCAGATAGATGCAGTACAGTGTGCGTTCTTCCATGGAAATTGGCATCTGGCTACAAATGGAGAAACATGTCACTTCTACTTTCTCCTACATTTGAATGTTTCAAACGTTATTCTTTCATTTTGTAGGGATGGCAGTAATTCCACAAATATTGCAAGGATTCCTGTAAGAAGAGTAAGTTATATAAACTAATCAATAAATGAATATGGACCGGAATCCTATTGGTTTTGCACAGCATAAGTCCAAACTGGTGTTACCTGTTGCATATCGTTTTTCTGTTGGACTATTGCACACTTTGACATATATATTTATTTTATTTATTTAAAATATTTTACCCCACTTTTCTACTTAAAAAAGGACCCAAGGCAGCTTACATCATTAAAAGATGGTATTTAAAGCTAAAAAACAGTAAGTATACAAATACTGGACATGATAAAGGACAAAAATGGTAGGGACCTTACAGAAGCAGAAGATATCAGGAAGAGGTGGCAAGAATACACAGAGGAATTATACCAGAAAGATCTGGATGTCTCGGACAACCCAGATAGTGTGGTTGCTGACCTTGAGCAAGACATCCTGGAGAGTGAAGTCAAGTGGGCCTTAGAAAGCATGGCTAACAGCAAGGCCAGTGGAGGTGATGGCATACCAGTTGAACTATTTAAAATCTTAAAAAATGATGTTGTTAAGGTGCTACTCTCAATATGCCAGCAAGTTTGGAAAACTCAGCAGTGGCCAGAGGATTGGAAAAGATCAGTCTACATCCCAATCCCAAAGAAGGGCAGTGCCAAAGAATGCTCCAACTACCGTACAATCGCACTCATTTCACACGCTAGCAAGGTTATGCTCAAAATCCTACAAGGCAGGCTTCAGCAGTATGTGGACCGAGAACTCCCAGAAGTACAAGCTGGATTTCGAAGGGGCAGAGGAACTAGAGACCAAATTGCTAACATCCGCTGGATTATGGAGAAAGCCAGAGAGTTCCAGAAAAACATCTACTTCTGCTTCATTGACTACGCAAAAGCCTTTGACTGTGTGGACCACAGCAAATTATGGCAAGTTCTTAAAGAAATGGGAGTGCCTGACCACCTTATCTATCTCCTGAGAAATCTATATGTGGGACAGGAAGCAAGAGTTAGAACTGGATATGGAATAACTAATTGGTTCAGAATTGGGAAAGGACTACGACAAGGCTGTATATTGTCTCCCTGCTTATTTAACTTATATGCAGAATACATCATGCGAAAGTCTGGACTGGATGAATCCCAAACTGGAATTAAGATTGCCGGAAGAAATATCAACAACCTCAGATATGCAGATGATACCACTCTGATGGCAGAAAGTGAGGAGGAATTAAAAAAAACCTCTTAATGAGGGTGAAAAGGAGAGCACAAAAAATGGTCTGAAGCTCAACATCAAAAAAACTAAGATCATGGCCACTGGTCCCATCAGCTCCTGGCAAATAGAAGGGGAAGATATGGAGGCAGTGGGAGAGAAAACTCCCTGGAAAAGACCCTGATGTTGGGAAAGAGTGAAGGCAAGAGGAGAAGGGGACAACAGAGGATGATATGGTTGGACAGTTTCATCGAAGCTACCAACATGAATTTGACCAAACTCCGGGAGACAGTGGAAGACAGGAAGGCTTGGCGTGCTCTGGTCCATGGGGTCACAAAGAGTCGGACATGACTTAATGACTAAACAACAACATACAAATACTAAAAAGGATTAAATAAATACCACACTAAAAAAATGTTAAACAAAGACAATACCAAAAACACAATCAAAGCAATAAGGCACAACAAATAATTTAAAACTCCACTGAGGTAGTCAATCACTGAGAAGAAGCTTGTCTGAAGAGAAAGGACTTTATCTCCTTGTGGAAGGACAGTCAAGATGGGGCCAGCCTAGCATCTTGTGGGAGGGAGTTCCAAAGTTTGGGAGAAGCAACGGAGAAGGCCCTCTCCTGTGTACCCACCAAATGCACATGTGATGGCAGTGGGACCGGTCACATGCTCAATAGCTCACTCAATTGTGCACTGGGTGAATGGCAGTTGGACCAAAAATTTCAAGAACTGTATGTTACCATCTTGGACTTTGCTTATCTCTATGTTGTTGATATTGTTGTTTTAATTTTTGTTATATACTCGGACTGTAAGCTGCCCAGAGTAGATTTGTTGAATCTAGATTGGCAGGGTAAAAGCCAGAAAAATAAATAAAATATAATAAATATGTGCAATTTCTGTTATGTTTATGATTTCACAATAGGATTATAACTAATGAAAGAATGCAAATAAACTTCCAATGCCAATCTGTTCTCAAGAAAATATGCAGGCAGCCTTTGCCCACTCAGCCCGAAATAACGAGACAAGACACAGGTGTTGGGTTTAAAACTTGGGCCACAACTTTATTAACTATTTAAAGTCATATCCCCCAAATGCAAGGGGGCCTACCGTAGTGCGATATTCAATTCAATGTCCGGATAATACTAGATCTCCGGACATTTCCTATAGCAGGGCAAGCTCCTATTTCTGAAATGTGCTGTCTGCTGTACAGCACGCCTTCAGGTGCTCTGTGAACTCTTACCCCCCAGCCAACTCGTCCCGCCGAGCCTCATGACCCTAAGCAGGTGGTTGACTGGGAGATTGTACCATGTAAAACCACCTCTCATCTGATAGCCAATTGTCACAACCTGACAGAGAGATGGCCAAATTTTTGGCACCACGTGTCAATCATTAACTCACCCCAGCCTTTTTATTGCACTACCCGCCACGGCATGGGACTATTTGTATGCCCCACGCCCGCCACCCAAGCCGAAAACTTCGGCCTGGAGGCCCCCTTGCAGATCCTTCAAAAAAAATGTCAGTCCCCAACTCAGACATGTGAACACCATCATCCCTGAATAATTCGGGCTGATGAATGGTTATGTCCGGATGTTGAATCTGTGAACCCAGCCCTGATTGCAATGCCTGGCCGATCTCGCGATTAACTCCACGCCTGGAGTGATCTATCCAACTATGATCACAGTCGGCTCTCCAGACCAACCTTGGGATAATGTTGGACCAGATTAATTTAATGGAAGGAAACCCATCCTTCAATGTTTGCAGGTCATGGATAATTTGTAGAATCAATGACTTACCCTTTCTTATTGTCAAATCGTTACCACCCAAATGAACTACTGTACCATTATGTCGGGTGGTGTATGCTCAAAACTGGCTAGGGCCAGTCCCAATAGTTCTGGCCATAGCATGCCCCGCTTTCCTCTCCATTCAATAGTGACCATGGCTCCCAAACCTAAATTACATCCCCAACCTGTTCTCAATGCATGCTTCATGGCCCAGTGAACATAGCTGTCGCCATACACCACCACTCGCAGCCGTGAAGAAGCTGCCCTGGGTCCTGTAGAAGAAGAACAGAGTCACATCTACACTGGGAGGGAGTGCACATAAGATTTAAACCTGTGCAACGACCACCTCCCCAATTTCTTAATTTGCTCCTTACCATAACCTAAGGCAGCAGCTGTAGATGCTGCGCCTATGCAAAATGAATGAGTTCCGAATTTCCACCCCACAATGCCCGCCTCACATAAGCCACACGAGGTGATTGCCCAAAACTGATACCTCGTAAGCGGAGAACTGTTACTGTGCCGAAAGAGCTCTTTTACAGAGCAGGGCCCCAACCTTATAATTTGACCCTTTCCAAACTGGTCAGTTTTTGACCGGCGGAGATGCAACAAGACCCCGTCTTCGGAGACCAGCAGGTCCTCCATCTGCAACGCCGAACGTGAATTATCTGATTTTGATGCTCTCACCAACTCGCTAATCCTGAAGGCCCCAAAGAATGCACATAGTGTAACTGCCTTAAATAAACTCGCTTCGAATTGTTCTACACAGACCGTTTCCCAAATCTGTCCTAACTGTACAAGTATTCTAGGGGACATAGGCGTGCGCATGTCTTCACTCTTGCCCCGTTCCTTAGACCAGCCCTCAATCATCTTTTTAACCCTGAAGTCACCGGCTAGGTCGGGGTAACCATGAGCCTTAGCGTAAAAGGCCAGGGCAGACATCTTCCCCTGAATGGTGCGGGGAGCCAAACCTTTGAAATGCAGTTGAACCGCAAATTGTTGCAAGTGGTCCACTGTTATAGGCCACGGTCTGCCCATGCCTTCATTTACACAAAACGGAAAAAATTCTTCGCATGCCGCTGCATAGCTGCGCCTGGTGCTTGGAGCAACCGCTAAGCTTATAGCCCTGTTGGCTTCAATCCTCCAATGCTCCATACCTCTTGGGGCAATATCTCTGGACGAAGTTGAGCCTCCGGGGCCAACAGCCTGAACCGGTCGATCTGTTGACGGGACAGGGCGTCAGCCAGCTCGTTTTCAACACCCGGTACATGACAAGCCTGGAACACAATATTGTATTCCAGGCAACGCAGCGTGAAGGCTCTCATGAGTCTCATCACCCTCTGTGACATAGACGTGAGGGTGTTAACTACATGATCTACTGCCATATTGTCACACCAAAAGGTGACTGCGGAGTTGGCCCAAACTTCCGCCCAAAGCCAAAGGGCCCCCAGAATCAGGAAGAACTCCAGAAATGTGAGATCACAGATGACTTCGGAGTCACTCCATGCCTCAGGCCAAAAGCCGGCACACCAGCGGCCTCTAAAGTAAATGCCATAGCCTAAAGATCCGGAAGTGTCAGAGTGGACTTGAAAGTCAGCTCGCGAGCAAAATTCATCCCTCCAGAATGAGATTCCATTGAATCGCTCCAGGAAATGCAAGCAAGTGCGCAGGTCATCCTTCATTTCTGCTGACAATCTTCTCTTATGATGTGGCCTCTTTAAACCATTCATAGCTACGCAAAGCCTTCTCAGGAAGGCCCTGCCCGGGGCAATAACTTTACAAGCAAAATTGAGGTGACCAACCACCTCCTGTAATTCCCACAGTGTAACTCTGTCACGGTGTAATAAATTTCTGAGACGGATCCTCAAATCGCTTAATTTACACTCGGGCAACCTGCTGGATTGCTGTATTGTATCCACCTCAATCCCCAAAAATGTAATAACTGTAGACGGGCCCTCGGTCTTCTCCTCCGCCAGGGGAACACCCAACTCACTTGTAAGGCTCTGAAAGCTTTTCATAAGGAATTCGCATTGGCCGGATCCGGGCTGCCCACAAAATATAAAATCATCAAAATAATGGACGACGTGAGTCAAGCCCGCCCTTCTCCGCAGAGCCCATTCTAAAAAAGAGCTAAAGCGCTCAAAAGCAGAGCAAGAAATTGAACATCCCATGTGAAGTGCCCTATCCATGTAAAAAAGCCCTCAAATTGAAAATCCAATAATTCAAAATCATCGGGGTGAACCAGCAACAAATGAAATGCTGACTTAATGTCAGCCTTCCCCAGCTCCTCCCCGTTGCCGCAGGTACGAACCATACGTATTGCAGCATCAAAAGATGTGTAACGAACCGTACACAGTTCCTGTAGAATCATGTCATTGACAGAATCACCTTCAGGGTACGAAAGATGGTGGATTAACCGAAATTCTTCTGGTGTCTTCTTAGGGACAACACCCAAAGGGGAAATATGTAAATTTGGAACTGGGGGCTCAACAAAAGGACCAGCTACCCTCCCTTCAGCTACCTCTTTCTGAATCTTCCTTCTTACTGCGTCCTCCATGCCTCTGACAGATTTCAGATTGCATGCCAAAGACACGTGCCTATTACCCTGAACTGGGATTCTGAATCCTAATGTAAAACCGTTTAACAAATAACTAGCGGCTTCCTGATCTGGATAAAGTCGCAGCCAAGCCGCCAGTACCGCTATCTTAATAGGACTGGGGCCCCTTTGTAGATGTGGCTGGACCAGGTGTCGGCCTCCTCCATCTTTTCCTCCGCCTGTTCCAGGGTGACTTCGGAAACAGGATATGTTACTGTGGGTGCCTCTGCAGAATGAACACGCATGTCGGAATCTGCAGGGCTTACAGTTGCAGAAACCTTTTTGGTTAAACTCCCAGCAAGCCAGGCGGGGTTGAACCCCCTGGCCCGCCGAAACGCAGGGAAAACTAAAACCAGCTGACTTTTGGATCAAGTGACCACTATCAAAGTGCTCGCCCAACATGGGGTGAGACGGCATCATTAACTGGAGCCAGAGCCCCTGATGATGAACATCCCAACACATCTGTGGGTTAATTGCAGCCCTCATCCTAAACCCCTGATCATAAAGCAACCAGGCGGGGCCTGGAAAGTCCACATATGCCCGGTAAATAAGATCAATGTATTGCAGGAGGGCGAATGCCCGGTCTGGGTACGCTTTTACTATAGTGCCAGTGTAAATTAAAAAGCCTGGCAGCCAATTAGCCCAACACCTATCCGCTTTCCTCCTTTTAAATCGCTCCTTCTCCCTTTCCTCTTCCTTGCTGCCTTTCTTCTCCTCCATTTTTCTATTTATCAGCTCGAATACATCTACGTATTTACTTCGCCATATTTTTTTTCTATAGTGGCTGGTAAAAGGTGGTCCCCCAAAGGTAAGGACTGGTCGCCACAAGGCAGTGCACCTCTCACCACCAAATTGTACCCTGTGTTAGGAATTACTGGGTAATTGAACTGATGAGAGACCTCTGTGAAACCAGGCTTGGTGCAAGGCAAAAGAGCTTGTGGATATGGGGCCACCCAAGGCTTCAAAGCTGGAGGAGCCCCCCCCCAAGTAGCAGGACTAAGCCCAAAACTATTGGGTAGCACACTAGGTACTGGCGGGAAACTTCCTGGTGGAGTAACCATCCCCCAAGGCCAAATTCCCTCCATGTGTGGTGTAAATTGTGTTGGTGCAGACTCACCTGGAGGTATAAACGCCTTGCTCGTCAAGTTGGCTGAAGGCCACTCATCTGCACTTCGGCTGGGGCCAGGACTGGCCGCCTCAGAGCCCTGGTGCCTACCGGGATGCCCACTCGGTCCTGGGACGGGGACCTCTTCCACCGGCTGCTCTCTTGACCGTTCAATGGCATCGACCTCCTGTGTGCCTTCCTCCTCGCTCATGATGGGTACAGGGGTCTGGTCACCCTGAGCTGAAGATGCTGCCCGTACTCCTGGAGCTGCAGAAACTTCCTTTTCCAAAACAGCAATACATGACATCATTATGTCACCCAGCTGTCTTAATTCAGCCAATCTACGTGCTTTTGACTCCCTACCAGACCTCCTAGGCGTGGCAGCACTGGCAGCCTCCCTGGCTAATGCTCTCTTCCTTTCCAGCTCACTCAAGTTAGCTAAAATAGCACTATAATCCGGCCACTCCTCTTCGTCGGATGAAGAAAGTGCCGGAGCCACCCTGGCAGGAGCCCTACACTTCACTGTTTGCTTACCTTTCTTGCCACACTGCCCCTTTTTAGGAGCCATGGCGGCTAATTAGATTAAGGATGAAAGTAGTTCCTGCAATCAACACACCTACAATAAGTTTGGTCTGAACTAAATGCTCCCTTAATAATAATAATAATAATAATTATTATTATTATTATTATTATTATTATTATTATTATTATTATTATTATTATTATTATTATTTAAAATCCGTATAATTGAATACTTCCAGCCGATTCCAATTACCCCTTTCTCTTTATGTTATGTATGTATGTATGTATGTATTTATTTATTTATTTATTTTAAATTAAAACCCTTAAAGTGACTTAATTATTTAATTTCACTTGAATTAATTTTTTTAATTTATATTTTTTATTTATTTAATCCCTCTCAATATATAATTATTTATTTATTTCATTTTTATTTATTTATTTTATATATTTGCTTGTTTGTTTATTTATTTATTTATTAATCCACTAACAGCAACCAAACAAACCAGCAGGGGGCACTACACTATGCCTCCAACCTGCTGCTTGCCTGATTTTTATTTTTTATTTTTTTGAAATTAGACTGTAAGACCTATGAACTGGCCAGCAGGTGGCGCTGCCCACAAATCAACTACTGGCTCCCTATCAAGAATATTATTTTAAAACAAAAACCACCAAAGCTACAGAAACAAGGGGGGGAGGGGAGGAAAAAAGGGGGGTAAAGGTGAACTAACAATCACAGTTAAACTCTACGTTTTAATAAATGAATTCCTTAATTAATTATACCAAAAAAATAGTAAATGAATTATTACAATGAAGCCCCTGAAAATATAGAGCTAAACCCCCTTTGAAAACACAAAGGAAATACTACTAATTGTAAAACAATCACCACACACGAGTGTCCCCCTGGCAAACCAAACTATTTATAGAGGAAGGGGGGGTTGGATGGTTCAAAAGAGGGGAAACCCCACCCCACCCCTCCAGTTAACAAAAGCCCCTACCAAACCCCAACAACAGACAGTTAGCACAGATAAATGTAATAATAAAAGGAAACAAGAAAACTCAGCCAAACAGCTGATGATCACTCTGAGCCGAAGAGGTTGAAGCCGAGCGGCGAAAGCGAAACCACCCGATCTCCCAGCCACCGACGCAGACCCTTTGTACTGAAAAGCAGCAAAGAGGCTGCTTTTAGAGGGAGCCACCCTTTTTAAAGGTTTGTCCCTCCTCCCCCTGAAGACTGCGTCACCCATGACGCTTGCCTCCGGACGGGTGGGCAAAGCCTCCCCGAAATGGCGACCCAGCACCATTTCAGAGATGTCGTTGGGCAACTGGTTGGCTGCTAAGGCAGGGGTTTATCATGGGTGTGTGTTGTACTTTTTAAAATATTTATTTTAAATTGATATAGTTGCTTCAATAGTGTAGTCCTTTTAATTATGTTTTAATATTATAAGGTATTGTGTTTTTAGTTGAATCTGATGTTGATCACAATGATGTTGTGAGTAGAGATGGGGGTATTCATATTGTGAGAAGAGATGGGACCGTCCACTCACATGTATTTTAATTGTTTTGTCTTTTTGTTGTATTTTTATTGTATTTTAATTGTTGTAAGCCGCCCAGAGACCTTTGGGTAGAGTGGGCGGCATATAAGTTAAATAAATAAATAAATAAATAAATAAATGTCTGGTGGTGGCGGCAGCCTCGGTTAGCCTTCCAATCACTCCCGGAGCACCGCTCTCTTTCTGCTCATCTAGCCAACTCTAGGAAGGGGGAGAGAGGATGAGTCTCCCTGCATGGCTGCTGAGTGGCTAGATGAGTGGAAAAAGAGTGGTGCTCTGGGAACAATTGGAAGGCTGACCGATGCTGCCACTGCCACCACCAGATGCATGAGTGGACAATCCAGCCCCAGGGGATGGACCCTTGTTAAGTCCAGCTGTGTGTGGGTATTCATATTCGTATATGAATATGAATACCCCCATCTCTAGTTGTGAGTCATCCTGGGCCCCACTTTTAGGAAATACAGTATAATCATTCATCATCATCATTGTTGTCATCATCATGCAGGAGAAATCTGATCAAATTGCTAAATATGGCCACTTATTTGCCCAGAGTTTTCCCTAGACTCAAAAGAATATTTCCCTGATCTCACACTAAGAGATCAGGGAAAAATTCCAATCATATCTGTGACATGGCATAATTTTTTACTCTATTCAGTTAACAGCAGTGTGTGAATTAGATACAGCCAGTTTTGAGCTTCAAATAAGTGAATTTCCTAGCTGGATCTGCTAAAGCGGAGTTAGTGAGGCATGATATTGCTGATTCTTCCTCTGCTACTCTCTGCAATGTCACTCAAGAATTGCTCAGCAAAAGAAACTATCTCATGGAGTCAAGCAGGGCATCAATAGCACCGTATTGTAACCTGAGGGAAAAGTCAAATTTTGCCTTAATGGACACAAGCTAAAGTTCGCAGCTTCCTTTCCACTTGTGAGAAAAAACAAGCTCTCTTAGGCAATGAACTAAAGCATACACATACACCAAAGCTCTACTCAGTGCAATGGGAAAGGCAATGTCCATGTGGATTCAGTTAAACCTATCTGTGAAATGTTTTGTGATTAAACTGATAGTGAGTTGCTGAACTGCTATTTTAACATGCAACATGCTTCGTGTCTTTTATCTCAATTTCATTTCTTGCCTTCACAAATACAGTATAAAGCCATTTCTGTTCTTTTGTTATAAATGGATAACTGAAGGCTTGATTGGACACTCATTTAGTATACAACAAAACAGCTGCATACCTACAAATCTAGATCTGTAGTATTCTTCCTCTTTCTATCTCTATGTCTGGTGCAGAGTTGTTGTTATTGTTTTTAATGGAATGGAAAAATTCCCACTTCTTTCAGTTCTTTTCACTGGCACATTTATACTGCTCATTTTTCCAGCTGTATGCATTGGTTGCCCCTTCATGGATCACTGCCTTATCATAGTGAAGGTGGTCGAGTAACTCAAAAAAGCTATGGGCTATGCCGTGCAGGGCCATCCAAGATGGACAGGTCATAGTGGAGAGTTCTGACTCCACCTGGAGCAGGAACTGGCAAACCACTCAAGTATCCCTGACAAGAAAAATCCATGGACAGAAACAAAAGGCTAAAAGATATGACGCTGGAAGATGAGCCCCTCAGGTTGGAAGGCGTCCAACATGCTACTGAGGAAGAGTGGAGGACAAGTACAAGTAGCTCCAGAGCTAATGAAGTGGTTGGGCCAAAGCCGAAAGGACACTCAGCAGTGGATGCGCCTGGAAGTGAAAGGAAAGTCCGATGCTGCAAAGAAAAATACTGCATAGGAACCTGGAACATAAGATCTATGAACCTTGGTAAGCTGGATGTGGTCAAACAGGAGATGGCAAGAATAAACATTGACATCCTGGGCGTCAGTGAACTAAAATGGATGGGAATGGGTGAATTCAATTCGGACGATTATTAAATCTACTACTGTGGGCAAGAATCCCATAGAAGAAATGGAGTAGCCCTCATAGTCAACAAAAGAGTGGGAAAAGCTGCACTGGGATACAATCTCAAAAATGACAGAATGATTTCAATACGAATCCAAGGCAGACCTTTCAACATCACAGTAATCCAAGTGTATGCACCAACCACCAATGCGGCAGAGGCTGAAATTGACCAAATCTATGAAGACTTACAAGACCTTCTAGAACTGACACCAAAGAAAGATGTTCTTCTCATTATAGGGGACTGGAATGCTAAAGTAGGGAGTCAAGAGATAAAAGGAACAACAGGCAGGTTTGGCCTTGGAGTTCAAAACGAAGCAGGGCAAAGGCTAATAGAGTTCTGTCAAGAGCACAAGCTGGTCATCACAAAGACTCTTTTCCAACAACACAAGAGGCGACTCTACACATGGACATCACCAGATGGTCAATACCAAAATCAGATTGATTATGTTCTCTGCAGCCAAAGATGGAGAAGCTCTATAGTGTCAGCAAAAACAAGACCTGCAGCTGACTGTAGCTCTGATCATCAGCTTCTTATAGCAAAATTCAAGATTAAACTGAAGAAAGTAGGAAAAACCACTGGGCTAGTCAGGTACAATCTAAACCAAATCCCTTATGAATACATAGTGGAAGTGAAGAACAGATTTAAGGAACTAGATTTGGTGGACAGAGTGCCTGAAGAACTATGGATGGAGGCCCATAACATTGTACAGGAGGCAGCAACAAAAACCATCCCAAAGAAAAGGAAATGCAAGAAAGCAAAGGGGCTGTTCAACGAGGCCTTACGAATAGTGGAGGAGAGAAGGAAAACAAAATACAAGGGAGATAGGGAAAGTTACAGGAAATTGAATGCAGACTTCCAAAGAATAGCAAGGAGAGACAAAAGGGCCTTCTTAAATGAACAGTGCAAAGAAATAGAGGAAAATAATAGAAAAGGAAAAACCAGAGATCTGTTCAAGAAAATTGGAGATATTAAAGGAATATTTCGTGCAAAAGTGGAAATGATAAAGGACAAAAATGGTAGGGACCTAACAGAAGCAGAAGACATCAAGAGGTGGCAAGAATACACAGAGGAATAAAACCAGAAAGATTTGGATGTCCCGGACAACCCAGATAGTGTGGTTGCTGACCTTGAGCCAGACATCCTGGAAAGTGAAGTCAAGTGGGCCTTAGAAAGCACGGCTAACAACAAGGCCAGTGGAGGTGATGGCATTCCAGTTGAACTATTTAAAATCTTCAAAGATGAGGCTGTTAAGGTGCTACTCTCAATATGCCAGCAAGTTTGGAAAACTGAGCAGTGGCCAGAGGATTGGAAAAGATCAGTCTACATCCCAATCCCAAAGAAAGGCAGTGCCAAAGAATGCTCCAACTACCGTACAATTGCACTCATTTCACACAGTAGCAAGGTTATGCGCAAAATCCTACAAGGTAGGCTTCAGCAGTATGTGGACCGAGAACTCCCAGAAGTACAAGCTGGATTTCAAAGAGGCAGAGGAACTAGAGACCAAATTGCTAACATGCGCTGGATTATGGAGAAAGCCAGAGAGTTCCAGAAAAACATCTACTTCCGCTTCATTGACTACGCAAAAGCCTTTGACTGTGTGGACCACAGCAAATTATGGCAAGTTCTTAAAGAAGTGGGAGTGCCTGACCACCTTATCTATCTCCTGAGAAATCTATATGTGGGATAGGAAGCAACAGTTAGAACTGGATATGGAACAACTGATTGGTTCAGAATTGGGAAAGGACTACGGCAAGGCTGTATATTTTCTCCCTGCTTATTTAACTTATATGCAGAATACATCATGCGAAAGGCTGGACTGGATGAATCCCAAGTCGGAATTAAGATTGCCAGAAGAAATATCAACAACCTCAGATATTCAGATGATACCACTCTGATGGCAGAAAGTGAGGAGAAATTAAAGAACGTCTTAATGAGGGTGAAAATGAGAGTACAAAAAATGGTCTGAAGCTCAACATCAAAAATACTAAGATCATGACCACTGGTCCCATCAGTTCCTGGCAAATAGAAGGGGAAGATATGGAGGAAGTGACAGATTTTACTTTCTTGGGCTCCATGATCACTGCAGATGGTGACAGCAGCCACAAAATTAAAAGACGCCTGCTTCTTGGGAGGAAAGCGATGACAAACCTAGAGAGCATCTTAAAAAGCAGAGACATCACCTTGCCGACAAAGGTCCGCATAGTCAAAGCTATGGTTTTTCCAGTAGCAATGTATGGAAGTGAGAGCTGGACCATAAAGAAGGCTGACCGCCGAAGAATGGATGCTTTTGAATTGTGGTGCTGGAGGAGACTCTTGAGAGTCCCCTGGACTGCAAGGAGATCAAATCTATGCATTCTGAAGGAAATCAACCTGGAGTGCTCACTGGAAGGACAGATCCTGAAGCTGAGGCTCCAATACTTTGGCCATCTGATGAGAAGAGAAAACTCCCTGGAAAAGACCCTGATGTTGGGAAAGAGTGAAGGCAAGAGGAGAAGAGGACGACAGAGCATGAGATGGTTGGACAGTGTCATCGAAGCTACCAGCATGAATTTTACCAAACTCCGAGAAGCAGTGGAAGACAGGAGGGCCTGGCGTGCTCTGGTCCATGGGGTCACGAAGAGCTGGACACGACTAAACAGCTAAACAACAAGAACAACATACATTGGTTGTGAGCATTTCCTAACTGACTGAAAGTTCTTTGGTGGTAAGTTCCTGCACACATTTAAATGCATGCATTTTTCCTATGGACGCATCTGCATATTTTATTGATTGGGTCTGTAGCCATCATGTCATATGAGGAATCTGAAACATAATGTTTAATTGGCATGCATCCAGTCCTGATGGTGGAGATTCTTTCTCTGTGTATGTGTGTTTAATAAACATCAGTATCTCCCAAACAGAATATGGCCAGTGTAATCCTGGGAATTATCATCACCAAAGTATATTTTCTAAACTTTAATAATGGCAAGCTTATTCTGTCCTGTTTGCAGTAGTGTGGTGAAGAAATAAGCCTGCCCTGCCTGAATGCTGTCCTCCTGGCATGAATGATTTCCTATGTAATGATTTAAGTAAGAACAAAACAGGTAGATATATGTTGCCATGCAATCAAATGTCTAGCTTGGCCCTTGCTCAAGGCTGTACAGTTATATATAGTAGGCAATAGACTTGAATTAGGACCTTCCTTCACTTTACCATCCTAGCTTATTGTTTCTATATTGAAAGTGATATAAATACCTGCACTTTAACCAGACTTGCTCTTTCTGTAACAGTGGAGTAAATATTCATTTATCTAGTCCTTGCAGTCAAGAAATTGAAATAGTCTCCTTCCTAGCTGGGGATGTGAAGAATATTCAAGTGCTCTCAATTTAGTCTTGCATGTGTGAGAATGGTTTGCTCCACAAAATTGAGCTGTGGAACTTAAACCAGTGTACTCTCCGCTCAAGAATCAAAGAAACAACATACCACCACCACTGTGGCACATAGCAAGCACACAAGGGCAGCAAAACTATACTTCAAACAACACCCTAAGCCTCCAGGAACCACCATCACCAATTCAAGGGTGTTGTGATTTGTGCGCAATATCTCTAGCATCCTTTCCCTTAAAGAAGCAAATAATACATATACACAGGTACACACAGAGCAAGCACAAAAAATCTGGTTGATTGTTAATAAAAAATGTCAACAGTCCATGTAGTACTTGATTCCTAAACAATAAACATCCTAATTTTGGCCAATTTGCACAATTTGTGCATTGCACAATTTTGAACAAAAACAGGCAATTTTCAAGAGAAAAAAACCAGGAAATTTTGGTGGGAGGGGCTATTTTACAGAACTATGGACATTTCGGGGGGGGGCATTTCTAATACCTGGGGCATTTCTAATACCCCAGGAACTTTAAAAGAAAATGCCCTAGGATGTTCCTCACCATCTATGTCAGCAAGGAGATAAATGTAGCAATTCCTCATCCTTGTCCCTGAGGGAGGAAAGATTTACCTTCATAGTTGTCTGGATTATCTCCCCCCCCCCCCCAATGATCTTGTATAGGACTGAATTCCAAAAACATATACAGTCTTTATCCTATTGAGGCATCGTCACATCCCACACCAAACTGAATTTCTCTACAACCGTCTGCCAGTTTTGCAGCCATGGTGTTTGTGGAGTTCCAAGTATCCACTATTTCTCCCAAGGGTGCTCTGGATCAATGAGATCAGTGCTGATGGGATTGACTTATGCTAGCACATATTACTGTTTTTAGGAAAGATTACTGGCATCAGCGGCAAAGTCGGCAGCTGTCGTAGAAGAGGGGGTAGTGGCAGCTGTGGAGGGTGAGCCAATGGTTGGCAAGCAGTGATGCAATATGGTGCCAAACCAATTTTTCCCCCCAGCAGAACTTTCAGAAAACCAGGTGTCTTGCCTGCCAAAAATAGCACCCTCCTCCCCACTAGAATGAATAAACCTTGCAATTCAATGCAAAGGACAAGCCAAATCAATTTTGCTGCAGTTCTAATCTTTAATATGAAATGTCTAGCTTTAATATGACAGTCTAGAGCCATCTCTTTCATCCATTCACTTTGTCTCCCTCCCCCCTGCTTTCTTTCTAAAAGCTGAAAGCTGAAAATCTATGAGCATGGCTGCCTAAATAGAAAACCTATATAATCAAACAGCTGTAGGCCAGATATGTAAGATTGCAGTTGTGGCCTGCTGATTAATCTATATTATATTAAACCACATCCAAGTTGCTTTATTCACAGTATGCTCAGAAGCCAGCCATTAGCAACAAACAGCCACAGCAAAATTAGCGAAAACCATATTTCTTCTTGTTATTCCTTGATCTCCTCACAGTTCTGCTAGATTTAAGAGAAATTCTCAAATATTTTCTATTTATTATTATTATTATTATTATTATTATTATTATTATTATTATTATTATTATTATTATTATTATTGGAGAATTTCTCTTAAATCTAGCGGAACTGTGAGATCAAGGAATAACAAGAAGAAATATGGTTTTCTCTAATTTTGCTGTGACTGTTTATAATAATAATAATAATCATCATCATCATCCAGATACTGTTCCCCCTTCTGACTCTCCTCCTTTTTCATCCTCTTTTCCTTTTCTAGCATGGTGACATCAAGGGTATAAAAGCTCCTCCCTCTTTCTTCTATTGGCTATTTACATTTCCATAGCCAAAACAGTATTTGAACAATGTCCGTTTGTGACTCACTGTTTTTGCATTCACTCAAAGCTTGACAGAGGCTGGACTCAGTGATCCATAGGGTCCCTTCCAGCTCTGCACTTCTAAGATGATGATGATGATTATCATGATACATGTGTGTAAGCAGCACACTTTGCTTTGTTTTGTGTATATCCATTGACATTTTGCAGTTAACATTTTCCAACAGCTTAGCAGCTCAGTTGTGGCCTACCAGCAGTACTTAGAGTAGATTTAGTGAGACTGAAAATGGACAGTATGTGATGAATTTGGTCTTCGTGGACTGGAATATGTGTTTTCCTGATCTGTACTTGTTGAGCCACTAGATTACACCTTGGTATTTCACCAGTTTATGTACTTCCTCAATGAAGTTAAGGTCTCTCTCTCTCTCTCTCTCTCTCTCTCTCTCTCTCTCACACACACACACACACATTTCAAAATATGTGTTTTGAGAGAAATACAGTGTCTGTATTTAAATAAAGATTTTTTGTGTAGTTATTTTTTTCTGTAAGAAATGGCTCACATTCCAATAAGTTTTAAATTGAGGTAATAAGAGTGTGTGTGTGTTTTTAAAAAAATTTTTTTGAAAGCCTTCTGATTAATATGAAAACCACATGGAACAGACTTGTGAGTAAATACAGGGAAATTGAAAGTGATTAAACTGAAACTGGTACAGCTTGGGCATAGATGATTAACTGTGTCAGGCTTGAGAGAAAGCCTGTACATGGTTGTAAAATAGAGATGGATTAGATATTATTTCCTGTAACAAAAGGATGAATGTTTCTGGGCAAAAGGTGCTTAAAACCAGATAACATCAGGGCAGTAGAAGCAAAATCTATCTTATTCTTTTAGTTTTTGTGGGGGCATGACTTAAATGAGATTAAGTACAATTTTGTAACCTATGAGGAGGTTTGCCTAATTGGCAGTGGAGAGAGAGAGAGAGAGAGAGAGAGAGAGAGAGAGAGAGATCCATGCATGCCATGCATGTCATACATGTCCCTCCAACCACTACTTGATTTACTCTTTTCACCTTTTCCATCTTGAATCAGTTTGATTATGATGTCTTATATCATTGTTATATTTTAAATTGTTTTATTTTATATGTTGTTCGCCACCCAGAGTAGTCTATTGACTAGATGGGCGGGATAAAAATTCAATAAATAAATAAATAAATAAAATAAACCATACATGCTATGCATTTGTTTGTAATCAGCATTCAAAACAGGGATTTGCTTTTTTCTCTAAAATGTGAGGGGAAAGTGCAAAGTACATAGTGGTGATAAGGCAAGATAAGTCAAAATTATTAAGCAGACCTTATTAATTCCTCTTTTTTCCCTAATGATTCCTAACATGGAATTTGCTTTCCACTTGACAGTAATGACATTTTTAATATATATAATAATTCTGAAAAACATAACTTCAGATGTGTATAAGTGTCTTAAATCTTCTGAAGTGTGGACAGATACAAACAATTCCGTCAACTTATCTGTAACTGCCTTCCTCTCGTTTAGTACTAGTTTAACTCTCTTGTCATCCACCTACCTATCTGCTTAGGTATATATGAAGAATTTTTAAATTGTTGATCTTAATGCTGAAATCAGGTTTTTCTTTCTTTTCTTTTTCTTTTTTGAGGGGGGTGTACGTTTCTATTTGTTTTGCCCTGGTATATCTTCCATTTTGTTCTCTCAATTTAAGCAAGTCTTCCACAAATTATCAATAATTCCAGATGTTAACCTGATTAATACTTATCCTACTATTAGGACTTGTTTTATTTATATATTTATTGTTTTATTGTTTTCTTTAAAATATTTTTACTCCACCTTTCTTTTTAAAAGCACCCAAGGTGGCTAACATCATTAAAAAGACAGTATTTAAAAGCTAAATAAGTATACAAATATTTAAAAAGAATTAAACAAGTATTATGTTAAAACTGGTAAATAAAATCAATGCTAAAAACACATTTAAAAGCAACAAAGCACAACAATCCATTCAAAAACTTCTCTTAGACTGCCAGTCACTCAGGAAAAGCCTGCCTGAAGTTCGCCTGCTTGTCCTACTAAATTCAAATGCTGATTTTTCTGGCTGACTTTTTATAAGTACTGATATTTGACACAACTAAACTCCTTTTTCCACTGTGGCCAAACTCTGTTTCAGGTTTTCCCTAAGAACACTGATGGTGTGAATACCCAGCAGGAAAATGTAAATGGATCTCATATGAAGTTGCAACTGGGAAGGAGGGCTTCCCCACGTGCATTCACTTTAGCAGACTTCACAAGAGTCAGCAGATAGAGAGGAAGAAATTGGCAATAAGTCCTTGTTTACAGCTTGTTAAAGCAGCTTTATTGTAGCAATTCAGATTTGCAGGAGGCATGGCTACAACAGAGCTACTTTAACAAGACAAGTGTTCATTGCCAATTCCTACCCACACACACACACACACAAACACATGGTACCGTCAGTGCTTCCGGGCAGAAACAAGAAGTTAAGACATTCTGATGAATTGTGTCACAAGCAGCAGCAAAACTGCCTAGATTGTGCAAAGGAAGTTTCTGACATGTGAAGATCAAGTGAAAAATGCAGCTCCTTCTCCTCTCCTTCCACTACCCAAGTAGTTAATAATATTGATCTAGGTGTGTTACAAGGCCTCATAGCCAAATTCCTCCATGTTGACTCTGGCTGGGTGGCTAAAGAAATCCACTACCATCTGATCTTTTAAAGGCTGACTGCAGATTTCCTTCTCCTTCTCCTCCTCTTCCTCTTCTCCCTCTCTCTTTCCTTTTTCATCTCCTATGTACCCTAGTGCAGTGGTCCCCAACCTTTTTAATGTCAGGGACCGGTTTTGTTGAAGACCATTCTTCCAAGGCCCGGGGGGAGGGAGGCTGCCGCCGCCAGCGTCCGTGAATGGGGGGGGGGTGTCCATGCGTGGGGGTACTTGTTATGCAGTAGTATGTTATGCCATCATTTAAAGTGCCTCTGAGGAATCCCAAATAAAGATCAGCTATGCTAGTAGGTCTTTCCTGACATTTTCTTAGTCCCATCCTACAGCAGAAGCCATGGTCCGCAGAGAGCTTTCAAAGCATCAGAGGGATCTCATTGTTAAAAAAGTATCAGTCAGGAGAAGGGTACAAAAGAATTTCCAAGGCATTAGATATACCATGGAACACAGCGAAGACAGTCATCATCAAGTGGAGAAAATATGGCACAAGAGTGACATTACCAAGAACTGGACGTCCCTGCAAAATTAATGAAAAGACTAGAAGAAAATGGGTCAGGGAGGCTGCCAAGAGGCCCACAGCAACATTAAAGCAGCTGCAGGAATATCTGGCAAATACTGGCTGTGTGGTACATGTGACAACAATCTCCCATATTCTTCATAGGTCTGGGCTATGGGGTAGAGTGGCAAGATGGAAGCCTTTTCTTACGAAGAAAAACATCCAAGCCCGGCTAAATTTTGCAGTAACACATCTGAAGTCTCCCAAAAGCATGTGGGAAAAAGTGTTATGCTCTGATGAAACCAAGGTTGAACTTTTCGGCCCTAATTCCAAAAGATATGTTTGGCGCAAAAACAACACTGCACATCACCAAAAGAACACCATAGCTACAGTGAAGCGTGGTGGTGGCAGCATCATGCTTTGGGGCTGTTTTTCTTCAGCTGGGACAGGGACCTTAGTCAAGGTAGAAGGAATTATGAACAGTTCAAAATACCAGTCAATACTGGCACAAAACCTTCAGGCTTCTGCTAGAAAGCTGAACATGAGGAGGAACTTCATCTTTCAGCATGATAGCATACATCCAAATCAACAAAGGAATGGCTTCACCAGAAGAAGATTAATGTTTTGGAATGGCCCAGCCAGAGCCCAGACCTGAATCCGATTGAATATCTGTGGGGTGATCTGAAGAGAGCTGCGCACAGGAGACGCCCTTGCAATCTGACAGATTTGGAGCGTTTTTGCAAAGAAGAGTGGGCAAATATTGCCAGGTCAAGATGTGCCATACTGATAGACTCATACCCAAAAAGGCTGAGTGCTGTAATAAAATCAAAAGGTGCTTCAACAAAGTATTAGTTTAAGGGTGTGCACACATATGCAACCATATTATTTCAGTTTTTTATTTTTACTTCCCTCCACCTAAAAGATTTCAGTTTGTTGTTCAACTGAGTTGTACAGTTCATAGGTCTCATTAAAGGTGGAAAAAGTTCTGAAATGATTTATCTTTGTCTCATTTTTTTACATCACAGACATTTGACATTTTAACAGGGGTGTGTAAACTTTCTATATCCACTGTATTTGTTTGACCTTTTTTAGTATTTATATGCTCATTTGGGTTAGCCTTAATTTTGTCTTTTAATGTTGTAAGCTGCCTTAGTTCCTTTCAAGGAGAAAGATGTGGTAAAAATATTTTAAGTAAATAAATAAGTCCACATTAACACTCATTAAGAACAGAAGCAGGCAACCTGATGCCCCTCCAGACATTTCAGACTACAATCTCCATCATTCCCAAATACTAGCCATGCTGTCTGGGGTACAATCTGGACCTATTAGTTTTACAAAAGACTTGCCTTGGGAGAAGAATCATGAAAGATACATTAAAAAATCAACACCTTCACATGTTTTCAGAATGTGCACACCCAACTGCACCAGTGCCAAGTTCTACATGAATGGAAGAATGCTTCCAGATTAGTTTTTTATTGTGAATTCATTCTGCCTCAAACATTCAGTTTTACTAGGGAGAGGCCAGTGTTGAGGTGTCTCATTTGTAACCCTACCCTATTTTCTCACAATTTCTTCTGTCTCATAGCCTAGAAACACCATATTTAAGAGAGAAAAATTAATACCTTGTCTTGTTGCTGCTGAGCTGCTCTAAGAGGTGGCTGGATAGCTCAATGAGCTGGGTACCTCACTGAGGAACCAAAGGTTGGGAGTTCAATTCCCCACTGTGTCCCCCAAGAGAAGATCTACTCTGTGTAGTCCCAGACAAGTTACAATATCTAAGAAAGCCCCCAGAGGAAAGGAGTATAAACTACTTCTGACTAGTCATACCTAGAAAATCCTGGAAAGGTCACTGTAAGTTAGAATTGAGTTGATAGCATGTAGTTATTAATTATGCAGAGTAGAGAAATAGCAGTAAGGGAAATTTTTCCACTCACCCCATTGCTTAGGAACAAGCACTGTTTTGACCCTCAGATATTCTTCTTGTTCTTTTGTACAACCTCTCCTGCTGGATGCTAGGCCAGGCGATGGGGGGGGGGGGGAACGGGAGTGTGTGTGTGTGTGTGTGTTTTGGAAGGGGAGACGGTGGCAATGGGGCTGCACCTCCAGGCAGGCAAGCAGGAAGGCACGGGAGGGCAGGGAAGGCCAGGCAATGGAGGGGGGAAACGCGAGTGTGTGTGTGTGTGTGTGTTTTGGAAGGGGAGACGGTGGCAATGGGGCTGCACCTCCAGGCAGGCAAGCAGGAAGGCACGGGAGGGCAGGGAAGGCCAGGCAATGGAGGGGGGAAACGCGAGTGTGTGTGTGTGTGTGTGTGTTTTGGAAGGGGAGACGGTGGCAATGGGGCTGCACCTCCAGGCAGGCAAGCAGGAAGGCACGGGAGGGCAGGGAAGGCCAGGCAATGGAGGGGGGGAAACGCGAGTGTGTGTGTGTGTGTGTGTTTTGGAAGGGGAGACGGTGGCAATGGGGCTGCACCTCCAGGCAGGCAAGCAGGAAGGCACGGGAGGGCAGGGAAGGCCAGGCAATGGAGGGGGGGAAACGCGAGTGTGTGTGTGTGTGTGTGTTTTGGAAGGGGAGATGGTGGCAATGGGGCTGCACCTCCAGGCAGGCAAGCAGGAAGGCACGGGAGGGCAGGGAAGGCCAGGCAATGGAGGGGGGAAACGCGAGTGTGTGTGTGTGTGTGTGTGTTTTGGAAGGGGAGACGGTGGCAATGGGGCTGCGCCTCCAGGCAGGCAAGCAGGAAGGCACGGGAGGGCAGGGAAGGCCAGGCAATGGAGGGGGGAAACGCGAGTGTGTGTGTGTGTGTGTGTTTTGGAAGGGGAGATGGTGGCAATGGGGCTGCACCTCCAGGCAGGCAAGCAGGAAGGCACGGGAGGGCAGGGAAGGCCAGGCAATGGAGGGGGGAAACGCGAGTGTGTGTGTGTGTGTGTGTTTTGGAAGGGGAGACGGTGGCAATGGGGCTGCGCCTCCAGGCAGGCAAGCAGGAAGGCACGGGAGGGCAGGGAAGGCCAGGCAATGGAGGGGGGGAAACGCGAGTGTGTGTGTGTGTGTGTGTGTTTTGGAAGGGGAGACGGTGGCAATGGGGCTGCACCTCCAGGCAGGCAAGCAGGAAGGCACGGGAGGGCAGGGAAGGCCAGGCAATGGAGGGGGGGAAACGCGAGTGTGTGTGTGTGTGTGTGTGTTTTGGAAGGGGAGATGGTGGCAATGGGGCTGCACCTCCAGGCAGGCAAGCAGGAAGGCACGGGAGGGCAGGGAAGGCCAGGCAATGGAGGGGGGGAAACGCGAGTGTGTGTGTGTGTGTGTGTTTTGGAAGGGGAGACGGTGGCAATGGGGCTGCGCCTCCAGGCAGGCAAGCAGGAAGGCACGGGAGGGCAGGGAAGGCCAGGCAATGGAGGGGGGGAAACGCGAGTGTGTGTGTGTGTGTGTGTGTTTTGGAAGGGGAGATGGTGGCAATGGGGCTGCACCTCCAGGCAGGCAAGCAGGAAGGCACGGGAGGGCAGGGAAGGCCAGGCAATGGAGGGGGGGAAACGCGAGTGTGTGTGTGTGTGTGTGTGTGTTTTGGAAGGGGAGACGGTGGCAATGGGGCTGCGCCTCCAGGCAGGCAAGCAGGAAGGCACGGGAGGGCAGGGAAGGCCAGGCAATGGAGGGGGGAAACGCGAGTGTGTGTGTGTGCGCGCGCTTTGGAAGGGGGAGAAGGCGGGGGGGGCAGAGATCTGTGTCCACGGCCCAGTTAAAGGAAGTCCACGGACCGGCACCGGGCCGCGGACCGGGGGTTGGGGACCCCTGCCCTAGTGGACCAGTGCTTGCATCAAGCCTTAAAAATTGTTTGGAGACAAGGGGTGCTCAGTTCAGGGGAACAGACACACCTATGAGTGCCCCTTTGACTCTTCTCTCCCTAATTTAAACCAGGAAACTGGGAAAGCCAGCTTCTGGTTGTCCATTCAGCCATGAAGCTGCATCAGCTTAAGCAACCACCCTGTCTGAACTGATATAAATTCATTCAATGGGGGTGGGGGGAGAATAGAAGCCACAGCAGTGGAGAAAAAATATACAGAAAGTTGGGGTGGCTCTCGGCTGATTCACATTAACTTGTGCATTATTGACTGACTGATTGATTGATTTAATTTTTGTACCGCCAGTCAAGAGAAAATAATATGAATTTGATCTCAGTCTCAGTGCATTTCTCTCATTATCAATGCAGTTACTCCCTGGCATGACCATCCTCTTTGAGGATTGTATGATCTGCCTGAACATGCAGTTCTAGATGGCTTCCTTCTGGAAAAAAAATTGGGGGTTTATGATGAAGCCATACATTCCCATGTGTACGCATCATAGTCGAAAGGAGAGAAAGAAAGGCTACGGGGCATTTTTGTTTACCAAAATGAAGTGGAGCTATTCAAGTGGCTCAAATTGAGTCTCCCGGGGAGAGGCTGCAGGAGCTCCAAACTACCACCCTTCCACTGCATTAGCAGAATCATTTGCCTCTTTTCCCCAGTTAATGTCTTATCAATAAATGAGCTTAATGCTGAGTCTAAAATGTTTCTGAAATATCAATAACTATAATTGTCATCTTTTGTTTTGTTTTAGTCTTTTGTTGGCACATCTTTAGACTATAAAATTATATTCCACTACCTTCAGAATTAATGTCAGTAACAATAGATAGAAATGAGCTTCAACTCCTAAGAAAGAAATCATTAATCATACATTGCAAAGCTTATTCAGTTTAAACAATTAAATGCTTCTTGTGTGTTAAGTTAGGAATTAAGCCTTGCTACTCCAAATGTTGTTTGAAATCAAGTTGACAGCTCCTATTCACATAACTGACAATGTTCAGGCAAAATCTGGAAGCTATTTCTAAAATAATAATATTTCACTTATGCCTAGTACTGTATTTATGCATGTTCTGTGCATTTGTTGCAATTACTTTCAACTTCCCAAAGCATTGTTATAAAACCTTTTCTTTGTCAAATTACTGTATTATGATGACTCATTGAACCTTTTCCAGGCTTTGTATAAGTGGCCCTCCGTCTTTGTACATGACCCTAGGGGATACAGTAGCAGTTGCCTCTTAAAAAGAGAACAAGAGAAGAAATAAATGCTGTGATTGTTAGTACAAACACATAATTTGTGACAAAATGGTAAGAGCTCTCAGGGTCATAATCATAATTTGCATGCACTTAACCTTAGCCTGATGATGCATAGATTATTGCCAAGGAGCCAATCAATCAGGCCTAAATGTAAACCAAACCCTATCTTCTTACGACACATGTGTGAACATCAGTGGAAGCAAATCCGTGATTTGATTAAGAATCATAAGGTAAAGGTAAAGGTTCCCCTTGACAATTTGTCCAGTCGTGTCCGACTCTAGGGGGCGGTGCTCATCTCCGTTTCCAACCCATAGAGCTAGCGTTTTGTCCGAAGACAATCGTCCGTGGTCACGTGGCCAGCGCAACTAGGCACGGAACACCGTTACCTTCCCACCGTGGTGGTACCTATTTATCTACTTGCATTTGCATGCTTTCGAACTGCTAGGTTGGCGGGAGCTGGGACAAGCGACGGGAGCTCACTCCGTTGCGTGGATTTGATCTTACGACTGCAGGTCTTCTGACCTTGCAGCACAGAGGCTTCTGCGGTTTAACCCGCAGCGCCACTGATAAGCAGTATCAAAAAAGAATTAGGAAAAGGTTGTGTGGTTCATGATTACACCTTGCAAGAGCAAGGTAATTCCTTTATTGAATCATTTTAAAAATCACACAAATTGCAAGCTTTCATGCTTGAAATATCACTTTCTCTGGCTATGCACCATCCCTTCATGGATAGTGCAGAAAAAAAATTATAGGTCAGAGACCCAAAAATTCATGGCAGATGTCCATGATGAGTCTGCATGAGGCAAATTCCAACTTAGGTTGTAATGTTAGTAGGGAGGTGTGGTTTCAAGCACCCTCTCTTGTAGCATGGTTGGAATTTTCTATCCCAAACTCCAAACAAATGATTTACTAATTGCTCTGTGACCGCCCACCACCACCATCCCATTGATCGCTCCTGAAACATAAAGTTTCTTCTGGGCTGGGGCCTAGGGGTGGGGGTGGGGAAACAATACATAGACACAACAACCTCTATTAGAATTTAGTTTATTCACCAGGTAGAAGGGGCCAATTATAGCCAAATTAGTCAAATTAATAGTTTTACCTGATGAGTAGATGTTTCTTCAGTTGTAGTTACCTCAAAAATCCTCATGACTGAAGTTAAGAAAGTCCAAGGTAGGCCTGTTGCGTGGCCATCGACAGCATCTTACATGGTCCAGAAAGAATTAGGAAAAGGCTGTGTGGTTTTGGATTATACAAATGCAAGAGTAAGGTAATAAACAATATCAAGTTTCTATTCTATAGGATACCAGTGCTTTCAATCAACGTGCAAGAATAATATAAGCATAGTTCAGGACAATGTGAAGTCAGCAGATAATAATTATCAGAAACCAGGCTAGGGAAAAAGAAAGAGCAATAAATTAGCAGGATTTCCAATGAACTCATAAGGAAAACCTACCTGGAACTACATAGACTACATAGTGCACCCCAGAGGCATTCCACATAAACACCAAGACTGAAACAACCAATAATATCTGCCATGGAGTTTTACAGAATACTGGTCTACAGCCAAAATGCTTCTGAAATAAATTTAGTCAAACTTTACTAACTCTGGGTCACTGAGAATGAAAATGCTGCTTAAAATTGTTGATTGGCTCTAGTTTTTAAGATATGCTATTGAGTCAGTATATACGACCCTTGACTTGAGAATGGCAGAGAATAAGTGAGTTGTAAAGGTAAGGGATCTCAATTTAAACCAGAAATGACTAAAATACATCTTTAGTTGGATCTTTGAATAAATATGTGACTTGGTTTGGACAGTACAGTACTTGCTTTTCAGGAAAAATGATGCAATCTGAAGCTGGTATTGTGTCATACATGATACAAATTTCATCATGATATTCCTGGAACGCATGGATGATGTAATCATAACGAAGCTTACATCACTCTGATGAACAAATTGCCCTAGAAATCATACAGTGCCGTGCTCTCTTTATTTGTCAGTGTTTGATTTTGCAAAGGGACACATTTCTCTTTAGGCAATGTGAGCAGATATGTCTCATACTTCTGCCAACAGTGTAGATAACTTCTATGTTTGTCATGAAGTGACTTTTGCATCAGAAAAGCACAGTATAACCAGTATGGTTAAAAATGCCTATCATTTTTATTTTGGTGGCAAAACTGAAGATTAGGATAACAGGTAGGCCCCACACATATGCTGCAACACTTATGCAGCAAATATTCACTAGTGGTTGAACAGGAAAAGGAAATCTATGCCTTTTTCAGTACCAATGATTTGGAGAGGATCAGCAGATCATACCAGCAATTGTTACTTCTGCATGGTGCCTCCAGTTGGGAAAGGTGTGCCAAAGAAGAAAAACTGGGCTGTACATTATCCAAACATTACATCAGCTAAATGTCCAGTACCTCCACGGAGAAAGACTGCTGGTTCCTGATGCACCAGAATCATTCTAAGTTGTGTCAGATGAGGAAGAGGAAGAAGATGAAACTTCTGGTCCTGAACCATCAATGTCACAGAACCCACATTTTCTCCCATTCTCTTCCTCTGGACCACACCTTATAACTCAAGGTGAATTGAATGATCTTGTCAGGGATTTGGAACTACCCAAGAATAAGGCAGAGCTGTTGGGCTCCAGACTACAGCAGTGGAATCTCCTGGCGGGTGATGTTAGGGTTTCCATGTTCCATGACCATCAATAGGATTTTGTCCCATTCTTCTTCATGGAAGGTGATCTTGTAGCCTACAACAACATTAGTGGTGTGATGGTAGCCCTCAACATTGTTCATGATCCAGATGAGCAGAGACCGTTCATTGATTCATCAAATAAGAGTCTAAAAACCATTTTGCTACATAATGGCAATGTTTTCCCATCAGTTCCAGTCGGTCATGCAGTCTATATGAAGGAAACATATGACAACATGAAACAACTTTTGAGGTGTATAAACTATGACCAAACTCAGTGGCAGCTCTGTGACGATGTGAAGGTTGTTGCTCTCTTGCTTGGTCTGCAGCCTGGATGCATCAAGTACTGCTGTTTTCTCTGTGAATGAGATAGTTGCACAAGAGATTCCCACTACATCAAGATAGATTGACCACTCCAACAGTCATTAGAGCCTAGGATGAAAAGTATTGAGTATCCACCACTTGTTGAATCAAGGAAGATTTTGTTACCACCCTTACACATTAAGCTGGGGCTGATGAAGAATTTGTCAAGGCCATTGACAAAACAAAAGCAGCTTTCAAGTACCTCCGTGGAAAATTTCCAAGGTTAAGTAAAGCTAAGATAAGGGAAGGTTTATTTATTGGTCCTCTGATTCCTGAACTTATTTGAGATGATGCATTTGACTATGCACTGCATAGCACGGAAAAAGTGGCATGGAAAGCTTTCCAGTTAGTGGCAATAAATTTTCTTGGAAACAACAAGGCAGACAACTACAGGTTATTGGTGGAAAACCTCCTCAAGGCATACAGAAACTTTGGTTGCAATACGTCACTTTTGCCCTCTCATCTGGATTTTTTCCCACCAAACTGTGGAGCAGTTTCACCAGGACATTCCAACAATAGAGAAACGCTATCAGGGCAAATGGAGCCCGTCCATGAACACTTGCAGACTATTGCTGGACAGTGACAAAAGTTGCTCCATTTAATGAATACAAGAGACAAGACAGGAAGCACCAAGTAGACACAGAATAGGACTAAACTATGTACATAATAGTTTTTTTGCCTTTTGTTTCATGATACATTTTATTTATATAATCCTTTTGCTGTTTTTTTAAAGTGTTACATCTACAGGACAGGTGAACTATTATCATGTAAAGCAACCATAACCACATGGAAAGACCTAGGTTTATAATTTATGATTAACACTCTACTATCTACACAATATACATAGACCAAAAATGTAAAAAAAAACCTTAAATACCTTGGAAACAGTAGCCAATCAGTTGTTTTAATTGTCATATTTGAATTCAGCACATCAAAATACACAAAAACGCTACATTTTATCTCTGAAGCAGTTAGTTTTTAAAAAAATGTAAAACAGTGTATGGGACAACACTGAGAGGCCCTGTATGTTTAGAATTTGTCAGTCTGAAGCACATTACAAGATCAGCATTCCTCCCTCCACCACTCCCAATTTTTGTACCCAACATATTATGTCCCTACCCTTTTCTGGCAATGTTGTCTTCAAATCATTGTTCAAATAAATAAATCCATGACTGAGGGCGGGGCTGGCATGGAGTAAAAAATGTCATTCATCAAGGCTTTTGAGTAGAGATGGGGACGAACCACCAAAATGGCAGTTCATTGTGGTTCCCACAAATTTCCCCAGGAATTTCAGATGAATCACTAATTGGTTTGTTGGTTCGTCTGGGTTTTTTTAGACAGCCTGTGGCTCTCTTTTTAAAAAGGCTGAGCCCCCTGCCCCCACCCCTTCCCACTGTCCCCCTTTGCTTCTTTACCTTTGCCTGATGGTGGTTTTGGCAGCAGCACTGGATTGGGAGCCGTGCTTCCAGCCAGCAAGCCTGCTCTGCCTGCCTATGGGCTGGGCCCATAGGCAGAGAGAGCAGGCTAGCTGGGCAGAACCATGCCAGAAGGCTCTCTCTGACTCTGTGGGCACCCATCAGCTGATTGGCACCCGCAGAGGCAGAGAGACCAGGCTAGCCCACCGAAAATGCCAGTTTCCTTTCCGGCAGCGGCGACAGCAGTGGTGGCAGTGATGGTGACAGGACAAGGTAGGGAGGTGACAGGGGACAGGAGGAAGGGGATGGGGGTGGGCTGTGGAGGCAGAGAGAGTGGGCCCACCGAACAGCTCTTCCACAGGCCGATAGGTAGAAAGGCCCAGGCCCAATAAAGGGACAAATCAAAAGGGCAAATATTCATTATTTCATATTCGTCAGGGCCTCCAGAAGTGACAAATACAAAGTGACAAACATTACATGAATCAGCGATTTCTGGTGAGTGTCACCATTTAGTTTTTTATTCATCTCCATGTCTACTTTTGTGTGATCATGCCATAAAAGTCTGTGCTTAGGTATATCTGAAAAAATAAAATAAAATAAAAATCTAGCGCCCTCCAGAAATGGATTCTGCGAAGCATAAAATATCTCATTTGGACTTTCACCTAGTTGGCTCAAGGTGTTCATCTGGAGAGTTCTTCTGTCCTGAAACTTTGAGTCTTGTGGCACTTATGCAGCCTGGTGTGTCATATGGGCTGCTGCCCTTGAGAAGGACAGCCCACTATCCACAATTAGGCTGCTCTATAAGAAAAATGCATTCTGATCCAACCTTTGGAAAAACAGGGCCCCTGACCATTGAATTCTAAGAATGAAAGTAGACACACAATATGTAGGGAAAATAGTTTGAATGCAAGCATTGGTGAATCCTGAGACATTTGGGAGGGGGAATTCCACGTGCACAGGTACCATCTGCCATAGAATGCAGAGTATCTCACTAGTGTCTTTCAGCAGAAACAGGTCTGTTCCTAAGCAGAGATCCTGAGGCAACTTGATGGCTATTGTCAAGGCCCAGCATAGTTGTAGACAGTGATATAAATAAGGGCAGGCTGGGGCACAACAGAGACAAAGCGAACTTGAGATCTGCCCCATTTGTACGAATAGTGAGGTGTCTGGCCACTGCTGGCCCAGTTCACTACTTCCCCTGACCCTACCATGACTTTCCTATACGAAATGAGATTTGTCCCCACAAAACTGTTTGCAGGGCTGTACTCTTCATAATGCAAGGCCTAATGCAGATAACAGATAATATAGATAGACTTATAATAGAGGCTGGAAGCAACTAATAGGTTACAGTTTTGCATGTACATGTTTGCAGTTTTGTATGTACTTCTGTGTGTAGTTTTGCATGCACATTGCTCAGTGTATGTACTTGGAGAAATATGTACAAGTCTGAAATTTCATCGACACTCTCGGATAATACACACACACACACACACACAGAGAGAGAGAGAGAGAGAGAGAGGAATCATACAGTGTAGAAATGAAACAGAACGAGCTCGAGCTTCAAAACGTTTTTAAAACTGCAGAAACCCAAGCAAACATACTTGTCCATCTGTAACACAGAGGGTCATGCCATATGTGTGGATAAACAGGGTTGCTTCCTGTACCAGAGACCTGGTTTTGCAATTGACAAAGCCCATCTCACTCCAAGTTTGAGTGTAGCCCTTCAGAGAGTCATTTTTATTTTCCATTTCTCCTAACACATATAGATTTGTCTGAACCTAATGAGAATTGATGAGCTGGTTAAAAGAAAATTGAGATGTTTGTAGGCACCCCATGCAAGAGAGGGGGAGAGAGAGAAACACACACACACACAAAATCAAATGAATGAGGGGAAAAAACATTTCAAACCATATTTATGAACACTCATAAAATTACTGTCACTAGTCACCACTGTGCAGAATCCTTGTTAAAGGAGAGAAAAGGTGAACCTGCAGAAGAAACACAAGACAAAAAGCTGATTGTTAGTTGGGTCCCACTGATAACAACAATGGCAATAATTAATTACATATGTTATCCCCAGTCTTGCCCTCTCCGACAAGATAGCAGTGACACTCATACCTTGTCACAGGGAAATTAAGGCCTATGGAGAGCTCACCCTTGAACTTCTTTTGAAAAGTGTTATGCAAAGGCTGTAGATTTTGCACTGTGAATCATAACTAGCAGCAGTTGTTATTTTCTGGAACAGAAAAAAGAAAAAATAACGGTAATTTGTTTGGTTCCAGTGAAAATAGAACATTAAAAGGTGTGGATTTGTTACCCTGAAAGAAACTATTTGCATACTGAAATAGGCGACTCAGCATGCAACTGACAATGTCCACAGTGATCGCAGTGGTTTTAGAATTTTGCTGTGGGGCCAAAGGTTGGGAGCTCGATTCCCCACTGTGCCTCCTTGACACGGGCTGGACTTGATGATCCAGAGGGTCCCTTCCAATTCTGCAGTTCTAACATGGTGATGACAATGACAACGATTTCTTAACTTGGGGCAATTTATCTCCAAGCAGGAAGCCATTTTGTTGCCATGCAAGAGGATTTTGGTCAGTTGGTGAGTGTGGGACAGGTGAAGTACAGTACAAATATAAGGTCCCTCCACTTATTTATTTATTTATTTATTTATTTATTTATTTATTTATTTATTTATTTATTTATTTATTTATTTATCAGGTAAGAGTGCTATTAGTCTTGCAAAAAGACTGCACAGAAGAAAGGTTACAGTGCCACAGTCCCAATGAAATTGCCCTTTCTCACAGGCAATTTTATTTAATAATAGGAGAGCACCAGTCACGGGGGGCTGACATCTGATCTGGTTTAGCCCTCAGCTTCTTTTTAGACTGCTGCTTTGTTAATGTAATTGTATGTCAGGCCTGGTGGTGGTGGAAGGAGAGGTATTCATCCTATGGTCTCTCCAGTTATGTTTCTAGTGGTTCTTTCTCCTGCCTTTTGAGTCGTTGGGTATATTGCAATTGTTTGCTGTCAAAGGTAAAGCAAATGGGAACCCTGGTAACATATTTCCACAGGTGTAATATAAATCCCCTAGCAGGTACTGTGCTACAAAGCAAATTAAAAACCACAAATGTTACCAGTGCTAAATTCTATGGTGAAATAGGTAGTGATCTTGTATAGCCCCCTTCCCCCACAACTCAGAGTCTTCAGTTTAAGAAACAATTTGGCGATTCAGCTACAGGGTGAGTTAAATCAAAGTTGGGAAAATGCTTCTTATATGGGTTTGCCATGCATAAAACTTCCAGACGATTTTAAGAATGCATAGGGAGCTGCAGAGGAAGGGAGAGATCAGTTCATCTCAATTCTGCTGAATCTGACTGTTCCAGTAGCTAAAGCCTATTGCTTTATGCCACTGCCTCTTAAATCTAGGGAAAGCTAAATAACCTGATTCAAAAGGTCAGGTGCAACATAGCAGTAAGCTAAATGTATCCTCCAAATTCATACACCTGTTGCATTCAGAATAAGACGTCCAGTCTAGCCCCCCATCCCTCTCACCTTAGTCTGATAGTCTGATATAGGTGATGGTTGTAACATCTAAAAATAATGTCATACAAGTTTGTAATGCGATTTCTGTTCAAGGAAATGCTTTGCATTTTGCCTCAAATTCATGCTTCTTTTCTATACATTTATTAAAAATATTTATATAGTTTTTGGTAATGACTAGACAATGTTGAAATTTCAGGCATTAAATATTTTAAGCTGTTTGATTAGACACAGAATTTTGCAAAGAATATGTAAAATAATGCCTTGAAGCTTTCCTTACATTTATGTTTTACTTCATTTTATTGATGTGTTTTATTATTATTATTTGTAACACGAAGTCTTTGTTGTTACATTTAAGGGTATAGTGGGTTAAGAAAAGCAAATGCAGTTATATCCAAGTTCCATTTAAACTGTTGAACTTAAAGGAATATTTCCAAATCCTGCATACACACACCAAACATTTTACAAACTGATTGCCAAGGAGGGAGAAGCCTCTTGCAAGCTGCTTCCAAAATGTCTAAACATCTCAGACGAAGCTGAAATGCAAACATGACAACCTTAGACATCAAAGGTGAATGAAATGGACTGTGAGAGGCTTCCATTCATTTCTTTTCAAAAGGACATTTGCTGCAGTAACCCAGAGTGCCACCCCAATCTTTAGAAAACACTCATGGCATGCCACAGTCTGACAGGGATGACAACAGCCATCACTCTGTTTATTGATAGGATCAGCAAATGGTTTACTTTGGACTTCTTGACTCACTCTTGATTCTTTTTTCTGTCACCAGTTGTTTTCTGTGCACACCAAAGAAATTCACTCAAGAATGTCAGATGCATTGATCTTGCCCATCTATGCCAGATGTTCTTCTTGTTCATCTGCTCTCAATTGCCTCTGAGCAAAATTGAAATAAAAAACCCAGCAACACCAAAAATCTGATGGCTCTGAGGTGATCCTATAGTTGACCTTGCAAATTATTTCCTCCTTAGAAATAGCACAACCAATTTCTTTTCAGACTTTATCAGTTTAGAATGATGCATCTTATCCAATTTGTATGAGCTCAGATATTAACATGATTTATCATTCAATTTCATGAATCATTGTTTTATGTGGCATCATTGTCTGATTCAAAATTGTCATCTGTTAAATGTTTTATTTCAGTCACTTAGAATTCTAAGACTATGCTCACATTTTTTTCCCCTAGTGGGTTGCTTCTGAATAAACCACTTTTCATTCTGCTACTTGCTACATGTTTATACAATGTCCTTGGAGTGGGCTCTAGTTTTCACAGTAGATTTCCAGTTATCAATGAATTAACACTGATCACTTCAGTTAATCTTTGATATAGTTAGTAATCAAGAAGAAATCTGTGTAGGGAAGTGCTTCTGCTAGTGGCTTCTGAAAGTTGAAGAAAATGGGAATTAAGAAATAAGAGAACAAACCTGAGAGTATGTAAAATATTAAGGAAGGTCTCAAACAAAGATGTCCATTAGAATCTTACATCCAGCACTCTGGATTATTAGGAAGCCAGACAAACTAGATCTTACAGGAAGGGGTGCCCTCTAGGCTGCAGTTTCAGCATTAAGAGAGTCAGCTGGTCATTCAGCTTGAATGCTGTGAGCTGACTATCCAAGCCAACTGAGATACACCAGCCTCACATAATCCTCCTAATAATGGGAACTCAACAATGTTAACTATTTATGCTAGGTCTGAAGATTCTGTCTACCTTTCCTTTCTTTATGGCTACTTTTGAAATCACATCTGTTTCAGTTTATTTTAGAACTGACCAAAATTTGGAGAAATGAACCTGACAGATTTTTCCATCCCTATCTGACTGTCTACCTGTCTTCATGATTGAAAAATACATGGAAACTAGTTGAATGGGAGCATTAAACATGAGGATTCAAAGAAAACCCTGGATCTGCTTCAGTTTAGCCTGTTCATAATAGCCATTGCTTTGTATATCTTACCTCCAAGTGGCTTCAAGAAGTTCCCATATTAGACAGCTCTGGACTAATGTCATGAAACATTTTTATAAGTAAAAGTTAGGCTGTTTGTAGACTAAAAAGATAAACTTGCCATATCCAAATATCTGTCACCTTCCTTTCCAACTTTATTATAAACCTGCCTCAAATTCATCTGTTAAGTTTCAGTAAAAGAGGTTTTTCTGAAAATATGTTACCAATGCTATTTTGGAGAATTATCAGTAGAAATACAGGCTTTAATTATAAGCCTAACTAATTATGCTTCTGGCAAGAGCTTCTCAGTTTATTTCTACCAGGATGACTTTCCAGCTGACGGTAATTCAGAATACATGCATACATATATATGATGAATGATGAAACTTCATGCTTTGGTTTTTCTGTGGAATTAGCAGTGCTATCTTGACTGATTTTTCTTGGCAGTTTTTACACATGCATTTTCAGTCTAGGAGCAATGTTCCGACAGCATACGATCCCAAAGAGGACCATCGGAACCTTTTGGATTGGACAAACAGAAAGAATCTGCTGCAGAGTTGTGAAATTCTGCCCAAGTTCCCTTTTGCTATTCAGTAGAAGTACAGAGACTCACTGAGGAGAATAGCTACAAGTCCACCAGAATCCACCCCTTTCTCATTAACAGGCATTTAAAATCTCAATAAATCATTCTGAAACATTTGTAGGAGAAACAATTTGAAAAAATTCTTTACTTAAAGTTGCTTGAAATTACTGGCTTGTGTATACTGCTTTCTTTACTGCTTACTTATACACTTAACTACCAGCTGATCATCACATAATAAAAATAAAAATAAAAATAACCTGCCTCCCACATTTATTTATTTATTTATTCCACCCAACTAGTAGCAAAGCCACTACTCTAGGTGGCAAACAAATCCCAATAATACAATGTACACAGGAGACCCAATAAAAATTCATATAAACAGCAAGCAAGGAAAATATCTAAAAATAAAATAACTAATAAAGGATAGTAACAATAAAATAGTTATAAATAGCAAATACAATAATATTAGGTGCCAAAAACTAGGTAACTTCATATGTGCAACAAAAAAAGAAAAAGCGCAATCATAAGGCCATAAAAGGCTTGTGAAAGCAGCCAGGTTTTAACTTGTCGGAGGGGGCTACAGATGAAAGAGAGTGGGGAAAGAACACTCAGCAGAGAGGTGGGGGGCTTTTTGAATTCACAGGCTGGAATGAATGATTGGTTAGTGCTGGATAGACAATCACCCCAGCCTGAAAAAGTCCATTCCAGTCACACAAACTACAGGCAACATGCAAGGTTGCAAATAAAATGCCAATAGAATCTCTATAATCTTATTAGCCTGATGTTGCACAGGAAAGGGAATGACTCTTTTTCTAACCCAAGAACTTGTTACAAAGCAGCACTACTGATAATATTGGGTTTATTTTACAGCATATACAAAAAGACTTAGAGATTATATTGACATTTTAGCTCATACATAAACCACAAATACATTATAAGAATAGGTGGACTTCAAAGAAATAGGACTGAGGATTAAAAGGTTTCTCTTGTCATTATAAACTAAGCTATTGTCCTCATATATTTCTGCCAGAATCTGTGGTGCTTAGAACTGCCTGGAAGATCAGATGTCCAGGACTTGAATGATGTGCAGAAACGTTTCAAATACAGCCTGTGTTATTGATCTGTATTAGAGTTTACATTGCCCTTCATTTCTGTTTTAAAAGAAGAAACCTTCCTCTTTTTTTATTAGTATATTTATAACTCAGGCTGGGGCCACTCCAAGGAGGGAGGAAGAGAAGAGGCTTAAGGGGTAGTGAGGTTTCTTAGTTCTAACATGGATTTGCCTCTGCTTGGCCCAAAAGCTCAAAGGGCTTTGGAGCAAATTGGAGGATTTTTCAGGCAAGAACCTGCTAAAGTTCAGAAGGATAGATGTAGGGGCTAGAGAGTTATGAGGAATGAGAAGCACTTTTTTTTACCCCTTTCTCAGTCAGCAGCAAAGTCACAGAAAGTGCAATAGAATAAAAATGGAGAATAGATTTGAAGCCCTTCATAGAGAGGTAATAGGACTTGAACTTCCAGTGTCTTCCAAAAAAGCACCTCATGCTATAGCATCTCACAGACTCCACCAAATTAGTCTCAGCAATAATGCTCTTGGGAGAACAGTCAAAAAGGTGTCCAGAGTTTATTGTAATTCCATCAAAGCAGCTAAGAAGGCATACTATGCCAATTTAATTGACTCAGCTGCCGATCAACAGGCAGAACTTTGCCATATAACGCAGAGTCTTCTTAAATCTGGACAGACAAATATGCTCCATCCAGATTTATTTACATGTAATTGGCTATAAGCCCATTTTAGACTGAAAACTGAAGCCATCTGGTGGGACCTGGACTCCCCTTGTTCACTGGTTTGAATCAAGACTTCCAATGCACCATCCTGTGAGGCTCTTCGGTATCAGTTCCAACTTGTCATGTCTGGTGAAGTTGATAAGACACTTGCATGCTGCAAAGACACCACTTCTTTGGCTGATTCTTGCCCATCATGGTTGGTTAAATTTGCTAGTCACTCTGTAAGATGATATCCTGAGTGGAACCCTGTTGGATCTCCTAGGTCTCTCAGCTTCCTTTGATACCATTGGCCACTGTATCCTACTGGACTGGTTGTTGGGGCCAGGAATCAGAGGCCTGGTTCATTAGTGGTTCTGGAGAGGACATCCAGAGATTTGGGGTGCATTGTCATCAATATGCTGATGAGACACAGCTCTATCTCTCATTCACTATGTCTGCAGTGGATGCCATTCAAGTCCTGGAATGCTGCTTGTCCTCAGTAATTGACTGGAGCAAGGCAAACAAGTTGACAAGATGGAAATCTCAACAAGATGGAAATCTTGTTGCTGGGGGAAGGGATCTCCTGACAGGTTAGGATATGATTTACCTAGTTTGGACAGGGTTACACTCTCCCTAAAAGACTGTGTTCACAATTTGGACATTATTCAGGATCAGGCATTGTCTCCGAAACTCCAAATCTCAGCCATGACCACCTTTTTTCATCTTAGGCAGATTACCCAGTTGCACCCCTATCTGAATGAGATATTCTTTAAGACCTTGGTCCCTGCATTAGTAATCTTGAGAATTAACTACTGTAAGGCTCTGTATGTGGGGCTTCCCTTAAAGACACTACAGAAGCTACAACAGGTCCAGAATGCAGCAGTCAGGTTAATTTCAGAGTCTGGGAGGTTTGATTATGTCTCCCCAATCCTGGCTCACCTGCACTGGCTTCCTGTTGGCTTTCATGTCAGATTTAAGGTGTTAGTTTGACTTATAAAGCCCTTACCAGTTTGGGGTCTTCTTACTTATCAGAGCACCTCTCCCCAAGAACATTTACCCCGTCAACCTGCTCTTCTCATGCTGTATTTTTGACGGAGCCTACTCTGAAGCAAATAAAGAAAAATAATATTAGGAATTGGGCTTTTTCAGCAGTGACACCCTTGCTGTGGAACAAACAGCCATCAGAAATTGGACAGATCCCCCCACCCTACAGATCTTTAGAAGATTATTGAAGACAGGACTGTTTAAGGAGGCCTTTGGCAACATCTTAAGCTAATCTATGAGACCCATATGTTATATTTGTAACTATGGCTATAGATTATTTTTATTATACTAGTGCATATTCTGTTTATTATGTTATGTTTCATGTAATTTGGTTTGATTTAATTTATCAGGTGTCAATCCTGCGTCACCTTTTTTTTTAGTTTGTGGTGTTATGCTTTCTGATTTTTTATTATTATTTTTGTTGATTGTATGCTTTGCCTAATTATGTCAACCATCCATACTAGTGTTCTCATTAAATCGGGCAGCCTATAGAATAAATAAATAAATAAATAAATAAATACATACATACATACATACATACATACATACATACATACATACATACATACATACATACATACATACATACAATGAACATTAAATCAGTCCATCAGTACATTCTTCCCTAGGTCTGGTCAACACTGGGATTGGAGAGAATTTGTAAAAACATTAAATGCAAAACTGTCCAGGTAATCCATATATTCCAGGGCTTTTCTTGCTCATGTGTTGACTTTTCTTCTGAGCAGAGCTTTGTCCTCCAGGGAGAGCCAGGGACTGCATTCTAAACATGTTGAGGACACTAGGTTCATTAACACCAGAATAAGGTTTATGTTTTGCTAATGCAGATTTTCAAGAGAATGTTGCAGAATGATTTATATTGCATCTACAGGGGACACTGAAATAAAAATTTAAAGTTTGTTCTATCTATACACAAAGCTTTCCATTTTTGCTTCAGTAATTTTGACTGAACTTTTCCATAATCTAGCTTTTTAAAAGATTTAGCCATTAAGCTTTATGAAATCCTGTGCTGGGTCTGCACGGTTCTTCACTTACCTTTTCAGTTCATTTCGTTAATTGTTCTTCCCCCAAGCAGGGGATGTTTCCCTGAAAGGCTCTTGGGAACTGGACATCAATGAAGGACATTGCCATGTAAAAAATTAAAAGGAATCTTGCCACTCCTGTTCCCTATAAAAAAGTAAATTAAGCCTTACTTCAACATGGACACCAGCATGGCATCCTCCACCCCAGGGAAGGCCATGATGTAGCCACAGCTTTGTCCTCCAGCTCATCAGCACTGCTTCCATCCCATAGCATCTGTTGCCTGAGACAACAGCCTCACTCTGCCTAATAGTTGATCTAGCCCTACCGGGCACCTTGTCTCTCATTGGTGATTTCCCCCCCTCTCTTTTAAGGTTGTTGTTGAACACCAGGTGGTATTTTTACCCACAGTGAGAAAGCCATGAAGAAGGTGCAAATATTCTGTATGCTTCTTCATAAATTAAATCAATTCTTAAAAAAAACAAACCACCCCTCTTTATGAATGTGGGACATTGTGGTTCTCCACTCATGATTCAGAAAGCCAGAAAATGGCCCAATATTGCTGCACACTATCATGCCTGCATTGACAGCAGGAAAAAGGATGCCAAGCTTTACATAGCAGAGAGCAGCCTGAATTAACACCAATGGCAGCAGTCAAGATAGTCTACAAGTCTTCTCCTCACTACCATTCACAAAGTGGCACTGTGCAGGGGAAGATCCCAGAACCTGACTTTTTCCCCATCACTTAACCACTTCTCACCCAAAGACAAAGCAACTGGCAGGACTGTTTTTCAAGTGTGAAAAACTCTCGTAGTGCTACATCCATGCCAAATCTGGTGCTGATATGAGGTCCAGTTATAATTTTTTTGTTTGGGGCACCCCTATTTTTTGAGTTGGCTTATGGAATGCTGAATGCTGCTATGAGCACAATATATTGGTGGCCTCTGAGGATCAATAATACCAGTTTGTGGAGGTTTTTTTTGGGGGGGGGGGGTAAGACAGTACTATGCAATAAAGCCTGAACTTGTGTACTAAAGATCTAGTAAATGGTTGTGATAATGCTATGGATGTAGCCTGCTTCTTATAAAAAAATAATCTAATCATTTTCACATTTTAAATTTGTTTGAACTTTATATTTCATATGGGTCCATAATTTTAAATTAGTCTGATACATATAAATAAAGAAAAAAGAAGTCCAAACTCTCTCTAAAAGCAAAAATGATGAAACTTAGGCTGCCATACTTTGGGTGAATCATTAAAAGATAACACTTACTGGAAAAGACAATAATACTAAGCAAAGTTGAAGGCAGCAGGAAAAGAGGAAGACCAGACAAGAGATGGATTGACTCAATAAAACAACTCATGACATTGAGTTTGCAAGAGCTCAGCAGGGTTGTTAATGATAGAGTATTTTGGGAGTTATTATTTATAGGGTCTAAGGTGACTTGATAGCACATAGCAACAACAAGGCCATTCTGGAGAGAGAAATAGTTCAGCAGATCCTTCCTGTCTGTTCCTCTTCTGTTTAGACACTGTCTTCCCTGCCTGCTATAGATTGGAAAAAGATCCCATAACTCAGTGTAATACAAAGTCTGATTCTGAGATTATATTGTTCTTTTTAACAGATCTACTTAGCCGTCATTGCTGAAATTGCACAGAGCAGTTGTAGGCCACACTTGCAAGGTGCCTTGACTAGGGAACAATGGCAAGAAAAACTGGAAATGCTTGTTACATGATGGCATGTGTAAAAAAGGAGACAAACAGCCACCACCACCCCCCTGACTTACCAGGCCTCCTTGTTAGGAGTGGAGAGGTGGACCGGGCAACCCAGGGAACAGGGAATGGTGCCAATGCCATGGCTGACTGAGCATGGGAGGTGACGGGAGGACATGGATGATGCAGCATCCTTCCATTGGCCAGCCACAAAATTTGAAACTCAGACTAGGGTGCGCAGACCAGAGAGAGGAGGATTTCCCTCCAGTCTACCCCCTTGGCTTATAACAGGGCCTGAGGCAGCTCCCCAGCCAGTTTGGGGCATTGTGGTGGATCCAGGCAGTGTTAACAGGTTGCGAGCAGGTCCTGCAGGTCCCACTGGAAATTAAGGGATCCCCTTAATGTGAGGCGCAGGCAGGGCGATTTGGCCTAGCTCAGGGGTCATAGGCCTGCCGCTGTACCCAGGTGGCAGGGAGGCACAGAGTGGCATATGCCTACATGGCCTCCATGGTCTGCCATCCCATGTATATTACCCTCAGGGGGCTGTTGATGGATGAGGCAGCATTGAGAGACAGGTGGGTCTCCCGATGCACTGGATCCATCCCAATGTTGAGCCAGCACTTGCTGCTATAAGCAATGAAGTTGTGTCCTTTTCTTTCCAGCACTGTGTCTATGTGTTTCATTATGGTAACAGATTAGGAGGGCCCTGGCCTGATCAGCCATAGGACAACAACACATCTCCACTCAGAGTGAGTGTAGTCTCCTAGATACTCTTGGTAATATCAGAACTTTCTTTTCAGTTATTATGCCAGAACATTTCACATTATTTGCAAAATTTGTTTCGTCTGCATTTTTTTAAATGAAGGAACCTACTCATGCTTTCTCCCTAAGTAGAAATTTGTCCCTTGAGACCTTTGAATATTAGAGCTGGGGGTATACTTTAAATATAGCAGAAGCAGGCAATGTTTTGTTCTCTAGTTGTTGTGGATTACATACCGAATCATTGGCCATGGTGGTTGGGATTTATGAAGATTGTGGTCCAAAGCATCTAGAGGTTGCCTATTCCTTCAATAAATGAAAAAAAAAATTAATGTGCATCTATTTAAGCTTCTTCTCTGAGCTGTCTTCATATGCAAAATGAGTGATTATATTCCATCCTGTAACATTTGCATCTAATCTAAACTGGAGGGTTTTTTCACCCTCCACAGAAAAACAGATCTGGAGCAAGCCACCAAATAATGGAGAAAATTAGTCTCCTGTGTGCTGTTTTCAAACGTCTGTCTCATTGTGTGTGTGTCTCATTTATTCCCATTAAATGTTCTAGCCAGCCTTCAGAAACTGATTCTGTATAATGAACATTATTGAACATTACTTATCAACATCATTTTGTGTACACTGCTATCTTCAAACCCTATTAACTGTAGATGAGAAGAAAGAAAGGAAATGTCTTGCATGAACTTTGATAGTCACTCAGCATTTTCATTTCTGGTGTCTGTTTCACTTAAGCAGTACAGATGCACTGTCTGGCAGAGTACACATACAGAACCTATGTGTGCATGTCATGTGTTATCAGGATGGAACTGACTTATAGAAACTTTATTAAGGCTTTTAATTGAAGTGAGATGTTTAAGGAATGATTTTACCACTTCTAACCCCAGTCATCCCTGTGAGTTTCCATGGCGAAACTTAGATCCCCTAAGTCCTAGCCTATCACTTTATCCATTACTCCACTTTGGTATCAGAGACAACCTATAGCTTTCCAGATGCTGATGCACTACAGCTCCAGTCTTCCTTAGGTGGGCCAACTTTATCTCTGTCAGAAGATTCTGCCATCCATTTTCATGTAATTCTCAGGTCTCTGTTGTAGAATATAATTCACACTACTCTGAAGATGTTGGGAGGGGGTGCAAAAGGGATAAGGGAGGAGAGACGGATTGACTATGTAAGATGATTTACATTCATGCAACCGTTGGATACAACCAGTGTGAATAGCCCTTATGAAGAGGAAATGTGCTCTACAAATGCTGCTTTTGTTGGCGCTTGCCTCTCTTGTGAACCAGCCAGCCAGAGACAGCCCATAAATTCATGCAGGGAGCTGTCTGACATCTGAATACAAAGAAAGGATTGAACTTTGTCTTTGTTGCCAGACGTAAATGGAAGAGTTTTGAGCTGGTATAAATAAATCTGGAATATGTTTCAGAAGTGGAGTAAACACATTAACAAATTAAGGTCAATCATGATCAGTTTCAGACAGAAATTCCCAGCGGGATACTGAGAAATCTGTAAACCTAGTTTGCTGAACTTTGTCTGGGAAGGCAATTTTTCTTCTTTGCTCAGGCCATCTGGGCATAAATGAGGTAGGAATGTGAAAGGCATTGGGTCTCAATGTCATGGTGTTTCTCTGAATTCCTGTCCCATCCTTTGTATTGGTTTCTGAGACTTTTTCTTCTGAAGTGAAAATGTGTAGATGTCTTTGATATACATATTTCTTTAATATACACATTTATTCCTTCCTGTTTTCTAATGTAAACATTTTGTATACATTCTCCCTGTGGACAAAAGGGTGTTTATGCACCTTTTTGGCTTGTACACATTTTTAGCTATTAACAGTCTTGAAACGTACACATAGATTTGTGTATACAAAATGTGTCACAGCCCTTTAATTCTGCAAGCTTTTGGAGTAAGGTGTGCTTTGTCTCCCAATGTGTCTTGGTATGGGTGCAATGGATGATTTTAGCAAGAATCTTGAAACTACCAGAATCTTTTCTCATTCCTAAAAAGAAGAGGCGATGGTCATATGGTCTTGAATGACACTTGCCCCAGCACCAACGAAGGACTTAGCATCAAGGAAAACTAATGCATGAACGGAAGGACTAAAGATTGTTTGGGAAGCATGAGAACCCAAGAGCAAAGGAGAGAACCACATTTTTATGTCAGCCATGTATATTACTAATTGAGCTACTTTTATTTTATCAGGAGCTTCAGCATTAGGGCTTTTTAAAGTGCTGCTGTTGGAAGCCTGTGATGTTTTGAAGCTGAGCTGTTTTACAACCTGAGTTACCCGCCTGAAGCAGAAGCTTAACTATTTCCTTTTATCAGTTCAAATATTAGAAGGCTTACGGCCACATAAAGCTAAAATGAATGCTGCCAATAGTGCACCTCTGCTTTAAATGAATATTAAATCATTTCTGGTTCCTGTTTGACTGCAAACTAGGAGTCAATGTATTAACAAGCAGCAGATCACCCTCAAGCCCTCTAAGCCCTCTTAGTTATTACCCTATTCTTAGCTTATTTTTCTTCATTTCTGTCTGAGAATAATGTATTGAGTATAATCACACACACACATGCATGCACACACACACACACACACACACACACACACACACACACACAGAGTCATGTGGTGTGTGTATATAATATTTCTATGTATCAGGATATGTTCTTTTTTAAAAAAAGATTTTCCTCACACACAGAAAACTAAGATTTCTTTCTAATTCTAGTGGGCAGGGGGAGGAAGAGAAACAGCAGTAAACTGAGTACAATCTGGTGGAGTAAGGTATAAAATGAAATCATTTTCTTTCTGGGATCTGAGAATGAAAAGTTTGTGATAATAACCTGAATACTTAGTCTCAGGAGGCATGATGCATAGTTGGTACTCAGAACCACTACAGTGACAAACTAGATTAGACAAGAGAACTGCATTTATCACAGTTACAGGATCAATTTTTCCCTTACAGCATCAAAAGCTTGAAAAGTAAAAAGACTTAGCACTGACAGGCTATCATGTCCATTCCCCCAGTAAACATTGAATGCAGTTTTTCCCCTTTCCAGTCTAATACTGGCTTCTCTGGCTTCTTTACTTTGTACATCAAATGACTATGGCCATTTTTATTTTATTTTATTTCTCAAGGACCCAGACCATATATTTATTGTGCTTTTCTGGCTTCTGTAAAGCTATAAAAATGTCCTGGATCAGACTGAAGACTGGTCCAGTTCAACATTCTGCCAGCGCATGATTGGCTGAAATACGTATTATAACCTCACAACCTACTGTGAGCCTCCTTGAGTCCCCTTATTTATTTATTTAAATAAATAAATAAATAAATAAATAAATAAATAAATAAATAAATAAATAAATAACATCTGGTTCTTATTTTCCTAAGGACATAGTGAAAAAACACATACTATCTTAATTAGATGGAGCATTTAGCATCATCATGATAAACTACCATTCATAACCTTATTTTCGGTGTAGCCTCAGCTTTTTTTGCCCTCTCTGTGAATTGGCCTGAGTAAGTACTTCATGCTCAGATGTTCTACGTGCAGGATTGATTATGTACAGTATTTTGGAGGCATCAGGTTAAAGTATTGGAAATGTTGCTCATCACGGTACTGAAATTGCCAAAAATATATGGAGTGGCAAGAAAGTAAACTGTAATAAGATTCAACACATACATTAATTTTACTTATGCAAGGGATGTGCAAGGTCTATGGGGAGTTAGTGGGCCTGGATGGAAGTGCATTTCATTCAGACATTTCAGAGCGGCACATTCCTGCCCCAGTCTTGAGATGGGCACGATTTAATAAACAAATCACCAAATTTGTTCAAAAATTGCTAATTTGTCAATTCATATTTGTACGAATCAATGCCTGAATATTCAGTCTGCAGAATATTCACCTTTCCCTGCAAAGTGCCTTTTCTCCACAAAATCCATTTCTGATATTTCCCTTCCACTGTGTGAACAAACTCTGTTATGCCAGAGAGATAATGCAACATGCTGCATACTCAGCCATCTCAGCTTTAAATTGCCTTGTAAGGCATTCCCCCAGAAACTAGGTGAAGGAGCCACTCTAGTTACCACCTTCCACCACCCTTTGTACCCAGGCTGGGTGAAACCTAGAGGGTGTGTGAATTAGCAACTATGGGCAAGCTTCTGAACCTAGCTTTCTACCCGTTACCTTTTTCCAGGACAGAAACTCTCCTGATTGTGTACTTTGTGTCTAGCACATCAACCAAACAAGGCAGACCATCCAAATAACAAAATTAGGAAGCATAGGCTTCTGGCCAAGGCACCTTCTTTAGGCACTCCACGCCTTTTCTTCCCAAGGATCACATCTTGGTGAAATATTAAAAAGTCAAATAAAAATTACTGTGTTTCCCCGAAAATAAGACAGGGTCTCATATTAATTTTTGCTCCAAAAAACGCATTAGGGCTTATTTTCAGGGGATGTTTTATTTTATTCATGTACAACAATCTACATTTATTCAAATACAGTCATGTCATCTTCTTCTGGTTGCTGCACAATGCTGCACAATGGTGGAGGGCGGGGTTTCATTTAACTGGGACTTATTTTTGGGGTAGGGCTTATATTACAAGCATCCTGAAAAATCATACTAGGGCTTATTTTCAGGTTAGGTCTTATTTTTCGGGGAAAGGGTATTAAAAAGTAAAAGAATTTTAAAAGGCAGTTGTATAGCTTCAAAACAATGCAAAAGCGTCAAACAATCCATATTTAGATAAAAAAGTGAGATCTATATAAAAACAAACCCCATAAAATAATAAAAGGTATCTATTTCTGCCTAATGGCCTTATTGCCACTATTAACTAAGTAATCAATATGAAGCTTTGTCTCCATCCATCCATCACCATCAGTAGCAGACAGGTAGATGCGTAGCTGCCTCCTGCCTTCTCCTCTTCTTGACTAGCTCTTTGCCAGATCTTAAATCAATGTCCTCCCCACATGATGTTATCCAATCAAATTAAAGTCCTTTGTTCAGTAACTTCACTCTTAAAAGGTAACTTTCTAAACTCCTCCATTGAGTTCTCCTGAGAGCCTCTGCTGACATGCAATTAGGGTGGAATGTGGTGTTCTGTCTTCGCTCAGCACAACCTTGAAGCAGCTTGGACACAGAGCAATAACAAATCTTCTCATCTTGGGTAGATAAAACGCCACCTGCAGAAGGCTCGAGAAGAACTACATAACCCCTCCAATTTCCTCACACACCTGTCTGAGGTTTACATCTGTGAATGTTGAAGAATGCCCTCACAATTCTGTAGCCCCATCCATAGGCCATGAAAGCAAGTGAGCGTTATTTGGAAACACTGATTGAGAGAGCATAAATAAGTTTGGAAATATTAGGAGATGGTAGGGATGCTTACTAAGAAAGGGCCAAGGGAGGTGGAGGGTAGAAGTGGGTTGTTGTTTTTTTTAAAAAATGTTATCCTATCTGCTATATTTTCCCACAGTGGAACACTGAAATATGTTTACATCATGACATACAGCCAATGAAATCCTGCATGCTTAAATCTGTGCTTAAACAGAACTTTTGTATCACCACATATTGTTATGTCACTCTGCCAGTGTAAACATTGCTTTCATCCTAGAACTATTTCCTGGCAGACCCACTCATAGTACTGGGACTATGAGAGAATGGCTGACGGCACATTTAACCATAGAGTTTCTATCCAAAAGACCTTATAAACACACATGAATAAATTATAGCATGATATATTTGATTATGTAATGAATGCAAGTTCTGTGGGATAACTGAAGAAGTGTAATGTGAGCAGACAAACTGTTAATGAAAATTTAAAGAATCTGAAAAAAGCAGAGCAGCAAAATAATAGAGAATAATTCTGTGTGTGTGTGTGTGTGTGTGTGTGTGTGTAAATTCCAAAGTATATTAATGGGTGGATATCAGCCCCAATAAAATTTCAGACGCACCATAAGTATTAAAGTGTTGTGTAATTTTATGAATTTTTTTGGATAATTACTGACAAATTAATATCAGTATACACTATACAGCACCAGCGGATGAATATTTTATAACTGCTTAAAATCATACAAAAAATCCACTCCAGTTAAGAATGTTGTGACAGTGTTTTAATGAATATTTGACAATATTAATGTTGCTATTATTTATTTACATAGGGTTGTGCATGTTGCAAGATGTGGAAGCACAAAAGATGGCTTTGTTTGCCTCAAAATATATCTATCTATCCCAAGAACTAAACAAAGAATGGAAGGAATGGGAAGAATTATTGTGACAAGTATGAGCTTACTGGATCAAGCTTACATATGATAGCATGGAAACATTTTTTTTAAAATCATAAATTATATCAATAGCTACGACTCCAAAATTATCAAGAAAATAGAGCGGAGCATAAACATTGTTCCATTTTTATTGCAACATGTTCAATGTTTCAATGAACATTACTTGTTTGGAAAAATCTGTGCATAAATATGACATCTCTAAAGATGGTGTCTCCAAGACTGTGTTAGTCCTCAGTCTTCAAGGACCTCACTAGTCCTCCACAACGGTTCAGGTGTTATAGATAGAGATTCTGAGACTATATCTGCAAGTACCTTTGATGCAGCTTATCTGGCGCTGGATAATTGAATTCACTTAATAGGTTCCACACATTATTTTCTTAAGTTAACTGAAATCAACATCCTTAAAGTTGAGAGTGCACAATACCCTACACTTAGTTTTCCCTTTCCTCAGTATAGTAAATTCCAAGAGGGTATGGGCACTTCCACCTGAAATTCTCATCATTTCTACCCTGCTGATTAGGTCAAGAATAGCTGATCCCCTAGTCATTTCTTGCACCTTCTGAAAGATGAAGTTGTTAGCAAAACAAGTGAGGAATTGCTTGGAGCTTGCATTCATGACAGAGTTGGATTTCCAGTTGATACAAAGATATTTGAAGTCTATCATTGCTACTTGTCTTCAAATGTTGGACAAACCGATCTAGGAGGGAATACAGACTAGGATGTCTGTAGCAGATTCCCACAGTGTTGTTACTATTGTTTCTCTGTCCTTTGATTTTTACCCATATATTCTGTACCAAAATTCTATAATCCTGCTCATGCATCTCCTCACAGTTGTACATATCATCTATATATAATGCTACTCCTCTACCCTTTCTGCTTGACCTATTCTTTTGGAATAAGGTATATCATTCAACCACTACTGTACATTCCCATCGTGAGTCTCATCTCACCAGATTTCAGTAATGCCTTTTATGAGCCCCTCCAGCCCCAGCTCATTTAGATGGGTTATCATCCTCCATCCTTTGCTTCCAAAGGTTGTATCAAAACAGGATTTATTACAACGGGGGATGAATTAATATGCCTCATTTTCCTTCTGCCCAGTTTTCTTCACTGGGGTAGGATTAACAAATACAGTCTGCAATCTCTCAGTTCCTTTCATCAAGAGATAAACAATGTCTCTGCTGGCCTTGGTTCTCCTCACTGGCATTGGAGTAGATGTTAAAAGTGGAAGTTCCTAGTCCAAAAGGGCTTGGTAGAGGTCCAGCCCTTAGGAATGAGGGTCATATGCCCACAGCAGAGGAAGTGATATTGCAAGTCTCAGGCTGGTCCCAGGCTGTTTTTCCCTTTGCCTCCTTCTCTTCATGGCATTGGTGCTCTTGTTGACACTTTCTCTACCAGTATTAGAGTTGAGTGTTGTGGTTTCCCCAGGATTTGGTTGACTTGTCTCCTCTGAGCCTTCTTTTTCCATTCTCTCCAACAGCATGGTTTGTAGGAGAGATGGGATTTGTCATGATTCTTTCCATCTCCCTTGGGTGCTCTCAATTGTACTAGGGGTCCTCTTTGTAAATATAGTTCCATTCCCCAGGCAGTTCAAGGCCTTCTTCTGGGGAGTCTTTGGCCCAATGGGCCCCTGAGAAACTATCTGGGGCATCTCTCCAATCCTCTTCTCAGGTTCCTCCTTCTGCCTCTTTGAGAATTGAAGAAGGTTCAGGGCTTTCCTCCATTCCTCTATCTGACAGGGACTGGTCCTTATAAGTTTTCTTTGCCAATGGTTCTGCCCTGCCTTGTAGTAAGGCTCATTTTATATCCCCATGGATATATCCAGGGTTTTTCCCCTAGGCAAACAAGCATATTTGGTGAGGACATGAAACAGTTTTCAAAACAATGGCCCACAAGTAACCATAAGGGTAAGAGTGTGCTTATGGAGATTTCCTTTAAATGAACAGCACAATTGTCTCTATACATAGCTATCTAAAATTTGTGATAGATCACATTGTATGGATTAATTCAGAAAAGGCAACTGTAACTTTAAATTTATTCCAAGTCTACCTGGTAATTTACTTATTTTTCTCTTTTCAGAAAGGTTAATAGCACAGATATTTACACACACAGAGAGAGAGAGAGAGAGACACTTGGCTTTTTGGCATAATCCCCTGCCCAATGGTTTGGATGCTTGCAAATTTCATCAAGCTCTAGCAAAGCTTGGAAAAGGAAAACACTACAGCTGTGTCTGTGTTTCCAGTAAATAGTCAATGTAAGATACTAACAGTCAGAGTTCCTAATCTGGACCTTAGTTCAGGACTCAAGTCAAAGTGGAATGGCTCTGAATAAGTCTGAGCTGAAATAGGCCCATTAAGGAAGTGCTGAATGAGAGTGAAGTTTGAAGTTTTGGTTAATGTTCACCCTTCATGGAGGCATCCACCATTTGGGGGAATCACCGCAGGATAAGCATTTAAATTTACAACCTAGGAAACATTGTAGGTAACAGATGCTTTTCTTATTTGCAGTTTGTACTCTGAAGAAAATAAAATTTCTACTCATAACAATTAACCAAGTGCTCCACTAGATTTAGTTCTTTGTGTAGCTATTTCTTGCTATGCAATGCTTCATTATAAATGCATCCAATTTGCATTACATATACGGACTGGTGATTTTTTCTTCTGTCCCCCCCCCCCTTACTTTGTGATAAATTATGAATGACTTTCATTTTCTTCCGGTGGGAAGCTATGATTTTTGGGATGTGCAGTCTCTGAGGATTATTGCTTCGGAGACTTATTAATCTTGTGTCGTTAAAACACTTCACAGACATTAACAGCAAAACTGTCAGTATCACTTCATTAGCTCTAAGATGGGGAGCTTTATCTAAGTATGTCTAAAACCTTAGCTGTAACATCCTCCTCAGGGTATATTAATGTTGCAGGATTTTACAACATTTTAGGACTAATTTCCTCTTTATTCAGATCCTTTTTCATCATGGAGAATTTGCACAGTTACATACATCTCTCCTAATAACACTCTTGGGTCTTGAGGACATGACAGAGTGTAACAAGTGGCTAGTCACTTGCCTTGCTCATTAGGAAACAATTTGAAATCAGTCTGACATGGCTTTGGAAGAGTTACTAAACTAGTCTAACTTTCCCAACCTGTCACTTAGATTCATTTCCTCTCCTAATATGAGAGGTTGTGGATTTTTCTCATATCACACTACACATTTTGTAGTGTGATATTTTGTAGTACACATTTTGAATTTATTTTTTCTAATCTTCACATTTGTTGATCAATTTTACCTAATGCACACATTTATTTAAACAGTTCACCATGAGTATGGGTGTGTTTGACATGCTATTCCATTTGTATTAGCCATTTGTATGCACATCATTTTCTGTCCATTTAATTTATCCAGAACATTCTGCATGTCTTATAAATATGCCAGTTCTCAAGATAAGGTGGTGGTGGTGGGGTTCACAACAAGTAACAGGATGTATAAAAATGCCACTTTTGACAGGACCATTTTGAATCTATCAATATTCTTCTCTGTCCTTTTAAAGGTTTGTTAAAGACATTTAAAGTTGATAATAACAATTATTAAAAGACTAGAGCACATTACAACATTTATCTTCTTTGGTTACAAATCATATTATTATGAAAGTGTTGCTATAATGAAGTGTTTCTGACCTGGTGTTTTAACAATATCAGCCTGAAATCCAATTTAAAGTTAAAGACCAAATGCGACTATCAGAAGAACAAAAACTTTCCTTTGCTAGGAAAGCCATGTACACAGGACAGCTTCTGTGCTGAATGAATTGACTTCTGCCTTTTGAAGTCTGTATTTCAAATTAAACTGAAAATAAATTTGCCCTATATGTTTTCTCTTTTTACTTCTTGTCATTCATTTTCTACTAACATTACAAGACTTGAAATTAAAAGGCATGTTCTTTCTTTCTTTCTTTCTTTCTTTCTTTCTTTCTTTCTTTCTTTCTTTCTTTCTTTCTTTCTTTCTTTCTTTCTTTCTTTCACATTTTTACCAGAAATGTAAACCCTCCCTTATTCTTGGATATGAAGATGAGGAACTAAACAGTTTTCTCCTAAAGAAGTTCCTGACACTCTTGATAGACTTAATGCACTTTAAAGAATGTTATTTTTGCACAATGTATCTATTTTTTGCTAACTGGATAGATCAGTGGTTTAGGTATCTGGCCACAGAGCCAGAGGTTGGGAGTTCAATTCCCCATTGTGCCTCCTGCGAGTAGAGCCAGCTTATGTGGTCTTGGGTAAGCTGCATAGTCCCAGGGAGGCCCTAGAAGAAGGGAATGGTAAACCACGTCTGAGTATTCTTTACCTGGAAAACCCAGAAAAGGGTCACCATAAGTTAGAATTGCCTTGAAGGCACATGCTGATTTATTACTATCTATTTTTGCACAAAATTGCCTATTGTACACAGATTGCTACACAGAGTTCCCCAAAACCAGAGTTTTACTTGGTGACTCCTATCCAGAGAAGCTCATCCCTCCAAACTATGTCATTTCTTTCTACGTGTGGAAAATGACAAATCTGCAGAGAAGATATTCTTGCTCACATGTAGGCTCTAGACATGATTAAGAACATTTCCATGGTTCAACTGAATACAGCTAAGTATGAGTGCTGCTTTATTTATGAACTTGAAGTACTGAATGGGTTGTTTGCATCTTTCATAACGATCTGCCCATCTATCTCTACATTTTCTCTGTTTGTGCTTTGTTCCCCAAAGGATACTAATTACGTTTTGCAGAAATAATTGGGGACAAGAAAGACTCAAAGTTTACTCAGCCTTCCATCCTTCTGAGGTCAGTAAATTGAGTACCCAGCTTGTTGGGGGAGGGAACAATGTGTAGCCTGCATAATTAAAAATTTTAAACTTCTCAGAGAGTGCTTTAAGCACTATGGGGAGGAATATAAGCAGCACTTTGCTTTGAATTATTGTCTTCAGCACAGGATTTTTAAAAATCATTCTGCGTGCCTTTTATTATTTTACTCTATGCTTCTTAGTAGTGAAAGCAGGAACAAATAAATATAAACAAAATCAAAGGCTTTTGATTCCAACTCCTAGTAGCAGATATGTCTAATAAATAAGCAGGTGATATGGGCAAGAGTCATATGTATGATTGCCATGTTTCAGACATATAGCTGGAGTCTCAGGAAATTACTATGTTTCTCTGGGTCTCCAGGTAGGAGACCATTCTCAAATCCAGCAGCAGCAGAGGAGTGGACACTTCATTTTGTATATGAGTGAAGTGACTTTAAAACCTGGGGGTCCATCTCTATTCATTCCCAGCTGGTCCCAGGAGATCACAGACCCAACATGAAGTGTGCATGTGTGCATGTGTGTGTTGCTCTCAACAGACTGAAGTGCATGCACCCACCAGCTCTCAACCCAGCTCTATATCTTCACTCCTGGCTTCTTTTGTGCACAAATATTTGGCCCATTGCACCCTTGGGAATGAAGCAGGACATAGTGTGCCAGTATTGTGATTCATGAACTTTCTTGTTGCACAAAGCCTGGTAACAATAGTACAAAGCGTGAAAACAGTCAAAATCCCTCCCAACTCTTGCCTGCACTGCTTCTGTGACATTGTGGGGGCCTGCCTGTATGTCAGGGTTTGGCCCTGAAATCTCTAGAAATGGGATGCTACTGACCTGGTAATCCTAATAACAAGGAAATAAGAAGAAATGGAGCCATGGATGACAATGGAAGTTAACAGAACAGCTGAATCAGTTCTCTTTTAATCACAATGATGTTAGTGAGGAGTGTCCTATTTAAAAAAATTATCCAATTAATGCTTCACATGGAGAGCCATCATTCTGTACTCTTTTGCTGCATCTGAAGAGTACTCAGTAAAATGGAAAATATTTAATTTTTTTTTAATCCTGACATTCTGAACAATGCTGATACATGTAAAGATACTTGTTTCTGAAATATCAATTAAAACTGGCACAAAGGGTTAGGTAGGGTGTTGAAAATGACTTTTTAAATGTTTGGCAGCATTAGAGAAAAAGCCAATAAAAACTTAAAATGTGACAAAGTATAATCGTTAAACATAGACTTAATTTGGCTGGTAATTAACCCTGGAATATTATGCTTTGGGCAGTCCAGAAAAAAACTAGCATAATAATAATAAAAAAAAATAAAGACAAAGCACAGAATATAAAATTTTAGGTGCATAGACATTAAGGCACAGTTGACCAGTTAGGATTACCACTTAAATACCTTTCCCTCTGCTGTTTTACCCAGCAAAAGCTGAAAGAGCAGTCTTCTAAAGACTGCAGCAAAGTCATTATCATCTGTTCATTTCATTTCTATTGCCAATTATCCTTAATTATTGGAAACTTTTTTCAGTGTATAATGGTTGCTGAAATTTTAGTATGCTCATTAAATTGAAGCAGTAGCTCAAGAAATAGATTTTGATAAGGTCTGTTATGTTATACTTTCAATTCGTAGTATCCCATCATCTGTTAATTTTGAATCTACCCTCACATAATATTTACAGATATTTTTTCTCTTTCCACCTCTCCATGAAAGAAAAAAGAACAGTAAGGCAGTTATTCCCTTGGGCAATGCACAATTAAGTGATAAACAATAGATGTGTACTGATACAATTTAGGAGAAAACACAAAACCAAGAGGTTGCTAAAATAGCTTGTTAATTGGGTTATACCATCTAATACTGTATGCTGGCAAACAGATATTGCAGTTATTTAATCTAGTTATTTAGATTGTGCCATCTACTGAATTATGCTATCCAGTAGGCTAATAATGTATTATTGGCATAGGTATATTGAGCTGCCACTCACTTTATCATTTGGAATAATCAAGAACAGGGCTGGCAAAGTTCTCACATGGCATTGAAGGTAAATAAACCTCAATGACAGAGTAACTAAGGAAGTTACACAACAGATGTGGGAAGGAACATTTTGCAGTAAGTAAAGTGAATGAAAGAACAACACGGGAGATACCTATGACAGAGCATGTGAAAAATGACCAGGAGAGAGGAAGGAGAAACAAGAGATTCAAGTTGGCAGTAAGAACCAATATGCAGCATACAATCACTACAGGAGCTATGCAACCGCAACAAAGGGAGTGAACTCAAGGAATGCTGAGGTGATGCAGGGTCTGAAGATCCCAAACATGCCATGGAGTAGGTTGAAATGGGATCCATAGAAACCAAATTCACAAAGCTGCAGAAGAATGATTTATATTTTCGCATCCTGCTTTTAAGGGGTGGGGAGACTCATGCCATTGGCAGATTCAGAAGAGCCCAGCTAAATCTGTGGTTTATAGTTGAAAACTGCCCTGCCTGATCTTTGGGCTTGGATTGAGACTTTGAGTCTGTCCACACTGTGGAATTTGGGGACATCATGCCCATGCTTAAAAGGTCCTTATTTTCAGTGCAGATTATTTAAATTCTCTTTTAAGCAATCTGACTGTCCACAGTGAAGCCCTGAGGCTCACAAGAAGCTGGCTGTGGTGTCAAAGAGGCTTGCACACCTCTTATGCAGCTGCTCACTGCCTCTCAGCTGGTCCTCTCCACTCAGCAGCTGATCAGTGGTGGTGGAAGCCAGTCACAGTGCCAGGAGTGGAGGGGCTCACAGCCTCACAGCAGCCTGTCAACTGTATTTGTCAGCTCCCCAGCTGGTTGCTGCTGCTGCCCCTGCTTCTGCTGCCGCCACTAAGGTAATCTCTGGAGCTCCAGCAGTACAGGTGACACCAGCCTTCTGGACACTGTGCAGCCACCATGCTGAGGCAAGCCCGGTCTTGACTGATGTCCTGGGCTGCTCTTCCCTGCCTGCTCCCTGAGTCTGCTGGGCTTTGAATCATGCCAAAAAAGATTGCATGCCCTAGCCCTCTGTCAGTTTGGTGTGGGACATCTTTTAAAAGGGAAGTAGAACACAGACAAAGTCTTCTTCTTCTTTTCATTATAAACAGTGGCATTAGGGTTCCATATATTATAATTGTATGCCAGTGCAGACAGGCTCTTAGTCAATGAAAGTATGCTTTCTGTGCATGCAGTGACATTCTAAGGAGTTCACAGTAAGTGTCTTTGCTGATTATTGGTTTAGGGCTTTGCTTGCAACGGTCAATTATACCTCTTGCTCTGAGTTATCTCACATCCTAGCATTGCTTTCCTGTTTTTCACATTTAGTAGCTGTCTCATAACAGAGACTATCTGATCACCAGAATAGACATCATATTGTACTCTAGTTTCTGAAACAGTGGCCCATGTTTTACTGATATGTTATTTATTCCTCCCCCCAAAATCTGGTCACATACAAAACATTCTGAGCGGGCATCTGGAATCCATGTGGTTAGGCAACTGCCAAGGACCCTCCAAATGGCGAGCAATAACTCCACAGTCAATTGCCAAGGAGGAGAAGCACAGCTGCCATGTAAAAGCCATGCAAAAGGCAAGTGAAGGTGACAGCTGCTTTGCTACTGACTGAATAGTCAGCAAGTAGTAACAGTGGCAAGAAGCAGCTCCACCAGTTGCTGACCTGCTCTCAGTTAGCAAACATTTTCTCCTAGTTTCCCCTGAAGTCCAGTTCACCAGCTGGAGTACTAGGTAAGCAAAAGCTAATGCCCTCTTCATCTGACTGGCAGAGTGTGAGAAGAAACCAATGCAAGTGCCAAGTGAGAAGCAGTACTTAAAAGCCTCTCTCACCAAACATTTTCAATTATTTTATACTTTGAAAGTATAAAACCAAGATGTTACAACTGATCATGTGTAATGTTCCTTTCTGCCGAATCTGTCTGCTTTGTTTATGTAGATACAGATGAAGGCAGCAAGTGCATTGGGGAAGTATAGGCCATCTGCTTTCCATTGACTGATCTGGAACTATATACGGGGAACAAAACTTTCCGTTTTCTTCTTCTCCCTGACCTGGAATTAAAATTGTCATCTTTCCAAATTTTTTGTGGTAACCTACAGCAGGAGGGACTATCAGTCCTGTAAGAGGTCCAAGTGTACAATGTTACCAATGCCATTTTGCAAACCTGAGGTGTCCAATTACATTTGACAGAGGTTAAAATTAGCATCTGAACTTACAAATAGCAGTAGCAATTGGTCGAAAGTGCCTAACCACTAATGTCCAGCTCTAATCATTGCCTCCAGTAACACTTCTGGATTAGAAACTGAGTGACCAATTTTGTCGATGACACACAAGGCAAAGTACAATTCAGCCTGCTTTTTATCTGTTACTCTGGCTCGACTGAACTGACAGTAATAACAACTTATTTTTGACAGTAAACTAAGCAGATATGATTAGGTCGACACATGGGGTAAATTTTTATAGCAATGCATAAGGTTTTTTAGCCATGCTTCTGTCATTAAAGTCAATAGAAGTTGGGCAGCTGAAACCTCAGGCAATACTTTTTGACAATTGATACCACAGGGAGAAGATAAGTGAAGTAATAAAATGCTTTCCCCTTGCTTTTTGTCTGAAATTTAGTGCCCACAAAAGTTACTAGACTGACAGCCCTGGAAAAAGAAATTCTCTGTTGTATTTATCCTCACAGTATATACAGGTCAGGCAAGAAGATTGTGCCATTCCTTAAGCTCTCCTGCTGACATTAACACTGCATTTTCCTGCTTCCTACAGGATTTACATTTCTTACCAAAACCTGGTCACACCATCTCCATGGGTTAAAAATATATTTCTACTTTATGTTTCTATCTCCTGACTACTCTGTTATAAGAGCAAATGAGTTCACTCATTTATAAAATGGTTGAGTCATTCTTTCACTTTCTCTCTCATTCTTTTTTTAAAAAAATCCATCACATTTATTTAAAAAATCTGCATTTTTTTGGGTAAGTTCTTATCAAACACTGAACTCTGAACCATTAACCCAGAAAGTATGACGAACCAATGGGCAAACAGAGTCTGAGACTCTGCATGAAATTTGGTAGCCATTCACTATTTACATCAAAAGTTCTGAAGATAGTGTGAATAAATCACTACAGGCAGTTGGGAAAATGTGGCTGAATTCCTCAGGATGGCTCCTGAATGTATGGCTAGAGCTTTAAGTAACATTTTTAGTGTTCTCATCTTTCTTTTTTTTCCCCGCACAATGCTTTGCCCGACCAGCCCGGAAATAACGAGATAAGAAACAGGTTGTTGGGTTTAAACTTGGGCCACAACTTTATTAACTATTTAAAGCTATATCCCCCAAAATACAAGGGGGCCTACCGTAGTGCGATATTCTCCAATGTCCGGATAATCCTAGACATTTCTTATAGCAGGGCGAGCTCCTATTTCTGAATCATGCTCTCCGCTGTACAGCACGCCTTCAGGTGCTCTGTGAAATGGTATCCCCCAGCCAACTCCTCCCACCAAGCCTCATGACCCAAAGCGGGCAGCTGGCTGGGAGATCCTGCCATGTAGAACCACCTCTCATCCTATAGCCGATTGTCTCGACCTGATAGAGAGATGGCCAAATTTTTGGCACCACGTGTCAATCATGAACTCACCCTAACTTATTTATTGCACTACCCGAAGCTGTGACCAAAAGGATTTTTGTTGTTTAGTCGTTAAGTCGTGTTCAACTCTTCATGACCCCATGGACCAGAGCACGCCAGGCCCTCCTGTCTTCCACTGCCTCCCGGAGTTTGGTCAAAAAAAAAGGATTTTAGCTAACCATTAATCTTAAAAAAACATTTTATAAACCACACCCTATAGATAAGAATGGGATGGGCGAAAACGCACCTGCAACCAACGGCCAATTTAGGATGCAGACCAAAAATTCCCATCCAGTTCCAATAGGCAACCAGATAATCTCACTCTTAAACTAAGGGTGGGTGGGAGGGGTTGCTTGAAAGGCAGCAAAGAGACTGCTGCTGAGGGTCCGAGCCTTTTTATCGGCTCCGTCCCTCCTCCCCTCTGGAAACATCACCCATGATGCAATGCCTCCGAATGGGCGGGCAAAGCCTCCCCGACAGGGCGACTCTGCACCATGCCGGAGCGGTCATAGTATTATATGTAATAGCTGAATAAATATATCTCTCTCATCAACTTCAAACATTCTCACATATTCACATCAACCAGAAGGAACTTTTACCAGCATGGAGAGTGCCATTTTTTTACTTCTTTACTTATGTAGATGCTAAAAACCAGGAGCCATCCTAAAAAAGAGGTAATGAGGAGCTATCCAGTCAGATTCCTCTGTCTGGATGGACACCTCCCAGTTTAATTTTCTCCATATTTGAATTCAGAGTCTCATATCATTTCTAGATGATTTACAACAAAATTTATGAATTTTGAAAATACCTCATTAAAGAACAAAATAATAGTTATCAAACCCTAGCCATTTTGATTGGACTCATACCTCACTCTATTTCAGGAGTACAGATGTTTCTTACATCACATAAAAGACTAGGTTTTTTCAGCAAGCTGAAAGTACACAGATTTCTGGAAGTCAGACACCCTGATTCAGCTGTTTTCTGTAGGGCTGAAACATGATCACCATCATCCTAGTCATGGATGGAGTGGGCACATTGTTTCCTTTTTCTCTGCAAAATATTTTCCTTCGGTACAGTGAATGAGGGGAGGGAAAACAAGAAAAGGCTTCATGGGCACACCCATTGCAACGTGATGTATTGCATCATCCAATATGTTTTAAAATGGAGTGGGAGTAGGTTCAGATTACAATGTTCTCTCCACCTAGCAGCCAAGCCCCTGACATTTCTGACCATGCCAACTAGGGATTTGTGTATGTAATTATTAGCTCTGCCTGTCATGATATTGAAGGAGAGTGGGACTTGTAGTCAATGAGCATGAAAGAAAATGGAGTCTGTTAGGTTTTAAAAGTTAAAAGAGTTGAAGACATGGGAATGTGAGAAAGGCAGAGAGGCTGTTTTTCTTAATTTACAGCCAGGCTGGTACAGAGTGAAACCTGATAAGGATGCAAGGACAACGAGGCCCCAGAGTGAAGACCCAACAAATTCTTTTCTAATTGGAATGGAGATAAACCACCTGCATCTCCATGAGAATTGGGGGTGGAGTGGACACTTACGCCTCTTTGAGTTAATTGGTTTACAGTCATGAAGAAGGAGGTCCGAGGAATGTAGAAAAATGGACAATGGGTTATGTGAGAGAGAGACCATTTTGTGGAAGAGAACTTTTGCCTGAGAGAAGTTCTTGATGATTTGTGTTATGTAGCTGAAAGGAAAAGAATGTAGGTAAGAAAGAAGGAGGTGGGGCTAGTCCACCTTAGCCCAGTTTTAGTGTTTATTATTTTAATGGGAATTAGTTGTTGTATTTAACTATGGTAATCCTTTGAACATGTCTTTATGCTAATGCTTGAGCAAAAACAAACTGTTTCTATGAAACTATATTTTCTTAATAAAAATTAATTATAAAAATCCTTATTGAGGACTAGTGTATCAGCAGGGTCTGGCTAAATCCAGAGGAGTGGTAAAGGCCATTGACTAGCTACCATAGAGAAGTCCTATTTAACTGAGCTGTTGTGAGTTCTAAGGAATCACAAAGCCCATGTTGTAGTACTTGCAGAGTGCTAAGTAAAGTAAAGTGTTCTTTAAAGGTCAGGCTTGTTCAAGGCACAGATGCTATGCACTGTTGGAGGTTGAGGACTTGCCCCAGTGTAAAGTGGTAGATCTGTGGCCTGCGGAACTCCCCCGAACGCCATATGCTCCTTAGGGAGATTTGGTCATGACACCACCTAAGGGGACCAGACTTTTGATGACAAGGAATATGACTAGAGGTGTTACTTTTGATGACCAGGGGTTAGTTCCTCCACATGAAAGGACCAGAGTTTTTATTACTAGGAATGTGAAGAAATCTTGTTAATGCCAAGATTCAAGATAAAAACTGGCCACCTAAACACAATGAGACAATTCTTCAAGGATTCTCTAGCCCCTCAAGAAATAATGCCTTTGGCACAAGATGGATATGCAAAATAGTGGTGGGTGATGTGATTTTTCCAATTTTCCAAAAATATAATTTACTTAAATCTTATGTTTCTGTAGGGGGGGGGGATCATGTCTTTTACCTGTGCAAAGCTTAGCAAATAGATACACCATTCACAACAAGGCAGGCTGATTGATCAGAGAGATACAAACAACCTATACAATGCTGCTCCTGTTACTAGTTCAAGTAACAAGGGAACATTGTTGCCTTTTCCAGTACTGCACCTTGTACAGAAATGGATGCACACATATGAAAAGGCAGATTTTATTTCTCTCAAGACCCTCCCAGCAAAAGCTTGCTGTATCATGGTAACTCAGGTCAAAGAGAAAAAAGAAGGAATGTTTCCCTTGGATGAGGTCAAGGTTAAATCCCTGGCGATGACAAAGAACCCCACCTGGATGGATAAATTTGTTGATTTCATTTTCTTCCACATTAATTTCTTTAAAAAGGAGGTCCCAGAACCCAGAAGACACGAATTTAAATAAGCACAGATAGATTTTAAAAATAATAATAAAAAAACTTTGAATCCTAAAAAAAGGAGGCCCTTTCAGTCTCATCAATGAAGAAATTTGTAAATTTGGGTGTTGTTATTTTTAAAAAAGAAAATGTTATAACCATCCCTACATAACAGAGAACAGATGGTTCCTTGTTGATATATAATATATAGCACAAACTTTGACGAAAGTTTCTTCAACAGATCTTAAGACAAGTACAGTTTGATTCGGGGAGACAGAAGCCTGCAGGTCATAACTAGTACTTTGAACTGAGCCTGGAAGCAAATACACAACAAATAGAGATTCCTCAGGGTCAGGGTATGTGATCCCATCTGACTACTGCTGTTTACAATCTAACCAGCTCATGCTACCCCAGCTGACGCTTCTGAGTCATCTTCAAGGGCAGCTCTACGTACAGCCTGGAAATAACTTGAAAGCTATGTTTTCGAAAAAGGACTAAAAAGTCATGCAGACATTTAACGTCCACTGGAAACCTGATCACCATCTTAATTGGTACATTTAGAGAAAAACTTTTAATGGTAAACAGTTGAATATTAAACTTCTGTTGGAATCAGCTCAAATTGATATATATAAATATATATATACAGAGAGAGAGAGATATTTAGATTTAGATGAATTCCAAATCGATTTGAGCTGATTCCAACAGCAGTTTAATATTCAACTGTTTACCATCAAAATCCAAGTGTGGGCACTTGCTCTTGCAAGCTAAGTTAAGATCTCCCTGACTTCTTCACCTGCAGCCATTTGGTGCCAAGATTTACATTCCTTGTCTTTACATTGGCAGCAGGTGTAATAGGACTTTGGCTAAGAACTCTAAATGCTTAAGGTTCCACAGATTTATAGGCAAGCCCAAAGGACAGAGGAGAGAACATTGATCTAGTGCTTTGAGTCACAAGGTGGGTACCTGAGAAAGGTAGGCAGTATAGGCATCATAGACACAATTTTCAGTATCGACTCCCATGGTGTGGGACAGTAGCTCCAGGTTTGTCTTGGGGGCTTTTCAGTAACTCATGTCATCTGAGCTTGTCAGTTTTAAAATCTGACCATTTTTAATTCAGGGTTTGTTCTGAGTTTTGTTTTCTGTTCCTTTTGTTTTTACATTTGTATGTAATTTTTGTATTTAAATTGTTCAAACTTGACATTTAAATTGGAAATACAATGCATATAGACAAAGTAAACAGTTAATAAGGTAGTGACCTAGAGTCCAATGCTGTGTCTCATTTCTTCATTCTTGGTATGGAGAAGGGGAGGAAATGGAGGATACTACCTATGTATAATTTATGGAGAATGTATGTTTTGCCATATTCTTTATATGGAAGCATAGACAGAGAAATAAAGAAAAAAAAGTAGCAATGCTGGTCTTAATCTTGCCAGAGGAGTAGGAAAACTATTAATAAAATATTTATTTTCTATTCTGTCTACCCATTCCTTCCTTGAAATTTATAGGATACTGCAGCTGATTTTTTATATACTTCCGATAATGAAGAATGAGTATTCAGCAGTAGAGAATGTGAAAACAATGAAAGACATGGAAATAAAAAATTATTCATCCTCACAATTAAGAGAAAATAGATTAAGGCAATCTCTTTGTTTAAGAGAAAAGGGGAGAATGACACCCTATCCAGATGTAACTGAAATGTGCTATACAAGTACCTTAGCCCTGCTCCATCCATTGTCATTTCCACCATCTTTGTATGAATGCAGGGCAACTTTCTGAATAGGAAAGCATCTTTAGCAGTGAAAGCTCCCAAGTGAGGCTCTCCACCTTGATTTTTCTGATGGACTGTGAAGATTCCATGGGTACAGGTTGCTTCTTTAGACCACATCACTCTCCATGAAATGAGGGAGAAGGGCCATTGTGCTCCCCCTCCTCATGTGAACCCACTTCAGTGACAACTGAATAGGGTTTAAGAAAAAATATATATAATGTTATGTGAATGGTTTTGGTTAATAACTGGGTACCTGCAATATGGAGTGATGGCTTCAGGTTTTGTGTGTCAACTCCAGTGAAAAGTAAGGACGTGCACAAGAGTAGGCTGAGTTCAAAAAGAATTTATCTGCTTTGGATCAGTACTTTTCAAGGTGAAGCAGGATTCCATCCAAAGCTAACAAAATTGAACATGGATCTCCCTCAAGGCCTTCATCATATTGTAGAACTTCAAAGAACACAACTTATTACCAGGAAAAAAAAAAGGTCTTTAGCAAACAGAAGTCTGCAACAAAAAGCAGCCTTTGTCATTTTGTGAAATTTGCATTGTTTGTGTCATCACATAAGTGTAATGTGTGCAATGTTGCTTAATATGTGTAAAAATAATTCTTCCTCTGTTTTTTTTAGAAGACACAAGACATGATTCCTTCTTAAGGGGCAGGGATAACAATTTTGTAGTTCCTTGCCTTTAAATGTGAGGACAAGACAAACAAGGATTTACATTCTTAAAATATCAAAATCTAAAATAGGGGTTCTTAAAGCGTTTACTGTCAAGATTCCCTTTAGAAACTCACCAACCACAAAATGGTACTTTACAGCTAGTACCAGTCCCAAAATTCAGTATTATCAGTTGACAGTCATTGATAGAATTTTCTATTACTGTCTAATCTCTCTTTGGAAATTACCAAACTCTTTGTCAAAGTGATGCCCCTGTAACATGAAGTTCCGTAATACAGCAGGACTGCAGTTGAACATCAATAAGACAAATAACATGATTATAGAAGAATCACGAAACATTTATGTTGACCATGAAGAAATGGAAATCATTAAATATTTTGTTTGCCTCAATTCAATCATCAATCTAAGTGGAGTCCACAGCCAAGAAATCCAAAGAAGACTTATAGCTGGAAGGGCAACAATGAAGAAACTAGAAAAGTTTCTCAAGTATAAGAATATATCACTGGAAACCAAAGTAAATCCACATCTCTGCCTTGAATCTGTAGCCTCTTTTTTGAAACTCACTTTTAACAAAGGAACCTGCCAGGCACATCTGGCCATGATTTTTGGTAATGCTGTTTGTAGGTTGTGTTTTTTCAAAAGTTTCCCCATGCGGTCCGTGACCCCTTTGATGTATGGCAGAAATACTTTATTTGTGGCTGGCTGTTTTTCCTCTTCAGTTTGGTGTTGTTTTCTTGGTTTGATGGCTCTTGTGATTTCATTTTTGGAGTAGCCATTTGCCTGTAGGGCCCAATTCAGATGGTTGAGTTCGGTGCTGAGAAATTGAGCTTCACAGTTCCGATTTGCACGGTCTACCAGTGTTTTGATTATGCCTCTTTTTTGTCGTGGTTGGTGGTTGGAGTTTTTGTGTAGGTACCGGTCTGTGTGGGTGGGTTTTCTGTAGACCTTGTGTCCCAATAGGAGGTCAGGTTTGCGTATGACCATGACATCTAAGAAAGGGAGTTGGCCCTCTATTTCTTTTTCCATGGTGAATTGTATATTTGGGTGGATGCTACTGAGATGGTTTAGAAATTCTTCCAGTTTTTCTTCACTGTGGTTCCAAATTGCGAAGGTGTCATCCACGTATCGGAACCAGACTGTGGGTGCAAAGGGTGCTGAAGCCAGGGCCTGTTTTTCGAAATGTTCCATGTAGAAGTTTGCTATAACTGGGCTGAGGGGGCTCCCCATGGCCACGCCATCTGTCTGTTCATAGAACTCATTATCCCACTGAAAGTAACTGGTCATTAGGCAGTGTTGGAAAAGGGCCTTGATCTCTTCTGGAAAGATCTACTGGATGAGTGTCAGAGTGTCCTTTATCGGTACCTTGGTGAATAGGGATACTACGTCAAAGCTGATCAGTCTGTCCCTGGGGTTGAGTTTTAGGGTGCTGATCTTGTTTATGAAATGTCCTGAGTCTTTGATGTAGGATAAGGTTTGTCCAATGTGGGTCTGTAGGAGGGTGGCTAGGTATTTTGCTAATTCATATATCAGGGAGCCGATGGCACTTACAATGGGCCTGAGTGGGGTTGAATCTTTGTGGATTTTGGGGAGTCCGTATAGTCTTGGTGGGAGAGCTTCTGTCTTGCAGATTCGTTGAAGTATGTTGGGGTGCAGGGAGGAACTTCTGATCAGCATGTTTGTTTGTTTTGTGATTTTGTTGGTTGGGTCGCATTTCAGTTTTCTGTAGGTGGTGGGGTCTAGAAGTTCCTACAACCTACAAACAGTATTCAGGTCCACCACAAAAATACAACAAATGTTACGGTCAGCAAAGGACAAAAAGGACCCCCTCACTACTGCAGGAGTATACCGGATACCTTGCAGTTGTGGCCAGGTATATATTGGAACTACAAAACACAGCATCCACACCAGAATCAAAGAACATGAGAGACACTGCAGACTAAAACAACCGGAAAAATCGGCAGTAGCTGAACATGCCCTGAAGCAAGCTGGACATGAAATTCTATTTCAAAACACAAAAGTACTGGACAACACCAGCAATCATTATGTTAGACTGCACAGGGAAGCCATTGAAATCCACAAACACCAGCAGAGCTTCAACAAAAAAGAAGAAAGTCTAAAATTCAACAAAGCCTGGCTCCCAGCACTGAAAAACACAGCCTGCAAAAGGTCAACAAACTCTACCCAGCTACAAGAACCAGTGATCACTGCACACAAAAGACCAGCTAACGACACCCATCAGTCACAGTGACAGATCATCTCTCCCCCTTATCACAACAATACACCCACAACAAAAAACACCCTGATCACCATACTCACCCAATCTCCTGAAAAGGACAAAAGCTGATCCCATAGCTATAAATATTCAACTATCCCACAAACTGCACCAGAGCACAGAGTTCTGACTCCTGTCCTCTGAAGATGCCGGCCACAGAGACTGGCAAATCGTTAGGAAGAAAAACCTCAAGAACACAGCCAGACAGCCCGAAAAACCTACAACAACCATTGGATCCCGGCCATGAAAGCCTTCGAGAATACATCCCTAGCTCTGTTTTATGTGGTTGGGTTTAAAAATAAATAAATAAATAAATAAATCTGTGTCTCCATCTTTCTTCTGTTTATATGGAATAGCTTTTGGTCATGCCCAGGTTTTTGCCAAGCTTAATTAGAGTGGCATTGGTAGAACGTTTCCAGTCAACACGAAAATCATGCATTTGGCTTATCCCCTACATTTTGTAACACAACTTATACTCTTTGATTCAGGTATTACGAAAAGAGCTAACATGTACCTGAAAGCTAACATCTTACTAGTGTAAACCATCACACCTCATCTTTAAATCCAAGATCAACACTCATATGTGCCATTTGATTACAGCTGATGTTGTACAGTTGATAAATTTTGGGGTATATGTTTGGCTAAGCATGCAGGGCAACATCCTCTGCCATAAATACTCCAGACAAGATTTTTGTTTCCCCAGCAACCTTTCTTCTTTTTATAAACACACATGTCATTTGCCAATCAAGCAATCATCGGGATACCCAAAATTTCCCACAGCTAGCATGAAAGACATGTGGTCAATAGTTAGATTAATTTAACCACTACATAGAAATCAATATATAAAAGACAGCATAAAGATAATGATAAACCATTAGGAAGTGGAGAGAGGGGAATGCATGAGATCAAAAGTGTCCAATCTTTTCTCTGCCTTGTTTAAGGCCTTGCTCCTCTGCCTGTTAAAATATGAATTCTACAGAGCCTTTTCCTCACACTGAGTAGATTTACTGGTGCTTTCATGCAACCAAAAGATTTCAATATGTCATTTCTTGTCAATTCTTACAAAGGAGATAGAGCCATCGATATCATGGAATGTTGCTGCCTCTTCGTATAATGTCTGTGATCAACTGATGCTCTAGTTTCTCTTCTTATAAGATGTACTGCCTGAAACCTTAATCTTTTCTCCACAAATAAATTCTGTTTTCATAACTCCATTTCTTGATTCAATTTCAGATGGGAACTTAATGACATCAACAACTTGGAAGTGACATTACATGGCTGACCTGCAAGAAACAATTACTCTCAGTATGAGATTTATGAAGAATGTAATTCAGGAGGCCATCAACAGCTGGTCCCCTCTCAGTCTGTGATAACTGCAAAGAGTCAAATCTATCAACATGGTTTTCACTCACTAGATTAATTACATCATGTTTAGAATTCCTTCTGATTAATTATCTCTGTGACTTTTCAACAATTGAAGTGGCTTATTTTTTGCGGGGGTGTGGAATCAAGAATGAAGTGAAGCAAGACCCTTGCAAACAAAAATTTGTTTGCATGACCAGTTGTTGGAAATATATCCAGAACAGTCAACAGGGAAGATTCAGTAATATATTCTCTTTCTTTGCAAAGCTGTGTTTTTCATAACCGGCAAAATCTCTGCCAATAACCCGGTTGATAAAAGCCCCTTGAGAACTGGCCATTTTTCTAGTTAGAACATCACACATTATGCTGTTGTGCTCCAAACTTCTGTTTACATTATTTCCATTTTTTAAACCCCACAAGCAAAAACAAACAAACAAAAAAGGACCCACATTTTAATTTATATTTCAATATTATTGAAAATGTAACTTGCAAAAGGTTTGCCTATATTTTATTACCATACGCTTCCTTGCATGGAAAAATTCAAATTGATCAAGGATAATATTCAATTTAAAATTACTGATATAGCCAATAACTCATACGGACAAAACTAACTTGAACATTTATTGTAGTACACCACAACAAACCAAGCCATTGTAAAGTCTAATTACTGAACACATGTAACCACAGAACGTATGAACATATGGCAAAACACAAAACAGTCATCCCTCAGAACAACCTCCTTTCCCCCTCTGTAAAGACATTTATGATGCCATATTACTACATCACATCGCTGCTAGGAAGTGTATGGTTCCATTCTGAACATGGCAGTTATTAGGTTATGGATAAGCAATCTATAACCCTCCAAATACTGTCAGGCTGTAATGTCCACCAGGGAGCCAATGTAGTGGGATACCCAGTGTGGTGTGGTGGACAGAGTGTCAGATTAGTACTCAAGAAGCTTGTATTCAAATCCTCATTCAGCCATGGATACTCAGTGGGGGTGGAAGTGGTAAACCGTTCTTTGAACATCTCACATATCTTGAAAACACTATTAGGATTACCATAAGGACATCACAACAACTGTGACCAACCTCAGCAAACTTATTCAATTGTAAGATGTGAAAGTTGTCCAACCATGTAACACGGAAAATGGCAGCTGCAACCAGGAAGTTTTCCTCTGCATGTACACACATGTTTACACTGGTTCTTCCAAAGCCCTCAGAAACCCAACTAGCCCCAGTTAAGTGGAAGCCCAAGTAAGGTAGCAGTCACTGCCCCTGGCCTGGGATCATCTAATCAAGTGAATCCTTCCTTTCAAAGCTAACTCCAGTCCTGTAAGGAAAACCAACATTCAGTTCAAACAGTAATGATTCTGGTGATACGTTAGCAATTCCAGATAGCTAAGCACTGGACTTAGGATAACATGGTTCTCCAACCATGCTGTAAAAAGCATACAAATGTGGAGAAGATCACAGAAAACAACTCTCACCCTGCATAATAATGTGCTAAAACTTCAAGACACTTGATCCCCTCTTTACTCTAAGTCTTAGACTTTTATTTACTTTTTATGGTTTGGATGATACCCTAGGGTCCTCCCCCAGAATTCTCTCAAATAAAAGTAGTTCTGCATGTAGCTTATTTGATTTCTCATTGAGATGAAGCTGTGAATTATATCCAGTTAACAGCCCCCATCTCAGACAGTTCAAAGTGATTTTTGGGTTAATTCCCTATATCTCTTGTGAACCAGCTGGTTCTCTCCTGGGAACTGTTGGCATTCCAAGTTGCCTAGCACCAACCCTCACCCAACCCCACCCAATATCAGAATTCCAGGTGCCTCAGGGATGGATCTTATCTGGCTCGTCACAATACTTTAAGACCTAGATGTTATTAGAATTTGTGAATTTCTTCATATAGGGAATGCTGGGAGTTGAAGTTGAATAACATTTGGAGACCCATACTTTTTCAATCCTTGTCCTAAATGCTTGGAGTGGCTAGCTATTGCAAAAAAGAAAGGAAACATAGAAAATGTGACAGGTAGTTCTAGAACTACCTCATAACAAGTCTACATTTTTGACAACTGTCTTCCAAAAGTTTGGAGAAATGCAAAATCAGATGTGTAATTATCTTGTGATCTGCATATTAGCCTAGGAGATGATGATTAGGTCCATTCACTTTGAACTGAACAAACAGACTGAACAAAATTCTTGAGCATCCCTAGAAGTGAACAAAAATCATTCAGAAAGGCTATAAAAAAGAAGCTTATTTACATATATATCTTGCCAACATCATTAAGTATTAACCCAAACTATATTTTGCAAACTTCAATTTCCTCCTGTTTTACATATGGAAACAGAACTCTATTGCTAAAGTGTGAAATGAAAGTTTTAAAAATATTAAACGCAAATCATCTAACAAAATCTAAAATCATTCCTACTTCAGATTACATTAATCAAGTGGAAGGGGCCTGGCAAAAAAGAAGCAAAGCATGAACTCAAACAAAACAATAGCATGCATGATAAATATATATTTATTCACATATATAAGGAGGAGAAAATAAGCAACAGATAAATGCGGGCCAGATTGTACATTTTGCAAGAGACAGACGTATCAAGTGAGTAATTATTGTGTCATAAAAGCTACATGGGGAAAAAAAACCCGAAGACTTTCTCTTCCCAGATTTAGAAAAGGTAAAAAGGGCTGCAAAGTAAACAACCATCTGCTGAAACATTTGCTGCATTGAGCATTCATTTATGATCTGTGCCATATCAGCTTTAAGAAAACATTCAAACATTCCGTTCCAAACAACCGACATAGCTATTCATATCTATCAGAACATATTTCAGAATATACAAATAATATTGCAGCTACAGCCTCATAAGAAAGGGACAAGGCCCAAGGAATGCACAGGTTCTTAAATCAGCTGCACATATTTGAACATTGCTAGGGATTGGCAATAGAGTTGTTGTCAGTAATGTAGCAAATACTCCTATCCTTTAAAGTGGGCACTCTATTGGTCTGTGATGGGGAGTTTCTTTTTTAGCTTTGTATGGACTATTTCTCCCACCCATTAATCCTCACAATGCTCACACTGATGGCCAAAAAAGGTCTGGGCCTCACAGATTTCTATAAATTAATGCCACCCAAAAGGTCTTATTGTTAATAACCCAATTCAGTTCTTGCAAACTCAAGCCAATGTTTTCTACTATTAAGTCTAAACATTTCTTATTTGGCCTTCCTTCCCCCCCCCCCCACTTGCCTTCAACTTCTCCTAGTGAATCCTATCTTCTCATGAGGTTCCCAAAGTAGAATAGCCTCAACTTAGTCATTTATGCTTCTAGGGAGAGTTCAGGCTTGATTTGATCTAACACCCACTAATTTGTCTTTCTGGAAGTCCCTGGAATCCATAAAGTTGTATTCCTACACCACATTTAAAATGAATCATTTTTTTCCTGTCTGCTTTCTTTACTACCAGCTTTCCTATACATCAACTGCAATCAGGAATACAATAGTATAAATTATCTTCACTTTGGTCTCCAACCCAAAGGCAATAGTGACCACTAAAGATTCATAAACATAAGCTACTTTTTGATCTTGTGTAGATTGTCATGAAGCTGGGCGTCACAGAGCTGTAGATGGTTCAGGGGGGGAAATGCATTCCCAAAAATCATGGCCAGATGTGCCTGGCAGGTTCCTTTGTTAAAAGTGAGTTTCAAAAAAGAGGCTACAGATTCAAGGCAGAGATGTGGATTTACCTTGGTTTCCAGTGATATATTCTTATACTTGAGAAACTTTTCTAGTTCCTTCATTGCTGCCCTTCCAGCTATAAGTCTTCTTTGGATTTCTTGGCTGTGGACTCCACTTAGATTGATGATTGAATTGAGGCAAACAAAATATTTAATGATTTCCATTTCTTCATGGTCAACATAAATGTTTCGTGATTCTTCTATAATCATGTTATTTGTCTTATTGATGTTCAACTGCAGTCCTGCTGTATTACGGAACTTCTTGTTACAGGGGCATCACTTTGGCAAAGAGTTTGGTAATTTCCAAAGAGAGATTAGAGGGACTGGACATGAAATTCTATTTCAAAACACAGAAGTACTGGACAACACCAGCAGTCATTATGTTAGACTGCACAGGGAAGCCATTGAAATCCACAAACACCAGCAGAGCTTCAACAAAAAAGAAGAAAGTCTAAAACTCAACAAAGCCTGGCTCCCAGCCTGCAAAAGGTCAACAAACTCTACCCAGCCACAAGGACCACTGATCACTGCACACAAAAGACCAGCTAATGACACCCATCAATCACAGTGACAGATCATCTCTCCCCCTTATCACAATACACCCACAACAAAAAAACACGCTGATCACCATACTCACCCAGTCTCCTGAAAAGGACAAAAGCTGATCCCACAGCTATAAATATTCAACTATCCCACAAACTGCACCAGAGCACAGACAGAGTTCTGACTCCTGTCCTCTGAAGATGCCGGCCACAGAGACTGACGAATTGTTAGGAAGAAAAACCTCAAGAACATGGCCAGACAGCCCGAAAAACCTACGACAACCAGAGCTAGGGATGTTTGGCTCTCCAGATCTTTCAGTCTACAACTCCTCAGCATGACCAGTCTTAAGAGACTGTGGGACTTCCAGGTCAAAACATCTGAAAGGCCATCTCTGAAATGGGGATGGTGATAAGCATTTGGTGAGTAGAATCAGAGACATGATATACTGATAAAGGCTGGGCACCATGAGACATGCTCCTTGAGTGGAGAGATGATAAACTAAAACTGGAACATGAAAGATTAAGATGCCAGTCATCCCAAAGGACGAGACATATTAAGAGAAGTTTGGCAGGAACAGCTCAAGCTCTCCTTCTACTGGGGGTGAGAAGATAAGTGTGACCACCAAATCTACGAAGTCTGATAATGTCTGAATGATTCTTATAGAATGTTTTTTAGAAAATAGCAAGCTCCAATGAACTGTGCAAAACAGCAGCAGCACTTGCAAGATGCCAGTGAATTCACTGTTCTTTGCACTTTTCCATCTGAGAAGGCCATGACATATTGTCTAACTGAAAGACTGGTCTTGAGATTGCAGGACTATGGATCTTAGTTCCATGCTCAGGCATTGTTTCTCTGGTCCTTTTAGCATTTACTAAGGATTCTGAAGTCTTTTTGTTTTGTTTTTCACTGGAAACCCTGGAGTGGAAGCAGAGTTGTGTGTGTGTGCTGCAGGAGCATTGACTGAACCAATGGAAAGACAACAAACAGGGATACATAAATGAAGACAAAGGAAAGGGTATGCAAAATACATACTAACCAGCTATAACTCTGACACAACATTCTGCAAACATTCCTTGAAAACATGAATGCACAGGATGAACACAACAGCATTTGAAATCACTGCCCAGTTTTGGAAATAGGGGCATAGCTGTCCGAATACCAAGCACAATATCCTCTTTGTTTTTGCAAATGGAGTACATTTCCTGTTCTTCATAGCACCAGCCTGCTTCTGCATTTTTTCATAATCTTTCTGTAAGTATGTGGAAAATGGCTCCAAGGAAAGGTCTTGTTTCATGGACAGGATGTTTCTGTTTTGAGTCTGAAATGACAGAGCATCTTCCTTGTAAGAAGAGCAATAAACAGTCTGAAATCTGAAAGACAATCTTTCCCTTAGTTTTAATAATAAGCTTTTGTGGATAGCAGTCTGCTTCTTCAGATGCAAGAGGGCTGTAGCCACCCGAAGCTTAAACTAAATAAGACTCATTAGTCTTTAGTGCCATAAATCTCTTTGTTGCTTTTGTTATATCCCTTCCTAAGTCAGAAGTGGGGAACCCTTGGCCCTTCAGATGATGACAGATTGCTGGTTGGTTATCTTCACTGTGTTATGTTCACTGTGACTGATGGGAGGTGCAGTACAACAATATCTGTAGAGGACGGGTAACCTAGTTGGCAGCAACATTGGTTGTGTCATTCACATGCTGCAACTGGTCCTTAGCCATGAAAGACTCGTAGCACTGTATTATAAAACCCAGTAACTTCAGGTCATTTTTAATTACCAAACAATGTGTAGCCTTCATTTGCTCAAATGGTTATAGTTTAGGCCAGGAATCAGTTGACACAATTGGAGAGAGCAAATCTTGACTTTTATTGAGGTTTATGTTCTATGCACTCTTGGCCTATTTCCTGGATATTAACTGACCAGTGGAAATGGATTTTCTGGGACCTCACTGAGGCTAGAGAATTTGCATTGCAAAATTAGAAGAATAAATGCCCACCCTCTGTTACCCAATGGACTGAGGTCCTTGCAGCTCCATCAATACTTGAAGGCATGGGATGTAGACCATACTCTGTATGGATATATTTTTATTTATTCAGAAGACTTTTCATAGAAATGTATAAACATATTTATTGTTGTTGTTGTTGTGCTTCTTATTCTCCTTCAGTAGCCTTTTTTATTCTTACGTGTTCTGCATAATACAAAAGTTAATACAACTGCAAGAGGTAGTGCCATTTGGGCAGGATATTTTGAAACTTATACAGTCTCTTTAAATATCTACTATTGAAAGAAATGGATGGTGTGTGTTTTTAAGCTGTGCTTAGTGATGTGGAATTCAATTTTTGCTGCTGTCCATTGTTGAGACAGTCCCTGTGCTTGTATCTTTGCATTCCCCCTCATTTTACTGTCTCATTCTTTCTTTACGGACTTTGGTAACTGACCACCAAAACTGAGCATTTAGGGAAGTTTTTCACACTTGGCATCAAGAGACATTGTAAGAGTTCCTGAGCTCATTTCATTTGTGACTCTTAAAAGCTCACAGTCAAGTCAGGCCTCTTCAGTATGAAGCTCCAAGGGATTGCAGAGATAAAGCACTGAGAGTAGAGGAAAGCTGAAAGAGTGTGGGGTGGGGGAGAGGGAACAAGAGGGACTAGAAGTGGATACAAGCAACACAGAAGCAGCAGTCAGCATGATCTTCAAAGAAAAGACAAGGAATCTCGTGGTACACAATGAAATCAAAAAGAAAACAAAAGGTAACATTTTGGTGTTCACCTAACCTTCAAAAGGCAGCACTGGGGGGAAAAATGCTTGAAGCTCCGCTGGCCTCAGAGATTCCATGGCATTTGAAAGATAAAGATTATGATGAATAACAGGAGTGTTCTCTTCTCCATTTTCAGGCAATCAGTCTGGAATAGAATGATTTTATGTTTGAAAGGCACTCATGAAAATGGGTCTCTTACTGGAGATGGGTGAACTCCCCGGGGGTGGGGGCTTGATTCAAATTGGGACAGACAATTATAATCAAAAGTGGAGTATGGTCTGGGAAAAAAATCTCTCTCCACTAAGGGTTCTAAATACGATTATAATTGTCACATTTTCATGAACCTCAGCTCCTTTCCCACCTGGTGGCTCCAGTGCAAGAAAGGGATGGAAAATAAAATTATGTTCTAGCTCAGATTAAGATTCCAAGAGAAGAACTTGAGGGGGGTGGGGAGAGAGAATGTTTGCCCCTTCATTAAGTCCAGTACTGCAAGTCATTCAGATCTCTTCTCAGTGAGCCAAGATATTACAACCTTCGATGACACCTGAACATGGATATTCTTTAAAATACAAACAACCAATATTGGCTATGTTTCATGGACTGTCATTGGACGCTCATATATTTTCTGTGAAGACTCTTTGGTTATTTGTACATATAAGCTCCTTGGTGTGTGTGTTTATGTTTTTTTTATACACACGCGCACACACACATGCACACACACATCTGTGAGCATAGTCTATTGTCTCTTCTTCTTCCTCCTTCCTCCCTCCCCCATGACAATTATTATATATCATATGATTATGTGTACTTAAGGCGTAGAACTATGGAAAATATTATTTTTCTCTTTGCAAATTATGATTGCTTGACATTACGGGAATATTACTACTAATGGCATTACTCTGTAGTTCCTTTGAAATGTCTTCTAAGAAAATATAAAAATACACCATATTAGTCAATACAATTGAAAAAAATATCTGTATGGATTGAAGTACACCATGAAAAGCAGAGAGCTATGTTTAAATCACTGGTGTGCAGTGTACATTTTCCAAGGAAGTGGGTATTATCATTAAGTGGAGCTACTCATCTCCAGACCTTAAGCAGCTACTATTCTTTGCTAAGCTACAGCTATGGCAAAGACACAAACATCGTCTACAAAACACTTGCTGTTTTCTTTTAAAAAAAAGAGAGAGAGAAAAAAAAGGTTTCTTTGGGGGCCTTCCAATAGTCCATGCCTGGAGATATGTGCATTTGCACAGCTGTAAAGGTCTCATGAAATTCTGTCTTCCAACAAGCCAACATGAATCAAAGGATTTGAAATGCAGTGCTTTTTATATTCTTAAGTTGCAATAACTGGAACTTCCTCAGGGAATTGCATTAGTCAGAGGCCAAGAACCCTTAAAATATGGACAGAGGTTGAAAATTTTCCTTTTTGCATTAAACCACCCAGAATTTATTTATTTATTTATTTGTTTATTTATTTATTTAACCTGCCTTTCTCCTTAAAAGGATCCAAGATGGCTGATATCATTAAAAGCAAACAACCGTGACTGTGCAAATACTAAAAAGGATCAAATAAATACCATACTAAAAATCATAAGCAACACCCAAACACATTCAAAGCAGTAAGGTACCAAAATCCTTTAAAAAAAGAAGAAGAAGAAGGAAACAACAAATACCACTCTGAGATATGGAGAACAAAAGAAGTACTTAAAAACCAGTCAAAGCAGTAATGCATTACAATCCTTCTAAAAATCATACTCAGGCAGCCAGCCACTGAGGGAAAGTTTTTCTGAAGAAAAAGGTATTTGCCTGCTTGTTGGATAGCAAAGATTAGGCCAGCCTAGCCTCCAGTGTGAGGGAGTTCCAAAGTCTGGGGGCAGCAACAGAAAAGTCCCTCTCCTGTGTCCCTACCAAATATACCTGGGAAGGTGGCAGGACCAATGGGAAGGCCTCTCCTGTTGATCTTAACACTCCAGGAGGCTCATAAAGGGAGATGTGGTCCTTGAGATAGCTTGGGGCCAAGCCATTTGGAGTTTATAAGTTAGAACCAACACCTTAAATTTAGCCTGGAAATAGATCAGCAACCAGTGGAGCTGTGTATCTTATGGTCATGCTAGCTAAAGTTGATTCTGAAAACTGCAGTCCAAAAAAGGAAAATTTCCTTACTTTGGGTATGGTTACTATAGTCGTGGTGGCGCTGTGGGTTAAACCGCAGAAGCCTCTGTGCTGCAGGGTCAGAAGACCAGCAGTCGTAAGATCGAATCCACGCAACAGAGTGAGCTCCTGTTGCTTGTCCCAGCTCCTTTCAACCTTGCAGTTCGAAAGCATGCAAATGCAAGTAGATAAATAGGTACCACTTTGGTGGGAAGGTAACGGCGTTCCATGTCTAGTCGTGCTGGCCACGTGACCACAGAAACTGTCTTCGGACAAACGCTGGCTCTATGGCTTGGAAACGGGGATGAGCACTGCCCCCTAGAGTCGGACACGACTGGACTAAATGTCAAGGGGAACCTTTACCTTACTATAGTCAAGCAGCTTGAGGCTGAAAGACCAAAGAAAAAAAGGCTATGTTGATGCTAATATCTAAGCAACCATTTAATGTGAGACCTTAGAGCCTGCTAAATGCTTACATGGTATGGGATTTAAGCCCAGCTGTCTTAACTTGCAACTTCCAGACAGTGTTTTCTTAGTAGATAAGTGAATTTATAAGTGGCCTAACTCATCTTCTGAATGGAAAGTTTCCACATTTCACAACACCATCCAAGTATGGGTCTGCCCTTGCACCATATTTGATTTAGTGCTAAACCAGCAAGAGGTGGAACTGTCGTAAAACTGTCCTAAATCATTGGTCATAGGCCCTTGAATACTGGCATAGCAACTGTTCAGTACTCTTCTGATTGAAACATTCCTTTGTTAGTAAAGTTGCTGTCTGACCTGGCTGAACTAGTATTGATTTCTCATATTGTGTCCCATTACACGGCAGACCATCTTGAACTTTTTTAGTCTAAATGAAAAGCGATAAGGACAAAAAGGGGGGACAAGAAAGAAAGAAAGAAAGAAAGAAAGAAAGAAAGAAAGAAAGAAAGAAAGAAAGATATTGTTAGAAGATCTAAAAGTCTTAAAGAGGAAGGCGGGGGAGAGGGAGAGACAGAGAGAAAAATACTGAAGTTAAGACTATAGATAGATTGCTATCAAGGACCAGGATCATTAAAGCTGTTGTTAGACAGCTCTTTACCTGCTCCTGGAGCCAGACTGTTCTCTGACATCACGAGTCAAGAGTCATCTTATCAATAAATGCACATACTGCATTTTCAATGGAAATCTGAGTGAACATTTAGAAAGGTGTATGGAGTGTAAGAGAACAGAAAGCTGTATACATTGAGGGAGTCAGAGGACAAGTTCTCAGCAGTACAGCTGAAGGTACTACATAGAAAACTCATAAATGGTAGATTAGTATCGATTTCTTGCCCTCTTTCCTGTTTAAATAGATTGAGAGCAATTTTGCTTTTCATTCCAAGCTGGCTAATTCTTAAAGTGTTGATGAAGTTTCTTAAAGCCAATTTCTTACTATAGCTGGCCTAAGCGATTTCAAAGTATTTTATAGCATGTAAATTGAGTGGAGGCCCATTGATTTTGCATAGGACCAGATTATTAACTCGCGTAATTAGCCATTTCTCCATTAATAGTCCTGCTGCTTGATGGGCCTGGCTGTGAAAAGGGGGGAAAGGGGGGGATTCTAAATAGTGTTTTATAACAGATGCCACCACCCAGCTGTTTCTGAGCAGGTGCCTCTCACTCTCATCAGTGTGAGGGAATGTTTTCTTGACAACACCGTTTATGAGGAAATTTTTGCTTACACCGAATTCTTTCTACACCTCACAGTTGAATGGAAATCTGGATTGCATTCGTCCTCTTAAAAGATTGATGATCCTCCTCCACAGTGTCTGGAAGTTACATGTTACTAGTAGACGTGTGCACTGTCTTAGACAATTGTGCAAAAATGGTCCAAATCAGGGCCAATTGTGTGATACTGGGGCAACTTAAAGGTGGAGAAATACCACAGGAGAAATGGCTCCTTCCTATCCCGTTCAGCCTTTGCTGGGTTTAAAAAAGATGGTCAGTGATTTGAACTGAGGAGAAGAAAAATAAGTAATATGTTGTGTCGAGTTGCTGGTGTCAAAGGAAAAAAAGTGAGTCACCATTGAACCTTGCAATAAAGCACAAGATCTAAAGACCTAAACACTCCAACCACTGAGGTGTTTAAGCTCAATTTAAGGTCACCATGTGGTATATATAAACCTTAGCAGCTGCTTATATAACATATTCATTTCTGAGTAGAGTAGAGAGGCTGAGAGGGTGGTAGCCAGTTGGTATATGAGCAGATATTTCCAGACAGGGGAATAACTACTCATATACATTTTTAAGGGCACATGACTCATGGAGGGGGTGATTTGGTGCAAGAGGGGAGGCAAAGCACAATCAGAAAGGATAACAGCACTTTTTTACCTGGTGTGTGCCTATCCATAGCAAGAACAAAGGGTATGCCACCCAAAAAGAAAGTGGAATAAGTGCTACCTATGGCTGAAGCCAACTCTCAGTCTTGTATCCAGAACCAGGTTGGACTAGTGAGATGATCTTGGGCTTCACCCACACACCATAGGTCAGCAACAGCAGAACAGCTATAACCAAGACCTGAAGGGGAAGGCCACCAGTCAGTCCTGCAAAATATTTCCCAGAAGTAACAGTGGCATGCCACCACATCAGGATCACCAGGGGCATGAAAACGACTTTGGTCTGGCTAGTTTTTCTATCTGGCTTCACTGGGGTAGCCATTTGGCAGCAACCTTGGGAGTCAGGGACTAGCTTGAAGATACATTCAGATACAGCAAGCAGTATGGGTTTCAGAGCTTACTGTAACAGGTGATCATGTGTGCAGGGGTGGCCCCCTGAGTGGCTGGGGTCTGATATTCTTAGGGACATCACATTTCTGGAAGTGTTTCCCATTATTGTGGCAGTCATTGTCTGGCAAGTGGACTTCTGTGACAGATGGGTAAAATTTTGGTGTGACAATCAGACAGTTGTCGCTGTCATGAATAGGCAGTCTTCCAAATTGGAAAGGAATATGTGACTTGTCCGTAGGCTGGTACTTCTCTGTTTGTCCACTGACATCACTTTTTCAGCCAGGCTTGTTCCCAGCCTTGATAACAGTATTGCGGAAGTCCTCTCTCGTTTCCAAGATGACAGGTTCTCCCAGTTTGCACCACAGGCAGACATCATGTCAGATCCATTCTTGGAGGAGCTGTAGAACTTTGGAAATAGGAGGTGATCATGAGAGTATTCAATTCTTTTGTTCCAGCAATGTTATGGGATTACAGTGGTGCCATGGATGTTTCCTTGCTTTCTTGGGCTAGGGCATTTCCCCTCTCTCCCAATGTCTGAGGCTGCAGTATTAGTGTACTTGACATCACTCCAGTCACAGGAATGAGTAGCCAGGACAATGTGCATCCATGCGCCCACCTTCTCTTTTTCTAGCCAAGTGCAGGGCTTCTCATATCCCTGTCAGCCCTTCCTCATTAAGAGAGCCATGGCAGGCTGGGAGAAAGTTATCCCACAGGTGCCAGATGGAAGGAAGTCAGTCACTTTTGCTGTTCTCTGTTTGTTCATTGCTGAGCCACCTCTGCGAGGTCTGCTGGTCCAAATATGAAGTTATTTTGTTCAAGGCTGACTACACATTAGCTTTCTTTGGTGCTTTCTGGGTCAGGGAGTTGGTATTTAGGTGACAGAGGGATACCATAGGGAGGGCGTTAGGCAGGCAGGATGTCTCCTTCCAGGAAGGAGAGTTGATTTTATGCCTGTGGTCTTCCAAGACTGACTAGCAGGGCTGGGTTCACAAATTTATCTAAAGTCACAGGGAGGGGCAGTTCCTGCCAGTCAGGGCTATGAAGTCCTTCTTATACCATCACTCCAAGGGGGAAGGGCTCCCTTTGTCCATGCAGTTGGCATACCCCGCACAAGGTACAAATTTGTGGGGGTCATGCACTCTGCATAGGCAAGGGCAGATTTTCGTTTTCCTGACTTTGTATCACATTCTTTCCACACTGATGTGGTAACCAAGTTGGCTGCTTTAGACTTACCCCCAGAGCATATTCAGGCCATTGGCAGGTGGTGGCCCAGGGCTTATAAGGCTTATGTTTGTGGGCTTGGGTTGAAATCCTAATGGTTTTCTTTGTTCCTCCACTGAAACAAGTCTGACTGGTTAGGAACATCACTGTCTGTTGGACAAGACAACATGCAACAACCACTGATGCTGCCCGCAGCCCGTGATTGTTGGATGTTGTCCAGAGCACACTGGGTGACAGAGAAATCCCCTTAAGGAAGCCAGGGACAGGACCATGGCCTGGCCTAGCTCAGGGGCCAGGAGCCCAGTCATGCCCTTTGAGTGGTAGGGAGCCACAAAGTGACACACATCCATGTGGTCTCCAATGGACCGTCATCCTGGGTTTGTTCCCCAGCTGGGGACACAGTGGTTTGCATGAGGTGGCATCTGGGTCTCCCAATGAACTGAATCCATTCCCAATGTTAGGCCAGGGAAGCTGCTGCTGTAACTAATAAATTTGTGACCTTTTCCTTCAAGTCAGAGTGTTGTGTCCTAAGAGACTGGGCTTGCTCAGCTGTAGGCCAAGAATATCACAGATGCTGGGAGAAAGTAAGTTGGAATGTATCCTAAATGGTAGGGTGAGGGTGGACCCTAATTTGCATGCTTTTTATTTGGATTCAGAGTGGTAGGTGGAGTTCTGCAGACCCTCAGATTACAAGTAGTGACATTACCTCCAATGCATTATTTTTTGAGTGACAATTTGCTAAACATGGTTACTTTTAAAAAGTAACATAACAGTTAGTAAGAGTGCTTTTTGTTTCAGCAGAATCAGTAACATTCACTCATGCCCTCTAAAATTTTGTTATTTGTGAACACTAGAGTAGATGTAGGGCTTTTAAAATATTTTATGTAGGAAACAATTCAAAAAGTCACTTAAAACTAATCATACATTACTCTTAAAATAATGTATAACTATAATTTTTTTCCCCAAAATTTAAAATTACTTTTTAAATACTAACAGTCTCAACTTTGTGCTTTGGGTACTTACCTATCCTTGAGATTGTCTTAATGTCCAGATGTAATGTTACTGAAAGGAAGAAAAAGGTGATCATAAGCCCTTTCAAATGTCTAGCACAAATGGGTAAAAGTTCAACCTAAGCTCAAAGCAGAACTGGAATAAAAATCCATGTACAGCAAATAATACCTCAGATAATCTAAGCAAGCTATTACTGGACAACATGCTGATTTAGGCAATGAAAGCCAATATGTATGTGTGTTTTTTCTGCCACAGCTGCTTTAGAGCAATGAGAACATATAACTCATCCAGCCAAGGCCAAAAAGGAGGGAGGAAAATGAAGAACCTTAATGCAGTAATAAGCATGTTGGGTTTCCAGCATTTCAAGAAATGGTGCCTCCATCCACCCAAGTATACATATCGTCAGTGGTTCTGAGACTTAGTGTTGCTCTGCCCACTTATGTGCTTTACAATATTATTTTCTATTTAATATTTTCTTGCTATTCTGCTAGCTGCTTTAGTAGATAGTAGGGAAGGTAGGTTATCTAAGTGAATGAATGGATGAGTGAATATAATGGGTTCGGATCCTCAGCTATTCACTATTTGTCCAATATTCCACTCCATGGAGAGGCTGTGAAGATAAAAGAAGCTACTTATATGCATAGCTGTCCCATGATCCAAACTGAGTGGATGGGGCATCTCAGCTTGAAATCTTGGGGTGAAGTCCCCTACCTACGGAGTCCCATCTTGATAGGTATACTGACTTTGGTCTCTTGGAGGAGAAACTATATATAAATTATCATAATGTTAAGGAAAACAGTAAGTCTATTTCCATAAGCAATATCTTCAGAGAGCTTGCTGATAACTTTGCTGCTGAGCAAGTCCATCAGCAGACACAACAATGATTAGGTTCACAAAAGGAGAAAGCGGGGATTTGGTTTTTCATCTCCTAAGGAGTTGCCTCGGTAGAGTTCCTTGTTGCTCCATGAATAACTCCGAATAATCTTGAGATACTCTCCTGCCTTACATTAGGCTATGACAGCTGCTCCTACACACACTCAGTCTGCTTTGGGGGCTGACTTTAACATGCTCTGTTGAACTTCAGTAAACAAGTCCACTGATGACTGACAAAACTTGGGCACCCTTTTTATTTTTAAAAAATGATACTAATTCCCTCAAAACTTCATGAAAGGGATATTTATGCCCCTTAATACCTGTCTGAGATGGAGAATTTGTGGTGGCTTGGGGAAAGAAGCAAGGTACTCCCATGTCTTGCAGAGCAGGGCTTCAAGCTTCAGTTGCATCCAACAGACAGACCAAAAGAAAAAGAAAAAAAAGGGGGGATGGGCCTTCAGGACTCATTTCTGCTTTTAAAGAGTATCATGTCAAGCTGGATGGACTAGATTCAAGCCAACTATTTTTTTAAAGTACAATTTTACATAATAATGAATTACTACATGCTTACTGTATTATTTTACCATTTTTGTATTTTAAAACAAAGTGTGCTTTATACCACCCCATAGTGCTAAGAGCTCTCTCTGGGCAGTTTACAATTTAATTATGCAGCCTACACCCCAAGAGCTGGGTACAAAATTTACTGACCTTGGAAAGATGGAAAGCTGAGTAAACCTTGAGCCAGCTACCTGAGCCCGAAATCGAACTCAGGGCATGAGCAGAGTCTTCACAGCAGTACTGCAGTTTAATCACTGTGCTATGAGGCTCTTACCTTTTCCCTTGTTTTTGTATATTCTCCTAGAAGTTTAGAAGAAGAATGGTTCCTGTGTGTGCATGTTTGTGTGTGTATAAGATATAAAACAGGTGTTTCCCAAACTTTAAATAACAGTTAATCAGTGCCAAACCCAAGTTGATTATCCCAGGTTGATATGTAAATGCTTTTGCTAAGACTCACCTCCACATTAGCTTTATTCCCTTGGTTAACTATATTCCTCAATAGAATGTTATGTATGAATTTTTTTAAAAAAACAACCCTCTGTTCCACTCATCTCCCACTTCATTCCTCTTTCATGGCAAGCACTTAAGTTGTTCCGGAAATCTCTAAGTATTATTAGCCAAGGATACCTTAGGATCAAACTAAAAATTAGCTGTAATCCTATCATGCTTGTGTAACTTGATGTTACATGAGCAGTAGAGATCATTGCACCAAGGCAGAAGTGCTGTTCATTAAGTACTTTCACATATACATTGCACAACTAGTCAAAATGGGAACTGCATTTCTGACTGTAGAATCAAATTGCTCAAACCTTGCTACCAGGGTGGAATGCCCAGCACATTTACACAGGCATAATGTTACCTTTCACCTTAATGTTACCTTTCACCTTAATGGCCAAACAGGATTATGGCCATTAAGTGGGAAATTCATGATTGTATATCCTATCATCTTTATTTCCTCTTCAAGGTATCTGTAGGACCCTCTGAATTTAATTACAATAGGGAAAAAATAGTTAACCCCTTCTCATGTATTATTTTTCAAATTTAAATCTTTACTTCCTATGCTGTTGTTTAACCTACCAGGGAAATCATAATTTAGTGATTTGGGGAATAATCATCTTAACAATAATCTTAGAGCTTCAGAACTGGAAGGGACCCTATGGATCATTGAGTTCCACCCCTGTCACGGAGTGGTATGCACCCCTGTTGCATATCAACTCCCCCAGGCCCTAATGCAAAAACTTTTCCTATAAAATTGGACTTCCACTGCAGGCAAATAAAAATACTAAGAGATCCACTCATAGATCTCTAGCAAAAAATGTAGTCTGGCCCTTAGAGATCACTGCTGCATATACATTTTGTATTGATTTGTTGAATAAGGGAAGCTAGGGGGTTTTCTGGCTTGAGAATGCACACAATAAACATGAAGACACCCTACTATATAGTTATGCCATCTATATCCCTATCTAATCTTGCTGCAGAGAGTCCTCACATAAAGCACAATAGGGAGCAAATAATTTAGAAATATAGATGCACGCATAAAAATGGCATTTGGAAAAGGCACATTATTGCCATGAGACAAGAACAGAAACAGTGAGAACATTGATCTGCATTATGAATCAACATCATGTGAATCAGAAAAGCAACAGATGGACTTACTGGAGCCAGAGATACTTAGGGTGTAATTGATAAGCAGGCAGGTGCAAGGTCATTTTGTGATAAAAGCTTCATTTTTGTCACGGGTTGGACTTTTATAGGGATGAACTTTACAAATAGAAATGTTAGAAATAATAGAGTAGCATTGGATCTATTTAGAATGAATAGAGCAAGAGCAAATGATGTAATATGAATGACAGAAGGGGTGTCTAGACAGGAAAATTGGATTGGGCTAAATAAGGCTCAAAAGAATCACTTGGAAGTACACTATGGCCTTTAAATTGATCCTTCTGTTCAGACACAAACATATAATTTTCCCAGGTAATTTTGAGACATGAAACCACAGTGAACCTCAAATTGCTCCAATTCTAAAAGCACAAAACTCATGCTCCAATATCTACTGCTTCCTTTCTATTTTTCTTTCCTTTCCTTTTTCTTTTGGAAGTGGCATAGCACTGATTGTACATTATACTGAAGCAGTGTAACATTTAGAAACTAATTTAAAAGAATAAAAAGAATGGAGCAGGGGCAATGTTGATTGGGGATTCCCCACAACATCACTACAGAAGACAGGCAAGAAAAACCAATGCAAATTGGCTACAGTGGGACCTAGGACTACAGGGAGTATATAACGCTTATAGCAGAGCTACTGGCTTGCCCTGGGCTTTGATGTGTGCACTCTCACTGCAAGCATTGCTGTGCCACTTATAGTCTCTTTCCCCTCTCTGTGGGAAGGGATGACTGAGTCCACTTTTACCCCCAACAACAACCTCAGCAACTCCTTTGGCTATTAGTAGCTTGTCAGCCGGTCATGTGGTCACTTTCTCTAGGCTTATCTTCCTTCTCTCTTAAAACAAGGGGAGAGAGAGAGAGAGAGAGGAGAGGAAAGCCTGTTGGCATGGTTAGCTGACAAGATGCTAGCAGCTGACAGGAGTACTCACTCTTCCCTTCCACCTGCCATGACCATTCCTACTCTTTCATCCCTCCTGCAGCTGGCCATCACCACCTTCTTCTCCTCTGGCAGCCTTTTCCTTTCCACTCTTCCAAGCCTTCATTCCATGTTCATCTACCATAGTGCTGAACAAATTAATTATTTATTTTTAAAAATCAAAGCAGAAAGAACTGAAGAAGAAAAGATGTTCCCACTGTATGTTGTCATGTCATACCCCAGCAGAAGACATAATCCTAAATGTCACCCTAAGACATACACACAAACACACCATTACTTTGATTCAGTACTGGTGATCACATATGCCAGAAATTGACATGAAGCTTTGTGTTCCTGTTCATTCCAGAGAAGTAAAAGGCCCTGACGGTGGTTTTAAAATGTGTAAACAGGCATGGGAAAAGGACAGCCTGGTTTACAATCAGATGTACATCATGTAGTCACCATAAAACAGATTGAACTCAACCATCCCCACAGCAGGACAAAATGGGATAAATTGTAATATGAACCACCACTGAAACACCATTCAGGAGATAAAGGTTTACAGTGTGAAAGGAAAGCAACCTAATCAGTTTGAGGAAACTGTAGTAAAGGTAAAGGTTCCCCTTGACAATTTGTCCAGTCGTGTCCGGCTCTAGGGGGCGGTGCTCATCCCCGTTTCCAAGCCGTAGAACCAGCGTTTGTCCGAAGACAGTTTCCGTGGTCACGTGGCCAGCGCGACTAGACACGGAACACCGTTACCTTCCCACCGTGGTGGTACCTATTTATCTACTCACATTTGCATGCTTTCGAACTGCTAGGTTGGCAGGAGTGAGGAAACTGTATATATTGGTAAACAATTAAATTTGTGGATTGGCCAGTAAACAGATTGACCATAGCATCTCTCAACACACCCAATGTTGTCTGATTTTTAGAAGCTCCTCAGGATCAGACCTGGTTAATACTTGGATGGGAGGGACAAGAAGGGATCCTAAGCATCATTAGGAAAGAATACATGCCTGAAGCCCTGATGAGCTGCTGCCAGTCAGATTTGACAATACCACCTTGTCATTTACCTACAATTTCACAAAAGGCAGCTTCTTATGTTCCTAAACATACGTTTTACTCAATCTAACAATTTTTTGATAGATATAAGAATTCTGATGCATACTTCATAAGATCCTCACTTCTAATAAGCTTCCAGTTCCTTCTTCCTTCTTCACCCATTCACTCATCACCAAACACTCTTAGAAGAAGATTGGGCAGATCCAATTTTTTTCCTGTGGGATTCTCCGTGAAAACTCAGGGAAATGAATTTATTATGTACTGAGCCGCAGCAAGCTCACTTTTTAGTATTTTTGATAATTGCTCCCCTGTGAAAGAAAGGAATGGGCATAGATAAGCTTTATCTCTGTACAATAAAGAGGCACTCTGTAAACGAAAGAAAGAAAGAAAGAAAGAAAGAAAGAAAGAAAGAAAGAATGTTCTGTATGCTAACTCAGGATGCATATTATTTGTTAATGTGAAAGGAGATACAGGCTGATAAAGTTCTTCTAATGGACTAATCTGTTTCTATTTTTTGCAACAATCTTAACACTGCAAAATGATTTCCTTCCTGTCAATCTTGCACTCAACTTATTACCATACTCCCATTCTCACTACTGCAAAATGTATGTTTCATTTGTGTTCATTAAATTTGAATAATTTACTTTTATTGTCAGATGGCTGCAAAATTAAGCTGCTTTATGAAAATGTAATAATATAGCCCTTGCATTATTGGATTGTTTCAATTTCTTTCTTTTCTTTCTTTTTTTTTCTTTTGTAAACACTGAGTGATAATGCCATAGAATTTTTTTAAAAAAATACTAATAAGTGGGCTTGCTGCAGCTCGATACATAATGAAATCATTTCTCTGAGCTTTCACAGAGAATCCCACAAGAAAAAAAAATGGATCTGCCCAATCTTCTTCCAAAAGCATTGGTGATGAGTGAATGGGTGGGGAGAGAAATAAGAATTTGTTCATAGCTTTCTCTTACAGTTCCCCATATCACTCTCCCCCACACCATCCAGGAAAACATCCTCCTCTGAAGCGATTGAAATAATGTTGAGTGTAGGAGAGAATTCATGGGTGTCATCCTTCATATTTGTCTGTTATTACATGCTAAGGTAGATATTTATGTGAGATTCTAGTTCCTATACCTCCTGCTTTAATCAACTGGACCAGAAGTGATGTAACACACTTAATGCATCCTGGCAATAAAAAAATTCCCTTGAGTACACTGAGGAGTGTTCAGGACTCAATGGCAAAATATCCTTCTATCACCAGTGTTCTCTCTCTCTCTCAATCTCTCTCTCTCTCTGCCATTACAAACATATTAGTACATGTAGGGGGTCATGGTCAAGGAGTAACAGCTGTGAGACTGGAGCAACCCATTACTAGATGGGCCCAAATTCTGAAGTCTCCATTCAAACAAGCAACACAAAACAAATGTTCTTATCCAAATGAAAATATGTCACAGGGTTAAGAAATACAAAATCAAATCATTATAAAATATGTAACTTTAACCAATTGTAACAAATTTGATCTCAAGCCTTGTTAACTACTGCTTGACCTAAATAAGGGCAGTGCTGTGCCAAAATTTTCTCCCATCAGAATTTTGGTCATTCATATTCAATTTGATAGAAAATCAATAATAATAATAATAATAATAATAATAATAATAATAATAATTATTATTATTATTATTATTATTATTATTATTATTATTATTATTATTATTATTATTATTATTATTATTATTATACCAGAGCATATTCCAATAGTCAAAAACAGTTAAAATACAACCATAACATAATTACAATAATAAAAACATACAGTAAGCAATTATCCTTCAATAAAACAACAATCAAAATAACTATAATAACAATATAATGATTAAAATACAGTAATTCTATCCAAATAATTGCCTATTTCCATGGTCAACCCCTATGGTTCCAGGCTGAACAAGTAGGTTTTTAGATCTCGTTTGAATTTGTCCAACCCGGGTTCCACACAAAGGTATTGTGGAAGGGAATTCCATAATTTTGGGGCCAGATGAGAAAATGCTCTATGTCTGGAGTTAGCCACCTTAGTTCGAGGGACTAATAAGAGCCCAGAATCCGCAGATCGAGTCCTCCTACAAGGGATATGCCACCCCACAAGTTCCGCTAAATAGCTAGGGCAAGAGAAATGTAATACTTTAATTGTCAGAACAAGAACCTTATAATGTGTTCTTGATCTGATGGGTAACCAGTGCAATGCCCTGTGGCTTTTTACCCCAGATCAGGAAGTAAAGACAGCTAGAAAAGATGAGGAGTGATGAAGAGATATACGTATAATGGAAAGAAGAACAAATATAGATATAACCTGTACCATGTGTTATGATGAAAGTTGAAAATCTAATTGGCTAGGAGACCAAAGAAGAGAGGGAGGGAGGGAGGAAAGAAGGAAAAAGTACTTTCATAGCAAAATAAAATTCTGCATAAATTTGACAACAATTTATGGCACTACAAGAAGTTAATGTTTTTCCTAGATCTGGACAAAAAATTGTCCTCTGTCACTCTGAGAAATTGTTGGATAATTCCTTCTTTCTTTGAGGAAAGTGTGATGAAGATGGCCCTGCCAATCCTCTGCCTACGAATAGAGGGAAGAATTTCAAATGCCCATATTTATGGAGCAGTATATCTAATATTAGGGACGTGGTGGCGCTGTGGAGGGACGTGGTGGCGCTGTGGAGGGACGTGGTGGCGCTGTGGGTTAAACCGCAGAAGCCTCTGTGCTGCAGGGTCAGAAGACCAGCAGTCGTAAGATCGAATCCACGCGACGGAGTGAGCTCCCGTCACTTGTCCCAGCTCCTGCCAACCTAGCAGTTCGAAAGCATGTAAAAATGCGAGTAGATAAATAGGTACCACCACGGTGGGAAGGTAACGGCGTTCCGTGTCTAGTCGCGCTGGCCACGTGACCACGGAAACTGTCTTCGGACAAACGCTGGCTCTATGGCTTGGAAACGGGGATGAGCACCGCGCCCTAGAGTCGGACACAACTGGACTAAATGTCAAGGGGAACCTTTACCTATATCTAATATTAACATAGATCATGCAAGTAGGACAAAACCAGCTCTTAGGCTAAGATATAATGTAACAAAGAACTTCACATTAAGAATTGGATTTAAATGGAATCAATTTGTGACCAATCTCAACTTCTGCACTGATGAATAAAAGGACAAAGAGAGCGATAGGGAAAGCAGTTGATTATTCCGTTCTTTTTCTTCAGAATTATAATTCACTCTGCAAATCATACAATCAGAATGTGTAGCAAGGAGCTGGTGCAGAAGTCCATATACCACAACCTGAGATATTCTGCTGGCAGAGGTTAGGCCATCACCCAGTGAAAAGTTGTTTAATGTCACTAATGCAAGCATCTTCCTGATTAATAAAGTGAAACCTAATTATAAACCAAAGGTAATATATATGCTTAAAGCTAAAGAGAATTGAGACAAGGAGATAAAGCCAAGGTTAATATGTGATTTAGGTCAAGCAGCAGCTAACAAGGCTTGATGGCCATATCAGACCTCTTGAGAAAATATATAGAATTATACCAATAGAAAGGATTGTGCTAGGATATGCTAATATTAAAGCCTAAAGATAAGTTAAACTGACAGTGATAAAAAGACAATAGGATAGCATATTGTGATTAGAGATGGGGATGAATAAAAAAAAAAGGCAATTCATTTTGATCCGTTATTCATCAAGGTTAACGAATCAACAAATATGAATATACAAATACTCTTTGACGAATCGAGAAATCGATGCATCTGCACTTTAAATGGATATAACACTGGCCCCCGACAATCTAGAGACACCACATTTGCAGGAAAGCTTCCTCAGACACTTTTCTACATCTCCTGAATGGTTGGTGAACATTGGATCGCGAACCCCCGAGTTATATAGTCACAAAGAGGACCCCTCTGGAAAGCTCCCCCCGGGTACTTAGAGACTCCAGAATCACAACGGAGCTTCCTATGTCTTTCCCCAACAAGCCTGCCAACGTTGGTGAAGATTGGATATCGGAACCCCGAGTTATTCACCCACAAATTGGGTCCCCCCAGGAGAGTTTACCACATGGCACAGAAGCCCATGGCATCGAGAGAGTTATGTTTAGCCCCAGCAGAATGAGAGGTCCCTTTGGCAGAGGCATGCATGAGGCATCAAGTTTGTCTTCAGCTCAGCAAAACATTACATTTGCCAATGAAGTACAGTTTGCCCTCAGGAGGACTGGAGGCACGGAGGTATTTGGCAGCACAGTAGGCTTTTTGGCTCCATCGGGCACTGAGGAAGTTGGCAGTAGGAAAACAGGCTCTTTTGGCCCCCATCGGGCACTGAGGGAAAAGGCAGCAGGAAAGCAGGCTTTTTTGGCCGCATCGGGCACTGAAGTAGTTGGCAGCAGCAAAGTCCCGTGTCTTGCCCCATCGGGGCACTGAGGCAAAAGGCAGCAGAGCAGACTCTGGTCTTCTTCAGCAACATCAGATTTCCCTGCAAAGGAAAGGTTTTTGCCCCCAGGAGGTAATTGAGGTTGCTTGCAACTTCCAACAGCACCAGCAGCACCATCAGATGAACAGGGTCAGTGCTACTAACAGCAGTTAATCCATGGGGCCGCGGGGCTGTCGGAAACAGATCAGCTCTGCAATATGAAGCCAGGCGATGGGGCAATGGGGCGACAAAGATGCTCATTTAGAACTGGAAAGCTGGGGATTGCTTGCAACTTGGCTGCTGAGACCGCCCAGATATGATAAAGATAGCCCTCAGAGGTTTGGGGGGGCTTAGACAGGCCGGCCCCCTTGGCACGGGTTGAAAACCAGACGAGCTCTGCCGTCTGAAGCCGGGCGATGGGGCGATGGGATGACACCTGGACAGGGTTTGGGTGGGGCTGAGACAGGCCCTCTTTGGCACTGGGGACACCTGGACATGGACAGTCTTTGGGTGGGGCAGAGCCTGGCCTAAGAGTCTCACCTGTCCACCAACATCTAACTAGACTTGCTGACAACCTTCAAAGAAAGATGCTCGGGTTGAAAACCAGACGAGCTCTGCCGTCTGAAGCCGGGTGATGGGGCGATGGGGTGACGCCTGGACAGGCTTGGATGGGGCAGAGCCTGGCTTTGGGTGTGCCAACATAGCCAGACAGCCCTCTGTCTTGGCACATTATGGGCATCATCCAACACTTTGCTCTTGTACACTTTAGTTGTACAAGAGCAACTATTTATTCATTTTTCTTACTGCTCAGTCTGGGTCTGCCAAGAGAGCTGGACGGCCCTCTTCGCTTGTTCGGGGGTGCCGGGACCAGCTCTGGGTTTGCCAACCAAAAGGGTTAGATGGCGTGACGCGCAGACAGGCTTTGGGTGGGGCAGAGCCCGGCCGCACTGCTACTACAGCGGTTAATCCGCGGGGCCGCTGGTGAGCTGAGCTAATTCATTTGGGTAGTTTGTTCCAACTTCTGCCTACCTACTGAGTTGGCATGGGACTGAAAGCAGAGTGTGTTGCCCCATCGGGCACTGCGGTAGTGGGCAGCAGCAAAGTACTGTGTCTTGCCCCATCGGGCACTGAGGAAGTTGGCTCCAAAGTAGGCGGGAAAGCATGTCTTAATAGACATCGGGCACCGAGGCAATTGGCAGCAAAGTAGGCTTTGCCCATTGGATGTGTAGTGGCAGAAATCTTCAACATCGATGAGCAAGAGGGTGGCGTTTGCCATCAAGGTGCCATATGAAACACAAGCCTCCAGAAAGAATTAATTATTTAGTCAAGTATGCTGTTTTTGACTACCAGGAAGGGCTTGGGTCGGCCCAGCCCTCTTGGCACGGGAAAGCCAGGAGGACAGCTTTGGAAAACCAGATGATCAGCTCTGCAGTCTGAATCTGAAGCCGTGCGATGGTGTTGTTTGTTTTGTTATTGATGAAGAAAAGGGATGGTGGTGGTTGTTGGCACAAGATAAACTCTGCAGTCTCAAGCCGTGAGATGGGGCGATGCCTGGACAGGCTTTTGGGCCCCATTTGGGCACTGAGGTAAGTTGGCAGCAGCAAAGTAGAGTGTGTTGCCCCATCGGGCACTCAGGCACACGGCAGCCAGAAAGCAGGCTTTTGGGCCCCATCGGGGCACTGAGGAAGTTGGCAGCAAGGTAGACAGTGGCGCTGCTGGTTAAACTGCAGTGCTGCTGAGCCACTGGACTTGTTATAGGTGCTGTTGTTGTTGTTGTTGCTGTTGTTGTCCATCTTGGTACGGGGGACGCCCGGTCAGGCTTGGGGGGCAGAGCCCGGCTCTCGGGGAATCAGTAGCACCAAGAGGAGAAAAGGGTCCAAGCCTGGTGCTACTAATGGCGGTTAATCCGCTGGGCCGCGGGGCTGTCAGAAACAGATGCTCTGCAATCTGAAGCTGTGCGATGGGGCGATGGGGCAACACCCAGACAGGCTTTGGGTGGGTCTGAGACAGGCCTAGGAAACTCACCTGTCACTCACCACCAACGTCTAACTAGACTTGCTGACAACCTTCAAACAAACAAAGATGCTCATTTAGAACTAGAAAGCTGGGGGGGATTGCAACTTGGCTGCTGAGACCGCCCGGATATGATAAAGCTAGTCCTCAGAGGTTTTGGGGGGCTGAGACAGGCTGGCCCTCTTGGCACATTTGGGGATGGGGACAGGCTTTGCGTGTGCCAAGAGAGGGTTGGCTGGTGCTCTAGTCACGTTTGGGGGTGCCAGGAGAGGCTCTGGGTGTGCCAAGAGAGGGTTTAGGCTTGGATGCTGAGACGGCCGGCCTGGGTCTGCCCCAACCAAAGGCTGTCTGCGTGTCACTCCATCACCATATCGCCTGGCTTCAGATTGCAGAGCTGATCTGGTTTAACCCGTGCCAGGCAGGAGTTCTCTCCTCCCAGTCAGGGAGGCAGAAGGTAGAACAAACAGTCTGTTGGGACTACGTAACCCAGCAGGCAGGCAGGGAGGCAGAAGGTGGAACAAACTTAGCCCACTGGGACTATGTAACCCAGCAGGCAGTCAGGGACGCAGGAGTTCAAAAGTTCTCGGCCTGCTGGTCTGACTTGATCCAGCAGGCAGGCAGGAGTTCAACGGTTCTCGGCCTGCTGGTCTGACTTGATCCAGCAGGCAGACAGGCAGGCAGGAGTTCAACAGTTCTTGGCCTGCTGGTCTGACTTGATCCAGCAGGCAGACAGGCAGGCAGGCAGGAACGACTTGGTTGGAACTTGGCCCGAGGAGGCGACTGGAATCGGCAGCTGGAGTTCTGACTGAGGGGCAGGTTTACAGGCCAGCAGGCAAGTAGGCAGGTAGGTGGGCAGGCAGGTGGGTGCAGGCAGGTGGTGTGTTAAGAGAGAGACTGTCATTGGAACCCTACCTCTTTGGGTTCAGTGGAGGGAAGCCCAATAAGGGAAGGTTCACCTTTATGAACGACAGTTTCTCCACAGTAATGGGATCCAAACGCGAGTGGCGTGGTTGGAGTAAGTCTCCGAGATTGGAAAACACACGCTCGATCTGGACGCTGGTGGGGGGAATGGAATGGAGTTCCATGGCCACATTGGACAACTCCGGCCATATGACTAGTTTCCTAGCCCAGTAATGGAGGGGATCTGACTGGTGGGGCTGAGGGGGCTCAGCCAGATATTCCTGCACCATTATCTCTGCCGAATCCTCCTCAGCCGGCTGTCTTTCCTCTGAGGCAAGTGCCAAGGTCACCACAGAGCTCTAGTAATGTTGGTGGTGAATGGAGCCTTCACCAGGTGAAGTCCTTCCCTGTGGTTCGGGCAAACCACCCTGCCCCTCGTGGCCTGACGTTCCCATCGCCCCACACAAGTGTTGTGCCCCCAATGCCCTACGGACCTCAGTGGAGAGCTCCATTCTCCACTCCTCGAGGTGCGTGCTGCCAAGCCCCCCTTGATTCGAGGATCACACAGGCAGGCAATGCGGTAAGCTCTGTCACTGTAGGCAGGATGGAGTCGCTTCTGCATGCCTGCCTGCAACCTCTTCACCAAATCCCTGGTCCGTGGAAGGAGGGAGGAACCTGGTGCCACAGCACTCTCTAGGGACCGATTGAGGGCATGAATTAGGGGGATGACCTGCCCCAGGCTTGCCGTATAACCACACAAGATGTCTGTGGTTTCCAGGAAGGGCTTGAGCACCTCCACCATCTGGGAGTGGGCCAGCCAATCCATGGCACTGATGCCCACCTCTCTCCCCCCGGGCAGAATGGGCATGGAGGACATGATGTCCTCCAAAATGGCCTTCTGCTCCACCAGGCAGGACACCATGGTGTAGGTGGAGTTCCACCTGGTGGGCAGGTCTGTCAGGAGAACGTGGGTCTCCTGACCCAACTCCTCCTGCCTCTCACGCAGCCAGCGGGCAGCGTTCAGGCTGCAGGAGAAGTGGCCCACCAGTTGGCGGCATTGCTCCAGGAGTGCCTGTGTCTCCCAGGTGCCTGCGTCCCACTCAGGCTTGATGTGGCTGCCCAGGCCGAGGGCATCACACACCACAAGGTGTAATTTGTGCGCCATGTATACGATGCCCTCAAAGCCCACCGCGTTCAATGCCGCCAACATGTTCCGCCCAGCATCTGTGACCATGTGGCCATGGGTCACCTCCCCCTCTGGTGCCCACTCCTGCAGTGTGGACAGGAACTCATCGGCAATGTTCCTCCCCATCGCCTGAGCTTCCATGTGCCACGCCTGCAGCAGAATGGACCTGTAGTCTGGGGGCAGGGCAAGGACCTCCCCCTGCGGCCCTGTCGCTGATGCCCTGCCACTACTCAAGTCCTCTGGCTGCCACCAGTGGGCTGTGAGCGAGAGGTAGCTGTGCTGACCTCCGCTCCACAGGTACACTCTGAAGTGCACCTTGCGCCCCTGTAGCCATGAAAAATGGTCACGGATCACCTCCCTCACAGAGTCATAGAGCGAGGGCAGCACTCTAGAACTGAGAGTTCTCAGTGAGGGGAGGTCGTACCAGGGGGCAAAAAAATGCAGCAACCGGCAGAAGCCTTGGGATTCCACAATGGACAGTGGAAGTCCGAGCAAGGCGATCGTCTCGGCGACAAGACAAGTGGCTGCCTGCTGGGCCTTGCCCTTCGACCGCCAGCTGAGGGTCATGGCGGACCCAACGGGTGCCACTTCGTGGAGCGTGGCCTGCCTCATGCTCCCGGCCGCAGAAACCCGTGTGGCTGCCCTTTTGAAAGGAGGTGCCTCCTCCTGCCTCCCTTCTGCCTCCCCTGGAGCTGCTCTTTTCCGTCTCCCAGACGGCGCAGACAAAGTGCCTTCCCTGGACAGGAGCCTTGGGTGGTGCCTCTCCAGATGTTGGCGGAGGGCGGTGGAGGACAGATGCCTGGGGTCTGACCCACTCCAGACCACCACAAGGCAGGTATTGCAGCATGCTAGCCGTGGGTCATTGCTGAGCGCCGTGAAATGATCCCACATGGCCCCTCTGCCATGTTTGCCCAAACGAGGACCCACTGCCTGCCCCTGACTGCTGGCCTGGGAAGAACTCTGTGTCCCAGGGGTGCTGCTGGTCTGGGAGGAGGGAACAGATGACTCTGGGGACAGGGGGGGCTGTGAAGCCTGCCCTGCCATTACTGGTTCCAAATCAGACTGGGGATCTTCGGAAACCAGTAACTCCTCAGATTCCTCTAAGAAGAGGAGCGGCAGTTCTTTTGGCACCTCTGGAAGCTTTAGTTCCATGCCTGCCTGCAAGGCCACCAGAGGAGGGACAGTGGCACTGGTTATCGTAGATGTGGTTGTGCACATGGTGGTCGTGATGACGGTGCTGCTACCTAGCCTGCGTAGGTTCACCGCCTTCTTCCCCTTGGATTGCCCCTGAAGAAATCCCTTCATTTTCTACTGCCTGCCTAACAAACCAACTAAACAAATAAAGCAATGGAGATTGAGGAAGGAAACTAATAGAGGGTCAGAGTGTGTGTATAAATTTTATTTTTAGAATGATGGTGGTGTAATTCTTTTACTAAAATGTGACCTGCCTGCCTAAACAAAGCCCCCCCCCTCAGTATAATGTAATTAGGAAAATTCCCCCCCCCGACCCACTGTGGCAGAGAAGCCAAAAAAGTCCAAAAAGAAAAGCCCTGCCAGCTAAGTCTCAGTCACACACACACACACACACACACACACACACACACACACACACACACACACACAAAAAAATAAGTTTTGGAAGAAAAAGGAATGATGGATCCAGCCACCCACCAAATTCCCTGAGAGACACAAGCCTCTCTAAAATGAACTTTTGAAAACTAAATATAAAGGAAAAGAGATTCCACAGTCACACGACGGCAGTCCCCCCCCCCCACCGGACGATACACACACACACACACACACAAGCCTCCAGGAAAAAAAAGTGTGATTGATTTGAATTTGAAATGAAATTAAGCCCTTCCGAAGAAGTAGCCTAAGCTACTTGAAACCCCTCCCCAAATTCCCAGTAAAGTTGATGATGACTGATGAATGATGATGAAAAAGAAAAATATAAGTCTTTGATTTGCTGCCGCAAAAGCAAAACCGCAAGAGCACCAGCAAGCCAGCAAGCAGCAACTGTTCTCACTCTGGAGAGCACGAACAGAAGTGGGGAACGGCTGGACGGGAAAAGCTTATATGAAGCGTCTGTAAAAGTAGACACACCTTTCAGCAGCGCTATTGGCTGCCGGACATGCCAATCCAGGATCTCTGTCCTGATTGGCCAGAGCTTCGAATTGGCGCCAGCAAGCTCAGAGAGGCCCCCAAAAGGAGTAACGAATATAGACGAATATGAATGGATCAACGAATAAAACCGAGGAAATATTCGTCAAGCCATATTCATCCTGATTTAAAATTTTACAAATATGGATCGACGAATATATGATGAATCAGCTATATTCGTCAGAAAAACTGATCCGTTTTTATATTCGTCCCCATCTCTAATTGTGATCCATCATCTGAAAACCTCTACTTTTACCATCAGCCATTAGTTGTATTATATTGAAATGTCAACTTCTGAAAGTATAAATACTGAAGTATATACTTCTGAAAGTAAAAACAGACACTGACATTACAAGCAGGTACTGATGCCTGAGTACAAAATGCAGTTATTTAAAGAGAATGTATGCATAAAACTTAGGGTGTGCTCATTTACCTCTAATTTCTTGGGATTTGAGTGACCTTGGGATGATAATTTATTTATTAGTTTTCTTGCTCTTCATCCAAGGAATTAAGTGCAATATATGAAGGTCCCTCCCTTCCATTTACCATCATGACAAACCTATGAGGTAACTTAAACTCAGATTTAGTGGCTTATCCAGGAGCACTAAGTAAGCTTCAAGGCTGACAGGAGTTCTTTTTACCCATGATTCTACAGTTCAAGTTTATTAAAACCTACTTGACTGAGGAATTTAAACACACACACACACACACACACACACAAACCCAGCACAATCCTTCAATACCACAGGACCACTTCTGCCCTGCTTGGAAGAGAAACCTCTAATGAGGCTTACTCCTGAGTTATTTTGAATTGGATTATACCTTAATGTCCTCCTAAACACAGTTTTCTGTCAACACATGGAACTGAGTGGAGCTTACTTCTGAGTAAAGAACTTATAATGCAAGTTCTACAAGTATTGCTTATGCACCATGGGTTAACGGTGAAATTAACTGAACAGTTTTGAAATCTTTTGATGAACTTTATTAATTGCAGTGAGACATAGCATGCAAAAGAACTTAAAATGGCCCTTCCCCATTCAGAGCATGGGAATCATTCTTTTTAAATGCATCTAATACTTTGAATATGCAAAGTACTTTGCCATTTTGAAAATCTTATCTTTGCAACAACATTTTGAAGTAGGTCACTATCTAGCCCTACTTTTTGCTGATGCTACTACAATGAAGCTCACATTAGCCTAATGCTGCCTAATACGCTGATGGCTCAGATAGAATTAAAACCCACATTTCCCAGATACCTTTCCATTATACTACACTGGTGTGTAATAAAAGTTCTCCCTTCCCTTAGGTTGGAGACCATTGCAGTCTAAATTTGACCATGTTAATTCTATCTTAAATTCTCCCCACCACCACTAATACCGAATGTACAGGGAGCTTCATATTTCCTGACATGAAAGAAAGATTTTAAATATTGTGCTTTGTAAGTTATCCTCGTATCTATTAACATTAAAGGGAGTTGCATAGCTACTGTAAACCCTCAACAAGGCTCTAAAATTACTCCTAAGTGGTAATGAACAGCAAATATTATGAGCTGGCAAACTAAGTTTATGAGAAGAAAGCCAAGTGAACTGACTATATTGTATAAAAGCCAGTACACAGTATTATTATTTTATATTAGACTGGCTGTGGCTAGCAGTTGGCAGTCTCAGAATGGCTTTTCTTAAGTGGCCTAATTATTAGACTAAAAGGACCTTGGGGACTAGGCCCAGCTCTTTGGAGGTCAGTGAGTAAAAATTAGGATCATAATGAGAAGAAAATAATTTGAGGGGAGATAAGCAAGGCTTTCAACTTTGTAGCTATGAGGTATTTTCGGTTTTAGAATCTAAAATATTTTTTCCCGAATGCTGTCAATTAGAGAAACAATTGTGGCAATTAGAGAAACAATTGTGATTTAAACTCATTCATTATGGTATCCCCTTTTCATTTATATAATGTTATATAGAGATAGATGAGAAAACCTAAGAAATAAATAGAATATATGTTTATAGTATTCAGATTACCTGATGCATTACATTGGTGATTTGGAAAAACCTTATTGAAATTGAGCTCATTTGGAGGCACCCAGATTGACTGGGGGCTCAAGATCCAAAAGCAAGGTTTGCAAACAAACAAACAAACAAACAAACCCCAAAAAACAAAAACAAAAGCCAAACCACACACACACAGCATTGTGCCTCTTATAAAATATCATGGGAAACTGAAACAATTGTAGCTTTTAAACAAAATAAGTATAGTAGACCATTCTGGGGAAGAGAAATCTGACACATATCAGAGAAATGGGTACAGGGTCATCAGTCCTAGTATCTATAAACTGGGTATTCTTGTTATTTTCTTAAAGCAAAGTGCCTATGGAGTAATGTTTACAATAAACACCAGGGGCACTGTAAAGAAAAAGGTTGGCAGAGTACTGTTAGCATTTTGTGATGCCAGCCATTGCTCTTCCCATATAATTATAGGAGCAGCATGTTGCAATATTCTCCTTCTGTGTGGTCTTTTTTAAAAAATAAAGGGTTTTATCCTGTATTGCATTATCCTGTGAAAGATTCTTTACTTTGTAGTAGCTTTAAATAGATGTCAATTAAAGGAAAGAAACACAGTGTCCCTCAACCACCTCCTAAATGATATGTAAGTACTAATGGGTTGTGCAAACTAGGATGTGGAACCCTGTATATTTTTCAAATATACAGATCAGCTCCTTTATCTACATTCCATTTTGATGGCTGGCTACAGGGTCTTTTCAAATATTTGCATCAAAAATCAAAGTGATAAATACTTCCTTTGTTAGGTAGCAGTAGCAGTAGGTTTGGTTCTGTGGTCTTCATAGAGCCAACATCATTGTGGGTACCATGATTCTTGGGGTTTTCCATTCGCTTTTTAGTCTTTAGAACCTGGAATATGACAATTCTCATGATTTCTGCAACCATAATTCAGCTGAAATGGTAGACCTTTCTCTCCCTGTGGTATTTTCTATTGACTAGAAGCAAAGTTTTGGAAAGTTTTGGGCTACAGTTCCCAGAAACTCTCAGCCAACATGGCTAGGCTAGGGGATTCTGGAGGTGAAGTCAAGGAAGCAAATTCCAAACCTTGCCTAGAAGCTCTGCGAAGCTTCTGTTCCCAGGGACGCTAGTGCTTGGCATATTGTTCTGAAGCATTCTGAAATGTATTATTCCTACAGTAACCACTGTTTTGTTTGCTACGAGTGGGAAAGTTTAGGGACAATGAGACTCTCATGAAAGGACTGATTTAAAAGTAATATCTAGGCCTGATTGTGTCCTCAGTGCCATTGTTGCATGGACAAAGAGACCTGGAATTCATAACTGAATTCAGCTGAACACACATTAGTTAAAAAAGAGATTTAATCAAATGAACCCATTCTGGATAGAGCTTAGAGAAGCTAACAAGTCACTAGTTCAAGGCATTTCCACCAACAGTTTGTCATGACTTCTGGTAAAACAAGCTCAGCTTTTATGCATCATTTCTGAAGTCTTCCAACTTCTGTTCAAACACTGAAGGTATTCAAGTTCAAGATGTGGAAAAAATTATTCTTCTCCTCAAGATTGAACAGACAGAAATATTTACTGCTTCTGAAAGAGCACCTGCTGGTTGTCAACTTTCATCACAAGTTTCTTTATAGTATTGTCAGAAGTGGTGTTTTTAATGCTTCCTGTCTTGAATTTTTTAAAAAAAGCCTCTCTAGAGACAACGGTGATAGTGTCCTTGATTTAGACCTAGGACATTACCTTAAATAATGTGGTTTCTGGGCCCTCTTCTGCATAGAGCATATAATGCCATGGTGCAGTGCAATCTTGTTATCAATTGTAGTGCATAGCAACAGACCCCTGTATTCTGCTGTAGGGATGACAATGACCTGAGGCAATGATATGGCCAAATCTGATCTCTCAACAGTGCTAACATTTCTCCTGTCAAATCTGGTACACTGAACACATACATATCAAAGTGATCTCATTCATCTTGAATGATACACCTTTTTCTTCCCAGACTTGTGCATTTCAGACATTCACAGCACAAAGCTGCAATCTCAGGGTGGATTGTCACCTCAAACCCAATGAATACTACACATTTTTCTATAATAATTTGGGATTTAAAAAAAAACAGTATTCAAAAACCAGGGAAGAATACTTCATTCTCTCTGGATTCACTGATCTCAAGGTAGTCATAGTTGAACATAATATCTTCAAACACTAATTCCAAAGGAAAACAGCTTAACAAAAATGGATCAATACTGTCTCCCTTGATTTGAACACAAAGTTTTTATTTCATCATCACATATGATAAATACCTCATCCATGCAACTCTAATACCCTGATGTCTAATCTAATCACTCAAAACCCATACAGGAATATGGACAGTGATTTACTTGAATGTACAGTCTTTCCAAGTAGGACAACAAGTTACAGGCAAAGAAAGATAGAAGAGTCAGCAACACATGACCTAGATGATATACTGCATAATTCCAGAACAGATACAATCCAGTGACCTCACTCAGGTACCCTCCCAGTGCTCCAGAAGTTTCAGTATTAAGAAGTGCATACTTTACTGGGAAAACCTTCTTCCTTGGTGCCACATCTGTGTCTTCCTTGTGCAATACAGATAGTTTTGATTTCCCTTTCTCACTATTAATCACATTTATTTATTTATTTATTTGTCTGTCTGTCTGTCTGTCTGTCTGTTTGTTTGTTTGATTGATTGATTGATTGATTGATTGATTGATTGATTGATTGATTGATTGATTGATTGATTGATTTTTATACTGCCCACCTGGCTGCCAGGGCACGCTGGGCAGTTTACACAATTAAGTAAATACATTAAAAACAATTTAAATTGACACAATCACATCACTTTTTAATTTTTGAAAAACATTTTTAACCCCCATGAATGGTGGATTTAACATAAGAGATCTGTGGAAGGTGCTATTCTGTCCCATAAGCAACCTGTGCTTTTTGCTTTGCCCTGTGGTCACCACAGAAATACACAAATAGCTTTGGTTCTGTCAGTATTTTGTCATTGTTGTAGTTTTTAATAACTCCTGAAATATAAATATTTATCAATCATATTATTAATACTCAGCCACCCAACTCTTCCTTCTCTCCCCCCCACCTCATTCTGCACTTCCTAGTCTTTGCCTATGTAATAATATTTGGTGGACATCTGAATTTAATTTTCATGGTGGGGACACTTTGTTTACCAGGGAAGAATGGACTGACAGTTACAGTCTGGTGTATGCTAAGCAACAGGATTTGGGCCAGTATCAAAGTCTGTTGTGGCTTCTGTTTGTGAGCCAAACAATTTCTTTCTTTTCTTTTCTTTTCTTTTTTTTATCACTTGGATGAAAAGACCATGCTGCAAACACCATCTCTGGAAAACTGTCTTCTTAGATATTGGTCTCTACAGCTCTCCCTGGAAATCAAGCATTAATCTAAGACATACTGCTGCTATGGTGTCATTTTAGATGTTAAAGCAATGAGATGGCCTCATTCCACAGTGCTTTTATAACAACTATGCTTCTCATTATTAATTGTACAAATCCTTGCCCAACTAAGATTGGGGTCTTATGATTGGTTGCGAGGGCCCCATATTGCTGTTCTCTCCTACATGTTAGCAGGTTGTTAAATAATAGAGCCAAACTTATGGAAAAGCAGTTCCATGCTACTGCTGTGATGCCTAATGAGCACCTATGTTGTTACTGATTACTTCAGAAATGTTTCTGTTCTGCATTTCTTATCTTAAAGTCAAACTCAGAGCCTCATTTTAAGAGACTTGACTAATTAGCTAATGTCTTGTATTTTAATGAACCAAATCCTTTATTAACTAAGATATTGGGAAACCTGCCAAGACTGCTGGAGGAAATGCTTCCAGCTGGAGAGATCATCTCCTGAAATTCTGTTCTCATTTTGTGGTCTGTTTTCTTGATGCTTTATACTTGGTTTTAATTGATTAATTTTCAAAGAGCAAATCATCTCATAAAGACCAACAAACAGATGCACTTTGTAAGAAAATATGGGTTGAGGAAGGAAATACTCCAGAATCAGCTCCTCATTAAATCTCCCTTGTAAATAAGATTTCAGATAAGCTGCACTCCTCCTCCCAAAAAGCCCTCAATTTGGAATGAGTCAATTCCTTCTGAGCTTTTTTCCATTGAATTCCCTGAAAAGCTTGATTTTAAAAAACAACAGTGGTTTCAGAAGTCTTGCTAAAAAGAATGCAATGGAGGGCCTTCTCCTGGGTGACTCTCTGACTATGGAATGTACTCCCTTCCGAGTTACAATCTGTTTCCACTTGACTAATTTTAAGAAAGGATTAAAGCGTATCTTTTTTAACTAGCTTATGACATATAACCTGTCTGGCAGAAGTGTTTTTACTGTATCCTATGTCCATTTAAATTATTTTTTAATGTATCTACTTGTTTTCATGAATTTACAGTGGGGCTGGTTGGATTTTATGATTTTTACCCAAATGTGGTTTTATCTGTTTGTATTCTTTTAAGAAGTTCCTAAGGCACCTGAAGTTTTTAGTGGAAAGGTGGGTATAAATGTAATAAATAATGGTGTGGTTTATTTCTACAACAGCTCCCTGAAGCTTTAAATATTTTGTGAAAAGACAATCCCAATTCATACCAACAGTTCACAGGAGCTCCCAGATGGAGACTTGAAAGTAAAATATTGTAAATAATGAGTTATATGTATTGAATGCCGTTTCTCAGTAGCTAAGGTATAACTATATTCAAAATACATTGGCCAAAATCCTACTGTGTTTTTCCTGGCCTGCCTGCTGTATACCCAAACCGATAAAAGTTGTGAAAAAGCAAGCTTTATATTTTTATTGTTCACATGTTGCTGTTTTTCTTGATTATTTGTCCTTTCTTGAATATGTCCCTTCCACCCATCGTCTATTGCATAGTTTCCTCTTTTTACTGTACTATTTTTCTGGATCTGAGAGTAGAGTGATGGATCTTCATGCCACTTACCTTGATACCCAAACTGTGTCCTTTTGCTTGGGCATATATATGTCCTGTGTTTTGTTGTAGTTTACTGCTAGCATGTGTATTGTGGAAGAATGGAAGGAAATATAAGTCTAGACTCCAGCTTGCCTCCACCTCAGGTTCTCCACTGCCTTGACTGGGAGTGTTTTTAAATGTAGGTTCAAACCAGAACTGACAATGAGTTGCATTATGTGGAAGTTGAGTCATGGGAACTCGACTTCTTTCTTGTTAGGTTCAAACGTTTCACTACTCATCCAAGTATTGTATCTAAGGCCTCCACCCCTGCTGAGTGAGGGATTTTCTATATGCACATGTATGGCCATACAATCTGTCTCCTATTTATCATACTGCCTTTTCATCCGTCCCCAGGAAGATTAGGACCACACACACCAGAAAGACCACTGTTAACTACTGTTAACGATCCATGACAATAGGTGGAGAAGAACTGCAGAAGTGAGATTATCCCACACCCCCAGTCCTTTGTCCTTCTAACGAGCCTATTCAGACCAGGGGGAAGTGAAACCAATGTGGAGGATATACCAGGGATCTCCTACCAACTCTCCTCAGACTGAAGAAGCTACTTGGATGAGCAGTGAAACACTTCAATCTAACAAGAAAGAAGTCCAGTTGCCATGACTCAACTTCTGGATAACCTCACCTGGATGACTGAGAATCTCCACAGAGTTGCATTATGGTTTGCATGCTGTAAATGGCAACTGTAGGAAATCCTAAGCAGCCTTTGGTCCATGACGGCTGGTAATGAGGAGTTTACTTCTTTCCCTCCCTGCCATGGTTCCAACAAACATCCTGTCTCTGAAGTTGCTAGTTTTGATTCAGTTTTTCATTTGGTAGTTTGGCCCATGCCATCTCTTTTGTAGCTATAACAAGACACTGTTGTTGAGGGCATGGCCAACCTTTGACAGACCACAATATTTTAACTAAGTGGTCCTCTTCTCCTACCTAGTTTTACGCCTTGCATCAATGGGATACTACAGCATAGTGGATAATAGCAGTGCTGGACTGGCCTGGAATAAATCCACCAAATTTATTAATAGTGTATTAATAGTGCTTGCAGCTACAACCTGCAAGTATAATTTGTGAACAGGATTACCTTTCTGAAATGGAAAAGTATCAACAGTGCCCCTTCTAACTTTTGCTAACAGACTTACACCCTTCACTTAAAAAAGGCCTCACCCTTCCCAGCTTGGTATGATTCCCCTGAATGCACTGCAGAAGAAGCAGCATAAAAGAGAAGACTGTGTCAAAACCGTTACATGATATGGCTGAGATTTTTAGTTTACTGTTGGGAACAGATTGTAATACTACAGACAGGCATTTGATGTGATCTTGCCCTAAGAACATCTTCTGATACCTCCTGGGCTGTTTTGCACACATCACTTCTTAGTTCATTTCCAACCATCACACAAAGTCCATGTAGCACTAACATTCCACACTTCTATAAACTGTGCATGATGAGTAGGTTGAAGTCACCATGACAGACTTGGCCTGGGATTCTAAGTGATGTCTTACTGTTCACACTGGGATTGCAAGACCGAGAAGAGGGGGAAGCAAACACATATGAGCATACCAAACCATGCAGTACAGAACTGCAGGAAGCATATTGCTGTGAAGATGTCCTAGAACTGAGTTCCTTGCAAAACAACAAACAAATCCAATAACTGTATTTTGAAATTATTTATTCTACCTGTTCATTGCCCTCCAACCCCGGAATAATGAGGCAAGACAAATGTTATGGATGAACTATGGGCCACACTTTATTAATGGCCATTATAATAAACTTCAACCTCCAAACAAATAAAGGGGCCTGCCATAGTGCAGAATCAGATTTTCATCTAGGGTCTCCCGGGACCCCTTCTACTGAAAACGGGAGAGTCCCATGCCCCAATATCTCATGGTCCTGAAGACAGCAGGACTCCAGTCAGTCCTGATTTGACCACCCCCGGACCTCAAGCCTCTATTCCCATTGGTGACTGTTGGCCCGGGTGTGGCCCCAGCGTATCCCCCCCCCCCCCATACACTGTAATCTCATGATCTGCAGAGCTGGGAGTTCGGGTGAGTTATACGTTACCTGTGATTGCAAGGGGACTCACTGATCCATCTTCATTCCGCACTACCCGCTACGGCACTGGGACTAGCCCTACTAAGTCCCATGCCTGCCAACAATCCTTCCACCTCCAAAAGCAGGCCCCTCTGAATGTCTTTAATAAACAGCTCCAGGCCCAAGTCAGAAAGATGCATGCCATCACCTCTGAAAAGCTCCAGCCTGTCTTCTTGGATATCAGGGTGACCAATGACTTAACCCAAGCCCCTGCAAACTGAACAGCACACCTTCCTGTTTACCCTCCTCTGTGCCATGTTAATACACTACGGGGAACAATACACTCTCCAAACCTGGTGAGGGATCATTGTAGACCAAATGATTCTCATTTCCAGATGCTCCCCCTTCAATAACTGTAGATTGTGTATTATATCAATTATCAACAACTTGCCACTACACTTGGCCATCCCCTAGGGGCATGGAATAGTCGCCAAAAGGGGGACTAAATAGTCGCCAAAAGGGGACCTTTACAGGGACTAAATTATACCCAGTATCAGGGATGGATGGGTAGGGACATACCCGCACTTCAGCTGTTAAGACAATTGGTGCTGGGAATTATACCTGCGGGTAAGAGACAATCCAATTCCCTGATGATGTCCCTGGAACTGGCCACTGGCTAGTCTGTAGCCCCATCTCTTGTGTGCCTTGCTGTGTTGGTCCATAGGACAGACTTACCTGCCCCACTACAGCAGGTCCCCTGCTGGACCAAGGCCAAGCAACCATGGCCCAACAGGTGTCCAGTGCAACCACTAACTCACCTGATGTACCTGCCTGCAATGCATCCAAGGCTGCTTTGGCTACCTCATTCTCAAAAGTCATCTCTATCACCCCATCACCATGCACTGCTGGGCCACCTGTCGATGGACCAGCTTCCTCAGTCATCACAGATGACTTGCTGCTGCAGATTCCCGATGCTGGGACCTCCCTGTCTGTGATTCCATCTCAGGTTGTGCCGTCCCTGGAACTGCCAACTGATTTGCTTCTAGCACAGCAAAACGAGACATCAGATCACCTGCCAATGTCTTAAGTTTAGATCGCTTATGACTTTTTGACTCCCCAGCTGAGTGTCTTGTGTGCAACTCAGTCTCTGCTGACCCTGCCTGAGAGGCTCGCTCATTCCCCAGTGTAGGGATTTTTGCCCTGAGCTGCTCCCACATTGGCCAGCTCTCTTCATCAGAAGACGATTGGGATGGAGAGGCCGGAGGAGCCACTTGCCTTTTGGCAGGCTGCTTGTCCTTACTCTTACCTTGCCCTATATATATAGGGCTGGCTTTTCTCCTGAAACCCCTGGCCCTGTGCCACTCAGGGGCAGCCTGAGGGTCTGCCAAGCCACAGCCCAACCCACTCTACGCGTCCTCCTTGGCAGGTTATTTTTTATTAATCTTATATATTTCCTCCTTTTTAAAAAGATCTATCATCTATCTATCTATCTATCTATCTATCTATCTATCTATCTATCTATCTATCTATCTATCTATCTATCTATCTACCCTCAGTAATAATTATTTTGTTCCCCCTTTAATCCCAAGGCTGATCCGCGTTGTGCTGGGATTGAGGGGTGGCACTTCTTATTTACCCTAAATTCAACTATTTAATTCATTTGTTATTACTTTTTTTATTATTCATCAGGGCTACCTCTGCCTGAAGCTGGGCCAAATGGCTGGCCTAACCCTACCGCGCTCCTTGCCCAACACTCACCCTCCCGATTTTTTTATTTTTTATTTTTTTTAAAAGATGAATAATAAAAGGTAGGGTGAACACCAAGGTGCTCAACTGGCAAACCATAGGGGGGTACCGATGCAAACCCCCTGAAAACAAAAGTGTGCAACACTCCAGCTCCACAAATGCATCTCGTCTCTCTCTTTCTTACTGTGAGCCTTGAAAGAGGCCAAAAAGAAGGTGAGTGTTTAAATAGGGCACTCTTTCCCCCTCTCAGACAGGATTTCATTTTGCTTTTTTGCTGTTTAATGCTCAATTGCAGGCAAAGTCTTTTTTGTTCCCACCTTTTTAAATAAAGTGTTATGATGAACAATATTACATGTAGCAAGTTACTTTTTGGATAATGAGGGATGAATGAAGGTTCTTTGGCAAATATTGTAATGGTGGGTGACTTCTGCATTTTATAAGTAACAAGTTAATTTGAGGGGCTTTGTGAGACAAAGGTTTTCCTTAGAACTGGTAAACCACTCCTTAAATATCTCACTTGCCTTAAAAGCTCTATTAGGGTTGCTATAAGACAGCACAGAGCACACAGAGAGATATTCATTCACTAAAGAATTCTTTTTAAAAGTAACTTTCCATACTCTGATTGTTGTAAAGTGCAGTTGAATGTAGCTGAAATTGGAAGAGAAAATGGCTTGGGCTGTTTTATGGAACTTCCACTCACCTTACTTCAGGTTTTAGCTATTTTTCTCAGATAAACAGATCATTTTAATTGTATTTAATTGTTGTATTTCATTTCAGCATTGCTAGGCACCCTGAAAAGTCTTTGGTGCAAAGTGTGAAAAAGAAATATTTGAATAAATAAGCAGAAATAATTACTAATTAGAAGGTAATGCTGAAAGCAGTTTTCCTAAAGATACTTAGTTTGAATAAGGGTAAACTGCAATTATACCTTGCTGTTTTATAGTGATTGTTCATTAGAAGATAAGACCAAATTTTCTTTCTTTGCTTCTAGCATGCAAGCAGCCAGCTCTGGTGTTCATATATATAAATGGAAAGAACACTTTCCTTATTCATGTCACTTTGGTTGTCTCAAAATCTTGAAGCAGAATTTTAAAGCTCCCAAGATGCCTTGCCTCCAGCCAAGAGCAAGACAAAAAGCTCTTTGTATGCTCGCCAATATGCGTAAAATGTCACTAGTGTTTCCCTTTGAAAAGCAAAGCACACTCAACAAGCACAGCAGGGACAGCTGATCATCAAGAAAGATTAAAACAACCCATCTAGTGCTGAAATAAAGCATCAGTCAGTCTAGTTTTAGACAATTTGCAGAGATTATTGCAATTGCATTAATTATGAGGACCACACAAGTTTGCTAAAAAAAAAACCCTCAAAACCCTGCCACGTTTCATGCAAAATGTAATTCTTGCTGATGCAAGAACATCATGAAACTCTCCACCATCCTCCTGGTGGGGAGATTTTTTTATTCCTTATTGTTTCCTGCAAGACAAGACAAGTAAGAATTTACTTCCTTACCTATGTTACAGTGCTAGCGTAGTGAAAATTCATGGAACAGGCTAATCCACCTCATGATTGGTATTAGGAGCTTGTCATAAAATCACATTGAAAAGTATAAAATAGAGATGACAACAATTCTTAAGGAACATTCTTCATCTTTTGCATTCCATCATCTCCTAAGAAAAGTTCACTGATCCATCATGCAAAACTGCCCATAGCCACAGATTACCTCCAATTTGCAATTCTTTACCATTTGGTCACCTTCCAAACAGAATAATATAAATGTAAAAAATACTACTACAGTAGGATCCCCCTATCCACAGGATCAGTATCTGCTTATTTACTTATCTGCTGCCTGAAAATACTACATAAAACTCCCCAAAAATACCTATTAATATGTATTTCCAGGGTGTACTTATCAGAACTGGCCACTATACAGAGCCAGATACCATGTAAAGTATAGCTTTCAAAACTTTCGTGTTTTTCAGCATCTGCAAGGTGTGTGTGCTTAGAATGAATCCCCCACAGATAATGCATCCTACTGTATTATATAAAATATGTAAAATGCAATAGATGTTTTCATGAGAAGGAGACCAGTTTCCACTGTGCTGACAAATATACTGTGCTCAACTGAATTGCACACAACTTGTTTGTGTGTATATGTCAGTCAATACAAAATGCTTCTGTTAGATGATTAAACACACACTGCAAGCAACTAACAAATACCACAGGCCGACAGTTATATTCAATGGCAGAAATCCTGTTGTTTAGTAGAGTAAGCCATAACTGGAATAGGCCCATTTGAATCACTAGAACCTGCAGGTGAGTTGACTCACCAAATTCCCACTGATTCAATGTGCCTAGTGTGACTTACTATGTTAAGCAACAGGATTTCAGCCATTGTTCATTCATTAACAGCAAGGTAAGCAGATAGAAAAGTGTGAATCAAAATTGAGAGACAGAGACAAAGACAGAGACTGCAACTTCATTGTCAGCTGGGCATTCTGGGAGATGTAGTCTAAAAAAAGGAACTTCTGTCATCTTTGGTGTGAATATATAATGCTTAACTGCAACTGAAACTTAACTGCAACTATTTTATACTTAGCAATAGGCAGAATTCTGCATTGTGAACCCACAAGGGGAATTCTGATAATACCCTGTTTCATGCAGAATATTCCTTAGGTGCATATCTTCATGAGTGCAACCATATTGGCTCTAGAGAGCAACCTTGTTGGCTCTTACCATCACACTCTATCTTATGTTTTGTTTGTTGAAACATATCCTACAGTGATGTGATTGTAAGAGCTGAACTTCTGCATCCATATGCAATCTAAAATACAACCTGTATTAGGTATAATTATGCACAAAATTACATTTCTTAGGAGAAATGCCTGTGCAAGTATCTGTAAATGTTCTTAATTACCATTTTAACAATCTCAAGGTTCAGGACAAAATAAATGTCAAACTGGAAAAATTCTTAGCCCAGTATCCTCTTCAATTTACCACTCCTGTTACCACAAACACAGATGTGCTTACAGTGTTATAGAGAGACTTGTCTCTTGCCTGTCTACATGGTTGCTCAAGTTAATAATTGTGTAACCAACCATGAAAGCAGGCATGTGATCAGACCTCATTCCATTGCCACAGCAGCTTCCATGTTTACAATCGCATACACAATAAAATGACCAGGGTACTGATCTGAAACGTTTGGAAGAAACTGAGCTGCAGAATGGAAAATGAGACAGATGTGTGCATCCTTACTTAGAAGAAAACTTTGGTCTCTTCATAAAAATAAGGCTCAGAAAGGGCTATTGGGACATCCTGTTTTGGATCACCAGATCTATGGACATGTTCCTTCAGATTCTCCCACTCTGCCCCAGAACAGAACATTTTGTACTACTGACTGACAAGATCAGAAGACTAGCCAAAAAGAGAGAGAGAGGTATTTGCACTCATACTTGAGTTCGACAGCGTCAAAAAGTTAGCATTTCAGAAGCCTGAAAGTCAGTCTCCAGATTGTGTAGGAAAGTTATCTTTTCTCCATGTTCTAGTATTTCATCTTTGGAGAAGTTTGAACACAGTCATCTTTGACCTTTTTTCCTAGTGGTTTTCAACAATCTTTTTAACAAGCTGTATTCTTTGGTCAGCTGGAGGAAATTTACTTTCATGTTCGTACTTTAGCCCATGTAAGGAGCTTCTGACAAAGTTGCCAGAACTTGAAATTGCCTTGCTATGGAAATCAGCTTGCTGTCTTCTTCCTTCTAAAAGTTCTGTCTTCTTTAAAAGCTAAATGCAGGCTTAATGACTAAGCAGGTTCTTTTTATTATGTCAGATGATGGGACAGGCCACAATATTTCCAAAAGGACATGAAAGGGAATGTGTCTCTGATAATGAAGCATGCACTCTTAAGAAGCAAAGTTTTGATGTGCTTTGATGAGCCACACACCCATACAGAAATGAAGGCAAATGATACTGTATCTAGTTAACAGGCACCACAAAACATAGAAGATAATTTCAGCAGGGATTGCTGGTGTGCTTTAAAAATATATATAAAACCCACACAAAGCTATATTAATGTGAGTAGAATATATTTCCTTTATAATCACAAAAATGCTATGTCCATAATCTAGCATGAGCAATCTCTTCAATCTGTTTTTATCAACTCTTAAAATACACACACACACAGACACACACAGAATTTGGAACCTATCCATCATATCTGCCTATTTTGTTCCTAATGTGTGAGAATTAGAATTTTTTTTACCCATCAAAGATTGTCAAATCCTTTTCCGTAACATCTTTGAGAATCGGAAAGCAAGACAGAAGCACTTATTTCCAGCCTTCCGTGAGATATGTCAAGGGCCACTTGTTCATTAACGGTGGTATTATCTTGATTTAGCTTTTATAATAAATAAGTAGGGTTTTTTCCTCCCAACAAACACACGCCACCAATCATGTCCCTTGTAAGTAGCTATCTTTCTTGGCTATTTAATTAGCTTTGCTTTATCCTGTTCTCTTGTTTGAAAGTGGCTAATCAATAATTATGTCAATGCCAACTAGCTATGCAATATTCAAAGTCTTGGTGTGATTTAATATCTAGTAAAACATCTAAGCCCTCTTTAGGCATTGTGATCTGTTTTGCTTTTACATGTATAATGGGAGCAGATCTCCTTTCTTTGCAGTGGGAAGTGTTTAGCTTTTCCATCATGCTGGGACTTTCTGATTGCTTTTTGGAGGATTAACACCAAGCAGCCACTGCACCCTATAAACATGGTGCCTGTGGGTCAAACTCTGTTTGCCCTGCTCTAGTGATGGTCCTGCTGAGAGGATTCTTTTAAAATGTTGAGCACAACGCTTGGTACCTTAAAAATTAAGGAGATTTGAAGACACATAATCAAGTTGCATAACCAATAAATCATTTATTGAAAAAAGATTTAAACTATACATTCAGTCAATTTCAGACTAAGACTTTTATTCATTAGTGTTAACTAGCAGCAGGCATTTATTGAATTAAAATTCATTCATACAGGCTTATACTGCTCTCTCTAATGGGTTAGGGGAATAGGACTAGGGCAATGGAGACAAAGTCTAGAAGCACAGAAAACAATGAGGGAGATATATCTGGATAACAACACAACAATAGACTTAGGTTTATATAAGCAGAAGGAGGCAGCCAGGAAGCTGTTCCCCTCTCTGGAATCATAAAACAATACTTCACAAAGGATGGAAGAAGGAAAAGAGAAATAGCTGAGTTCCCCTCAAAACAATAGTAGTGGTAGCTATCTGACAAGCCTATGGACTTTTTGAGGATGGATTAGTAAGAAATGTGGATGGTGCCATGATGACACACCTGGAGAATAATGAAAGTAGAGATTGTGGGTTGCATCTTCAGCCATGAAAAGGGGTGGGGGAGAGGGGGAGAGAATCCCCATGTTTCCTTTTGTGGGACAATCCTATGCCTAAAGGTTGAGTTTAATCATTGAGCCCTAGACAGAGCAAAGCAAAAACAAAAAAACAAAACTCTCTATCTCTGATGGGCCAGAAGGAATTATTAGACAACTTCAATGGCTTATTTGAGAACATGCTGCCTCCAAGATTAAACAGAAATTTAATTGCTTTGTATGCTGCTTCAAACATTTGAACTGTTGGCTCCTTCCAGCCTTGCTTGAATGGAAATTTTGCAAGCAATATTTAGGGAGCACAAAAGGTCAAGGGATTACGTCTGGGGAACAATAAGCATTCCAAAGAGGGACGATAACTCTGTGTTGTGTACACAGTGCAACCAAAGGGGTAAAAATGTATGCTTTCCCAAATTGTAAAGAAGATTCCTTTTTCCAAATTTAGACAACTAGAGTGTTTGGTAACAAGTTCTCCACAAACACAATTTGTGGTTGTGAACCACTTCTTGGAATTGGCCCTAGTTTTCACTTTTCCTGACTGTATGGAATTTGAGCCAACATAAAGTAGTTTGAACTCTGGTCTTAAAGTAGCATGTGTATGTGTTTGTGTGTTTATTTGTTTGCTTGTGCTTTTTTATAGGTAGGTAGATAGATATAACTATTTAAATATACAGGTCAAGAGAATCTGACATTTTAAAAGAATACTATTAAACTGAATTTGATCCTGACAAAAATAACTCTGCATAATGCTCTGTGGACAACAAGGGAAAGTAAGTGGATGGTAATCACCTAAATTTATTGTGTTATGAAGTTAAGCAGCTCTTGAACTGAACCAATTGTTCTATTTTATCCACTTTCAATTAGTCATTCACTTTACAAAGCTTTCCTCAGACATTTAATATACATTTGTCCTTTGTTATCATGGAATAATTCAGCACATTAAATTTCAAAGTAGTGATTGTTGGCAAAGTGTGCATCCTGGTTTTACAAAATACGCAGTGTTATTAAATATAGATAGTCAAATCTGTCACTCTTGGTTTCTCTTAATTTCTTATTTTTCCAGTATTTTATTTAATTAATTTATTTATTTAACTTATATGCCGCCCACTCTATCCAAAGGTCTCTGGGCGGCTTACAACAATTAAAATACAATAAAAAAGATAAAACAATTAAAATACAATTAAAATATATACTCTAAAAATTGCCATCAAGACCCACAGTTGATATTATTTCAATTAAAAGCCTTCTGGAACAGGAAGGTTTTGACCTGGCACCGAAATGTCATCAGCGTCGGTGCCAGATGAATCTCCCTCAGGAGGGCGTTCCGTAGTCTGGGGGCAGCTGCCGAAAAGGCCCTTTGTCTACAAGCCATCCCTCTTACCTCTGTGACGATCGCCCCATGTCACTCATGCCATTCATAGTCATGAGCTAATTTGCATGAGCCTATGAGAGGATTGGAGAGGCAGAGTCAGCAGCTATATGAAGGTTTGGCAGGAGAAGGAGGAGTCAGATAGAGAGAGAGAGAGATTGGGATGAGATAGAGATAGAGATTGGGATGAGATCCAGATAGAGATAAGGGCTGGTTAGTCAGAGAGAGAAGGAACAGATACTGAGGGATAAGACTGGTTAAGAAAATAGGTAGAGAAGGTGGTAATGATATTACAAGAGAAAAGTATGTACTGATAGAACCGTTAGTGATTTGCTTGTGTACAATGTTCATCTGAAGAACTTCTGTTATTATTAAATCTGCTTCACTTCAATAAATAAGTTCTGTTTGAGTTCACAAGACAAGTGTCCTGACAAACGTCATTTATATTGTGGATTGAGGTAATCCACTGGTGGCAGTGAGAGGAAAACGCGACGGGAGCTTTTGTGAGGGCACAACACGCAGGTGCCACAAGGGTGAATGCCACAACCTCCTTGAGGGACGGCTCTTTCCAAAGGGCCCCCTGGCTAGATCTTAACTGCCGGGTAGGTTCATATGGAAGGAGGTGATCCTTCAGGTATCCAGGGCCCAAGCCATTTACGGCTTTATATGTCAAAACAAGCACTTTGAATTGGGCCCGGGCAGCAACTGGTAGCCAATGTAATTTAAACACCACTCACTAGCCGTGCAGCTCGATTCTGGACCAGTTGCAGTCGCCGGACCATCTTCAAAGGCAGCCCCACGTAGAGCGCATTGCAGTAATCTATGCGAGATGTTACCAGTGCGTGTGTAACTGTCATGAGACTCCGCTCATCCAGGTAGGGCCGTAGCTGGTATAATTTCCGCAGCTGAAGGAAGGCGCCCCTGGCCACCGAGTCCACCTGGGCTTCCAGAGTTAGACGGGGGTCCAGGAGCACCCCCAGGCTGAGGACCCTGCCCCTTAGGGGGAGTGTAACCCCATTCAGGGCAGAGAAATGGCCCTCCAGCCTGTCCGGCGAAGCACCCACTAACAGCACTTCCGTCTTGTCTGGATTGAGTTTCAATTTATTAACCCTCATCCAGTCCATTATCAGGTCCAGACACGAGTTCAGCACAGAAACCGCCTCACCTGGATTGGTGGAAAACGAGAGGTAGAGCTGAGTGTCGTCAGCATATTGCTGACTCCTCAGCCCAAACCTCCTGATGACCTCTCCCAGCGGTTTCATGTAGATGTTAAACAGCATGGGGGACAGTATCGAGCCCTGAGGAACTCCATGACATAAACGCCATGGGACAGAGCAACTGTCCCCCAGCACCACCCTCTGGACACGGTCAGCTAGGAAGGAGCAGAACCACCGTAAAGCGGTGCCCCCAACTCCCAACCCAGGCAGCCTATCCAGAAGGACACCATGGTTGATCAGTTAATCTCAATTGCTGCCTTTTTAAAAGTTTTACATGAAAATTCAAATATACTTTGGTACATTTCTCTTAACATATGTATTTTATGTGTAATTGTGCCTAATATACACATTTTAAAGCAATTTTCTAAATATTATGTATTTAAATATTAATTCTTTGATGTTCATGTTGCAAAATTCTGAATTTTGGTTAAATTCCTCTAGCTGCTCAGCACAAGTGCAGGGTTTCACAGAGCAGAATTAGCTTCTAGTTCCCCAGATTAATCCACCCCATTTCTCATTAACTCACACTTACAGTCTGAATAACTCACTCTGAGACATTATTAGGAAAAACAATACAAAGTTTTCATTTACTTACAGTTCTTGTCCAGAGGGCAAGAAAGGTGATTTCTTTTGTCAGGTCCACTGAGATGAGCCTGGCCCCAAGATGGTCTTGATTGCTTGGGCTGGGCAGAGTGATGGAGAGGGGAGTCCCTGGGAAGGACTGACCCATGGAACCACATGACATCCTCCTCGTCCTTGCTTCGCAAAAGCTGCCAGCCACAAACAAGGAGTAAGACTCCCAATCTTGCACTTATTTATGGTAATCTTTTGGCATACTAACAGTAACTCTGGACCCTTGTTCTTTCTCCTAATCTCTCACTTCCCTGGCCCACCAACTTTCCATAAATGAAAACTATAACAACAAAATATTTGTAAACATATAAATATCCTTCTCAGAAAAAGTGTTTTGTTTCTATTTTGGTGGGACTCCCATTCTTTAACAGACAGATGTATAGGCCATGAAGATACATATGTTTGAGAACCCCTGATTTACATAATTTCATAATGTGCCTCTTCTAAAGAAGGTACTTAGAGAAGGGCCTCTACAGACAGTCTTAAGACTTTAGCAGTCTATATAAGAAACAACCAAGATATGTATGGTAAATGCTCAGAATCTTAACAAAACAAAGATTTTCACCCAGACTGTTCTTTAATATTTAATGTCCATGTACTCTTCAATACTAGTTTTGCTTTCACATGGCTAACATTCACCTTTCCCATTTTATTCTTTAGTCTATTTATTAAAGGCATATTTGCTAATGACTGAGGTTATCTTTGTTTCCACTCCTGCTGAGTCCCTTTGTAATAATCATTGACTTGCCTTGATACCTTTCAAAAATGCATGCTCCCAAGAACAACGTTTCATAACTGTGTGCACTCAAACATTTCAAATCAAGGGATTATGCAAAAAAGAGGGGGAAACCTCATCAGGTTTTGCTGTATATTGAAAGTCCAGCCAGGATTACTGGTGCATAATTACTTGAACTCTAAATTGTGCTGCCAAAGTAGATCAGTTGCTTGTAATACCAAATGTACCCAACAGGTATTGAGGTCTTGAATGAAGAATATAAATTGCAAATTACAAATTGAAAACTTTGTTCTGGCCCAGCATGATACAGCCTCAGGAGATTTTCAAATGTCAATCAAATTGGCAGAGGCACCATGTATTCATGCCCAACAGACCTTTCCAGTCCTTAAGCCTCAAACATGCAAACATTTTGAGTAATGGAGAATTTCTTTTGAATGACTGTCTGCAACTAAACATATAAGGAAAGTGGCCTTTCAATGCAGGTAGTCATCCATCAAATCAGCCGCATCTCTAGAGAACATCTTCATCAAAGCCAACATGCTGACAGACCTGTGATCAGTTATTTTTCACCCCACTCCCCCAGATGATGGATTTATTTTGTTCTTAAGTAGTACAGATATTGTCATCGAAGCTACCAACATGAATTTGACCAAACTCCAGGAGGCAGTGGAAGACAAGGAGGGCCTGGCGTGCTCTGGTCCATGGGGTCACGAAGAGTCAGACATGACTTAACGACTAAACAACAACAACAACAAAGTACAGATATCTTTAATCCACAAATTATCATCCCTGTACGGAACACAATAAACACTCCTTAGACCAGGACAACCCAGCTGATTAGTGAGACACATATAACGGGTCTTTGGTGTACATCCATTTATTAACCACAAATAGGCTCCATTTGCAGTTCCTGGGCCTAACACTTGCCTCAAAAAAACCTCCAAGAGCTTAATTCCTGAAGAGAAAATAGCAAGATTTTCTTCTCCAAGCTTAGATTCACTCTTGGAAACTGATAAACAGCTTAGACTCTATAGGAAGATGTAGAATATTTGGTTGTATGGTACAGGCTTGATAAATATATCACAGTGTAACCACGGGTATGCTGGGAATTTGTGCTGAAATGGTTTAGAGAAGCTTTATTATTCCACAAGCACATATGGAGATAGTTGTAAGCAGGAGATACTAATAACACGCCAAAATATGGTTCTCTGTATTTATGAAGCTGCTATTTGTTTATATAGCTGTAAAGCACCCACAATACCTTTCACTTGATCAGCTTGGGAGGGTGATGGACTGCTGGGCTTAAAAAATGCAGCATGATTCGTTGTGGGCCAAGAGCCTGAGCAAGTGTTGGCAGTAGTTGAGCCTTATATATCTGGAAGGAACTGATCCAGTCAATACTGTGTTTCCCTGAAAATAAGACAGGGTCTTAAATTATTTTTTGCTCCAAAAAACGCATTAGGGCTTATTTTCAGGGGGTGTTTTATTTTTTTCATGTACAACAATATACATTTATTTAAATACAGTTGTGTCATCATCTTCTGGTTGCTGCACAATGGTGGAGATTAGAGTTTCACTTAACTGGGGCTTATTTCTGGGGTAGGGCTTATATTTCAAGCATCCTGAAAAATCATACTAGGGGTAATTTTCAAGTTAGGTCTTATTTTCGGTGAAACAAGGTAGGTAATTTATTACTAGTTTTTTTACTTTTCCAAGGAACTAGCTTTGGCATAGGTCATCAACTCTTAAGTTTGTCATGAAGCAAAATGCTTGAGGTTTATGCCTTCCAAGTGCTATGCAGACACTAATTTACAAAAGTAATAAGGAACAACTTCCAAGCTGTATAAATAGTAATGATCCTTGCAGATAGTTGTTATTTATTTTTGCTATCATAATTGTCATCATTATCATCAGCATCATTTTAGTGGAAAGAATAATGTCTTCTTTCTTTATCTATTTTTATTATACAAAAGCATGCTTACTAATACTAATTAAACTGGCTTTGTGCCTTTGGCAGTTGAAGAGTAATAGTTCTGGATATTGAAAAATTGAGGTGGTGTCTGTATGACTTTGGGTGCTATTAGCCCGTCCTCTTTCTAATTATCATGTAATCTTATGCTTTGCTTTTTAGTGTGGCTCTTTATTCAGTATTTTGCTTAGGCAGATAATCACTGAAGGTCAAACTGTTTATTGGCTAGTGTGAACTATAAGATCAATACCTTACAATACTTCTCACACTCTATAATCTCTTTAATGGTTATAGCATATAGTACCCAAAATACTTCTGAGCCTGGTTATTCTCACTGTTAGATTGAGGAAGAAGAGGATCATGATTTATATCATGTTCTGTAACAAAACAGTTCTGTGGCTCTGTGAAATTAAAATGAATTCTAGAAGTTATGAATTTCAATAAGTTGTAGGATGTCTAACCTCTAATACAATATTAATATAATGTTTATAATGCTGCCAAAGCCTTTCTCTATAAAGCCTTTACAGCAATTAATTTAGTTAGGACAAAACTTGGGAATGATATACATGCCCCTCCCTCCAAAATGACAGGACAGTGAGTACCTAATTAATTCTGATTTTGACATTTTAAATTCAGCATGAAATATAAAATCATTTCTGGCACATGTTTTGAATGTTGGAGATAAGGGAAGGATAAAACATATTTTTTTATTTTATTTTCTAGAATGAAATGCTTAAAAACATCCTAAAAAGTATTACTGCAGCAACCATAACTGTTCTGTCAAATGTAGGCAATCAACCAAATGCTTAGGACTAATAGCTCCTTACTTTCTCCATTTTTTTAAAAAATGAAGGGTTATGTTTTTTAAAAAAAATTGCTGTGAAAAACATCAGAAAACAATCTAATTGGAAATTTTGAACCGACACAAATATATTTGATTTTCACTGGTCATGGTTTTCTCTCCCCAACACCCAGCTTCAAAATGTAGGTCTTTCAAACAATTTAGAGTTTGTTCAAATGAAGGAAAGGAGTGTTTCTGTTTTGTTTTATATTTTATGATATATTACATAGTAGGGGTGAATAAAAACACACCTGTACCAGAATACAGGACATGTAGCTTGGGAATGACCCACCCTTTACCCCTTAAGATACTTTCTGACATGCTCCATCCCCAGGTACAGGACTTTATCTGTGCAGTTCAGCATCAACCCTTTTTTTCTAAAAAAAAAAAAAAAAAAAATTCCCCAATGAAGGAGAGGACATGAAATGTTATGGGATGGAAGGAGGCCTATCCACATCTGTGCAACAGTCTCCAAAGAACTGCCATTTCTGTGTTGTCCCCCAATGGGTGTCTGGGGGGAATGGTGGTTTATATTGGGTGGCATTTGGGTCTCCTAATGAACTGGATCCATTCCCAATGTTATGCCAGAAAAGCTAACGCTGTGGCCCTATTTCTTCCAATCAGTGTTTCTTTTGTGTTTTATTCCTGTGGACAGGGCCTGGTCAGCAGTAGGCCAACAAGGGGATTATATACCATGCAGTGACCCCAAGGTGAGCACTCCTTAGCACCTCAGTTGTTGTAGTGTCCCGGGAAAATCTTGAGCTTTATTGGGGGATTCAGCTGTCACTCACTGACTCTGTTGGTGCCAGCAGCACAGTCTACTGCTTTCGTACTACTTTTGGTTTCTCCTTTCCTCGATTTGAATTGCTGACCATCCCTTTAACACTACAAAAGTCAATCTATTGTGATGTTCCTCCATCACTGGATAGCTCTGTGGTTTAGAGCCAGAGGTTGGCAATTCGATTCCCCACTGTGCCCCCTGATGGGGATGAACTTGATGATCCATAGGGTCTCTTCCAGCTCCTGCTAGAAATCTCACAGGATCACTTGGAAGTTCCATGCCCCCCCCTTTTTTTTTTTTTTTTTTTTGCCCTAGAAGAAAGTTGTTTAGGATTATTACAAGTCCTATGTAGAATGGGGTAAAAGAGAGCCTTGGAAACTGAAATGGGGTGGGGAGGGGATGAAAAGCTTTCAATTTGTTTTAATAAAATATTCAACAATGGGATTTATTTATGTTTAAATGTCTAAATGTTGTGGCATTTTATTATGTCTTATTATGCTGTATTTATTGTATATGTGATGTTTTAATGATATGTGATGATTTAGTTATGTTTTTACTACTTTGTGTTATGTTGTAAACCACCCAGACTGTCAGCTCTGCCGGCTCTTGTAACTGGGTTGGGCTCCATTGCCTTCCCTCCTGGGAATGATGTGAGACAAGAGCTCGCTTTAGTTTCCCGGGGGGAGGGGGACCATCCTTAAAAGGACGCTCCACCACATGAACAGCCTCTTTCCGAGGCTTTCATTCCCGCAGCAGATGTGTCACTTCACTGCGGGAATTTCTTGCTGTGCCACAGTGCCGGCCAGCCGGTTGGAGTTCAAGGAGGAAGGGGGGTGCATCGGCGCTTCCCAGAGGTTTGGCAATGCCCGTGTTAGTGGGCACACAGAACACAAGGAGGATTTTTTTTAAAAAAATTAATAATACTAAGGGTAATAATAAAAGAAATAATAAACAAATAGTATAACGACATAAAGGGCGAACAGTGACATTCCTCAGGGGGCCCAATGCCACATGTTGGCCACTAAAGTTGACACTCCTGAAAAGGTTTTGATCCTAATTAACATATATATTCCCCCAGGCCTTAACAGTCCACAGCAGATTCTGCACTGGGGCTCCTTGGAAAAATGTATAGAAGATCTTGAGAATAGGTTCCCCCTGGCCGAATTTATCATCGCAGGTGATCTTAATGCCAGAGTGGGGAGGGATGACCTGATATTTCTGAAAGCCCTTGAAGTGGAGAGTGATGTCTCCCTCCCACTTTGCTGTACTTTTAGTAGACAGTCCAAGGATTGTTCCTATAATACTGCTGGACTTGTTCTAGCTAAATTGTGTATAAAATTTAACCTAATCTGGCTTAATGGCCTAATAGAATTTCCTGAGGTGGGGGAGTTTACACATATCACTAACCAAGGATCCAGCGTAATAGACTACGTCCTGCTGTCAATATCCTTGAAACCATGGGTAGTTAAATTTGCTGTGGGTGATTTTACGACCAGTGATCACCTTCTATTAACTGCTAAGGTGATTTTGGGACCCAGCAGAAGGAATGTATCCTCAGACTCAAATAATGCCTCAGCTGCCCCAATTAAAATAGCTTGGAACAACTTAGTACTTCATAGGTTCCAAAATCTGCTGTTAATGGACAAGTGTAAGGACCTTCAGGTTTCCATCACAAAATCCACCGAACCACTTGACAAAATTAAAGCATTTGATGGATTAATAGAACACCTCCACTGTGAATTAGGACGAGCTCCTTCAGCCCGAAGGTGTAGCAATCCCTCAAAACAAAGAACTTGGTTTGATCCTGACTGTAGGGATCTGAAAGTACAAATCTGCTATTCATATAGGGCAGAGGTCCCCAACCTTTTTCACCCCGAGGCCCGGCTGGGGAAGGTGGGGCACCCCCCGTGCTCGTGCGCATGCGTGAACAAGTGCACGCTTTCTCTCGCATGAATGAGCACGTGCGCACATGCGCAAATGGCAGCGTGGTGCTTGTGTGGGCGCACTCGTGTGCATGCGCAAATGGCAGTGCTCACGCAGGCACTCTCGTGTGCATGCGCAAACGGTAGCACGGCGCTCCCATGGGCATGCTGGAGCACGTTCACATGCGCAAATCAGCTGTGCGGGGGGGCGGGATGTCTGTCTCCATGGCCCGGTCCAGCTAAGGCCACGGACTGGCACCAGGCCACAGACTGGGGGTTGGGGACCTCTGATATAAGGAATATAGGAAGTCTGACTCTGCCCAAGATCAACACAAATACCTCTCCCTAAAAACTCAATTAAGGAATTGTATAAAAGGCAGAAATTTATTCTGGAGCAATGGAACAAGCTCCAACAGGCAGTTACCCAGAAAAACAACAAACTTTTTTGGGCCATTGTGACTGGCTCCTCCAGGCTTTAAGTACAAGACCCAGCCATAATATCTCCACAAAGACGGGTCCAATATTTTTCAGACCTACTCTTTGATAAAGATATAGCTGTTAGATCCTCTACACTCTTTGCTCTCTCTGATCTTCCTGTTTGGCCACCAGAAACCATAGAAGAGACCAAATATCTAATTACCCAATTAAAACCTGGAAAAGCGGCCGGCCCCGATGCCATCCCACCGGACTTATTGAAATGCGAACCAGACTGGTAGGCTTCACTTTTTGCTTCCGTTTTTACAGCTATAGATAATACTGGGATCTTGCCAAAATTCTGGACCAATGCAATTCTTGCCCCCATTTATAAAAAAGGGGACCCCCACCTCCCAGAAAACTTCAGACCAATCAGTCTATTATCAGTAATTGGGAAACTCTATGCAAAACATCTACTAATTCAACTTCCTGAATTGATAATCAGGCACTGCTTGGCCCTGAGCAAGCTGGTTTCAGGAAAGGTAAGGCCACAGTTGATAACTGCCTTATCCTTTCCCATCTTAATAACAAAACAGTTAAGTATGAAAATTCTAAATTGTACGAGGCTTTCCTTGACCTAAAGGCAGATTTCGATTCGGTAGATAGAGAGTTTCTCTGGGAAAAACTTGAAAATACAGTGGAGTCTCGACTTACAGACGGCTCCACTTACGGACTTTCCGACGTCCGTACTTCTCTGGCCGCAAAGTTTCACTTCGACTTGCGGCCGGAGAATCGACCTACGGACCAGAAGAGGGAGGCGGGGAAAGCGCCAAATTCAAATTTGGCGCTTTCCCTGCCTCCCCCTTCCAGTCCGTAGGCCGCGGATCTGCCTCCAGATGCTTGCCAGGGCTTCTCCGCCGCCATGGGAGGCATCTTGGAGGTCCCCCCCCGCCGCCGATCGTGCCTCCGAAGCACGATCAGCGGCGGGGGGGGACCTCCGAGAGGCCTCCCATGGCGGTGGAGAAGGCATCCAGAGGTCCCCCACGGCCACCGCCGCCGGGAGCCGAGCCGCGCCGGGCGATCCCGGCCATGCTTGGACTCCTGGACTTCCCCCGCCGCCGCCCAGCTCCCAGCAGCAGCGGCGGCGGCGGGGGAAGTCCAGGAGTCCGAGCATGGCCAGGATCGCCCGGTGCGGCTCGGCTCCCAGCAGCGGTGGCGGGGGACCTCCGGAGGCCTTCCCTGCCGCCATCTGAGGCCTCTCGGAGGTCCACCCCCACCGCCGATCGTGCTTCAGAGGCACTATCGGCGGCGGCGGGGAACCTCCGAGAGGCCTCCCATGGCGGCGGGGAAGGCCTCCGGGGGTCCCCCTCCGCCGCTGCTGGGAGCTGAGCCGCACCAGGCGATCCTGGCCATGCTCGGACTCCTGGACTTCCCCCGCCGCCGCCCGGCTCCCAGCAGCAGCGGCGGCGGCGGGGGAAGTCCAGGAGTCCGAGCATGGCCAGGATCGCCCGGTGCGGCTCGGCTCCCAGCAGCAGCGGCGGGGGACCCCCGGAGGCCTTCCCCGCCGCCATGGGAGGGCTCTCGGAGGTTCCCCGCCGCCGCCGATAGTGCTTCAGAGGCACTATCGGCGGCGGCGGGGAACCTCCGAGAGGCCTCCCATGGCAGCGGGGAAGGCCTCCGGGGGTTCCCCCCCGCCAACGCAGGCTTTCCCAGGGTGGACCGGGCCTACCAGGGGAGGGCATCCCCCGGTAGGCCCGGTCTACTCCCTGGGAAAGCCTGGGGAGTAGACCGGGCCTACCGGGGGAAGCCCTCCCCTGGTAGGCCCGGTCTACCAGGCTTTCCCGGGCAGTAGACCGGGCCTACCGGGGGAAGCCCTCCCCTGGTAGGTCCGGTCCACCCTGGGAAAGCCTGCGTCGGCGGGGGGGGGGGGGACCTCCGAGAGGCCTCCGGCAGCGGCGCCGAAGCCCTCAAGAGTCCTCCGGTAGTGGCGATGGCGGCGGCGGGGGACCCCTGGAAGGCTTCGGAAAGGTAAGTTCCCTTTTTAAAAAAAAATTTTTTTGTGTGTGTGGGGGGTTTTCTTGGCCGGTTATGGATTAAATGGTTTTCAATGCATTCCTATGGGAAATGCATTTTCGACTTGCGGACTTTTCGACCTACGGACCTCGTTCCAATACGGATTAATTCCGTAGGTCGAGACCCCACTGTATGGGCTTAGATAAAAGACTCCTTTCCCTTATAAAAATGTTATACACTGGCACAACATGTGGCACAACACTGGCACAATAATTTTGGCCAGTGCATTTTTGGGTTTCTGTGTGGGATTGTATCAGATTTGACTTTTCTTCTCTGTTTTTTTGTGTTGTTCCAACGCAAACAAAAGAAATGAATATGTGAGTACCAAAACATTTGCAACTGCAACAATTTTCTGAGAAGGGTTGTGCATATATATATATATGCATAATTCGGGCTGCACATGGGCACAGATGCTCTGACATACAGGGGTCACTGAAGGGGCGCACCAGTCTGAGATTGAAGCATTTCAGGTGGGTCTCTGGAGCTATTGAGTCATGGGGCCTAAAAAAGGACAAGGCAAGAGTAAAGGGAAGCAGCCTGCAAAGCGGAGGGCAGCCAGGCCTTCTCCACCAGTGGTATCATCATAATCGGATGAGGAAAGCTGGCCAGTTTGGGAAGAGCTGCAAGCAAAGATTGCAGCTTTAGAGAAGCAAAGGACAGGGCAAACAGGAAGGCCCATGGAGCAGGAACAGCCTAGGCATTCAGCTAGAGAAACCAAAGCACAAAGGCAGGCTAGGCTCAAAGCTCTGGCTGACAATCTTTTATCTCACTTTGCAGCATTAGAATGCAATGTACTGGGTGCAGCAGAAGGGTCTGGACCCTCCCTGGAGCAGCTGTCGGTAGCCTTAGAGGGTACACTTGTGGAGTCAAGAGCAGAACACTCTCCTGAACCACCAGTGAGGGAGGAAGCCCGGAGACAGGATGCGGCACCAGCAGCCAGGACAGAAGGGGAGGAGGCATCATCGAGTCATGCCATGGTTCCAGCCCAAGTGCCAGGTGAGCTCGCTGTTGCACCAGACACAAGTAGTGGCATGGTGGTATGGCCTTGGGGGTATGGAACACACACTCATGATCAGCCAGGGGTTTCGCCAATGACAGGGCAGGGAGGGCTGCCAGTGCAGGCACCCCTGCTGGGTGTTTGGAGGGCGTCTTACCCTCCAGCATCCTTTTCTGTACTGCTGGGGGCAGCTGGGGTAGACGTTTGGCCATACCCCTTTGTGCCAGATACAGGGTATACTTCTGTACTCCTCAGGTCCTAGCCATTTGGGGACTACTCCTTCCTGCTTGGTGATCATCTTACACCAGCCACGAAAGAGCAGATTTGGAGGGGTGATTATGTAGATGTGTTTGAATTATTGAATCGGAAAGTGGACACTAAAGAGCTGGAAAAGGAAGATGAGGTGGATGAGCAGTGTAGACGGAACAGGAAGCCAGAACATTCATGGGCTAACTGGCTGCCTGGCTTCCTGATCTATTTTGGAGTCATAGGCAAGGCACAACTATGGCGGGCTCAGTCTCTGGTCCAGTACTTGGACCTTATTTATAGAGCATATGTAGACTTTCCAGGGCATACTTGGCTCCTATATGATCAGAACTTTTGTATGAGAGCCTCGATACATGCTAACGTGAGATGGGATGAGGCACTATGACGCTGACCCAGCCAGCTCAGGGTGATAGATTTGACAGTGGTCACGTCATAAGAAAGGCAGGGCAAACTAACAACCCCCGTGTAGCAGCGGGGCAGGTGGTTCAACCCCGCTTGCTTTCCTGGGAGTTCAACTCACAGGGGACTTCCTCTAGAAAGTTGTGCCACTATAAACATGAATGTTCTATCTGTGGGGGATATCATGCTAGTTCTCGATGCTTCTAAGGGAGGCGGTAGGGATAAAAATAGCAACAAGAAGCCGGATGGGTCTGCAGCTGCAGGAAAAGGAGCCCAGCCCCATTAAGCGGGAGGTGCTGGCAGGTTTGCTAGCTAGATATCTAAAGAGAGGTGATGCTGCATATTTGACAGCTGGTTTTCAGTTTTGGTTTTCATATTCCAGTTCAGGGAGAGCGCAATGCTGCCTGCGCTAAAAATTTCAAGTCAATACAGGGGATAGAAGGTATTGTTAGGGCAAAAATAGCTAAGGAGGTGGCAGAAGGGAGAGTAATAAGCCCCTTTTCCCAGCCACCGGTGCCTCATCTCAGGGTGTCACCTTTAGGTTTAGTACCCAAGAAGGTCCTGGGGGAGTTTAGACTTATTCATCATTCATTATCTGGAGGGTGATTCAGTTAATGATGGCATACTTCAGGAGCTCTGCTCGGTGCAATACACATCTTTTGACGAAGCAGTGCACATGATTTGATCATGTGGCATAGGGGCAGAGTTGGTGAAATGTGATGTGAAATTGGCATTTCTTCTCCTCCCAGTTCATGCAGAGGATTTTGAATTATTGAGTGTTTCGTTTGAATGAGTTTTTTACATGGATAGAGCCTTGCCCATGGGATGTTCAGTGTTCTGTGCAGCCTTCGAGCATTTCAGCTCCATCTTGGAGTGGGAGCTATGGCGCAGGGCAGGGTTAAAGAGCACGGCCCATTATTTAGATGATTTTATTTTTTGTGAAGAAAAGGGTTCTGAGCATTGTAGAATTTTATTGGAGACTTTTCAGAGCCGAGCACGGGAACTTGTACTCCCGTTGGAGGAAGAAAACACCGAAAGGCCAGCTTCAACTTTGACATTCCTAGGGATAGAACTAGACACCCAGCAACAATTTTGCTGGCTTCCAGCTAACAATCTGGTTGATTTGTGTGCAAGACTACAGTACATTGCAGGCCTGAAAAAAGTTACACTGCGGGAGTTGAAGGAGGTTGTAGGGCACCTTAATTTTGCTTGCAGGGTAGTAGCTCCAGGTAGGGCATTTCTACGTTGACTGTGTGTTGCAATGAAGGGTCTGTGCAGACCGTTTCATAGAACCAGGGTTATGAAGGGCATGAGACAGGACTTGATGGTATGGCAGCAATTCTTTGAAAGTTTTAATGGGATCTCTTTCTGGAGATCAGAGATTCAGTTACAAGTGGATCTACAAGTACAGACGGACGCAGCCTGGTCATCAGGATTTGGCATATATTTTAAGGGTCGCTGGTGTGCCGGTAGTTGGCCAGAGGAATGGCAGAACTCAGGTCTAATGAGATACCTGACATTTCTGGAGTTTTTTCCCATGCTAGGAGCCCTATGGGTTTGGGCTGACGAGTGGGAAAACTCGGTTGTCAGATTTTGGTGTGATAACTTGGCTGTGGTTCATGTCATCAGCACCCCTCATCAAAATCTGAGAGGGTGATGAGGCTGGTTCGAGCATTTGTGTTGCGCACTTTACAGTTTAACATAGTTGTACATGCTCGGCATATTCCTGGTGTTGACAACAATATAACTGATGCCCTGTCCTGTCAACAGATCAAGCGGTTCAGGGCATTGGCTCCAGGAGCTGCAGGTGGCCTGAAGTCCTTCCTTGAGAGGTATGGCAGATTGGAAGAGGGAAGCCCTGAGAGCAATGGGTTCAGCACTTGCCCCGAGTACTCGTCGGGCTTATGCTGCAGCCTGTGAGGAATTTAAGGAATTCAGAATTAACGAGGGTCTTGAACTGATGTGGCCAATACCTGTTGAGCAATTACAGAAGTTCTGAATTTGTTTATTCAAGAAAGGTTTAGCACCTAGTTCTATTCAGGGAAAAATGTCAGTGTTAGCGTTCCAGGCCAAATCAATGGGAGTTGCCGATTCATCTGGTGATTTTAGAATCGTAAAATGATTGAGGGTTGTAGCAAAGAAGAAGGTAAGACACCAGATGATAGGTCCCCATTTACCCCTGACAGCCTAATCAGATTTAGTCAAACCTGGAGTACCATATGTACTGATGCGTATGAAGCGTCCCTTTTTCAGGCGGTCACATTGCTAACGTTGCAGGTTAATGAGGTGGTTTCAGCAGGCAGAAATGAGATGTCACACATGGCATTACAGCTAGCGGATGTGGCCATAGTAGCAGGTAGAATACAGATGAATATACATAGATCTAAGACAGACCAGTCTGGGAGAGAGACAAACATTACACTAGGCACATGTTCTATTAAAGAAATATGCCCGGTTAGTGCATTGGAACTGTACTTAACATGGCAAGGGGATACACAGGGTTATTTGTTCCACCACAGGGATGGTACCCCACTAACAAAATTCCAATTTTGGAAGGTCACAAGCATGACCTAGGGACAAGTGGGGTTAGAAGGTTGGCGTTTTGGTACCCATTCATTCTGTATTGGGGCCGCATCTACTGCGGCTTCTCTAGGATAGCCCAGATGAGATTAAGAAAGTTGGGAGATGGTCATCCAACAGGTATAGATTGTATGTTCGAGACATGCCACAGTTGTAGGCTGGCACCTGGCTCTTTGTGTTTTGTTCTGTTTCAGGAGATAAATGGCCCAAGTGACGACTCCGGATTTGGCTGGTGGGCCATAGCTTTATTTACTGGGCAGGCGTGCATGCTGCCAGGTCGGCTTGGGGCCGTGATTTAGGACTTGGAGCCTCTGTCCAACTGTATTGGAGAGGGCAGCGAGGCAGTGAGTTCAATGGAGTTGTCGCTTCAGGTTTGGGTACGCCTCCAGACATACTGTTGATCTACTTGAGTGGAAACGACTTGGCCAAAATGAGTGGCAAATCTTTAGTGCTTGATATTTTGAGGGACCTTCATAACTGGAAAGACAAATATCCAGGATCAAGAGCGATTTGGTCCACGATGATTCCCCGGCATGTATGGAGAGCAGAGTGTGACCCAAGTTGTTTAAATAGGGCACATCGGAAGGCCAACAAAGAAATATGTAGGGCAGTTATTAATGGGTTAGGATCAGTAATTGGACATCCCGAAATCCGATTGGACCAGATGGAGCTGTACAGAGGTGATGGGGTTCGTTTATCAAAAGTTGGTTTAGAAATTTTCCTGAGTGATTTGTATAGGGGCCTGCGCGCCTAGATTTTCGGCTTAGTGGGGGGAATGGGGCATAGCTAGGCTAGCTGATTCCGTGGCAGGTAGTGTGGAAAGAACTAGGATCAGTGAGTCCCTATGGAATACAAGGAAGTCATAGCATGTGCAACCTCGAGGCGCTGCGGATTGTGAGGTTACAGTGCCTGAAGGAAGGATGGGCTGGGGACCCCACCGGGCTGAGGGCTGCCAAAGAGTGGAGGCTTACAGGCCTGGTGGGGGCTTGATACTTCACCGGTCGGGGTCATGCGGGCTTTAGGACTCCATGACAATGGGGCATGGGACTAACCTATATATGGTTGGGGAAGGGGTCCTGTGAGACCTTCGGCACCAGACCTGTTCCCACCCTACCCCTGATTTTATGTGGGCAAGAAGTTACATAAGATGCTTTAAATAAAGTGTGGCCCTAGTTTACCCCATCACCTGCATCTTGCCTCTTTATTCCAGGGTGGGAGGGCAATGGCCTTTGGCTAGATGGGTGGTATATAAATAAAATAAAATAAAAAATTATTCTTTAAATTCCTTCACAGAATTGCATCTTTCCCATGTGGGATACACTTGCAAAGCAAAGAAGAATCCCCAAATTTTGCCAGAGTATTACAATTCCTATGCAGATTTTTATCTTTCCTATGTAGGATTCAACAGAAAGGGCATTAATCTGTGCCAAATTTTGCAGTTTCCTGCACTTTGTAAAGGTGAGGAAAATGCAACAACTGTGGTCTTATTTTCACAGGAAAATAGGAAATATCACTGAGGGAGAGGAAAGCATGTGTGAGGACTCCTAGCAGGACAAATTTTCTCATTTTTGGCAATTTTCTGAGTCCTTATCATAACCCTACTTTAAATATTTATGGAATTTGCTTCCAAAGATGTGGTGGCAGCCAGTGCATTAAGCAGCTTTGAAATAATATAAGATGATTTTATGGATGATCTCTCTCCCCACCCACCCCAATAGACATTTTCCCCCTAGAAATTAGCTGTGATATCTGTTGCCAGATGTTTACAGATATGCAACTAAGTTAGTCTGGTACCTTAAGCATTCTTCTTCCTTCAAGTCTATACATATTCTGTAGAATATAAGATATTTAACCATATTTTCCTACATTTCTTCCAAAAAGGAATGCTTCCAAAATGAACCTCTGGCCAAGACAATATCATCATCTTCATCAAGTGCAGAATCGAAAGGGACCCAATGGATCATTAAGTCCAGCCCCTGTCAAGGAGGTACAGTGGGGAATTGAACTCCTAACCTCTGGCTCCACAGCCAGAGACCTCAACCATTGAGTTATCCAGCCTATTACCTTTTTGTAATTAGGTTAAGAAAAAAGCTTCAAATACTGTGTGCAGTTTCCATTCTGCATTTTGCAGGAAGTCTTTAAAGTTGGAAAGAATAGTATATTCTTGTTTGATCTTCTGAAAGATTAATAATATTTCATTGCCTGTTCTGACAGTGTACAGATTAAACTTGAATTAAGCACTCATTCATTCAGATCAGTCTACAGTATAGTCTAATTAAAAGAGAAATTGCCCTAAGCAAGAATCTATCAACCAAGGAGGAAGAATCCTGAAAATGCCAGTGATTATCTTTTCTCTTCTTTTTATTGTTCTTTGGAGACATATTTTGACCTGTACAACTTTTGGGGTCTTTCTCAGTTTATATAATAAAGTTAAAATAAATTTTAATGTGTAACTGCAAATATCAAGCCTCATTAAAATACATCTAAATTATAACACATTACTTTAAAAATGATTTTTTTCTCAAATAAATTGTGGCGGAATGCCCATGTCCCACCTGTCCATCATGTGGAACTCTAGAGCTAGAGCCTATGGGAGGACAGGAGGGCGGAGTCAGAGTAGACAGTTGGAGACTGAGAGGGAAGGAGGGAGGAGGTTTTGAAGGTTTATGAGAGAGATTGGACAGTTGGTGTAGTTGGTTTATGTGTTAAAGAATAGTTAAAAGATATAAGTAAAATAAAATAGATTGACAGTCATCAGATATTATTCCAGTGCTTAATGAAACGTAATACAAATAAAGAAACGTGCTTTAATATCCAAGTTTAATGAGTGCAACATATTATAACATCTATGAACATACTTGTGTGATTTAACAACTAAGTAATAAATAATCAGTTATATTTGACAACACGTGTCCAAGAAGCATCTTTGATAAAGTGTGGATAAAGATCCACTGGTGGCAGTTGGTGAAAGGAGAAATAAGCAAGTCGTGTCCAAAGGTGGACCTGGGTTTGAGGGGAAACAAACTAGGGACACTGGGGGTGCGCGACATAAATAGATAATAATTAAAAGACATGCCATCTACACTCCCAGCAAAATCAAGTGCCGAAGAATCAAAAACAGATGAAGTCTACATACATTCTTATATAGTGGGAACAGATGTTACTATTAACATCATAATCAAGAGCTTCAGCTAATGTCTCTAAAGAAAAATGCCATACTAAATTTGATTTAAACCCAAGAACCAGACCCAAGGATTGTCTTCAAAATGCAATTCTATTTTGGGTTTCAACAGTTCTTTTAAGAAGAGGAAAGAAATCAATATCTTCAGATCAGAATATCACATACTGAGTCTGGGGCAACTGAAAAGGTATAAAAGAGCAGTGGTAAAGTCCTTCTGAGAAAAAAGGTGGAATGGATTTTCAGATTAAGAACTCTAACTCTACAAGGATTGGAGAAGGATATTAACTTTAATAATGTTATCAAAAGGGAAGGATTTTTGTTAATAAAGATTTCCTCCTTCCTTCCCATGGCTCCCATGGCTTCCATTCAATGAAATTGATTAATTACAAATCATACCAGAAGAAGGAAGTATTTAATTACCAAAGAAAAATTAAAAACGAAAATGAAACAACAAAAAAGAAGAAAACAAAAATGTTGTGGCACGTTAAAAAATGATCTATTTCAAATAATTAACAGTAAGAATTTTGGTTTCAATGGACAGTCCCATACTTCCTGTGAGTTGCAAAGGGGCAGGAACCTCAATCAAGAGTCAATACTTTGAGAGTCTGTTACTCTATACAATCCAGCAACAGTTGATCAATTCCAAAAATTTAGTCCATTTCCAAGATTGTGGGGAGAACTATGAATCAATATACACAGTGAGTTAAAAATTCCTGGTCAATATTTAATCCTTTTGATGCACGCTGAAACTGATGTATGTATGTTATCTCAGCATAACCCTCTCCCATCTCACATTGTGATTATTTTTCTCTACCAAAATCACTTCTAGGTCATTTGTAGAGTATCTAGTTTGTTATGTTGGAACCAAACTTGGGTTTTTGATACAGTGTGGTGATGTTTATTTTGCTGCTTCTGTGTTGTGTCCAGAAAGTGCCCTTGCTCTGTAGATCTTAATGTTAGGGTGACCCAAACTTCATGATTAGGCATCCTTCAGTCTCGAGAGACTATGCCAACGTGCTCTGAATAGAGGACTTGGAACAGCGTCTAGTGTGGCTGAGAAGGCCAATTTGAGAGTGACAATCCCTTCCACATTGAAGACAAATACAATCTGTCCCCTGTCCAGCTCCCTGATTTTGCTGGTTTCGGGACTGCCTCTTTGCCTCGGCCTGCTGGACAAGTGTCTCTTCAAAATGGGAGAGGCCATGATGCACTGCCTGCCTCCAGGCTGAACACTCAGATGTCAAGGTTTCCCATCTGTTGAGGTCCATTCCTGAGACCTTCAGATCCCGCGTGCAGATATCCTTGTATTGCAGCTGTGGTCTCCCTCTGGGGCGATTTCCCTGCACTAATTCTCCATACAGGAGATCTTTTGGAATCTGACCATCAGTCATTCTCACGACATGACCGAGCCAATGTAGACGTCGCTGTTTCAGTAATGTATACAAGCTAAAAATTCCAGCTCATTCTAGGACTCCTCTATTTGGAACGTTGTCCTGCCAGGTGATACCAAAAATGCGTCGGAGACAACGCATATGGAAAGTGTTCCACTTCCTCTCCTGCCGTGCATGAAGGGCCCAGGACTCACTGCAGTACAGGAGTGTACTCAGGACACAGGCTCTATAGACCTGGATCTTGGTATATGCTGTCAGCTTCCTATTAAGCCATAATCTCTTTGTGAGTTTAGAGAACATGGTAGCTGCTTTGCCAATGCGTTTATCCAGCTCAACATCTAGGGAGAGAGTGTCGGAGATCGTTGAGCCAAGGTACACAAAGTCATGAACAACCTCCAATTCTTGTGTGGAGATGGTAATAGAGGGAGGTGAGTCCACGCCCTGGCCCATGACTTGTGTTTACTTCAGGCTGATTGTTAGTCCAAAGTCTTGGCAGGCCTTTCTAAAATGATTCATGATTTGTTAGAGGTCTTCAGCAGAATGGGCAACAACAGCTGCATCATCGGCAAAGAGGAAGTCCCGCATGCATTTCAGCTGGACTTTGGTCTTCGCTCTCAGTCTAGAGAGATTAAAGAGCTTTCCATCTGATCTAGTCCGGAGATAAACACTTTCTGTTGCAGTTCCAAAGGCATGCTTCAGCATGACAGCAAAAAAGATCCCAAACAGGGTCGGCGCGAGGACACAGCCCTGTTTCACTCCGCTTCAGATGTCAAAGGGATCTGATGTTGAGCCATCAAAAACTACAGTGCCCTTCATTTCCTCATGAAAGGACCTGATAATGTTAAGGAGTCGAGGTGGACATCCAATCTTGGGAAGTATTTTAAAAAGGCAATCTCTGCTAACCAAATCAAAGGCCTTTGTAAGATCTATGAAGGCCACAAAGAGTGGCTGTTGTTGTTCCCTACATTTCTCCTTGAGCTGTCGGAGGGAAAATACCATGTCAATGGTGGATCTATTAGCTCGAAATCCACACTGTAATTCTGGATAGACTCTGTCTGCAAGCACCTTGAGTCTCTTCAGCACAACACGGGCAAGCAGCTTCCCTACAACGCTGAGAAGAGAGATGCCACGGTAGTTATTGCAGTCGCCCCTGTCTCCTTTGTTCTTATACAATGTGACGATGTTTGCATCCTTCATGTCCTGTGGTACTCCACCTTCCCTCCACCAAAGACAAAAGATTTCATACAGCTCGGTGGTGATGATCTCTTTACAGCACTTCAGCAGGGATGTTATCCCTCCCAGGTGCCTTGCCGGAGGTGAGGGAATCCAAGGCCGCTTTTATTTCTGCTAAAGTTGGTTCGCTGTCCAACTCTTCCAAGACAGGCAGGCACTCAATGTTATTTAATGCCTCTTTGGTTACTACATTCTCTCTGGAATATAGCTCAGAGTAGTGCTGCATCCAGCGTTCCATCTGCTGTGCTCATTCCTGGATGATCACGCCTGTAGCAGACTTCAAGGGAGCAGATTTCTTCTATATTGGAGCTAAAGCCTGCTTGATACCGTCATAAATTCCCTTGATGTTACCTGTGTCTGCTGCTGTCTGTATCTGAGAGCAGAGCTGAAGCTAATAATCATTAGAACATCTCCTGGCAGCCTGTTGGACTTTGCTACGAGTAACCCGAAGAGCCTGCAAGTTGTACTCACTAGGACCGGTTTTGTATGCTCCTAGAGCTCTCCTCTTATCCTCGATGGCTGGCATCAACTCCTCCGAGTGGGCTTCGAACCAGTCTGCCATCTTTTTGGTCTTCTTGCCAAATGTGGACAAGGCGGTGTTATAAACAGCGTTCTTGAAATGTTCCCATCGTTCAGGTGCATTTGCATCAGCCGGGCCTGGAAGGGTTTCCTCAAGCGCTTAGGCAAATTCCTCCAGTTTTCTTTGATTGCGAGTCTTGCTGATGTCAATACGTGGTCTTCCTTCCTTTTTCATGTGATACAATCTCTTTGTTCGCAGTTTTACTGTACTACACACCAGGGAGTGATCAGTATCGCAATCAGCACTCTGATAACTGTGTGTGATCGTAATACTAGGAAGGCTAAAGTGTCTAGTGAGGATCAAATCGATTTGATGCCAATGCTTCGATCTTGGATGTCTCCAGGCAACTCTGTGTTGAAGCTTCGTATTAAATAACGTGTTACTGACAGAAAGACCACAGTAACAGCAAAACTCCAGCAAGCGTTGGCCATTTTCGTTCATGTTTCCAATGCCAAAATGGCCTAGACAAGTGGGCCAAGAATTGTGATCAGCACCAACTCTAGAATTAAAGTCTCCAAGAATGAACAGCGGCTCTCTCTTGGGGATTGTTTTGATAGTAGCTGCCAGATCATCGTAGAATTTGTCTTTGACTTCTGTTGTAGATGACAGTGTTGGTGCATATGCACTAATGAGGGTGACTGGTCCCGCTGATGAGTGGAGCTGCAGAGACAGGATTCTTTTACTCCCCACAGTAGGTGGAACAATGGATCTCAGCAGAGTATTTCTGACTGCAAAGCCAACACCATGTTTCCTGGTCTCATTCAATGGTTTTCCCTGCCAGAAGAATGAGAATTTTTTTTCTTTCACAGATCCCATGTCTGGCAATCTCGTCTCTTGCAGGGCAACAATGTCCATCTGCAGCCTACTCAGTTCCATGTCGATGACAGCTGTCTTGCACACGTCGTCTATTTCCTGCAGGTCGTCAGAAAAGCCAGGGGTCATTGTCCGAACATTCCAGGTGCCCAACTTTAGGGCAGAAGTTTTCTTATGATTTTTGCATGGTGCAAGGTTATGGATCTGCTTGTCAGCTTTCACCCTAAACCCCACACACCCCATGAGGTTAACAGACTGTGGCGAGGCAGCACCTTACTGGCTGGGGGCTGCCCAGCTTAAGGCGGGTGGTAGCTACCTAGTGAGGTGCAATGACCTCTTCCACCGTCGGAAGTAGCCCCTGGCGTCATGTTCTACGCCATTCGAGCAAAGACTTATAACCGGTAACTGCTACTTCCCGTGTTATTTCGACGCTGTATGCAAAGCTGGAGTGTCCTTTCCAGAGCACGAAGCCTGGGTAAAATAATATGGAGGATAGGCTGTTACCCAAGCAGCAAATCCCCCCTCTCCACGTCACTGCAATAGTCCAATGGAAAGGCAAGAGCCAACTGGTTCCAGCGACGTCGCAGGAGTTGCCAGAACGGCACGAACTGCCTCTGGGACTCCGGCTCCAGATTTTGACACAAGGTCAACTCCTGAAGCCTTTTCCATCTGTGGATATAGCCACAAGGCAGTGGAGGTTTGAAATCGGAGTGCATAACTTTCATAAATTTCATCATAATGCATAGATCTACAAAGCAGGTGTACATATGAGGATCTGTTCTAGTTCATTCCAAATGCCCTTCTGAGTCTCAGCCTTCTTCTATTTTTTTTGGCTGCAGTCTTGTCAGGTATTTGTTAAGACCGATTGAATTGTTAATCCAGTTTGTACATGATTGTAAGTATTTATAAGGATGAAAACAGTAGAGAAAAGTCTGTAGAACTAATGATTTAAGATGTACAGCTGAGATAGGAACCAGCTAGTAGGCTGAATTAGAACAGCTGTGGAAACAAAATGCAGACGGAGCTACCTGCGGAAGCTAATCACTGACTGGCTGAATGGCGAGATAAAGCTGACAGTTCCAGCATACTCAATCTTGTGGGACGAAAGGAGAAACAAGGAGTAACGCTGCTGGACGGATTTATGGCATTGAACTGACCACGGAACTCTGATTTATTGACTAAGGAAACGGACTGACTAATTGCTAAACTGTGTTTGACCAAGGACTGAACAAATGGACTATGCTGTATGTATATACTGCAATATTAATTGAACAGAAGTTTATATTGCAAAAGCTGTCTGTCTGCTCAAATTCTTCTTGGCTTGCCTTAACCTCTGGTGAAGCTACGCCATCTAGTATCCACAACATTCCGCATTTTTGCACTCTGTCAAAGGTTATGGGCCCAGGTGGACGCTAGACAAGGTGGACGCAGTGCCAGAAGGTAGACAACCAAAGGAAGAGATCCAGAGAGACGAGAGTATCAGCAGTAAGTCAACATTATTTACAGTCCAAAATGGCAAATGCAATAATGATGTCAGGATTTCCTGTAACAAAGTTAAATGGTGAGAATTATTCTACGTGGCAGCAAAAGGTCCAGTTACTCCTGCAAAAGGAAACTTTATGGGATATTGTTGAGAGCCCACCAGCTGTATTAGATGAAGAAGATAGAGAAAAGAATAACAAAGCTTTGGCTATAATTGGTCTGACTCTAGACGACCGTCTCTTAATCCACCTCAGAGGCTTGACTTCAGCAAAGCAAGCATGGGATAATTTAAAGAGACTCTTTGTACGAACAAGCGTGGGGAGCCAGATACAGCTAGCAAAGAAGTTATTCAGAACAAGATTACTGACTGGTGAAAGTATGCTGAATCATTTAGAACGTATTAAAGTAATGCTCATGGACTTAAGGGAAAAACAAGTCATATTCACTGAGCTACAAGAAGCTTTCATCATTCTTTCTTCATTAGATCATACATATGATCAATTTGTCTCCAATTTAGAAGTTCTACCTCAAGCAGAACTAACTGTTTTGAATGTCACAAGCAGGCTTTTGGAGGAGGAACAAAAGAGACAAGACAATAAACAACTCCGAGACTCCATGAGTTCTTATCAGCATAAACTTCAAAAGAAGCAACCGAAAGAACTTGAGGAGGAGGAGGGAGACACAGCTGCAATAACTCACACTGAAAAGAAATGTTTTGCATGTGGTTCAAACAAACACTTATATCGAAGCTGCAAGAAAAAGAAAAAAGGTAGAAAGCAGCCACAATATAGTAATGAATCACATTTAACTGATACCATTTGCAGTTCAGGGGATAATGGGACTGAATGGGTTATAGACTCAGGTGCCACAGCAAACATGTGTAAAAATAGAAAGCTGATATATGACTTCCAAACTGTGGGAAATCAGCAGGTGTTTTTGGCTGATGGGGTAAGTACCAATATATTGGGTAAAGGTAAAGTTAAACTTCCATGCTTAACTAAAGCTATTAATGTTTTGTATGTTCCCAAATTGAAACATAATTTACTATCAGTAGGATCATTAGCTATGGAGGGATTTACAACAACATTTCACAAAGAAAAGTGTGAAATAAGAGGTGCAGACAATTCTGTATTAATTGGCTCAATGAAGAATAACTTGTACAAACTGAGTGATTTAGATGTGAACTATGTTTATAATAACGAATGTCCTCACAGAGATTGTATACACTTATGGCATTTGAGACTTGGGCATCCCAATTATAAAACATTACAAAAGACTATAGAAAACTCATTTGGAGCAAATATAAGAAAATGTGACAAATATGTAAAGTGTCAAGCATGCCAAATAGCTAAGAGTAAATATGCCCCTATCAGGAAATATAGTAATGTGCAAGTAGAAAATATTCTTGATTTAGTGTCAATGGATTTAATTGGTCCCAAACAACCATCAATAGGAGGAGCAAAATATATATTATCCATTCAAGATCAGAAATCCAGATTTGGTTTTTGCTACCTAATGAAAGATAAAAGTGAGACACATATTGAATTTGAAAAATGGTTGAAATTTGTAGAAAGAAAAACTGGAAGAAAATTAAAACAAATACAAACAGATAATGGGACAGAATTTACAAATAATAAATTTCAAGCCATATTAAAGAAACATGGAATAATTCATAGAAAAGCTGCACCATATACTCCCACACAGAATGCTTTTATAGAAAGGCGAGGGCAGACACTGCAAAACATGGCAGAAACTATGATTAGAGGTAGTAAGCTACCTGATAAATTTTGGGGTGAGGCCATACTCTGTGCCAATTTTTATCTAAATATCCTATGGCATTCAGGCATTAATGATATTCCCTATTCTATATGGTCTGGAAGAAAACCAAATTTAAAATTTCTGCATACATTTGGTTCTCCAGCGTGGGTGCATATTCCTAGGAACATAAGGAAAAAGGGTGTAAAAAAGGCAAAACTTATGTATTTTCTTGGATACCAGCAAAATAAGAGAGCATTCAGATTTGGTCTACCTAATTCCAATAAGGTAGTAATTAGTAGCAATGCCTCATTCAATGAACATGCATATTGGAATTTAATAAGTTTACCACCAGAAACAAGTATTTATGTTCCAGATATGAATAATAAAAAGGAAATTAAGAGAAATACAACACCACAGAGAGATCAGGAAATAAAACAGGAAAGTGAAACTGAAAATTTAGAAAGAGAAATGCCTAGCACATCAGAAGAAAGTAAAACTCATGAGGAGGAAATTACAATTCCTAGAAGGTCAACTAGAGAAAGTAAACCCCCAGATAGGTATAAACCAGGTGCCTATTACTGTTTATCAGTCACTGAACCTCAATCATATGAAGAGATATGTGAAATGCCCAAGATAGAACAAGATAAGTGGAAAGAGGCAATAAGAAAAGAATTAAATTCTCTTGTAAAACTGAATGTATATGAAGAGGTGGAACAACCCTCAAATAGTAAAACTATAGGGTGCAGATGGATATTCAAGAGAAAAACAGATGCAGATGGGAATGAAAGATACAGAGCGAGATTAGTGGCTAAAGGTTATTCTCAAAACACAAATGATTATGACCAGATATTTGCCCCTGCTCTAAGACCTGAAACACTAAGATTCATTTTAACATATGCAGCAAAGCATAACTTAGTGACAAGGCACATAGATATTGAAACAGCATATTTATATGCTGACCTTCAGCATGAGATTTATATGGAAATGCCTCCAAGTATTGAAAAGAATGAAGGCAAATGTTGGTTACTTAAGAAAAGTTTATATGGACTGAAACAAAGTGCATTTGAGTGGAACTTACATCTCACTAGAACATTGAAAAACAATGGATTTAAGCAAGGAAAGGCTGATCCGTGCTTATTTATGAAAGAAAATGAGCAAATAATTATTCTCATATTTGTAGATGATTTAGCCATATTTGCTAAAGATGAGAAATCTACTGAATCAGTCATTAAAATGTTAAAAAAGAATTACAATCTAAGAGATCTAGGACAAATCAGTAATTATCTAGGTGTTGAAATAGAAAGAACCACAAAAGGATTTAAGATATCACAAAAGAAAAAGATAGTAAAGTTATTGAAACAATATAAAATGGAAGATTGCAAAGGTTCTAACACACCAATGAACATAGAATTTGAGAAAGAAACAATTACTGGTCCAGAATGCGATTCTGAAACATACAGGTCATTAATAGGGAGTCTACTCTATATTAGTCGATGGTCAAGACCTGATATTTCAACAGCAACCAATCTGTTATCTAGAAATGTAAGCAAACCTAGCGAAAGGCACTGGCAAGCAGCCAAACGTGTAATTAGATATTTAAAGGAAACCATAGATAAAAGTCTATATATAGAACCTAAAGGAGAGTTGATCATAACAGCATGTGTAGATGCCAATTATGGAAATGATGTTATCACACGTAGATCAACATCAGGAATGACTATACATTTAGCTAATTCCTTAATAAATTGGAGAACATCAAGACAGAAATTCATTTCTTTATCAACAGCGGAATCTGAATACGCCTCTCTGTCAGAAATGTGTACTGAATTGGTATTCTATAAACAACTGGCAATAGATATAGGAATAAAGGTTGATCATCCTATAGAAGTGATGGAGGACAACCAAGCAGTGATTTATATGGCCACTTCTTCTGGAGTTAAAAATAGATCAAAGCATGTTGATATTAAATACCAGAATGTAAAACAAAGTGTTGAAGAAGGCTTGATATTACTGAAATACTGTGCAACTGAAAACAATGTAGCAGACTGTATGACAAAAATACTTGGACCATCGAAGCATGAGCAATCCTGTAAAATGTTGGGGATAAAGTAAAAATGAATGAATGTATATATATGTATAAAGATTTAAAAGTGATGTAAACAAGCAAACTGAATGAACAATTGGAGGAGTTTGTCAGGTATTTGTTAAGACCGATTGAATTGTTAATCCAGTTTGTACATGATTGTAAGTATTTATAAGGATGAAAACAGTAGAGAAAAGTCTGTAGAACTAATGATTTAAGATGTACAGCTGAGATAGGAACCAGCTAGTAGGCTGAATTAGAACAGCTGTGGAAACAAAATGCAGACGGAGCTACCTGCGGAAGCTAATCACTGACTGGCTGAATGGCGAGATAAAGCTGACAGTTCCAGCATACTCAATCTTGTGGGACGAAAGGAGAAACAAGGAGTAACGCTGCTGGACGGATTTATGGCATTGAACTGACCACGGAACTCTGATTTATTGACTAAGGAAACGGACTGACTAATTGCTAAACTGTGTTTGACCAAGGACTGAACAAATGGACTATGCTGTATGTATATACTGCAATATTAATTGAATAGAAGTTTATATTGCAAAAGCTGTCTGTCTGCTCAAATTCTTCTTGGCTTGCCTTAACCTCTGGTGAAGCTACGCCATCTAGTATCCACAACATTCCGCATTTTTGCACTCTGTCAAGTCTACTTTTGCACTGATGATTGAACTGAGGTATTGAAATTGTTCAATCCTCCTTAATTCTTAATTGTTAATGTTAAAGTTATGTAATTCTTCTGTAGTCATGATTTTGCATATGACCTTTAGAATGCTTAATTATACTTCTTATATGTGCCCTGTTTATTTTCTAATACCAATGGCCAAGCTTGACCTTTAGATTGTTCATGGAATTTGGCTTCAGCTCTCCTGCTACTTGGCTTACTTGACTCACCACTAGGATTCTGTTTGTTAGATCTCTGCCTGCATTAACTTTGCCCCTTCCTGGGAGCATGACAACCACCATTCCTTTTTCATAGTGGATTTAGTATTAAATTGGCCTAAACCAAGACTGTTTCACCTAGAAGTATCAGCATAAGGAAAGTGCAATTTGCACACATTCCTCTAAATCTGATTCATATTTAAAGAGTTAAATTTCATTATTTTGTACTTTTCCCCACATTCTGTTTTGTTTTGGGTGCTCCCATGCATACTGTGAACATATGCTAGAAGTGACATTTCTACTGAGCAAGTGCTTAGTATTATTCTTGTCTCAGCTGCAATCTTTGTTGGAGCTCCAAACTGTGTCTCCTTCTGGCCCTCATTATACTTATATTCTGGATTTTCTAGCTATTTGTGATCCTCTAGTTGATATGTGTATGCTCTCAACATGCTTGAATTTATTGATGAGGGAAATAGAATTTCTTATCAAGTTGGTCTCACTTATGACCATTCAGTTAAAAACACTCTTGATTTCTGAATATTATTTTTAAAATTTCAATCAATGCCATTTCCAGAAAATACAACTATGTATATTATTGAAGTTGGGTAAAGTTGTGGCTGTGTAAAAATGTAGCAAAATTCCTCCCCATTTCAAGTTGCCTATGCTATGGATATAATCCTTTCATGCTCCTTCCTCACATGGTAAGATGAGGGACATCTTTCATAGAATTCTTATGTTGCTAAGAATTATGTTTTGCACAAATTTGCCTGGTTTTGTGTATGTATGTGTGTGTGTGCAGAAATGGATAGCTCTTGAATTCTGGAAATTGCCCAGAACTAGGAATTTGAATTTAAGAATTTGAAGCACTGGATAATTTGCTTGCATCTTTCTTAAAAATCTGCTAGTCTTTCTGTACTTACTGTGTGTGCATGTGTGTGTTTTGCTTTTCAACAGGAAAGGGCACTAATGCCATTTTATAGAAATTAAATAGACCCTGAGGGGAAATAAAGAACTCTTTATCCCAGTCTCAGCTGGAGGTAAGGAATCACCTGGAGCTTTAAAATTCCTTAGCAAGGTGTTGTCAAATTGATGAAAATGAGGAATGAAGTTGAGTATTCTTTTCATCTCTGTCCCGGACAGAGAATTATCAACCATCTGCAGAGAATAAGTGGAATAGAATAGGTTGCTTCTATTTGTACTTTTGTTTATTGACAACCACATGGGAGCTAAAGGTACTCCATGAAATTGTCTATCCTTTACACTACATTGATGTTGTTGGATAAATTACATTCACAGAGTGATGTTTTCCAACAGAGAGTAATCTGATCTATATTTCCTGGATTTAGATGTGGATTGGAACTTGGCTATTCAGCACATTTTGTGCTTTCTGAATATTTCAACACAATTGAGTTTTGAAATGTGCATTTTGAAATGGACCTTAAAAGATGGGAAACGTTGACATCTGAGCATTCAGCCTGGAGGCAGGCGGTGCAGCATGGCCTCTCCCAATTTGAAGAGACACTTGTTCAGCAGGCTGAGGCAAAGAGGCAGTCCCGAAACCAGCAAAATCAGGGAGCTGGACAGGGGACAGATTGTATTTGTCTTCAATGTGGAAGGGATTGTCACTCTCGTATTGCCCTTCTCAGCCACACTAGACGCTGTTCCAAGTCCTCTGTTCGGAGCACATTACCATAGTCTCTCGAGACTGAAGGATGCCTACAATTTTGAAATACATAAGTATTTTAAGAAAATTTGTTTGAACATGTGTGAACTTTATATATCAGGGTGGAGCAACATGCAGTTTGAAGAGGACATTCACTCCTTCAGGGGCTTAACTACCCCTCTAGGAACCCAGCAGCTGCAGCACACTCACCCCATATATTTTTTTTTAAAGAAAATAATTTAGTTTAAAATGTCCTCTTGTGCCCCCTAGAGGACAGGAAGGACAATATTGCCACCACAGCAGTCATCATGTCTGACCCTCACCAAAGCACGGGGGCAGGAAATCTGGGACTGCACATACAGTACACACACAATTTTTATTTTTATTTTTTTAAAAAATAACTGTTCACAGAAGGGCACAAGGGTACATTACCTATTTTTTAAAGTGCATTTTATATATATATATATATATATATATACACATGAACATGTGCACAAGTAAGCCTGCCTATGTAACCTTGAGGAAGCTGCACAGCCCAACAATGCCATCTGAAGGGACTGGTAAACCATTTCTGAGTACTCTAGACCTAGAAACCACTGGGAAGGACTGTCATATCACAGAACTGACATGACAGGGCATAACTATTAATTATGCTTAGAATCCTGGTAATAAAGTTGCAGTGTTGCCACAGATTGTGTGAGGGAATTCAAAAACCTCGCTTTTAGGAAAGTACTTTTTAGATTTGCAGTTAGGCAGAGATAGGGACTCATGAGTCATGAATTGCTGTTGAACCCGACTTAAGTCACTCTGGCAACTTGACTCGAACTTGATTCAGGGTGTGTTTGTTTGTTTGTTTGTTTTGGAAGACTCGGACTCGACTCGTGACTGAGACCCATTTTTCCATGTTATGGTGTTGAGATCCTAGTGGGGATGAGCCTCCCTACCTGCTCCTGCCACTGCCGCTGCCGCCAACACCATTCTCAGAGCCAGCAGGCCCAGCTTCCCTTCCAGGACCTGACTGCTGTATCTGCCCATGCACCCATTGCCCAGCTGAGAGGCAGGCACATGCTCAGAGGCAGGGGCCAGCTCCAGGAACAGCTGATTGGTTTGTGCTGGATAGATAGACAATCTTTTAATCTCTCTATATATCTCCACCAGCCCCAGGCTTTTTGCTTTCTGGAATATTCTTCTTTTTCTTGGTTCTCTCACTCAGCTTCATATACTAAACTTTATTGAAATATTATTAAATTATTGGGATTAAGAGTATGTGTAATTGTGGAGTGATGGTTGTTCTGTGAGCTTTGAGCAGATAGGTGAGGTTCTGTAGCTCCACCCCAGGTCAAAGCAATTTGTATCCCACCCCACTATTCATGGATTAATTTTTTAAACCAGAGACCTGAAAATATACCGCTAATGTCATGGACCTGGGGTTGGAGCAAGTCGGAACATCTCCTGAAGAGCATGGGTTGATTGGCCCTGATTTATATGCTGTTGAGATGGGCATAGTGTAAGTCATGGGCTTCTGCACTTCTCTGTGTGCAGTATACTGGAAAGTAAAGCATCCTTTCTTATTAGTAGGAAAAATGTGGATGCTGCTACATATGTACAGTGTAATTTTAGCATAACAAGAGAAGACTTCCATTTGAGTTTGACACGTACAATCATATTCAATTAAGGGGAAAAAACTTTCAGCAAAGTTGTAGGGCTTAAGTCCTAGATTGATCTATTCACTGAAACTGACACATCTGGAGTCTGTCCAGACAAAAACTATCACCAAGCTGAAGCTACCATTCCATCTAACATGTCTGCGATGATAGGATGGCAGTGTTGGTAGGGTAGTCTGTGACTTTTTAGACTTTGTTGCTCTGCTATTGATAGCCATCCAGTTCCAATGTGTTGCTGAACCACATTATAAGATATAATGCCCTACACTTAAATAAAACACCTGTGAAAGGTGTGATTGAAGGTTACTGTTCTCTGCATTTTAGAACTTAGTTCAATTTGGAAAGTCCTTAACATGACATGTTGAACTGAATGGTTCTTTTGTCCATACAATTAGTAAAAAATTCATTAAGGCTATGAGATTTTAATATGTGCAGAGGATTAAAGTCAGTGTTGGCATAACTGCAGTATTTTAACCGTTCTGTTTCATGGCTGGGCTCTATTAGATTTTTGACTGAGCTCTTTCAGTTTTTTGCACTGGACAATTTGCCTACCGGAGAAAGTTCTGAAATCCAGATGTGCACTGTCTTTGGACAAAGTGTAAATATAAACCAGATCAGGGTTATTTGTGCATTTGTGAGGCAAAGACATACAGAGCAAAAAGTCCTGAGACACAGGGTGAAGTTGAACGTATACTTCACATTCATCCAGCATTTTGAGGTATTAAAAATAATAAAATAAGAAAGATGTGACACAATCAAAGTGGGGAAAGGGGAATCAAAAGTGTCAATAGCTTAGAAGGAGGATGTTGTGAATATGCCAAAGGAGAAGACTGACAGCTTCACCCTCCCGTAAAGTCCAAGACTTCTCATAGAATCATAGATAGATAGAATAGATCTGCAGAGTTGGAAAAAACCACAGCAGTCATCATATCTCACCTCCACCAAAGCAGGAAATCTACAGTGAACACATCCTTGACAGTTGGCCACCTAACCTCTGTTTTAAAACCTCCAATGAAGGTGAGACCATTAACATCCAAGGCAGTGCCTTTCACAGTTAAAGAGCTCATACTGTCAAGAAGTTTTTCTTCATATTTAGGTGAAATCTCCTTTCTTGTAATTTGAATCTATATCTTGTGTCCTATTCTTTTTAGCTAAAGAAAATAAGCTTGTTCCATCTTCCATGTGACAGCCTTTCAAATATTTAAATATGGCTGTGATATCATCTCTCAGCCTCTCTTCTCCAAGCTAAACATATCTGGGTCTCTCAACTGATCCTCATAGGACATTGTTTTGAGACTTTTTAACCTCCAGGCTGCCCTCCTCTTGACACATTCCATTTTATCAATGCTCTTCTTAAATTGTGGTGCCCAGAACTGGACACATTATTCCAGTTGAGGTCTGATCAATGCAAAATACATACTATTACTTTTCTCTCCTGCACACTCCACAATCACTGAGGTTCTGGGAAACAACTTTAAGTGTTGTCCCCATTTGAGTGAGATCACAGGAACTTGGTTTTCACAAAGGAACAGAAATACAGAAATATTGACACAGAAAGAGACTAGTATTAGGCTGGAGTATTCTCAAAAGGACACAAAGCAGGTAAGGTTCTGATTTCCACATCCTTATTTGGATATGAACAAGATCAGGAGGCCAATGTACAAATCCAGTCTGAAACTACTACTCTGTCAGGGGAAGGAATGAAAAGAAGGTGGTTGAAAATGAGATAGACAGAAATACTGAGTGTATATTTCCAATTCGTTGAAATTGAAATCTAGGGATCTCTAGAAATCCAATTAATCAGAAAACTATATTTGCCTCCACTGTATTCTTCTTACACTGTGGGAAACTCCTGCCTAAAGGTTGTAGCTGCATTCTGTTTCAGTGACGTGCATACACTCCTGGCAGGATGCGGCAGCTGCCAGCAGGTGGGGTGGCCCCTTCTTCTGCCCTTTCGCTTAGAGGTAGAGCACAAGATCAAAGGGTTATTTTAGCCAATCCTAGTTACGATTAGGTAACTAGTATCCTATCTGTTTCTCTCATAACATACTATGTAATCATGCTAAGTCAATAAAAAGAGCCCTCAGGGCATTGCCAGTAAGCTCCGCTGGCTCGGACATTCGCTGTCGACTCCTTTGTTCTCTCTCTAAGGCAATTAGCCTTCCCTTTGTTCCGTGATCACCCACATTTCGTGCCCGAACAGGGACATCGCCTGAGGCAATCAAAGCAGCTCACCTCGCCCAGCACGGGCTCCAGACACGTCCTCGCATCCTCTTTTGGATCCCGGTGAGTATTAGTTCAAGACGGGAAACACTTTCACAGCTCTTCAAATTCAACATAAAATTTGCTTGCTCCATAAAGAAGGCCACCATGGTGTATCTGCCTCGGTAGAGGATTTATTGACAGAAATAGGTACTCAGTGTCCTTGGTACCCAGAAGAGGGCAGCCTTAAGCTTTCAGATTGGGATAAAATTGGGAATAAATTGCACAAAGACCCTGTTGCTCCATCTTTGCCGGGACGTGATTTCAAAGATCGCGAACCCTTTGTTAGCCCAGTCTTTAGCTAACCTTCCAACAGCCCTTCAGATTTTGCCACCCTCTAAGCCACCAGATCTCCATGAAAATAGAAAAAATCCTCCTTCCTACGCAGCTCCCGCCACTCTTCCAATGGCCCCTTCTCCCCTTTCTCCTCCCCCTCCCCCTTCTCCCCCTCCTCGTTCAGCAGTGCAGCAGATGTTATCTGATGTTATGGCCCAAGGAAGCCTGGAGGATGTTGCTGCCACCCTCCCCCTTATGTCTGTTTGTCCTGTGGTTCGTAACAATCAGGGACAGCATGTCCATGAAAGTCTTCCCCTTGCCACGTTTAAAGAGTTGAAAAAAAGTGTAGTTGAAAATGGTCTCCATAGCAGTTTTACTCTTGGGCTGGTTGATGGGCTACGAGGAACTGGAAATCTTATTCCAGCTGATTGGAAAGTTTTGGTTAAAGCAATGTTCACTCCTGCCCAATATGTATTGTTTATGCAGGAGTGGAAAGACGCCGCTGCTATTCTGGCCATGGATAATCTACAAAACTATTGCTGTGTCTGCAGATATGTTAAATGGAGATGGACTCTTTGTCACCATAGCACAACAGATTGCCATCCCTAACAGGGGATTGGCACAAGTGGCTGACATTGTAAAATCAGCCTGGTTAAAAATCCCAGACAAAGGTACCCCTTTAGGGTCTTTTGCTAATCTCCGTCAAGGTCCTACAGAGGACTATATGTCTTTCATTAACAAATTGCAAAGAGCGATTGAGCGGCAGGTGGAGAATACTGAGGCTGCTGATATTTTGATGAAACAGCTGGCGTTTGAAAATGCTAACATGGATTGTAAAACGGCCCTTAAGGCTATTTACAACAAACCTGAGACTGACATTGCTGCCATGCTAAAATTATGTCAGAATATTGGGACAGAAACTCACAAGACATAGCTTTTGGCCACAGCCATGGCTACCTCCTTGAACCCCACCCGAGATCATAAATGTTTTTCCTGTGGCAAGGAAGGGCACTTCTGATGGGAATGCAGATGAACCCCAAAATAATAAATGCCCTTCTAAAAAATGCCCCCGGTGTCAGAAAGGTTATCACTGGGCCAATCAATGCCAGTCTGTTCCAACACCGGGAAACTCCAAGTCGGGTGGACCTCCAGCCCCGGGTCAAGTGGAGGGAACTCAGTGAATACTACCCCAGTTCAAGAAATCTGACCTGCTACTGTTAAAAGTGCCGGTCATGATCTGATCACAGCCGAAGAGGTTGACCATCAATTCCCTCTCACTGTCTACTAAGTCAAAGCAGTACATCATGGACCAATACCCAAAGACACTGTGGGTCTCATTCTCCCTCACTCTAGCATCTCTGCACAGGATTTATTTGTTGTACCAGGTGTCATTGATGGGGATTATGAAGGACCCCTAATTATTCAAACCTGGTCTAATATACAGCAAGTCCTTCCTGTGGGTGAATCCATCGCTCAATTGTTGTTGTTTCCATTAACACAGATGGGTCCTTCTACCAACCCTCGTAGTGGGGGTTTTGGTTCTACTCGAGTTGCTGCCTTAACTACCATTGAGCACTCGCAGCCCCGACTCCCTCTAAAAATTGGATTGCTTGTTCTTAATGGCCTGATTGATACAGGAGCTGACGTTACCATTATTGCAAAGAAAGACTGGCCAGAAAGCTATCCCACCCAGCCAGTGCACGACATTTGGGGAGTTGGAGGCTATGAGCAAGCCCAGAAAAGCCTTCAGCCCATTGTTCTGGAAAGTCTAGGTGACTCTCCTAGACAAATCACAATCACTCCTTCCATTCTGCCTATTCCCTTTTCCATCTGGGGTCGGGATCTCTTGAAAAAGGTCGATGCAAAATTGCAGACAAATTTATAATACAGGCCTCTACACAATCTGACACAGCCTTGCCATTAATGTGGCTCCCTGGACCACCTGTCTGGGTTGATCAATGATGGCCATTGTCTAAAGAAAAGCTCCACGCAGTGGAGGCCTTAGTTAAGGAGCAATTAGATCAAGGACATATAGAGTATTCCACCAGTCCATGGAATACCCCCATTTTCACCATCAAAAAGAAATCTAGGAAGTGGCATTTGCTACACGACCTTCGGGAGGTTAACAAGCACATTCAACCTATGGGCCCTTTACAATGTGGCTTACCTAATCCAAATCTGATACCCCAACACTATCAGCTGAAGGTAGTAGATCTCAAGGACTGTTTTTTCACTATTCCTTAAGCACCACAAGACAGGGACAAATTTGCCTTTACAGTCCCTGTGTACAACAATTCCCAACCTACTCAAAGATATCAGTGCAAAGTCTTGCCTCAGGGAATGTTGAATTCCCCGACTTTAAATGCCTTAGAAATGTATACCAACCAGGAAAGGAGGGGAAGTCCTCTTTTGTGTCTCATGAATGCTCCTTCCCTCTGATCAGTATCTCCCATTCTCAAAGAAAACGGTCTGTCTGTCTGTGCATGCTTGGGAAACGGGAGATAGAACTTTCAGGGAGAATTGGCTAGTGGTTGGGGTGTTTGAAATTTAAGCTGCAGACCAATGCCTAGAAGTATAGAATAACATAAGCCCTATTCAACAGTTATTTATCCTGGCATCATCAATATGGATGGAAAGAGACAGGTAGACCTGCCCTTTCCCTCATTGCTTTGCTCACACAAAGATAAATGAATTTCAAGTTCAGAGGTTTGTATTCATGTGTACTATGTACACAAGCACACTGGAAAATCTGGATTTTTGCTTATGTGTAAAGCCTACACTCAAGCAGGACCCTTCTCCTTTTCTGATTCATCACTGGCTGCATGAGCAAAGCAACAGAAGAGGGGTCTAGCCATCTCTCTCTCTCTCTGATATCCATGTTGATGACATCAAGAAAGGTAATGATTTAATAGGGGTATAGGTGAAAAGAATTTTGGAGACCATCTCTTCCAAAACACTTGCTCAATTCAGTAGGTAGGCACAGCATCTCTGATATATGCCTATCCAAAGTCTTAGATACCTCTGAGGTTGTTATGTCCCATTACCAATGAACTCTAACCATTAGGAGGTATGTCCTCATTTTCAAATGGATTAAGTGTTTGTTAAAGTGGGGCAATTTGTCTTTGATCCTCCTTTCCCCATTTGCTCCCATCACTAGGTGAAAGAAGTGAGAACAGAATTAACAATATCTAAGTGATGTGGAGAATATGGTGAACACAGACTGAAATGGAAAGAAAGAAGGTCAAGAGCCTGGAGATTCCCAAAAGGCTTTAAAATGAAGCACAAGCAAATACTTCTGTTTTACTTTCTCTAACTTCACGTTTCAGGCAATAATGCATTCCATCTGTTTCATATCAGTGTGTATGTGTGCCTGTGTATGCTTAAAAAATCCATATGACAATTAATACATATGCAGTCTCCTGAAATGTATGCCCTTTTGTACACTGTTTTCCTAAGGTATGCATTTTTATTCTTATTTTTAATTTTGTTTTAATATGGTGTCTATTTTAGCCTAATGTATGCTTTAACAAAAAATGGAGAACTGAACTTCAAAATCTGGAGAGGTGTGAATATTGAAGGGCAATTGTCTTCTGTTTTGTGTGCATGTTGGAGAAGTGTGAATTCAGTCAGCTTGTGTTAAAATGCAAACAGAACAAATGTCTCCTCTGGGAGGTACAAGTAAGAAAATAGTGTCAATAAATAAATAAAGAGAGGAAGCGGGGCAAAGATTGCTGGAAAAGACTGAAGGAGTACCCAAGGCTCAGATAATATCAATGAGTATGGATGCCCAAATGTGTCACAGAGTATGACAAAGAACTAAGGCAGGAAAGCTCAGCAACACCACGTTAAATTCATGTCAGGATCAGAAATCACATTTGCATGGGTATAAAATTATCTCAAAATTAAAGATAAGAAAGAAAGGCAGGAACACTGACAGCAGTGATTTAAAATCAATGAAAGGAACAAGAGAAGGGAAAGCATTAGTATCTGTAAATTGAATGGCATGAAATTCAAAAGATGAACAAGAATATGGAGGTCAAAGAAAGGGCATGATAATGGTAATGGGTAATTCAAGAATGCTTAGAACAGAAGGAGTGGTTTAATACTGAGCCAGGCCATTGGACCATGTAGCTCCATATTGTAAACAGTAGATGATGGGGCTCTTCAGGTTCTGTATTTTGAGATGTCAGTGTTAGAGTTGAATATTAAGAAGGCATACATATATAACTTCAATTTTTGCCAGTGAAGAAATCAAATATTAAAATATTTTCTATACCTTGGTTCAGTCATCAAACCAAAAAGAGACTGCAGCCAAGGAATCATAAGAATAGTGGGGCTTAGAAGGGAAACTATGAAGATTCTCAAGTATAAGGATGTGACTGGCAACCAAGGCCTAGATCATCTACACTAAGGTACTTGTTATTATTAAATATTGATATATCACCCAAATCACAACAGGACAGGAATGTAGTAAAACTAATGATCAGGCTATTTGTATTTGTTATTGTGTTACAGAGTTCTTAATTGATCAAAAGCAATAAACAACTGTCACCAACTGATGAAAGAGGAAGAGAAAACACCCAGCAGAGAAGTGGGGCTCTCTTTGAATTCAAGGCTGGAAGGAACAATTTGATCATGTTGGACAAATACACAGTCATCCAAGACCAGAAAAGTCCTTCCCGGTCACTCAAGCTACAGACAGCATGCAAGATTGTAAACAAAACTGCAACACTGTGCACTATCAAACTGCTTCTGACTTACAATGATCCTATGAAATAATGACCTCCAAAAGATCCTATCCTTAACAGCCCCACTCATTTTACAGATTAAGGGCCATTGGTTCAAATATTGAGTCAATCCATTTTAGGCCTTTCTCTTTTCCTTCTGCCTTCAAACATTTTCCTGTTATTTTTGTCTTTTCCTGTGAGTCTTGTCTTCATATGACATGCCCAAAGTAAAATAGCATCAGTCACCAATTTGGAGATGTTTTGAAAGTGTCCAGAAGGTAATTATCAGTATGCCCAACTGGAGTTCTGAGGAAATCAAATTCAAGATATAACTATCCCAGTCATTTCAAACCAGGAAGTTGCTGTGCAAAAAATTATTTTTTTGTTTTATCCATTGTGCTGAACTTTCAAAACATATAAATGTATTTTTGAAAAATGTATAAAATATATGTAAAAAGTCTAGAAACAGCTTTCATGATAGTACCTTTTATTCTTCTGCTTGGCTGTTCTGTGGCAAGAATGGTAGAGCAAATAATCAATATGTTTTCAGTGAATGTGATGCTGATCAGCCTGTTATCCTCTGTGACTAACTCAGCTGTTCAAAGATAAGCTCAGGGAGGTTGCGGTACCACAGTGTTAGCAGCTATTTCTAAGCACTTTGAAGTTGAAGGAATGGCAGTAATCTATCTTTATCAGACATCAGCTACAGTAATTGTATCTGAGGGGAGGCTTGGGAGGTTAGAGGGTTATAAACTGATTTGCTGTTGCATTTGATCAGGTTTTGGCAGGGGAGGAGGCTTATTTTTCAGTAACGATAAAAAAGTATTCCCCTTTGAGACATAAACAAAATTACAGACCGTGTTTTCAGCAGTGTTCGGATCCCAACAGCTTGTCCTCACGGTAATGGAAACTGCTTGTTGTTAACAGCTCTGGAAAGTGACCCATTCCATTTAGGTACCTAAACGAGAAATGGCTGGTTTTGTGCCCTTCTGAAAAATTGTCCCTCGGTAACCTGGCGAGCAAACTGAAGCTGATTTCATCTAATGATGGTGGGCCTTGACATGGTTCATCATTTCAGTTCATTCAGGCAAGCTTTGGCATGCTTTGAACCTTATTTCTAAGCTTTCTTGTGATCTGCCGAACTGAAGTGTAAATCTCCAAAGTGGCACATTTCTTGCCTCTATTATACATTGGTTTGGCAGGATCCCAATTTTGGTCATCCTGTATAGAAGGAAGAGGCCTGAAAAATGGGGGTGCAGGGTGGAGGGAAAGGAGAGAAACCAAGGTATTTTATTGTTTTACAGACAATGAGTTTGCTTTGGAGGGTAGAAACTGCTGAGGTGAGCCGAACTGACTTTGATGCTGGCATGCCACAGGCCTACTTATTTCACATTATCAGGAAACATTTATTCTAATATAACGTGTGAGGTAAATGAAGAAAATACAGGTCTTTCAAACCTATGGCATTTCGATAAATTGTTCTTTCAAAATGATGCAACAAACCCCTTAAATATTTAAGATTTGCTAGGCATAAGGAAGAAGGAAATTAATCAATGGTTTGACCTAAATGGGCAATGTGTTAAGAACTATAAGCCTAATGATATACAGATTAGAAATATTGATATCTTTTAGTTGACTATAATAGTAATGCATGCTGCAAATTAAAGAAAAATGAGCTGGGTAGTTTATCAGATGAAGATGTAATTGGGAATGTGCGTCATGAGTGGGAGGAAGGAAAAAGAAATTTTCATGTTCTTTATGCTTCTGGCAATACAGAGGTGAAGAAAGAGAAAAGAGCACAAATATGCTTGTTAAAATATGTATATGAAGCTTGAAAAGAACTGAAAATCATTCAACATGGATTCTTTATGAAGTTAAGAAGTAGGCAAACATGTAATAACACATTCAAAGAGAAATAAATCTGTCAGTGTTTGAGAGAGATTTTGCCAGTTTGAGAGAGATTGTTGAGTGTAACAGTGAAGCAACATGCCAGCAGCCAAGCTCAGAGACAACTTTAGATTTTACATGTCCCATAAACACAGTGTGTTGAGGATAGTCTGGGAGTTGGAGGCCAAAACAGGTAACTTTTCCAAGCCATGGCGAATCTTCTTGGAAACAAGCCTATGTTGTCAATGCCCTCAAGGAGGTGCCTAACCACTCGGCCACAGCAACAGACACATCATGTGCAAAGTGAAAAGTTTAATATATATTTTGTTTCAGGTTCTTTCATGGGGAGACTTCTTTCATTATCATGTGTTTCGTACATCAGTCCAACACAAAACGGACCACCTCTTTGGGCCCTTTTGTTTTATTATTCCCAATTTGTGTTTTATAGTCTTAGTCCAAAAAACAACAACAACCAAACAACCCCAACCCTAAAGAACCTGCAAACTACTCCAGAAGAGCAGAGGCAAGGCAATAGAGAACCAGTCTAATTCAAAGCAAGGAACAGTATAACCAACAACACTGCCTAAACAAAACAGTCCAAAAACCTCAATCAAAATATACACCTTCAACTGAATAAATATACAGTAAATAAAGCAAATAACAATTAAAAAAATAATCAAACAGAGAAAGGACTCCACAAACACACATATACTCAGGTGGGAAAATAGCCAAATAAAAATAAAAATAAATTATGCATAGCCTCCTCTCCCAAAAATGAAGAAAAGCAAGCAAGTTAGGTCCAAAACAATACAATCAAAGCCCCTCTCCCTAACTACAGCTACTAGAGTATAGAGAGATTTTTCTCACACCACCACTTGATGCTTTCTCTTCTCTTCCTAGAGTCCAAGAAGCCACCACAGGAAGACAAAAATAATTCAAGAAAGGAAAGGACCAACGAAGGAAAAAATCTCCAAAGAAATTGGAGTGAGAAAAACTAATCCCAAGGAAGCACACTGGCACATGCACACAGCCACTATTTCCAAAAATGATTAAATAATAATTATATTTGATCCCAACAATGTGTTTTAGCATATAAAAGTGTGTGTGTGTGTGTGTGTGTGTGTGTGTGTGTGTGTGTGTATGTGTGTGTTAGAAAGCAGCAACATAGTTGTACTTCAAATGCATAACGCATTTTTACATCCAAATAAATTCTCAAAATAATCCCCTGAAGCAAGTCATGGAATATGGGCATGCATAGAGGCATTGTCCACTCACTGCATAAAGAGGAGGATAGAGCTATGCTCACTTGCCCCATACTCTTTCTCAAGTCAATGATAATGATAATCCAAGTCAATGACACTGGATGCAGAAATGTCAAGTTCTCTTAAAGTCCCATATGCAGTTGGCACATCTGGTAAATTTCTTAACAATAACAATCCAAACAAACTGAAACATACCACCACTACTATCACCACACAGCTTCAAACTGGCAAATTTAGTAGGAAGGGCTGATTCTACCACGAAGGGGCTGTTTTCCTGCTACCATATAAATGTTGAAGATGATTAGCCTTATGAAATGAGAGCCTTCATGCTAATTCAATTCCAGATCCAAATAAATTTGTGGGTTTTGGTCCATACATGTAAAAAATGAAATGAAGCCAAATGTTCAACCATCTCAACAGACAGATGGCATAAGGGGCACAGCTAGGGTGATCTCACTCTCCCTGCAGTTGTGTGACTAAGAAAGCTGAGGTAGGTTTTTTGTGACTTTATCATCACACTGACTTGGGGATATATTGTTCTTTGTTCATTGCTGTAAACTGTAAGTGTTAGCCTGTTTATCTCCTTTTGTGCTGTAGGAAATCTGGTAAGTGTGTTAGCCAGATATACATTTTTTTAAAAAAGTTATTAATTATCAATTCCCCTCTAAAACTTTGTAATCATTTGATCTAATCATCCTTGATGCAATCCAACATAAAGACGACTAAGTGAATTGCAGGAAGCAATCATTCGAGATAAACTGTTCCGCCATTTTTCATCAAGGAGTTGTAATGATCTCTACTTTACTCTTCATTTATTTCCATTCTGTATCAATTTTGTGATGTGGTGATCAATTCAATCAGTTCATAGAGAGGTCAGGAGTGGAAATAGAAAGATTTCTAATGTCTCTTTCATGCAATTATTTGAAAGGCAGATATTCCAACTGTGTTAGCCTCCCAGTCCTTGGATGAATCAGTCCAACACCAAGCTTCATTCTATAAATGCTAAAATTTCTAAGTGAAATTATCAATTAATATTGTTAAGCATAGTTATTCTGTTATGAAAAATGCTGTTTTCTTATGTTGTAGATCTTGAAAGCATGTTGCCAGGAAGTATTCAGCTGCTCTAAACCACCTGAAAAACTATCGGAGTCTTACTCATTATCCTGACAGGGCTCCTTTCCTTTCCTAGGCTTTGGGAAGATGGCTTTGTAAAAAAGAGTTTTAGTTTAGATTATTTTGAAAAGAAAAACTGTGTCATGAGGTGTTCAGAACATAGTCATCCAGACAGATTTTTTTAAAAAAATTCATTGAGTGAGATATTTTTCTGACTCCATGAAATTCCAATGTATTGCAGAATGCAAAAATGCCCCATGTTTGCAGAAGTGTTTGTGAATAGATAAATAAGGGTATCCCAGACCCTCAGAACTGGTACGTTTGAATATACTTCAGCTGGATCACTCATTTTTAGATGCTGTCAACCTGACCCCCTTTTTAGGTGGGACAAAAAGAATACAGAATACTGTAACTCAAAATACTCTAGTTTTTGTCTCTTAAAAATATCACTACAGTTATTTCCAATTCAAATCAATGAAATTTTTGTTTGGAACTGAAATGTTTAGGGTTTCCCCCCCTCTATCCCTGCTTCTGCAAATGGGAACTAATTTTTCCCATCCACCCAACTGTGAAAAAATAGCAGGGTTGCTCATGGACTGAACAAGGCTGGGCTTCTTCCCAAAATTTTGGAAGAGCATTCCCACCCCCCATTCATGAGCTACCTATAGTAACCATAATGTGGGGCTGTATTTCATGCCCTCAACCACTGCCCTTACCCAGACCACAGCAAAATAATATGGAAATATGTACATACATATATTTACTATTGATGGGGCAGGCATGTATTTATTCGCTAGTGAACTGATATTCTTCCAGGAAATCTTGACTGATTGACTGCAAAACATATGATCACATTTTTCTTTCTTTTCTTTTCTTTTCCCTTTATATCTCAGACTGTTCAGTCTAACATTAACTATAACATGAAATATAAAAAAAGTAAGATAATATTTTTTTTTTAAAAAAAAGCTAATAAAAACAGTCAACAGATATGATTAAACTAAGTTCATTTTCAGGTTTTCTTGGTGTCCACGTTATGTTTTTTGCACTATTGTTCTATAAAATATTTTTTCCAATTTGTTGACATTGTCCACCATCATGAACAAGTCATTTCCTTATCTTTGTGAACAATAGGTTGGTTATGCAGATGGTGGGGTTTCAGATGATTCTTCCTTTCCCATTCCCCCCCCCCCCCCCGGCTGGATGGGGAAAGGGTCTTATTTCATACCTAAGCACTCACACCAGCTTCTCTGCATCACATTTCAAAACTGAAAAAGTTTTGTCTCAATACATTGCATTTCCTGGGATGAAAAAAGAATCCAAATGGGATAGTGCAAAGATTTGTCAGGGCTATGTTTGCCCCACATGTGTTTTGTTTGTGGGGGGAAAATATGATAGGTGACTAAAACTCAGTGACATTGTTTACAACTCTTTAGGTAACAATAATGTAAAAATGCCTATCTTATGTGCCCAAAGACCTAATTCAGCAACATAATACATTTCATAAATTATGCTGGCATGAACAGGATTTTGCCTAAAGCTTGACTGCTGAGCTACAAAGATATCTATCTGCCCAGAAGAGGACTGAGCCAGAAGCAACAGAGCGCTGGTGTTGATTTGGGATCATTACTTCTGCCTGCTGCACATGCACCTGTGTCTTTAAATAGCTATTCATTTGCAGCTAAGGAATTTATCAATAAAAAATAAGTCACCAGTCCTCAGGAACATCACTCCGTATAAAGGTTGCCCTGAATCTTCCACCACTCTGGAGCATGGAAGTGGGAAATAGCATAATAAAACTAGGTGGTTTCCAGAGGAAAACAGGGCATACAGTCAATTTCATGACTCAATTTCAGCTTTCTGGTAAAAAAGAAAAAGAGTAACAAATGAAAAATGACAAGCTATAAAATATTTAGAACTCTCTTGTGGATTTTAATAAATATAGTGCTGTTTTCTCAGATGCATATGCATTGGCAAATACTGAAGTGTAATCTTCCCTCAGGGTGTAATGAACAAAAGATGGTTGCCCCATTAATAATGTATTAATGTCTCTATAACAATATTGTGTGCATGTGTAGCGAATTTTGTGGGTGGTTTTTTAAAAAAATTTTTAATGTTGATTATGATAACGAATGTCAGAGTACAATTTAGGCTGTTTTCTCCTCCCCTTCTTCTTCTTCTTTTTTTTTCAAAGAGGGGGATGCATCAAAGAAACTCTGTGTGGTATGCCAGCATTTCTTTGTGCATCTAAAGAACAAAAGAATAATTAACTTCAGTCTGAGTTTTTCAATTAAAACAGGCTTTCACATTCCTGCTGGAAACGTGGCCCTCGCTGATACAGAAAGAGAGCAGAAGGCTAATTTTCTATTGGTGCAAGGTGCAATTTTATTTGTCACATTGATGAGGGCTGCATTTATTGTACATCCTTTCTGCAGGAAAAAAAGGCACTTAATTAAGTCTAATAAATGGTCCTGGCTGTGCTATATGAATGCATCTCATTTTTTTCCCTTTCCTTTTTTAATTTTCTTTTCTTCTTTTCTACTTTCCTTTTTCTTCCCCAACAATGATAGCAGGTTTTCGAAAAGCAAGAAGAAATAATTGGAGGGAGAAAGAAGGATGTTTGGACTAACACTTGACACTGATCTATTATTTAACATTTCCATAGCACTTTTAATATGCTTTATAATTCATATCTCATTAATCTCCATGATAAGACTGAAGGATTAATATCCCATGTTTCACAGGTAAGGAGCTGATGCTTAGAAATAATGACTTATAAGTGTAGGACACAGAATGGCACTCAAGCACTTCACCATTATGGTCTGTGAGTGACATCATCTGCATACATATAGGTTTATGGAGACAAGGAAATCCTGGTTATATTAATGTTTGCAGAAGTTCTCGAGTGCAAAACCATTCTAGGAGTCTGAATGCCCTTCCATTGTTCAGCTATATCCTAAAAGGAGCAAGCTCTATGTGTCTTTCCCATGCTCAAGATGCAGAGAGGTATGACAAGCCTTCTCTTGAGTACCCAACCGGGGTTGGTTAGAAACAGTGGAATAAACTCCCAATAACTTCTCTTATGCCTGGTAGCATTTCTCCCTCCTCCCTCTTTCTCCTGAAAAGGAGGGCTGACAAGGTGGTTGTGGGTTTCTATGACATTCCACCTTTTATTTAGGCACTCTGAAAGAGATAATGCACGGGTCTTCCTTCAAGATGTATTTATTCTCTTGCAGGGGTTCTTGTTCCTCAGAAGTCACCACTTATTCTTGGAATGCCTCTCCTTGTAGTTCTTCCAAAGTATCACCACAGTTCTCCTTTTTCTCCTCTGCTCCCTTCTCATCTTCAATCCCATGGATTTCTTCACTCCATTCCTTTCTCCTTTGGGACGCTCCTTTCCCTATTCCTCTCCTCTTGCATTCCCCCTTATAATTTCTAATTTCTCTTTTATATCTTTCATCTCTCAACTCTCCTTTGCCTCCTCAGGAGTTGTTCTTCTATTCTCGATTTCCCATGCTTTCTAACTCTGTGTCTCATATTCAAACATTGTCTTTCCCATATCAACTGGGGAACTAGAAGTTGGAAATTCATCAGGCCCCATGGAGAGGTGAGATGGCTTCTGCTTCTCACACCTGTCCTTCTCATGACATAGTATTTTTGTCTTTCCATTAATTGTGATACTGATATTCATATAAAACACATAGTAAACCTTATGGAGCATCCAGGACACCTGGATCCAACTGCAGTGTATGCACTAAACTATGGGAGGGGGGCATTAATTTTCTTCCCAGCTAATTAGTTCTCTGCAGTGCTATCAGTTATCAAATGAAGTAGAGTGAGGTGTTACAATGTTTAATAATTTGTGGCTTCCCCCCCCCCTCAGGAGATCAGCAAAAACACACTTCTGTTCTTAGTAAGTGTGAGAATGATGAGCTATGCTCCACATGTCAGAATGATGACGAGTTCACAGCCAGCATAAAGCAAAACTGTAAGCCGTTCATGCCCAATATGGGATGAGACATGAAGTGTGTAAACAGTTCAGACGTTTGCAAATTTCTGCTGCTCGTGTCAGTACCACAGGGCTACAAGACTCTCCTTGCTTGCTTTGCATTGTTGTTTTCACTAAAGCAGACAAACATGGCTACCCTTCCGGATATCATAAAAGCATGAAGGAAATGGAATTTGTGATCTTTGAGGAGCTGACACCTTGACCATCTCAATATAGCTGGCTAAGGTAACTATTGTTAATGAGAGTTGAAGTCTGACAATATCTAAAATCACAGAACCATAGAAAATTGAGTTAGAAGGGGCCATTAAGGCCATCGAGACCAACCCCCTGCTCAATGCAGGAATCCAAATCGAAGTAAATCTGACAGATGGTTGTCCAATTTTCTCTTGAATGCCTCCAGCATTGGAATGCTCTCCACCTACGGAGGTAATTGTTTCCATTGTCATACTGATCAAACAGTTAAGAAGTTTTTCGTGATATTCAGCCTAAATCTGGTTTCCTGTAACTTGAACCCATTATTACTGTGCTCTGGGATGATAAAGAACAGATCCTGTCCCTCCTCTGTATGACTACCTTTCAAGTATTTGAAAAGTGCTATCATATCTCCCCTCAGTCTTTTCCCATTCCCATTGAGTAGCTGAGCCATTGCTGTTTTTCTTTGTCTTTTGCTATGCCTTTTTTTAAAAAAGCTTTTTTTGTTGCTTTTAGTGTCTCTTGCTAACTTCAGCTCATTCTCAACTTTTAACTTCCTAACACAATCCCTATGTCCTTTTTTTGTTTTTTGTTTTCAGGTCCTTTCTGAGCTTTCTGTGAAGCCACACTGGTCTTTTTTTGCTGTCCTCCATCTCTTTTTCTTGTTGGAATTGTTTTTAGTTGTGCCTTTAGAATTTCCTTTTTTAAGAAACCCCTCTAGAGCTTCAAAGATTCCTTGCTCCTGCCTTAATTACATTAGCTTTAAATTGTCTCCATCCGTCTCTTTTTCCTAGAATGGTTTTCAGGCTGTTTGAGTTGAATGGATATTGTTTCTATTTAGCTCTTACCTTTCTCCCAATTTAAAAAAAAATCCACGGCAGCTTGCAACGTTGCTAAATTAATCCATAACATTAAAAGCGCTATAGGCCATAAGTTAACAATAACTGTGTGCCATCAAGTCAATTCTGATTTAAGAGAACCCTTTTTAAGATTTTCTAGGTAGAGAGTACTAAGAAGTAGTTTACCATTCCCTCCTGCCAGCATCCTGGGACTGTGCAGTGTACACAAGGCCACACATGCAGGCTGTTTTGGTATACACAGTGGGGATTTGAACTCTTAACCTCTGGCTCTGCAGCCAGATACCTAACTCACTGAGCTATCCAGCCAACATATAAGGTTAATCACCACCATCTTAGAACTGCAGAGATGGAAGGGACCCTATGGATCATCGAAACCAGCCCCTGTCAAGCAGGCACAGTGGTGAATTGAACTTCCAGCCTCTGACTCTGCAGCTAGAAACTTAAATCACGGAGCTATGCAGCAGTTATAAAATGGCTACAGAATCGTACTCAGAGGTTGATGATTAATGGGTTCTTCTCTAACTGGGAGGAGGTAACAAGTGGGGTACCCTGAGGCTCAGTCCTGGGCCCGGTGCTCTTCAATATTTTTATTAATGACTTGGATGAGGGAGTGCAGGAAATGCTTGTCAAATTTGTAGATGATACCAAATTGGGTGGAATAGCTAATACCTTAGAAGACAGAAACAAAATTCAAAATGACCTTGATAGGATAGAGCACTGGGCCAAAAGCAACAGAATGAAATTCAGCAGGGATAAGTGCAAAGTACTGCACCTCAGAAAAAGAAACCAATTGCACAGTTACAAGATGGGGGATACCTGGCTCAGCAAAACTACGAGCGAGAAGGATCTTGGAATTGTCATAGATCACAAGCTAAATATGAGCCAATAGTGTAATGTGGCTACAAAAAAGGCAAATGCTATTTTAGGCTGCATTAATAGAAGTATTGTTTCCAAATCCCGCAAGGTGCTAGTGCCCCTCTATTCAGCACTGCTTAGGCCTCACATTGAGTATTGTGTCCAGTTCTGGGCACCACACTTCAAGAAGGATGCTAACAAATTGGAACAAGTTCAGAGGAGGATGACAAGGATGATCAGGGGTCTGGAAAACAAGCCTTATGAGGAAAGGCTGAAAGAATTGGGCATGTTTAGCCTTGAGAAAAGAAGACTGAGGGGTGATATGATAGCACTTTTCAAATATATGAAAGGCTGTCATACAGAGAAGGGGCAAGATCTGTTCTTGACCATCCCAGAGTGCAGGACACTCAACAATGGGCTCAAGTTAAAGGAAGCCAGATTTTGGTTGAATATGAGGAAAAACATCCTAACTGTTAGAGCAGCACAACAGTGGAACCAGTTACCTCGGGAGTTGGTGAGTGCTCCAACACTGGAGGCATTCAAGAAAAACTTAGATAATCACCTGGCAGATCTGCTTTGATTGTATTCCTGCATTGAGCAGGGGGTTGGACTTGATGGCATTGTAGGCCCCTTCTAATTTCACTTTTCTATGAGTCTATGATTCTATGATATTACATTAATTATCATGGGGGGAAAATACAGTGAAATATATCAGGAGAAACAAGAGAGGTACAAGGCAGCCTTTACAGCAGAGGTCTCTTCTTAAGCAGCTAGTCAGTTGGATGAAAATATATTTATCTGTTGGGAAAAGGCCAATGGGGGAGTAGAAACAAGTCTAACCTTCCAAGACATTCAGAGCTGAAGAATCTTTCAACTAATGGCAAATTTCTGTTTGTCATAAGTGGTAAATATTGTCCACATATGCTATTTAGTGATTTTAAAAATTCAGTAAAGAAGAAAAACTTCAAGATGCTTCATGAAAAATTATTACATGGTCAAAAATGTGCAGATATACCTAGTCATTTGTGTTGTAGTGTAAGTTGTTTTGATACTCCATTAGCAGCTGAAGAAAATCATTACTGAAACCATAAAGATCCTGATGGTGCTTTACAATCATTCTTCTCACAGTGTGCTATTCAATACCACCTAGAGCAGCTCTGAGGTTTTCACATCACATGAATACTTTGCCTAGTAAACGTGATGCTTGAAAAGGATAAAAATAACGAAAGCATGGTTCCAAGTTTCACAGCTGCAAATACAATTGTGCTTGTTCTATCATGACCATTTATCCTCTTTCAAAAGAACCATCTGTGAGAATTCAGAATATAGACCAGTAAACAAGCTAGCATTACAAACCATCTCATTTCGGCAATATGATCTTAAATCAATATGTTTTATTTTTCAGTTGAAGGATGTGCAAGGAATCCAATCCAGTGGACTCCCCCCCCCCCCAACTTTATTTAGCCTTTACATCCTGGATTGTCCACAGGGCAATTGTTGCAGTAGAATCTATGCCTGATGTCTGCAGACATTTTCAGGAAAAAGGACAAATTTGAAAAGTATATATAGAAAAATGTGTATATGTAGAATGTGTGGGAAATGTCATTGGAGATGGGAAATACATTTAATTCAAAACACATATGCCACCATGGGCACATATGGGGAAAAAAGATGAGAGATGAGTTTGAATCTCTGTGGAGTGAAAGATAGCCTAAAACATATTGGAGCTAAGCATAATAATAATATGTGCTGTCAGGTCAAATCTGACTTATGGCAACCCTTTTCATCGTTTCCTACCATTCCCTTCTTCTGGGGGCACCCTGGGACTGTGCAGCTTGCACAAGGCCATACAGACTGGCTCTTCTCTTTGGAGCCACAGTGGGGAATTAAATTTCCAACCTATGGCTCCACAGCCAGATATCTCAATCACTGAGCTATCCAACCAGAGGAACCAAGTATGGAAGATAGAAAAAAAGAAGACATCCACCAATACAGACTTTATAGATGAGCATGTGTCTAACTGAGATCAAAATCTTACAAGTAGGTACTAGCTTTCAATCCTGCAGGACTTTCCATCAGGCTGGGTATTACAGAGCAGTGGAGATGAAGAAGGAACAGAAAAGTCCCAGAAATCATCATGGCCTGACTCTTTTGTTTAAAAGAAGTGCCAAAATAAAGGCTGCAACATTTCGGGGAGGTGGCAAGTTTCAAGTTTCAAACATGATCTAGATTTCAATGCCCTTCCCCATCTTGGTAGACAAAGAGCTGCCACTAACTCACACTGTCCCCTCCACATACACAGATATTCTAGTGAAGGATTTAGCTCCTTTTTGGCTGGGAAGAATGATTGTAAAGCACCATCAGGATCTTTATGGTTTCAGTAATGATTTTCTTCAGCTGCTAATGGAGTATCAAAATTTCTCTGGGAGCAGAGCCACAGAGAAATGTGGCAAGTCACAGGTCAGTTGTAGTCCCAGCAAGGTTGTCTGCCATTTCCCAGGGAGGACTGCGCTGAACTGAGAACTATGTCTTCCTATAGCCCCTAGACCAGTGGTTATCAAACTTGGGTCCCCAGATGTTCTTGGACTGCAACTCCCAGAAATCCTGGCCAGCACAGCAAGTGGTAAAGGCTTCTGGGAATTGCAGTCAAAGAACATCTGGGGACCCTAGTTTGAGAGCCACTGCCCTAGACAATACTCTTATTAGCTGCAGTTGACTGATAAAACTAAATTTTATCTTGTCTGATATGGATGAGAAGAATTTGATTTGATTTTTGCAAAATTAGGCAACATTGTACAGCTAATGCAAAAAACATAAATTGATGGAAAATGATAGTATTGCTGCTTTGTTGCATGCAGTTTGGAAGGATTGAGTGAATATTTTTAAACAATCAGCCAGTTATTCTACACTTGCTATCTCTGTCTCTCTGTGTATTTGTGTATGTGTGCAAATATGTACGCGCACACACAACTTGCACCTCAAAGAAAAAGGACACTAGTTTCGCACAGAGAAAATTTGCAGACTATAAAGGGGGGGGGGAAGGTCTTAATTCTCTTAGATTATATTAAGCATCCTTCAGTCTCGTGGTATCGTGCTCTGTATGGAGGACTTGGAACAGTGTCTAGTGTGGCTGAGGAGGCCAATACGAGAGTGACAATCCCTTCCACACTGAAGACAAATACAATCTGTCCCCTGTCCAGCTCCCTGATTTTGCTGGTTTCAGGACTGCCTCTTTGCCTTGGCCTACTGAACAAGTGCCTCTTCAAATTGGGAGAGGCCATGCTGCACCACCTGCCTCTAGGCTGAACGCTCAGATGTCAAGGTTTCCCATCTGTTGAGGTCCATTCCTAAGGCCTTCAGATCCCGCTTGCAGATATCCTTGTATCGCAGCTGTGGTCTCCCTCTGGGGCGATTTCCCTGCACTAATTCTCCATACAGGAGATCTTTTGGAATCTGACCATCAGCCATTCTCACGACATGACCGAGACATTGTAGACATCGCTGTTTCAGTAATGTACACATGCTAAAAATTCCAGCTCATTCTAGGACTACTCTATTTGGAACTTTGTCCTGCCAGGTGATACAAAAAATGTGTCAGAGATGACGCATATGGATAGTGTTCCGCTTCCTCTCCTGCTGTGCATGAAGGGCCCAGGACTCACTGCAGTACAGGAGTGTACTCAGGACACAGGCTCTATAGACCTGGATCTTGGTATATGCCGTCAGCTTCTTATTAAGCCATACTCTCTTTGTGAGTCTAGAGAACATGGTAGCTGCTTTGCCAATGTGTTTATCCAGCTCAACATCTAGGGAGAGAGTGTCGGAGATCGTTGAGCCAAGGTACACAAAGTCATGAACAACCTCCAATTCTTGTATGGAGATGGTAATAGAGGGAGGTGAGTCCACGCCCTGGTCCATGACTTGTGTTTTCTTCAGGCTGATTGTTAATCCAAAGTCTTGGCAGGCCTTGCTAAAATGATTTATGAGTTGTTGGAGGTCTTCAGCAGAATGGGCAGCGACAGCTGTATCATCGGCGAAGAGGAAGTCCCGCATGCATTTCAGTTGGACTTTGGTCTTTGCTCTCAGTCTAGAGAGATTAAAGAGCTTTCCATCTGATCTAGTCCGGAGATAGACACCTTCTGTTGCAGTTCCAAAGGCGTGCTTCAGCATTACAGCAAAAAAGATCCCAAACAGGGTCAGCACGAGGACACAGCCCTGTTTCACTCCGCTTCGGATGTCAAAGGGATCTGATGTTGAGCCATACAAAACTACAGTGCCCTTCATTTCCTCATGAAAGGACCTGATGATGTTAAGGAGTCAAGGTGGACATCCAATCTTGGGAAGTATTTTAAAAAAGGCCATCCCTGATAACCAAATCAAAGGCCTTTGTAAGATCTATGAAGGCCACAAAGAGTGGCTGTCATTGTTCCCTACATTTCTCCTGCAACTGTCCGAGGGAAAATACCATGTCTGTGGTGGATCTATTAGCTCAAAATCCACACTGTGATTCTGGATAGACTCTGTCTGCAAGCACCTGGAGTCTCTTCAGCACAACACGGGCAAGCAGCTTCCCTACAACGCTGAGAAGAGAGATGCCACGGTACTTATTGCAGTCGCCCCGTCTCCTTTGTTCTTATACAATGTGACGATGTTTGCATCCTTCATGTCCTGTGGTACTCCACCTTCCCTCCAGAAAAGACAAAAGATTTCATACAACTCGGTGGTGATGATTTCTTTACAGTAATTCAACAGGGATGTTATCCTTTCCAGGTGCCTTGCCGGAGGTGAGGGAATCCAAGGCCGCTTTTATTTCTGCTAAAGTTGGTTCGCTGTCCAACTCTTCCAAGACAGACAGGCACTAGATTTATTTAATGCCTCTTCAGTTACTACATTCTCTATGGAATATAGCTCAGAGTAGTGCTGCACCCAGTGTTCCATCTGCTGTGCTCAGTCCTGGATGATTACGCCTGTAGCAGACTTCAAAGGAGCAGATTTCTTCTGTGTTGGAGCTAAAGCCTGCTTGATACCATCAGACATTCCCTTGATGTTACCTGTGTCTGCTGCTATCTGTATCTGAGAGCAGAGCTGAAGCCAATAATCATTAGAACATCTCCTGGCAGCCTGATGGACTTTGCTACGAGCAACTCGAAGAGCCTGCAAGTTGTACTCACTAGGACAGGCTTCGTATGCTGCTAGAGCTCTCCTCTTTTCCTCGATGTCTGGCATCAACTCCTCTGAATGGTCTTCTTGCCAAATGTGGACAAGGCACTGTTATAAACAGCATCCTTGAAATGTTCCCATCGTTCAGGTGCATTTGCATCTTCATCCTCACAGCACTTGAAAATGCCTCTTTGAAATATTTAGTCAAGTTGAGACAGCCTAAGTCAGTGGCTCCCAACCTTGGGTAACCCAGGTGTTGTTGGACTGCAATTCCCAGAAATCCTGGCCAGCATAGCTGGTGGTGGGCATCTGGGAATTAGAGTCCAAGAACACCTATGTTACCAAAGGTTGGAAATCACTGGCGTAAATGAATAAGAATGAGCGATCTGGCAGATTTTCTTTAAATCTGTAATTTATATGGTTCGATGGATAATGATGGAATTCAGAAAAATCAGTGTGTTCTGGAATGGATGGGGAATTAACCATACCAGTGTGTGTTCTGTGCCAAGTCAGAACTGACTTATAGTGATATAAGGATAGGGCTTTCAAGGTAAGTGAGATATTTAAGGAGTAGTTCCACTCTGCAAGCATCCATGGCCAAGTGGAGATTCGAACCCTGTTCCCCAAAGTCCTAGTCTATCACTCTATCCTCTACACCACACTGGGAATCCAATAATAATCGTGTGCCATCCAGTCAATTCTAACTTATGGCAACTCCTTCCAGGGTTTTCTAGGTGTACAACACTCAGAAGTGGTTTACCATTTCCTTCTTCTGGGGGGCATTCTGGGACTGCGCAGCTTGCCCAAGGCCACACCAGCTGGCTCTACTCACAGGAGACACAGTGGGGGAAAACACCCAGCCTAAGGTGCCAGAGTCAGATACCTAATTCATTGAACTGTTGATATCTTCTCTCAGAACAGCCACTGGAAATACATTGCCCAGGGCCTGTTTGATGTTCAGATTAAAATTCTTTGAGAGCAAAATTCATTTTGAGGGAGAAAGCATATCTTTTAATCAGACTATGGTCTGTTTAGTGTTATTGACATGTTGAGCAAACTGTTAAAATTCTTCTCACAGGTTCCAGTATGAATATCTTTAGAATAACCACAGCATGAATGTCTGGGACACTTCTAGAATGATTTTAGAATTTGACCACTCAGTACCATTGGTGTTGAACTCTCCATGACCAGCAGCAAGGAAGTGCATCTGATTAATGCTCTGCATGCATTCCATTGCAGAATGCGCCTAATGTGAGGAATTCTAATCAGACATATAGACCTGATTATTTTAATATGAAACCACATGAAGCTATCAAACTAAAAGTCTTAGCAACTGTGTCAAATGGAAAATGCTGTGCCATAGTGAAACATTACTACTGTACGAAATAAATAAAACATCAGAGGGATAATAAATTAACAAAGCTTAATCAAAACTTTCTGCACAGGCTTATTTCATAAAGGACTTATAGCTAATTAATATTTCAAGGCAGATGTTGTATTTCAGTTGCAAATTAAACGTAAAAACAGCCAAAACCCATACATACTAGGTAGGTGACTTGCCAAGAAACTACAGCAGGGAAAACATGCTTTAGTATCAGCTTAATTATGAGCAAAGGAATGTTTCTGTTTCTGTTGTTGCTATTTTCATTCTCTGGAACTGCTCATTTGGAACTGATCAATATAAATTCCCTGGTAGTAGCTTCAACATCTACTGGCCTTTTCTTTAAATCCATATAGCAGTTGAAAAATTGGTCACATTGAACTGAGGTGGAGATGTTGGCCAAACAACTAGGGCATCACTCAGTACTTCAGTAAAGAGTGAAAATTAAGTGCATAGTCCTTCTGATTTCTCACAAATAGATCTGTCAAAGGGAAATCTATTGGTTGGAGCAATATAGAGAATAGTATGCTTCAGAGAATTTCTCAGCCATTAGGCTGGGGCTGACTGTCAGGTCTTGAGTTGGCTCTTAAAAACACCCAGCGAGGAAGCCAGACAAATTTCTGGGGGAAGATTGTTCCAAAGGCGAGGGGCTACTGCCGAGAAGGCCTACTTTCTTGTTCTTTCTGGTAATTTTTCAGTTCTGCAGGCATCCCAAGAGCTGTGTCCCCAAGATGGTGAAGCTAAAAGGGATTACTTGTGTTTTTTAATCATTTAAAAAACTTTAAAGCAGTGATTATGTACTACAAAGGGTTCTATAATGGGTTTTTGTTAACTGAAAAATGGGCTCAAGTAAAAAGAGGGATTTTTAATGGAAAAAGTCCTTTGTCTAGGGTCAAAATTATTAGTTAAAACAATGCAGCACAGTGGGGCTCTAGAGTCATGCGAAATATGTTATATTTTCCCTGACACCCCTAAAAGGCAGAAAAGTATTTTGTATGCAAAGACTTTTAATTTTTTTTATTTTTATTTTTTACAAAAATGGCTTTGGGGGTGGATGCAGCCCATGAGTTGCATGTTGTCTGTGTGTGCCTTAAGGATCATGGGGTGAAAGCTGCCAAGACAACATGCAGGACCAGCTTGAGGTCAACAGCACCTACCTTCACAACAAATGGCAGAGGGTCCACTCAATGGTGTCATGTCCAGCAGTATCCAAATACTGTCATTCTGTAGTCTACCCAGCAAATGGGCTGGAGGGCAAAGGCACTAGGCAAGTCACCTGATGCTTGGATCCAGTCCCCTGTTTAGCTATAAGTAGTACAACTGTGGCCAATATTTTCTTCAATTGACTGTGTATGGGTCTTCCATTAAGGACTGTGGCAAGGTGCCTCAGCATGCCATTAGAGCTACACTGAAAGGACCCTATGATCCCACCACTTGGCACCAATCAACATTTTAGCATCAGCATTCTCCATCAACTGAAGTTACTGAGTGGTTTTCAAGAGCAGCCCCTCATAGAGTTTTTTACAATAGTCCAGGTGTGATGTTATGTATAAGGATGGAAAGAATACTCCCTAAACTCATTGTGCTTCTTAGGTTAGGCTGTCTCTAGTGAGACACCAGAATGAGGAATTTTCAATTTGCATGAAAGCAAGACAACGAGTTCCTTTTTCATGTCAAGATTTTTTCAATTTAGACGAAATGACTCTTGGGCACTTTGCACCCAGCTTGTTTCATAAACAACACAATTGACTGTTTCTTGTTGGCAAAAAGGGCTGAGGATTCCTTACAGCCTGGAATTCTGCATGATGGAATGAGTAAAAAAAAGAAAGATAGATAGATAGATACATGATTGCTGTGGCAACAAGGCTCTGGCTGAGCTGGAAGACAATGGAACAGTACAGAGAGGCTACGAACTTGGATGCTTTCAATGGCTCCAGTCCCAGAGTGTTCCCTGATAAGATGTTACAATCATTTGTGTGCTGCAGGACAAAGGGATTATTTACTTTCTTGGAATAAGAAAGTAAAGGTGGTGCAATGCACGTTTGCTTCGACCTTGTCATCTACCAACACACAACTGAATTTTAGGCATGAAAGTAGGAAGGAAACCAGGTAGGAAAATTAGGGGTGTCAGAGGAACAAAAAGCAATTGCTGCTTGGGAGAAGAGGATTCATGCTCATTCATTCACACTCACTTGCTTTTCAGTTCACTTTTTCTCATGTAATTTCTACTTCTGCAGATTTTGACTGCTCTGTCCTTAATTTGCCTTGATTTGAGAGAAACCTCAATTTTTATAATAGGTTAGATTACTCCTTCTGGGACATTCTACACCTCCCTTATTGTCTCCTTTCATTTATTCCTTACATACACATGTAGGCAAGGAATAAGACTTCACTACTTTATTTTACATTTTTTTATTCTCATTTACTCATGTAGATCCTCCTAGATCAATACTCCTGCACATTCCCCTGAAACTTTAGGAACCTGTTCCTTGAAATAGGTAGCTACATGTTTTTCTTTCTCAATCTTTAGACCAAAGACTGCTAAACAGCTGGGAACATAGCATGTTTCAACTAGAGGGTTGGTGGAAGATTAGGAGCAAATAGAGTGTTATATATCTGTGACTGATTTTGCATAACTATAATTTCATCTGATACTTTAATCCAGATTATTCTGTTTTGCACTTTTCATTTCACCATTACATTGTACTGTATCAGAAATTCATTGATTTTCCTTTGATTTCTTTTATATTGTGCATTTCATGGATCTTATTCCATGTTTATCTGCTGTGATTTAAAGAAATCTTCAAACTAATTGCACCCGTAAATAACCTCAGATCATCTCTACTTACACCTTTTGCCTACTGGGGCAAATAAACGACCTCATTTTCACCAGCTATCACAGTTTTCCAGAACTCAGAAAAGTTGTACGATGTGCATAAAAATATCAAGTTGATAGCACCAGACAATATCTCAGCCCCTTGGAAGATGGAGAGAAAGCATTTGAAATTCTTCATTCTTGCCTGTTTCATCCTTGCCTAAAAGGATAAAACAGGAAAAGATTTGCATTTCCACACAAACCTGTTTCTGAGCATGTCTGGCTGTATTGGAAATGGATACATTTCTCACACCAGTTGAAGGCGGAGAAAAGTATATCTGGCCACAGCCATAAGGCATTTGAAATTAATTTTACTTATTCCCAAGTTAATTGCTCATTTTAATATCCTACGAAACATAATTCAATGGTAGTTCATGTTGATTTAATCCCACTTAACTCAACAGTTATGACTTCATAGAGTTATCATAAGTCAGAAGTGACTCGGAAGCACACAAGCTGAATAGCGGTGGTATAATATGATCCACTTCACTGAGTCTGCACATCATGAAAAGCTAGCTGTGAAAATCAGTCTGAATGGATTAAAAAATCAGCTGTATCAATAGGTTTAGCAACAACTGGCTTTGGATGTGTGCTTCAGAAAATGTTGGCATGCTGAAGTACTTTTGGATAAGACAAATTATCTTCAAGACTTGCGGGAAGTGTTCTAGGTATATGAAATCTCCTGATGTTTATGTTAGCAAATCTCTTTTACAGCTAGGGCTTGTTGGAGGGGCCAGGGATACTATTGATCTGGATTCATAGCTTCTTTGTTCTTTCATACCTTTAACCAATGCTTGAAGGCAAAAGGGTAGTGAACCTCAATTTTATTTTATTTTATCAGTTTGGTATTTACTCTGTTCCTCTGGTAATCTGAGTCTGAGATTTCAGAGGCAAATTATAAATATTTATAATCAGCCATGAACTCAAATGCATTTCTTCTGGGGAAAAAAATCAGTGATTTCCCACCAGTGAAAAGTACATAACTCTTCTGTGAAGGTTGCTGTTATGAAAAAAGAATAATAATTAAATGTGGGGATCATGTTTGGTGCAGAGTAATCATGGAAATAACATTAGTGATTCCAAAAGCAATATTTTCCTGATTATAGCAATCTGCTACCCTCCACAATGCAATAAACCTGGTTACACCAAGGATTTATACTGCAAGGAAGTGAAAAGGAAGTTTTTTGTGAATCCAAGTGCAGTCAGAAGTGTTGTAGAAAGATCACAAAATGGTTGAAATTTATTTTAAGACCAACATAACTCATTGGCTGGGATCAGATGTAAACTAAATGAAAGTTCATTTTGCTTAACCAGTCTTGTCTGTATATACCCACCCTAGCAAACTGATGATTACTTGTTTGGAAGCAGCAAACACACTAAAAACATGGTTTGAAGTTGTGAAATTCAGCTTGCTTTAACTATGACCTGTCATTACAACCATACTTGGAATCTGATTTAGTCCTAGTTTATTGCAATGAATCCTGCAACCCCTGCTATGGGTACAGAGATGCAAGAATGGCTCAAGGACAAAATATTTCTTGGAACAATTTTTTCCCCTTGATGTTTTCATAAATCTCTCCATCCCTCCTACCTCTGCAAGCAAACAGGTTCTTCTCCCACCTTCTTGCTGATAAAATCTCTCATCCCTCCAGACTGAGCTCAACCCCAGCATTCATTTTTAAACATGGGATCACGGAATCTAATATCTAGTTAGGTATATATATCAAAAGCAGAGCATGGAAAATCATTGTATTGAATTAACTCATTGTGTTACCCATTACTTTGGAGCAGCCAGATGGCTTTAGGAATAATAAATAATAATATATCTTAAAACTGCAGAGCCGGAAGGGACCCTATGGATCATCGAGTCCAGCCCCTCTCAAGGAGACACAGGGGGGAATTGAACGCCTAACCAAACCGCTGAGCAGTTCACTGCTTCTTCCCCAAATTAGTTCATGCATTGCACAATATTATCATATTATGTTGCACGTACAAGGACATTTGAAAAAATCACAGAAATACAATCCAGTTTGCAGTAGTAGCTGTTTCTCATATTGCAACTTGGAAATACAAACATATAAAAGGTGAAACAAAACACCTATCTCACCACTTATGCCTGATGAAAGAATGGCACAATTCCCATCAAAATGTCTCATATAATTACTTTAAAAAGTAACTAGAAATCATTGTTACATCAAAAATAACTTTGTAACTGCCTGTCACCTTTCTGTACCCTCATCATTAGAGGAGGGATATTTGTATTTGTCTCCTGGGGGAGACAAATACAAATATCACCACCACAGGTGTCTGGGCCTGTTTGACCCTCCCCTCCAGAACTGGGACATCCATTTACTGCTTGTGGCCTGGCACACACAGCCATTCTCCTTCCAATCAGTAGCCTGGCTGGGGCTTCCCTGCCTCCCTCTGCTGCCAATCACTCTAGTGAGAAGGTGGGATGACAAGTCTCCCAGCTCAGCTGCAGAGTGGTCAGAAGTGGTGGAAGGTGGGGAAGCCCCAGCCGGGCTACTTCTGCAATTGGTGTGGCATGAACGAGGACGGCCGCATGCGCAAGTGGTAAATGGATGGCCTGGTTCTGGGGGAAGAGGGTCAAACAGGCCCGGCCACCTGTAGTGGCTATATTTATATTTGTCTCCCCAGGGGGGTGAATATGAATATCCCATTTCTACTCATCAACAAAATATTGACATAGTAAACCTCTCATTTCCTGCTAAAACCTGTTTGTAGAATAGTCCATTCAGTCCCTTTTTATTCTAAGGACCTGAATTATTGTCAACTCTTGTTCTCCTGGTTCACTGGTAAAGTTTTGTACTGAAAAAAGAAAACCTTTTCATGTTTATTCAAAGAAGGTAGAGAGGTAATGATTAGCAAAGTGGGATAACGAGCCTTTGTAAGTATTTTCTAATAATGTGATCTACACCGTTATCCATATGATGGTATCAGCTTAGACCTATCCAAATAAATACCTGAATGGGCTAAACTGATATCATTATTGTAGCTAGCAATTTCCCAGTTTTGATTAAAAGTTCTGACTCTTGGTATTTAATGAGCTGAGCCAGTAGTTCTACATAACTGCATCATTATGTGGATAGTTGTGTATCTAATAAAATCAAAGTGGGAACATAAACCCCCCAAAATATTTCACCCACAAGAAGTCAGTCAGAACTTTCTGTGCTCGTCATGAAGTTCTGAAAATGAGCTTATAGGCACATTCTTCTGAATGTGTTTATAGAACTCTGATGATCAAGCACCATGATAAGTCAGGATTCCTGATCAGAGAAGCTTTATATTAGCTCACCCAGGCAACCAAACTTACAGTCTCCTCTTCAGATCTTTGGGCTGAATATGCAAAGATCTGTCCAGGGGGTAGATAGGGCATGGTCATGCTGACAGTGGCTGAAGATCTCTTGAAGAGGAAATTGTTAATGTTTCTCAGGTTGTGATTACACAATGAAATATGGCAAGATTTGCTATTGTTATAGTATAAGTCGATTTGAGGTATTTTTCCCCCTGATCTCATGATTCAAAGGACAATTTTAATTGTTTCAGACCTTTTTGTCTCAATGAAGCTTTTCTCTCTCTCTGCTGCTGGGGGATTCTACTTTTTTCAAGCAATTCAAATGGACTTTTCACCATGTGATCAGTTGACTCATTCTTGTAAAGATTGAGACATGTCTGTGAGTGGTGTTTTGGTGATGCAGGCAGATGTTCAGGACTATGGGAACACCTGCCCCTGTGCTTTTCCCCTCTCCAATATTTTTTTTTTCAGTTTTTACATATATGGGATTAGTGCTGGATCTTCTTATCACTTTATCACTAGTGTTGATATATCACTTGCAGGGAAAAAGAATAAAAATAAAAATTACAAACAAAATAGAAGCAACCCAAAAGATGTTCCTATGCATGGTATTTCTGTATACGTTAAGAAGAACTTTGGAATGCTGGCACCTTTTCTGGAGCACTGTACAATCTTTCTGAAACCAAGTGACTTGATTGTGAACCATAAAAGAGTCAGCAGAGGCAGGACCAGAGGAAGGAAGGAAGGAAAGAAAGCGGATTGTGGGCTGAAATGCAAATCATACCACATTGAGTGTGAACCCTGAGCTGCTGAATCAATCTGTAGCCCTTCTGGGATCACCGGCTGCAAATTCAACCACAATACAGACTATGAATCAAATTGCAACGTAGTTGTAGCCTCAGGCTGTTTCTGCAGCTCACTTGCGGTAAGAGAACTGATAATGGATTTTATTTTAGGAGTTAGAAATTATACAGTAGAACAGCAGAGAAGGCAAAGTGAGAACAATCCATTTAAGTAAAATAAGTCATTCCTTGTTGAAATCCCTCTGTAAACTATATCCTGGTTTGCTCAATAAACTGTGGTTGAATCAAACCCTTGCGTATCATTGCACCCAAACATGGCCAAATGGCAAAGCTGCCGAAGAACTGCAATCATATTTGGGATTGCCTTCCATATTGTAAAGGGACATGGCACATTGTTATGTAAAATATGCATTCAGTAATAAACTTTTTCTCTCTCGGGATCAAGAAGACTTTTGGTTGGTGTTTTCCCACAGCATCTGTGACATGACTCATTACCTCTTGAAAAATTGGGAAGGAATATTCTCCAAGCCTGGGTATCCAGTGGCTTCCACCGCCTGTCCAATGCACTTTTAAACATCTTATTTTCTGTTTCTGATTTCTTATGTGTTCCTCAGCTCCCATGAGTCTTATTTGATAATGAAAAAAAATCTGATCTGGTCTGAAAGCCTCATTGTGACAATACTCCAGGACTTGTCACATATACATGGATGTGTGTGTGGCTCATCTGTAGGGCTTATTTCATAGTGGCCCAAGGAAAACCTGCCAGCAACATCTACCATCTTTTGATACTACTATCTTCTAGGGTAACAGAGCTGGGATGAACATGACTGAATTGTTTGATACCACTGACAGCATCTAGTATTCTGGTTCTATTGTTGTGAGGGCAATATCATCTGCTTTTACAAATCTGGCTTTAATATTGTGAATTGTGGTTGATGCATTATTTACAAATATTGTGAAACAGTCAGTAAGCATAAACATATTACATCACTCCAGCAGCTGGAGAGTGTAACATCTCCAACATGAAGATACATACAGACATAATCATAAGGCATTTCAACAGACATCTTGTAGAGAGGAAGCAAGAACTTTTGATATAGCAGCTGTCCAAGAGCATGTAGTGATTTCTCCCTGTCTCCCTAAATCCCTCAACACTACCAGCAAGTTATGAGGGTATTTGTGGGGGTGGGGATGCAGGGGAAAGTGAGAATTGCCACCCCCCATTCCACTAACAGGAGCAGTTTTCTCTGTGGCACAACTTCACTCGTCCTTGGTTTTCATTTACTTCAATACTTTTAAATTGCTTTGTGTGCTAACAAATTCCAGGAACTGCAGTACTAAAAATACAATATGATTTAAAAAGAAAACAAAAAAGATATCACATCCTTTATATATATAATGATGGTGAATCTGAAGCACTTCTGTGAAGTGAATCTTGCAGCCTGTTGCTCTTGGTGACAAACCAAGATGGGAAAAGATCTCTCTTTTCTTCTGATAGTGAGATTTCTCCATGCAACTATTATTTTTTTCTTTCTTTATTTGAGGATTATCTCAGGAAAATTAACAAGATTTCTCAGATGTTTTATGTCCGTTTCCCCCCCAGAAGAAATACTAATCTGCACAGAATTATAATCATTCCTGTGCAAAATGTGTCATTCCTGCTCAAGATTCCCTGGAAAAGGCAGTGAGTTGGGCAGAATTTCACATTGTCTTGCACAAAAGGACATGTTTAAAAAAAATCTGAGAGAGATAAATGGACAAAATGAGACTGGTGGTCTTGTTTGTTGAGCAACTGGGAAATTTCACTGATACAGGGGTTTGTGTGGCAGCTCTCAGAAAATCACTGAGAATGGAAAATATGTTTAGTACTCTCCACATCTCTATCACAACCATAGAAAAAAAAGTATAAAGCCTGTAGCAGATTTATATGGGTAAGTATTTCTGTCAAGGAGGGGAATTCCTGTGACAATAGGAAACAGACACTGATAAAACTTCTACTCTTAACTTGCTCCCCCTCAACATGCTACCATAGCTAATAGCTTTGTTTCTTTGTTTGTTTCCTCCCTGGCTTGTTTGTTCATTTGTTGAAAATGTTTATGCCTCACTTTTCCTTGCAAAAGTTGAAGGTGACTCACAACAGAACTCACAGAACAGAAGAAAGCAAACAATCACAAAGCCAAACAGGAGAGCAGACCAAGAAACAAAACTATACAAGACTGCAGAAGCAAAATACCCTTTTTAAAAGAAACTGTAAAAATCTGAGATTGTGGACCAGCAGTGAAGTCAGGCCTTTAACAACCAAAACCCTTTCCAAAAACAAACCTTATAACATCATGGTGGAGGCCAATAATTTCCCTTGAAAGGAAGTTCCAAAGTCCAGACGAAGCACTCTTGGGAACCAAAAACTGGCCTTCCGTAGGTAAGCTTAAAGTGAGGATAATCTCATGTGGAAAAGCTGGTTCTTCAGATACCTCTACTACTTTTGTGCTAAAAAAACCAACACCCCACAACAGTATGAATTGGGCCACTGACATTTTTCAAGAGGCAGCAACTGGTTCCTGATACCTGACAGGCACTGCTATAGTAAATGCCATGAACAACCAGACACTTTCTGAAGGCAGACCCACACAAAACTCAGAGCAGCATCTGGTTGTGATATAACTGACACATGTGTTATCATAGTAAAATCTGACTTCTGCAGAAACAGCTCTAAACTAGAAATGGGCATGAAACCAACCATGAAACAAAAAAATCCAATGAACTGGCCAGTTCACGGTGCTTCAGGGAAATGTGCCTGCCCAGAACAAAATGAAACACCAAAGTATTATTGGTGTTGGTGATTTGTATATGAGCTATAACTCAGATGTCCCAAATCTAATCTTCACCAAATTTGGATTGGCTCTTGAGATGACTCTCCTCCCTGCCCCTTCCAAATTTGGTGAAGATTGAATATGGGATGTCCTTGGAGTTCAAAACGAAGCAGGGCAAAGGCTAATAGAGTTCTGTCAAGAGAACAAGCTGGTCATCACAAAGACTCTTTTCCAACAACACAAGAGGCGACTCTACACATGGACATCACCAGATGGTCAATACCAAAATCAGATTGATTATGTTCTCTGCAGCCAAAGATGGAGAAGCTCTATAGTGTCAGCAAAAACAAGACCTGCAGCTGACTGTAGCTCTGATCATCAGCTTCTTATAGCAAAATTCAAGCTTAAACTGAAGAAAGTAGGAAAAACCACTGGGCTAGTCAGGTATAATCTAAACCAAATCCCTTTGGTTTAGGCGCTCTCTCAACTGCGACACACCCTACACACAGTAATGGCCGACAGACCTACAGCACAAAGAAGCAGCCTCGGCACCACCTATAGTTAGAAAGTTGAATTGCCCGCCTTTTTTCCCCTGCCTATTTCTGTTCTTATGTCGATTCTCCGGCCGGAAGTCGAAGTGAAATTTTCCGGCTGGAGAAGTCCGTAACTCGAAAAGTCCGTAAGTGGAGCCGTGCGTAAGTCGAGGGTCCACTGTAGTGTGGTTGCTGACCTTGAGCCAGACATCCTGGAGAGTGAAGTCAAGTGGGCCTTAGAAAGCATGGCTAACAACAAGGCCAGTGGAGGTGATGGCATTCCAGTTGAACTATTTAAAATCTTAAAAGATGACGCTGTTAAGGTGCTACACTCAATATGCCAGCAAGTTTGGAAAACTCGGCAGTGGCCAGAGGATTGGAAAAGGTCAGTCTACATCCCAATCCCAAAGAAGGGCAGTGCCAAAGAATGCTCCAACTACTGTACAATTGCACTCATTTCACACGCTAGCAAGGTTATGCTCAAAATCCTACAAGGTAGGTTTCAGCAGTATGTGGACCGAGAACTCCCAGAAGTACAACCTGGATTTCGAAGGGGCAGAGGAACTAGAGACCAAATTGCTAACATGCGCTGGATTATGGAGAAAGCCAGAGAGTTCCAGAAAAACATCTACTTCTGCTTCATTGACTACGCAAAAGCCTTTGACTGTGTGGACCACAACAAACTATGGCAAGTTCTTAAAGAAATGGGAGTGCCTGACCACCTTATCTACCTCCTGAGAAATCTATATGTGGGACAGGAAGCAACAGTTAGAACTGGATCTGGAACAACTGATTGGTTCAAAATTGGGAAAGGAGTACGACAAGGCTGTATATTGTCTCCCTGCTTATTTAACTTATATGCAGAATACATCATGCGAAAGGCTGGACTGGAGGAATCCCAAACCGGAATTAAGATTGCCGGAAGAAATATCACCAACCTCAGATATACAGATGATACCACTCTGATGGCAGAAAGTGAGGAGGAACTAAAGAACCTCTTAATGAGGGTGAAAGAGGAGAGCGCCAAAAATGGTCTGAAGCTCAACATCAAAAAAACTAAGATCATGGCCACTGGTCCCATCACCTCCTGGCAAATAGAAGGGGGAAGATATGGAGGCAGTGACACATTTGACTTTCTTGGGCTCCATGATCACTGCAGATGGTGACAGCAGCCACGAAATTAAAAGACACCTGCTTCTTGGGAGGAAAGCGATGACAAACCTAGACAGCATCTTAAAAAGCAGAGACATCACCTTGCCGACAAAGGTTCTCATAGTCAAAGCTATGTCTTTTCCAGTAGCGATGTATGGAAGTGAGAGCTGGACCATAAAGAAGGCTGACCGCCGAACAATTGATGCTTTTGAATTGTGGTGCTGGAGGAGACTCTTGAGAGTCCCCTGGACTGCAAAGAGAGCAAACCTATCCATTCTGAAGGAAATCAACCCTGAGTGCTCACTGGAAGGACAGATCCTGAAACTGAGGCTCCAATACTTTGGCCATCCCATGAGAAGAGAAGACTCCCTGGAAAAGACCCTGATGTTGGGAAAGTGTGAAGGCAAGAGGAGAAGGGGACGACAGAGGACGAGATGGTTGGACAGTGTCATCGAAGCTACCAACATGAATTTGATCCAACTCCGGGAGGCAGTGGAAGACAGGAGGGCCTGGCGTGCTCTGGTCCATGGAGTCACGAAGAGTCGGACACGACTTAATGACTAAACAACAAATAATTTAGATGTTCCAAATCCAGTCTTCTGCAAGCTTGGAGGTGGTGGGGTGGAGAGTCAACTGAAGACTCGCTGTGAATTTGGCTTCTGTAACTCACATGGGGTCCATTCTTCTCCTCCTGAAAATCCCAAATTGCACAAGCCACAAAATGGTTCATTTCATTGGGAAGTTTGTGAAAGTTTGTAGATCTTGTTTCATGAATAGCAACAAACCACAAACCATCATGAACCACCATTTTCCTGGTCCATGCCCATCTCTATTATAAACACCAGCCTAAACTGGGCAAAGAGTCCCAAGTCACACGGACATCCAAGTTGGGAATATAACTGCATGATGAATCTATTTTTCATGGATAGTTCAACTTCATCCAGACATATTTCCTTCTTAGCAATTTTCCAAGTCTTGCCACACTGTCTACTCTAGATTAATTTTTATCTGGCTGGCCTACACCCATCTCATTACTGATTCCATATCCTAATTCTGTTCATAATGACATATACTTTGCCATTTTCAAAACTTAGGCTGTTTGTGCACATATTGGTAAGGCTAGCACGAACCAAATATGCTAGGGCTTTTCTGCCATTAAAAGTTTTAGTTCCCATACAAAAGCTGCCTTCTGCAATATTCTTCCATAGAATTGCTGTTCTTCAGCAACTGCTAGTCTTTTAGGGTTTTATTTGCAGCAACCACTAGGGTTTTATTTGCAGAAGGCAAGAAATAAATAATTAAAGAAAGACAATGTTGCTTTTCATTTAGATTGCATTTCTTCAGGTTCTCCTGGTTGGGAAGCTTTTAATATGAACTTGCATAGACACTGGGGAAAAACATCACAGGAGCATTCAAGCTTTTCCAACCAGTAAATCTGTCATCAAAGTGAGCACTGCTGCCGAGTCCACTTGTTTCCAGTGCCAGTCTTATGCTCACATACCATCTGGCAGCTTCTTTTAATTGCTACCCAGCCTTCACTGCTGGTCACTCACTTTTCTTTCAGGTCACCTTAAGTAAAACTTGTTGATGATTCTGTAAGCATAGGTACAAACATCTCTGTAGTAGACAACAATACTTTATCTGTTTCTATTCACTTCTTTATTTATATTATTGCCTTATAATTAGGCAATGTATATGGCATTTCAGCAGTATACAGGAAAGGATAGGCCTGGGGACCTAATCTCAAGATATTTTCATTCTTTGCCACGACTTTATTGGATGCAGAGATGTATGCATGGGTGTGCCTCATGATGAATCAAGTTTTGAGGGGTATGGTATTTCCTATGTGGGGTCTGCAAGCTTGAATCCCATTGTGGGGATCCCTTTAAGGATCTTGAGGTAAAGGCTTCTGAGATGCAGCTGCTCTGCTCAGGAGCAACAAGTCAGGCCTCATACCTCAGATGATAAGGGATCCATGGAGTAGCTAAATGTCTGGGTAGCACCCAGATCATGGCACACCAGGATTTAGTTAGCAAGTGGGTTGGACTGGGTTGCTTTATTACTTGGCAGGTAGTCACTGAGTTACTGGATCCATTCCAAGGCTTTGCAGCTGTAGCCAATAAAGTTATGGCCATATTCTATCCATCCAGGACATACTCTGAATTTACCTGTCTACCCCCTCTTTTTTTAAAGAAGTCTGTCATAGCCAGAAAGTAAGAGACAAATTGGATTTAATGTGGACAAGGCCAGCCCAGGACATTTCACAACATGAGGCAGATCAACAAAAATTTTCCCCTTCCACTATATCATCCAAATCAGGCCATCATACTCAAGGCCAGATGTGTAATGGAAGTGCTGCCCATCCTATGATCGTGTTGGTTTCAATCCATTTGTCTTCTCCTACAGAATTCAAAAGAAGCCAGAGAACCAAAGTTTCTATGTTCTTAAACCCAACCATGTATTTGTATAGTTCCTCCTTATTTTCCTCTTGTAAGAGGAAAGAAAATATTGAAAACTAGCTACTAGATTTTGATGATAGACACAAGTAATTCATACAGCAATACATTCATCCCATTAATTCCCAGATCTCTAGAACTTCATTTTTCTTGATTTAATTATCTATTTAGTACTAGCTCTTCTATCATAAGCCCAAGTTCCCTATCTTGTCCTAGCATGTACAATGGTAGTTAGAACTAGGGGTCTGGACAATCTTGCAAAATTGTTTGTTCTCAGTAATTTTTCCTGTTTCTCCATGCCAAGAGTCCTCACTGACACTTTCACCTACAACAGTGTGATTTCCTGCTTTCCCATAAAAGTAAGACCCACAGTCTTGTCTTTTTCCCCATTCATTTATGGGTGGGGTTCCGTGCCTGTAATTTGATAACAAAACACCCAAGAAATCATTCGAGATTTTCCGTGAGATTTCTCAGGTTAAAAAGAATCTTGTACAGATATCTCAAGATACGATCAGATGGGAATTTGTCCTGCTGTTTGGCCAACTCTGGGGACAGGCTGGTTTTCTCCTTTGCTGGTGACCACATAACATACAGCCCATAATGAACCAACCCATCTCAGATCTTTGCCTATATGCACCTTTTTGGGTCTCTGTCAGAAGCTACTTTTTTTTATTGTGGGTAGGACCACTCCATTTTGATTGAGTTCCAAAATATGCTATCACGGGGATCAAAACAAAGTGGATGAATTAAACTGTCCTTTTGCCTAGGAAGGGAACAATTTTCCTGGGGTTTTTCATGGGGTTTTCTTCTTTTTTCTTTCTCTTTAAAGGGAAAAAAGGGCCAGATGAGGTCACTAGAGGTTAGATACCACATCTCAAAGCGTCCCTGCTAAGCACAGCCAAACCTGATCCATGTTGGGAGAATGTGACTGTCTAGTTGCACCCTCAACAACCAAGCAAACTTCACGGTGCCTTGAACAAAAAGAGCACCAAATCTTTTTTAGAAGTTGTTACTGTAAAGAAGTAGTGATATTAACGATCAAATAAAAATATTTTCTCAAAGACAAATGGCATGTCTCTCAAGTACCAGATAATGCTAGGTAGGAATAATTTCCTTTCCTTGTCAGAAGGGTGGGTGCATCTGCTGGAAAATAAACAGTGAAGAATGTAACATTGACTCCTGAAGCTTAAAGTTGTCATGGGGATACAGGAAAGGCTACCTCAAAGTCATTTGTGTCATTCAGAAGAATTTATTGTGTTGCAAATATAGTCTGGTTGAGGTCTTGGGGGTATCTCTCTGTCTCTCTCTTTTTGCTTTTTTGATTGTTGCCATCCATCTTGTTGATGCAAGTGTCTTGTCAGTCACTACAAAAACCTCTGTCACCATCCTCAAGGAATCAGCTGCACCAGTCTTAATGTAGAAGCAAGATATATTTAAAAAAACAAAACAAAACACGGCTCACTGGCAAGTATCCCTGAAGATTTATTTATCATCAGACAAGATGTTACATTCTTTTAGAGTTAACATTATTTTAGAAGAGGGGGGGGGAAAGTGCCAACTATTACCCATGCACAATCACCTGATAGTGGATCCATTCTAATTTTGTTTTTTGTTTTTGTTGTAAATTCAACAAAAAGGCAAACTGCCATTTAGTTTAAATGTACAGTGGTGCCTCGCTAGACGATTGCCTCCTTAAACGACGAATCCACTAGACGATGAGGTTTTGCGATCGCTGTTGCGCTTCGCAAAACGATTTCCTATGGGCGCTTTTCGCTGGACGATGTTTGGGGGCCTCTCCCGTGACCCCCCCACCCCTTTCAGAAGCCTCCCGGGGCGCAGGGGAAAAGTGGAATTTTTTTATTTCCAGCTTTTCCCCCTGAATTTTCAGGGCAGAGAAAGCCTCTTTTTAGCCCGCCCATCAGCTGTTCATCGGGAGAGGGGAGGGGGAAGGAGGGGAGAAGAGGACAAAATGGCTGCCGGGGCTTCTTCAGCAGGTAAACATGCAGTGGAAAAGCACCCGGCAAGCCTCTGAAAGCAGCGCTTTGCTGTGGGGGTGGTGTGGGGGGGGTGGCAGGCCTGCCCCTGCCACCCCACCCCCACCCCCACCCCCACCCACTCACCTCTTGGCAAAGCCCCGCTTCCAGAAGCCTCTGGGGTGCTTTTCCACTGCCTGTGCCTCAAAAGCCTCAGAAGCCTCCTATCAGCTGTTGGTCGGGAGAGGGGAGGGGGGAAGGAGCGGAGAAGAGCACAAAATGGCTGCCGGCTGCCTGCTGCCTGCCGGCTTTTAGCTGTTTGGTGCTCTTTTCTGGATGTTTCGCTGCTACCAGGCACTATGAGAAGCCGGGCTCAGTCTACAGTACCTGGTAAGTGACTTTCTTTTAATTTTTTTTTAAGTTTCTGTGCTTTTCTTTCCCATCGGAACGCATTAATTAAATTCCAATGCATTCCTATGGGAAATTTGGTTTCGCAAGACGATGTTTTCGCAGGACAGCGATTTGTCTGGAACGGATTAACATCGTCTTGCGAGGCACCACTGTATTTGAAATACTGCTTGTCACCTGAACAATAAGAATGTTCCTCCCTTCATTCAAAATAGTTTTCAATCTATAGTATAAAGTTATCCATATAATATCCTACTAAGGATATCCTACTTAGAGGCCATGACCTCAAAAATCTCTCAAAAAATTGTACACAAATCCTATACCTCTCTCTCTCTCTCTCTCTCTCTCTCTCTCTTTAAATCTTAAAAAAGTAAGATCTTCCTGGGTAAGCTGAAACCAAAAATATATGGATGGAGAAAAGCAGAGCCTATCTGCTTTGTTCACGTTTGCTTGGCCTAATTCAAAAGATTAAGGGCTTAGTTTTACAAGTTCAGCATCTTATTTTGTTGACTCTCTAGAGTGTTGCTGTGCAGCCCTTGAATATGGTATCGAAACTGCATGTGCTTTGTTTACTGTCATAGCACTGTATATTTCACAGTCTGTTATTGTCACTCTGACAAAGATTGTGAAGAGTAATGAATATCATTATTTTGAGATGACTTAGATAATCAAAGTCTCAATTGGAATGACCTGGAGTGAACCATACCTACCTACCCCAGTAACTGTTCATATAACTTCCAGCAGTAGTTGAGCAGGTTCTGCCTCTTGGTCTTATTAATAAGAGAGGGAGATGATGCTATCTCCTTGATAGTGCGGTTGGTTTATAGCACCATAAGTCTCCATAGGGAATAAAAATTCATAAGAAGGGCTGGCTTTTGTTCCTATCTGTGGGTTACTGGGAATTATTTTTAGAGATGAAGGAAGAGAAATGGAAATGGGGTAATCCTTGAGGGCTTGTGCCAGTTCGCTCTCTGTTTAAACAGTTACAGATAAACTTGTTCTTTTTTACTTCGTTCCTTTCATTGCAGTTGGAAATTCTGGCTTAGAAATATTAAAACTGTCCATGCAGTCAGATTTCTAAGAGCTGAGAAAGTAGATCAGAAACTAAGAGGTGAAATGAATATGGAAAGAGGAAGTCTGGAAGTTTGAATTAAACACATATAGAAGACAAAAAAGTAGGAGGGTGGTGAAAAGCAAGCATCAGAGAACTGCTCTCCTTTCAAGGGTGGAGGGTTTTTGATGAAATGATTAAAAGGGTCCCTTCTTTAGTCTTTCCAACTGCATTAAAGTCTAATGCATTAGCTCCCTAGAATGTGAGTGGGCCTGAGAAAAGTGTGTCATGAAGGATCCCTCTATATTAAAACGTTTCTCTGACTGTGAGTCATAAGGCTATTTCATCTGTTATATTTTCACTATTTAAGGATATCCACAATTAGGGACATTTGCTTAAATAAAGTGAAAGGTTTTGGCTTTCAGTCAACTGTATTGGCTCCCTCCTGAATATCTTCATATGGTGATCCAGATTCCATCTGGACAGTGATATACATAGATATTCATTTTTTTATTTTTTTCAGTACATTAAATATGGATTAACACAAAAACAATACATAATACAAAAGCAATGGGCCTCCTAATGTTTCTCAAAAGAAGATTCCTGAAAAACAGATGCTGTGCCAGAGAACTACAGACCTTGGTGCTACCATACGAATATTAGAGATCATATCACATTCATTAACTCTGTATATGAACCTATTAGAGCATTGGGGAAAATATAGAAGGAACATAGTCATGTTCAGACACATGAAGATCAGGTGTCATTGAAGAAGGCCATTATTGTGTTTCCTTGTTCTGTTTTTACCAAATTATAGGAAGCATAGGAAGCTGTCCATTTGATAATGGAGGGAGGAGATGAAGGGGAATAAAAGCTACAGGTCAGAATGTTTCCAGGATGTTCCAGCATATCACTGTCAGTTGTGGGCACTTCTCAGCTCTGATGGCCACCCACATACCTTATATTTAAGTTCTGTATACTCTTTTGGTGTGAATGATGGACCTTTGATTCTTAGCCTACTTTATCTTATTTCTGCTGAAGCTGCCTTTTTAAATAAATATCTTTAACTTAACCGGGTTCTTGTTTGTTTCTGGAAAGTTCTCAGAATGTAGGATGGTGATCTATGCCAGTAATGAATGGAAGGAATGCAGGAATCACCCGAAACAGTGCTTCATAAACTCTGTAATCTGGTCCCAAAATTACCTTCTTTAAATGTCTTACAGACCAGCAGGTAACATCTGGGATCTCAAAGCAGAGCTAGAAAGATTCTTCCCTGAAAACCTGGAGCATCCCTGCTATCAGAGTTCACAATACTGACTTTGTGTGAGACAATTCCCTGTGCTCTTTGATATCTCACATAAAGGAAAATGTTGTTTTGAACAGCACAGGAGACATGATTACAGCAGTGAAGCCCTGTTTTGTCCCATTCTGTGGATATAAAGTTTCCATGTTGCTATTAGGTTAAAGTCATATGCCCACTTAGAATCAGCTTCATTGTATTAAATGGGGAATGGTTCTGAGCAGAATTACATTGGATAGCTGAGGAAGTTTCAAAAAAATATTATAGACCACCTGCTTTAGGATAGCATTATTAAAGAGGTTGCTTGATCTCTCTCTCTCTCTCTCTCTCTCTGAGAGTATATGTATGAAAAGGTTCAGAATTTTTTCCAGGCTGTTTCTTGCTTTCTTCTCTTGATGAACAGCAGATACAAAACTCACACATAGTCCTATTCACAACAGAAATGCTAGCCTAAGACAATTTTTTCCCCCAGATGCCTTTATTCTTACAACATATGATATGTATTACTCTGTTTTGCTCTAATATTGTGATTTTAAAAAAATCAAATAAAGATTTGACCATCTGGGTCAAAATTAGCCAAAGATGGATATGTTTCTTAGATGACCTATTCACATACAAACATATTTGTTGTCACAATTAAAAATGGGCACAAACTGCCAGTTCAGCGGCTCATGCCAGTTCGTCCTTTGAATGAACAGATGTTCAACAGTTCTTAGCTCCTCCTCCTCTGGCAGGTACCCACTCAGAAGCAGCACCCTGGCTTCCTGCCCCGTCTCCTCTGGGTGCTGCCTTTGAGTGGGTGCCTGCCAGAGGAGGTGGGGCTGGGAACTGCTGAACACATGTTTTTCAGTAGGACGAACCAGCACAAACTTCTGAAATTGTGGTTTGTGCCCATCTCTAGTCACAGTATCAACTGAGATTATTTTTACAACAAACAGACATGCACTCAGATGGGGGGAAAGGAGGACAGAGAACACATGCATTACGACAGAGGTTGCTACTCTAAGCTTCTTTTGTCAGGTATGGGGAAGAAGCTGTGAAAGGTATTAATAAAAGGTTGCTGAAATTAATACAATGATTTAAATTAATTGTTATATTATTTGTGACAGAAAAAATATATAACAAAAAATTAGAAAAAAAATATGATCTACCCATTAGGTTCTTTGTTCTACATCATTATATCATGTTTTAGTGTTAACCTGGAATATAATATTTTCACATTTAATTCTTTAGATTAATAACAGTCCCTTCCTGTATGTTCAATAAGGATAATATTTGTGAGTCAGATGATGATGCGTATAAACCATTTCTTTGACCTAATCCCCTCACATAGATACAGGTGACTGTGAATTATAATGAAGATATCCACAGTGGTCTCAAGGAAATTCTACTGAAACACATAAAATGAGTTTAAGACTACCTGCCCTGGCCTCCACAGTTTGTGGATTACCCTTGTAAATTTTAAACATATGGCCATTTGCATTCATGCAGGTGTTTCTGCCTGCAAGGTAAATTGGACTTTGAAAATGGAACATGGCAGGTGGTGATTGTGATTATATAAAATCAGTAAGTAACCTGATTCTGCATTTCCTGTTTCTTGGTGTGATTTATTTGCCGCAGAAAAATAGACCCCTTAAAACCATGATTACTGATCATAAGAACAAGATTACAAAGGTGGGAGATGTGCTGAAGTATTGCAGTGGAAGCATTTTTACAGAAAGCAAAGCAGTCAAACGGCTTTTTATAGCATACAGTTGGTGCCTTGTAGTGTCTACTGGGAATAACTTTTTCTCCTTGTTGGTTATTCTGATGGCAGCTGGTATTTATTGTGTCACCTGAAAAGCCTGAGAGTTTAATAGGCACCTTGATATAGTAAACACAAACTGTCACCCAGTGGGATTCACTCATAAGAAACACTAGTCATGTACTATTGATAAACTAAAATCATCTGGTGGTCATGCCTATTTACGTAAATAACCCTGCTGATCTTAGCAATTTATTTTCCACTAATTACTATTTTCTTTGGCACAATATCTTCCATTCCTAATTATTATTTTTTTCAAGTGGGTTTCAAAACAAGCCTCATTTCAAGGAAGGGGGAACAATGCTTTTATGTCACTTTAAATACAGTCATCAATTTTTGATGTCCAGATTCTTCAGTGCTTCAACTTTTTTTCTTACAAAACACTTTCTCCTTTGCAATGAATTTAATTTTCATAAAAAGAGCCAAATTGACAGCTCTGAAGATTGAAGTGTGCTGTTAACCATGGAGCCAATATGCTGGCTACAGGGGTAGTGATTCAAAGACGATCAAAATGATTTCAGGCAAGTGACTACTTATCCTGGATTGTAGGGTTGTTAGCGCTGAAGCAATATTTATTTGCTCACCCTAGAAACTGAGGAGTTTGTCCTTTTATGAAAATGGAAAGCAGCACTTCGGTGGATGGGAGACTGGGGATGAGTGTAATGTGACTAAGAATATTGTATGGTTAAAACTTCTTCCTCAAATAGATTTTAAGGCTGCTGTAATGCTGAAGTTAGGACATGGAGGAAAATGTAGTAACAAAGAGGCTGTTGGATTTCTCTCTCTCTGTCTCTCTGTTGTGTTGTGTCTACTTTTGAAAGGAAACTTATGTTCCTCACTCCCATGCCAAACTGGACTATTTCAGATAATGGACTAAGGACATGACTCCTTGCCTCATGTGTAAGAATGAGAAAATGCAAGATTTTTTCCCTCCTTATCTACATCTAGTGATTTTGCTCCACACCTGGAATATATAGGCATAAACTAAGGGCTACAACTTTTGAAAATGAACTAACTCAAACTTTGCGGTGGAGTCTTCCATAGTGCTGAAACTATGGCAGAGGCCAGTTCCTTCTCACCTCTGCCTTCCAGCAGGGTCTCTCACCACCTAAAGGCCCTGTAACCACACTTTGACATCAGCCAATTTTCCCTTTCTGAGGAAATGTGACCTGGTCCATTTCCTCTTCAATTCCAATCATTTATAAGAGATTGCAACCTGGTTGGCCTTGAAGGTTGCCCAAGACCAGTGTCTGTGGACAGATCTGAGGTACCAGTCTGTTTCATCTCCTTTACCAAAAGGTACACACAGGAGCTCCCCATTCCTATCCAGACTTTTGCATCCCTGGCAACTCACTATGGATCACATTTATCAACAAACAATCATATCCAAGCAGCTTGTCTCACCAAGAATTATTCAGCGAGAGATCTTCACATCCTCAGTGTACATAGTATTATAATCTGGATTTACTGGTCTTCTGGGTGGCTTTTAGATGGCAATACAGATTACGGTGCACCGGAACCCCTAAGGGGCAAGTTGTACTCGGTCAGAGAGTTCAACAGGCTGCTTACCTACCACCTTTGCGCTGGGACAAGTCCCAGGACATAAGCAGTGCGTAACGTAAGCCCTTTGAACAAGTCTGACCTAAAAAGAACACTTTACCCTTAACCAGGACTTTGCAAGTACAGACACATGGGCTTTGTGATTCCTTAGAACTCACTAAAGCTCAGTTAGGTAGGACTCTTAAAAGATAGCTAGTTTGTGGCCCTCTCCACTTCCTGGATTTAGCCAGACCCTGCTGTTCAAGAGACCAGTCCTTTTGTAGAATTTTTATAATTAATTTTTATTAGAAAAATAGAGTTTCATTAGAATCAGTTTATATTGCACAAGCTTTAGCATCAAGAACATATTCAAAGATCATTGCAGTTAAATAAAATAACTATTTCCCATTTAAAATAACAAACACTAATAAGCTAACTAAGGTGGGCTATAGTGGGCTAGCCCCACCTCCTTCTTTCTCCTTTACTTACATCCTCTCTCCTTCAGGTTACATACTCAAAACCATCATCATGGAACGAAATCCAGGACAGAACTCCATTGAGCATTCAGATCCTTTCACATAACCCATTGTCCATTTTTCTACACTCTCTAACTCCTCCCTTCTTCTTGACAATTCTGGCTGTTAACCAATTAGCCTCAAGAAGCTGTACCACCTTCTTCCTTCTCTAATTCCCACGAGAGTCCAGGTGTTGTTTATCTCTTCTCCAATTAGCTCAGAATGTTGAGTCTTCCACGGGCCTCTCAATTCGGCCTTCATCGCTATCTCGAACCAGGCTGTAATGGTCTTCGGGAAAACACTCTCATGGCACTTAGAAAAACACATTCCAATGTCTCTCAAATCATTTTCACACAGAACCTGTCTGACTTCATCTTACATTTCTCTGACTACATATCCCATCATCATGACACAGATCCTTTTGCATATTTCAAAATGTGCTAAATCACAGTTACTATGTTTTGTGTGGGCTCCTATTTATTCTGCTGAGTGGGACTGTGGATTTCTACCCATAATTCCTACCCTGACAGCACTACTGGAAATATGTGAAAGGAGGAGGTCTCGAGATACATACTTAGCAAACACAGCACAATTAGACTATTCTCTGTTTATATGTCTGAAGGTAGCCAAATATTTAGGATTGACCTTCATTTACTTGTTTAGCAAACAGATAGGATTCTGCAGGATTGTTTTAATATGACAATGTTAATTAAAAATAAGGAAATGCATTTAGTGAATTAAGGACACTGAACAGAAATATGGGTTGCTCATGGAAATTTATCAAGTATAAAATAAGCAAATGCCATAACATCAGTTAGGGTATCATCTTTCTTTTATTATCCAAGCCAGAGGATGTTCGTCATGCCACTACTATCTACAACATTAATAATTGTTTTCCATATTTCATTATTAAAGAAGACACTGATATAATTTCCACTCAGTGGAATTTAGTTTTCCAGTAAAAAATGGTCCAATTTAAATTCAGAACATGGCTATTTTTCATGCTTTCAGCACGAACAAGAATTGTAATCATTCAAGGAAATCTTGTCAGACAAACTGAGCTTTCAGTTTCAAGATTTCAAACAAGTACTAACACTATTTCCAATATCCCTTTGTGTTCTTCTTGCAGCACAATTCTAAGCATAAATCCTGTTCACTTCAGTTCAATTGTTTGTCCCAACTAGAGTGGACCAAGAAGCTGAATGGTGAGTCAACACTTATGAAAATCTTATTAATTTAGTGGGTCTCCTCGAGGTAGGGCTCCCACTTGAATTTAGGCATTTGAGTTCAGTGGGATTAGTAGCATAATCATATGCATGCTGACTGCAAAACAAATCCCACTGAGATCAGGGGAGCTTATTTCCAAATAACTGTACAAAGGATTCACCCTTGGATGTCCATGCAGACTCAAAATAACCCAGGCAGACGTATAAACAGGTGACTATAAATCGAGCCGCACCTTTCATTTCCCTGCTCCTACTTTGCTGTGGGTATTGCACATTGTCAAAGTCATCAAACTGGTGAGAAATTTGCCATTTTAGTGCCAGTGCATCTACAGACAAACATTTAAATGAATTTTTATACATAACAAATAAATAACAATAATAATATATTAACCTTTGAACTGCAAAGCTAGAATGGACCATATGCAGCATCGAATCCAGCCCCTGTCAAGAAGGCACAGTGGAGAATTGAAACCTAAACCCCTGAGATATTCAGCAGTTCTAATATATGTCTTTGTACACACCTAAGGTACAGATTTTCAAGGCAAATTTGTTGTGAAAAATCAAGGGAATTGTATTCCAGAATGCAGTCCCTAATTCAGTGTGAATAACGTTGCTTCATATTAAACTGCTCCCTCATTCCTGGGTTTAGTTCTGTTTTCCTGGCTTTCCATAGCATCAAACAGATACAGATTTCCTGAATTACATACAGTATCATGGTCTTATTCCATTCTCAGGTGTACAGCATGTATGTTCTTCTAAGACAGATGTATCAGCCAGAAAGCTCTTACCAGTACATTTATTCAGTGTACATATTGCTGCATCATAAGAGGGTCTAGATAGTGAGGGATGTGGATTCACAGGAGTGTGTGGAAGGCTGGGTGGTTCAGCATTCAGAAGTGGTAGCCATGTGGCTGATTCCTGTCATGGGTGGGGAGGCGGAAGGCACAGCAGTCAACATTAGGTCTTCCAAAGGTAGCATGCAGAACCAGAGGCAAAAGGGGATGTTTATGCATACAGGGAGGAAGGAGGAGGCAGACAAAAAAGCATTCCTATTGTGAGGGAGATTGTTTGGGATAGGATGGCATGAGCCTGAGGTGGGATGGTGCACCATTTGGTTCTTTATCCCATGGGCACTATGATCTGACACAAGTATAGCTTACCAGTTTAAAGTCAGAAATTGATATTTGGTTCACTAGTGCCACTAGATTTTCTGCTATGCATGTCTATTTCATATTCTGTTATATTTCCAGAAGAAAAGAAGAAGACATCAAGGAACTGTATTACATCTGAATACAGATTGTAAAGTTCCCTGGTGCTGACAGTCTAATTCTCTAGACTCTCAGCAATGGCCTATTTTTTTCTTGTTTTCAGTTTTCTATTATGTCTGCAGTTTGCATTGCAGTTAAAGCCTCAAATATTGATGTCCATTTTAATACTCTTTTAAAACAATGCCTGTCTAGCTCAATTGACATATTATTGTGGCACACCTCAGACTTGAGGAAAAGCAGCGGGAAATCAGACAGGTGGCTGGAGTAAGCAATTCCTTTCATCAGTCTTTTATCAAAATGCAATTTTTTTAAAAAAAGGAATACAAATACCTATGAGAATAATAATGCAGAGGCATGTTCTGTCTTCATAGAAGCACTGACTAAAATGAAAAAGGTTTTGATAGTCAGATTCCAGGCAATGTGATTTATCTGATAAAGCCAGTGATGCAGATTGAGAAAGACTTCGTTAAGAGCTTATGCTGGAGGAAACAGTAATCATAGAGATAGGGATATTTTGCACCAAACAAGGCACAGTCAAGTGCCTCTTCATCAAACTAGTACTTACTAGTAAGGTACCCATTATATTGAACATACAGCTATCACAGTATTTGGAAGTAAGGGCATCTGTCCCCCTGTTTGGAATGTTGTGGCAGGTGGAATGGTTCCCTTTTTTTTCTGGTGACAACACCATGAGAGAACCAATTTGCCTCAATTTACACCCAGAGCACCCCAACCCATACTTTTTTGAGCCTCCGTCAGGGTCTTCTACTTTTTCGGCCTGGGTTGGTGCACTCTAGTTTAGTCCATTCCCTGTGCATGTGATCACTGGGAACAAACTAAAATCAAGCTTTGCAGCTAGTTCCTTCTATTTTGAATTTCTGGTACTGTGAAGCAGCTTAATAAATGAGCCACTTCAGGATATTGGCAAACTGAACACTTTCCCTGCTGCTCCATAGGGCAGGGGAAGTGACATCATCATCATCATCATCATCATCATCATCATCATCATCATCATCATCATCATCATCATTATTATTATTATTATTATCTGCTAGTTCATCGCTGATGTGCCGAATAACTTAGATTAAATTTAAAAAATATTTTTCTTTGACTTTGTATGAAGCGCTGGTCGAAATCATGGCTGTAGGCAGTTTCTCAATCAGCACTACACACAAGCCAAAGATTTTTTTTTTAAAAAAATAATCTAAGTGATTTAGTACATCAGTGATGGTCTAGCACAGGCAAAAATAATAATTTCACTCCCTCTGGTCCTCCACAAAGGGAGCAGGAGAAGTGTTCAATTGACAGAGGATAGAGCTAGAGGGTCACTTGAAGCCAATATGCCATTTGGACCCAGGGATAGCACCAATTGACATATTGCTCCTCGTCCCAACCTCAAGTAGCCCTATTTAGACAGCATCAATCCACCAAAAGGGCCAGTATAGATGTACCTTAACTGATACATTACAAGTAATGACACTATAATAACATATTACTGTTGACTAGAGATGGGGACAAATAAAAAAAATGGCGATTTGTTTTGATCCGTTATTCGTCAAGGTTAACGGATCAATGAATACGAATATACGAATATTCTTCGACGAATCGACAGATCGAACTGTCGATTTGTCTGCATTTTAACCACTATAACACTGGCCCCCAAACACCTAGAGACACCAAATCTGCAGAGAAGCTTCCTCTGATGCTTCTCTACAACTCCTGAAAGTTTGGTGAACATTGGATCACGGACCCCCATGTTATATAGTTACAAAGAGGACCCCCCGGAAAGCTCCCTCCAGGTACTTAGAGACTCTAGAATCACAAGGGAGCTTCCTATGTCTTTCCCCAACATGCCTGGCAACTTTGGTGAAGATTGGATATCGGACATCCAAGTTATTCACCCACAAATTGGGTCCCCCCAGGAGAGTGTACCACACAGCACAGAAGCCCATTCTGCCTACCGGCTGCCAATCAGCTGATCAGAAGCTGATAGGCAGCCACCCCACACACACAGCCAGCCACCCCAACAGCCTACCCCCACACCCCTTCCTTTCCCTACCTTAGCCCCCACCCCACTCCCACCGACACCCCCTTACCTTAATCGCTGCTGCTGAGGTCACCATCAGGCCTTCGCAGCCACGGCGTGTAAAAAGGGAGACTGGCTGCCCTTTGCAAAGATGGCGGCTGTGGCTTCATTTAGGATAGGGAAGCTGCAGCTGCCATCTTTGCAAAGGGCAGCCTGGATTCCCTTAAGGCAGGCTAAGGGAATCCAGGCTGCCCTTTGCAAAGATGGCAGTTGCAGCTTCCCTACCCTAAATGAAGCTGCAGCCACCATCTTTGCAAAGGGCAGCCAGTCCCCATTTTTACATGCATGGCTCCAAGTCCAGAAGACCTCGGCAGCAGCAATTAAGGTAAGAGGATGTCGGTGGGGGTGGGGTGGGGCGGGGCCTAAGGTAGGGAAAGGAAGGGGTGGGGGTAGGCTGTGGTATTGGGTGGCTGTGTGGGGTGGTGGCTGCCTTTCTGCCGCCGATCAGCTGATTAGCGGCTGGTTGGCAGAATGGTGTTTTTGTTGTTGTTTTTTAATACGAAGGACGAAAAAAACCCGGTAAATATTCGACCCTTTGTATTCGTGGGGGTCTCTGGAACCCACAAATATGGATCGACAAATATTTAACGAATCAGCTATATTCGTCGGAAAAAGCGATCCGTTTTCATATTTGTCCCCATCTCTGCTGTTGACATATATAAGAGCAACAGGTAATGTATTTGTAGCACATTACTTTTGGGGCAACAATTATTTTTTGTTTTAAAAATACTATAATGACATAACTTTTTTCTATGTTTACTTGTTTGTTACAATTTTATTTGTTACATTAGGGGGAGCAAGTTGAAGATTTTTTAAAATACGTTTTCTTAATGTTTTACAGAGATTTTCCTTCTGCCCCACAAAAAAAGGCATGAAAAGGAAACAAAAGTGAAAGGCAACACAATGAAAAATGTGTTGAGACACTTTAAAAAAAATCAGTATAGAACAGTAGCAGCTTACCTTTTAAAAACTGTAATCAGTGATTCTAAGAGATCATTATAATACATATGTTTCCAAGCTCTGAGCAACTGTTTCTTTTGCGAGCACAATACAAGTCCCATATCTCCTTACTGGGGAAGGTGGTGAGTTCCATATTGGGGAGTTTGATTATATGCAGTGATGGTGAAACCCTCTTGCTTCTCTCTGGACTGGCCTATTCTGTCATCAGCAACTTGCACTATGAAAAAGAAGACAAATGCAAAGGGAGAGTCTGGGCTTTAAGGAGTCAAGCCAGATTACTTCTCCCATCATTTTCTTTCTTTCTTCCAGTCCTCCTTTCAGTCCTGGCAGGGATTGGTGTGATTTTCATTTCAGTTTTAATTCTTTTTAAATAAGAATTTCCCCACATTTCCTCATCTTCCTGCTGGACAAATCTTGAGATTTAGATGGAGCCATTCCTTCTTAAGTATTAATAGAACTTCCTGCTCTGATTGCAGACCATGCCCTGAGTGTCTGTTCCAGGTATTTTCCAGAATTAAATTAAAAACACGCATATTTTATATTTTTAAAAGCCATATGGCCCTTGTATAAAATCCAAAACCAAGAGGAGGGACCACTGAAATATTAATGAATCTTCTGCCTAAGGACTCCATCTCCCTCTAAGCACTTGGTGGTATTCTTAATTTGGCTCCAACTGACATCTTTTGCCCAGTGTGTCAATAAAGTTTAATCTCCTCTGATTTAGGGACCGTCATCTCTGTGTACCACTGCTCTCCAGTAAACCGGAGCAGTACACTTCAGTGCTAAGCAACACAGATGGTACTAAGTAACTGGTAACCTTTTGTCTACACTGTTGGAAAGAGAAAATTGATTCTTCATTACCTGAGGTGAAACCTGATACAAGAAACTGTACATCTTTCATAATAAGTTATCTGACTGATTCAACAAATTTGCAGCCTGCGTCCTGGGCCACGTCTTTAGCCTGCAACATATTTTGGGGAGTTTTCTGTTTCTTCCCACATCCCCTCAAGCTTTGCAATGCTCAGCCTGAAGAAGCCTCCTGCTGGAATTGAAAGCTTGTGGTTGGTTTAAAGTATATATTTTAGTGTGATAAAGATTGCTTTAGAACAAATTCCTCGGTGATTTCTCCTTGAGGTTCTATATGGATGTTAAATAGCATGGGTGACAAGAAATTCCACACACCAATTGCCAAGGCAAGCCAGAAGTCATGTCAGAACAATTGGCAAGGGATTGAGTAGACTTGCCCATCCACATCGTCTGAAATTGAGTGGTATCCAGCTTGCACACAGTATATTTACTATGTGAACTCATATCTTAATTGATGGCACAATGTTCTTGGGGGATGCTGATATGAGGAGAGCACAGCTGTGCCTTTTGGAAGCAGGCTTCATTTGTCTTCCTTTTGTTCCATTCTTCGCCTGGGATTCTAGAACTTCTTCAATAACATGTAAAAGACAAATTGAAACAGAAATATTAAGAGCATGTGCTTTCCTATCTCCAGACTGACTCTTTCTCTGCCCTGTCGATTAGTTAAGGTCACACCTTTCAAGAAAAGGAGTTCAAGTCACTGAAGCAAGAAAAGTAATAAACTGGGTATAATTAGTACTGTTTGGAACATTTCTGCTATATGCTAGATGAAGGAACATTTATTATATATAAAGCCATGTATTTTGTTGAACATTTCACATCTTGTTATGGAGGTTTTTACTGTTTTCCTTCACAACATGCATTGACATTCCAAATTCATTATGCACACATCACATACGCTTGTACATTGCTTGAGTTTGAAATGAGCCTCTTTTTATACCTTTGGATAAAATAAGCTGGCAGACTGAAACGTTTTGAAAGAAGAAAACACCAGACATCTGAGCAGCATATGCAGAACCAATTAAACTTTCCAAAATTGAATATATGTATACCTGACTATAGGTTCAGCAGCTTTCCCCAATCTAATGCCCTCAAAATGTGCTGGGCTACAACACCCAGAATTTTCAGTCAGCATGATATCTCTATTTATAAGCATATTGGGTAGATTGGAAAGATTCTGTCATTTGTGCAAATGGTTTAAACTGCACAAGACTAAGATAGCAGCTTTCTTGCTACACATGTTTTTTTAAAATTAGAAGAAGTATTGGATGGATTGTTTTTGCTTTTTCATAAATCTAGGACTCTATACTAGCTGTGTATGTGTGTATGCTTTGCTTTACAAGTGCAAATGATATACGTTCTGGGAACAAACATTTTGCACAAGTTGTCGGACACTGATGGGGAAAAAATATTCCTTACTCTGTTCTTGCTTTGGAGGTAAGAAATCTTATGGAGTGTGAGGAGCTCTGTGCAGCTCCTCTATGTTTGCATGTCTTTGATGGTTATCTGACAGTAATGGGGAGCTTGCACAACAGTATAAATTGCTAAAAACTGAGATGACTCCTGCTGTAAGAGTTTGAAACACTACAAGGATTGTTTTTGTCTTTCTCGACAATCACAGACTTTCTGCGCTCTCTCTCTCTCTCTCTCTCTCTCTCTCTCTCTGCTAAAGATCATTTTCCTGGGGGACCTGCTGGGGGGGGGGTAATAACTCAGATATCTGAAATCCATTCTTTCCCAAACTCGGAGAAGGTGAGGAAGAGAGTCAGCTGAAGTCTCACTGTGAGTCTGGCATCTCCAACTCACATGTGGGCCATTCTACCAAATTGCACAAACCACAAAATGGTTCATTTCATCAGAAAGTTTGTGAAAGTTTGTGGTTGGCGAATATTAACAAACCATGAACCGTCACAAACCACCATTTCCCAGGTTCATGCCTAGCTCTTGTTCTGACATATTTTCCACATTTGTATATACTCTGTACCTTAATCATTAAAAGTCTGGGTTTCCCTTTCTTCAATGAACATTTGATCAGAATATTTTGGCTTGAAGTAAAACAGTCCTAAATTGATTTTTCTGCTGAAATTTGCTCTTAGATATCCTGTGTGCAGGTTTTTGAATTATTTCTTTTCTTTTCTATTGCAGTTTGTGCTTACAGATTGTGTACAATCCACAGGCTGTGAAAGCATAAATTTCCCAACATCTAATCCCCTTTTTTTGCAAAGAGCAACACACGGCGGGAGGGGGGACACAAAGGTTTAAACTGGTTCACCATGCCAAACGCAATGTTACGCTGCATTGTCAAAGTGTCACATGGAAGTGAGTGTTCAAACAATACTTTAGAAAGCCAGCTACAGCCATCAGCTGCCAGAGCAAACAGTTCATTCAGTGATTCTTTGCAGAGAAAACCTCTTAGTCAGCTCATTGGAAATGACACAGTTCATCCAAGCCTGACAATAATCACACTCTATGAAGTCCCAAATCGAAATATTTCCTTCTTTCTCTCCCTCTCTCTCATTCTACACCCATCCACTCTAGCTAGTAAAGACAGCTTCTAAAAACGAGATCTGCAGAGCATAAGACTTTGTTCACAATTGAAGCAGACATCAAACATGCGTGTCAGGATCAAAACTGCTATTTTGCAGCCCTATTATAGGGAAGAAAGAGGGAAGAAAATGGAAGCAAGCGATCACCCCAGAGGACTCTGGCTTTTTCTCCTGTCTCAGCACTCCTAGAGGATCACTCCTAGGCCAATTAGCTACCTTCTAATGTCAGGAGGAAATGAGCAATTAAAGTGCTGCCTTGTCTGAGGAATGCCAAGTACCAAGGAAGTGGGCAGAGTAAACAAGATTTCCAACAGTTGTCCTCAATATACCTGCTTGTCTACCCACCTTTTCATTTCCATCCTTCTTTGGTAGTGCAAGTATGTGAAAAAAAAAAACACAATTTAGGAAAGATAATTGTGGGAAATGAGCAACTATTTCTCTGCCATTTTGATGGAAAACATTTTCCTACTTAAAAGCTTAAAATGTAGACTTCCCAGGAACATATTTCCCCCCATGTGATCCATGGTTGAAAACACACTTTCTACAAAGGTTTTCTTGTGGCTAATAATACTGGAAATTAATATATATATATAGCAAAACCCTACATTATCCAAATTCAGCAACCCTCAGCAGCTGTAAATTCAGTTCCTGAATATGAATTGAATCTAGGCAGGGGAGCTGAGACACTAAAAGGATTTTTTCTACTACCAAAAAGAACAACCAGAAAGAATATTAGGGTTGAACAAAACCATCTAGCCCAATTGTCCTGTCCATGCCAGTTTCACTTATAAACACTCTCATACTCTAGGATAATCACTTGCCTATGCTTCCTCCTGTAATGGAACTTCAGGCGAACTTGCGTGTGAATATAATTTAAATACATTCGGCATTCTCTCAAAATGCTGACTTTTCATCTTATTTCTCAAAATATTATAAATGAAAAGTCTCCTTTTCAGTATTTATCCACACAGAACTCCTCCTGAAGACGTTGCTGTGGCGATCTGATGAGGTGTGAGGCATATGCCTGGTTGCAGGCAACCAGAACATCACCAGGTGTGGCAGCTTCTGCAGTTGCAGTTCTGCATGTGTATTAATGCTGAATTGGATACTGGCTACTCATTTCTAATTGTATCTCAGAACCATATCACCTGTCTGCCCGACTACTCAGTTTATATCCTGGGTTCAATTTTTTTAAAAAAAAATCTCAGAGCAGGTAACATTAACTCCCTCCCACAACAGGCCAGGCTGGCCCCATCTTTGCTTTCCTCCTGCAAGCCGATGAAGACTTTTCACTTTAGGGAGGCTTTCCTTTAGTGACTGACTATCTGAGAGAGGTTTTTAAATGGAGTGTTATGCCTTTTTCTAAATCTGTTTTTGTTTTTTATTTTGTTTTCCACTTTTAGTATGGTATTTGTTTGAGTCTTTTAAATGTTAGTACACTTACCGTAGCTTTTAAAAATTATCTTTTAATGGGTCCTTTTAAAGGAGAAAGGTGAATTAAAAATATTTTAAATAAACAAAGAAATAATAATAAATAAAATATATATAGCCATAAAAGTAATTACAAAATATATAATTTAGGAAACAAATTGATCTATCCATATTAGAAATAACCTGTTGTAAACCACTGAGTAAACAAACAGGTCACAACCTGGTGCAAAATTATAAAAAGAAGGGCACTCTTAAGTTGTGGCACCACCATGGAGAAAGCTGTTCTGTGTCATCACTTGATGTATTTATTCCTCAGAGTGATAGGAGAACAAGATGGCTACTTTCACTATGAAATACCTTCAGAACCACTGTGAGATAATGCTTGACTGGGATTTCTATCATTATCCTGGACAAGGATGTAACTGCAGCTTCCTGGCAGGATGCACCAAGTGCATGTCACACCAACTGCAACTTCCAAATTGTCTTCAAGGAGGGAGTTCAGAGCACATATCATTATTGCGAAGCTGCCCTGGAACCACTGCAGTGAGTGCATCAATCAAAACTGGGCAAAAGCATTCCATACCACTGAGGCTATTTGGACCTCCCATAGAAAAAGATGGTTCAAACTCCTCCTTTTGTGACTCTCATGGCATAATTGCTATGGTAGCAAGCACAAATCACCCCAATATCCCTTTCTGGAAACAAATCTGAAGATACAAGTGGAACCACCATTTCCGCATCCCCTCAGTTCTTAGAAGCAGTACAGTGAGATTCCACAACTGAGAGAATCAAATGCTGCTGAGAAGTTCAGGAGACTCATCAGAGATCTGCTATTCTCCAGCAAAAAAATTCCATCCCCCATCCAATCTCCCCCATAGGTTTTTTTTCCCCTTTTTTCCTCTGCACTATTTCACTCTGTCACCTCATTGTTCTGCCAAAAAGAGAAAGGACTGAAGTCCAGATTGGACTGTAATTGATATACCCAGGAATATTCAGCATCTACATTCTATCCACACTTGAGATTACCAATTTGTCACACAGTCCCTATTGAGTCTTATTCTAATTTTGAAGATTATTTTATCAAGATATTGTTCCCATGCTTTTGATACTATCCCCACCTTCAAAAGAGTGATAACCTAGCATGAATAAAGGACACAGTATGCTGCCTTCTGCATGCCCCATACCAGACTGATCTGAACAAGATTGATCGGGTATCTATTGGGTATCAGTTTTCTTTACTTTCACTGAATGGTTTGTAATACATAGAGGCCTGAATTCATGCTTTAACCTGCCTTCTGAGATGTCTCCTCCTTACACTATCATTTTCTTGCCAAACTGCATTTTCTGAGATAAATGAAGTTGTACTGTACATGGGAATTTAGTCTGTGAAGCTAGTAACTAAGACCTTCTGAGGGAACAGGCTTTTGTGTAAGGGAAACCTATGTCATTTTTCCATTTCATTGTGGCATTCTAAATACAATTGTATTTGTTCAGTATAGCTCTTACCATTTTATTTTTCAGAAAAAGCCCAGTATCTTTTGTCCCTGGGTACCAGATTAATATTTTACAGCTTCCTATAGAAGCTGTTTTCAAGGTTTATAAAGTAGATAGTCTGCAGGGATTTTATTAATAGCTGAGGAATGGCTGTCCTATTCCAGTAATTTCATCAGTAAAACAAGAGAATTGAAAATATGTTTAAATTGCATTATAAAACTGCATACAATGTCACTGTTTATTGTTTTACTTATTCAAGACCAGTTATAGGAAACAAATCTACCAGTGTGACCTTTCATGCTGATATAAATTCAAAATTTATTAGTTGTTATTGAAAACTTCAAGCATTATTTATTTTGCTTTTCTTTCTGTTCTGAATAATCTCATATTGACAGTATAGAAAGTAGGCAATTTATCTGTGGTGTTGCACATTATTCCATAATAAGAGAATTATTGTCAACTGTTGTCAAAATTGTGCAATGGAAATGGAACATTTCCCCAGATATAGCCAAGATTATTTCTAATCTAGGATTTAAAATGAGTGTCTACCATTTCTGGAATCTGCTAACCGTAAATGGCAAGATAACTGTCTCTTGCAATGTGTAAATTAAAGGCTCCTGCTGCTCTTCCTCCAATGAATTCACCCTGTGTTTGTTTTTTATTTTTATTTTTTTAACATCAAACATTGTTGTTTAACTCATCAAGAGCCACACAAAAGCTACAGTGGTGTGGTGGCAGCAGCAGAGCAGCAGCGTGACAGGAGCAGGTAGCACAAACCAAAAACCCAACTGCAATCTGGTTCAGTTTTCTGCTTGGTTCGCAGCGGTTTATGGTTTGTGGCTAACCACAAACTATGAACCATCGCAAACCACCATTTTTCAGTTTTGTGTCCATCACTATTCATGGATTTTATTACAGAAACAGAGTCACAGAAATTGAGGAAGTGATGTCCAATTTACTTCATAAAAACATAGTAATATAAAATGCATTTGATATATTTGATAAAACTGGTTCAGAATGTTCAGGAAGAGCACCTGGCATAATCTTCAAGTGATGTTTCTCTTTTAAAATTACATTGAAATGTGTTCCCAAATCGAAAACATTTTTTTTTAAAAAAATCACACATTAGCAAGTAGACCATTAAAAACCTTCCTGATATGGTGATTTCAAATATGAAATTCACATTATTTTTTCCCACAAGCTTCCCTTGACTTAGCCCTAAAGCTATGTATCTGAAGTAACCCAAATCAGAATACTTCACTTTCTGAATGTGAAATCACCTCTATCACTAGCCCTTTTCAGGAAATAGTCCATTTAGCACATATTGGGAAGAAGGTCATGTCAGCTTGCCATATCTTGAACAGCAGTGTTCTCTTTTGGACATGCTCCTTGATATCTGTTTGTTTACTGGAACACCTGTGTACATGATAATAGCATGAATGAAGAGGTTTCTGCAAGACCAGGAAAATTGATGGATTGGGTTCACAGTCACATGGAATCTCCTACATTTATGAATTTATTTCAGCTATATGTATGCAGAGGCCATTTTAATGAGTTCAGCAGAACATCAGCATGAACATGAAGGGCATGGCCAAAGCATTACACTGACATGGACTAGTGCATCTTTGCTTCCTATACATGTGTGAAATAGATGTCAGCTCCCATTTGATGAGGACTTCTCTTGTAAGAGATTCAAATATGGGCTATGCTAGAAGGAAAGTCAATCGCATTGCCATGGTGGGTGAGTGTACAGAGAAGATGTGCATAAAGTGAGATGCTACTGTAGCTGGAGGCTATATAAAGCTTTTAGAACAACTCTTACCTGAGGATGATGGAATAGAATGTGACATTGTGAGATAGTGGATATTATAAGGGAAAATATTCAGTGAATACAGCAGTTCCCTCAAGGCTGGTTCTTCCTCCTTCAGCCACTCAAATATTCCTCTCTTTCTTTTTCTATTTCTTTCCCTTTCCCTTTCTCTTTTTTTCATTCCAGTAATGAGACTTTCTATTTCTCAAGGTAAAACCATAATGAGAAGAAACAAAAAGGCTATAGCAATGGTGCTGTTAGCAATCAAATGAGCTTGGAATTCAGCATAATATTACCTTCTAGCTTTTATCTTTATACAATGTTAAAAGCACAAAACATGAATAAAGAGTACCTGAGGAGATATTTGAAATGGCAGTGGCATTACTACTGAGCTAACCATTTGGCATTTCTAGACTTTTTCCACCATGGAGTCTCTTCTGTCATTTATTGCTACAATTAGGCATTAATATTTCACTTCTCACCTCACATTCACAAGCTTTGCTGGCCATTTTTCTTTATAAAAAGAATGGTCTAAGGCTGATCTCTGAATCTTGTTTTGCAGGTAAGAAGCTGATTATAACCTAACATGTTTTGCTCAGGGCCACCTAATGAATTTGTAACTAAAATAAGTACAGTATATTTGGATGTCACACAACCCTCTCATGTCATAGCTGATTCACTGATCACAGTGCCTCTCCATGGCTAAGAGAATCTCTGTCTTTCATTAAAATTAAATAATATATTTTCTAAAATATTTTGCATTCTTTATCACCTTCCTTACTATATTTTAGCTCCTTCTGTAACCGTTGCAGAAGTCTTTTAGAGCTGGTTCAGGTATTGCATTCATCTAAGTATCTGGAAGTAAAAAAATTAAATAGAGTTTTCACACTGCACTTAGTGATGAATATCGCTATATAATCTCTTGGTGGTTTATGATTGAGGTAGGAGGCAATGGTGTACCCAGTCCTGAAAAAGACCCTGATATTATCCAAAACATATTTTTTCAAGACGAAGAACTAGTAGCCAATCCTTAGTAAGTTTCATGTAGTAATTATCCTTTCCAATGATTAGGGGTTTGACATTTGAATTTTTTTCCCCTTCACAGATTGCTGCCTTGTGGTGGCAAAGGGGCTTCAGTAATTCAGAGAAGCTATGGGCTATGCCGTGCAGGGACACCCAAGACGGACAGGTCATAGTGGAGAGTTCTGACTAAACGCAATCCACCTGGAGCAGGAACTGGCAAGCCACTCCAGTATCTTTGCCAAGAAAACCGTATGAACAGAAACAAAAGGCTAAAAGATATGACGCTGGAAGATGAGCCCCTCAGGTTGGAAGGCGTCCAACATGCTACTGAGGAAGAGCGGAGGACAAGTACAAGTCGCTCCAGAGCTAATGAAGTGTTTGGGCCAAAGCTGAAAGGATGCTCAGCTGCGGACACGCCTGGAAGTGAAAGGAAAGTCCGATGCTGCAAAGAAAAATACTGTATAGGAACCTGGAATGTAAGATCTATGAACCTTGGTAAGCTGGATGTGATCAAACAGGAGATGGCAAGAATCAACATTGACATCCTGAGCGTCAGTGAACTAAAATGGACGGGAATGGGCGAATTCAATTCAGACGATTATCATATCTACTATTGTGGGCAAGAATCCTGTAGAAGAAATGGAGTAGCCCTCATAGTCAACAAAAGAGTGGGAAAAACTGTACTGGGATACAATCCAAAAATGATAGAATGATTTCAATACGAATCCAAGGCAGACCTTTCAACATCACAGTAATCCAAGTGTATGCACCAACCACCAATGCTGAAGAGGCTGAAATTGACCAATTCTATGAAGACTTACAACATCTTCTAGAACTGACACCAAAGAGAGATGTTCTTGTCATTATAGGGGACTGGAATGCTAAAGTAGGGAGTCAAGAGATAAAAGGAACAACAGGTAAGTTTCGCCTTGAAGTTCAAAATGAAGCAGGGCAAAGGCTAATAGAGTTTTGTCAAGAGAACAAGCTGGTCATCACAAACACTCTTTTCCAACAACACAAGAGGGGACTCTACACATAGACATCACCAGATGGGCAATACCGAAATCAGATTGATTATGTTCTCTGCAGCCAAAGATGGAGAAGCTCTATACAGTCAGCAAAAACAAGACCTGGAGCTGATTGTGGCTCTGATCATCAGCTTCTTATAGCAAAATTCAAGCTTAAACTGAAGAAAGTAGGAAAAACCACTGGGCTACTCACGTATAATCTAAACCAAATCCCTTATGAATACACAGTGGAAGTGAAGAACAGATTTAAGGAACTCGATTTGGTGAACAGAGTGCCTGAAGAACTATGGATGGAAGCTCGTAACATTGTACAGGAGGCAGCAACAAAAACCATCCCAAAGAAAAGGAAATGCAAGAAAGCAAAGTGGCTGTCCAACGAGGCCTTACAAATAGCAGAGAAGAGAAGGGAAACAAAATGCAAGGGAGATAGGGAAAGTTACAGAAAACTGAATGCAAACTTCCAAAGAATAGCAAGGAGAGACAAGAGGGCCTTCATAAATGAACAGTGCAAAGATATAGAGTAAAATAATAGAAAGGGAAAAACCAGAGATCTGTTCAAGAAAATTGGAGATATTTTGGCCATCTCATGAGAAGAAAAGACTCCCTGGAAAAGACCCTGATGTTGGGAAAGTGTGAAGGCAAGAGGAGAAGAGGACGACAGAGGACGAGATGTTTGGACAGTGTCATTGAAGCTACCAACATGAATTTGACCCAACTCCGGGAGGCAGTGGAAGACAGGAGGGCCTGGCGTGCTCTGGTCCATGGGGTCACGAAGAGTCAGACACGAATTAACGACTAAACAACAACAACAAATTTGAAATTTTTTACTACAAATCCCATAATTCTCCATTAGGACAGTTCCTCTTGACAAACGTGGCTCAATGGAGAGAAAGGCCTAAGCTTGAAGGCTTTCTTTTTAAAAAGGAAGCTTCCAGGTAGCACTGGTGCAGCTTCCTTTCTGAATAGGAAGCTTTGGTGGAGCTAGGCCTAGCTAGTCCACAAACCCTTCAAGCTTAGGCCTTTCTTCCCAATCTCTGAATTGTCTTCCTAGCCACTCTCTTCTCCAGCACATTACATTGATCAACCCATGAATTTTCCAGGGCTTGGATCAGGAGTATATAATTTTGTCCCTCCATATGTTTTTGGAAGACAGTTCTCATAACTCCTCCTTACTGGCTATGTTGGCCAAAGCTGATGGGAGATCTAGGCCTAAAATATTGGTGGGATCACAGTTGTCCACACCTGGTTTAAATGACTGACTATAAGAGGATCCTTATTGTCAAAGAAAGGATATAGCCACCATACACCTTCTGCAAAAAGAGCATAGTGAACACAACTTTTTTTTTTTTTTTTTTTGGAGCTTCCTAGAGGCTAATGCGGGAATCAGAATGTTGGGTTAGATGGGCCCTTCAGTCTAAACCACAAACCAACTACTTCCATACATTTACTAACCTTCTATTCTCCATCTTCACATAGGAGCCTCTCTAATTTTAATCGGGTGACTATAGAGAGAGGTCACTAATGTTTGAGATTAATAATAAAATATTTCAAAGAACATCACCTCAATTTCAGAACTGGGAGATACATGCATCTCTACAACAGAGGGTCTTCCTATCTCATCCCAGTCCTTCACAATGCCTCTTACATATCTTGAATATCACCCAAAGAAACTCTCTAGCATATTTATTTCCCTGTAGCTCTTAAAGATCACTTCTCTGAAATAAAATGTAGGTGTTTTTAATTGCAAAAAACTTTAATGAAGGGTAGTTTAGTCCCTCTTGTAATATAAACAATTAACACTTCGTCTCTTAACATGAGACACGTCACTTCTCCTTTTCCAGATGAAAAATGCCTTGTATCATATTCAACTTTTTAAAAAATGTCATACTCATTAGGTGACATGTTCCTTCTGGGCTACAAGGTACTACTGCCTGCTGGTACCAGTGCATAATTGGTGCTATTTTTTAACGAATGCTGACTGTCACAGAAGTAGGGAACACAAAGCTAATTACCTAAGAAGTGATATCAAAACTTCATCCCCTCTTCACCTCTCAGGTTACTGTATCTACTTCCTGATGTATTAGCTGAGCAATAGGAAAGTCAGCTGCAACAAGCCAAAAGATCACAAGACTGCAGAGTGAAGATGTTTACTGCTCAATGCAGGTTCTGGTGCATGCAGCAGAACTCACCTTATAATTAGGCAGATTCTGGCAGGCTGGAACAGACCTCCCAGAGCTTGGAGTATTATGAGTTACAAAAAGCATTTTAGCAAATACAATACAATCTTTGTTTTCCCAAAATATAAACTGCAAGTTCTGTCTTACAGTGGATAACTACACGGTGGGTAACAATGCAACAACCCTTTGGAAAAAATGCTTTTTCCAACAATGTGGTTTATTTTTTAATTCACTGGCTGAAATCCTGTTGCACTGCTACTAAAAAAGTATAACTTTTGGAGGAAAATTGCCTCAAGTTAAGGAAACTCCATGGTCACTATCTGTTGCATGCCATGTTGCACAACTTAGTACACAACAGATGATGTCTACAAAGATTTCTTAAGTTCAGGCAATTCACATCAAAAATTGCACTTTTTGCATAGCAGAGTAACAAATTTCAGTCACCGTATACAAAACTATAACTTCCAGCATACTGCAAGTTGAAAATGAAGTTGGCAACTGTAATTGTGGCCACCAAATAGATTGGTGTGAGGATGGGGGGTATCAGACAGCACCTACATACCTTCAAGCATCACCAGTGCTGTGGCCTTGATACTTATCCAGCTATGCCATATGCCATTGGGCCTCTCTTACAGTAACCACCATGGAATGTAGCATGGGATGCCACTTCTGAGTAAACATGTATAGGTAAAGGTAAAGGTTCCCTTTGACTTTAGTCCAGTCGTGTCTGACTCTAGGGCGCGGTGCTTATCCCCGTCTCCAAGCCGTAGAGCCAGCATTTGTCCGAAGACAGTTTCCGTGGTCACGTGGCCAGCACGACTAGACACGGAACACCGTTACCTTCCCACCGAGGTGGTACCTATTTATCTACTCACATTTACATGCTTTCAAACTGTTAGGTTGGCAGGAGCTGGGACAAGCGACGGGAGCTCACTCCGTCGCGTGGATTCGATCTTACGACTGCTGGTCTTCTGACCTTGCAGCACAGAGGCTTCTGCGGTTTAACCTGCAGCGCCACCATGTCCCACAACATGTATAGCATTGGGCTATTCAACTTAAAATTTCTTTCTGTTCTATGCTCTTATGCTAGCAATGCACCTATTCATACAAAATGAATAATTAATGAATCAATTCATACTTAGCCTGTTTTGTTACTTTTTAATACTTCAGTATGAATTTAGCAAGGAATGTAACTGGAACCGGGAAATTATGCCTTAATGTATTACATCTGTACTCAATTCCCTGCTCTCTGTCCTCAGCCATTTTCTTGGAGTGTTTAAAAGAAGGTAGGAAGGCTTTTTAATGGATTTTGAAGTATTCTTCAAAAAGAAGTCCAAGGAATAATTTCTCACAATGATACTTAAAAGGGTGGTGGTAGTGAAAACTGTAATACTGCAAAAAGAATTTATGGAACTATTTCTTCTTAAAATTATTGCCATATTTCAGAATAAGCTACAGTTTTTGATGGCCACTTTACAAATACTACTGAAGATACCCAGAGGCATAAATATTAGTCTTTCCACTGTTTTTATAGGATAATGCTAAAAAAATTCTGCATTCAAAATCCCCCTCAGGAAAAGCTCATCAAATATCTAATGCTGTATTTCTTCCTTTAAAAATTGTATTGCTATATTCAGAATATAACGTGCAACCTGAACCTGTAGTTGTCACATTTACAACTCAAAATGGCCTCCTTATGCAAGGCCAGCACAAAACACTTACTTACATGAAATAAAAGGCAACCATTTTGTCCTCTCCCCATTCCATGTACAGAAATTGCATGGACTTACTAGTTGAATCTTACTTCAAGGTTGGCTTGAGGATAGCCAGGTAGCTAAGGAGGTTCAAGGGAAGGTGTATGTCATATAGAGAGCAGCTCCCCAATACCATGAAATCACTTCCTGCCCTTCTGTGCATAATCCCTACTGTAGCTATTATGCAGAGCTGTGTACATGATTGATTACCATCATCTTGTGAGTGTTCACATCCCCATTGGCAGTGGCCAGCAAGAGTGTGATGTGAGACAGCTGGCCCAACTGCACATCACAGATACTTTGTTAGAACTAGAAGAAATTCTGAAATGCTGTGTGTGATAGTCACAACAAGAGCATTTTTACTTCCCATGGTTGTGGATTACCTGTTTTGTTTGTTTGGTCTTCAGTCCATAAACATGTTCTTCTTTGTAAGGCTGATTGCATAGACACAAAGCAGTGTCTCACACATGTTTCTTGAACATTAACACAATTTCAACTCTAACAACGGTTATATCTTGGCCCAAAGGCTCAAAATATGATCATAGTACAGTGGTTCCTCAACTTACGAACTTAATTGATTCCGGAAGATGGGAGCAAGTCGAAATGGTCGTAAGTCGAAGCACCATTTCCCATTGAAATGCATTGAAATGCAATTAATCCATTCCGGCTGAAGAAAAAAATCACCAACAAAAAAAAATCACTTCAAGACTCATTGGAAACGCGATTAATCCCTTCCGGCCGAAGGGGGGGGGGGGGAAAAGAAAAGCAATCAAGCGTGCAAGACCCATCGGAAATGCACAGAAAACAAACAGAGCATATCGGAAATTCACAGAGAACAAAGGGACCAGGTCGGAAATGCACAGAGAACAAAGGGAGCAGTTCAGAAATGCACAGAAAACAAAGGGACCAGGTCGGAAATGCACAGAGAACAAAGGGGCAGTTCAGAAATGCAAAGAGAACAAAGGAAAAAGCAAGGGAAGCATGTAAGACCCATCAGAAATGGAAAAAAAACCCCAAAAAGCAACCAAACCCCCCAAGACCCATCGGAAATGGGGGAGAAACAAAAAAAGAAACAAACCCCCCAAGACCCATCAGGAATGGGAAAAAAACACTCCAAAAAAGCAACCAACCCCCCCCCCCAAGACCCATCAGAAATGGGAGGGAAAAAACAAAAAACAAACAAACCCCCCAAGACCCATCGGAAATGGGAAAAAACACTCTAAAAAGCAACCAAACCCCCCAAGACCCATCGGAAATGGGGGGGAACCAAAAAACAAACAAACCCCCCAAGACCCATCACAGCACAGAAACATAACCTCCCCCAGCCCAAAACCAAGCTGCAAAAAACACCCAGAACAGTTTTTAAAAAGCAGAAAACAGCACCTTACCTTACCAGGCAGCCTTCTCCGATCGCACACTCTCTAACTGCTGGGGCGAAAGAGCTACAAAGAAGCAGCTAAATTTTCAGAAATTGTTCAAAATTCTTTAGGTAGGTTGGCTCAGGACAATTTGTGCTTCAGGTTTTACTTGAGTTGAAAGTTCCGTGGCAGCTCTTGTGGAGAAGATATCTTATTCTCTTGCAGAAACTTTTTCAGATATTTGTCATATATTGTCTCCTTACCTCCTCTACCATACAAACATTAACAAAGATTTATGTACAGAGACTTTTCCTTAAAAGCTACAGTACTCTATTTATGTAAAATGTGAAGAACAACAGGATTTGAAGCCCATGGCAAAGCTGCTGCATTAATAAGTTCCCTGCTGTCTAGCCTCCGGGCTAGTAGCCATGTGAGCCTTTCTTTGGTCTTCTTCTGTGTTATCTGTTCTAATGGGGGTTGGGTGGAGAGTTTTCCACTGTATATTATTATCATCTTCCACTGAATTCACATTTCAAAGTCATCCTTGAGAAGGTAACAATTTTGCAAGAAGTGAAGGTTTGTGTAAGTAAACCATTTTAATTTAAAGCATGTAACAAACCCATATATAGCCAACACCTACTTCATCCAGCAACGTGAAATCTTAAGTTAGGAGAACAATATAGAAAATTAATACAAGTTATGTAGACTGCATTTTCCCTATCATCGTACTCAATAGTCACCCTACAACTTGGGCTCACATGAATCCATTCACCCAGAAAGCCAGTACAGGACAATTTGTTCAGCCAAGTGTTCAGAAACATGTCTGGAAATGTTGAATGGAATCCTTAAAATCTTGCTTGTCAAATCCAATGGTCTTTTCCAATGTAATTACTTATTTTACCCATTTCCTTTCAAATTTCTAGCTAACTATTTCTACAACATGAAATAGTACTTCTCTGCTTCACACAGTTTGAAAATTTTCCTTTTTTTTTTACTACAGTTCACTGGGAATTCTAATTTGAAAAGAAACTTTCTGAACTCTGTTTCAGGCAAGGTTAGATTTACTTCATCCCACTGCTGGTGGGAACATGACATTAGGAAATCCAATGTGGCTATCCAATGCTTGAGGGTCAATCAGAATAGCAAAAGAGTAGCTGGACTTTAACAATGGTCATCTCCTCTATTTTGGCCACTTGCCCCCACATCAACATCCATACCTGTCTGACCAAAGGATTCAGCCCCCCCCCCCAATTTGGGGGCTGAATAAAAATGAGGCTGATGTCCACAACTGGTTTGCCAAAACATATTTTTTCACCTACCTCACATAGGCAGATTTCATGGTGTGTAGTGTTACAATTTCATTTAATAATATTTTCCCTTTTCATCAGGCAGCCAGGGAAGCATTTCAAGCTTTGGTGAAATATCTATGTAGTGAAGTGTTACTTATTCAACTCATTTTTAACACTCTACAGCTTTAGGGATGTATAGGAACTACAAATGCCGAAATCCTCTAGTGAACATGTCTAGGTGATTCAGAGAGTTACAGAACCCAAATGTAACTTTCCCAAGCTCCTGAAAGAAGCAACTTCTGACCATTCTTGACTTGATCACTTCTAAGCCAAACCAGACAACACGTTATTAAAAGCAAAGCTCCCTTAAGAGGAAAAGACTGTCTCTAACTCAAACTTGCCCCAAATCATATTTAGCACAATCAATTGATTTTGTTTTGTAACATATCAATTGTCAAACAGGGCTGTTTGCATGACTGGTATCTTAGGCACAGTAGCTTTGAAAGTTTCGTGCCTCTGGAGGGGCATCATTCTAAGAAAGGAAATACATATTTATATTAATGTGTGATCTGCCTCTCATGCTGTTTAGCTAGGGACAAGATGAAATAAACAGCTGAACAGAGATGGCCCAATCTGTCCTTTCACTAAAGTGAGAAGCTGAACACTGGCTGCACATCATGTATGTCATTGCACCTCACCACAGAGGGAGGCACCCACCCTCTACCTCTAGGAGAAACTGGCAACTCTAGTTACTCCCCCATCATAAAGTAAAGGGAGAGAGAGGAAGGAGGAGCAAGGATGCAATAACCCAAATAGGTTAGTTAGGAGGAAGCTTTCCCAGCTCTCACGTTAGGCTTTAAAGACACCCATATAATACTTCATGTACCTGTTGTTGACTGTGTGGACAAAATAGGCTAAATCAAATTCTTAGGTCCCACCTAGAGTAGAGTGAATGAATGGAATGTATGTGTATATTGATTTAACAAGTCCCATTCAATGAGTCTACTCTAGTTGTGATGAACAATTGGATTTATCTCAATGATTCCTGATGTACAGAATATGTATCTTGTTTCAGCTTCATACAGTCATGGCCAAAAATATTGGCACCCTTGCAATTCTTTCAGAAAATGCAACCCTTCTCTCAGAAAATTGTTGCATTTTTGGGTTTCTGTGTGGGATTGTATCACATTTGATTTTTCTTCTCTGTTTTTTTTTGGTGTGTTGTTCCAATGCAAACCAAAGAAATGAACATGTGAGGATCAAAACATTTGCAATTGCAACAATTTTCTGAGAGAAGGGTTGCATTTTCTGACAGAATTGCAAGGGTGCCAATATTTTTGGCCATGACTGTATATGCATTTATAGTGAGTAATATCCTAAATCCCCCTACATTGAGTGGTCTAAAAGGTGTCAAATTTCATCTCATCAAAAAAGACTCTTATGACAGTAAGATGCCAATCAGTCCAGTCAAATAGCAAAATAATTATTGGGAAGAACAAAGTTGCTGATTTCAAGTTTTCAAAATGAAGGCTGGATTTCATCCCTGCATCTATCTGGCTAGCTTCAGAGTCAGTCAGGCTGTTTTCTGCACCATAAAAATGGGATCTGATTTTAACAAATGTGATCTAGTTTCTCTCCACCACAATGCTTTTTGAATGCAGAACAGTTGAAAATGGGTCCCCCTCCGCACAAACTTCAGTTAGATCTCCAGCCTGGTAAAATGTGACCTATTGGTTTTAAGTAGAGATAGGCTCAAATTTAAAAAGTGAATTTCAAAATTTGTCAAAAATTACTAGTTTGTTGAATTGATAACCTCAACAAATACGAATTGATGATTTTTTGTGATTTTTTTATTTGTTGATTCATTGGGCTATAAAACAGGCCCCAGGTACCTAGAGGCACCAAAATTGCAGAGAGGCTTCCCCTGACTCTCCTCTATAATCCCTCCAAGTTTGATGAAGATTGGATTTCCCGAAGCCAGCTGCTAAAGGCCAATTTCCTTCGGGGGTGCTCTTTGTGGATGTATAACTCATGTATCTGACACCAAAACTTCACCAAACTTTCAGGACTTGTAGAGGGCAGTAAAGGGAAGCATCTCTGCATTTTGGTGTCTCTAGGTACCTGGAGGGGCATTTTATAGGGTTTTAAATTAAAAAATAAATTGACAAATCGATTCATTGATTCATCAGAAAAATAATAATAAATTAGTTATTTGTGATTCATTGACCTTGATGGATCATGTATCAAAATGAATAATCATTTTTCCCATTCATGCCCATCTCTAGTTTTAAGTATAGAGGATTTTTACCATTTTGGTGTACATAGCTTAGATTTGCACTACATTCAGTTATAAGGATCTTGGTATGTTTCCAGCTAAATTTATTAACAGATGTTTTAGAAATGCTATTTGTAGAAATGGGTGCAAGAAAGCTGATGCTCAGCAGCTGTTCTGTTACAATAATAATACCATAAAAGAAAAATTAACCTGGAATATTTTTCAACTGGAAGAAAGGTGACCCATAAGGGTCTAATTTGCCCTAATCAAACTTAGGGTACACAAATCAATGTTGTGCATATCTTGCTAGCTGACTGCTGGAGAATTCCCCCTCTCAAATTAGGTTAGGCATCCTTCAGTCTTGAGAGACTATGGTAACGTGCTCTGTATGGAGGACTTGGAACAGCGTCTAGTGTGGCTGAGAAGGCCAATTCGAGATTGATAATCCCTTCCACACTGAAGACAAACACAATCTGTCCCCTGTCCAGCTCCCGCATGCATTTCAGTTGGACTTTGGTCTTCGCTCTCAATCTAGAGAGATTAAAGAGCTTTCCGTCTGATCTAGTCCGGAGATAGACACCTTCTGTTGCAGTTCCAAAGGCGTGCTTCAGCATGACAGCAAAAAAGATCCCAAAAAGGGTCGGCGCGAGGACACAGCCCTGTTTCACTCCGCTTCGGATGTCAAAGGGATCTGATGTTGAGCCATCAAAAACTACAGTGCCCTTCATTCCCTCATGAAAGGACCTGATGATGTTAAGGAGTCGAGGTGGACATCCAATCTTGGGAAGTATTTTAAAAAGGCCATCCCTGCTAACCAAGTCAAAGGCCTTTGTGAGATCTATGAAGGCCAGAAAGAGTGGCTGTTGTTGTTCCCTACATTTCTCCTGCAACTGCCTGAGGGAGAATACCATGTCAGTGGTGGATCTATTAGCTCGAAATCCACACTGTGATTCTGGATAGACTCTGTCTGCAAGCACCTGTAGTCTCTTCAGTGCAACACGGGCAAGCAGCTTCCCTACAACGCTGAGAAGAGAGATGCCACGGTAGTTATTGCAGTCGCCCCTGTCTCCTTTGTTCTTATAGAGTGTGACGATGTTTGCATTGATATATCTCAAATATATCAGTATACTAATAACTTCACCAATAATTACTCTAGTTTATTGTGTATTACACACATAGCTCAGAGGGTTGGTGGGAGTGGAAGAGAGTATAAATCCTTGAACTTTCAAGTCAAGAAGGCCACCAGCCTTCTTGACTGGGACATTCTGGGAGTTGTAGGCCAAAGCTAAGCTCTGATGCTTAGTTGGGGGGAAGGGGATATATATTTGAGAAATTCTAGGAAGAAAATAACCTTGGGGGGAATTTATACGCTAAATACCCCTTTATTAAATGAGTCCTTGCACAAACACACACACACTCACTCTCTCTACAGGCTTCAATTGAGATGAACGGTTGTCTTTGATTTCATAATTAATTAAAAGATTAATGGGCACTGCACATAGTTGAATGTTAAAATGTCCTGAAATCTAATTCTTTCCTTCTGATGTACGGGGGGATTTTTTAAAATGTCACGTAAAACTGACCGAGGAAGTTTACTGAATACCTAATGTGAAAACACTACATCATTCTCAACACAGAGCACAAGCAAACAGTTTTATTCTTGTTTGTGCAGCTTAACCTTCTGCAAAAGTAATTAGGTCTATAATTAAAAAGCTATTTGGAATGATTAAAACCCTGTTATCTGGTGGCATTTAAAGACAAATGCAAATGTCAGGAAGGATAAATTCATTAAAATTGCTATTGAAAAGCAAGAAAATATCAGTCTGGCGGCTAGAGGGTGTTATTTGCAAAATGTAGCAATATGAAGATAAAGTTAGGTGTCCACAGGATACAGCAAAGATAGGAGTCAGTCTCTTAGCCGTTCAACCATATATTGCATATGAATGTGTGTGTGTGTGTGTGTACATGTATTGGTATTAGCTTCTTCTATATCCCAGTCTTCCCTCACACAAGCTCAAGATAGTGCACATACTCTTGTCTCTATCCGCAATAACCCTGTGAGGTAGGCCAGGGTAAAAGAGAGTGATTAGCTTAAGGTCACCCAGTGAGTTTCATGAGAATAAGAACCAAGATCTCCCACTTGCCAGTCCAACTGTTTTGTCATACTTGTTCTCTCTGTGAAACAGTCATAAGGACAGCAGATATGGAGCAAACCATATTGCTGTTAAAAAGTGGTATGTGTCTGGGTGCATATGCAGGCAAAAAGGACAGCATGAAATCATGCAGTCTGAAGAAGAGACCATCTTGGGATGCCTCCTTATCCCAAGCTAGGGGCATTTGTAATTCACATAACAACACCCATCTCTGTGATATACTATTTCTTCATAGCTACATCACAACAAATCTTCCTCTGTAGATGCATACACAAAAGTGTTCATTGCATAAATACAGTAGTTGCTAGAAACTACACAGGCAATTACAAGTAATGGGAATCTCAGCAGACAGTTTGGACTAGGGGAGGGTAAGAAATTCCTTTGATGCATTTTTGGAAATAAAAACTTTACCACCAAGTAAAGAGCCCACACCATGATTCTTGGGGATACACGTGCATACTGGCTTCATGTGTGAGGCCTCCCCATCCACCTCCAAGAATCACAGAAGGAACTCTTTGCTCACTGGCTAGGAACAGCCTGAAAGTTACAAACAAAAGGATTTCAGCCACTGTCGCCCCACGTAGAATACTCTTGATCTTTCATTTCTATATACTGGCTATGAATACATACCACATGCTGTTCTCCATGCCAGGAATGGTGGTTCCTGTTAAATATGTCAAGTTTAAATAGGTGACAGTTTTAATTACTTGGTAGTTTTTAATAAGAACCTCCTAAAATCTTTAAATATATTGATAAATGAAAATGAGAAGTTTCGATTGATTGATTAATTAATTAATCTGTGCTTCAGTCACAAGGCACCTTGGCCTAAGAGGTTTGATCACAGGATAACCCAGTCAGTAGAGATTAAAGAGAAAATATGAGCTATATGTTGCACTGGTGTAACCTTCCATCCACACAGGAGATTTCTTCTTCCATAAGAAGTATCCAGACAGCGCTACAGAGGGCTCCAATTTTCACCCATTAAATACTGATGCCTTGCCCCTTTCCCCACATTTTTTCACAGCTGTCATTCCATGGGCCACATCAACTTCTCTCTCTCTTTTGGTTTAATTTAGAAAGTGGCATGGTGCTACAGCAGTGTATCAACCTAGCATGGATACTCCCTTATATCTGAAATAGCCCTGCATCCCATAGGAAAATATTTAAAAAAAAAAAAATGTGAGAAGAGGAAAATAGAGGGAAAGGCTTGTCCAACATCCTTTCTGATGTCACAATGCACTACACGGGGTTGTCACCAAAGAGGATGCTACCCACAGCTCTATTTGAGAGCAAATTAAGCTACTGTACAGCCTGCAGAATGGGATAAACAGAAATTCTCCCAATTGCAACAAATAAACTGCAGCCCTAGATCTTTTTTTATTTAAAACAGGTGTAGTCACCAGAAATTGGGCAAACATACCACACCAAAAACAGTGAGCTATATGCTCTTCTGATCGCCTTCAGAGAGAGAGAACAGCCTAGAAGTTCTCACTGTATCCCCAAGTATATTTACACAGAATTAGATAACAACAAAGCCTGGCTCCCACACTGAAAAATACAGCCTGCAAAAAGGTCAACAAACTCTACCCAGCCACAAGGACCGATGATCACTGCACACAAAAGACTAGCTAACAACACCCATCAATCACAGTGACAGATCATCTCCCCCCTTATCAAAACAATACACCCATAACAAAAAACACCCTGATCACCATAATCACCCAATCTCCTGAAAAGGACAAAAAGCTGATCCCACAGCTACAAATATTCAACTGTCCCACACACTACACCAGAACACAGACAGAGTTCTAACTCCTGTCCTTTGAAGATGCCGGCCACAGAGACTGGTGAAAAGTTAGGAAGAAAAACCTCCAGAACATGGCCAAACAGCCCGAAAAACCTACAACAACCATTGGATCCTGGCCGTGAAAGCCTTCGAGAATACATTTATGTGTTTTAATCAAAAGTATTTTAATCAGTTTTATAGTTTGTTTTTTAAATATATAACTTATTGTGTTTTTAATTCTGTTCTTTTTAATACTATGAGCCATGTTGAATCCCCTTATCAGGAAAAAGGTGGCCTATAAATAAGACAGACAAACAAACAAATATATAAATCTGCTAGGCAGAGGCTGAATTAAATAATTTCCTGGAGTCTGTGCACAGAAGGAGAAGTCTTTTTCCTTTGTGCTTTCTTTCTTCTTGCAGCTGAAACAAAAATATGCAGGGTTGTTGTCTTAAGGGCTGACCCCATCTGTAAGTATGACTGCTTTACATCATAATTTATGTTTTTGTGCATTTTAAAAGATTATAAGGGCATGAAGCATTTCCAGTACTATTCGATCACAAAGAAGCTGACTTGAACAAAATCCACCCCAAAAGAAATGAAGTGACCTTGTGTTGAGCTTGTAACAACTGCATAATAATAAACACTCTAGAAACTGGTAGTAAGGCTAAAAAGCGGGCAAAATAGTGTTTCTTCGGAGTGCTTAGGAAATCAGTTACCGATTTCACAAAAAGCAAACAAATCTAACACATTTACAGAAGTCTGTAGGGCTGAATGCTATGTTTTCAGGTCTGCCTGGCATCTCTTACAGAGTCATCTTCACTGTGACTATGAGAGAAACAGGAAGTTACCTCAGAGAAAGAAAGAGAAATGAAGTAGACTTAATAATACTAATCTATATGTAGATCTACAAAAGATAAAGAAGCGGAAATGACCTGAACTATCTATCTGGCTATTGTCCTCACATACACACACTGGTTCAGGTTACTTGCTACAGGTATTAGAACTCTTATTTCCAACAATCAGAAACTGGAAACTGCTGTACCCATAGATACACAGGATCAAAATTGTTCAGATTTCAGAGTATCTAGTTAGTATTGGCACAATCTATAAGGTGGATGGAAGGCTGCATTCTTGGGCTCTAAAATATATCTGAAAATAGTAGAACTCCCCAGACTTAGAAATCCCCTAGTTATGAAGTTGTGAGAGGCAAAATGGACATGGCAATTCATCAGAGAAGCAAATGGCCTAGAAACAGACCAGCTGCAGACTAAAAAGAAAAGAAAAGAAAAAAATCATGGCATCCCAAAATATCCTTCAGAACAGTTATCCTTGCACATGCACTTGGAGATAAAATTGTTTTGGTCCATCAAAGACCTCAAGTGAAAGTTGCAGAGAAATGGTTGAGGTCCAACAGCACAAGCCAACTGCTTTGGACTAGAAGAATGAAATGTTTATTTATTTATTTGATCGATTCATAATCTGCCATTCAACAGATTCACATGTTGATTCAAATTCATCCAAATCATCATGAAAAAGAACGAAAATTAAAAATATTAAACACATTTTAAATGAACTAGGATATATTGGGACTGAGGGATGCTTGTCTAAGAATAAGTGAGGGGATGATGAGAGAGGCCCCTCAGTGATGCTGTGGCATTCGTGTGGGACATAGCAGTATAAAATGCAGAAGGAAGTCTAAGTACCCCGCCTGTCCCTCAGATATATGAATAACGTCAGCCAGGGTGCAGCTACACTAGTTGCAGGGAGTGAGCTAGTGTGGGTCACTTTGGAATGACTGGGCTTGATTAGAACAATTTAATCAAACCTGACCATTCACACGGAAATAGCTCGTGCTATTTCCATGTGAACAACCTTTCCAAAGCCAATATAATGAAGTGGCTTAATAAGTGAGCCACTTCCAGTTATTGGCAAATTAACCACTCATCCTCCTGGCAGAGGGTAGGGGAAGTGGGGAAAAAATTGTTTTCCCCCCTCCCTGTTTAAGACTATTACTGATGGGCTATGGGAGATATGATATTTTTTAAAAAATATATCAATATAGATAATAAGAAGAAGGAAATAAATAAGAAGGAAAAGTTATTAATTTGCCAGTATCCAAAGGTGGCTTGCTTATAAGCTACTTCATGGTATTGGCAAAAGTCACTGACTGGAGTGATCTAGGCACATAAAAAAACAACTCATATTTATTTGGACTGATCCTAATCATTCTAAACAAACACTAGACTCAAATCCTAGACCAATCTGGGGTGGATTGGTCAGCATTAGGGATGGGCTGGAATGCTCTAACAAAAACATAGTATAGTCAGTGTTTTTTTAGAGTGATCCCAACCATTCCAGCAGGGAGCTACAGAGTGTGATAAACTTCCATGTAGCCAACCTTTCACTATTCAAAGCGGTTCCTGATGAGACAAGCTCTTACTTGGTATGCTGTGGGCTTCCCTCATATTAGCATACATGGACAGTCATGACTGTGGTCTTAATTGAAACACAACACTACCATATTTGTATTGGTGGTGCTTTTCTGCATTTAGAGAAGCAGAAGTGCTATAAAAGGCCTACATGTTCAACTTGTCATTGAAAGGATTATGGGCTGAATTGCTCATGTAAATGGAATCCAAAGCTCTTTTCCAGAGAACCCATATGGAAGTTTAGACTATTAAACCATTCCCTCCAGCTTATATTTGATATATTTCTTTTTGATACTGGAAAGAACACAATAATAATGCAAATGAGCAAGCATAACAGATGATATGCCATTATCCACATTTGCCAAATTTCTGAATTACTCTAAATACAGTATAGCTCCAATATGATACCTTCTTAATGACCTGTGTTATATCCCTAATTTTCACTCAGTTGGATTCTTAATCACCAAGTGTTCCAGTTAACTTTGTGATAGCAGTGTGGCTTCAAAAGATGTTTGAAACAACTAAAAGGGGCAACTGTTCTGCACAGAAAACACAAAATATGAAAATGAAAACTCTGTCTGCTTGTTGTGCTGCTAACAAGCCTTTTCTCTTTATAACCCTTATTAGTTGGCTTTAAGGAATTAAGCTAAGGAAATAGCAAATCGTCCAGTGCTTTATGAGCCATCAGTGTTTGGAGCCATCAGTATCTTTTCTCTGCATTTGAAGCAGGGCTGGCCTGGGTATGTTGGAAGGAAACAGCAGTTTGTAGTGTAAGAGTCAGATAGGAGTGAGCTTTTAGATAGCTGGAGGAAGCAGCTGGAAAGGATCCTATGGATCACTGAGTCCAGCCCCTGTCAAGGAGGCACAATGGGGAATTGAACTCCCAACCTCTGGCTCTGCAGCCAGATACCTGAACCACTGAGCTAGAAAGTAGTGGTTCTGCTGTATTTAACAGTACCTATTGTGTGCCTCCAGTTATGTTCCATTTGTATATTTTTTTTGTAAAGTCAGCAAGTATGCTATGCCTCCATTGCTGTCTCATTGAAAAAATAATAATATAGCTTAACCTTGAATGGCTAGAGAAATAGAAGAATAGGAAATAAGAGACTTGGAGAGCTAATCAGGTATCTCTGCGCTCTGGTCAAAAAAAATACTGTAACATGCCAGCTCTGCTTGCTTTAGAATTGTCTTCTTTTGTAATATAACTTAGAGTTAGACTTATAATTGAACAAGTGTCTTCATTTCTGAAACTAACAAGTACTCTTGTTTTTGTCAGGAAAAAAATCATGATGAATGGCAACATATCGTGATGCATTTTGATGCTGTTTAAGCCAATGGAAGTATTATTTTAAACATATATTTCATCTCTGCATGAATATTTAATTATAATTGTCTATCTACTTTCTGTAGTCAAGAGAGTTGTCCCATGACATCTTTTTTTTTTAATGTCTATTTTAGTTTTTGGTAATGAAGAATAAGGCATCTGTTTTTAATTAATGCACGTTAACAATCAAGTATGTATTAAGACATTTCTTTTCAATTTTAATTTCAAAACACACACGGACATTTAATTTCATGACACACACAGACGTATTTTTGATAGAATATAGGACTCAAAACTTTTGTCCATGGTGCTGAGATTTTGTCAGTTTTGACCACACCTTTAGATTCAGTTTTAATGAGACATTATCCCTTTGTTGTTGTTTTTTTGTTTTGTTTTTAAATTGAAATAGCATATATTCCCATTTTGTCATGGGCAGTGCTTAAGAAAATATTAATTGGAAAAAATGAAGCCAATCATGATAATGTCTTTGTAACAAACAGAAATAATGTGATCCATTATATCCCTGGGCAGTGACTGTGTAGAGAACCTCTACATATTGTGAGTGTTATGCCCTTTTTTTCTACAGTTCTCTCTCTCACACAGGCAAACCCTATTCCCAAAATATGGAATCTAGTCTTGCAGACCTTTGAGATAAGGGCAGTCTTCAGTTGCTCCATGCTTGCCAAACTATTTGCAAGTCAGATGCAATTTACACTCCAAAGTATGTCCATTGATGGATAAATGAGGATCTGCCTCCAAAATACATACACATTTGAAATGCATGCATAGTAAAATGTAGATATTTCATATATACACATTGCAAATATGTTTTTATTGATGGTTGGAAGCATCCAAACAATGCATACAATTAAACACACACACAGAGAGAGACAGAGACAGACAGAGAGAGAGAGAGAGAGCATATTTTGAAAATAAAACCCTTGAGGATTACCTATCTCCCTGTCCAGCACAATACAGGAGTGAAATGAAATGGCTTGGGTGGACACACATTCTGACTCAGCTCTTCTGTCTGCAGTTTGCTGGCCTGAGGCTTTCTGAACATCCAGTGACAAAGGGTATTGAAAGACTCAGTTGTCCCACATCTCTCCATAATTCATCCTCAAGTATGTACTTGAGGAAATACTGCAGCCCAACAAGGGTAGTGATGATTTAATATTGACCTAGCAGAGCTCAGACTTGTTGCCATAAATATATGTTTGGGATCAAACATAATTAGCTGTGAGCTGGATAGAACAAGTATAAGGTGGATACACAGTTGGTTACAGAATCGTACTCAGTATGGGGAATACTTATCAAATTTGCAGATGACACAAAATTGGGTGGAATAGCTGATACCTAGGAAGACAGGAACAACATTCAAAAAGTTCTGGATAGGTTTCAGCACTGGGCTGAAAACAACAGAATGAAATTTAACAGGGACAAATGCAAAGTTCTACACCGGGGGGGGGGGGGGAGTCAAATGCACAGTTAAAAGATGCAGGACACTTGACTCAGTAATACTATGAGTAAGAAGGATCTTGGAATTGCTGTAGCTCAAAAACTGAATATGAGCCAGCAGTGTGATGTGTCTGCAAAATAGGTAAATTCTATTTTAGGCTGCATTAACACAAGTATAGTGTCCAAATCCCATGAGGTACTAGTTCCCCTCTATTAAGCACTGGTTAGTCGTCATCTAGAGTAGTATGTCCAGTTCTGAACACCACACTTGAAGAAGGATGCCAACAAACTGGAGCAAGTTCAGAGGAGGACAAGAATGCTTAGGGGACTGGAAACCAAGCCCTACGAGGAAAGAAGGAACTGGGCATGTTTATCCTTGAGAAAAGAAGACTGAAGGGAGATATGATAGCACTTGTCAAATACTTGAAAGTTAGTCATACAAAGGAGGGGCAGGATCTGTGCAGGACATGTAATAATTGGCTCAAACTACAGGAAGCCAGATTTAGGCTGAATATCAGGAAAAACGTCTTAACTGTTAGAGTAGTATGACAATGACCTTGGGAGGTGGTGAGCACTCCAACATGGAGGCATTCAAGAGAAAATTGGACACCCATCTGTAAGATCTGTCAAATTTGCTTTGACTTTGATTCCTGCATTGATCAGAGGGTTGGACTTGATAGCCCTTCCAACTCAATTATTCTGTGATTCTATAATTCTGTCATAGGTCAAAGGAGTAAATGTATGACTGCTAGTGATTCAGTAATCAGGATCACATGACAATGAATTTTAATAGCACTGTTGTTGTCCACAGAACTCTGAAAAGCTAGACTGCAGCTCTCAAAATCCAGCAGATATCATGGTGAGTGGCTATGTTGGCTGAGCTATGTGGACAGTGTTGGTCTAAAACAGCAATGTTTCCATTATTCTGGTTATCTAGTATAGAAGCATAGAAAAACTTGTTTTCCCCCATTGCAGAGATATCAATCTATTTATTGCAGGGCCATTTGGACATACAGTAGGACTGCGGTATCTGCAGGGGATCAGTTCCCAGTCCCACTACAGATGCTGAAAGCTGCAGAACTATTGAATGTTATACATTGCATGGTCTCTTGCTCCCTTTAGAGGCCAGTACTGTCAGGGCCCAGGTTGTGCACAGTTGTCTTCAACAGCGGGGGCAAGGGCACCAGGACCCAGCCAACAGCACAGTGTGCCAAACCCAAACTCACACAGAGACCAACTAGCCAGGATAGGAGCACAGGAGCGGAAACCGGAGCACCAGGTTTAGAACTGGGCCACAGGAGTGGAGCACTGAGCCAGAGCAGGGAGCAGGAATTCAGGGTCAGGAATGCAGGGTCAGGAATACAGGAGGAGGAGGAGCAGGAGCACCAGGGCTCTGGAGCACAGGAGCAGGAACACCACAGCACGGCCAAAGACCTATGTTGCTGAGGCAGCTTCTGGGAGAGAGAGTCATTCCTTAAGTAGGCCTTCCCTCAAGACTCCCAGGTGGACCTCATGAAAGCCCTGGCAGCTGATGCCCTGGCAGGACTTGATCGTGCAAACGCTGACTCTTCCTGGGACCAAGCTTGCCCTGATCCTGCAGCTGCCAGGGCGGTGGTGCAGGGGAAGCCCTGCCGCCACCCAGATCCTGACAAATAAACACGGGAAATACAGATAAATAGCCATGGGGTGGGGTTATTTAATATTTTCAGCAAGTGGATAAGTGAATCAGCAGATACTGATCCCATGGATAGGTGGGTCCTACTGTGCATAATTATGGCTTTTCAGGATTTAAACATCACCTAGGAGCTTACTGAATTTTAGAAAACTTGAGTTCATTTTAAAGAAAACTCGTCTGCCATTGGAATGTAGTTTATGGCAAACAAATGTGTCTTTCTGCTATTCACTTACTGTTCTTTGGCCTCTGCTCAAAATAAATCTATTTAAAATGTCATTTTAATTTTCAAACTAGTCTCCATACTTCTACATTTGATATGAGAAGCTAAAGTTTTTTGACAACAAAATCTACATTTCCCCTCAGTAAAACAGATGGAAAATTCAAGACACATGCGGTAAGTGTTACTTAGGCAATCACACACAATCGCCTCTTGTCAGCTTGGCATATCACTCCACTATTTTTGGCTAAGAAGCTAATATTGAGATACACTGCATTTTTTTAAAAAAATGTTAACACATTACAGCTATAACTATCATTTGCTGCATTTGGTAGAAGAATGTGATAATTGGGTACCACTCTTGTTCTAGTGCCTGCATAGAGTGTAAGGATAGGCAAATGTTTCTTTCAATCTTCATGTTGAAAAGGTTTTGCTCTGAACAGACCACCTTTTATTTCCTGTATTAATGGCCATACATGACAAGTACTTTTCTTGAGGTACTTACAGTCCTTATGTAAGTAGTACAGGAGGGGACAACAGGGGAAGGGAAAGGGGAGTAGAAAGGCAAAAATTACTGATACTCAAAATTGGCCCATATAGGTATATGTACAAGTATGGAATCTATTAGAGGAACCCTGCTTAGGAAGCTTAGTAATCTACTCAGGAGCTATAGAGCTCAGTATGGTAAACATGCGAAGAGGGGAAGTGCACTAGGCATGTTATACTTTCTCATATGTTTCCATTGCTCTCTTTACTTGAAGACATTATTTATTTATTTATTTATTTATTTATTTATTTATTTATTTATTTATTTATTTATTTATTTATTTATTGCCTTTCTCCTTAAAAAGGAGAACAGGAGAGCCTCCCCTGTCTTCGAAAGCTCTCCATGTGATCAAGGATGCATGCTCTGGATGGTCTGCAGGGACTCAAAGGAGAGAGGAGGCTCTCCACCTCACAAAATAGCTTTCCATGCAAGGAACGAAAATGCAGGAGAAGGTGTGCAGCTAGTGCACTGTTTTCCCCTGAACACTTATTTCAGAGCACCTCAACAAAGACCTTTGGGACTCTGCAGACTGTATGTTAAATTTATTATAATTGGAATGGGTACAGAAAACATTTATCAGTCACAACAATAGCACACGACAATAGCACAAATTGCTATAATTGTCCTGTTTCTTGAGGGTTATTGAACAGCCCAAATCAGCTGGAACTGAGCTGTACAACTTTGCCATCTTTCTGTGCCAGGTTTCAGGGATGTGATGCAATGCTTCTTATTTCTGAATCATCATATATGAGATTCCCCCACTCACTGAGACTTTCTCCATACCAATGAGATTTCTTAGCTCCCCGTGAAAATGAGATCCCAATCTCATAGTGTTTTTTTTTTTTCTCCTCCCCTTTGTTTGATCATTGTTCTGCACAGGAAATGACCAGATTCTGCCCAGCTCAATGCCCTTACTGGTGAATATTGTTCAGGAACAATGCCGTTTTGTACTAGAATTGTAACAATCCAGCAGAGTTTGTCATTTCTTCTGCCCTTTCCAGGTGAATCCTTCACTGGATACCATTCTGCACAGTTGTTGTAATAACCTCACACAGCTTGACATGTCTTCCAGAAACAAAAGACTACAAAACTTCAGAGAAATCTTTGACAAGAATTTATAAGCAAAAAATCCTCATAGACAGAAATCTTGCTGTGAGGAGAAAAGAGCCCCTCCCCTGGTTTCTCACAAAGAGTGAAAGACTGCAAGATTCACAGCCCTATCAAGGTCCATGTGCCTTTATTTTTGGCAAGGAGAAATAAAACTGGTTCAAGCACCTTTAACCAGGCAGCAATGTAGAAATGAGGGAAAGCTGCATAAATTGAATTTCTGGTTTTTTGTTTTGTTTTGTTTTAAATGTACATCTGTTCCAACCATGAGATCCTTGCATGAAAATTAGGGAACAATTTTAGCACTTCAGCAGCTAGATGTAAAAGCTCCCCTTATCTAAAATCAATTCATCTTTTATTATGAAATAATGATTCACTGTGCATATTTATAGGTAGATATAATTTCCATCTTGGTTCTAAACCAAGCTCTGAAGTGGAAAAAATCTCATTTAAATCTAAAATGTTGAATACAAACTTTTCAGGCCAAAATACTTACATGTATCTCCAGATATTCTCTTAAAGAAATAACTGATTATTTCCGTGTTGAAGAAAGTCACTTACCATTGTCCTCTCCCTCCACTACCAACAGTTACATACTTTACAAATCAAGAGAAATCAGCCTTAATTCCTTTTCTAAAAATGCCCAGTATCCCCTATGCTGAAGATTGAACCCAACAAGAAAATGTCAAATATATTCAGATTACAACCATATTTTCCCAAATATTTCCTAAGAGTAGTATAATGACTAGCAATGGACATGAATAAGAAAAATGACAATTCATTTTGATTCATGATTCATCAACCTGGATGAATCATGGACAACAAATTTATGATTTCTTTTTCTGACAAGTTGACAAATCAATTTGTCAATTCATTTTTGCCTTTAAAACCCTATAAAATAACCCCCAAAGACCTAGAGATACCAAAATTGCAGGGAAGCTTTGCCTGGCTCTCCTCTATAATTCCTCCAGGTTTGATGAAGATTGGGTTTTAGACACCCAAGTTATACACCCACAAATTGGGTCTCACCAGGAAAGTGCCCTTTAGAAGCTGGCTTACAGAAACCCAGTCTTCACCAGACTTGGAGGGATTGTAGAGGAGAGTCAGGGTAAACTTCTCAGTAACTCTGGTGTCTCTAGATGCCTGGGGTGAATTTTTCTGGGAGGGGCTCTTTGTGGGAGTATAACTCGGGTGTCCGAGATGGGCTCTATCAGGTAAGTTAAGATGAGAGACAGTTACCGCCCCACAGTCAGTTTCCTGGATTGCCTACCACCTAGCAAATCAGGTTCTAAAGCGTTTTAATATGGGTTCATTACCTCATGAGCTATCAGGGAGCTGAGGTACATAGAACAGTGTGAGATTAAGAAGTTTTTGTCCTTTGAAAAGTAGGGTATCCACATATGCAGAACAGTGACTCATGGAACCAAATATGGCCCCTCTGGGGTCCCAAGCTGACATTCTGAGGTTTCTCCAATGGCTGTGTCCCCATCTGTATAACACTATCATTTGCTGATTTCTTAGCCATTGTACAGGTTTTGCCCCTTTCCAAGAGTTTGATACACTAGGAAGGTACACTAAAATATGCCAGTACTGTATTTCAGCCTTCCACCCCAATTTTTTTCCATTTGACTCCTCCTACCACTGGCCCTGCCTACAGTAGAATTTCTCTAAAAATGTGTTACCAAACTTGGGATATTTTTCTGTTCCGGTAGAGAGGAGACACCCAGGAACTTTTCATAAGAAGAGGCTGAACACCAGATCTGGATTTAAAACACTATGAATAACCTTTATTATAATTAATAACTATAAAAAATACAAGGTATCAAGAGGCCTCAAACACACTCCACTCATCCGATACTCACACCAACCCTGAAGTCCCTCAGTTGACTGATGATTCATCCTTCGTCACCTAACGGTGATCAAGCGTAGACACGAAGCGTGGATGCAACGGTTGCAGCGCTGTCCGATGCACACAGCCATGGGAAAAAACCCTCCGTCTTTTATATCCATTAGGAAGCAAGATCTCATGGTTGTATAACTTTCTTTCAGTTCCTGTTTTCAACATTCTTTTGGCCTGAAACAGGTCTTATCTGAAACACCAGTCATCCTATTCTCAAGCCATAAATGACAAATTTCCCTATCTTGTTTACAACTTTCTTGCTTGCTTGTCTTGCATATTTCTCATGGCCATATTGACCTCTCTCATTCCCATAAGTCCATCTGATTCTCCATTTTCTTTTCCTTTGTTGCAGGATCTATCTGGAACCCATTCGCACGGTCACAAATGAATATGGTTTTCAGACAAGAGGAGATCCTCCACCCATGTTATAAACAATGGTATAGCAGGAACTCATCATGCGCACACAGAGAGAGATTAGAACATTAGACAGCAGCAATGCATCCTATAACATAATAACCCATGTATTAGAATCCCTTTGACTACAATCCTATAACCATCTCTTTGGCTACAGAAACAAATATAGGGCCCTTACTTGGTAAATACTAATTCCCCAGTAATTTAAGATTCACTTCAACTTTTTGAGGAAATGTCACTGGGAACTGGTGTACTCACAGAAATGAGTACACCCCCTCACATTTCATAAATATTTTAGTATATCTTTTCATGTGACAACACTGAAGAAATGACACTTGGCTACAATGTAAAGCAGTGAGTATACAGCTTGTATAACAGTGTAAATGTGCTGTCCCTTCAAGATAACGCAACACACAGCCATTAATGTCTAAACTGCTGGCAACAAAAGTGAGTACACCCCTAAGTGACAATGTCCAAATTGGGCCCAAGTAGCCGTTTTCCCTCCCTGGTGTCATGAGACCCGTTAGTGTCACAAGTCTCAGGTGTGAAGGGGGAGCAGGTGTTTTCAATTGCAAAATACCATTTACCTGTCAGTACTAAATGGTAGTATCGCAATTAGACATGGGGACGAATATAAAAATGAATCACAATATTCAATGAATATCACTGATTCGTCAGATATTCATTGGTTCATATTCTTGAGGTCCAGAGACCCCAACGAATACGAAGCAATGAATATAACCCTTTTATATTCACGCCTTCGTCTATCAGGCTTCCCCCCTCTTCCTATGCCTGAACAGGCATAGAAACAGAAGGGAAGGGGGACCCATGTGATCCCCCACCCACGGTGTCTTTGCAAAGACAGTGGGGCTGGGGGATCACTTGGATCCCGCTTGGAACCTTTCCCTCCTCTTCCTATGCCCGTGGGGGCATAGGAAGAGAAAGGAAGGGGGACCCAAGTGATCCCCCAGCCTCACTGCCTTTGCATTAAAGGATTAAAGCGGGATCAAAGTGATTCCGCAGCCCCGATGTCTTTGCAAAGGCAGTGGGGCTGGGGGATTGCTTGGGTCCCCCTTCCCTCCTCTTCCTATGCCGTGTAGCATATAGGAAGGCTGTGGGGGCTGGGGCTTTTTTTTTTTTTTTAGGTAGCCCCAAGGGCTGTGTGACGAATGCCTTACGTCACTCCTGTCACTCAGAGCGGAACCTCATTTGCATGAGCCTATGAGAGGACTGGAGGGGCGGGATCAGAGAGACAGAGACAGTTAAGAAAGGAGGAGAGAGGTGATTGCAGAGAGATAGATAGTCAGAAAAGTAAAGAGAGATAATAATAATAATAAAAATAAACTGATTAAAGTGAACACATACAGCAGATGGTAATTGAATGTATATTGACTTGATTATATGAACATGAAATGAATAAAGAACATCTGAAATTCTGATTTTCCCTAATAACCTTAAATAAACAAAGTTCTGTTGGCAGCAAATGTCTGAATGATATCTTTTACAGCGTGGATAAAGGAAATCCACTGGTGGCAGCAAAGGAAAGAAAGAACGTAAACTGTGTGAGCCCTTTGTTTGAGGGAAACAGGTTGGGATCACAGGGGAAACGTCACAGGCTGTTTAAATAAAAAATGACCCAACGAACCGACAAATTGATTTGTGGCTCGTCAGGCCACTGGGGAGGCAATTCATGGCAATTTGTGGCTCGTCAAGTTTGATGACCCACGAACCAAGACAAAGCCCCATTTTGGTGCTTTGTCTCTGTAGTGTTCACGCTGCTCAGGAATATTTATGTTGAAATTTGCATGCACCAATAGGAGTTGGTGAGGGGCAGAGTTAAGTGGGGGAGAAGAAAAGGAGAGAGAGGGAGAGAAGAGTAGGTGGTTGAGAGTGGAGAAAGAAGGTTGTTTAGTTGAGAGTTAACGACATTGACTGGACTGTTATCACCTGTAACAATAAACAATTTCTACTTGGTTCTGAAATGATACGTGGCCTGGACCTCTGTCATTAATAGTGAACAAAGTTGATGTAATCAACTGGTGGCAGCTGAATGACACGTAGCATGCACCTTTGCTTGGTGAAATGACCAAGGGCCACTTGGAAACGTGACAGTCCCCATCTTTAATCGCAATTATAAAAACTTTTAAGGTCCATCAGCTCTAAGAATTTTGCCATGTCCTGTTCTGTTTGGGGGATTAATAGAATGTTCAGAGAAATTTAACTCAGGAATAAGTGTTCATAAATATTTGTAAAATGTAAGTTAACAGTTCAGACTTGAATGAAGCAAAGGTCTGGATGAGCCCATAGAACATAATATGTGGAACACTGCTTTAGCTTTTATATGTGATGTTTTTCTAGGAAGCTGGTTAACTTAGCTAGATGCTGGTGATGTAATATGGATAATGTCACTATGAAGCATATGCTGTAATCTTGGCTAAAATCATTCAGTAAGTTGATGTTCTCACTGCTCCACCTACATTTGAAAATTTTTCATCATGAACTGCCTTCATCTATCAATATGTTTAACTGATTATTTTGTTGTTTAGTCGTTAAGTCGTGTCCGACTCTTCGTGACCCCATGATTATACATCCTTATTAATATCACTGTGGAGCTCCTTGCTGCCTATCTGCCTGCTTTCTATCCTTCCTTCCTTGTCTTTGTTCCTGGTTTATTTGCCAAATAATTTAAATTTGGAAATAATATTATAACTTAGCAAAGGATAACATTGGGGGAGGAGGAAGGCAGCCAATAAATAAATAAATAAATAAATAATAGTTCCTTTTGGAGAGTAACAGTCACAGTGAAGTGAGTCACAGAGGATAAGAAATTTCATGTGGTCCGAATGCTAGCTCATACTGCTGCCACCTTATGTTCTCTCAAGGATATTGAAGCATTGAGGAGGTGGGTGGGAGGAAGGAGTGTTTTGTACTACATGCCAACAACTTGAAGCATTTTCAGTTGATTCTAAGAAATGGAAAATAATTCATTTAAAAATTGTAAATATGGTGAAAGCTACTTGGGAGGGTCTTCGAAAAAAGTATATTTGAAGGCTCTACCCAAAATCAATAGACACAATCTCATTCGTAGTTTATATAAAGGTCATCTTAATGAAAAGGTAGTAAACTGGGCTGTTGCTTTTAGACTGGAAAAATATCACTGGAAAATGCTATAGTTTGATTGCATCTTGAGGTCTGACACAATAGTAACAACACTTGTTTAAACCAAGTTACCTCATTGCCAAAATCATATGGAATATGCTTAGATAACCTCTGAGAGGAACCGTAACATCTAATCATATATGCAATGATGAAAACAATATCTTTTCTTACTTCCTGACTTATTTCCTCTCCAATATGTTCATTTTTATTCTGCTCTCCTCCCCATTAATTTTAATTGGATTTTTTCTTTTTTTCATTCATTCTTTTTTTACACAGAAATACTGTCAAAACATTTCTATCTAGTATCATTCAACAGACACATTGTCAAGTGGTGCTTCCTCTTCTGTTAGAATATTTAATACCCTTAAACCTATATTCACTTTCAACATACTAATTGCCCAGGTAAAAATGCCTTGAAAGAGGCCCTCTTCATGGATTGTACACTCTCTTCAGTGAGAAGAAAACAAAAAAGGAGGATGGTAGTAATTGCTTATTGGGTTTTTTCTTTTTTTTTTCTTCCCCCCCCCACATTCTTACACAATAATTATTCTCCGTTTGTACTAAAAATATTAATTTCAAATCTAGCAGTAGTTAAACATCTGGAAAGCAGTCCCATTGCTAAAACATTGCAATAAACCATTACGATAAAGTGAGTCACAGCAGGAAAAACATAGTTTGGCAATGTCTTTATTCCAGCCAATCAAAATGTCACAAGAGTGTGCAGGCTTTTGAGTACTACAGAATCCTTCATCATTGCTGCACAAGCGTGCAGCAATAGATATTGTGTGGCCGTAGCATTCAACATTCTGTAAGCCAACTCAAAAAATAGGGGTGCCCCAAACAAACAAAAATTAACTATGAAACTGGATCTTAGATCAGCACCAGATTTGGCATGGATGTAGCAGAAAGTCACCTCTTGCTCTGTGCCAAATTTGGGGACATTTGAGCAAAGGATTTCTGATTTGTGATGTTTAAAAAAGCAACACTGTTTTTACGTTGTGCAGAATCAAGTGACCTGGAACTCCCACCAATTTAAAACAGATCAAATACATTGATACATTGATAAAACAAAATTTGCAAGCCTGGAAAGAAAACACTCCCTGCCTCCCACTTTTTAAATTTTATTTTGAGGCAATGTGCTAGTGTGCCATGTGCTACCCAATATTTAGGAAATCTCATAAGTACTTGGGGAACAAATTAAGATTGTGAACATTGGGGTTTCACCTCATAAATCAGCAGACCCTAGAGAAGCTGTAGGATGCTACCAAAGTATTCAATATAAGCAAAGATGCATAATATTGTGCCTAAGAACAAAAGAATGCACATGTATCTCTCTTTATCTGATTTCACACACTATTCTTAGCTCTCATAATGCATAAGTAATGCAAAACATGTCACAAGCATTGCTTAACATTTTAACAGATAATCTCTCTTATCACTATGATGCAGCATATAGCACAACACTCATTTCTAACGTGTTATATTTGTGCCTTGACACACCTTTATGCTCTCCTGAACTAGACATTCATTCTTGTGTACAAGAAATCTCATAATATTTGCATCCTTTGTCATCTTCCATCTGCTTTATGCTTACTGCATTGATACAACCCAAGCAGTAAAGCTAAAAATGATGTGTTTGGAGAGATAGACAAAAGCTGAGGGGGGGTAGTTACTCCAAGATAGTAAAGCAAAATTAAATGAATATTGAAAGTGTGGGTATGTTTTCCACATGACTTAAGTATTCTTCTTTTACAAAGGGGAAAACACCACATGAATAAATGCATGATTGTTCTGAGTGGAGAAAACACAAGCTGCCAAAAGCAAAACAGTGTTATTTTACATATACATGAACTAGAGCAATTAAAAATAATAATACAAGATTGAAGCAATTTTAAGTCTTTAAAGAAAAATGTCCAAACTTTTGATCTATTAAATCTACAAGAAAGGGATGTTGTGAGGTGATAAATCAGTCGCCGCTGTTAAGTGGTCACTGGAAGGAGCTTCAGCACTCATTTAATTTACTGTTTGGGGTTCTGGAATGAAGCCACAGGCTGAAATAATACAAACCCCACGCCATTCAATTTAATTTCATTATTGTTTTAAAAAAAAGATTCTCTGAAATGCATGCTTTGCTACATTTAAACATCCACCAGTGCCATATCAGGCATAACTACTGATTGAAAGCTTTGTGCAATCTTCACCAAGTATTCAACTAGGGTGAATTTGAAAGCATGAGCAGGGAGAGAGTTCTAGTCTCTGCCCTCACATGAAGAAGGACAGTCTAAAGAGGACATGATTTGGAACCCTGGTATTCAGGATCCCTGAATATGTGGTGGGATTCCATTGGTAACAGAGGGCTTCCTCTTCAGACAATTCCAACTCTCTCAGTAGTTAAGCTATCCCTTTTACCCCCAGCATGGGCAGCTCATGAAAGAAAGTGTGGGGCACCATTCCCCAAAATTTCACAGGGAATTTATATGATTGTCTTATGTTCTGTGTTCCTTCATCTGTTTAAGCTGTCTTGAGTTTAGAAACACAAGATGCAAATGTTTAGAACAATTGTATAAAAAATATGGTATGTACTGTCTTCACACAAATATGAGAAAACAAATTGAATTGGGATATTTGTGCATCTCCTGGATGACCACAGAGTGGAACAATGCACCTAGAGGCTTTAACTGGTTGGAATGGTACCCCCAACAGATCCTTCATATAAGATTTGGCATCTGAGTCACAATTAAAAATAGAGAGAGGGAAGGAAAATCTACTGAAGAAGCTGAATAGGCAACAATGAAGAAGGAGCATATGCTCTTTTCCTTTGAAATGAACTTCCCTTGACTTTCCTGCTGCAAAATCATTGATTAAATCATGAGGTCTGTTGTGTGGCCACATATCACCAAGAAAGAAGAATGACAGAGAAAGGATGGAAAGTGTAGAGAAAAATCAGATTTCCTGCATTGCTGTTCTACGTAAGAATCAAAGAAATGGCTATTGCCCCTGTAAAGTGGCTTCCTTACAGTGGCTGCCTTAGAAGGTTAGGGTTTTCCTCTGGTATATGGGAAAAAAGAAAGGAAAAATAAAAGTAGAACAGTGCTCCCAGCCCTGCAGATTTCTGCTGCTCTAGCCAGGAGCCCCTATCTGCAACCATTTGATTTATGACATGGTTGTGTCACTTGCATTACCTCATTCACAGGAAAGGGTTTTTTCATGGAGAATTGGAAACATAAAAATACCCTCATGGACTTGGGCAAGGATTGGGTTAGGTCCAAAATGGCACAGAGCAGGTCAGTTGCCAATCAGTGTGACCAGCACTAATAGAGAGTAAGTAAATAACCCAACTTCATTCCAAAAGTGGAAGCAGGTGGACATTCAAATTACTTTGTTAATGTGTAAATGTTTGAGATTCCCAGTAAAACAAATGGGACAGCCAGGCTCCACATATGAAAAATCTTAAGCAGAGTTCCTTGCCTTGTGGTGCAGTGGTTAAACTGCTGCACTACAGCCAAAACTGTGCTCATGACCTGGGGTTCAGTCCTAGGTAGCCAGCTCAAGGTTCATTCAGCCTTCCATCCTTCTGAGGTCAGTAAAATGAGTACCCAGTTCACTGGGGGCACAATGTGTAGCCTGCATAATTAACTTCTAAACCATCCAGAGCGTGCTTTAAGTACTATGGGGTAGTATATAAGCAGAACACTTCACTTTACTTTACTTATTTGCTCAAGTATAATTTATTTTGATATCTAGTTTGGGGTATTTGGATATAACACACAATAAAAGTTATCATTGGCCTCATATTCATTCTAAAGTTCCCAGACTGATTCAAATAACACAGCCACATTTTGAAATATCATAAGCTTTCATCAAGAGAAAAAACAGGTGGGGAATTTATATTTCATAAAAGTATAACTATTCCTCAATAACTCTCAGTGCAACTAGACAGGAAATTTTGGAATGATCCAGGTCACTTTAAAAGGCTCTTATCTTTGGTACAATCTGTTTTATCTCACACCTGAGTGATCCTTCCAGTCACAAGGGAGACATTTCTTCTCCCATAAGAAGGATCCAGACAGTACTTCAGAGTGCTGCAATTTCTCTCCCTTTCAATTATTGATGCTCCCTCCCCTGTCCCTTTCTCCTTTTGTCACAGCTATCATTCCATGGGCCACAGTGATTTCCTTTGTTGTTGTTGTTTAATTTAGTAAGTGGCATAGTGCTACAGCAATGCATCAACCTAGCATGGGTGCTCCCTTATATCTGAAAGTGTGCTGCATCACTTAGGACATTTAAAAAATGAAAGAAGAGAAAAATTAAAGAGTTTCTCCACCATCCTTTGAGTGAATTAAGAGTGAATTAAGCAACCACACAGATTACAGAATGGGATAATCAGGGGCACTCCCAATCACACCAAATAATCTGAATCCCTAGCGCTCTGCCAGAAAGGAGCTAAGCAACTCACAAAAGGGGTGTCATGGATCACTGTTACTTAAAACACATGTGGTCAGCAGAAAATAGAGTGAACCAACAGCACCAAAAGCAAATATATGCACCAAATATATGATTGTTTGATCACCCCCTATCTTGCTACTTCTACAGATATCCCAGATTTCCCATTAAATTCTAAGTAACATGATTATTCAAATACAACCTTTATTTTGTTGAAATGCTTCATCTATAGCTAGCTGCATTTCATTCATTTGTACATTAACATATTTCTAACCTGTTCTATATCCACAGATAACAGGGTGAGGTACATTCAATGAAATCAGTATTTTAAAACATTCAAATTATTTTAGCTCTTTTAAACAGAAGATTTAAAACACAGTAATAACAAAATGATTAAAATAAAATCAGCAAGCTAAAGCATTCAAATCCTGAATGTTTATTACACAGACAATGATTACCTGTTGAGTTTGTGATGGTTACATGAAGGTCAAGAGACAACATGACAATTGATGTTCAGAAGATGCACCATTGGTTTTGAGAGTTACAGATTTAGTAAATGGTTTAGAAGAAATAAAATAAGATTACCAAGGCCCTCCAGGCAAACTGGATCTTCTGGTTATCGTTCACAAATTTCCACCATGTCACATCATTTAACGTCACATTTTCCTGGATTGTGTTAAGTCACGTCAAGTCACATCAAATAAAGAACAATTTAACAGGAAAAGACATGGGATAGGTTGGTGAAAACTGGCGGAATAAAATTGTGCTATATTTGTTAGTCTCTTTTGCATCGATTGCTTGGAAATAAGGGTGATCGATCAAAGGAGGTTTTGTTAAGGCTTCGGTTGGCTTTCTGTTTAAGTTTCAGATAGAAGATTTGTGGAAAATACCAAGATTTCCAATCCTAAAGTTTGTTTCATCAACAAAGAACTGCTTTGGAGAACAAGCAGTCATATCATGAGACTACACTGGTATTATGCCATATTAACCTGACATAGTTCAGTGGGTTAGGTACCTGGCTCCAAAGCCAGAGGTTCAAAGATCAATTGCGCACTGTTCCTCCTGCAAGTAGCGCCAATTTATATGGCCTTGGCCAAGCTGCACATTCCCAGAGCATCCCAAGAAGAAGGGAATGGTAAACAATATCTGAGTATTCTTATTTATTATTTAGTTAAAATATATTTACCCCACCTTTACCTAAAATATATATTTACCTAGAAAAGCCTGAAAGGTTCATCACAGAGGCTGGGGATTTGATTCCTCACCATGTCTTTTACCAGTAGAGCTAGCCTTTATGGCCTTGAGCAAGCTGAACAGTCCCAGGGCTTCCCAAGAAGAAGGAAATGGTAAACAATTTCTGAGTATTCTTATTTATTATTTAGCTAAAATATTTTTACCCCACCTTTCTCCTTAAAAAGAATCCAAGGAGATTTACATCATTAAAAGACAATACTTGGCGGAACGCCTGCTCCCTCCGAGATCTACCCGGATCACCCGCGCGAGTCAGGAGGTGAGGTTGAGGAGCCTGACGCCGAGGGAGGCCCGAAGGGAAAAGACACGAAACCGGGCCTTCTCGGCGGTGGCTCCTCGCCTCTGGAATGGCCTCCCACCGGAGATCCGTGAGGCCCCCATGCTGGGTACATTTAAAAGCCAATTAAAAACATGGCTGTACATCCAGGCCTTCCCTCCTGTCAGCACTTGACTCTTTTTTCTTTCTTGCTATTCATTTTCATTTATAGTTTTTGCACTATTTTGTTATTGATTATGTTATAATGTTTTTATGTCATTTTAATGTATATATGTTTGTTGGAAGCCGCCCAGAGTGGTAGAATATACCAGATGGGCGGGATATAAATCAAATCAAATAAATAAATAAATAAATAAATATTAAAAACTAAGAACAATGAGTTTAAAGAGGCAGCTTAAATCATTAGAAGCTAATATTAAAGTTGAAAACCATAAGTATACAAATATTAAAAAGGAACAAAAAAATACCACTCTGAGAAATGGAAAACACAAGTAGTACTTAAAAACCAGCCAAAGCAGTAATGCATCACAATCCCTCTAAAAATCATACTCAGGTAGCCGGTCACTGAGGAAGGGCTTGCCTGGAGAGAACGGTCTTTGCCTGCTTGCAGAAGGACAGCAAAGATTGGGCTAGTCTGGCCTCCTGTGGGAGGGAGTTCCAAAGTCTGGGAGCAGTGACAGAGAAGGCCCTTTCCTGTGTCCCCTTCAGACATACCTGTGAGGGTGGTGGGACCAAGAGAAAGGCCTTTCTAGATGATCTTAACACCTGAGGTATTACCTACCTGGAAAAACCTGAAAAGGATTGCCATAAGTCAGAATTGACTTGATGGCATGTGATTATTAAGTTTTAAGTCATAATTGACTTGACAGCACACAATTATTATTATCCATTGCACACATAAACTCCAGCTTCAGTAATCCAAACTGGAAAGTGATTTCTTCCCTTTGTAAAAACTGTACAAATACCTTATTCTGGTAAAAACAAAGATTATTTAATAAATTGTTACAATAAAATCTGTTACAAAAATAAGTTAATAGCCTTTCTCTCTTCATCTACATCTTTCACCGTTAGGTCCTAATGTCTTGTTCATTATTTTCATTGCTTTACAGACTGGTATTTTAAAGATTGCTGGTGCACAGTCTACATTCTTTATTGCCAATCATTTTATTTTATTTTATTTTTATATATTTCAATAACACCAATTCCAAAGTCACACACTGTACACATTCCTTAAGAATTTTATTTTCTGTGTTTATTAGAGTGATCATCAGACAAATGGGAATTTTATTCCTCACCTATAAAAACATATAATCTTGGGGTCTGGTGACATTCTCAGAGCTGGCTCTGAGACCTCCAGCTCAGCAAACAGGTAATGTTACCAATACTAGTCCTTTGTCTCAAAAAGACCTTAGAACAGTGGTGGCAAACCTTTTTGGGCTCACGTGCCCAAAATGGGGGGGGGGGACAACGGGTGGCGCGGCGGCGGCGGACCCGGACCCGGAAGTCCGGAACCGGAAGTGACGGTTTAAGGGGGAATCATGGCGACGGACCCGGAGGACCCAGAACCGGAAGTGGAAGTTTAAGGGGGAATCATGCCGACGGACCCGGAGGACTCAGAACCGGAAGTGGCGGTTTAAGGGGGAATCATGGCGACAGACCCGGAGGACCCGGAAGTGGCGGCAGAAGGGGGAATCCCGGCTGCAGCCGCCTCATGAGGTTTGGCTGCGCAGGGGGGGTGGGGGGTGGGGCAGGGGGAGTAGCGACCTATGGCTCGCGTGCCAGAAGGGCTCCGCGTGCCAGCTGTGGCACGCGTGCCATAGGTTCGCCATCACTGCCTTAGAACAATCAAGGCAAGACTGCATACATACATGTATATTATCCTATGTAGAAATCCTTGTCAAGCAGAATGTCTTGTGCTCTCGAGCGAGGTTAAGAAGAAATCCATTGGCTTCACAATTTTCAATGGGAAAATCTTTCCTGACTAGCAGTAGAACACAATGCATCTTGCCTCACAAATCCATATGTTTTCAAACCATGAGACTTTGTCTACTGAGGCAAATGGGGCATTGTCCTACCTAAAACGTAGGGCACTTGTGGCCTCTTTAATAGAACTGGAGGGTCAAACCACTGACTGTGTTTCCTTTCTATTATGTGTAAGTGTGAAGCTGCTTATCCACTTAATGTGTTTGTGTATGAACAGGCATTTTTGCATCTGGCTCTGTTAGCCGTCCATGGCTCTCCCCCACCCCACCCTGTGCTGTGCCTACCACTCATGTTTCCATAGTTTATTATGCATTTTGGAGAAATGAAATGGCCTTCAAACTATGTGTACATTTAAAATGTGCTCACAATGAAAAAGTACACATTTAAAAAATGTGCATAACTATGTTTAAGCCAGCAGGGAAATTTGTATAATAATGTATCTATTGCACACAAAAATGTGTAAAAATGAATAGAAAATTATGTATGAATTTATGTGGAACAAGGAAGGAAATGCAACCTGGTAATAGAACTGGAAGATTCTGGAAAACTGAGTGAAGCTGACAGATTTTCACATCCCTGCTCCTGCGGCTAAATGTATAGCATAATGGTACCTATAATTAAAAAAAAAATCTAGTCCTGTTTCAAACTCATCTGAAGTATCAGGGAAACAGTTTGACCAATAACTAAGAGAAAAATTGTATTGTTGATTTTCATCCTTCTTATTGTTGCTGTCTACAGGGTGGCCAATGAGCCTAGGGAATTTAAAAACATAGGTTTAATATAAAAAGGAAAACTGACAAGGGTTTCCTGGAGAATGGCCCTCCCTGCTGCTTTACCAAGTTTAATAAAGAGTGTGGCTTGAACTGGGATTTGTGGAGGATGAGCAAATAGCTTTTTAACACTGTAAATTCCACTGAGCTTGAAAGTAACCCTGTTGAAAATCAATAAGTCATTTGGGGGAAGAAAAAAAAGGAAGCCAGGAATAATATAGCATTTAAAAAACCACAGTTTATCAGATGGGCTAGCAAAGTTATCCTTTTCTCACATCTGGTGGAGCTGTTAGGTTTGAGAGCAGAAGCAAAGATGGATGGACTCCAGTAAGAGCTATGCTTTCCATTAGCTATGTAAGCCAGGAGAGAGCTTGCCAAACCTATTGGTCTCAACAGAACTCAACAGAACCCAGCAGCAGCATAGAAAAGCAAGAAAAAACCCAGCTACTTTTCAAAACAAAGTAGCTGTCAAAAGCTTCTGAGCATGAAACTACTCTCAGTTACTTATTTGTGTCCATACAAAGTTCACCCCTGTTCAAAAATGAGTGCACTTTTAAGAAGAGCTTATAAATTATTTTTTTCCTATTAAAGGAAAAAATAATATGGTGGGAGGAGCTGATTTTCTTTCTTTTAAAAAAATAAGAAAAAGAAAAAAAATGTTACATGAACAGAAGGAAATGTGTCATGCAAGGCTAGCTCTACTTTGGATGATTCAGCTCCAGGCTTCTGTGGAATACACCTGAGACTGCTGACAGGGAAGAGGAGAAGAGGCCAAGCTATCACCTCTTTGAAATTTCTGTATTGGAAAGGTTTGGGACAGTGGAGATACAGGTTCTTCATACCATGACTCTGTCCTTTTTTTTTTTTTTAATTTAGGCACCCAGACATTACTATTATTGTTTCAACTTATATACACCCCTGCCATAGTGCTAGAGCACTCTCTGGGTGGTTTAGAACATAATTATTCAAGCAACACTTTACCTCCCAGTGACCTGGGTGCTCATTTTACTGATCTCGGAAGGAGGACTGAGTCAGCCTTGAGCTGGCTACCTGAATCCATCAAGATTGAACTCAGTTTGTGATCAGAGGCTTGGCTGTAGTACTGCAGTTTAACCACTGCACTCACATTCTACTTGTATTTGCTATGGATTTAACTGGTCGCTTTGAAGCCAAATAGGACTGTTTTTGAGGGAGCAAGAGCGAGCAAGTGCAGTGAAGTGAATAGAGTGGTGGATTGGGACTCAGAAAACCTGGGTTCAAATCTTCAGTTGGCCACAAAAACTTGCTGGTAAACCCTGCCGTTAAATATTGCATTTAGTTAGAAAACCCTATTAGGTTGCTGTAAGCTCAATGGCACATAATAAAAATCAGAATTTCTTTTTTTTTCTGTTCCTTTTTGCTTTGTGCTGAACAAGGTAGGATGAAAGATTTTGCATCTGAGTGGATGTCGGGTCAATTTGGTCATAACTGGTTAATCTGCTGCTGAATTTTCACTTCGAAGGTTAATTAGGCTATTTGCATTAATGATTTCATGTCTTAACTTTGGTTTTGTTTTAATGCGGTCACATTTGGTCTCTACTGGCAGGTTTGCAAGGGAATTCTATCAACAGATAGGACTGATATGAAGTCATAGAAAAAATTATGTTGACAAATGGCGTCTAGGGGTTACACGGGGGCAGGCTAGGTATCACCTTTTGGATCTGTGTTTATGATCTCTCCCAAAGATGTGGGGCTCTGGGTAGGAATGATGGGAAAAGACATTTTACACCATACCCACACATATCCCCTTTGCAGCTCTATTTACACAGATTTAGCCCTAGTAAAACCCATTTCTTGTGTCTTGCCTCCATCTTTACCACCATCTGCAATAGTCGGAGAAAGGCATGCAAAAGCCCCATCTGGATTTTTTCATGTTCAACATAGAAAGGTTAATGACTAAGCAATTAACACACACACACCCGTGGGTGGGTAAGTAGGTATGTGGGTGTTTTGTACACCTTCCCAAGCTCTCTTCCAGTGGCCATGTGGGCTGGAAGATGCTTGGTTTTCTAGTCCAAAAATATAGGAAGTTTTCAAGCTTGCCTTATCACATGACTGCTGAATAAAGCTAATGTTACCATGGGATGGGTTGTCAAACTACAACTAGACTAATCATATGCACAGCACTAAGACTTCTAGCACTGAAATCCCATTCTGTACAAATGCTTAGATTTGACCCTTGGAGGCAGTGTTCAGCAGAGCACCAATGGAATCTATGCCAGCACAGTTTTCTTTCTCTTCTCGCTTCATTGTGTTTCATCAAATCAAAGTGAAGGACAAGGTGTCAGTTTATTTCAGTCTAAACCATTGGCTCCTGTACTCTGCTGCAGTTGTCGGAGTCCCAGCCTAACTTTAATGCTTCATTCTGGAGTTGAGCAGTCACATGAGTGCTCAGGATCAAACGGAGTTTCATGATCAGGAGTTTCTGCTTTTGCTTGAAAGGAGGAAAAGGATATTTCAGTAAAATGAAAGCGTTTGCTCTGATACAGAGAGTTTGACAATAGTTAGGTCAAATGCAAAGGACAATGAGTGAAATCAAAGAAAATTCTCTTTTCCTCCCTCCTGGAGATTCTGTGTGAGAGAGTTGGATGTTGCTACATAAAAAGAGACAGAAAGAGAGACTGAAAGTTCAGACATATTGTGCACGTGTAGGGAGAAGTTGTGCCACCAACATATCTGAAAGCGAATAGATATAAGAATGGGTTCACACAATTAATATTTTTTCCCTCAGAACACTAGAAAGCATCAGAAATCCAAGGCCACTCCAAAAGTGGAGCAAATGTTGCTTTGGATTGCTTTTGGGGTGTGTGTGTGTTTGTGTGTGTGTGTCTGTGAGTGCACGCACATGTGTGTATAGAGAGAGAGAGAATGAGAGGTGGAGGGAGGGAAGGAGATTGTAATACATTGCTTCTCAAAACGAATATAGGGGGAAAATGTTGGTGATATACAATTGTGTGCCTGTGCCTCTGTGTGCCTGTCCATGTTCATATACATTGCATGACTAGTAAGCCTTCAAGAATTAGGCTGATAAATAATGTTTCCATGGCCAATACATTGTGTCAACTATGGGATCTTTCTGTAGCATTTCCCATTTCCTAGTGTGTCCAGGAGGTAGTAATGTTAGTCTCTTGAAGCAAAAAAAAAAAAAAAAAAAAAAAAAAAAAAAGGAATTGGTTGGCATATGAAAGACTAGTAAGTTTTATTTGGAATAAGCAGATTGTAGTGCTCCTTCATATGCAAGAAGATGAATATTAACAAGTGGGATACAGTCCACAGAAGCTTATACTACATTATTTATTTATTTATTTATTTATTTATTTATTTATTTATTTATTTATTTATTGCACTTATATGCTGCCCATCTAGACATAGTCTACTCTGGGCGGCTCACAACATACAAGATAAAAACAATTCAAAATATATATTAACAGTTTTTCAACAATATACAGAACAACAATAGTTCAAGATGGGATGAAAAGAGAAGTTAAGTAGTGCCTGGAGGGAAGGCCTGTCTGAATAACCAAGTCTTAAGTTGGTTTCTGAAAATACCCAGCGAGGGGGCCAAGCGAATCTCGGAGGGGAGTTTGTTCCAGAGAGAAGGAGCCACTGCCGAGAAGGCCCGGTGTCTTGTTTTTTCTTTCCGGGCCTCCCTCGGCGTTAGGCTCCTCAATCGCCCCTCCTGGCTAGATCGGGTGGTACGGGTAGATCTAGGTGGGAGGAGGCACTCTGCCAAGTATCGAGGTCCTAAACCATTTAGGGCCTTGTATGTAATCATTAAAACTTTGAAATCAACGCGGAAGCATACGGGCAACCAATGCAAGGCGGCCAGGGTGGGAGTGATGTGTTGGTATTTCCTCACTCCAGTAAGAAGTCTGGCCGCCGCATTCTGCACCATTTGGAGCTTCCGCATCAATCTCAGAGGTAGCCCCACGTAGAGCGCATTACAGTGGTCTAATCTCGAGATTACGAGCGCGTGGACCAGAGTGGTGAGCACCCCAACATCAAGATAGGGACGCAGCTGGGCAATCCGCCAAAGATGGAAATATGCGGAACGGACCACTGACGCCACCTGGGTTTCCATGGTAAGCACCGGGTCCAGGTGTATCCCCAAGCTGCGAACCTCACTCTTCGCAGTGAGAGTCACCCCCCCAAAAGAGAGGGAGTTTCCCAAACTGCTGATGGAGGGTCCACCCACCCTCAGGACCTCTGTCTTGTCCGGGTTCAGCCTCAGCCCATTTTCCTGCATCCATTGCAGTACAGACTCCAAGCAGCGCCGAAGGGACAGAACGGCATCACCTGCAGTTGGCAAAAGGAGATGCAGAGCTGGGTGTCATCAGCAGACTGATGGCACGATGCTCCACACCCCCTGATGACCCCACCCAGCGGCCTCATATAGATATTAAACAGCATTGGGGAGAGGGTCGAGCCCTGCGGAACTCCACAATTGAGGCACCACAGGGCCGAGTCCCCCTCCCCAAGCTGTACTCTCTGAGGACAGTCCTCCAAGAAGGAACGGAGCCAGGCAAACACCAGGCCACCAATTCCCAACTCGGAGAGCCTCCTCAGGAGGATACCGTGGTCGACGGTATCAAAGGCAGCTGAGATATCGAGGAGGACCAACAGGGACATTTTCCCTCTGTCAGCCTCCCTCAATAGGTCATAAGAATATATTAGTCTTCTAGGTGCCAATGGACTCCTTGTTGTTCATACTGGTACTTGTCACTCTTGAAGTATCACGATCATTTCTCTCATTAAGACTCAATGGAAAAAAATATGTTGAAATTACCATGATATTTTCTATTTTTCCCAAAAACACAGGCAAATACAATATGGGGCCAGCAAAGAAGTATTTATATTGTGACCATGTCAATATTCAGCAGAGTTGATTGGCATTTGAATAGTAATTTCCCTGACTCTTTTGTTCTGGACACATGAGAGAGTTATTTATTATTATTCTGCTTTAGTGTTTAATTTACTTCTCTGACAAGAGACTGTTAATAAGCTCCTCAGCTGCTTCTAGAAAATGGAACAATGAAATTGAATGTACAACAGCTAAGGATATGACCCCCATAATTTCATATGGCTTTTGCAGATGCATGGCAGCAAATTCATGGATCTGAACATCAGTTGTCATTTTCAAGCACTGTGGGATTTTTTTTCGTAAATGGAATGGAAATTGATTGTTTGCTTGTTTGTTTTAAGAAATGAATGTGGGAGGAAGTAAAACTGACAGATTCCCTCAATTTCTAATTAGCCATGTCAGCTGGTAGGAGTTCTAATGCTGCCTACACAATGCCTCACAGTAACACAGTTCAGTATGCAATGGCTTTGTCATAAATATTCCACCTACTACGCAGGTAAGACTTTCAAGCTTCTGAACTGGACATTCTGGTGCTTATAAACAAATCAGCAAAAGAACTTGAGTCTGCATCTTCTGGAGGATTTGTAGGTACATCTGTATCTTTTAGGGAGACTTTTCATAGATTACCAAGGATTTCTATTTAACAATAGCAACAAGAAGAAAATAAATTGTATGCCTGAAATGAATAAGTCTTGGTGTAATCAGGAATGGTCTTGCATGTAGACTACGTTGAGTAGTAATATGAGAAACAAATTATTTGTGCTTAGGGTTCTTTAATTAGAATCTGTCATTTCTACAAGGCTCTGGTAGATCAATGTCTGGGCTTTAGTAGAACACAAAGTGCATCTAGCCATTCTGAAGTATGACCATGCCTGATTTACCCATTCCTGGTGGAAGGCAGAGAGTTGTTAGTAGGAGATGACAGCCGGATAGCTGGATTTCCCACAATCATCAGGTGATTGGTCACTGCATTCCTTCTGAATGGCATCAAAGACCCTTCCAAGAGTTTCTGTTTAGAAGTATGAGGCCATCACACAAAATGGTAATGCTCTGTAAATCTCTTTAAAGACAAATCAGATCCATTCTGAAGGCACCTAACATAAACAGATGCAGCTGCGGGCAGCTTCTTGACCAGTCCTTTAGGACCAAACCAGACCCAACAGACCAAACCAGAGTGATCCTACAAACAACAACAAAAAAAGTGGAAGCCCTGGACAGAGGTTCAAATATGCTGCGATTGCTGGCAAGGCATCGCCTTTGCCAGCATGATCGACCCTTGCTATCCACCCGGGATAGAGCAAGGCTGCGTTTAAGTCTCACGAGAAATTGTGCGAGGGGCGGGAGAGCCCTTGGTATTTAAAGGGCTTTTCCCCTCACACTGCCCTCTTCTTTTTTCGGGCTCCCACCCGCCCCCCCTTTTTTCTAGTGTGAGTTTTTCTGGTCGCCTTTCAGGGGCCGGATAGGAATTTTTGACCTTCATCCTGATTGGCTCTGGGATGGGGGGATTTTTCGCCTATCCCACACTGGATAAGGGTTGTTGGCACTTGGTGGACAAATTCTGGTCACACAGGCGGGTAGTGTGGAAATAACAGGTATTTTCGGTGTGTCCCAATTGTAATCTCAGTTAAGACAACAGCGCATCTGACCTCCCGGCACTGCGGATCGTGCGATTACCAGTGCCTGTGGGGGGAAGATGCGCTGGGCCACTTCTGGACCAACAGTCATCAGCGAAAGATGGCTTGAGGTCTGGGGGTTTTTATTAGCGGCTGGCCGGGTTCCTGCTGTCTGGAGACCGCGAGAACTTGGGGCCGGGGACTCGCCCATTTATTGATCAAGGGGTGTCGGCATACCCCTGCCTTTCACCTGTTTCCACACTACAGCAGGCCCCCTCTCTTTTGGCAATGGATTGCCATTAACTTAATTTATGTTATCAATAAAGTGGTCCATATTTAACCCATATCTTTGTCTCGCGTCTTTATTCCGGGGTTGGGATAGCAAGTGTAGGTAGGACTATTCTGGGGATGGTTTGGTTCATTATATTATGTGATTACCAACAAAGAGTGAAGCAACTGTCCCTGTAGCAGACCAAACAGTGGAACAAATGCCTGTCTGATAGAGCCCTCAAATTGTCCCTCTGATAGCAATCCCCTTTGCCAATTCACTCAGCTAAGAGGGTGCCAGGATAAAATGGTGAAGCTCTAACGAGGGTGCAAGTTCAACAAAGCAGCAGAAGAGCCTGAGTTTAGCTCACTAGTGATCTCGGCTCTTGCAAAGTGATTACTTAGCCCTTCCCAAATATTAGTGACTTCATCTCTAGTTTATTCTATCCTTTTAGCCATCAGCATTGACAGGCATTAAATATCAGGCTACCTGCCTTATCACCCTAAGGTCCAAGGTCTGCTGGAGACAGAGACATACCAAGGACAAGGTTCCTTCAGAATCCCTTCCTCATTCTCCTCAAATCCAACATCTCTGAGGGTTGCTTTGTCCCTCACCCATAAATCTATGCCAAGTATGCAAGTCGACAATAGTTACAGGGACTATAAAGACACAAAGATTTGTGTTAGAATACACCAACTAGGATGTTGTTAACATACCTGAGAGTTCACTTTTTGGCAGCCACCTTCAACAGAAATTTATTTTGCCTTACAGATTTACACCAGTATTTCACGGTCCACTCTACAAAATACTGCTTTTTCATAAAATTTAGAATATGTTAAATTAATCTGTGCTTGCATTAAAAAATGTGATAGGTCCATTTAAACTCTGAATGTGTTCAAGCTTGGCTTCAATGGATTTCCAGGGGAGAAATAATTCTGTACCTGTGTAATAGCCATCAGTCCATCTCTCTTTATTCTCCAGCCATCTGGTGGGAAATCAGCTGAATATTTTCAGCTGGTTTAAATATCTTGAGCTTTGCAGCAATTCTCGTGTCTCCACTGAATGTTTCCTCAGTATCCTCAATTACCTGTCAGAGATATAACCACTCCATCTCGATCGTGACTTCTTCTGTTACTCTATTAAGTTCATTAAGAGCATCAATAATGATAACGATAGTCAATCCTGTAATTCTGAAAGTACATATTTCTGTGAAGCATCAAGGGGAGATAAAATGTACCATGTGTACTAGCCTTAGAAAAAGGAGCAAATTTCTAAGGCATGTGCTGCCACTGAGTGTAACACACCTACACTGCTAAAATACTGGGAGTATCGTCCTGTTTACCTGAGCAATAAGAACATGATTCCACCCAGACAGGCATTTTTTAAAAAAGGTCAAATCAACATAGAGCCAAATCTGACCGACTCTTTGGGGTTGTGATATTAAGTTTAAGAGATGGTACCTGATTAATTATGTATAATTATGTTTTGAAGGCGAAAGAAGAATCCCTTTGGTATAAAAATACAGTTGCTGAGGAAGCGGCAGTGGTGATGACTGTACCCCAGAGTGGAAAATAGTGAACTTAGGCAGCTTTTCCTTGAAAGTTTTTTTCATCCCAGTAGTGTTTATGCATGAAATTATAGCACAGCATTAGCTGAGATGTATCTAAGGCTACATCAGGATCAAAAAAGGCCAAACTGATGCAAATTGGTCTTTACATCATGCGTTCAGTTAAAAAAAAATTGAATTCATCCATTTTAAACTTGAAGCAAATCCTGCAGTATTGACCATGTAGTTACAGTGTAAGAACAGTCCCTGAGACTGGGCATTCACTACAGGTTAAGATACTACTACGCTGGCTGAATAGCTCACTGGTTTAGGTATCTGGCTGTGGAGCCAGAGGTTGGGAATTCAATTCTGCATGGTATCTGTATGAGAAGAGACAGCCTGTGTGGCCTTGGGCAAGATGCACAGTTTCATGATGTCCCCAGAAGAAGAGAATGGTAAACCACTTCTGAGTATTTTCTACTTGGAAAACCTTAAAAGGGTTTTTGCCATACATCAGAATTGACTTGATGGCACATGATTATTATCATTAAGATACTACTTGTGCATTACTGAATTTGGAGAGTTGAACACACTGCAAGAGGAGTACCTAGTCTACCTCCCATGTCCCCACTTTACTCATATGTGGTGATCACGGAACAAAGGAAAGGCTAATTGCCTTGGAGAGAGAGAACAAAGGAGTCGACAGCGGATGTCTGAACCATTGGAGCCTACTGGCAACACCCTGAGGGCTCTTTTTATTGACTTAGCATGATTACATAGTATGTTATGAGAGAAACAGATAAGATACTAGTTACCTAATAGTAACTAGGATTGGATAAAATAACCCTTTGACCTTATGCTCTACCTCTAAGCAAAAGGGCAGAAGAAGGGGCTACCCCACCTGCTGGCAGCTGCCGCATCCTGCCAGGAGTGTATGCATGTCACTGAAACAGAATGCAGCTACAACCTTTAGGCAGGAGTTTCCCACACTCATACAGTCATTACGAAATTTGCAGAAAGATTTCTGCTCATGCATAGGCACTGCACAAAAGCAAGAATCTTTGAAAATCTGGGTTCTTGTTTACACGGAGAACATGAACATGAGCAAGAAGCTCTCCTCTTCAGGCGCAGTGATGATTGTGTACAGCACAATGATGAAGGGGCAGGGGTAATCAGTACTAACTGTGTCCAAACCTCCGTAACTGCTGAATAGGGTTTGGATGTTTTTGCATCAGAAATTGACTCCTCAGTTGTTTCTCTCTACCAGCACACATCTACTTGTGCATTCCATTTGCTAATTGTTGTTTGGTTATTTTAATAAGAGTTGTTCCAAAAAAACAGAATAGTTGGATTCCCCATCTTACAGCTGCAGAAATGTCTGTTATTATTACTTCACTTGCAGCAAGTCACAGCGAAATCAATTACTGTGAGCTACAAGTCTTTGGGTCCTTTTAAATGTTCATTTACAAAGCATATAAGAGCTAAATTAAATTAATGTATTAGGGTTTTTTTTTTTTTCCATGACTGGTATTCACATTACTGAACTTTCCTGATTATCCTTTGATGAGCTTTTCTGTCTCCTTGAAAAATTTCCTTTGAGATTGTTTGCATCAACCAGGCAGAGGGCTTTTCAGTACGTTGTTGTGACATCATAAATATTCTGATAGTGTCATCTGCCTCTGGAGACTGATGCATCTTGCTGTTTTCCAGGATTTCTACTATTCTCTCTAGTGATTTTCCATCTATTTCAATACTTTGTTTTGAGATCCCTCCCTGCTGTATTCATCTCAGCTCCAGCTAGGCTGCTGGCAATTGACACTTACCAAATGTGTTTTGATTAAACACTCCTCAGTGCTACACAGTGTTGAGGAGTTATAAGAGTTTCAACCAAAAAACATCTGCAGAGCAAGAGTTAACCATGTCTAAACTAAAGGAAAAGAGATAAGATTAAATAGCACAAGTGAATTTGAGAGTGTCATCCTACATATCCATCCATGGAATTCAGCCTTTAATAACAGCAGCCTTTAACTCTTCTGCTACAGAATCTACATTTGTCTTATGCAGAACACTTCTGGTACAGAACTGACTCTCACAGATACAGTCCTCACTTAATTCTCACTTAAGCATTACTCACATCTTGTTTTATCCAACATGTGGATGGGACGTGCCTAACCTCACCTGCTTTTATCATTGCTTTTTTTGCACACACTCACACACAAAAGCAATGAGCCTGCAGAGGAGGCATTCCTATTTCAGTAGAAGCTCTCGGGTGAGCAAATAACCCTGTTTTCCAGAGCTGTAGCTCAGGCAGAATGCCTCCATGGGAACAGGATCCTCTCCTCTGCAATCATGTTGTTTTTCACAGAGAGTAGCGGAGATAAATATTTTCCTGTTCACAAGATAGATAAAGCAGGGTGAATGAGGCTTTAAAGTGCAGCAGCAGCAACAACAACAACAAATCAGAAAAACTCATCCAGCAGGTAAAGATAACTGATGCTCCAGCTTCTGAACCTCAGATACATGTAATGTTTCTGTTTTCTAAGACAAAAAGTGAATTTTCAATTTTCATAATGAGCATGTCAACCTGCCTTATACTGAGTGAAACCACTAACAGATTTATGGGTGAGAAGTGGTTGCTCACCCTGAAAATGAACTAGACATATTGAGGAGATGAGTTCAATAGCAATACCCTGAGAGGGGGAGTAGAATATTCAAATAATATTTGAAGGAGGCTTAATTGTTGGATTCAATATTCTATATGAAAATATCCATTCCCCATCTCCTTAGATTCATTGAGAGATGAAGCTTACAATATCTCTGAAGTCCATATAATTGTGAGGCTTTTGGTATCTTTCTAAGAAATAAAATGTTCTAAAAACCCCATGTATACTTTTTTAAAAAGATAAACAGATAAATAACAGGTCATTTTAAAAAAATATTCACAAGAAAAGACACACAAATAACTTGCAAAAGGTAGATACCAGGTTCTAGAACTGGGTTTGGATGAAAGATAGGAGGGAAATGGAAGTGGAATTCAGAGAGATGCAAAAAAAATTGACATGGAAACATTTCCATGCATTTAGTTTGAGGGATTTTAATTGCCCTGCATTGTAACCCTCAATAGAAAAGGCCCAGAATGGAATACCAGGTGCGGAGCCTGGAAATATCCCAACCCCCATTGGGAAGAAGGGTTTACAGTTTCCAGAATTCCCGGGGCAACATGGGCATGGTTGTAGTATGAAAATAATTTTCCTAAGTTCAGAGCAGAGGGCAACAGCTCTTCTAAAGAAAGGAGCACTATTCCACCATCTTTCTACTCTACTCTGAAGAAAATGCTGTCATTTATGTTATTTATCTACCGACATTCTCAACATTTTAATCAGTTAAGGATCATTGGGCAGGAATCATAACTTCCAAGGTCTCCAGTGGGAATTGCCAGTGTTGGCAATCAAGGGGATGTAGTTCAATCTACAGGATTTCTCAGGCCACAGAATGCCACTGTAACACATCCCTGTGTCTTCTTCAGATTAGGAAAGAAAGAAAAGAAACTTAGGAAATGTTCCAAGAAAGCTTGAGAGACCCAACAGAGTTACTGTCCTTGCTGCTACTTGCTATTCTGGGCTTGGTAAGTTTTCTTCTCTTGCAGATCAAAATCATATGGCAGGCTAGTGAGTGGGAAAGTAGCATTGAAGTAGGCTATCTGCTATGACAATGTGATCTATAGGAGCCCTACCAATTTTGCTCATAAAATTCAAAGGATAGTGTTTACTGAGCATGTATGTTTTCTTAATTCCCCATAACATTCCTGATGTAAACCTCAATATTCTCTCAAAAGCCTCAGGAAACATTTCCCACCCTTATTATCTTGTGTTCTCTTAACTCAGGGCTGGACCAAATACAGGCTACAGTCTGCTGTAACCCCCAAGGCCATTAAAAATAATAATCATGTTCTATCAGGTCAATTCTGACTTATTATGACCCTTTTCAGGGTTTTCCAGGTAGTGAGTACTCAGACGTGGTTTAACATTCCCTTCTTTGGGGAGCATCCTGGGACTGTGCAGCTTGCCTAAGGCCATACAATCTGGCACTATGCACAGTAAGCACAGTGGGGAATTGAACTCCCAATCTCTGGCTCCGCAGCCAGATACCTAAACCACTGAGATGTCCAGCCACCTCAAAAAATTCACAAAATTAACCAAATTGTAACAACTGAAACTAGAATTCTGGAAACTGAAAGGGTCACTTCTTCCACACTTTAGGTACAATTCCTGGTGAGTTCTGGGAACATAAAGCTAGTCTCCAGACCTACTAAAGTTGCCAATCGTTTGTAGTTGTTGTTTAACTAAGGATGCTATGAAATGATCTTGGGATGTTATGATAGTAAGCTATAGAATCCTCAGTAGTGTTACAACACACTTTTGTTTCTCTTTATGGTTAAAGGCCCCTTGGGTCTTTTTGAGAAGACAGGTGGGTCATAAATAATTCAAATAAGAAAGCACATGAATAAAAGAATGTATGTTCTTCCTTTACTGGTTTGTTTGCAAACAAAAATCTACTCCAGTACTCTTTCTTAAAATGATTGACTATGTTTCATTTTTTAAGGCAACCTATACCTCTCAGTCAGCTGCCTATAATTATTTGAGTTTGGATCAGAAGCCCTGTTTCTCTTCTACTGAGCAAGAAGGGAGCTAGCAAAAAAAGTTGGAACTCTCACAAGTATTATACTGATCTCTGATTTCTCCAGTCTTCATGGTTTACTCTTTATTCCGCCTTTTATCTGCATTTTAGAGTAACAGGCACACATGGAAAAATAATAAATCTATGTTAGATTATTAGTCAACCCTTTGTAAGGAAAAATAATAATTAGACGTAAGATGCAGACAAAATGCATTTTTAATTCCTTTTAAAATTTCTTGTCTCTTCTTTTTCCACTTCATTTGCAACAGTTTTAATTGCCTCACACAATTTGCAGGTAACAATTACCAATGGCAATTGAAAAAAATATTATAATAATCTATATTCAGGAGCACATGGAGACTATGCATGAACTGACATGATGTATCTTTTGAAATTGTGTTTCTTTTTCAAAGGAATGTTATGTCAACACAAGAATAATCTTTCTCGATACACAGACCAAAGGAAAATCTAATAAAGTAGAAAATTTGTATAAGGCATTTGGTGTTTTCAGGTGAAAATACAAAGCCTTACACTGATTTGCTTGAGTCAACATCTAGGACTATTGGTGTATCTCTTTATATGAAATGGACTGTCAGTCTAGATTCAAACCAACCAGGACAAAAACATGGTGTATTTTAGCACACCCACTGTTGCATTTTTTAAATGCAGTGATCAAATTCTCAATATGACTGATGCAAAAAGTGTCAGTATGAAGTTCTCTCTCTCTTTTTGCAAATGTGAATTTAATATAAAACCAAATAAAAAGGAATTCAATGTTCAACGGTTTTCCAAAACTCGACCTGAACAGATCATAACAATTCAGAAAACTAGTTTTCTTACTGTACTTATGGACTTGTGACAGCATGCTATTGCACAAATGTTCAAAAAACATGAGCAGCTGGCAATAAATAAATGTTCTAGCTGTATACATGGGAACCTACGAATAAATATCACACTTTCCTAAACAACTTTGCAGAGGAGAAGAGTGATATATGTAGAAAACAGTGCAAGGCTTTTATGGAGAGTACAAATCCCACCTGAGGACCTCATGTGTGATCTGTAACCTTGTTCATCTGCTCATAGATACTAGCATAGAGACAGGGGCACTTTATGTAAACTCTACCAATCCCATTTCTAGCCTTCGGGCATTCACTAAAAGCTTTGGAAGAATCTAGTATACAAGGCAAATTGGTCATCATGGGAATCTTTATTTATTTATTTATTCTTATCGGTGTTCCACAATTTAAAATGATGGATGCACAGGATATATAGGTAAAATAAAAAATAAATTAAAATGTTAAGATAGACTGTTTTTGACCAGAAGTGGGCTACTTAAATAGTGTTATCTTGGCCATTTGCTAGAATTTCTTTTGTACATTTGTTCAAGCATAAATTACATGCACATAGGAAATACATTATGAAATTTACTGGTTTAGAAGTGTAGAAGTATGAGAAATAAATTGCTAACTTTTCACTTCAACTGGTTACATTTTTCACCTGTCAAGTATGAAATGACTGGTTATGACAATGATGGACTTTGAGTCTTTTTTCAAGTATAACCTAACCTTTAAAAAAGGAGGAGGAGGAGGTTGGCTCCTATTAGGGTTGGGACTGGAATTTTTAACAGGTTTATGAAATGTAAGATGTGTACATAAATCCTATCCTGAATTCAAGCCCTGCTACACCATACATTGACATTCTTAGGGGCTCAGAAAATATCTCAGAAGTCAACTGAAAAATCTGTGGGATGCAGGTTATGTTGATGCATTTGTTTATTACATTTTATTCCACCTTTCTTTCCAATATGTTTGATTTTCTTACAAGGTCCCCCCACTTCTGTCCTGACAACAGTGCTGTGAGGAAATGTGGTTTGAGAGCACTAGACCAATGTCATACAAAAAGCTTTGTTGCCAATGAAGGATTTTTAGCAGCAATATATGGAGTTTTTAGGACTTTGGCTGTAGATAGTCCTCATTTTCCTGTTTCTCTGCCAACCTCCACCAAAAGGTCCTACCTTTTGGTTCTGTTTCTGCCAGCCTAGCTACCAATCTTGCAGGATTGTTCCTCTAAGACTTGTTTATTCAAGATGCAGAACAGGACTAAAAGCCCTTCAGGGTTGTCTGTGTTTGGCATAAGCCATTTGGATTTAACAGTAAAATGCCAGTGACTGATTGCCCAGGTAGGCATACCACAGTTACGGTAATATTCTGTATGAATTATGTTTGTTCAAATGTACAACTAATTTGCACTGCAAAAGTGAGTCAGTTGTACCAACCATGAAGACTAAATAACTGAGTTTTCTGATATGAAAGCTTATTTGCTGTGTGGTATTATTCCTGAGACGTTTTTGCCTTTCAATTTAAGTACTATGTACCTAAATAGATAGCATGAAAAATCACCCCAGAGATCCCAGAAGCTGACATGTCCTAAGGGGAAATGTTATATATTCTGTTTTTGTGGAATGAAATACATGAGTGAACAAAAGCTTTATATGAATGTAACATCTTCCCTTCCAAACAAACCACCATAGTATATAATCCTGTGCAGATGGAAGAAAGAAATAAGATGGTGTAGGTATGAGAAACAAACTCTGACATTTCTGGGAATCTAAATAAGTTTTGTGGACGTGGAAGTGCCCATGTGAACACTAACTCTGTATGTTTTACCAGTGAAGGGTAAGGTAAACATTTTGGATCCTAGAAATCTCAAACTGGAAATATGTCTGGATAAAGTCATGAAATATCTCTGGAATTTGTCCTGGCCTCCCCAATACAGCATGTCTTGTTCCTGGAGAACAGCTCTGTAAAGATTAATACGTATGCACTTTCGACATATATGTGTGACAATCCATAGCCCTACTCATGGAAACTTAGAGCTAAATTACCATGATGGGGGCACACATCACAAAACATCCTTCCTTTCCCTTCTCCCACAGTCCTCAAAGCTTTCCCCCAAATTGGTTCAAGAGTTTTTTCCCAGTTCTCTGGATCTGGTTTTTGGTGTTCTCAGGGGACTTCACTGGAAAGGAAGATCACTTCCTCTGACACAGAATGGTTGTTTCATGGTTGTTGTTGTTTTGACTTACATACCACCCCATCGTTCTGGAGCACCCTCTGGGCTGTTTGCAACATAATTATGCAAACAAAAGCTTGTCCCCACCCCAGCAAGCTGGGTACTCGTTTTACTGACCTCAGAAGGATGGAAGGCTGAATCAATCTTGAGTCGGCTACCGGAACCTGACAGGATCCAACCAGGTCATGAGCAGAGGCATGCATGCAGTACTGTAGTTTAACCACTGTGCCACAGGGCTCTTTGGATTGGACCTTCAGGTTTAGATACAACCCCAAGGAAAGTCTTGCACTAGTAGAATTGACAGGATAAAGTTTTATAAAAATTATTGAATTACAAACAGGGCAACCACCGAACTGAATGCATAGTCTTGCTTCACTCAACCAATTAAAAAGACAACTGCTGACATGAAATACATGTTTTGAGAGCCCCGTGTTTCCCAGCATGGAGAAGAAAAATCAATAATGTAGCAAAGTAGGATTAAGTAAAATCACAAGTGCCAAACTTTGATTAATTGGAGGCATAATACTGGCACATAGAATTTCTGTCCATTCCTGATGTCCCTGATGGATAAAGGAACTCCAGTTCTATACTATTTTATCTTTGAACAAAGCAATGAGTTTGAATAAAAGCAGGCACATCCAATTTTTTTGGTACCACTGTGCCTGTCATTCACTTATCTTTGAAACAATAAATGAGTTCATTGGTGGGCAGAAGTATATTCATTAACATGTCTATCTCTATACTACCATGGGATATGAGTGTTAAAAGAAATGAGCTATTGATTTGCTGATTTAGTCCTTCATTTTTAGGCTGTTTCCACAAATGACACTAAGAGTGCTTTGGGGGCTTAAAGATACTCCATGAGAATATTTCAAATGTGGTAAAGAAAGCAAAAAAAAGGAGGGGGGCAGATTTCTATCTATCATCTATCTATTTAGCTAACATATTCAAAAGCCAAGTACCTTGGTAGGTACCAAGACAAGTGTTTTCAAGACAGTGTACAATAAAACAATAACATGGTGAAATCATAGAGTGAATTGCTCAAAACAGCATGAAAATAAAACAGATAAAAACTAGGAATAGAACAGCTAATCCCTGAGACAAAAGGATGTATGAGAAGTTTGGCCTTGGCAGGAGTTTTTGCATTACAAATCTGGTAAATGCAAAACGCATAATGAGTTGGGATTTTCCAGTACAGTGTGACTTCACCAAACAATATAATCAACTCTTTAGTTCACCTGAAAGAAATTTTTTCACCACTTATCAAAAATTGCCTTGGAAGTTCTCTCTGACAATGTGTTTTATATTCTACCATCTTTGCTCCGTGTAGTGTGGGAGAACCTTTCTCCTCATCATTCATAGAGTAGCTCATTAAAAAAACCCAGAGCCCAATGAAGAAAAGACAAATGCAGCAAAAGAAGAATTAATCCACATGTCACTGGATGGGGTTAGGTCTGTTTACCTGATAAGGATTGGCAGAGGAAACAAGTGGGAGGGAAGCTGAGTTACCTCTGACCCAAACCCCTCTCAACCCATAGACATAGTCATTGTGCTGGCACAGAAGCTGGTTCCCACAGGAAAGTGTCCTTTAGCAGCTGGCTTGTGGCAGTGCTGGTATTTTCCCCAAGCCAACTGCTAAAGGGCACTTTTCTGTGGGGACCCACTTTGTGTGCATATAACTCAGAGGTCCAAAACTCAGTCTTCACCAAACTTGGAGGGACTGTAGAGGAGAATGTGGAGAGGTTTCCTTGTGATTTTGGTGTCTCTAAATGCCTAGGGAGAACTTTCCTGGGGGGACCTATAACTCGGACATCCGAAACCTAAACTTCATCAAACATGCAGGGCTTATAGAGGAAAGTCAGGGGAAGCTTCTCTGTAATGTTGGTGTCTCTAGGTGGCCTGGGGAGGATGTTTTATAGTCCAACAAATAAAAAATCACTAAAAATTTATCGATATATATTTATCGGGGAGGTGTTGCTTCTGACAAATAGAAATGGACAAATCAGTGATTTTTGACAAATTTTGCGATTTGTTAATTCATGCCCATCTCTAATGTGGAGCTTCAATCATTTCAATGGCTGATCAGGCTGCAATCTCCAGACCTTGACTCCATCTCCAAAATAAATTCCCAGATGTGGCACAATACCAATTGTTAAGGAGGAAATGCCCTCTGAAAAAGATGAAAAAGAATGGGATGCAGCTGACTGTGATTTGGCTTTCAGATCAGAGTGACCTCCCAAGACCTCAAGGCTCACGAAGTGTCTTTGGGCTAAATCTTTCACCGAACTATGCATGTGTAAATTCTAGTGAATCAAAGTGGCTGCTGCCCACTGAACTGTGGATTGCCCCTGTCTCTCAGGAACTCAACCAAATGAAAAACTAGTTAGTTAAGTAAGAACATAAGAACATAAGGAGAGCCCTGCTGGATCAGGCCAAGGGCCCATCTAGTCCAGCTTCCTGTATCTCAGGGTGGCCCCATCAGATGCCTCTGGGAGCACATGAGACAACTAGATACCTTTCTCCTGATACCCCTCCCCTGCAGCTGGCATTTTGAGGTACCTTCCTTTTAAGCCTGGAGATTATACACCCTCATCATGGTTTGTAACCTGCAATGGACTTTTCCTCCAGGAATCTGTCCAGTCTCATTTTAAAGGCATCTAGGCCAGATGCCATCACCACATCCTGTGGCAAGGAGTTCCACAGACTAACAACACACTGGGTAAAGAAATATTTTATTTTGTCTGTTCTCACTCTCCCAACACTCAATTTGAGTGGATATCCCCTGGTTCTGGTATTGCATGAGAGGGAAAAGAGCTTCCTTCTATCCACTTTATCCACTCCCTGCATAATTTTATACGTCTCAGTCATGTCCCTCCTCAGATGTCTTTTCTCTAGACTAAAGAGCCCAGAACACTGTAGCCTTTCCTCATAAGGGAGGTGCCCCAGTCCAGTCATCATTTTAGTCGCTCTCTTCTGCACCTTTTCCAGTTCCACAATGTCTTTTTTGAGGTGCGCAATACTCCAAGTGCAACCTTACCAGCATTTTGTACAATGGCATTATAATGCTGGCTGTTTTATTTTCAGTCCCCTTTTTAATGAGACCTAGCATTGAATTGGCCTTCTTCACTGCTGCAGCAAACTGGGTTGACACTTTCATCAAGCTGTCCACCAGCACACCAAGATCTCTTTCCTGATCCGTCACAGACAGCTCAGAACCCATTAGCTGATAACTAAAGTTTTGATTTTTTTGCCCCAATGTGCATTACTTTACATTTTCCTATATTGAAATGCATCTGCCATTTTGCCGTGCATTCTCCCAGTTTGAAGAGATCCTTCTGGAGCTCTTCAAAATCCCTTCTGGTCTTCACCACCTGGAAAAGTTCTGTGTCATCTGCAAACATGGCCACCTCACTGCTTATCCCTGTCTCCAGGACATTTATGAACAGGTTGAAAAGCACCGGTCCCAGGACAGATCCCTGGGGCACACTGCTTTTCACCTCTCTCTGTTGTGGAAATTGCCCATTGACACCTACTGTCTGTTTCCAGGTTCTCAACCAATTCTCAATCCATAACAGGACCTGTCCTCTTATCCCCTGACTGTGGAGTTTTCTGAATGTGTCACCGTGGCCAGATCAGACCTCTTCAGGAACAGGCACAGCTGGCACACTAGTTTTAATTTTGCAAAGGCACTCCTGGCCACCGCCAAAACTTGGGCATCCAGACTCAGGGATGAATCCAGGAGCAGACCCAAGCTGCGCACCCAAGTTTTCAGGGGGAGCGTAACCCAATCCAGCACAGACTGACACAGCTCTATGGTGTAGTACCATTACATTTGTTTCTTCATTTTAAGTGTTTGGTCATATTATGCTTGTTGCTTTTGCTGGTGCTGTTGCTTTCAGAAACTGGTTGCACTTCTTTTTTGATTATTTATCTGGTTTTATCATTATTGATTTATGTGGTTTTATGTTGCACATTGCCTTCTGTACCATTAATCAAAGAGTGGAAGCAACAACAAAGACAGAGCAAATAGTTTTCCCCCCCTACAATGTGTACATGCACATGCAATGTGAAAGATCCATTAGAAGCAGACAGACAATTTTCATCAAGCTATTCAAAAATATTTACTATAACATGAAAGTCAGTTTATTGGTAGAAAAAAAATCAGTGTACCCAAGCCCTTTAAGCTACATTTTATGCAAGATGTGTAATTTCATTGGTAATACATAATCATGTCAAATATCTTTCCTGTATAATTTACTGATTACTTGTGTGCAACCCATATACCTTTTAGGATACTGTAGCTATTTACTTTCCTTGGTGTTTCTGAATTTGAGCACTGAAAACGTGTAAAGATGAAAAAGAGCTTTGGTACCAAAATTACCTTGGCTGTAGGTGATATTGTGCAATATTAATAGCATAGCTTTTGTCGTAATATTTTATACTGAACAGTGTAATAAAAAGTAGCTGGCATCATCAAGTCTGAGAGTTATTGTGAGCATGAAGTGAGTTTTGAAACCTCAAGATAGAGGGTAACCACAATTCCATTAAAGTGGGGAATTGAGTCAAAGATGTTCCCATTACAACTGCACTGATATAACAAAATGAAATATGGCCCTATTTCCACACATCACTCCCATGATGAATGACAACATAAACTAACATTCACCGTGAAGAAAATATATATAGAAGAAATGGAGGGGGGGGGGCTGCATGGAACTTGCAGGCAAACACCATGAATTTTTGACACCGGGTTTAAAAATGAATTTGCTAAATTTATTTAAATCTAAACTGAAATCTATCTTAAAGCACACCTACTGAAAAAGTCCTTCTGAAGTCAATGAAATTTACTTCTGACCAAACATGGTTAGAGCTCAAATGAAATGTGGGAAAATTAAGATCAAGCCTGGAGAATCTGAGGACATAAAACAAATGGAAGTTATGAAGAAGACAAATTTCATTTCCTGTTCCTTAACCTCCTTTACCTTTCAATTTTTTTCTTTTCAGATAGGAAGCTGAAACTGTGGGCCAAATTAGACAACACAGAATACACACTTAGAAAATATGCTTCCTCAAGACACCTCTATGGCCTTCTATCATAGAAGATGATTTTCTTCAACTCTATATCATCTTTAACTTCCTTTGTTTTGTGATTGGCCACTGGTATGTAAAACAGTTTTCAATTGAAAGTATCATTGCTCAGGTTCCTATTTCTGAGGAAACCATCTCTGAGGAGGGAGCACTTGTTAATCATTCCTTCAGTTCATCTCAGTGCCCACCTAATTAGGTTGTAGTGCAGAGGAAGCCATATTTTTCAATTAGGATGGGGGACACCCCATACCAGATTGTTTCAATGGAAACAAATCAATTGTTCTGTTTTTTTCCTCTAACCCTATGGGAATTCAGAAAAAATTAAAGGGGATGCCACATAACCATTTTTGGTTAAATCTTTTTTTTAAACTAATCCTCAGAATAAATTGTTTTTCCTTACTTTGAGAATTTTAGTTTAATTATATTATTATATTTTCTGATAATTTTTATATTTAAATATAATTTTGTTTCAGGAATGTTGTTCTAAGAACCATTGAAAAAATAATTAAACAGTTGAATAGTAATGGGATGGGCTTCTTTGACACCGAAAGTGTGGCCTGAAGGGCCAAAAACAAGGATTATGTTGCTTCTACTCTAGAGTGAAGTCACATGCATTTTCACTAGGTTTCTAGGAGGTAAATATGAAGGCTTCTTCCTCAGTTAATCCCACATAGCTGAGCTCCAGATCTCCACTGTTAAGACTTGAGTTAATCCCATTATGTGTCTTGCCTCTTTATTCTCTATTTTATTAATCTGTGAATATTGGTATACTTTTCAAAAATAAGCTAAAACTAAACTGTCATATATTTGCACTGTACAAGATCAATAGTTGCACAGCTATTCCAAGAATGAATGAGTCCATGTTCCACTTGCCTCCTCTATGAGTATTAAAGATCAACAGTCTCAAAGAAAAAAGAGGCATCAAGCTCAATTCAGCAGTAAAATAGTTGAATACACAAATTCAAAGCCAAACCTTTAAAAGCAACACACTCAAAAGCCCTGGCCTGAATGGAAAAATCTATTAATTTTGTCTTCTGTTGATATTATTATTTATTTAAAAAATCTCAAGTTTTTCTCAAATATATAGAAATATGCAAAGTTAGGTAAATTCTTATCCAAAACAAACTGAAACAAATTTTTCTCCCTTCCCTTGCTATGACATTTTAGTCAAAGCTAAGCTTTCAAAGCATTAAGAAATATGTGTGATATTTCCAACAATGAACTACAGAGCAGAAAGGGGTACAATTCCTGCCTCACCCACTACCTCTTGAGTATGTTCTTTTCTTTGAGATAAAATTAGCTCAATTTATCAGATAGGTTTCATTACACAGTATGAGTTGGAAGTATTGTTCATTGAGACTAGATTCCTCACATATTGTAGACCAAACAAGACAACATGGTGAACACATCATTAGAAGCAAAATTCCCTTAGGAGGTAAAGACAATGACTGAAATCTAGTAATAAGTCACAACTAGTGGGGATTCAATGTCAAAATTTAAGTAAGTTCTGTTCATTCAGTGGACCTACACTAGTTGCAACTTCCTAATGAATTTCATCCTGTGTGTTTATCCTAACTTGGTATTGCTTCAATCCACATTTTCTTTTAATTTATAATTGGTCATTAGGAAATGAACTGGACTTCATTTGCTTATCTGATCTCTTAGGCATGTAACTCTGAAGGATTTGTTTTCCTAGAGGGACCACTGTTATACAAGCAGGAATGTATATATTCTCCTTAATGCATGATCTGATCCTAAAATAGTCAAGAGGAATATGTTCTAGATTTTCTAAACACCCCAAAAGATTTATGTTTTACACTTCTTTGTAGTTTAGTAACTAAGTCCATTGTCAAGAAATTCACCGAATTGGGATTCCACCACCACAACCACCACCTTTAATTCTGAACTGAGATCTGTGTCAATACAAATTATATTGTAGTTTCAAATGCAGTCTCTGGCAGAACAGTTAAACATTTAGGGGAAAATTATATGGCTCTTATGTTCTCACTTTTCAGAAAAAACCCAAAGCCATCTTGCTATCTAACTATATATATATATAAACAAACATCTAACTATAAGAGTTTCAGACTGAAGACCTTGAATAAAACATCAAAAATCTTTCTATTTCTCTGAATTTTACAGCAGAAGTAAATAGAATAAAAAGTCATCTCAGAACAGAAGTAGCTATTTCCGTTTTAACATAGGCAGCCTGTGCTTTGTAGCCTCTAATCAATAGCACCTTTCAGAATGAATAACAGTGCATTTCAGATAGATTAATCATTATTAGCAAGATGTAGGCATAATTTATTATTAAGGAACAGGCAATATACTACAACGCTTGTCAGGACAAGACCAAAGATGTCTGGACTGGGAGCCAAATTGAGGTCTAAATATATATAATTAACTAATTCTCATAAAAACATTGTTATAACTCCAGCTTCTTTTGCTATAATCTCCCTCACCCAACGAACATAATTTTCCTCTTCTTCTGACAGCAGTTACAGTCATGGCCAAAAATATTGGCACCCTTGCAATTCTGTCAGAAAATGCAACCCTTCTCTCAGAAAATTGTTGCAGATGCAAATGTTTTGATACTCACATGTTCATTTCTTTGGTTTGCGTTGGAACAACACAAAAAACAGAGAAGAAAAGTCAAATCTGATACAATCCCACACAGAAACTCAAAAATCCACTGGCCAAAATTATTGGCACCCTTAACTTAATATTTGGTAGCATCCCCTTTGGAAAAAATAACTGAAATCAATCGCTTCCTGTAAGCATGAATGAGTTTCTTACACCTCTCTACTGGAATTTTGGACCACTCTTCTTTTGCAAACTGCTCCAGGGCCTTCCGATTTGAAGGATGCCTTCTCCCAACTGCTGTTTCGAGGTTTCTCCACAGGTGTTCTATGGGATTCAGATCTGGACTCATTGCTGGCCATTTCAGAACTCTGCAGCGCTTTGTTTGTAACTATTTCTGAGTGCTTTTTGAAGTGTGTTTCGGGTCATTGTCCTGCTGGAAGACCCATGACCTCTGGTGGAGTTGCAGCTTTCTGACACTGGCCACTACGTTGCGCCCCAAAATTCTTTGGTAATCATCAGATTTCATGATACAGTTCACACAGTCAAGATATCCAGTGCCAGAAGCAGCAAAGCAACCCCAAAACATCTTTGAACCTCCACCATGTTTGACTGTAGGGACTGTGTTCTTTTCTTTGAATGCCTCATTTCTTTTTCTGTAAACGGTGCCATGATGTCCTTTACCAAAAAGCTCTAGTTTTGTCTCATCTGTCCACAGTATGTTCTCCCAGAAAGATTGTGGTTTTGTCACATAAGTTTTGGCATACTCCAGTCTTGCTTTTTTTATGCCTTTGTATAAGCAGTAGTGTCCTCCTGGGTCTCCTACCATAGCGTCCCTTTTCATTCAGATGGCGACGGATAGTGTGAGCTGACACTGTTGTACCCTGTGTCTGCATATCAGCTTGAATTTGTTGGGAAGTTATTCTGGGTTCTGTACCCACCATTTGAACAACCCTTCGTTGTTATTTTTCAGTAATTTTGCTCTTCCGTCCACGTCCAGGGAGGTTAGCTACAGTGCCATGGGCTGGAAATCTCTTGATGATATTGCGCACAGTGGACACAGGAACATTAAGATCTCTGGAGATGGACTTGTAGCCTTGAGATTGTCAATGTTTTTCCACAATTGTTTCTCTCAAATCCACAGACAATTCTTTACACTTCATTCTTTTCTCCATGCTCAGTGTCACACACAACACAAAGGTTGAGTCAACTTTTCTCCATCTTAACTGGTTGCAAGTGTGATTACTATATTGCCCACAACTTTTACTTGTGACAGGCGTGTCTAAATACAAATTAAAGGAGCATCACATGCTTGAAAAGCAATTATTTCTTACAATTTAGACAGGGTGCCAATAATTTTGGCCAGTGCATTTTTGGGTTTCTGTGTGGGATTGTATCAGATTTGACTTTTCTTCTCTGTGTTTTTGTGTTGTTCCAACGCAAACCAAAGAAATGAACATGTGAGTACCAAAACATTTGCAACTGCAACAATTTTCTGAGAGAAGGGTTGCATTTTCTGACAGAATTGCAAGGGTGCCAATATTTTTGGCCATGACTGTATGTCCACCAGCCAATATTTAAATATAGGAAAACCATCTAATAAGAGTTAAGCTGCATTGCATTGTAAGTGAGCATAGAATTGTGCTGGGCAAAGCAAACCTAGCTACCTGCAAGTGTGTGTAATGGCAGATCTTCTACCCACTGCTATTGGTTCACCATTGGCAGGCCAATGGCAGTGGCAAAGCTATCCATTTTCATCTTGGCAAACCTCTAGTTGTTGACCTCCCTCTCTAGTGATAGAAGGGATATACTGTGTCAAGGAACAGACCCTGTTCAGGACCTGTCAGGTTTTCGTGTGGCATCCCAGAAATCCAGCCAATCAATACAATGCACAGCCAGTTTCTACTTGAAATGTATAGAAGTGTCTTTTGCATGTGATTTCCAGAGCCAAAACCTGAACAAAATGAGGGCATTTCCAGGGTTTCTAACTTTTTGAAAGTCTAGAAGAAAAACACATATCTTCATTGTAAATTACCAAAAAAACAATTATGCTGAAGAAGAGATGTGTTGCAGGCCATCAATAGATAGCAATCTATAAATCCTCCCTCATTCTAGTTTCCCACAAATTGATAACTTGCAGCAATCAAAATAGGTCTGAGAAATGAGGAAAAAAATGAGTATGTTTATTCTGAAGTAAAAGGAAATAAATTAGGCCAGCGCAATGGACAGCCTGCTTCTACACATCTGACCAACCAGAATGCAATGAATGGACTATGGCAGCAATAAGAGACTCAGTGTGGAATTGTGGATAAGGTAATGGATTATGGCTCAAGAGATCAGAGTTCATATGTTCACTCCACCATGGAAATTCAAAGGAGGATGGCAATGATAAGACACACACACCCTTAACTATCTGACTTGCCATAGAAACACTATTACGGTCACCATAAACTGGATGCAACTTTATGGCAGCAAACAGCAACAACAAATGGTATCAATGGAGTGAATGAATGAATGAATAAATAAATAAATAAATAAATAAATAAATAAATAAACAAATAAAGTGTCAGAGACAGCTGTGGACATTGGAAACTACAGCCATGGACAAGCATAGCCATACGCCTCTTGGCCTCTCTCTGAGTGGGGTAACATTTGCCATCCTGCTTCAGGGAGCAAAACAGTGAGCCAGCCTTGCCTACACAGTTGCCCGTGGAACATGCTTGGAAGAAGGCAGAGATGCTGTAGTGCCAGTCCCTGGACAGAGTCCATGAATTGTGTTCTTTTAAAATATGTTTATGCTGTTCTTCTGTCAATATGTGCACAGAACAGGTTGTATAGAAATGTACATGGCCTATGGCTTAGTATCTAAGGACTAGCTATATCATGCAAAGGTGAAAAATGCAGCCCATGTTAACTTGTTTGGCTAGCTCACAAAACAGCCACATCATTTCCTTATCCAGTCACTTGCCATAAAGAAGGAAATACAGTTATTCAGGCCCAGTCTATGCACATATATTCAGAAATAAATCCTACTAAGTTCAGTGGAAATTAATGTCCTAATAAGTCCATTTAGAATTGAATCCTAAAGGTCACAAATATTTTCTCCTGTTCACATTGTTCATGTCAAAGGACTTCAGCCTGTTCATCATCCAAGCTTCCATTACCATTTTAGAACAGCATAACTATGGAGCCGGAAGGGTAACAAATCAAGATTTTTTTCCACAATGCGTCAAACCAGAAGCTTCAACAAATGGTGGGGGGTGGGGGCGGGGAGCCTTGAAAATATGAACTATTCATATGGGCACAGTAGCTGTTGCACTGTATCATTTTCTTTTATCGCAACTCTTGTCACAGAAGGGAAGCTATCATGCCTGGTGTCCCTAAACCCCTGCATATCACGGTAATCTGTCACCAAAATCAAGATTACAGACTTAAATACTCTGTGCGTTCTGAGAAAAATATGCCATGAATGGTACTGCACTGACCTTTTCAGTATTCTGTTTTGACTGTCTGTCCATTCCAGTCGCAGGTTGTGGAGACTGTAAACAGGAGAAGATGGGAATGGCAAGCGAATCAAATTACAGAATACTAAAAAAGGTCAAGCCAGTACCATTTATTTTACTTTTCACAGAACAGATGAGGCAGAAAAAGTTATACCTCAGACTCATGACAAAGTATAATGAATACAGTAAATGGTACCAATTGCAAATTCACTTTTCTATCAAATAGTTGTGCTAAGAAGAGGGAGCTATAATATCTCATTTCAATGCAATCACTTGGAACATTTCTTATTCATTTTGAGTGCCGTTGATATCAGAAATATGTTGGATGAATTCTTTCAAAATAAAGGCTTGAACATCTGTTTTTCAAATTAATAAAATTAAAACAACCACCACCTCAAAACCAACCCAGCTGTCACACTGGGATTCTCTGGGTACTGAAGCTTGACTGGTGCAGAAGAAATAGAGTCACCAGCAGTGGAAGCAAGTTGTCATTAATTCAATAGTCTCTATTTCAAGTTCAGGTCGTGCACAACTGATGTGCAATGAATTGAAGTCATATGCAAAAGCTCTTTAACAGGTGGTATTGTACTGCTGCTGGTGACATCACTTCTGAAGGAGGTATGCAACAGGATTTGGGGCCCTATGTCTATGTCTAAACTAATCAACCAATTAGTTTATTTCTTCAGTCATCATTAATAAATTAATGTGAAAATATAGAAGAATTTTATTTTATGTTTTTGGAATAGTGATGCCCTGTTCTGATTCAGCAGCGAAGTCTGCTGCTTTGTTAAGTAATAATTCTTTTCTTGGGTCAGCAAATTATGGAATCTCTGCAAAGTCTCTTGCTGTACAATTAGGAAAAAAAATAAAGAAAAATGTAGGTTTAGAGAGGGGAGGGAAATTACTTTGAAGAAAGATAAAGAAAAATGTAGGCCAATTAAGGGTGTTTTTTTCCAGTTGATTAAATTGGCTTGCTTTTAATTGAATCATCAGTTACTTAACTGATTACAGTTTTCTAGTATTGTGAGATGGTTAATGAAAATTTATTCATATTCACAGGCTGCTTCTTTAGATCAGCTTTAGCTGGTTCAGAGCAACACTCTGCTTCCTCCAAAGATTTGTTACCACACAGCAAAGACTCATAGTTTTGCACCAGAAATAGCGCTTATTAACCTATTACCCAAGTCAAGAAATGTGTACACTCTGCTTAAAACAATATTATCAACACTTAACAGTCATGCATAGTTCCAGTTTTTGAACATCTCATTTTAAATATATGATTAGTTAATACATTGATTAATATGTTCACCGAAAAGGAGGGCAGAACAAATGTATGCATGCCTATGTGAATGTATAAAAGGAAGAAGGACTTGCTGTAAAATTCAGTCTGCAGTTTTAAGCATGTCAGTGTTAAATCATGTTCAATCAGAGCTTGGAAAAGTTACTTTTTAAGGCCACAGCTCTAAGAAAGCCCAGCCAGCACGGCCCCAAGCTCTGTTTCCAACATTGTTTGAAATTCTTTAAAGTGTCCAGAGTTGCATGGTTGGGGGAGAGATAAGAGACTAGTAGTGTAATTTTATACTTCGAATCAAATGTTAGACCCACTGTATTTGTAATTACTCCCAAGTAAATATGTTGATGAAGCAACCAGACAATGAATTATTGAGTTAATTTTCCTTACTCTTACTTGAATAATTTTTTTCTTGTCCTCTACTCTCCAGTTTGAAGTTATAAAACTATCCATGACCTTCCTAGCTTCTTTGAATGAAGGACTTCACTTTCATAGGGCTGGATAGAAACAAGTATATTATTTAAATAAACTATTGCTGACGGTGACTAAAACTGAAACCCACAGATATCAGTAGGAACCCTCTGATATCTATACACAAAATGAATTTGGTTACATTCTCAACACAGCATGTTAGGAAATTTAAAAACTGCATGTACAGACCTTCTGTCCTGAGTTATACACAAAGGGCACAATTCTGCTACCTGATGTGATGCTGCAAAGGCAGTTTCATAAGCATTGTTACCTGTTTCCCAGGCACTCTGTCACATACCTACTTTTTTGCTGGTTGCACAACAAATCACAAAGGAGCTATGGAACAGCGATCATTCTCCTGGATGTGCAGCCCAGGAAATGTAAGACCTGCTTCCACAATTGCAATTGGCTTTTATAATAGGATTTTGCCCCAAATGTCCTGCCAATAAGGCAGTCAAGGATATGACTTTACGGGTCTCTAAACAGTGAAAAGTGATGCTAATTGCTCTGAAATTATCCACAGTGAAACACTGGTTCTGATTCATAACACTATATTTCTTGGTGTCCTGAACGTCAGAAAAGTTCCAGTGCAGATGTATCTTTATGTACCGACACTGCTGTATCTTTCCTGTGGTATTCATATTTTTTCTTTGATTTTAATGTTTGACGTATAATATGTTGGAAAAAGGGGCAACCAAGTATAATAGTTCACCTGATCACCCCATTTGCCACTGCCAAAAGTAGAAGAGTCTCATTACAAATTTTGAACACTAATAGCAGAATCTGAAGCCTGCTGTTCAAAAGCCAATCTCACTGAATTTAATAGGTTTCTCTCATTACTAAAGCCCCATTCAGGCCTTATTTAAAGCATGCTCATTCAACATATACAGAGGGAAAGAATGCTAGCCCCAAACTATCCATTATCATTTCTTTCTTCCTCTGTGTTTTGGATCACAACTTTCTGAATGGATCAGCTATCTGTTTGGAACCCTGGCACATTATGATTCCAAATCACACAAAGAACTCCATGGAGGTTCTCTGGTTCAGGCTGTCACTTCTGCATGGAGAAAGGACATAGAGGAGGGCAGAATTTCATTGTTAGATGGTTCAGGATCCTTAGCAAGATAGCAATTTCTACATAGCAAAAAATGAAAACTCCTTTTCTTTCCATCATCGTGATAACATAATGTGTGGCAATAAATAAGAACATGAGGACACACCTCAGCCCCTGCTTGGGCACCTGCATAGAGTGCCTGCATTAGGCACATAGCACCACGTAACAAATTATCTTGCTTCAGTGAAGGCAGACAGCTTAAACAAACAAACAAACAAAAATCTAAGACAGAGCTATATGGAAGTAAGATATACACCTTAACACACAGCTACTATACAAGGTTGTTCAGGAATGAAATTGATAGGATGTGTTTATCATGGTGAACCAAAAATATGACTGTGTAGCATTAGTGGTTATCTGCACTGCCACAAAAATCTGGCATTTCAACTCAGATAATTCTACAGGTACTTAACTTGCTTCAATATTTTCCCCTTAACTATGAAACTATGTGTAGTGATTTATTTATGCTGTAATTACATTCTTCCCAATGGCATTTTATTGTAAAAGGATGGCATTACAAACATCAGAAATATAACAGTTCCCCAGATTAAGTATATGTTATGAATTCTAACATTATTGGACTCTGCCATTTTAGGTGATAGAAGTCTGAGATTCCCTTCCTCTCCCATATTTCAAGCTTTAACTAGGTTAAAGATTTATATTGCCTTAATCAGGTCATTACATTGAGAGCAGAGATGTTACCAGTGTGTGTAATTACCTGCTTTGGAATATAGATTTGTCTGGCTCCCCATGCTTGACCTCATTTCACCCAGAAGTTCTTTTCCCCTGTTGTTGTTGTTGTTGTTGTTCTTCTTCTTCTTCTTCTTCTTCTTCTTCTTCTTCTTGTTCTTCTTCTTGTTCTTCTTCTTCTGTACCATCAAATTGCCTCCAACTTCAGGTGACCCTATGAATGAGCGATCTCCAAAATCTCCTGTCCTCAACTGCCCTGCTCAGCTCTTGTAAAGTCAAGCCTGAGGCTTTCTTTAGGGAGCCAGTCCACCTCATATTTGGTCTTCCTTTTTTTCTGTGCAGTACAGATAGTGTTTATGCTGATTTCCTATCTTGGGGCAATTTCCCTCCGAAAGTCGCAGTGTTTGTGTTATGCTTGTGCATATAACGGATAAGATTTTGACTAATAATGCCTCCAAAACCTCATGGCCTAGTATCATTAGTTGGACAGTGACTTTTCCTACATGTGCAGGCAAAGTGAGAATACTGTTGCACCAAACATTGAGCATTCCTAGTTGTTACAATGGGAGGTACAAGTTTGAGTGAGAGCCTTGTATTTGTTGTTTTGCAGTTCTGGCCTAAAGCCTATGGTTTAAACTGAGGACATCATAGAAGGACCTTCCTGTCCTCTTCTCTACCTGAGAGTGTCTCGAGCACCTGTCTCCCAAGGACACCAAACCCTGCTGAGTGTTTGGGAGGGGGTCTGTAAGAGAGGGAAGGGAATCCATGGCACAAGAGCCATGGGAAATGAGAGGCAAAAGGGGACATCTTATGAAAGGTCTCTATCCCTGATTTTCAGAAATCCCCTTTCTCCTTCAGTTCCTCATACCACAATCTACCCATTCAGCAAGCACCCTTTGGGAGAGGCATCTTAGGTGACTGAGGGACTTCTGGGGAAAGAATGGAATGGAAGAGTTACTTTTTGTCTGTTCCTGTGCTTGTTTCCCTGTGCCCAATTCTTTTCATGGTTGCATAAGAGCTATGCATGTGAAATGTCTACAGTTTTAATGCATAGAAGAAATTGGGTCAGGAGTTACTGTATAGTAAATGTGAACAAGATTAGGCTTCAAACTTCTGTATCCTCTGACTTTCCCTAGCAAATTCCATTCAGGTAGAAAAGGAAGTAAAACCAGACTCTTTTCTATACCACATCTGTTTCTCTTTGTTCATTTTCATCTTCAAAAAATGTCCATTATTGATTGCCCTCCCGCCCTTGCCCACCTCCTTGGTCTTTCATCTAGATTTTCATTTAGAATGAACCTTCACAAGAAAATGTGGAGACAATCCAACCTATGCTCATTCAAGCGTTCACATCATCAGGTTCAAAAGAACAAATTAAACATGTAAAGCTTAAAGCATTTTAATGTGACTCAAGACTTAAATTAAGGGTATTCGTTTTTGTGCCAAAGTATTTGGCATGAGGAAGAAGATAGTCTGACAACTCCGTCAAGCTTGGATGGTCAGTATATATTTTTAAATAGTCCTTGTTAAGATCTAGTAATGCCAGAAGTAAGATAAAGCAATAATACAGAGACACTATACAGATGTTGGCTGCTCAAGAGGGTGGTCAGGGTTTGGCAGTACTGTATTTACAGGCATATGGAACAGCCCAATAGTCAAAGCTTTTGAAAATAGAAAATGGGGAGAGAAGCACAAACCAGAATAATTTATGTTTTTTTCAAAGGAACTATTCCAGCAACTCTAGAGAAGAAAGCTTGATTCTTTGAAACAAACAAAAAGAAGTCATTTAGGAGCTGTATATTTGAAAATTTGAAAATTTTACAATTAAAATTTCTGCTGCTGAGAGAGAGAGAGAGAGAGAGAGAGAACTGATTTACAGGAAAATTCTAGGCATATTTACCTGACATTGCAATGGAAGGACTTCTGATTTTGGCTGATCCGTTGGTGCGCATCGCCGAAACGTAGCCTCTTTGCCACCACCCCCCACTGGGATGAGGCGAGACATGAATCTCGCTCTTCATCTCGACAGGTGAACGGAAGGCTGCTTTTGCAAATAATTTAAAGTCAGTAATTGGGATGGAAGACTTGGTTAGGGCTAAGATAAACAAAGAAGTCCGAGAGGGCAGAGTCATAGGGCCATTTCCTCACCCACCAGTGCCTAATCTTAGAGTATCACCACTTGGGCTAGTTCCCAAAAAAGTGCCAGGTGAGTTCAGACTCATTCACCATCTGTCTTATCCAGATGGTGAATCAGTAAATGACAGCATCCCACAGGAACTCTGCTCAGTGCGTTATACCTCATTTAACACAGCAGTCCGCATGATATGGTCCTGTGGGGTGGGAGCGGAAATGGCAAAGTGTGATGTCCAATCAGCATTCCGTCTCCTCCCAGTCCATCCTGACGATTTTGAGTTGTTGGGTTTTGCTTTTGAGGGAGCATTCTTTATGGATAGGGCCCTACTGATGGGCTGTTCAGTTTCCTGTGCAGCTTTCGAGCACTTCAGTTCCTTTTTGGAATGGGAGCTGAGACACAGGACGGGTTTAAATAGCTCCGCCTATTATTTAGATGATTTTCTTTTTTTGTGGTGAGAAGGGCACTGGCCACTGCAAGTTGTTAATGGAGGCTTTTCAGTTGATGGTCAGCGAGTTAGGGCTTCCATTGGCTGATAAGAAGACAGAGGGGCCTTCCACAGTGCTAACGTTCTTGGGCATTGAATTGGATACCTGGCAGCAGGCCTGTAGGCTTCCAGCAGTGAAGATTGCCGATCTTCATGCAAGACTGATTCGCTTAAGGGGCCAGAAGAAAGTTACCCTTAAAGAGCTTCAGGAAGCAGTAGGGCACCTTAATTTTGCTTGTAGGGTAGTTGCACCTGGGAGGGCTTTCATTAGGAAACCTCCTAATGAAACCTCCTAATTGTGTGGCCATGAGTAGCCTACGCAAACCCTACCACAAAACAAGGATGACTCAAGGTATAAGACAAGACTTGGAAGTTTGGCTACTATTCCTCGAGGGTTTTAATGGAGTATCATTCTGGAGATCAGAGCTTAGACTGAGCTTCAGGTGCAGACCGATGCTGCAGGATCCTTGGGGTTCAGTATTTATTTTGGTGGGCATTGGTGTGCAGAAGTCTGGCCAGATGAGTGGCAGAAAAAGGGGTTGGCGAGAGATTTGACATTTTTAGAATTCTTTCCCATTGTGGGTGCCCTTTAATTGTGGGCCCAGGACTGGGCCAATGCCATTGTGAAGTTTTGGTGTGACAACTTAGCTGTTGTTCATATCATAAACAACTTAACGTCCAGATCCGAACGGGTTATGCGGCTAGTACGGGTGTTTGTGTTACGGGCTTTGCAGTTTAATATTGTAGTACCGGCTAGGCATATTCCCGGTCTTGATAACAGCATTGATGATGCCCTGTCCTGTCAACAGGTCAAGCGGTTCAGGGCACTGGCTCCGGGAGCATGTAGGTTGCCCAAGGTTCTTCCAGCAGAGGTATGGCAGATTGGAGAGGGGAAGCCACAAGAGCAATAGGGCTGGCATTTGCTCCTAGTACTCGCCGTGGGTACATAGCAGTGAGCGAGGAATTTAGATTGTTTAGGGTGACAGGAGGATTGGAACCAGTATGGCCAGTGCCAGTGGATCACTTACAGCAATTTGCAGTTTATCTGCATAGGAAGGGTTTAGCACCCAATTCGATTCAGGGCAAAATGTCCGTACTGGCGTTCCCAGCTAAGGCACTTGGGGTTCAAGATTCCACAGTTGACTTTAGGGTTAGGAAGATGATTGAGGGATGGAACAAGGAGTGGGTGAGAGCACCTGACGACAGGTCTCCTATGACCCCAGACATATTAGTTAGATTTAGTAGACTTTGGGGTACCATTTGCAGAGACGGTTATGAGGCTGCACTTTTTCAGGCAGCCACTTTTTTGGGGCCTTGAGGGTTAGTGAGGTGATAGCTGCTGCAAAAAATTATGTTTCTCACATGGCTTTGAAATTGGAGGATGCGGCTACTTTAGACGGGGTGGTTCAGTTGCACATACGTTGGTCCAAGACAGATCAAGTTGGCAAGGGGACTTATGTTATATTAGGTCCATGCTCCATTACAGAAATTTGCCCAGTACGGGCATTGCCAGCATTTTTGAGGAGCAGGGGACAATCACAAGGATATTTGTTCTGCCACAGTGACGGTTCCCCATTAACCGGATATCAGTTTTGGAAGGTTACCGACCTTGCCTTGCAGCAGGTGGGTTTGCATGGGTGGTGTTTCGGGATGCATTCATTCCATATTGGGGCAGCATCAATGGCAGCAATGCTGGGTTACACCCCAGAAGCCATTAAGAGGCTGGGGAGATGGACCTCAAAGAGGTATAGTCTTTACATTCATGACATGCCACAGTTTTAGGCGGGTGTCTAGCTGTGTTTTTTCTGTTTCATTTCAGGTGTTGGCACACTTGGGCAGAGATGGAGGATCCAGATGTTGGGCCACAGTTATATCTTTTGGGCAGCTAAATACGCTGCTAGGTCAGCATGGGGCTGAGATTTAGGCCTGGGAAACTCTGCCTGGCTGGAATGGAAAGGACGGAGAGGCGTGATGGGGGCAGTTTCAAGAAACAGGTTACCCGGGAGTTTTGGGTTTGCCCCCGGATATATTGTTGGTGCATTTAGGGGGCAATGATTTGGCCAAGCGTTGTGGCAAAGCAATTATTTTGGAGGTGTTAAGGGACCTGCAGGAGTGGAAGTGCAGGTACCCTGCAACCAGACTGGTCTGGTCAACCATGGTTCCGTGTTATGTTTGGAGAGCGGAATATGACCCGCAGTGCCTGAACCAGGCCAGGAGAAAAGTTAATAGGGAAGTTTGTAGGGCAATGCGCCAGGGTTTGGGTTCAGTTATAGGTCATCCAGATATCCGTTTGGATACGCCGGAATTGTACTGGGGTGATGGTGTTCACTTATCAGATCAAGGCATGGAAATATTTTTGACAGACCTACAGTGGGGCCTGCATGCTGAAGTGTTTGGTTTGATGAGGGAAATGGAGCATAGCTGAGCTAGCCCCATTCTGGTGGCGGGTAGTGTGGAAACAACAACAATCGGTGAGTGCCCAGGGAATACAATGAAGTTGGTAGCCCGACTAACCTCATGGTGCTGTGGATTGTGAGGTTACAGTGCTGGGGGGGAGGACGTTCTGGGGCCTTCCCCGGGCCAGGGGTCACCAATGAGAGGGAACTTACAGCCCGGGGGGGTTGCTTAAGGCACCGCCCTGTGTTGCATTGTCCAGGGGACCACGCAACAATGGGGTGCGGGACTCACCCGAATGTGGTTGGGGAGGGGGTCCCATGAGACCTTCTGCCTCAAACCCGATCTCGCACTACCACAGGCCCCCCTGCTTGGGAACAATAAGAATTAAAGTTACCTGTTTAATAAAGTGTGGCCCTAATTAATCCAACACCTGTGTCTCATCTCTTTATTCCTTGGTGAGAGGGGGCAATGTTCAATGGTACATATTCCCAGGGAAATTGTAGAAAGGATTGATCCTTATGGTTTTGATTTTGAAAGACAAATCTGCATGCTTCCAATCATAACTGTCTCTGTTTAATATCATACACTCCACAGCACAGATTATATTCTCTTCAAAATCTGTTGGATTCTGGAAACCAATGTGTGGAAGCACAAAAAATGTAGTTTCCTTGTGTTTAGGATATAGAACTGAAAAACCTGTTATTCAACAATTCAGCAAAGCAGATATTAGATAGGATGCAACTAGATGATATGATGTCTGCTACCATTTATTTACTAAAGTTGGACTATAATTTTGTGGTCCTCTGAACTATGCAATAATTTATTGCACAAACAACATTTTTGGTGTGCAATATTGAATGAAATTCTATCAATGAATGCTTGCAAGGGAAGAACTATAAAATGAATGCAGAGATTGCTTTAATATTAATGTGAAATGGAAGCAGTGACTGGGGTTGGAAGAGAATTGCAGTAATCTGGAGATTCTCATTGAAATTACCCATTATGCACCTTCTGGGTTGTTAAAGTGCTTTCCCTCCCCACATATGCAAGCCTAGGAGTATGTTTGTATGCTCAAATCATGCATATATATTTAAAATGTGACTAGCTGCAATTTGTCCCATTGAAAAACAAATGCATTCATGCTTTAATCAATTTGAATCATGCCATTTATGCACTTCCTCAAATGTACAAAATGGGTTCATTCAGAGAAGGTCATAAATAGATGGAAACCTTATTGAATATGTCCAAGATCACGGATAGATCTTGATTTCTGAAAGAAATAGAATAAGGACTTTCTCACTCTCCTTCATGCTGCAACTTCCCATGCCCCCCCCCCCAATAATAACTGCTCCAGAGGGTTTCCTAGCCCTGTGAGCAATTTTTTGAAGTGCATAGAACAGGGGAGATCAAGCTGGCCCCCTCTTTGCTGTCTTTCCACAAGCAAGTAAAGACCTTTCACTTCAGGCAGTCTTTCTCTCAGTAACTAAGACAGGGTCTGTTTTTTTATTATTATTATTACTTTTTTTAAAAAAGTAATAATAATTTTTTATTATTATTATTATTACCTCGCCTCCGGCAAGGCACCTGGAAAGGATAACATCCCTGTTGAAGTGCTGAACTGCTGTAAAGAGACCATCACCACCGAACTGTATGAAGTCTTTCGTCTTTGCTGGAGCGAAGGTGGAGTACCACAGGACATGAAGGATGCAAACATTGTCACATTGTACAAGAAGAAAGGAGACAGAGGCGACTGCAATAACTACCGTGGCATCTCTCTTCTCAGCATTGTAGGGAAGCTGCTTGCCCGTGTTGTGCTGAAGAGGCTCCAGGTGCTTGCAGACAGAGTCTATCCAGAATCACAGTGTGGATTTTGAGCTAATAGATCCACCACTGACATGGTATTCTCCCTCAGACAGTTGCAGGAGAAATGCAGGGAACAATGACAGCCACTCTTTGTGGCCTTCATAGATCTCACAAAGGCCTTTGACTTGGTTAGCAGGGATGGCCTTTTTAAAATACTTCCCAAGATTGGATGTCCACCTCGGCTCCTTAACATCATCAGGTCCTTTCATGAGGGAATGAAGGGCACTGTAGTTTTTGATGGCTCAACATCAGATCCCTTTGACATCCGAAGCGGAGTGAAACAGGGTTGTGTCCTCGCGCCGACCCTGTTTTGGATCTTTTTTGCTGTCATGCTGAAGCACGCCTTTGGAACTGCAACAGAAGGTGTCTATCTCCAGACTAGATCAGATGGAAAGCTCTTTAATCTCTCTAGATTGAGAGCAAAGACCAAAGTCCAACTGAAATGCATGCGGGACTTCCTCTTCACCGATGATGCAGCCATTGTTGCCCACTCTGCTGAAGACCTCCAACAACTCATGAATTGTTTTAGCAAGGCCTGCCAAGACTTTGGACTAACAATCAGCCTGAAGAAAACACAAGTCATGGGCCAGGGCGTGGACTCACCTCCCTCTATTACCATCTCCACACAAGAATTGGAGGTTGTTCATGAATTTGTGTACCTTGGCTCAACGATCTCTGACACTCTCTCCCTAGATGTCGAGCTGGATAAACGCATTGGCAAAGCAGCTACCATGTTCTCAAGACTCACAAAGAGAGTATGGCTCAATAAGAAGCTGACGGCATACACCAAGATCCAGGTCTATAGAGCCTGTGTCCTGAGTACACTCCTGTACTGCAGTGAGTCCTGGACCCTTTGTGCACGGCAGGAGAGGAAGCTGAACACGTTCCATATGCGTCGTCTCCGACGGATTTTTGGTATCACCTGGCAGGACAAAGTTCCAAATAGAGTAGTCCTAGAATGAGCTGGAATTTTTAGCATGTGTACATTACTGAAACAGCGATATCTACGTTGGCTTGGGCATGTCGTGAGAATGGCTGATGGTCGGATTCCAAAAGATCTCCTGTATAGAGAATTAGTGCAGGGAAATCGCCCCAGAGGGAGACCACAGCTGCGATAGAAGGATATCTGCAAGCGGGATCTGAAGGCCTTAGGAATGGACCTCAACAGATGGGAAACCTTGACATCTGAGCGTTCAGCCTGGAGGCAGGCGGTGCATCACGGCCTCTCCCAATTTGAAGAGACCCTTGTCCAGCAGGCCGAGGCAAAGAGGCAGTCACGAAAGCAGCAAAATCAGGGAGCTAGACGTGGTACAGATTGTATTTGTCTTCAGTGTGGAAGGGATTGTCACTCTCAAATTGGTCTTCTCAGCCACACTAGATGCTGTTCCAAGTCCTCCATACAGAGCACGATACCATATTGCCCACCCAATCCCGGAATAAAGACGTGAGACAGTAATATGGATTAAATGCGGGCCAGACTTTATTGAATCAACATCAAAATTGTATTTGTATTTGCCAACTTGGCAAAGGAGGGGGCCTGCTGTAGTGCGGAAACAGGTGAAAGGTAGGGGTATCCACATACCCCTTGATCAGTAAATGGGTGAGTCCCCGGCCCCAGGTTCCAGCGGTCTTAAAGACAGCAGGAACCCGGCCTGCCACTAATTAAACACCCCCAGACCTCAAGACATCTTTATTTGATGACTGTTGGTCCGGAAGTGGCCCAGCGCATCTTCCCACCACCGGCCTTGTAATCGCACGATCCGCAGAGTCGGGAGGTTGGATGCGCTGTTGGCTTACCTGAAATTACAATTGGGACACACCAAAAATACCTGTTATTTCCGCACTACCCGCCAGTGTGACCAAAAACACCACCAAATTGCCAACAACCCTTCTCCAGTGTGGGATAGGCGAAAAATCCCCCCATCCAAAGGCCAATCAAGACGAAGGTCAAAAATTCCTATCCGGCCCCCAAAAGGCGACCATAAAAAATCACACTAGAAATAGGGAGGGCGGGTGGGTGCCTGAAACAGGAAAGAGGGCGAATCAAGAGGGAGCACTCCTTTAAATAATCGCGCTCCCCTACACAGTCACCAGTCATGTGCCACAGGACAGTCTCGCATCATCCGGGATAGTGGGCAAAAGCAGCTACACTGTTCCAGGTCAGTAGACCGTCCAGCGGCTGGAGCCTTGCCCATCCAATCCTGGAATAAAGACGCGAGACAGTAATATGGATTAAATGCGGGCCACACTTTATTGAATCAACATCAAAATTGTATTTGTATTTGCCAACTTGGCAAAGGAGGGGGCCTGCTGTAATGCGGAAACAGGTGAAAGGTAGGGGTATCCACATACCCCTTGATCAGTAAATGGGCGAGTCCCCGGCCCCAGGTTCCAGCGGTCTTAAAGACAGCAGGAACCCGGCCTGCCGCTAATTAAACACCCCCAGACCTCAAGACATCTTTATTTGATGACTGTTGGTCCGGAAGTGGCCCAGCGCATCTTCTCACCACCGGTCCTGTAATCGCACGATCCGCAGAGCTGGGAGGTTGGATGCGCTGTTGGCTTACCTGAAATTACAATTGGGACACACTGAAAATACCTGTTATTTCCGCACTACCCGCCACAGCATAGGGACTAGCGAAGCTGTGTCCCATGCCCGCCACAGAGCAGCTCAAGCTCGACAAGCAGGCCCCCTTTGATGTCTTCTAAAAGGACATCCAAACCTTTGTTCAAAAGGTGGACACCGTCACTGCAAAAAAAAAAAAAAAGTTCTGATTTGTTCAGTTGTATCCAATGGTGACTAATCACCGATTCGAGGTCGCCGCTGCAGACACCTCTGTAAACTTTTCTGTTGATGCCCCGCCGGGCCTTGATAACATTGCCAAAATTCCGGGTGCCTCGTCAGGCTAACCACGGAACAATCGTGGACCACACGATCCGTATTGCAGTATATCGAGGCAGCCGCCACAGAACCTCTATCACCATCTGTTAACGCCCCACGGGCCTTGTTAACATCGCCAATATTCCAGGCGCCTCGTCAGGCTAACCGCGGAATGATCGTGGATCACATGATCCGCATCGCAGGATTCGAGGCCGCCGCTGCAGACACCTCTACCAACCATGTTAACGCCCCACGGGCCTTGTTAACATCGCCAATATTCCGGGCGCCCCGCCAGGCTAACCACGGAATGATCGTGGACCACACGATCCGCATCGCAGGATACCTGGCATTCAACCACTTAAGGCCTTGCCGAATGTCCAGGATCAATACCTTACCTGATGATCCATACAGACCATTGTCTCCAAGGTAAATTACCATCACATCTGGTGGGAACAGGTCGAATGCCATCATCCTGCCAGGTTAGATCTACTGTGTGCCACGCAGCCCCGTCCAGGCAATGCTTGCATGAGCCCTAAGCCCTAGATCGCTCCCACATGGGGATGAGGCAGCATAACGCTCTGCCCAATAACAAAACTATATCCAATGGTCATTATGTTCTTCCGATCTTCGCACCCTAATAACCTGCAACTACATAAATGGCCCCTGCCTATACATTAGGTAGGGCTCTGAGGTACCTCCGGTCATTGAAATACCTCCGATAACTAAAAGAAGACCACCGGCCTAGCTGTTCGGTTTGGTCTGTGCTATAACCTAGGGCTGCTGCTGTAGATGCAGCTCTGGTCCTAAAAGAATGGGTCCCAAATCTCATGCCCTTAACACCTACCCTATTCAACGCTAGCTCTGTCAATTTTCAAAGCTGATGTTTAGTCAAAGGTGACTTGTCAGCGTGTTGGAAAAGTACCCTAAATCCTGACCCCTAAGCTCAATAAATGCTTACCTGGCCTCAACGGGCATGTGCACCCAATACCGTGTCGCCCCAAGACCAACTGCTTCCGCTTGTCTGTTTGATCCGCCTCGGATCGTCTAATAGAGATTTCTCAACGACCAACCTGGACTCTAACGTCCTGTCGCTGTAAGACCAATCGAGAGGTGTCTGCCTTCCTGCCACTAACTCACTGGTCCTGAGGGCACCAAAAACCGCTATTAAGGCAGCTGCCTTAAACAATGCCATCTCATAATGATCTCAACAACACTAGCCTATTGCTCACGTATGCGCTCTAAAGGAGATGGAGAAATAGGCGTTCTAGTATCAAATACCCTCCACCTCTCCTTAGACCGCCCGTGTAACATTTCTTTATCCTATAAACCCCTGAAAAATCCCTGTAACCATTTATCATTGCGTGAAAAGCCAGCGCCAATAGCCTATCCGGAATAGTGCGTGGCGCTAACCCTTTTCTATGAAGGAATATTATAAACTATTGCCAGTGTTCCACTGGAGCCGGCCAAACCTGCTCCAGATCCAGCAACCTATCACTCTGTAATCCTCTTCAAGCACTCTGTCAGACCCCCGGAGGAAGAAATTCTGGCAGCTCCCTAACATCTGGGGCTAACTCCCTGAACCGCTCGATCTGTTGGCGTGAGAGAGAATCGGCTATCCCGTTATCTAAGCCAAGGACATGCCGGGCATGCACCATTATCTTAAATCGCAGTGCCCGTAAAGCAAAGGCTCTAACTAAATCAATGACCCTCTCGGAATGTGACCAGATGTTGTATATGATGTAGACAAACGCTTGGTTGTCCAACCAAAGACGGACCATTGAATTTAACCATTCTTCCGCCCAGAGCCACAAGGCCCATCCTAGTTCGCCTGGAAATCCGCTCTCAGGCCGATTGTAGCTCCAAAATGAGACCCCGTTAAAATTCTCAAGGAATTGTTTTCAGACGAGGAGATCTTCCTTCATACCTCTTGTTACTCAGTTCCTCTGCTTTGGCCGCTTAAGGCCCCTCATAGCATCGCATAGACGCCAGGAATGCACGGCCCGGTGCTACCCCTCTGCACGCAAAGCTTAAATGTCCCACTATCTCCTGTGACTCCTTCAGAAACGCTTTTTACTGCGTCGTGTCGAGCTCAATCAAGAGGTGTATCTAACAGTGCCCAGTTCCGGGGGAATGGCGTCATTAACTGACGCTCACTCCGGGTAGGACAGATGATGTACTAGACGAAAATCACCGGGGGCCTTTGGGTACTATTCCAAAAAGGGGAAACTCTCCAGTTTGCCATGGGCGGATATCATCATGGGCGGCTCAGGAAAAGGTCTTAGGGCCTTGTCTTCCTTCACCTCTTTATCAATTTTACCCCGAACAACAGCCTCCATGCCAGCTATTGATCGGAGGTTCCTAGCCTCAACTGCTTTACATTCACCTATTGCTGGGATTCTAAAGCCATGTTGAAAACCTTGAAGTAAGTATATCGCGTCTTCCTTACAGGGTATGACCGCAACCAAGCTTCTAGTACTTCAACCTTAACTGGGCTGGATCCCCTTACCAGGGGTACCCCCGCCACCATTAGGCTTTCTACCGCCTCCTGTTCCCTTGTTCTGACGCTGGGGAACCGCTTTAAAACAGGTAGAATTTGATTGCTGCCCACCACAAGTGATGCACTCATGTCTAAACCTACAAGGCCTTCTTGAACAAAAACCCCTGGAGTTGTGGTCAAAGCAGGGCAGACGGGGTAGAACCCCCTGCCCCGCTCCAGGGGGGGGGGAGTTTGCGAGGGAACAATTTTTTTTTTGTTTAAATGGCCGCTATCAAATCTGTCCCCCATGTTTAAAGGAACCGTATTGTAGCCCGTGTTGGGTACAGACGTGTGCTGTAGCACACCTGAACCAGCTCCTGTGTTAGATGGACCAGCTGAGGGGGGAGCCGCATATGGCGCGCCCCATCCACAAAATAGTACGTTAGCATACGGCCAAGCTAAGTTGGGCAACCCCGTGGGCAGTACATTGTAGGGTGTGGATGTAGCATAAGAATAAGGAGAACCACCGGCCCGTGGCCAAGTGGATGAAAGTGCCTGGGTGTCGTGCACAGAGGATGACTCACAAGATGACGCAGCAGCTGTACTGTGGTCGTCCACAATGTGTGGTGTGCTGCAACCGGCCTCATCTGTTGCATCGTGTTCCGCCTGAGAAGCAGCCGTTGCTTCATACATCCCCCTGGTGGCAGACCTACCGCGTTTCTTAATACTCGGTACCTCCGGAGCTGCTGAAGATCCTTTGGCCTCCATCTGGACATCCGCCACAGGGACCTGCATAGACTCTAAAGCGACAAACCGATCCATAAGATCCTGAGCCAGAGCTTTTAAGTTTGCCTTTCGGCGGCTTGGTGTCTCTAGCTGATCTGCGGGGAGATGCCTCACGCTGCTGAGGTGTTTGTTTTGCCAGCTTCTGAGCCTCGAGTGCAGAAATTTTATCCTGCAGCTCCCTCCACACCGGCCACGATTCCTCATCAGAGGATGATTGCTGTGGTGACACCTGCGGAGCCTGTCTCTTCTTAGGAGGATTTTTTCCCTTGCTGGTGCCACATCTCTTTCTCGACATCATATTGACCCAATTCCGTCTAGAACAACGTTCACTAGTTCCCAAACAGCTATCAACACACACCACTACTCACTGTTGGGCTGTCAAGTCTTTCAAACCCTTTACGGTTGCACAGCCAGGTGCCTGAACTTTAACCGGCTCAGCCCTTGTGCAACGCTGATATATAATTACTGAAACTTAAATTCAGTATCTATTACCAAGTAGAGTATTGAACACCAATAATTGTAGTCAATTTGTTATCCAATAAAACAATACTTCAAATAGCTTTTAATTCCCTAATGAGCTGCTTTGTCCTTAAGGTTTTTTTTTAATTATTATTATTAAATCTATCAGTTAAAATTATAAATATTCCTATCTTAAACTAATTACCAATTATAATATTCAAATTTATCCAATATTAAATGTATGTAATCAGATATCGATTAATATTCGTTCTTAAATTAATTACCAATTATAATATTCAAATTTATACTGTATGGAATGTATTTAATCAGATATCAATTAATATTTATTCTAAAACTGATTACCAATTATAATATTCAAATTTATACTATATGAAATGTATTTAATCAGATATCAATTAATATTTATTCTTAGACTAATTAACCAATTATAATATTCAAATCTATACTATATTAACTGTATTTAATTAGGTACTAATTAATATTTATTCTTAAAGCAGTCTATGAGTATTCAAATTTATAATTGCTAACCAATAAAGGCTATCAAAGCCTAGTGCTACCTGCCTACAGGCCTGTACCGCTGCTTACTGCTAACACAAAATGGCGGAGAGGGAGAAAAGAGCGGGAAAATAATCACCCAAGATGACGTCCACTGCCCCAAATGCTAACAATTTAAGCTAAACAGTAAGAACTACAAAATAAAATAAGAATTACACTAGCACAATACCGATTGTAACTAAGGGCACTGGATCTTGTCAATATGCTATATTAACTGCCTCCTGTCTCATCCTGGAATCAGCTGTTAACTCGGTCAGTGGGGGGGGGGTAAAAGAGCGTGAATTCTAAAAGCAGAAAATGGCATCTGCTCCTTGCTGCAGCCCAGAGCCCAAAAATGCCCTTAAAGAAAAACCCAATTACAACAGAAATCCCCCAACAATTGGCACAATACAGTACAATTAATTAAAGTCTCCCCAACTCAAAACACGCTCCGGATGTAAACTACGTAACGGAGCCCCTGCGCCGCCGCCCTGGCGGGCGCAAAACCACACCACTGCTTTTTTTCCCCTCTTGCCCCTAAACCAATCAAATACTCAATTTTAGTAAATAAATAATGCTCTAAATGAACGAAATGCAACCCGGGGAGGGAGCGTAACGCTGCCCTCCCATCCTTAATGCAACCGCTGCTGCCTCCACCAAGCGCCCACACTCTTTCTGATCGCTGCTACTCCTTCTCGCTCGGTGCCCGAAACAGGAAAGAGGGTTAATCAAGAGGGAGCGCTAATAATCGCACTCCCCCACTCAGTCACCAGTCACGTGACACAGGACAGTCTCACATCATCCGGGATAGTGGGCAAAAGCCAGCTATGCTGTTCCAGGTCAGTAGACCGTCCAGCGGTTGGAGCCGTCTCTCAAGACTGAAGGATGCCTAATCTAATCTAATTACTTTTTTGTTCTGTCCCAGCTTTTATATTGTTTGTTTTAGTATTGTAAGCCACCTTGGATTACTTTGAGAAGAAAGCTGGGATGTAAATATTTTTAATAATTAATTAATAATAGCAAACTACAACAAGGAGAGGAATTAATTGAGTCAGGTAGAAACAGTTTGACCCAAGGGCAATAAACCACCAGATTTGGGCTAAGGGGGGGGGGGGGAATTGTAACCTGATAAAAATAAGTGGTGGGTGGGTATACAGGAGGCATTGGGAAGAGCACAACAAAATCAAAACTATGCATTTTTCACACATATATAGATGTCATAAATGTATTCATAAATTGTTGTTACATACCTTAAAGTCAAAACTGACTTATAGTGACCCTAATAGGGTTTTCAAGGTAAGTGAGATATTTAAGGAGTGGTTTTACCAGTTCTAGTCCCCCAGTGAGTTATCATGGTTAAAGTAAAAGTAAAAGTAACATAAAATTTTAAAACAATGGTAGTTTCTATGTGTTAACTGGTTCTTCTTTTCGATTGTGGTGCCAGGTGGATTAATGTTTTAAACAATATAAATGATCAATTTTAAGATATGTGCAACATGTTTCATGTCTTTCACACATTTTTGTGCTGTGTGTCACACTGGGGACACTTTAAAGTTCACTTAAGTGCATCTTCTATAATTCATTTTAAAATCACCTGCATCCTGCTCTGATCTGGCAAGAATTCACAAGTAAAACAGTGTTAATTTTCCTCCCATCTAGTTCTTATACACTGGAGACAGTTTTTGCAAAATAAACCATAACAGACATCAAAGAGAGATAGGGCAGCAATAATGATTAAACAAATGACTAAAACTTAGCTGGTGCAGAACCTTTTGATCTTTCATGAATGTCATCACTGTGCTGAAACCATGGTCAGAACGGAAACATTTTATCAAGGCAATCTATCCAATTTATTGCCTGATGGACTAATGTAAATTGTCAGTGTGCATGAAAGATAAGAAAAAAGATGCAAGAGGGTGAAAACTGTCTTTGAGTGCAGTCTGGCATGCTACTGGAAGATAACATACAGAAATTGAGAGGGCAAATGGCATTTTTGTTCCCTCACATAAAAAGGGCCAAGTATTTCTACCAGATTTCAAGAAGCAAAATCCACAGATGGGCAAGACGTTTCTTAGGATTGATTATAAATACACAAGATGGGCAAACTTTTGAGTTTCCCAGAACTCTGTCAAGCTAGAAGGTACAAAACTATGAGATCTGAAGTGAGATTCATGGAAACACACACACACACACACAACTGGCTGAAAATCTTAAGTATGGAGGCCTGCAATTAATCTTAGATACACAGGTATCAAATGACATTTAGCAAAGTTTATGGAGAAGAAGACAATATAGGGGAACCTTTCTGTGGAAGTACAAGGAATGCAGGAACTCAGACATCTGCCTCTAGCTTTAGGTAAGCTTTCAGGTTTCTTTCGCAATATATAGCAGATGTTCAAAGAAACAACAACCCCTGTACAAATAAAAGTAGAGATTAAATTTTACGGGCTGCACTAGGTAAAAGAGTTAATTAAGGTCAGACAGAGAGTATTGCCAGGTTTTATAATTCTCTGTGCAGTCTCTTTCAGTGGCATAAAATCTTCTTTCTCCCATGATTTGTTGCTTTTGAAACTGCTTTGGAAAATATTTATTTTCTGATATTGCTAAATGTCTAGCTGATGGGAAGAGGCAGTTTTGTCTTTCCAGACATCTGAACAGAATGTTTGCAAAGGGCCACACATTTAACATATCTGAAAAAGTAGATTTTGATCTATAAATGCTCATGACAAAATAAATCTATTAGTCTTTAAAGTGCCTCAATATTTTGCCTTTTATTTTCCTCTTGTTTCTGTCTTTTCTTTTCCCCCTCTCCTTTTGCCAATATGCTGAGACAGACTAATATAAGTTCTTCTTTGGAAAGTACCATATCTGATGTAAGTGGAGGAGAATGTTCTTGCCAGCTTGATTGCTTTTTTCAGGGCTGTGTGAATACCATCCGCTTCAGTTCAGTCCCAATTATTTGTCTTGCAAATAGCAACCAACACACTTCTGATTTGTATCTGCTGCGATCTGTAGCTGAATATTTGAAAGTATTTGTATATACTTGTATAGGTTTAAATAGTGCAAAAAACATGAAAATTGGTAAAATAAAGGGCTGTGGCTTCAAAAGGAGAAGTAAAACTCAGTGCGATCAACTCCTGCTTTACCTGTAGTGTACAGGCAAAACTCCTACCAGTTACCTCCCTCCCTCCCTTCCTTCCTTCGAATCTTGAAATTTACACAAATTTACTCAACAAGAATGTCTGTTGAATGGGTTAGACCGCAGAAGCCTCTGTTCTGCAAGGTCGGAAGACCAGCAGTCATAAGATCGAATTCACACGTCGGAGTGAGCTCCCGTCGCTTGTCCCAGCTCCTGCCAACCTAGCAGTTCAAAAGCATGTAAAAATGCGAGTAGATAAATAGGTACCACCACGGTGGGAAGGTAACGGCATTCCGTGTCTAGTCGTGCTGGCCACGTGACCATGGAAACTGTCTATGGGCAAACACTGGCTCTACGGCTTGGAAATGGGGATGAGCACCGCCCCCTAGAGTCGAACACAACTGGACTAAATGTCAAGGGGAACCTTTACCTTTACCTTACCCCCAGCTAGTAGCTTTGCTTCACCAATGGGTGAAATACCTGATTGCTGATTTGTGAGTGACATTTTAAACTCATTCTTTATTGAACACAGACAGGCCCAGGAAAAGGAAAAGGAAAAGAATTGGGAAAGTAAAAACCAGGACCAGGCTTTTAAAAAGTAAAGTACAAAATGGGCAAGAGGGGAGACAGCTTAGTTCTGTTCTCTATTGCTAATGTGACCTACCCCACTCTAATTTCACATGAGAGCCTCAAGACACCATGGTAAATTCACACACACAGGGACTCAATAAATTGAATTCTAAACTTTAATACAAATTTTTATCTATAGCTGCCTAAAAGAAGAAAAAGTTCTCAAATGCACAACCACAACAATTGTATTGTTTTGTTTTTATACTCTGTTTTATTATACTATGTAAACTGCCCAGAGTGGCCTGGGTTGCCAGATGAGCAGTATAGAAATCAAATAAATAAAAAAATAAAAATAAACCACCCCTCTATTGAAAATGAAAGTAATGCAGAAAGCAATCTCTAATAAACTAGCACCCATTTCTCATCTGCCAAGATGTGAAATGGTTGCCAGTCACAGGACAAGGAAATTTATTTGGTCAATCTAAGGCCTCCCAGGGAATCCATTATTTGGTGGTACCAGGAGTGGTTGGGCTTTTCACTGGTACTTTGGCTGTCAATTCCTTTTTGTTTTCAGCTTTCTAGTTCTGTTATAGCATTACTTTCATTTTCCAAGGGATACTGGTTGGCACAACAGTTTGTTTAACTCAGGTTTTTCAGCTGAAGCACTGAAAGGCTTTGAAGAACTCCAAATGGATTCAGCCTCCACTTTGGGCTTCCTCACTATGCTTCAAATAAGCTCAAAACTGATAAGTACACCCACTTCATTTTGGATTCCAAAAAACCTCCTTACCCAAAGAACAGCCCTATAGTATCTTAAGTTGCAGATAAGTGACACAGGAAAAGAGCAACAAACATTTTTTAAAAAAAACTGTGAAGGGAACATGTCAGATACCATCACTTTCTGCCCAGGGACCCAAGAATCCCACACAGTGAAACGCCCAGATGACTCCACCCACATCACGGGTGGCTGAAGGACTGAGAGGTACCATGTCTTCAATGTCCAATCCAAGCAAAGATGCTGAAACACAAACTGAGGCCATGGGTTCTGGGAGTTGAGGGACAACCCCCAGGAAATTTGTGGGGACCGGTTTACCACTGGTGGATGAAAAATATAAACATGGCTCTGCTGATAGTGGAGGCAGAATTAGGACAAGAAAAAAGGAGGGAGGAATGCTAGAAACCCCAGTTAGTGGGGAAGGATTCTCCCCATGCTTGGAAGCCAGGGATGACACAGGGGGAAAGGGAGAGTCAGAGACCTGGGGGGGGGGGGGAATAAATACCTCAGTTCCAAAAGAAGTGACAGGTGGGACTGAGCCAAAAGGGAGAAAGGACCTCTTCAGACAGAGAGAGTCTGGGAAGGGAAGGAGGTGAAGAGAAAATTTGAACCCACTGGGGAGGAGGAATAGGGGGACACCCAAGAAGAGTGGTCCAGAAATTGCTGGGCTGAGGAGTTCCCTGAAGAAGAAGTAGTCCTGGGTGAGTGGGGCTATGTATACAAGGATGATCCCTGGAGAGGAGTACAGGTATAGTTCCTGATGCCCAGAGGCAGCAAAGTTTGAATACAAACAGTACTAACACTGCAACCTTACTATTGGAAAGAAAGACAAAGGAAAAGAGTGGTCAGAGGAAAAGAGACAATTCTGCCCTACTTGTAGGTAAACCCTGACAGAGAAAGACGTCCCAGGAACACCCACATCAAGAAGCCAAGAGACTTGAAGCACTGGAAAGAGAATCCTGCCACTCTTGTTCTCGGTGCAGTCATACTGCTTCTCTCTCCAGGGATCAGAGCTGAGAGGGAGGATCCCGGATAACTGGACTGGATGCTTTGATTGAGTCTGGAATGTAGTGGAGAGGATTAAATCCCACCCCCACCTCCCAGAGACTGAAGCCTCACTGGTGAATAGAACCTGGGAGTGGCAAACTCATGAAGATGGAACAGAGATTGTATTGTTACATTGTTATCTCCAAGCAAAGGTTTGAATAATTCAGCTTAAAAAAAAAACCCAACCCTCAGGGTTATAGTAAATGCATATGATTAATTAAACAGAGCTTGAACTAACAATTTCTAACATCCTTTAACCAGCATGATCACCTGCCATGCTGACTATAGGATTCTGGGAACTGTTGTACAAAAAGATAACTTTCCCATGTATAAAACCATAAATAGAACTCCCCCCCCCCAGCCTTTGTACTTTTTTTAAAAAGTGGTTTCTGCATCATAGACAGACCAATGGATGAAACCAGTCAGATCTGGCCAAATGTTTGATTACAACAAGCTGCCATCTGCATTGAACTGGACCCTTCCAGTTAATAAGACTTACACAGGCATGTCAAAGGTAGGTGAGAGGCCCTTAAGCATAGTGCATGAGCTTATTTCTGTGCTGCTATAATGGCATTACAAAGCTAAGCAGTGCAAACTGTCATCCTACTGACTAACATGAAATATTAGGCTGGAGGAATAAATCACATCTTATGCTTAATTCAGTGGTAAATTGCATCACAGTTGTATAGTGCGGGAGTGCAGAATGCACACTGAGTACAAAAGTTTTCTTCAACCACTTTGATTTCTCAAAATATAGACAGCACACATGCTTTTCAGAAATTCTGCTGGAGTGTGAAATCCTAATTCTGCCATAACCGTAAGGCCTGCTTGCTGAATAAACAAACATCCCAATATGCATCATTGCCACATCAAAAACTATCCTGGAATATACACTAACCCCAGAATTGTTTTTATTGAATATTATACCAGATAATATAGATAAGGCAAAGAGTTATCTAGTTATATATATAGTCACTGCAGCCAGAATTCTTTATGCTAAGAACTGGAAAAAATCAGAAGCAAGAGGAGCTCCTGGAGAAGATTTGGGAAGCGACAGAAATGGATATACTATCGGAAGTGTTGAAAGACTGTCCAATACAAAAGGCAACTGAACAATGGGATGTATTATATAAATGGCTTGAGTCAGTAGCTAGAGCTTGATTAACATAGAATTAAACTAAGTAGTAACTGCAAGTAGGAATCTGGAAGGGCAATCAAACTGTAGAAAGGCAAAAAGTGGTCTTGATATTGTAATGCGAACAACAGGATTTGATGACAGTATATTTCATGTTCTCCTTCTCTCCCACTTCCCCACCCCCCACATTCTCCTTACCTTCCGTACTCCTTACCCTATCCACAGCTTTAAAATAAAATAAAATAAAACAGCAAAGAAAGAAACCACTATCCTGGAATATAGAAAACATACATCCCCCCACCCGCGAATCCAATTCTTAATTTGTTTACATGTATTTGAAAATTGGTAGTGATGTGTTAAAGTCTGGAAAGGATTTGAAAAGGGTGTTTCCCACTCTTATATGAACAACACTATGAAACACTGGGCAAAATCCTGTTGGCATAACTTTGCACAGCATAAGATAGATTGGGTGCTGGCAGCATTTAATTTCACATAGCAGAAAGCTTTCAATACTCCCTTGACCACCCAGCCCAGAATAAAGAGTCAAGACACAGAAATTGGATAAAACTAGGGCCACAACTTTATTAACTATTTAACTTTAATTTTTAACTTCCCATTTCACAAGGGGGGCTACTGTAGTGCAAAATTATATTCTGAATCTGTTGTACCTTATACAGTGGTGCCTTGACTTACGACTATAATCCGTTCCAGAAGATGGGCATTGTCATGATCATGGGATATGTGGTTAGAAGCATGTCATGATGATGGGATATGTAGTCAGAGAAATATAAAATGGAGTCAGAATGGTTCTATGTAGAGATGATTTGAAGGAATGTATTTTTTCTTAAGGACCATGAGAATGTTTTGCTGAGACCGTTACAGCCAGGAATGAGATATCTTGAAGGCCAAACCAAGAAGCCCCTGGAAGACTCAACATTCCGAGCTAATTGGAGAAGAGATAAAAATCCTGGATTCTCTTATGGGAATAAGGGGAGGAGAGAGGTGGTACAACCTCTAAAAAGTTAATTGGTTAACAGCCAGATGGGCCATGGAGAAAGGAGGAGTTTGGGAAAATAAAAATGGATGATGGGTTATGTGAATTGTATTTGATTGTGTTCAATGATTCCTGATGATGGGTTCTGTTCTGATGATGGTATGAGCATGTAGCTTGAAAGAGGGAGGATGTAAGTAAAGGAGAAAGCAGGAGGTGGGGGCATAGCCCACTATAGCCCACCATAGTCTCTGTAGTTCAGTTTAGTAGTTTATTATTTTAAATGGGAAATACGTATTTTATTTAAGTGCAATAATCTTTGAATATGTTCTTGAATGCTACAGCTTTTGCAATATAAACTGATTTTCTATGAAACTCTATTTTTCTAATAAAAATTTACTTTTAAAAATCCTTACTGAGGACTGGTCTCTTGAACAGCAAGGTATGGCTAATTCCAGTAGTGAAGAGGGCCACAGAGTTGCTATCATTTAAGAGTCCTACCTCACTGAGCTGTTGTGAGTTCTAAGGAATCACAAAGCCCAGGTGTCTGTACTTGCTAAGTACTGAGTAAGTGCAAAGTGTTTTTTTTAGGTCAGACTTGTTCAAAGGGCTTATGCTATACACTGCTGAGGTCTAAGGACTTGATCCAGCGCAAAGGTGGTAGATAAGTGCCAGAGAACTCTCTGACTGAATGCACCTGTGATCCATTAGTGGACCGGGAGCATCACAGGCATAACTCGAAATGGTCATAAGTTGAAGCACCATTTCCCATAGGAATACATTGAAATACGATTAATCCATTCCAGAAGAAAAAAAATTAAAATTAAATAAAAATAAAACACTGCAAACCCTATAGGAATGTGCTGGGGCCGAAAAAGAAACACACCAAAACACACACACAAAACACTGCAAGCCCCATAGGAATGCGTCGGGGCTGGGGAAAAAATTACCAAAAAACCCACAAAAAAACCAAACAAACAAACAAAAACCAATGCAAGACCCGTCAGAACGCGTCGGGGCCAGAAAAAAAATTACCAAAACCAAAAAAACACAGCCAGCCCCATCGGAACGCGATGGGGCTGGGGAAAAACACACAAAAACAACCCCACACACACACACACACACAGCCAGCCCCATCAGAACACGATGGGGCTGGGGAAAAACACACACCAAAACACAAAAAACATCACAGCACAGAAACATAAACCCCCAAACCCAAACCCACCCTGCAAAACAAAGTAAATGTACTTACTCAGGAAAAGAAAGCAGCTCCGGGCAGTCCGAAGCCTCCTCCGACGCACTCACTCTAACCGTTAGGGTGAAAGAGCTACAAAGAAGCAGCCTCTTCACCTACCAACGGTTAGCAAATTTGAATTCCCCACCTTTTTTCCCTGCCTTTTTCCGGTCGCAACTTGAAGCTCCAGTTGCAAGTCGAAGCAAAATTTTGCGGCCAGAGTTGTTCGCAACTCGAAATGGTCATATGTCGGGACGTTGGTAAGTCAAGGCACCACTGTACATCCGGATCAGACCACCAAGTGCGAGTTCCTATTACTGAAGCATGCTGATCTCTGTCTAACATGACTTCACCTGCAATCTGTGGGACTCCCACCAATGCTGCAGTCACCGAGCCACTCCAGCCTTAATTCCCTTCCCTCTTCATATAACTCCTGATTCCACCAATCAGAGAGATGGGATGACCAATTGGAACTCACCAAGCTCTTACTTTTTGCACTACCCACACTTGCAACCAATTAATGTGCACACCTGACATTACCTAGTTACTGCATAAAGTAAGAATGGGATGTGCGAAAACACACCTGTTCCCATTCACAGCCAATTACAGGAACAGGTCAAAAATTCCCATCCGGCCCCAAAGCGACCAGCTAATCTCATTCTTACTTCTTAAAAGGTGGGTGGGTGGGCTGCGACACCCATGCTGGAAAAGAGGCCGAGCTAGGGAGGTAGGCAACCTAATCAAAGCCCTCCCACTCCTCCCCCTTGGCCTCTACATCATTCTCCTGCACTCACTCCATCCTGAGCGGGCAGGCAAAGCGCTACCGCGGTGCTGCCGCCACACGGAGCATTCCATTTCAGGTTCCTTTTGCCCTGGGGAAGCCTTTGAGAGCCTTGGGATGATGGAGGCTTTTACTAGTAAAAAATCATTGCTGGACCACTACCAGCAGTCCCAATTTTGGCAGCTGTGATCTGGAGCTGATTTTCTACTATTAAAGGCCCTCCTGCCTCCTGAGGCTCCCAAAGTCTTCCTCGGGGGCAAACAGGGGCCTCAAAAAAGGGAGAGAGAGGAGATAGGAAGCTTTTGATAAATTAAATGGTTCTGGCATCCAATCCAGGTTACCCCAGCATAAAGTAACTCACCAGGATTTTGTCAATTGTCACAGTAAAATAAAGTGTTTTGAATGAACGATAGTGACTCATTTGATTATTTATTTATTTATTTATTTAAAATATTTATCTCGTACTTTTATCCTAAAAAGGATCCGAGGCAGCCTAAAGTGTCAAAATGAACAATATTAAAAGCTGAAACAATAAATTCTTATAATATTAAAAAACAATTATACAAACATAATATTAAAACTAGTGGATTAAAATAGTAGTAAAAACATTAAACAACTACAACAATAAAAACAACTACTACAACAGAACAGTCCCATTAAACAAAACCACTCTTATACAGCCAATCACTAAGAAAAAGCCTGCCTGAAGAGAACAGTCTTCGCCTGCTTGCGGAACAACAGCAAAAATGGGGTCAGCCTGGCCTACCATAAGAGGGAGTCCCAGAGTCTGGTAGCATCAACAATGAAGACTCTGTTCTGTGTTCCCAACAAATGAACTTGCAAAGGTGGAGGGACTGAGCAAAAAGCCTCCCCTGAAGATCTTAAAACCCAGGCAAGCTCCTAAAGATGCCATCTTTGAGATAGCTTGGACCCATCACTGTAAAAGATCAGCTCTTTTTTATTCTTATTTTAGTGCCTGTAGCTGATAATATCTAACCACCAAATCAAAGCCTCTTGAACCAAACCCAAGGTTCCCAGCATATCTGCTACTCTAATAAACAGGCATTTTCTACATGTTCGAAAGTCCCACCCTTTCATCTCTAAATCATCCAAGTCCTGTATTCTATATTCATAGTCTAAAAAATGTATGAATCATACACAAACATGCACTGAAACATAATCAGCAAGGGAAATAATGCTTTAAAACAGAACCAGTGTCTCCAGTATTATGAAGCAGAGATTAGTAAGTAACTCTGGAGATGGTCTGTAGCAGCAATTTATATTATTATGATCTGCTTTGTGCACCTGTCAGGTAAAAAGGCAGGACTTATAAGTGTAAATAGATAAACAAAAGGACGTTAAAGGTGACTATTTTCTGTCTGGATTTGTACTCCTGCTTTGCTTTCATCTTTAACTTTTGCAGTACATCACTTCTCATTTGTGAAAAGCATACTCTGTACAGGACAATGTAATCACACAGGTTCCTGGAGTGCCTTTACATTTTGTTGTTGTCGAGTACTGTGGCAACAGATGTTAATGTGGTATAAATGAGCATGTCACTTCTCTCACACCTGTGCTGACAAGTGGTAGGAAAGTTTGCTTGAGCTTGACATACTAGCTGACCTCTTCCTGTCTCTCCTGGTTACATCAAGAATAGGTTCATCTCTGACTGAGCTTCTGTAGTTTTTTAAAAAATTATTATTATTATTTTCCAAAATCGTATGCAGTGCATATGCAACATTTTAATATTTAGCATTTAAGGAACAATTTTGAGTGTTGCACATACTGTAGTGTTTCATCAGGACAATCAGAAAGAAAATAATAAAGGAGAGGGTGCAAAGAGATGAGATGGAGGTGAGCCACTAAACTTGCTTTCTATTCTTTCACACATTTTTCACATCTGTTCACAATCACTGTTGTCCTGATTATTTGGCACCATTGTTTTTAACCAGAGCTTCTTCACCCTCTCATCTCAGCCTATCTGGGATCCTATAATGAACATATTGACATCACAGTTGCACCATTTTGCCAAATAAGATGTAATAGTGAGACTACAACTATTTATTTATTTATTTATTTATTTATTTACTGCCCATCTGAATGATGGTCACTCTGGGTGGTTTACAACATCAGTGAGGGCAAAATGCTTTCACTGTCATCATTCTAAATGGGGAAAGGGAACATGCATGAACCATCTGTTGTCCTACTGCTGGAGAAAGGCTGCAATGAGATGCAGTAAATAATGTGCATAAATAAATGCATCTCTGTTACCTACACAACTTGAACAGTGCTCACTGTCATGCCATACTGGTGATTTCATTGGTTATCAGGGCAGCCCATCAAGTTTTCTCCCAATTCAATTCATGCATAGTTAGGCTAGTATATGGATGTGTGTCTGAATGTCCAACTCCATTTTGCTTCCGTGAATGAGGGATCATCTACTAATAAGTGACTGTCTTTGGTGATGAGGTCATGAGTCAGGTTATGAATGTTTGAATCAGATTATTTGAACATTTAACACTCAAAACTTAGGATATGAATTCCATCCAATAAAAGAAACAAGCCATCTAATCATGATTGGAGTAAGAAAAGCTGCACCAGGTTCATCATTTATATTCTGACTAACCATTTTATGTACTGAGTTTACACTGCAATGCTTCTACAAGACTATAGCTGGACTATCTGTAAGTCACTTAATAGACTTCAAAGTAAAGTAGGAAGGTAAAAGAAAAATCAAGTAAAATGGGGCTACTTGGGTACAGGGCAAATTTTCTGTGACTGTGGAGAAATTCAACCAGTGCAGCACTTATGTGCATTCAAGTTATGTCCTACCACATGTACAAAAGAAGATCTAGCAAATGGCTTAGATTGCGCTATTGAAATAGCTCACTTCTGGTCAATTTGTTTAATTGTGCAATTAATTTGTTTTTAATTTTACCTATATTTCATATCCATCCAGGCAAAGGAAAACTATAACTATAGGCAATATCAGCTTTTTGAGTCAAATATTCCTGGGGTGAGGCAATTCAACAAACATTTTTCATAGCTGAAGAAGATTGAAGGTCATAATTTCTGACAAGAATGGTTCTAGAAGTATGGATGGTTAGAGTACTATCCAATAGGTTTATGCTATGTTTGTTAAGGGGAAAAAAGTTCCAAGCAAGCATGTCAAAACAATATGTTTGTTTGTTTCTTAAAAAGAGGCTTCAGGAACATCTTATGGACACACCAAAAAAAGTGATTCTCAGCTATTGCCTCTTCAACCACTTTAGTTAATACTACATTTCTTGAAGGCAATCTATATTATGTAAATGACTGATGATATTAAAATTTTAGTCATCAATGAGCTGGCTATTCAAAAACATATTACATTGAAAATAAAGAAAAAGGCTGCATATTTAGACTTTCATTTGAATGCACTCTTGGAAATATTAGAAATTAGAATAAATTAGTAAAGATATTAGAGGAAATAAAAGTTGTCAGTTTTCAGAAATGCATAATGCAATGACACATGTTGATTGTGTTACCACTAAACATAAATATTTTAAATGTTCCATGGTATATACTTTCAGAAGATTAAAGACAAAACTAGTTGTGAAAATGTTGCTTTAGGAATCCAGCATGTTAAAAAAATGGCACTTATGAGGTGATATTGACTATATTTAAAGCAAACAATCCAGATCCATCCAAACTGCTAGACCAACAGGATAATGGATGAACTGTTTTGAGCACCAGAAAACAAGGACTGCAAGCTCTAATTCAATAGAGCTTTGGAAGAAAAGTCCCATGTACCTGGTTCA